>OY728125.1:1795899435-1797183006 GCA_963277665.1 Viscum album
TCAATAAGCAGTAAACAGCAACAGAAAACGATAGGCAGTAACAGTAAGCAGTAAGACAGGATGATACAACAACAATCAAACCACAACCACTAACAACAGTGAAGCATAAAGCTAACAATAGAAAACCCTATGGGGAGTACTCGCAGCCATCCCCTCTGGTCCTAACCAAGAAGTACCACAACCCTCTGGGCAGTGCACTCAGCCTAACCCCTCTGGCTTGGTCATACGCAATTATGAGACTCTCTGGGGAAACTCACTCGATCAATTCCCCTTATATTCTAGGGTAGTCAGGGAATCTCTTGAGGAAGATCACTCGGTCTAACCCTATTAGCCCCAAGGTCTAGAGACTCTCTGAGGAAGCTATCTCGGTCAATTCCTCCTATAGCCTCAGGTATACCACAGACTCTCTGAGGAAGCTCACTCGGTCAATTCCCCCTCTAGCCTGGGAAGGTTCTTAAAGAGATTCAAACAAGGTAAGACTCTCTAAGGAAGCACACTCAGACTGCCCTCCTGTAGTCTATAAAATCCAAGACTCTCTGGGAGCTCACTCGGTCCATCCCCTCTATAGTCTATAATGTCTAAAACTCTCTGGGAAGCTCACTCGGTCTATCCCTTATAGTCTATAGCACCAGGTTCTCTCAACCCCATGTCGACTAGTGCATAATAATACTATAAGGCTAAAGTACACCTATAGAGCTGCTTGGCTAACCAATGTACACCTATAGAGATACTTAGCTAAACAGTCTACAAGGCAACAAGCATGTCATGAATTCCACTTCAACCTATAACCACAAGGCATGAAACAGGTGTAGCAGCCAAAGGAAAACAAGACCCAAAGGTCATAAACAGAACAAAGCAAGGGAAAAAATATCCAAGCACATCAAATTATCCCCTAACATGTTCAAATTACCTCTACACAAGCATATAGACAAGGCAAAAAAACAACAAGGGCAAAATAGTAAACACACGATACCCTGTTCACGGGTATCGGTGGAAATTCGCACATAAACTCAAAGACTTTGAACGGTAAGGCACAAACCACCTACCTCGATCCTAGGAGATCGATCTACTTGAACCACGATGGTTGATTCTCCCTAGAACATCGTAGATATGAGAAAATGTACAAAACGTTCAACCTTAGATAACTTGAGAAGGAGGAAGAATTGGAAAAACAAGGTTCAAGCAGAAGGAAGAACTCATCGCTGCGCTTCCAACGCAATCGACCCTGCTCAAATCGTAGATCGGATGGAGAGGCGGGAGCTCGGGGAAGATTTGGCCGTACGGGTCGCTTTCGGACGAACCAGACCTAGAAGAAGGCAAATAACGTGATGAGGTGCGACCCCAGTCCGTTTAGTGAAAGAAAAAGTACACGACTTGTATTTTTAAAGTACACGGCGTGTAGTGGGTTTTTCCGTACTCCGCCAAAATCGGCCTCCATGTCACCCCTACACACCGTGTGTGTGGCCTGGGCATAGCCAGCACACGGCTTCGAGCCAGAGAAGAGTACACGGCGTGTACTCAGAAAATACACGGCATGTACTTCGAAATTTTCTAGAAATTCCAAAAATTCTCAAAAACTCCAGAAAGGGAAAGACATACCTAAAACGAAGATCAGGGTTCTTACAAACTTCCCCCCTTAAAGAAATTTGTCCCCGAATTTCCCTAGATGGGCGTAGAAGAAGGATCCTCGAACAGCTCCGGCCACTACGATCAAACCTCGACATCCCTCTCCCAAGTCTCGTCCTGTACTCGTCCGTGCTGCCATAACACTCGTACCAGAGGAACAGACCGGCCTCGGAGAGCCTTCGCACTGCGATCGACAATCTGAATGGGATGCTCTTCAAATGACGCATTCGCTTCTAGCTCAAACTCCTTGGGCTGAAAGACATGAGACGGGTCTGAAAAGTAATGTCGGAGTTGAGAGACGTGGAAGACGTCGTGCATAGACCGGTACCTCTGAGGTAGCTGCAACCGATAGGAGACTGGCCCAACTCTCTCCAACAACTCAAATGGCCCGACGTACCGCGGTGAAAGTTTACCCTGTCTCTGAATCCTCTTGTGTCCCAACCTCAGTGCGACACGCAGGAAGACCTGATCTCCAACCTTGAACTCGAAAGGTCGCCTCCGCTGATCAGCATAAGTCTTCTGTCGAGACTGTGTTGTAGCCATCCTCTTCTGAATTAACTCTATCTGCTCTGAGGTCTTCTGAACAAGACGAGGTCCTAGCAGAGCAGCCTCTCCTACCTCCAGCCAACATAAGGGTGATTGGCATGGCATACCGTACAGAGCCTCGTATGGTGTCATCTGAATGGTCACCTGAAAACTATTGTTGTAGGCGAACTTCACAAGAGGTATATGCTTCTCCCAAGAACCGTTGAAGTCTAGAATGCAAGCTCGAAGTATATCCTCAAGCACCTGGATCGTGCGCTCGGACTGGCCGTCAGTCTGGGGATGGTATGCCATACTCAGAAGCACCTATGTACCCAAAGCCTTCTGAAGTCTCTGCCAGAACCGAGAGGTAAAGCGTGCATCCCTGTTTAAAACAATGGAGTTTTGAACTCCATGTAGACGTACAATCTCTCGGATGTAGATTTATCCCAGATCATCAACACTGAAGGTTTCCTTGATCGGCAAGAAGTGTGAAACCTTCGTAAGTCTGTCGACAACGACCCAAACAGCATCACTTCCCCGCGGTGACCTCAGAAACCTGGTCATTAAGTCCATCGTGACATCGTTCCACTTCCACTCCGGAATGGGTAATTGCTGTAAGAGCTCTGTTGGTCGTTGATGCTCTACTTTCACCTACTGACAAGTAGAACATCTCATGACAAAACCATCAACATCTCTCTTCATACCTGGCCACCAGTACTGGCGATGAAGATCCTGATACATCTTGGTGACGCCAGGATGAACTGCCCAAACTGAGGAATGAAAATCCCGCATCAGCTCCTCACGTATGTCTGCTGGCACCCATACGCGTCGCTCGAAACGCAAGATCTCATCCTCGCTCACTGTCCATCCAGGAAGAGGGTCCCATCCTAACACACTCTCCCGCAGGACCAAGGCCTCTGAGTCTGATAGCTACCTCATTCGTACCCGATTAATAAGTGTAGATGTAACAGCCACAAATGAAAGAAAAGTATGTCCCTGCCTGTCGTGCACCTCCAGATGCATCTCAGAGAAGAGAGCCATAAGCTGCCACTCACTGTTGGCCTCCTGAACTTCCTGAATCTGAGTTCTCCTACTCAAAGCATCAGCCACTGCATTTCCCTTTCCTGACGTATAGGCGAGCTCAAAGTTAAAAGACTAAAGATACTCGACCCACCTGCGCTGTCTCAGATTCAGATCACGCTGAGTGAAGATATACTTGAGACTCTTATGGTCGGTGAAAACCACAAAGTGCTCTCCCAGAAGATAGTGTCTCCAACAGCGTAAGGCATAAACAACTGCTGCCAACTCCAGATCGTGCGTCGGGTAGTTCCTCTCGTGTGGCCTCAACTGTCGAGACCCGTACGCAACGATTCCATCTCCCTGCATAAGCACAGCTCCCAGCCCGATACCTGAAGCATCATAGTAAACAATGTAGCCCTTTCCCAGCTCTGGAAATACTAGTATCGGTACTGACGTCAACCTCCCTTTCAGCTCCTGAAAGGCTGACTCACAAGAATCTGACCATAAAAACTTTGCCCCCTTCTTGGTCAGACCTGTCAACGGTTCTACTAGGTGCGAGAGGTCCTGAATGAAGCGTCTGTAGTACCCTGCCAGCCCTAGAAAACTCCGCACCTCAAAGACGTTCTTCAGCTGCTCCCAGGAAACTGCAGCTCTCACTTTCTATGGGTCCACTGACACTCCTGTCTCCGAGATAACATGACTCAGGAAGTGAACCCAATCCATCCAAAAGTGTCACTTCGAGAGTTTAGCATATAGCTAATGCTCTCTTAGTGTACTCAGAATGATCTCAAGATGTGTGGCATGGTCGTGTCGAGTGTGAGAGTACACCAAGATGTCGTCCACGAAGACCACGACAAAGGAGTCTAAGTACGGATGGAACACTCGGTTCATCTGTGCCATGAAGACTGCAGGCGTGTTCGTAAGTCCGAATGGCATGACTATATACTCGTAAAGACCATACATGCTCCTAAAAGCTGTTAGAGGTATATCTGACGGTCTAACGTGCAACTGATGATAACCGAACCTCAAGTAGATCTTCGAGAACACCCGGGCTCCTCTAAGCTGATCAAAGAGGTCATAGATCCTCGTCAAGGGATATCGATTCTTGACCATCCACTAATTCAACTTCTGATAATCCACACAAAGCCGAAGGGTACCGTCTGCCTTCTTTGCAAACAAGACATGTGAACCCCAAGGAGAAGCACTGGGTTGGATGAAACCCTTTGCTTGCAACTCCTCCAACTGCTTCTTGAGCTCCTGCAACTCAGGTGTAGCCATCCTATAAGGAGGAATGGACATCGGTGCCGCTCCTGGCAGGAGCTCAATCGAGAAGTCTACCTCACGCTCCGGGGGTAAACCTGAAAAGTCTTCTGGAAAGACATCCCACCAACCTCAATCTCCTCGAGAAGACTCTCTGCGATGCTTGCTACTGTCCGTAGGAGGAACACCAGCTCTGGATGATGAACCGCCCTGGCTCACTACTCTAGAATCCCTCAGATTGCGCTTAGTGATCAGCGCCTGGTTGACAATGGAGGATATCGAATTCGACTGGAAGATATTCACCTGGGAACGGATCTCCTGCCTGAGACTGTCCTCGAACTTCCTAGCAAGGAACAACTCATCACCTGATAGGATCGGTGTGAAACACTACAGCTCAGTGAAACGAGATGAGTAATCCATGACAGAGAGAGTACCCTGCTGCAGACTCATAAACTCCCGGGCTCGATCAGCCCTCAAGGTCTCCGAATAGAAGTAGTCATAGAAGGTGCAGCGGAACTCGTCCCAAGACATATCCTGCTGACGTCCTGACCGTGAGATCACCTCCCACCACCTCTTGGCGGTGTCCCGGAGCATATAAGTAGCCAGCTTTACCCTTTTCTTCGGAGGGATCTCTAGGTGCTCAAAGATAGTCAGTGTGGCCTCTATCTAAGACTCTGCAGCCTGAGTTCCCCCATCCCCTGAAAAAGTAGGAGGATGCTGCTGCTGGAAAACCCACGTCAACTCGGCCATCGACGGGGCAGGAGGCGGTGCTCCCTAGAAGGTCTGCATCATCCTCAGGAAGTCCTCCCTGAACTACGTATCGGCGCCTGCGACGGGTATAACAACCGGTGCCAAGGTTGGCTCGACTGGAGGATCGGCAGGAAGTCCCTGATCAGTCATATCTGGCGTATGATCATTGCCCGACGACAGACGTACAACTGGAGGACATCTCAGATGCATAGCTCTAAAAGATCAAAAGTACACCTTAGATCAGGAAAACAAGGACAGAGAACACAAGAGTACAAAACAGGAACAAGGGAAGAAAAACACACAAGTTTACAAAAACACGACTACACGGCGTGTATAAAAACTACACGGCGTGTCTACTTAAGACACTGACATGGGCGTGTACCCCTACCCCACATGTCATGTAACACCCCAAACTACACGGTGTGTTGCCCAAACACACGGCGTGTACTTGAAGACTATATCCCTGCCCGAGTCTCATTACACGGCCAACTCACACGGTTTAACACTCCTCAGACTACACGACATGTTCCCTAGGGACACGACGTGTACTAGACAATGACTCGACGGCCCGTGTTGTTAGTTACACGGCCATCTACATGGATGACATTTACACGGCGTGTTCCAAACAAACACGGCGTGTATAGGTGAGGCTGACACCGTCCCGTGTTGTTCATGACACGGTCGGGTACCTAGGCAAGACTACATGGCGTGTTCCGATGGCAACACGGCGCGTCTACTCGAGCTTCCCCGACCCGTGTTGTTGGTGACACGGTCGGGTACACGACTCTAACTACACGGCGTGTACCTGCCGTACACGGCGTGTTCCTGAAGTTATTTCTACAACACCGTGTTCCTGCACACACAGTCAGTAACACGGCCTGAAAACTATACGGCGTGTCACCAGAAAGTACACGCCGTGTATTCTGGGTTTTTCTAGGCAGTAACTCAGAAACCGCACAGAATACCCAGAAACACAGAAAACCAAGCAAATAGGTGCCAAATTCCGATCCGTGAGGGCCCATACTCCCCACGAATCAAAGCTTGGCATCTCCTGCAGTCATGTACAAGAGAAAACAGGATCATGATCCACCAATTTTCGATTAATGAGGGCTCATAACACCTCAAGAACCAAAATTTGGCGTTCATTCTAAGCAAAGAACAAAACAAATAATTTTCTAACATAACAGCAGAGAATCTATCGAGCATCTATCACAACAGCATGCATAATCTACACGAAGTCTATCACAATAGCATGCAATCGCTAATGCACCCTAGATGGCATGGCAAGAATGCATGGCATGTGATTTCTACAAGTGCCTAGATGATGCATGAGATGGCATACCCTCATCTAATCGGGTTGCGACAGAAATAGAACCGTAATATCAAAACAATAACAGTACAAAGCATGTGAATCACTCTAGGTGAAATCGTATCAACCGTAAAGTCTCAAAACTAGAAACTGCAATAAACGAGGTAGTATGGCTTTTCCATGTACACGAGTTAGCTACTCCCGGGCACAGTTTATGACCAAGTACCGAATTCGTCCTATCCCTGGCTAATGTCTCCAAACAGTAAAGCAAGAGAAAAGAATCCCTCTGATACCACTTTGTAACGTCCCGGTTCCGGAAGCCACCCAGAGGCGCCCCGTACCCGGTTAGTCACATGGCCTCAAGCGCATTTCCCCGAACGCTAGAGGCTGCCGACTAGCAGCGAGGGCCTTGAGTGTGATAGTGGGGAAACTATGCCCTCATTGGCAGAGTACACAGCGGAAGAAAATAAACATGCAATAGCGGAAGTAGTAATAACCAACAATATAAACAGTGGAAGACTAATCAGCAAACTGGAGCACATATGTATATATGAAATAATGCAAAGTACAACTCTAGGAAAGCAGCCAAACAAATCACAATGCTGGAAAACACTACAGTACCAAAACAGGTACAAAAGAAAAGTAAACAGCTCCTCAGCATCGCAAGCCAAAACTTGGTCCCATGCTCTCCCGCTCCAAGCAATCAAATTCCAGAAGTCGAAGGGCGCTTACCCTTGTCTATACCTGCAGCAACATAATCTGTTTGGGTCCAAAAGCATGGCCCAAACAGGGTGTGAGATAAAATCCCAGTAGGCATTCACCCAAAGATCTGTGTCTAACAGTCAGTGAGTATATGGCAGGTAAAAGTACAATAAGCAGTAAACAACAACAACAAATGATAGGCAGTAACAGTAAGCAGTAATGCAGGATGATACAACAGCAATCAAACCACAACCACCAGCAGCAGTGAAGCACAAAACTAACAACAGAAAACCCCATGGGGAGTACTCGCAGCCATCCCCTCTGGTCCTAACCAAGAAGTACCACAAACCCTCTGGGCAGTGCGCTCAGCCTAACCCCTCTGGCTTGGTCATACGCAATTATGAGACTCTCTGGGGAAGCTCACTCGGTCGATTCCCCTTATAGCCTATGATAGTTAGGGACTCTTTTGAGGAAGATCACGCGGTCCAACCCTCTTAGCCCCAAGGTCTAGAGACTCTCTGAGGAAGCTATCTCGGTCAATTCCTCCTATAGCCTCAGGTATACCACAGACTCTCTGAGGAAGCTCACTCGGCCAATTCTCCCTCTAACATGAGAAGGTTCTTAAAGAAATTCAAACAAGGTAAGACTCTCTGAGGAAGCGCACTCGGTCTACCCTCCTGTAGTCTATAAAATCCAAGACTCTCTGGGAGCTCACTCGGTCCATCCCCTCTTTAGTCTATAATGTCTAAAACTCTCTGGGAAGCTCACTCGGTCTATCCCTTATAGTCTATAGCACCAGGTTCTCTCAGCCCCGTGCCGGCCAGTGCATAATAATGCTATAAGGCTAAAGTACACCTATAGAGCTACTTGGCTAACCAAAGTACACCTATAGAGCTACTTGGCTAAACAGTCTACAAGGCAACAAGCATGCCATGAATTCCACTTCAACCTATAACCACAAGGCATGAAACAGGTGTAGCAGCCAAAGGCAAACGAGGCCCAAAGGTCGTAAACAGAACAAAGTAAGGGCAAACACATCCAATCACATCAAATTATCCCCTAACATGGTCAAATTACCTCTACACAAGCATACAGACAAGGCAAGAAAACAACAAGGGCAAAAAGGTAAACACGTGATACCCAGTTCACGGGTATCGGTGAAAATTAGCACATAAACTCAAAGACTTTGAACGGTAAGACACAAACCACCTACCTCGATCCTAGGAGATTGATATACTTGAACCACGACGACTGATTCTCCCTAGAACGTCGTAGATCTAAGAAAACACACAAAACGTTCAACCTTAGATAACTTGAGAAGGAGGAAGAATTGGAAAACAAGGTTCAAGTAGAAGGAAGAACTCACCACTGCGCTTCCAACGCAATCGACCGTACTCGAATCGGAGATCAGATGGAGAGGCGGGAGCTCGGGGAAGATTCGGCCGTACGGGTCGCTCTCGGACGAACCAGACTTAGAAAAAGGCAAATAATGTGATGAGGCGCGACCCCGGTCCGTTTAGTGAAAAAAAAGTACACGACGTGTATTTTTAAAGTACACGGCGTGTACTAGGTTTTTCCGTACTCCGCCAAAATCGGCCTCCACGTCACCTCTACACACCGTGTGTGTGGTCCGGACACGGCCAGCACACGACTTCGAGCCGGAGAAGAGTACACGACGTGTACTCAGAAAATACACGGCGTGTACTTCGAAATTTCTCCAGAAATTCCCAAAATTCTCAAAAACTCCAGAAAGGGAAAGACATACCTGAAACGAAGATCCAGGTTCTTACATATCTATTGTGTTATGTGCGTTATGTTCTGGTTAGTGCATATCATTTTGTTATTTTGTTTAATTTTGTATTTGATCGTGTAAACATGCATGTTTTTTTTGTAAAAATGTATTTATTATAAACACACACATATATATCAATAGGTTCAATTTTAATTTATATATTTCTTATAAACCAATTGCATAATGTATTTCTATTTTTAGTTTATTTAATTACTATATATTATTAATTTAAATTAACCTAAATATAATATATAACTTATTATATTATATATGTATTTAGTACTAATTACATGATTATTATTATATAAATTTCATTATGTGTATATATAAATAGCCAATAAAATAAAATAATTACAAATAAATAAATTATTTATTTGATTAAAAATTGCAAAAAAATAAGACGAATAATAACAATATTTTTCATATATTAGAAATAACATTAATAATATTTTTGAAAAAAGTTTAATAATTAAATATTCAAATATAGAAATTAATTAAATATAATGATTAAAATATTTAGTATATAAATATAATGATCAAAATAAATATAAAAGCGCTTAATATGGCGCTCCATTACAATAAATCTATATTTTGATGGGGATAATATCGATGGGTTGGAGGGTTTTTTTACTCTAAAATGATAAAATGAAGTAACTATTAACAAATTGTATTTTGCACTAAATATCCAAAAACAATGGGTGTGGTGGGTCAAATATGACAATCCGCTATAAAAAAAACTCTATTTTTGACGCAGGTTTTGGTTCCGGGTTGGAGAGGATTTTGTAGTGCATTTTAGCCATTTTACTTCATTATAGTGAGTTGGAGATGGTATTAGAGCAACTCCAACCCAAGAGCAGGTTTACTTCATTTTGAAGTATCAATAGTAACCTGGAGTTGAGCTGGAGCTTGTGCGCGCTGGGAATAGTCGTGTAGATTTAGAATCATGGGACATCGCAGGATAGCTGGGTTTGTGTCCGGGCTGGTACGCGTTGCTGGAGCTGGTCGAGCCTTTCATTGGAGTTCGCGAGCGTGGAGACTACCATTCACTGCTCGTGCGTTTGTGCTGTTGTTGATGGAATCGAGTTGATGAGCACCGTTACAGGACGTGTGGAGCTGTGCCAGATCTGGGTTCCCTGTGTGCTGCTGGTCCAAGTGGCGAGCTCGCCCATTTCAGTCATCCAGGTTTACATCTGCTGGTTCGAGATGACCAGGCGATTGAGTCGGTTTGCTGCTACTTTGAGATGCTCAAGTCTGTGTGCAGGCCTCTGCAGACCGACACCTAGGCGCTGCTTGTGGGCCATTTGACGATGCTTGGGGTGCAGCTTCAAATCCAGATCCTGCTGCTTCATTTGTTTGTTGATTTTGTGTGTGTTCGCTGGTGTTGTAGCCAGGCTGCCTTCAATGTGTTCGACGTAATGCTTCAAGGAGGCTGGCCTGATGGCCACATGTAAGTATGTTATTCAGTCATCGCGTTCTTTACTCAGTGAGGCATCTAGAAGTCTGAATCAGTTGGGTGTTGGCAAATTAAAAGACGACACGTTGTTTTGTTAAGTCGGTGGAAATAGGCAGGCATCCAAGATTTTTTAATCTTGCATTCTGGAATTCAGAGGGGGTTTGAGACCTAACTTTCAGAGGATGCACTGACGGAGAACTTCGAGGAGCAGCTTGAGGGAGCTTTGAGGGAAGGACGTCTGACTCGATGGTGCACATTTGTTTCCTCCTCCCTATCTCCTTCTATTACTTTTGTTCTCCTGTCATAATGAATCATTTGTTGCAAATTGTTGTTTCTAAGCTGTTCGTTGGCTAAACTCTACTCAGGGAATGGGATTGAACTGATGCTTTTATTTTTCTTCGATCGTGGCTTCTTTTCTAAGCTGGATCGCCTTCCTTCTTGTCATTCTTCTTGGAGTAACTTTTTTAATGATCAAGAATCCATGGCAGTTGATCTTGATCACTGTTTCCAAAACTGTTGAGAGCATTCTTATTTTTAAATCTTCTGACAATAAATTTTGAAATTAGAAGAAGGGAAGCGCACCAAGGTTGAGCGACAGTTTAGTCTAGGTGATTTCATCCACACATTCCTTGTGTTTGTGTTGAGTTTCATAGCTGAAAAGATGTGGAGCTTGACCTGCACTTGTCTGCCTCTTGACGAAGTGAGCAAGCAATCTTTTCAGTGGATGTTGGTTCAACACATTTTCACATGATTAAGGAAATTTAAGAGTTATCAGTCAATCGAAATTCCCATTGTTCTTCACTGTTTGATCACAACTCAATTGTCTGGATTACTCAATTGTTGAACTGATTATTTTTGTGAACATCATCCTTGCTCATCCTTGCTCCATTTGTCCATCAATGTCTTCTTTTATTGCTGCTGATTGCTTGAGCTCTTTGTTTTCTAGTTTTGCTTGCCTTTCTTGGTTCACACATTCACATTCCTTGTGGGCTGGACCTTACTTTCCGCTATATTAGTTCTAATTAGGTAAATAAATAAATATTCTACATGCGTCAATAACCGTGCGTTAGAATTTGGCGCCGTTGCCTGAGAAGGCTTTGTGCGACCAAGCAGTAAAAAAACTAAAAAAACAAAAACAAAAAACCGTTTCAAAAAAATTACAAGCTCAAACAGATATTGCTTAATGTGCTGAGAATCCTTATAAAATAAAGTCCCGTGTGGTCATGGGAAAAATTCTTTAGAAGGATTTTCTTGAAGATCCCGATGTAGATGGGTTAGGTTTAGGCATTAGTTACCTTCATGAACCGGCGCTAATGAGAAAACAGTTTGACAAAGTAGTGCAAAAGCATATGAAATGAATAAATTCTTGGGATGTTATGTTAAAACAAAAATTTGAAGACAGTGGCCATTTGACACACTTTCGTAGGCATTTTATTTTGTTCCCACTCCCAAGACAAACTAGTAGATTTTGAAATCATTGAAGCTGAATTAAGGGAGTTTGGTCACTATCGAAATTCCTGAATTTGATTCTGGTCTCTTCAAGGATGAGGAATCTCCCACGCATCCTGAATTCATAACTGAAGATTCAAATTCTTTAGTTGTGGAGTTTGTTATGATGGAGGTTGAGATGAATTTCTTTGGTTATTTTTCAAACTTCAACATTCCTTTCAAGCTAGCTGAACTTGACATAAAAGCTGAGAAAAACATTGAAGGGGATTTGGAATTGGCTTCAAATGATTCAAAAACATTTCAAATTGAAATTGAAGAACTTTCTCCTCAAATTGGTTTTCTAAACTCAACAGATTCTGTTAGGTTAGAAGCCTAACAGCAGGTCACACAGCGAATTATAGGTAGTAGGAAGGGATCAATCAACGACGACTATTATTATTTCAAGAAGAAGAAATCGAGTTACAGTAGAAGGGAGAAGAGGATGGAAGGAGAAAGAGAGAGAGATCTCCTAGGAAGACCACTTTAGAAAGTACAATGTACTTTCTTCTATTTACAGGAGAGCCAAAAGTGGTTTGGGCGGGAATCCGTTTTCCCGCTTAACCAAATTTTCCGAAACTCAAATTCACATTCATTTCGACTTCATCTTTGACTTTTTCAGCGCTTCTCAACTCTTCTTGAAACTTCTCGAATCTTCTTCAGCCTTCTTCGAACTTTCTAACCATTCTTCAGCTCGATACCAAGGTCATTTCGATGTTTTTTCATTACGGTGAAAATATATGCAAAACCGAAGACTGCTCATTACGATGAGCACTTGTAAAAACAAAAGAATGCCTACTCATACCGATGCTCTGTACCAACTGGAATTCTTCTGTCAAAACATTGAAAACATTATGCCATAAACATTGTTGCAACTTCGTCAAACTTATGTTGCTTTTCTTTTGCCATAAATATCGTTGCAACTTCTAAAGATATCAACACTCCTTCAACAACACTTCGACAATGGCTTCAAAAACCTCCTTGACAAACACTTCCGCAAAACTCTTAAAACAAATCTCATTTTCTTCTTTTCTTCATACCGATGAGTCGGCATCACTTCTTGTCCGATGACTCTTTAGCCACTTGGAAAACAGATCAAAGCTTCTTTTTTCTCTTGACTCAATTGTAATACAAGTCAACCCAATGAAAATGGTTGACTACATTGTTGATCATCATCTGGTTGATCGGGTTTTGACTTCCGTACACGCATCGGTCCCAACAAACTCCACTTTCCTATCTGTGTCCACAAACTTTACTTCCTCCGATTGATCGGTGGCATTCGATGGACCAGTGTCAGCAACGACTTCTTTCTCTGCAACTGTCGATTGATCCTTTGGATTGGTTCATTACAGTGGATCGGATAATCCGTTGGATCAGGCAGTCCGATGAATCAGTCGATCAGTGCTTTAGCAACTTCAAAACCCCTCAACCTTTCTTCTTTCACAAACTTCTGCTTGTATCACGATTTCTTCAATGACTTTGAGAACATAAGGATCGACATAGCATCGTCTGACTTACATTGGAAAGTTTTATGACTTCCCATCCTTTCAACATCTTCTCCTCCCTTCATAAGGTTTGTATCACAAGTTTATCAGATTAATTATGATTTATGAGAACTCCAAGATCAACAAAGCATCATCATATTTAGAAACCGAATATCTTGAAAGACATCGAGTCTTCGATACAACTTCTCATACCGATCAAAACTTTCTTTTTGGACACAAGGTGAGTCCGAAAAACCTTTTTACTCAGAAAACTTCTCCAGAACAGAAAACCGAAGCCAAAGAAACTTTCTTATCAAAACTGCGTTCGATCTTCTGAGTACTATACTTTCGTCCGATCACCGAAACTTACAAAATAAGATGATTTCTTTTCTTGACAACAAAATACAAAACAATCAGCACAAACTTCATTCATGCCGATAGACTGCGTCCGATGGGGGGGGGTCCGATTGTCAACTTTGCAAAAACCCCTTCATCGTTCGGATTACCACCATCTTCTCATCAAGTAAGTTGTTTACTCACTTCACTCTTCTTCAACAACATACTCCTTATATTGATCTATTGACAATAAATACAACCAAAACACAACTTGGTCCCAACAATACTAACATGGACAACCCTACTACACACATTCAGATTCCCACCATCTTCTCATCAAGTAAGTTGTTTACTCACTTCACTCTTCTTCAACAACATATTCCTTATATTGATCTATTGACAATAAATACAACCAAAACACAACTTGGTCCCAACCATACTAACATGGACAACCCTACTACACACACAGTCCTAACAATTCCCCCCTTCTCAAAATCCACCTTGTCCCCAAGGTGAACCTCCAAAACACGACCCAACTCTTTGCCACGATGAAGCGCCTTTCAGTGCGGTGGTTCCTTTGACTTCAAACTAGGCCTGGAAGTCGATGTCACGAACAAGGAAATATTATACCGGCTGCGCATGTTGAATGTCGAACCTATAGGTAGTCGACACTGCGTGGGTAACCTAGATACATCATCAACCTTGTTGTAGCCATTCACCACTAGTGCAACAACTGATGGCTGCTCAACTCGAATTTGCAAGGCCTGAGGAAAGAGTCCTGATGTCGCTTGTTCAGGCTTTTGTTGCAACGCCTCAACGACAAGCTTCAATATTTGTACAACTATACTTCGAGACTTATGTGTCAACCTTCATCCGCACGAATTGCAGGATCCACTCCCTATTGTCGCCTCTTTACAAACTCCCGAAACTCGAGAAACCAAATCTCGCGCCACTTGCATAGGTCTCTGCTCCGTCAGGAGATTACAGTCCAGCTTGTAGACGATCTCCACAACTGATGACGTATCATTTGTTGAGAGCTCTCCCTTTTCACATCCCTCTCCTCATCCCGACACTGACATTGATGACTGTCTTCCTCTCATCATTCACCCTCCACTGGTGTCTCCCCCTGCTGCTGCTGATCACCATTTTGGTACGGTCTACTCTCGTCGCCCATCGACTGTACCCCTGTCCCGGCCAAGGACACCATCGTCCCCGCTTCGTCCGATGCTCTTGCCTTGGCACCAAACGACTTGCCCATTGCACTCCGGAAAGGTACTCGTTCGTGCCAGAGTACTCCTCTATTTGTCTCTTCGTGCAGGGGTTTGTTCGCTCTGGAGACAATAGTTATTCCTCGCACAGTTGGTGATGCAAAGTCTAATCTGGGATGGCTAGCGGCAATGCAGGATGAGTTGCAGGCTCTTGAGGAAAACCATACTTGGGATCTCGTCCCCCTACCAGCAGGCAAACAGGCAGTGGGCAACAAATGGATTTACACAGTCCGGCTAAATCCCGATGGCACTCTCCATCGACTCAAAGCCCGCCTTGTGGCTAAAGGCTTCGCACAAACTTACGGGGTGAACTACTTTGATACTTTCTCTCCAGTGGCCAAGATGGCCTCCGTCCGGTTATTCATCTCTCTGGCGGCGCATCATCGTTGACATCTTCACCAGCTGTATGTCAAAAATGCCTTCCTCTATGGCTTTCTTGAGGAAGAAGTTTATCTGCAGCAGCCACCCGGCTTTTGTGCCTCCGGCGCCGAGTCTCAAGTCTGTCGACTCCGCCGCTCTCTGTACGGCCTCAAACAATCTCATCGTGCTTGGTTCGGCCGCTTCAACACTGTCGTCACTGATTTTGGCCTCTCGAAGTATGAAGGATCACACTGTTTTTTACAGAACGACTCCTGCTGGCTGTATCCTATTGGTCGTTTATGTGGATGATATCATCATCACCGGCAGCGACTCTGCTGGTGTCACTCACCTCAAGCAGCATCTTCACCAACACTTCCACACTAAGGATCTCGGACTTCTCACATACTTTCTGGGCATCGAGGTGTCCTATTCTCCGGGCACCATCTCACTCTGCCAACGGAAGTATGCGTTGGATATTCTGCAGGATGCTGGGCTGACACAGGCCACTGCTGTTGACACCCCTCTGGAGCCTGGGGAACGATCACTTTATGCCTCCTCAGAACCATATTCACATCCTGAGCGGTACCGTCGGTTGGGGGGTAAACTCAATTATCTCACCATGACTCGTCCCGACATTAGCTGCGCTGTTGGCAAAGTGAGCCAATTTATGGAACATCCGACCACCTCTCATTGGGATGCTGTCCTCCGCATCGCCAAATACATCAAGCGCGATCCTGCTCGTGGTCTTCGCTACTCACAACATCCTCATATGAACATTGAAGCCTTCTGTGATGCTGATTATGCTGGTTGCCTTGCCACTCGGCGATCTACCTTTGGGCTTGCCGTTTTCTTAGCCGGCAACCTAATCTCTTGGCGCAACAAGAAACAGACTGTTGTGTTTAGATCCAGTGCGGAATCTGAGTACCGAGCCATGACAATCGTCACTACGGAGATCCTTTGACTTCAACTCCTCCTCCAGGAGCTTGGCTTTCCTCCTCCCACATCTGCTCACATCTGGTGTGACAATCAGGCAGCCATCAAGATTGATTCAAATCCCGTCTTCCATGAACGCACAAAACATATTGAGGTGGACCGCCACTTTCTTCGACACCATCTGGAGCACAATCATGTCAGATTTAGCCACATCCCGACGGCGGACCAGCTCGCTGACATCTTCACCAAAGACGTCCCAGGGGCCTGCCTCTCCTCGATCAGTTCCAAGCTGGGCATCCATAGCATCTTCGGCCCAGCTTGAGGGGGAGTTTATCTGGTCTTGTATGGTGTCACCTTGTTTTTTCTTTGTGGGACTCTTTTGTCCAAGCTGGGCATGTCCAGCTTGAGGGGGAGTGTTAAAACCCTTTTTTTATTATTTTGGGTATTACCGAGTCCCACATCGGAATACTCCCATGTGTATTCCTTATTCTCAATCTATAAGAGAAGGCCTCTACCTCACCTTGAAGGAGGTAAGGGGGTTTCTCAACCTACAGATTTGATGAATCCCCTTCCGTGCATGACAAAAAGAGGGCCGTGAACAATTCCAGAAGTGGAGAAAATACTGTAGGTGCTGGATATAGACCTAAGAGGACATTTACAAGTAGTGACAACATGTGCTATTTCTATGGGATTCATGGACACACATCAAGTTTCTGTTCAGAGGCTCATGAATACATTTCAGGCTGTGAAAATAGAACATGTACTAAATCTGAGAATAAGAAGAAGCGTCATGAGAAATCAGAGAGAAGAGTCTCTCAGAGGAAAACATTCATCAGATGTTATTACTGTGGAAGAAAGGGACGCACAATGAGTATGTGTCAGGAAGCTAATGAGCTCAATGTCAGAAGAGGAGCTCAAGATGCATCATTATCTTGGTTGAGAAATGATGAAATGAGGTATGCCTTTAATAGAAAATGTTTTATATGTTCTGATTATGGGCATTTGGAAAGACATTGCTACAAGAAGAAATCAAGAAAGGAAAAGGAACTCAAAATGAGATTCTCAACTCCAGTGGTGCATGATAAGAAATTATGCACTGGAAGACAAAGTGAACAACTTTCGTGGAGAGAATGTGAACAAACTTGGAAGATAAAGGGGAGATCGACTTCAGCTGTGAGTAAAAAGAATGCACATTCAGTGGAGGACTCACCACTAGCGAAAAATAGTGGGGTGACTCAAGTATCTGATAAAAGAAAGATGAACAACGAATGTATTAAAAAATTTGCATGTCGTGTGCCACATCGAGAAGTGGAGAAAAGAGGAAGGTCCCTACAATGGTGGAAGAAGAAAGGGAAGATTCCAAACAGAGAGATTCCTACCCAGAGACGGAATCAAGGGAAGTGGCATATTGGTAGTGCATCAAAGACGGAAGTGTGTACCAGTGGGCCTAAGTCCCAAATTGTGAAAAAGGCCAGGCCTACAGAATCTATATATCAGAGAAAGACTCAGCATGTGGGTAATGAATGCTTAGTCATATGACCAGAGCAGTTGAAGTTGGCTAGGCAGCTAGAAGAAGCAAGGAAGGAGTGTGATGCTCTTCAAGAAAGAATCAATGGGTTGACCCATTGGGATCAACCACAATCCTCTTCTTGAGGATTTCAGAAATACCCCCTCTTCCTATGTATATAAATGCTATTAATGATTCATGTGTTTCAGGTTTTAGGGAGATACAATCCAAGGGGAAGTTGCATCTAAAGATGCAAAGTGGAGAAGTGATATGCTTCGGAGTTTCAATTGACTCAAATCAGGTACCAAAACTGAAGAAGAAAAGGAGCAACAGAGCAGAATAAGAAGTGATTGTGTTATTAACTTTATCTCTTGTTTCCTACACTGAGTTCCAACTCAGTAGGCTTAGATTTTATTAATGGCTCAATGTTGAGCGCCAGATGAGAATAAATGATGCAGCATAAAAAGAATGTTTATGGGCCAAACACTAGGAAATGTTGCATAACATAGGAGGAGTATTCAATAACAAAATCAGATGCAAGAGCCATCAAAGCAATAATTGGATGACTTAGCTCATGTGTTGTCTATCGAGGGAAGAAATATTTTGGGAGAAGCAGCAATAATCATGCATCTCATGCTCATTTATTTTGATTTAACAATGTGGTATCGGCTGACTGTTTTCAGGATACCAAGAAGCTGCGAGAAGTAGTTGAAAGGAATGATTCCACTAAACAATGAAATAGTGAGAAATTTCCTGATGAATGTGATGAGGAGGAAAGCAACCATGGGGGAACATAAGTGACTGATGCCGATTCAGAAAAGAATTAGACATGAGAGATTGTTTCGAGGCCAGCAGATAAAGAATGTCATCGGGACTAAATGAGTCTATCACAACAAGATGAATGAAGATGACACAGTTATCTGAAACAAAGCACGAGTAGTGTGCAAAAGATACTCCCAGATAAAGGGAATAGATGTCAATGAGACATTTGCACCGGTTGCAAGGCTGAAGACAATCAGATTATTCCTATCCATTGCAGTGCAACAGAAGTTCAAAGTGTTCCAGATGGACGTCAAATCTGCATTTTTGAACGGGGTTCTGGAGGAAGAGGTGTATATTGAGCAGCCAGATGGATTTCTCATTCATGAGGATGAGAACAAAGTTTGCAGACTAAAGAAGGCGTTGTATGGGCTGAAACAAGCACCAAGAGCATGGTACTCAAGCTTTGATCAGTACTTGAAGATGCTTGGTTTCAAGCGTGGGGGAGTTGATTACAATCTCTATTTAAAAAACAATAGTAATCAAATGATGATGGTCCTGGTTTATGTCGACGACATAATTTTTGGCGGATCAAATGAAGCTCAGTGCAGACAGTTTTCCAAATTCATGAAAAGTGAGTTCGAAATGTCAATGATTGGAGAGCTAACATTTTTCCTTGGTCTACAGGTGACACAAGGAAAGAATGAAACATTCATTTCTCAATCCAAATATGCCAAGGAGGTTTTGAAAAGATTTGGAATGAAAAATTCCAAGGAGATGAAGACTCCGGTTGCTACTCGGAAGAAATTATCGAAAGATGAGGATGACAAGACAGTTAATATCACAGAATACAGGCAAATCATTGGAAGTTTGCTATACTTAACTGCGACAAGGTCTGACATTGTTTTCGCCACCTGCCAAGCAACACGATATCAAAGCAATCCCAAGGAAAGCCACATGCTTGCAGTGAAAAGAATATTTCGGTATATCAAAGGCACGGTGGACTTTGGCTTGATGTATAATGGAAAATCTCAGACAGAGTTATTGGGATACCCTGATGCAAATTGGGCCGGTTCAGCGGATGTTAGGAAATCAACGTCAGGAGGTGCATTCTATCTTGGTGGCTTGTGTGTTTCTTGGCTAAGCAAGAAGCAAGATTGCATTTCATTGAACATCGCAGAAGCTGAATATATTGCCGCCACTCAAGCTTGCACACAGTTATTGTGGATGAAGCAGCAGCTTGATGATATGAGCATTGAAGTGAAGTCTCCGATCGGAATCCAGCGCGATAACTCAAGTGTTATAAATCTCAGCAAAAATCCCGTCCATCACTCAAGGACAAAACACATTGAGATAAAGTGTAATTTTATCAAGGAGAAAGTTGAGCAAGGAATTGTGAAGTTGGAGTATGTGCCTACAGAACTACAGGTTGCAGACATTCTGACAAAGGCCTTACCCAAGGAAGCGTTTGAAAGACATCGACTGGCTCTGGGAGTTCAGTCGACTCCCCGCACTTAAAAGAGTGTGGATGTTGACCCCCCTCTCCCTGAGGTATGATGTGTTTTTTCCTAATGCACTAATATGTGTTTTTACCCTGTTACAGACCGCAAATGAGTGCTCTTTGGGTTCGTTGACAAAGGGGGAGAAAACAGTGATTGTTCAAGGGGGAGACAGTGTGGCTATTTGATAAATCATGAATGATACAGGGAGAAGCTGGTGGAGCAGCGAGATAGGGGGATCAATAAGATAGGGGGAGAATATTAAATCTGACGATGCTAGAAGTGGTCGATCAAAAATTAAATATCACGATAGCTATGGATCGTGATAAAAGCAGAAGAGTGATGTTGGAATGATGTGAGAAGGGTTCCAACGATCAACAATTGGTATCAGTTTGATAATTGGTATCCGATTGGTATCAATAATGGGTATCAGTTTGGAAATTGGTATCAGTTGAGTGTCAACAGTTGGTGTCAGAAATAAAGTGATTCATTGATGATCTTTTCATTTACTCTTGTTTCTCACGATGAGCATTGGTCATGTGGGCTTAGAGTATGTGGTAAGTGAATCTTTGGTCGCTATCTGAATCGCAAGAGGTGAAGGATGGTTGATGATGGAAGGAGACTCTGTGAGGTATCAATGTGCAGAAAATGATTCTTAGAAGAGTTGTGAAGAGTTGTCAACAAACCCAAATGGGGAGATTGCTGAGAAAAAATCCCTCTAGGTAACATTGCAACATTTTTGGGTTGATTGTGTTTGTTGACAAAACAGATTTCCATGGTGAATTGTCGAGTTCCAGAGATGTTGACAATCAATGTTGACAAAGAACCATGACAAAGGAACGAACGATCTGGAGGCGGTGCAAAAAGAGCAGTACACGGTGGCGCCGTTTTCTAGTGTTCGCCAAATTTTTGGGGTCCAAAATTAGAAGTTTGGTGAGCATCGGGAAAGGTGGATATCCTTGAAGATCTTATTTAAATATGGAAAAGACATGAGTTTAGTGAAGATAGGACTCGTGGATTGGATTTCGCGAATACCAGAAAAATGATGGCGGTGATTTTTCGCGATTACGTCAAGCATCGCGAACGACAGAGGTTGAAGTACATCGCGTCGGTGAAGGGCTTTGCGAGGGAGCTTCGCGGCGAAGGCGCGAAAGAATGTTGACGGTGATGCTCAGCGATTACGACGAGCTCCGCGATTGGAAAATTGCCGTGTTGCTTCGCGATTTTGAGAGAATTTCGGCAGGAACTTCGGAGCTTCGCGATTTGAGATCACGTGGCGTTGACTTCGCGCGAAAGGTTCGAGGGTCAGTGGAATCGCCTATAAATAGGCCTCGACCCCCTCGGGAGAAGCAGAGAGAATTTTCAGAGAAAATATTTTGCTCTCGGTTCGCGAAGGCAGAGTGCTTCGCGAAAGAAGAGCTTCACGGCGGCTAATCTAGCTCCGCGAAAGTTGCGAGCTTTACGTTGGCTCAGTGAACTTCGCGAGGGAAGTTGCTCTGCGACGACTTGAGCTTCGCGAGATCGCTTCGCGAGAGTGCTTCGCGAAAAGGCAAGAGCTTCGCGAAGGCTGGTTTGAGCTTCGCGAAATTGGGAGCCTCGCGAAGTAGGGTGCTTTGCGAAGGTGTTTCCAAAGGGAATTGCCCAATGTTCAGGGGGTAAAGGGGTATTCATCAGTGGATGAAATTTGGACTTCAACAGAGCATCTATCAACAGTTGAGGATGCATGTATTCATGCAAATGAAGAGACCTACATGTCTATAAACTGTGAGTGGATCCCTTCCAAGTGCAGTGAGCAAAGGAAGATGAATAAGTTTATTCTTTCTATCGGCAGTGAGCCAGAGAGAGAAATAGGGAGTGACCCTTGGGAAGCAGTGAGCTAACCCTAAACATTGTAAAGGCAGTGAGCCTGGGCATAGAAGTGATCTAGCCCGAACATTATTGGCAATGAGCTTTAGTGGATTTGGTACAGCGGCACATCGCCGTTGTATGCTTCTTGGACGTAGCCCAGTGAGGGTGAACCAAGTAAAATCTCTGTGTCTGCCTGGTTGCTTCCCTGCATTGCATTTAAAGTATCATCATCAGATAAAGATAAAAAGAAGTGATCAACATAAACACACAAGTGCAAACAAAGTGACCCTAATAATAAAGATGTCAAGATCTAGTGGGGTAGGAAGAATTTAGAAATAGAATATCCATACCCTGATTCACCCCCCCTCTCAGGGTATTTAGGCCCCTTTTGGTCCTAACAGTAATTAATTACCCGACACATCTAGATACTTTGCGCATGAGTATACAACGTGTGCTCCGGCCGCACGCCGTGTAACCCAGTTTTACCGGCTAATGATTTGGCACTTCCCGATGACATCTCCGGTCGTTCTTTATTTGTTCTTAATCCTTTAAGAAAATGAAACACCGAACGAACATGATTAATATGTCGATAACATGTTAATTCAATCGGATTAAAGAACGAATAATATGAAATAAAATCTAACCAAAATTGCGCATAGATCAACAATCAAATAAATAAATATAAATTTAAACGTGACTCCTCTGATACAACTTGTTGGTTCCGGGCGCAGCAGAAGCGTGCAATGGTGGGTGATATATTAAAATTTCATTTAATAATCGTTGCCTGAAACTAAGAGCGAAGATTTTGCATGTCAAATTTATAATTAATTTATTTAATGTCTGAAGAAATAAATACTTGGGCTTAGGAACTTTCTTCGTTGATGATTATTGATTGTCTAAAAAGACCCTTTCGGATTGCTTTCGTTGCGCTTGTGAGGATCCAAGGGTAGAATCCCTTTAGTGGTGATCCACACGTGCTCTAATGGTTTCCAAGCAACGTCACTCGTTCTCCGAGTGCTAGCGCGGCGAATTGAATGTTTTGCGTTGTTCGTTCTTGATCGCTCGGTCTTCGGTCTTGAAGAAATTCTCTCTTGGGTTTCTCGTTCCTGAGAGGGAGAGAGGGGGATTCGAGAGAGAATTCGTTGTGCGCAACAATTCTCTATTCCTAAATTTGGAATTGGTTTCGAATGAACTACACAATAGATGTAGCCGTCTATTTATAGAGCTGAGATTTCAGTTACAAAATTTAATTGCATAACAACCATTAAATATAATTATAACCATTAATGAAATCCCATGCCACATAATAATAATAACAGTATTATTATTTTGTGGTGCGTCAACTTGCGCAAAATGGATAAATAATATTTACCGACTCGTAAATAATTATTTTATCACCGGACACGGTCTTGGCCCGTTTGAACTCCTCTTGTATTTATTGAACACCTGAATAAATATTTTACTCTTAAATAAATATTTTATTCACAAACTAGTAATTTTTTCTATATTAAATATTCAATAAAATAAATAAATATATTTTATTCACAATCTGGTGAATAAATATTTATTTAATTTATGCGATCAATATAACTTAAATAAAATTATTCTTTAGTCTTGAAAATAATATTTATTTCATTAATTAAATTTAAATAGAATTTAATCTAGACCACCAGAAACACTTAGTGTGTGACCTTCTAGGATTCTTTTTTGTTGGCATTAAGCGGGTTTGCCTAAAGTCCAAGATTACTGTCTAGCAACGGGTCAAGACACCCAAGAAAAAGAACTTAAAGTCGCAACGATGGCAACCACATACGAACGCTCACCGTGTAATATAATCCTTTTGTCACATAATCTCATCAAACAGGTTGCATGGTGGTGTTATCAACCTATATGTTTGATATATCATTTTTTGACTATCTGAAATAAACTCGTTGTTATACCATGACTATGGAATTTAGGGCGGCGGTTCTATTTCAATCAAAGGGTCGAGATATCAACTTCGATAAATATGGAAGGGACAAATCTTTTCCTGACTTATCCATTAATAACATGTCATTCATGACGTACTCAACGTACCCTACTTTCCGTCAACATTTGGCGTGACGGTTTTTGCCAACAAATCTAAGTGTTCGAGTTGTGACATGCATTATGTAGGTTCCGGGTGCAGTGGAAGCGCGAGTGGGATGATGCCCAACCTTGATTTTTTGCCATATTCAACGAACTATTCGGGATCTATGCGATGATGAACGCCGTGATTCACCGAATTGAATCAAAGAAATAAGACAAAGGAATAGAAACCCAGAACCAAGGGAGATGATCAACGTATTTTTGTTTATAATTAATTTAATTAAATCGAATTACCTCCAAGGTGATTCTTTTTTCGTTGATGCGTCCGACCACATATCTGCAGTGCGCCTTCGTTGTGTTGTAAAGATCAAGGGTAGATCTCCTCTAGCGGTGATCTACACGTGCTCCACGAATCTCTGGACGTCGCCGAAGGAGTCTTCGGGTGCTACCACGAAAGATCTTTGTGCTTGCGTCGTCCGCCTTCGATCGCCTTGGGAATCACTTCCAAATCGTTCTCCTTGATCCGGTGGAGGATGATCTTTCTTGTTTTGAGTGCGTTCTTGGAGAGGGAAAAACTCTTAGGCTTGAGAGGTTTTCTCCAAATGTTGTGCACAACACCGTGGGCGTCGCTTAGTTTGCCCTTGGCTAATTAATAAAATAATATAATCGGACATTTATTTCACTAGGGTAATAATAAAATAATCTGCACAAGTGCCTTTAATTATTTCATTAATCATAGTGAAACCCCAATGTCAAATAATAATGGCAATATTATTATTTCCTCACATGCGCTTAATTTGCGAGTTATAATTAAATATTATTTAATCAAATAATATTCAGTATTATTATTTCTCACTGGACCATTAATCTCGGTCCGCCAATCCTCCTCAATATTTATTAATTATTCCGCCCACAATACATTTTCTCGAATAACTAGTGACGGAATAAATGCGATCAGACATACATGAATAATTATTAAACCACGACCGAGAATAATATTTATTCAACTTGTTAATTAATAAATTATTTAACTGAGATTCTGGATGCACTTAGTGTTTGACCTTCTAAGCCTCTTTCTCAGTGGTATTAGGCGGAGTAGCCTAAAGTCCAAGGTTAACGTCTAGCAACATGCCAAGTCACCCATAGAGAAAGAAGTTAATGCCGCAACAACATGTCACCTTATACGAACATTTATCGTGTAATATAGTCTCTTTATCACAATATCTCCAATCGAGCAAGTTGTCTGCCAGTGCCATCAACCTATATGCTTGATATCTCTTTCTTTGATTTTCCCGTAATAGAACGTGCCTATAGAATACCATGATCATGGATTTAATTAGACTATATCATTTTCATCAAAGGGCTTGAGATATTAACTTTTGTTGGTGAACAGAAGAGATAGATCATTTTTCGCATTATTCATTAATGCAATATTACTCGTGATGTACCTAATGTATCCTACCTCGCTGCGAACATCTGTCGTCACAGATTTCGTCAATACATCAAAGTATGCGACTCATAATATCTGTTGGACTCCTCATGTTTTAATCGTGTTTTAATGATCACAAATCTTATTTAATCATGTATTAATGATTCTAAATCTTATTCAATCTAGATCATGTGTCTTTATATCTAAAGTTTTCTCATGCTTTAAGAAGAGCCATGCAAGATCTTAATTGCTCTATATTCAGTTTACTTACTTTATACTATCTTTAATCTACTCTCAGAATACCTTCTTTAACAAATGCTTAAGTCTAATCCTTTCTAATATCATCTTTATTTAAGTCTGCACATAGTTACTTTGGAAAGTCTAAGACACCGTGAGTCTGCCACTGGCTATGTATTTCTGACACCGTGAAGCCAGACACCGTGAAGCCAGACACCGTGAACAAGACACCGTGAACAAGACACCGTGAAACCAGACACCGTGAACAAGACACCGTGATCGCAAGACACCGTGACACTCAAACACCATGATCAACCTAGACACCGTGTGAAGGAGACACCATTTCCATGACTTACTGTGACACAATTTCTTAAACTACTTTGTCGTTTTTCAATTTAATCTCTAACGGTCATATTTGATGACTTTAATGCACTGACATAATTAATGTTTCATTGTAGACATATCATCAGACAATGCGAGGTACGAGGTACAGAACACGTACAACCTGTCGGCTCCAATACGTGCATTCCAAGTTAAAAGCGAAGTGTGACCAAGAATCAGAATGCGCAATACAGAAACAAAAAGGAAGGCAGTGAGCACAAGAACGAAGAACATACTTGGAGGAAGTTTTCAAAGGAAAGGCACACTGCATGCAACTTGACACGGCTGGACACACAAAGCATATTTGAAGTCTAAAGAACGTCTTCACTCGACTGAATTTCACGGAGAACACAAGCAGAATCGCGACACTCTGTTTTTCCACACAACTTTCAGAGAAGGACTCAAAGTTTCATCTGCTTCAATCAAAAGGAGTCCAGAGCTGCATTAACATCACACAAGAGCATTCTAAACTCATCTATATTTTCTTGCTTGACTGTGATCATCCTTTTCTCTACATTTCGAGCAGTGTGTGCTTCTCTCTGTTTGAACACACACTGACTCCTAAGCTGAACTGGAGGATTTCTAAATCCTCACTCAATCTTTCCCTTACACTCTTGTATCCCACTGTGGATAGTGGTAGAGGTCTGAGGACCTAGACAACCTGTGAGCTGTTGTTATTATTGCTTTCCCACGTAGAACTGTGGTAGAGGTCTGAGGACCTGGACAGTCTGAGTACTGTTGTAAACCCCGATCCAGGGTGTGGATCAAAGTTTTATATAAACTGTTTGAGATGACGAAGTCTTAGCTTGAGACTGAACCTCTTGGTTAAAACTGCTGTGCATGTTTATTTTTGTTAAAACTATTTTGAATATTCCGCTGCTAAGTACTTTAAATATAAATCTATTTTAAAGTTATTCTGATAGTTAAACTAGCAAGTGTTTGTATTTATTGTAAACCAGTAGGTTAGTTTCAAAAGCTAATCTAATCTTCAGATTAGATTAACTGAGAACTAATCAATCTCTTGAGATCCTAACTAAACCTTTACTGTATCACAAATTCACTACAGTTTAGCTTGTTAATTAAATTGGGAGATTTCAATATAAATCTTTTAAACAGAAATTTTTAATTGGAACTTAATTCACCCCCTCTTGAGTATCCACTCCGACCAACAATATCAATCAATAATAATCTTAAAGTCTAAGGATCAATACAAACGTCCGCAGATAGGAACATCTCATGACACTTATAAATGTGGATTTCCTACTGTCGGGTCTTGTTCTCATAATATACTACTGGATATCACTAAGGGCGTACACTATAAGAAGATGTCTCAAAGTCCTATGAGTCTCTACTCCTGATAGCCTATATCATTTGTGTCCCTCAAATGATATCATCCGGCCAGAGAACATATATCTAAGAATAGTGTCGTAACACTTTCAGGTTCTCATCATAGCGGAGAACTGCTATGACCTTTTAGTGCGACAGCTACTCTTGGGACATTATCATATGGAATGTTACGCAGAATAACAATCATGATGTGTTAAGGAGTTTATTGATATTCAATAACCATAAATATAAGTTATCATAAAGTACATAAAAGTTGGTTCTAGGGCACCAATTCCAACACATTAATGATAATTTTAAAGTCTAAGGACCATTACACACGCTCGCAGATAGGAATATCCAATGACATCAAAACATGCGGAATTCCTACTGGCGGGTCTGTTCTCATAATCTTACGTTTTAGAGATTACCAAGTGCGAACTTTCTGAGAAGAAGTCTCATCTGCTCACGAGTACTCGCACCTAACGATGTATATACTATGTGTCCCATCATAGTATGTTATCCAACCACGAAACTATATTAAGAATATTGTCATAACACTTCAAGATTCTCATCATAACGAAGAACTACTATGACCTTATCAATACGACAAATACTTTAGGACATTATTACATTATGATCATGCAGAACAATGAACAATATGTAATAAGATGTTTAATTTAATATTTAATACATCAAATATACATGTAATCAAAGTACAAACAGTTGGTTCTAGGACACCAACTCTAACAAATAATTGGGTGTGCCAGCTGTATGGCTATTAACAGCTGTAGTTTTCAGCTGTTAGGAGGGAGGATATCTAGAAGATTCCACCTCCCTTTAAACTGGTTGTGGGGTAGGGCATGGGGGATTCACGACTTGTATTTTTGAAGTTTTGGCTTCCGCTGGAAGATTCAGAGGGTTACGCCTCGGCCTGGGTTGGAGCGTCTCCCTGAAGTTCTTCTCCTTCTCCATTCCTTTTCTCCATTTTGACTTCTTTCTTATTCCTCTTCCTCTGATCTTCTGTTATTTTTCTGTCCAACATTGCTGGAAATAATAGAGGCTATTGGATTCTTTGTTGGATTGGTGTAGCCCAATCTGGTTGGGCCGAATGCTTGTGGCCCGCAACTGAACTGTAGCAGCGCGGACTTCGGGGTCAACTGGACTGTAGCACTTGTGACTTCCAGCCGACAGCCACTGTAGCGCTTTTGACAAAGCTGGCCGCCGTTCACTGTAGCGACGCGGACTCACTTTTTTGAACAGTGATCGTCTTCTCCATTGTTTTATAGCCCATTTTCGGGCTAGGGTTACTACTGAGAAAAATCCTCTGTAATTTGTGCTTTCGATATAGTGAAATTCTGCCTCTCCTGTGGACGTAGGGATTATTCCCGAACCACGTAAATCGCTGTGTTCCTGTTGCTTTCTTTTGTTTTCTCGTTTCTGTCATTGTGACTCCCGACGATTTCGCAACATTCTTCTCTTTGTCTCATCTAAATCTCATCAATTGGTGCTTTCATTGAGAGGATTTGAAGAGAAAAATTTCTGATGGTTTGAGTGGCTTCTTGTTGAGCATATTTTGAAAGCGGTTCTTGAGAGGATCTGGATGTCAAGACTTTGCAGTGGGAAACGGAACGCAGCAATATTTTGCTTGCATAGAAGGAAAACGATATGCAACAGAGGGGAAAAACAATAAGCGGAACATCACACAGTAGAGGCGTTTGGCTCGCAACAGGTTTTTTCTATTCCTACTACTTACACTGAAGTTGACGCACCAACTGTACCGATAATATTTGAAGCGGACAGAAGTAAGAGTCCGGTGCATATAGAGGAACAAATGCGAGAAATTTGGACGAATTTGGCTAAGCTGGAAATGAGTCAGGGGGGAGCGCAATGGACAAGTGATGATACCGGAATTTTCTGAACAAGAACCTGTGAATTGGATTATAGATGCTGAGTCATATTTTTCAAGCAAGCCATCAAACTCCGAAACAAATGAAGGTACCGATGGCGGAATTGTGTATGCAAGGTACGGCTTGGGTTTGGAATTTTTTGTTGGAACCATATAAGATCGGGCTTACCTGGCTGCAATTCAAAGAAGCGCTGTTTAAGAGATTTGGAGGTGTGACCAAGGCAGAACCAGAGGTTGCGACTCCTCATATTGCTGAAGTATCTCAAACTGTCATGGAACCTCAAACTGCAGAGGAACTTCGTCTGAAAATTCCAGAAGTAGTGGAGATCGAGTGTTTCGTGGAGGAGCAATGCGTGATGCTGCGGAATGATCTAATACAAGCGGCGGTGGAGGGAGAAAGCAGTTTAAAAATGGAAATAAAGTGTGGGAAATGAAGGATTGAAGCAGTTGCACCAGATAAGGAAGTGCGACCAATGAAGGTTCAGGCAGCTCGTGAACGATCGGCACAAGCGAAAAGAGAGATGAAAGGTATGAAAATAGAACTAGTTCAAACAAAAGACGAAATCCTCGACCCTAGCAGTTGCGAAGAATTCAGTGAGGTGAGAGTCGGTCCTTCTCAGAAACCACAACTTTTCGGGAGAACAAAATATAGTGAAGACTTTAGCGAATACTGGAAGTGGAGCTGCTAGTAAATTCAGTTCATCAACAAATGGAGCTCAAGTTTGCTACAGGCGAGGTGTTTTTGTTGGTAGCTGAAGGTATCATATTATTTTGGACCGAAATCTGAGACTGAATAATTTTAGGCACACTATTATGTTGTCCACGACCAGTAGTATTTCAATAGAGATGTTGAGAAGTTCGCTGACTTACGGGGCTGTAGTAGCACTGAAGTCAAATGCATTTGGAATTCGTTTGAAGAAAACCAACTTTGGCTGCATGCAAGCTAACGCTAAACATGTCTTGAAAGGTGTAGCCGATGTATTCTCGGTGTTGTGCTTCCACAACCCAGTAATATAAGGCGGAGTTGTTTGGCGACCATCAATTTTCCTCATGTTGGAGGGTTATATAAGCTGGCGAAGTTTGACTAATTCTGTTGCATAATATCGGCTAGTTTTACTTGTTCTCGAACTTTTAACTTTTCATGCATACAGACCGGAATTTCTCGCTGCAGCCATAAGAGGCATGAGTAGACAGTTATTTTCACATGCTGTAGACATGCTCAAACTCCTAAAAAGTTTTTCTCTTGAGCAAGGTAGGTTCTGCGAGACATTTCACTCGTGTGTTTTTGGTTGGAGGCATTGCAAATCTTGTAAAAAGGGTATTCAGTGTGGTTGTATAGTTAATGCCCAAAAATATGTTTTGTTAGATGCTAGAGGAATTGGTTGCATACTACTATGTGCAAAGAAAAGTTTAATCTTGACACCAAACCGATGGTCTGTTTCTAGGTTTAATGCTGCCTCTTTGCCTGAGACTAAAGACTTCTCTGTCAAAAATCAGGAACTGAGTCAAATAGGAGAATCAGCTCCTATGAAACTCTTCAGGTGACCTCCTCATCTTGCTACTGCTACTGCTCATCCTGAATTGCATCTAAGATATCAAGTGGACTTGCAAGATTTTTGGGTAGCGAACACTCATACATTTCTACACAAGAGAAGAAGGCTATTGACGATCCATCGAGAAGACTGAAGGCTGAGGAAGGCAGTTGCAACCATGACATTCCAAACCTAGAAGCTAAGAAGTGGATCCTAGAAGCTGCTGAGGGTGTTGGTGTGCTGGAAAAGGAGTGGATCCTAGGAGCTGCCAGTGAAAATGAATGCTAAGAAGAAGAGGTGGGATCGATTCCCTCACCTTGAGAACAAAGTGATTTTTCAAGATGGCGGGAATGATAGGAAGTGGAGTTGGAAGCGCAGGTCAGTGAGGCCTAGGCAGGAGGGCGTGAGGTGCTGTGTGAGGTGGGGTGCTGTGTTGGGGTTACCTGGGCTGGGGGCTGCTGGATAGAGTACTATTAATAATGTCAGGGGCATTGTTGTAAATACCATAATAGGTATTAGCTGGATTGTTAGTGGTTAATAATTGGGTGTGCTGGCTGTATGGCTATTAACAGCTGTAGTTTCCAGCTGTTAGGAGGGAGGATATCTAGAAGATTCCACCTCCCTTTAAAGCTGGATGTGGGGTAGGGCAGGGGGGATTCACGACTTGTATTTTTGGGGTTTTGGCTTCCGCTGGAAGATTCAGAGGGCTAGGCCTCGGCCTGGGTTGGAGAGTCTCCCAGGAGTTCTTCTCCTTCTCCATTCATTTTCTCCTCCATTTTTTACTTCTTTTTTTATTTCTCTTCCTCTGATCTTTTGTTATTTCTCTGTCCAATGTTGCTGGAAATAATAGAGGCTACTGAATTCTTCTCTTTGTCTCATCTAAATCCATCAGTTTTCATGGGTATTTTTCCACTGAAAAGGGATTTGATCTATAGGAGGAGACACCAGAGGCTGGTGAAACAGGAGAGGAAGGCAGTCATCGATGGTAGTGTCTGGATGAGGAGAGGGTGGAGTGAAAGAAGAACTCTCGACAAACGTTACATCGGCAGAGGTGATGTAGCGGCGTAAGTCTGGAGAGAAGCACTGGTAGCCACGCTGAGTGCGGGAATAGCCGAGAAAAATACACCGGAGGGATTTGGGAGAAAGTTTTGAGAGATTGGGGCGAGTGTCCCGAACATAGCAGAGACATCCGAAGACGCGGAGTGGAAGGGAGTGAGGGGGAAGAGAGGAGAACATAGTATGAAAAGGAGTCTCCCCCTGAAAGATGGAGGAAGGAAGACGATTGAGTAGGTATGTGGCAATGATGATGACATCCCCCCAGAAGTGTAGAGGCACCTGGCGGTGAAAGAGGAGGGCACGAGCAGTTTCCAGAATATGCCGGTGTTTTCGCTCGGCCACTCCATTTTGCTGAGGGGTATCAGGACAAGATGTCTGATGTATGATGCTGTGTGCCCGTACAAACTGCTGAAAGGGAGTGGATAGGTATTCCCGCCCATTGTCGGAGCGCAGACATTTTACAGAGATAGAAAACTGTGTCTGGATCTCATGGTAAAAGGTCTGAAAGGTGGAGAAAACTTCTATCCGATCTCGAAGAAGGTAAAGCCATGTCATACGGGAAAAGTCATCAATGAAAGAGATGTAATATTTATATCCGGATTGACTCGAGGTGGCACAGGGACCCCATACATCGGAATGAACCAAATCAAAGGGTTTGGCGGCCCGTGTGTCAAGTCGAGGATAATATGATGTGCGATGGTGTTTCGCAAAGGTACATGACTCACAATGAAAAGATAAATGTGGACTAATATCTGGATAGAGCTGATAAAGAGCGGAGGCGGAGGGGTGGCCCAACCGAGAATGGAGGTCCACGGCACGAGCAGAGACAGACGTGCATGCGACGGATGTCAGACCATCGAACATGTACACCCCATCTCGAAGTTGGACTCTACCAAGTTCCTGGTTCGTCGTCCGCTCCTGAAACACTACAGAAGACGAGGTAAAGATAACATTACAATTGAGATCCTTGGTCAGCTTGCTTATGGAAAGCAGGTTAAAAGGACTGCGTGGTACATGGGCCACCGAGGATAGGTGAAGGGATGAGGTGAGGGAGCATGTACCAAAACCGGTAATGGGGAGAGTGGAACCATCAACAACAGTGATGACTGAAGAACCAATATAGGGATGGTAGTTGGAGAGTATACCTGCATCCCCGGTAAGATGGTCAGACGCACCTGAGTCAAACATCCAGGCAGGTGAACGATGACTGACAAAAGTAGTGGGACCACCGGAGTGGGCAAGAGATGCTGATGAAGAGTCCGGCAGGGAGGTGGTCCGATGATCGTGAATCAGCTGGATCTCAGCCATGGAGAGATCCAAAGATGACGGAAGAGCAACAGTAGGCGGGGATGCATCTCGGATTGCAGTCTGACCCTGTCGTGGATGCGAAGCGGGACGGCCATGAAGTACCCAGCAACGGTCAATCAGGTGGCCGAGCTTGCCACAGTGCAGACAGAGGGGGCGAGGTCGGCTCTCTCCACGACCACGTCCACGTGTGCCGGTAGGGCGGCCACTGCCACGACCCAAGTGAGCTGTGTGATCAGGGCTAGGGATAGGTGGGGCAAGGGCCCGATGAGCCTTCCCCAGGCGATGATAGACCTGAGGTATATCCAGCGTAGAAGGGCTGACAAGCATCTCTGTGGCCGTCGTGGCATAGTCAGGGGCGAGGCCATTTAGGAGATTAAAAATGCAGAGTTGGTCCCGTTGAGTATGCAGAATGTCGGAGACCCGAGCCAAGTTGTTGGTCTTGGAATACACGACAGCCAACGAATCCCATAGTTCTTTGACAGTATTGGCAGTCCGGGTAACATCCTTTACCGATCGGTCCATGGAGTTGACCAGTAATGCGAATATTTTGCTATCTGCAAGTTGCCAAGATTGGAATTCGGTGTCATCCATGGTGGGTGGAGGCTTCTCAAGATGAGAATGAAGGTTCATGCCGCGCAGGGACATCAAGACCGTCTTCCGCCAGACGGAGAAATTGGTGGCGTCCAACCGGTCATCGACGAGCCGGGAGGAGGCGGTGATCAGGGAAGGCAGAACCGAGTATGCGTCCATGGAGGGCGATGAGAGGCACGGGTGGCGCGGTCGTCGGGAACAGCCGGAAGGTCGGGCGGGAGCGGGGACCGCTGGGAAGATCCGGGGAGAGCGAGGCTGGCGCTGGGTTGCTGGAAGCCGCGCGCTGGAAGGGAGCCGCCCGGAATGGAGCCGTTGTGGAAGGGAGGCCGCAGGTGATGTCGCCGGTCGAGCGGGCAGGGAGGGAGCCGCGACGGAGGGTCGCGCTCAGGAGGAGATGCCGGGGTGAGGGCGCCGGGAGCCGCGTCTGGAAACGGCGACGGCGGGAGGCGCGGTCTGAAGGAGTGCGCAGAGAGGCGCGCCGGGGACGAGTGCACCAGGAGTCTCCTGAAGAAGCAGCCGGAGCAGGGCCGATCACGCCGGGAAGTCAAAAGAGCCTGACGGACTGCGCAAGGGAGGTGGAAGTGCTGCTGGCGGCGCGCACAAGCGGGAGAAGCTTGCGAGTCGTCGGGTGCAGGGAGCCGGGACGGAAGGCGGGGCGGGCGCTGGGCCAGCGCGCACCGCGACAGAGGGCGGGGCTGGCGTTGACGGGGCCGGTGCTTGCAACTGGGAGGAGACGTCGGGAGAGGGCGCCGGGAGCTGCGTTTGGGAGGCGCGGTTGGAGGAGCGGGGCGCCGGGGAACCGCCTGAACGCCGGGCCGGCGGGAGTCGCGCCGGGAGCCGCGCCTGGAGCCGGGGGCCGGGAGTCGCGCCGGGAGCCGGGGGCCGGGAGGCGGGGCTGGCGCTGGGTGAGGGCGTCGGGAGGGGAGACGCGCAAGAGAAAGAGGCCCGCTGGGAATGGCTAGGGCAGAGGGGAAAGAGGCGGGGCCAGACAGAACCGGGAATCCGCAGGGGAGGGAGGGCTCGGGATTAATTTCCCTCTGATACCATGTTGTTGGTGAATTCCCCTTACCTCAATGTGAGGTGGAGACATTCTTTTATAGATGAGTAAAACTAATTATAAGGAGGGTAAGTCCGATGTGGGACTCAGAAATACCCATTAAACTTAAATGGGGTCCAACACTCCCCCTCAAGCTGGACATGCCCAGATTGGATTGAGCCCCACAAAGAAAAAAGAAGACAAGACACAAAGACCATCTTAGAGTTTGCTTAAAGGGTTTAGAAGCCTATAGAACTGATTTTTTCAATTAAAAAGATTTGGGCTATCAACATATGGTGGTTCTTAATTAGGAAACTACACCCTCCATCAGATTTTAGTTGGATTTTTAGGCGAGTCCAGCTAGAGACTTGAAAACTAGCTGCATGGGAGACAACCCATGATTTTATTGCTTTCAATAAAACAATTCACATGCTTTCAATAAACTTGTTCTTGTTTTGATTTTTAAAATCTCAAAATAAAACTGTCTAACCCCGTGGTTGTTTATTTGAGTCTTGGGAGTTTTCTCTTGGCATCCGGTTGAGTGCAGGAAGTACATCCAGCTTATCTATTGTTCACTGTAGCAAACACCATTAGATTGGAGCTTCATGGCCACCTCTTTCTCACCTTGACATGGTTTTATTTTCTTGAACTTAAAATGCTTGAATCTGATGTCGATTTTGTTTCTTTTGTCGGTACTTCAATGAGAAAAATCAGATCGAGTGCAATCCATTAAGAGAAGGATGGATGGTTCATCTACTAGCAGAGAACACACTTTCATTACAGGGGGTACTTTCTTCAATTGTTTTTTACCTGTGTAGAATATTTCATTCATGTTGCCTTGATTTCAGGGTGTTATGCTTGTCGAGTGTTGGTGCTTAAACTGTTAAGTACCATGCATGCTGGTGTTTATTGCAGTGAATTTATATGCAATGGTTATTGTATCTCTATTGGCTGGTTTGTAAAACATGTCGAGTATTGAGTCTAAATGCATGCTGGTGTTACTGTGACATGTATATTGCATGATTTGTTGTTGAAAATCAGTTTGAATGTTCATTGGTTATATTCATGTACACTGAAATACCTGCCTGCATTAGAACTGTTTCATACTGATTTAATGTGGGTTGTATTTTAAAGAGAGTTTACTGCATGTTGAATCTGTGCATGTTGCCTCTGTTTCCTTCTTAAACAAAACGTGCATGCTTGATTTCTTATTAATTTGCTTACCGAGAAATGTGTTAGATGCTGGTTGATATTGTCTTGCTGACATGAGTTCTTTTCATGCTGATTATCCATGTTTACTTAAAATTTAATGTCAGCTGTTGAAGTAGACTTGCATGTACATTGCGTAAAACTTTCTTTTGTATGATTTCACTGAGTTTAATGACTATAAATTGTGGTATACCGGCTACTGATTTTTGCTTATGGTTTTGAGAGTGTCTTTGCAAGTTTTCGATTCTTGAAAATCCTCTTTCCTGGTGCCAAGAAGAGACCTTGATGTTGTTCCTGGAGTGTAGTTGTGTGTTGTCTTTTAGATGATGTCGAGCTCGAGTCCATCGCTACACTGAGGGATGCCGAATATGGAACTTATCCAGGAGGATGTCTGCTAACCATATCGGGAAGACCAAGATAGAGAGATGGGCTATCCATTGATTTCCAGCTGCTACAATCTTGAGATTAGAGGAGTCCAATGCTGGTTCGGGTGTGCAGGAGGCCAAGTCCCAGGAGAGTTTGTCGTTTAAATGGATTATGTTAGGACTGGACATGTGGCACAAGGAGAGTGGGTTAGTGTTAATCAAATTTCCCATAGCGGGAGACTGCTTTACTGCTTGAATTATAGGCTGTTTTGAAATCTGAATTTGGGACCAGGTCACAACAGGTTTTAAGCCTTATCTGGAGAGCAGTACTTTCAGGGTGGTAACTGGACTGGATGATCAGAACAGCAGAGAAGGGATTCCAGTAATGAACCATGCCAGTAATGTTAAAGCTTCAACTCAAGGGACTTTTCTCTTCAATTGGTCCTATTTATGCTTTTGAGAGAGCTTTCCTTGCATGCTGCTGCTTGTTGAAAATCCTTTTTTAGCTTGATCTGTGTTTGATAATGCACGCTGTTCACTTGTGCTATATTTGTGAAATACTATGCATGTCGATAATAAATTCGTAGTATTTGTTTTGGTATGCTAAGAACTGTTTAGTAACCAATTTTGCTCATAATAAATGTTGATCTGCTGCCTTGTTTGTTAAACCTGATGGTTATTGAATTTAAAATAGAAATTGATATCAATGCGACGCATATACAACATGTTCTGTTTGCTGGAAATAGAGTGGAACTTTTGAGTTGTAATGTTAAGATGCAATTCTTCTCCACCTAATTAACTAATTTCTGAAGCTGTTAGTGTACTCACATGGGTGATTGCTTGTTGTCTTTATATTATTGCATTGATGACAACTTTGTGGTTCATTGCCATCTGCTCCAAAAAGATTACCCATGCCCAGCTTCAAGATTAATTCTCTTTACCTTATTCCTTAGTTCAAATCTGGTTGCTCACTTTTCATTACACGCTAATGCTACAGATTAATTTTTTCTATCGTCTTTCATGTTCAGGGACCTTGATGTTATCGGGTTTTATCTTTCAAGCTGAAGGCAGATGATCTCAGGGACTGAACTCTAGCAATAAAGGTGCACATTCAGGGAAGTTTCATTACCACTAGTTATTAAATTCTGAATTCAATTCTGAGGTTAATTGATTAATTAAGTCTCTTTTGACTGTTGAATTACATACTGACTTGCAATTTGTTAGGAGCTGGAGAGAGAGAGAGAAATGTCTCACCGTATTACTGGAAATCAATAACAGAATCGCACACCTTTACAGTATAAAATGTAGAAGAACGAGATACAGTGGATAATAGGAGAAAGAGAAGAAGTGAGCCGCAGAAGAAGACCACTCTTCTTACTAGCTCTGGGTTAGACGTCCCAACGACCCAACCTTCCTAGCATTCCTAGCAGACTTGTTGTAAATTTCCAGAATGAATCGTGCCCCTGCTCATCCCAACTCACTCTTATAACCCTTAACAATCTAACAACCTACTGCCAGTTGTATCCCCTAACAAACAAACAACCTACTGCCAGTTATATCCCCTAACAAACTAACAAAAAGCCAAAAGACATCACTGCCCCCCTTGACAGTTTTACACAGACAACCTCACGCCCCCACACAGACTTGACAACCCCAACCTGCTCCTTGACAGCCCCAATCTGCCCCCACAGCAAATCAGCCCCCACACACTTCTAACATTACCCCCCGCTTGAAAACCACCTTGTCCCCAAGATGGACTGCCAAAACACAGTTCGACCTCTTCAACACTGGAACTATAAGCCCTTTTTGAAATCGACAACACACCTGATCCAACACCTGCGAGTAGAAGGGCTATGGATGATTTCTGCGAGTAGTAGGGGTGTCGTTTCTGGTAGAAACAACTGCAAATTCTACCAACGGAAACTGTGACACCCAATTGGACGTAGAAACTGCTTCTTGAAAGGTTGCACACACCTGTTTTCCAGTGAGATCGGAATAGGGTATCTCCAACCAGCAGCCTCAAATAACACCTTTCTTACAATCTTGTGCTTTAGCCCCAGCTTCGGAATTTTTTGCTGTTGCACCAATAATTACCCCAACCGCAATTTTCACTTCTTTAGGGTGAACTAGCTCCTCCTTTAAATGTTCAGCAGCGACCGAAACTATCTCCACACAAAAAACCAACATCAAGAACCACGCCCCATCTTCACACCTGCCAATCTTTCACCAATTTTCAGTAGACAATTATCCTTCTGCAACACCATCTGAAACTTCATTTTGCACAATGAAAAAATTATTCATGTTGAATTTCTCAATCTCAAATTTCACTTCCATCTAGACACGCCATCGGTTTAGAACCTATACTATTTCACAACGGTGTATTTAATAATCTCAATAATTTTTTCGAATGTGAAAGATCAATCGCGTTCACAATCACATAACGTACACAAATTTATGAGAATTTTTAATACAAAAAGTGAACAATACCAAGCCTAAACCTTACTCTGATATCACTTGTTGGGACCGGAAATGATTGGCCAACTCATGCTGTTATGAACCGCCCGGGTATCCTGGTAATCCGATAACCGAGCCGGTCCTGACATAGCCTGAAGGGCGTTCCCGATCCCCACGGATCGACGACTAGCACTTGACATCATACAACATACAAGTAGGAACAATTTTGCCACAAGAATGCGGAAGCAAAAGAAAACAAGGCAGTATGCATAACGAAAGAAACTCCACTGGGAGTGAAGTACCGGAATACAATAAGGCATAAAAAGCTCAAAGTACTACAACCCAAGTACTAAAATGAGAAAAACAACTCCAAGGTCCCTAAGGACACAACTCACCAAGACCAAAGCTCAACAGCTGGATCCACCTCCAAGAGATCTCTTCCCTTTGCTTGAACCAGGAAGAATAAAGTCTACAAACACCCGAAGACAAAAGTAGGGTGTGAGCCTAAACCCAGTAGGATACCACCAAAGATTTCATAACAGATGCCAAATATAGATTATCCAAAAAAAGCTTTCAATTTTCAAATAAACGGGTTTAGCAATTCAAAAGCATATTTAAACAAAACATGTTATACATTTTAAAATGATGGAAATAAATATTTTAAGCAATGATTTTACAAATGATGGAATATTTCTAAAACAACGACTTATGTAAAACATTTATATAAAATAGTTTATATAAATTCAGCAGACATGTTCACACAAACATTGACATACATTTATATCTCAAATATAAATAAACAAGCGAGCAACATGGTCATCTGTCAAAAGGTACGATCCACACTCTTTATGTGAACTCAACAAAAATGTGTATACACACGTCCTTATAACACTGGCCAAAGGAGACTCGTCACCAACCCGTCGGGGATGTGATTCGCTGCAAGTATGTTTTAGAACGTTGTCGCAGCGTAGAGTGTATCCAAATAACTCACTAACTACCTAAGGCTTGCATGCGCTCTTATATGATGAGTGAACTATTTTAAGACTGCTTAAAAATACGATCAATCCCATTCTTTCATTTCAAAAGTGCAAATTTCTTTTCATTTAAAACCAAAACAGGTTTTATTCAAAAAACATGTCTTTTTCACAAGATAAAACCATTGGGTTTCTATCAAATCATTTTAAGCTAATTTCACCAGTTTGAAATCCATTCAAAACCAATTCCATCATTACACAATTTGTTTCCACAATAAAAATTCAACAATTTAATTGAAATCATTTTCATCAAATCCATAATTTAAATTAAACAATTTAAATCATCCAATTTCCAGAAACACTCCCAATTCAATAGAATTGGGGGTTTTTCAAATTTTCATGCCAAAACCATTTCAAATATCTCGATTCACTGGAATCGGGTTTTTATCAATTTAATTCAAAGCAAATTTGAGCAATTGAATTTAAATCAACAATTGAAATAAATCAAGGAATACAAGGATAATCAATTTGGCTAATCGGAATGGAACCACCTACCTCAAGGCCGTTGATGTTAGCGACAACGATAATCCACCCAGTGTGGTTCAATACACCTCCTCACGACATTTTTATCATAAGCGTCGACACACCAATGCTTGAGGCTTGTCAAGGGTTCCTAGAACCAAAACATCTATTTTATTTCACAAGTAAAATGTTACATGTGATTACATTTTCTCTCCTGGATAATCTCTGGATTATCGTTTTATGTTAACGCATGCAATCGTAAGAAATATCCATAAGGATAATTATAAAGCTCATTCGATAATTATATCCCTCTATTTTATTTCTTAAGGAAATAAAATATTACATGCGAATACATTTTATCTTTCATGGATAATTACAAATTATTGATTAAAATATTACATATGATAATATTTTCTCTCTTGGATAATTTCAAATTATCAATTAAAATATTAAATGCGACAATATTTTATCTCTTTTGGATAATTTTCAAATTATCATTTTGATTATCACATGCGATAATAGTTCCAACCTCGATAAAATTCCAAATTATCATTTTATGTCAATGAATATGTTCACAATATTTTCCTCGGAATAATTATAAACCACATTCGATATTATAATATCTTTAAAATAAAACGATAACACATGTGGTAGTCCTTTATAATTATTCATATATAATTTAAATAAATATACTTCGATAAATTCTTTTAATAATTATCATTTGGCAATCTCACGATTATTCATTGTAATTATCATTTGATAATTATTTATAATTATCCTTTCAACAGAAAGAGGAAATTATCATTTGATGATTCTTCATAATTATTATTCGACAATTTGACATAATTATCTATTGACAATATACACAATTATTTATATAAAATAACCCATTTAAAATGTGAAAAAGAAGATTAATCAAAACCTTACTGCCTTCCAAACAAAAGTATTATTTTGATTCTGCTCGTTGAGACGAATTCAACGACACTGACGGCACGTAAAACCGACCAATATTGTGAAAGATATTTAAGAGAAGATTGAATAAAAAAAAAATATAATATAATAAAAAGAATAACATACCTCCTACGCACATGAACCACGCCCCAAAAGGAGGAAGAAATTGTTGGCCGTTGGATGTGAATTAGATCAAGCAAGACCTACTACCGCGTGCGAGAAAGATCCGAGTTGCATTAACTCTACGAGATCGAGCAATATAGAAGGGCAAGGTGTTTGCGGATTTTAAGAACCCTAAAAACGCAGGTTTGAGAACCCCCATTTAAAACATCCTATTCAATCCGCGATTCAATCTAAATTTAATGACAGAGTTATTAATTCCTTCTCATTAATGCATTGAAACTGAAATGGATTAAATCGGTGATGAAACAGGAGGTTTTGAAAATCGAACGCCTCTTCAATGGAGGATGTGCGCGTGGAGAAGATGGAGATAAAAAAAATGAAATTCCATTTAATTTCATTAAATTCGAATTAATCATTAAATTAATAAAATTAATTATTTAACTTAAAAATTAAATGACACCAAACATCCGTTGCGTATTAAATTTATACCTCGTTTCGGGTAAACACCTCGTTCCAGACATAACGCTAGTCTCTAATTTCTCAAACGCTGAACTGTTTGAGAGATATTAATGATTTATTAAAAAAAAATTGGAACAAGTAATTAATTAAAATAAAAAGTGTTATTTCTGCGAGCGATGCGTCCAAATGCCCGACACTTACAAATGTTATACCCTGTTTAGGGTAAACCCCCCCATTCAGGACCCATCAGTGGTCTCATATTTTCCATACGACGCACCGTTTGTGAGATATTAATTATTTTTAATAAATAATATATTAAATATTATTTAAAAACTTTCTCTCACGAGCGAGACATCCAAAAGTCCGACGCCTTCAAATGTTATACCCCTCCTAGTGTATACACCATATTTCAGACATAATCGTGGTCTCAAATTTCTCATACGATGAACTGTTTTGAAGTTATTCAATTATTTTGAATAAATTGCCCGTACTTTAAACAATATATTTAATATTTTTATTCTGTCCTCCCCGAGACTTTGCAGACCTCGAAAACTCATACTTACTCAGTGTTTAACTCAAAAAAATATTTAATTGAATATTCAAGAGTATTAATTGGGTGTTTTACCATTTCACGATGTGTTTAACAAAAACACAACTTTTCACTGATAAACCATTTTTTTTCCATTTAATGTAATAATAATTTAACACAAGAAGGTTTAGAAATACCTGAAACAGTAACGGGTTGTTACACATGCAGTGATAGTCATGAGATAAAATAAATTGCAAAAATGTGGAAGTAAATGACACCAGATGTAACATGGACCCCCTCCAAAAAATAAAAGGGGTAAAAAACTGCTGATGAATAGAAGGATGTCACTATGGGTAAAAGTGGGTACACACCCTCACAATTACAAGGAAAATATCTCTTAATTATCTCTCTTGAATATGCGGGGAAACAACCTCAAAAAATACCATACAAATACTAATAAGAGAAGATCTGCTAAAGCTGATGAAAAAACCAGGGGAATCCACTGCCTTTTATAGGCAAGCCTCACCCCCTTCTCCTCCCTCCGCTGGATGGTTGGTGGGGTTGGCCATCCACCACACATCCAACCATGCCTACCTCCCTTGAAAATTCAAGGGGTCAACCACCGTCCACAGAAAACACTATTGACAATACTTTGTTGAAAATTATTGTTTCTAAGATGTTTGTTGGATAAACTCTACTCGGGGAATGAGATTGAATCGATTCTTTTATTTATCTTCGATCATGGATTCTTTTCTAAGCCAGATCTCCTTTCTTATTGTCATTCTTCTTAGAGTAACTTTTTTAATGATCAAGAATCAACGACAATTGATCTTGATCACTATTTCTAAACTGTTGAGGGCATTTTTATTTTAAAATTTTCTGATGAGAAATTTTGAAATCAAAATAAGGGAAGCATACCAAGGTTGAGAGATAGTTCAGTCTAAGTGATTTCATCCACTCATTCCTTGTGTTTGTGTTGAGTTTCGTGGATCATAAGTTGCGAATCTTGACCTGCACTTGTCTTCTTCTTAACAAAGTGAGTAGGCAATCTTTTTGATGGATGTAGGTTCAACACATTTTCACACGATCAAGGAAATTTAAGAGTTATATATCAATTAGAATTCCCCTTTCTCATCACTGCTTGATCACAACTCAATTTTTTGTATTACTTCTCTTTTGGACTAATTGTTTTTGTGAACATCATCATTGCTCATCCTTGCTTCACATTTATCCATAATTTTGTTCTTTTATTGTTGTTGATCGCTTGAGTTGTTTGTTTTCTTTGAGTTTTTATTTCCTTTATTGGTTCTCACATACCCTTTCTATGTTGGTTGGACAATATTTTCCTCTATATTAGTTCTAAGTAGGTAAATAAATAAATATTCTATGCGCGTCATCGACTGCACATTAGTTGGTATCTTCTCATATTCTTTAGCACAAGCAATCAGATCATATTTCTATTAATTCAATGGGTAAAATCTATTTCTCAAAGGATTGTCTTTCATCCATCTTCTTTGTCTTCCATAGAAAAAACTACCACTCCTTACAATTGACACCTTTATGCCCAAAGTCAGAGTAATTGAAATAATATCTATATAATGTTTTTTTATACCGATGTGAAGGATATGTTTATTTTATCCTTTGCTTGCTTCCAATCATTTCTCCTCTCAAATAACTTTCAAGTTCACCACAATAAGACATGTTGTGGCCTAAGTAGCCATAGAATTGGAACTTCATTAGCGGAAAAATCTTATTATTTCCATCTCTCCACAAATCACCTAATTTTGAATGTCTCCTTGATTGTTGGTAAGTTATTGATGATTGTGAACTTTCTCCTTTCATTTCTCTTCCTTTTCTCTTCACACTTGTTGGATCTACTTCTGATTTTCTAGCATCATATCCAAAACCACTTTCACCCATGTAATAGGGAATTTGAGTGCTCAATACTTCCTCAAAAGTTCTCATGCGACATCCATCCCTTTCCTTTAATACTTCATATGAAAACTTCCCAAAATGCAGTTTCTTCTTCGATTCATCTATTTTTTATTTTAGAATCCAGCTTATTACTCAAAGACACAACATCCTTTGAGTGTTTCAATATTCTTAACTTTCTCCCTGACATACATATTCATATCATTAATGATCTTAGTCTATTCCTCAATCTTCGATCAGTAGTTCACTGCTTCTTCAGGTTTTAGTTGATCTTTTTCCAGTTCTTCCACAAAATTATCCAGATCAATTTTACTTCAAAATCATCAATATAACTTAGTGATTCCTTCAATAATCCTTCATTATTGTTCTTATTTATCTTTAGATAAAGATCCTCAAGAGCTCCTTCCAATTCCATCAAGAGATCAACAACTCCCTCTGGCCGATCATCCTCTTCTGCTCCAGTTTTACATTTCACCACTACACCAATCATGGAATCTTTTGTGTCTAATATAAAATTCATTTCAACACCTTATAATGGATCTTCCTCACCATCTTCTTCATCTTTCCTAACCAACACCTTCAACTAAAATTTCTTTCCACTTGCATTTTCTAAATTAAAGTTCATCCTTGGAGGAAAATTCTTTCGTTTTTTTTGAGAGAATTCAAACTCACCATCCTATCCATCAAATATTTTTGGAGACCTAGCAACAATTTGTCCCATCTTTCCACAACAAAAAAAAATTCAGGGGTAGCTCACCCTCAAATATTCTTTTTCCTTTTTTGTCACAAGTAATAAGAAATATTCACTTACATCTTCAATTTCAGCCTCCTGAACCTCTTGCTTCTCCACTATTCTGAAAGACATTTCTTTAGAATAATGTTCTAAAGAGATTTACAACTTCAATCAGATTTCATATGCAACCAATTTTCTAAGTAGATCATTAAGAGATAATTCCCCAAGATTTAATTCTTCAAGTGAAGACAATGTTAGATTGTAAATTGGTGGTAATCTCCATATGATCTTATTCACTATATCAACATCTTTCATTTCATGATAAAGTTCATGAATATCTATAACCACTTCAATGAGACGATTGAAGAAACTATCAACATTTTCACTTGAACTCATATTTAAGTCATCAAATCTCTTTTGAAGGACATGTAGTTTTGCCTCTTCCCCTTTATTGTCACCTTCATAGATATTAGTAAACTTGTCCCACATTCATTTGGTTGTTTGAAAATCCATCACTTATATATATATACCTGATTAGAAAAGGCTCCTAAAAAAGAATTTTGAGCCTTCACATCATTATTCAACAATCTCTTTTAACTACTTTTATCATAGATCTTTTGCTAGGATCACTAACTTGAATTCCATAAATTGGTGTTGAGTAAACATGTCTAAGAGATTGTAAATGTAATAACATTTTGTTCTTCCAAAACCGATAGTTTATTCCATAAAATAAGGGCACTCCCTTTGCATTCACAACATTCTCCATGATGGTAAGTTTCTCTCACAAATTCAATAATAGGTAACATGGAGGCTTGTGCTATGTTGTGAAGTCCATCCAGGAGATGAGCTCGTGACATGGATTAAGCGTTGTGGAATAAATGCTTGGGGGTGGGGGGAGGTTGGGTGGTTCTTCCAATTTCAATACCCCTGCGGTGTGTGGGGGTAGGCTACGATGTGGAATCATGGGAGGTAAGTTTCGGTGGTTCTGCCTTTTTCAGGGCTGCTACACCATGTAGCTAAGTTGCGGCATAGCCTCCTTCTTGGTGGTTAGGATTATGCGACGTAGTGATTCCATTGCATCATGGTGATTTTACTAAATTATAGGATCAAAGTCATTGATTGTGTTGTGTTTCTTAGATGTGACTTTGGCTAGGCATGCTAGGATATGGACTCTTGCCTTATGCCACAGTTTTGTCCCGTGTCAGCACCTTTGCACTGTGGTGTAGGGCGCTGCGTCATGATCTTCTAATTTTTAGTTTGCCAATATATTCATGAAATCCCTTTGAACTTTTGTTTCTCCCATATTTTTCCCTCAAACCCTAGGTGCCCAGGAGAGATCTTCGAAGTCCTTTGAATCTCCTTTGATTAGATTAAACCCCCACATTTTATAGATCAATCTATGGTGATTTGAGGTGAGTTTTCCTTCTTTCTCTTATGGTTTCTTCTCCGTTTGGTTTTGTTTCCTCCCATTATACCTTTCCATGCTATGTTGGTTGATCTATTTTGTTCTCATGAATTTCTTTTGATTTTTTCTAGTGCGTTCATGGCACGACGTTCTTGGAGGGTTGTAGATTCCCTACGGGAGTGGTGATTGAAGACTTGTGTTGTTGTTTTTCTCTTGTTCAAAGAACATTGAAAGCCTTGAGGCATGGTATTTGTTTCTTCTAATTATTTTTATTTGAAATCATAATTTTATCATTCTTTATCTCATTGGCTAGCATTATAATTAACCTTAATGAGGATTTACCCAGATAAAATAAATAATTAAGTTTTTGGATGTAGCAATTGCATGTGTTTATACCATGTTAACGATTTACCTCTTGATTTTCTATATATTATATTATATTCAGGTATGTTATGGTTTAGTATGTTTGGTTTGCTTAGAATTGTATAAGGAATGTAAATATAGTAATGATCTATGGTTAAAATAACAGAGGCATGTCTCATTTGTAATTGTTCTTCCTTATGATTTGATGGAAGTAAAATTATGCTCAAAGCATGTTTAAGCAATTTTATTAGCTATTGATAGCTGGGGCCTTAGGTTGTTTGTGGTTGTAGCCTGTGATAATTGAATTGGTTAATTTAATATGGTAATGAAATGGTTGTTTGTTAAAGACAATGGTTTGGGGCTAAATAATTCTATTGTCTTATGAAGGTTGGATGCCTTGGTTTTAGGGCTTAGATGCTCTGTTGACTACTCGTTTGCTTGTTTCATTGTGTATTTTCTTTGGATAAGAATCCTTTATACGTGACATGATGTGAGCTTGGGGTGGCTATTGGTTTGGTGAGAATTGGTTGAAATTCCTGGGTTTTTGGTAGCAGTTGGCACCTGTGATGGCGGGATGGATGGTGATGTGCATAGTGGTGTCGGGGATGGCGCCAGGACATATGGAGTGGGTTGAAACTGTGATTTTCCATTGTTTTTTGTGCTAAAATTTGGGATGATTTATTGATAATGAATATGCTTTAAAGGTTTTATGGTCATACTACTAGTTTCTTTTCCCCACCACTGAACATAGCTAGATGTTCATGGTTGATGCATTTTTTATGGTATCTTAGGGTGTGTTCTAGAGTACCTGGAATTGTGGAATGGTAATGTTAAATAATATAACCCAGGGTGTTGAGCTTGATAGAAAGGTGTAATGATGATAATTCTTGAGGAACCTTGGAAGAGGTTGATTTATGCCCGGAGGGCATGCAATTAGGTTGGTAATTAATGCGATGTTATGGAATGCTTAAAAGAAAAAATTAATTAATGGTCTCTTAAAATGTTTTTGTGGTTATAGGATATCTAGTCCTTAGCGTTGACATCCATGTGTTTGAGAGGCGATAACTGCAGCTGAGGTTGAGGCTAGGTAGTTTCCCTTAGTGTAGTTGCGATCTTTCTATATATTTTGTATGTTATGTGATTTCATATGCCACCCTACCCATGTCAGTAGGGTGACTGATGCCAGTAGACTCTAGAGGGTGCTTCCCCAATATCTAGGTTGGTGAGGAACATATAGCTGACTAGCCCTGCATTCTCCGTTCTCTTCTCTTAGCAATAATATGTGTTGGTATGCATGGTGGTTACCTTTCCCATATATGTGTATAGAGTAATGTAACATCTTGTGGTTATTTCACACACATTAATCTCTAGATATAATATCCTACGGATTATTATACGTATGTTGTGTATGATTTGTGATGGTTTGAGGTATAATACTCGATGTCCGAGCTATGGTGTCTCCTAGAAGCCACTAGGTTACAATCTGGAGATGAGGATATTGATGATGTGATGATGTGATGCATGAGGTGTATGATATGTTACAATTTATCAGGTGTTTTCGAGCAGGATTATTTCTTAGAGAGAGATGGCTCAGGACATGCGACGTTAGGGAAGAGCGGTAAACTAGTGCGGAAGTGGTAGCATGATACCTTCATTTGATATTATATAAGATATTATATTATTACTTGTATGCGATGCTTGGTGAGAGAGTCACAACGAGGTTGTGAACTTAGCATACTTTTTATGAGAGGCTCTAATGAGGATTCTACTGAGTATACTTGTTATGTTAACCCTACGTATATATGAATTGTTTTATCAGGACCATAGGAGTTGGCTGGTGATCAAGTTGGATATTATTAGCTTGCAGAGTTGTTCATGTATTTTTTGGGTTTCAAGGTCATTGTTGGGGATTTCTTTTGGTACATGTAGTTACATTTTGAAGTTGTTTTAGTTTGTATGACATTACATGCATGTTTTGGGATCTTTTATTACCTTTTTTTTTGAGTAGGAGTTGTTTTGGTGTTCTTGTATTATCTCTCATTCCTCACAATCGTAGATGGCAATGCCTCCCATTTGTGTGTATCATATACCCTCGATGCTTTTCGCCAACCCATGGCCTATTAGAGACAAGCTTCTAGAATCATCATCTCCCTTCTCTCATTATCATCCTAGGAGGGGTACCTTTGGGAGGAGGGGACCATGACTGAGTAGTATCAAAGAGCTGGATTGAAGGGTATGATGGAGTTTGGAGGTAGGCATTGGTGAGGACTGCATGAGTTAGTAGGGAAAAAATGTAAGTTGAACTTAGCATGCGATGTAAATAAGGGAGTCCATTTAGGAAAAAATTATTTAGGCCCCTCTATGATCTGATGCGAGGAACTTTAATTTTGTTGAGCCTACTAAGCGAAGTGATACTGGTTGCGGGGTAGAGACCTAGAAAATGATCATGCATAATTCTTATTTGTGCTTGTGTTTGGAATGAGAAGAAATTAGGATTAGGTTGAAAATTAATTAATTAATATTAAATATTCCATATTCCATGTTTTAGAGTCCCTAATCATTTATTATTTTGTCGGTATGTCTCTAGCTCAACATCCTCATCAGGTTCACGCTGAAGATGTTCAGTAATAAGTGTCAGCAGATCGCTGTAGGGTTGATTTCGATGTTGACAACACTTGAGGAGGACACTCCAAGAGTTTCAAAACTAGTGTATACAAAAGTATGAGGGATCTATTTCGAACTTAGTGATATATGACTGGTTGGAGGATGTGGAGATAGTTTTCAGTTCAATCTGTGCTCGAAAGGAGCACTGAGTATCATTGGCGGTGATGATGCTATGTGTTGAAGCTAGACAGTGGTGGTTCTTATTCCTAGGGTATCATGAGGAGTTTGTTGTTTCATGGGAGAAGTTTAAAGACCAATTATGAGCCGAGTTTCATTCTTAAACTGTAAAGGCGGCCAGTCATCATGAGCTTCTTACCATTTGATAGGGGATCTCCAGTGTGTGGGGGTTTGGGATGCATTTGAGGACCCTTCTCTGATATACTTCAAACCTTTTTCTAGATAAGGTGATCATAGTGAGATATTTTGAAGAGGATTTACATCTAGATATCCAGTGCTAGGTCACTCCTTTTATGATGCCGACATATCTCGAGGTTCTGGCGAGAGTAGAGGTTGCTGAGTGGATGCTGGCCAGGACCAGATCGTCATGAGAGGGGAGTCATCAAGATTCTCCATGTAGTTGAATTGTGGTACGGGGTTTCTAGTTTCCTAGAAAAAAAGGTTTTCTGATAGCCAGGGGCAGGTCTCAACCCTCTTAATCTTGTTTTTCCAAGGGTGGCGGCTCTCAGGCCCCTACCAAGGGATTATACATTTTTTTTCTTGTGTATGCCATGGTTATCAGTGGCGAGAGTGCCAGGACATTCTGAGTGGGTAGCGTGTAACTGATGTTCTGCTTTAAGTTCTTTTACTGTAGTAGTTTCAGCCTAGGAAAAAGCAATAAGGTGATCCATATTTTGATCCGAAGAGGGTAGGTGGAGTAGGCAGAGGAAATCTCTACGATGCTCCTCATCCTTAGAGAGTAGAGCACATTAGTGGTGGTGGTCATCATCAAGGTTGAAGAGATTATTGAGAATGTCATGGTCAGCTTCATGCTCAAGAATTGCCATTACCGGGCAAGTCAAGCATCGTTTGAGGTGCTCTTTGCTTGTTTTCTACTTGGGTGCATGCATTGTTTGATTCAAGAGCTACACACTCCTTAATTTCACCAACCCTATATCATACTTTGGGACTAGTGGTGGAGAGACTTCTAGTTCCCTTAGCATTGAATACGCTAGTTGGAGGTTGATATTATATGTGTTAAGTATATAGAGACTACGAGCTAGTGTTAGGGAAACACCACTCATAGAAAGATGTCATATGTTTATGGATACAACTATACGACATCATCCTCAACATGGACTAGTTTTATTTGGTGCAGGATATCATGGACTACTTTAGGAGGTAGATTGTGTCTTATGATTATAATAGAGATACCATTGTGTTTGATAGAGAGAGAGACCCTCAGATGGGCCAGAGGTGTGTTTAATTCTTCTCTTTCTTGATAGACAAGTTGATGTTGAGTTTATCAGAGGTTCAACCATTAGTGTTTCTCATGGTTGTAGAATAATACCCTGATGTCTTTCCTGAAGTGGTTATGAAATTACCACCTCGACGGAAGATCAAGTTTGCGATAGAGCTACAATCGAGAACTTCTCCAATCTCAATGTCTCTGTATAGAATGGTGCCTTTTGACTTACTGGAGCTGTGGATTCAGATCGATGATCCTGTAGATTCTGGAGCAGCAAAAGCGCCGGATGGGGCATGCCCAACTTAATTTTTTTATCATAATCAATGATTAATCTGAGACGTACATCGATAATAAACACGGTGACCAACAAAATTGAATCAAATATTAATTAACTATTGAACATCAAAACCAAAATGAAGGATCATCACATATTATTTTAATGAATTTAAATAATTAAATAATTATATTGCGATGAATTCTTTCTTCATTAATGAATCTGATAGCATATCTACATCATAACATCATTGTGTCATAGGAATCAAGATCAAATTCTCCCCAGTGGTGATCCACATATCCTCTATGAATCTCTGAACATCATCATAGGAATATCCAGGTGCTAGTGTGGCATAACCTAATGCTTGTATCATTCACCTTTGATCACCCTGATAATCAATTCAAGAAGGATTCTCTTGGATCTCTCTAGAGTCAAGAGTGGTGGTGGATGATCACTCTCCATTATTGAGAGTTTTCTTAGAGAAGGGGTCTCTCTAGGGCCTTGAGAGGATTCTCCGGATGTTTTTGTGCACAAAAAAACAAATTACAACCCATTAAGAAATAATATAATTGGGTTTATATACTGTTAAGGTTAGAAAATAATAATTACACATGCACCCTTATTATTTTTCTTAATCTCTACAGAACACCATGTCTATAATAATAATAATGTTATTATTTCTTGACATGCACTACACTCAGGAATTAATTAAATATTATTTATTCAAATATTATTCAATATATATTATTTCACCGGATCAATAAACTCAGTCCTCCATTCCTCCATAATATTTATTATACCTTGAATAATGACTGTTTACTTAATAAATAAATACCACTGCATTATTTCCCAATAAATAAATAAATATTATATTCACTAAATAGAAAATAAATATTTATTAAATATTCTGATCACAAAATATTCACTTAAATAACCAGTGACATAAAATAAGCGATCAAGAAAACATGAATAATTACAAAACCATGTATGAGAATAATATTTACTCAAAGTGTTCAATAATAAATAATAATAATATTTAACTAAGGTTTTGAATACACTTACTGTGTGACCCTCTAGGTCTCTTTCTCAGCGACATTAGGGAAAAAAGCTCAAAGTCTAAGGTTAGCATCTAGAAACACACCAAAGAACCCATAGAGAAATAAGTTAATATAACAACGATATAAAACCTCTCTCAGATACTTATTGTGTAATATAATCCCTTTATCGTGATATATCTAATCAAGAAGGTTGCATGCTGGTGCCATCAAACCATGCACTCGATGTCTCTTTCTTTGGATTTTTGGAAATTTTACTTGCCTATAGAACACTATGACCATTGATTTATTTAGACCATATCATTTCCATCAAAGGGCTTAAAATATCAACTTCTGTTAAAGAACAGAAGGGACAAATTCTTTCTCTCATTATTTATTAATCAAATATTACTCGTGATGCACCCAACGTAACCTACTTCGACGCAAACATATGTCATCATGGTTTTCATCAATACATCAAAGTATGTGACTCACAATATTCATTAATAATAATATTAAAGTCTAAGGATCAATACACATGTCCGTAGATAGGAACATCCAATGACACATATAAATGTGGATTTTCTACTGGTGGGTCTGGTTCTCATGATCTCCTACACTAAAAATTGCTAAGGGTATATACCATGAGAATGTGCCTCAAAGTTAAATGAGTCGTCTATTTTAATAACTTGTTTCATTTGTGTCCCTCAAATGATTTCATCTAGCTATAGAACATATATTTAAGAATACTTTCATAGCACTTCTGGGTTCTCATCATAGCAAAGAACTATTATGACTTTTTAGTGTGACAACTACTCTTAGGACATTATCAAATACTATGTCACACAAAAGAATAATCATAATGTGATAAGAAGTTTATTAATATCCAAAAATATGAATAAAAATAATCACAAAGTACACAAAAGTTGATTATAGAGCACCAACTCCAACAGAATCCCACTTGCACTAGATCCAACCACTAACAACCTTTAGTTCTCTAGCTCTCACATGACTCATTATTCTGCTGATATAATTCTTTAATCAATGGATCCACCACATTTTCTTCCATGGAAAATCTACTTATTGTAAATTCACCCCTTTTTGAAAAATACCTCAAGAGATGATACTTTAGGAGTATGTTCTTTGTTCATTGATATGACCTTAACTCTTTTGCAAGAGCCACCACTACAACATTATCACTATATAATGTGATAAGGTCTTTACTGTCAGGTACCACATTAAGATCCTAGATGAAATTTCATATCCAAATAGATTTTATGGATGTATTAGAATCCGTTATATACTCATACTCTGCTATAAAATTGGAAAAAATGGATTTTTTGAACTCTTCCAGCTCACATCTCCTCCATTGAGACTAAAAACATGTCTTGACCATGAATTTAGATCATTCTGATTTGTTTGAAAACTAGCATTAGTATAACCCTTTATGACTAGCTCCTCATATCCTCCATACACTAGAAACATATCCTTAGTTATTCACATATACTTAAGAATAACCTTAATAGTAGATTAATGTTGTTCACTTAGATCATCTTGATATATTCCCACCACGCTCAATGTGTTGGCAATATCAAGTCTAGTATATAAAATGGTACACATGATTGATCCCATCGATGATATGAATGAGATCTTACTCATTCTGTCTTTCTCCTATTGTAACTGAGGACACATTTTCTTGGAAAGATGTATACCATGTGACACTGGAACCAATCCCCTCTTTGATTGTTCCATACTAAATATCTTTAGTATCTAGTCAATGTATGTAATTTGACTCAGTCTAAGAAGAATCTTGGATTTATCATGCATGATATTGATCCCTAGAATACATGCTGCTTCACCCAAGTCCTTCATGGAGAAACACTTGTTTAACCAATCCTTAACAGACTATAAGAATGGAATGTCATTTCCAATAAATAATACGTCATCAACATATACTACTAGGATAATGACCGCATTCCCACTAAAATTATTGTAAACACATGATTCACTTTAATTATTAATGAAACCAAATTCTTTTATAACTTCATCAAATCAAATGTTCCATGTCTTGAATGCTTTCTTTAATCTATAAATGGATCTCTTCAACTTGCATATCTTTTTGGTATCACCTTTAGTCACAAACCTTTCTGGTTGTGTCGTATAAACATCTTTTTGAAGGTTCCCATTAAGGAAAAATGTTTTGACATCCATCTTCCAAATTTCATAGTCATGGTAAGTAGTTATAGCAATTATAATTATAATGGATTTAAAAATGGAAATTGGAGAAATTTTTTCATCATGGTCAATGCCTTGACACTGTTTAAACCCCTTATCCACCAAGCTTTCTTTATAGGTACTTTACCTTCCATGTCCAGTTTTCTTATGAATAACCATTTTCACCCATTATGATTTACATCAACTGCCGGATCAACCAGAACCCAAACTTGGTTCTAATATATTAAATCCATTTCAGAATTCACGTCTTCTTTCCATCTTGCATCTTATGAGTTCTCTATTTCCTCTTTGTAGGAGAGAGGTTCATTATTGTAAACCAATAATGTGTCACCATCTTTGGTGACTAGAAAACCACATCTCTATGGTTCTCTTACCTCTCTAGTGTTCATACACAGTACTTGTGTTTTAAGAAAAACTTCTTCCCTGAGGACATGTGGAATTTTTTCATGTATCAACTCTTTCTACCACCATCCTTCTTGTGGATGTGATCCCTCTCAAGAAAGACGACTTGTATAAGGGTTTTTATAGGTAGTATCCCCTTGTTTTCTTAGGATACCCTATAAATATACATTTTGTGCCCCGGTGTGCTAGTTTGTTGCCTGGCATGGCCTTAACAAACACTTCAGAACTTTATACAAGTGTATGTGAAAAAAAAAGGTTTCTTTCCACTATATCTTGAAAGTAATTCTATTTTCCACTTTAGTTGGTACTCAGTTTAGTGTGTATGTTGTAGTTTGTAATGAATATCCCCAAATGAATAATGGAAGATCTGCATGACTCATCATTGTCCTTACCATGTATAGAAAGGCACAACTCCTCCCTCCACTAACACCATTCCACCGTGGTGTGTAAGGTGGAGTGAGTAGAGAAAGAATACCAAAATCCCATAGAAAGTCGATAAACTCTTGGTTAATAAATTCATCCCCTTGATTTGATCGAAGCTTCTTTGTCTTCATTCCAAGTTGATCCTTAACTTCATTCTTGAATTATTTGAATTTCTCTGAGGACTGAGACTTATACACCATCAAGTAGATATAACCATATATAATCAAGTCATCAATAAAAGTTATGAAGTATGAATACCCACCTCTAGCTTCTACTAGAAATAGTCCACACACATTAGTGTATGCCAATCCTAGAAGCTCTATGGCCCTTTCACCATGTCCATCGAATGGTTCTTCAGACATTTTTCCTTGTAAAAAAACATGACATCTTTCAAGTGGTTTTAGCTCAAAAGAGTCTAAATAACCATCTTGATAGAGTTTTTTAAAACGCTTATCATTTACATGACCAAGATGGTGATGCCATAGTTGGGTGTTATATGAGTCATGTGAACATGAGTCATTATCAATTGTCAATACTTGGTTTTCATAATTTAATACAAAAATACAATTATTTAAATGTGTCATACCATAACATATGTTGTCTTTATAAAAGAAACATCTTTTATTTCATAACTTGAAAACAAAACCATTTGTATATAGGAAGGATACAAAAATTATGTTTTTGGTAATAGGCGATACATAATAATAATCACTTAAAACCAATATCATTCATGTTGGTAATGAAAGGTGGTATTCTCCAATGGCTAGAGCAGCCAACCTCACACCATTGGTAGCCCGCGAATCCACCTATCATCTAGAAATATTTTGGAAACTACTTGGTTACTACATTTGGATACATATGTGACCACCAAAAGATGTATCTAATACTCAATGTGTTGATATTGAAAGATTACACTCGATAACGAATGTACCTTTAGCTTCCCTTTTTTTTGGGTGCAGTTCCTCTTCCGGTGTCCTTGCTTGCCACATGAAAAACACACCTCTTCCTTTTCCTTTCCCTACATCTGGATCTCCTCTTTTTGGAAGGATGGTTCTAAATTGATTTAGACTTTTTTATGAGTCTTGAGACCGTTTTCCTTTTTATTCCTTTTCTTATTCACCATAAAGACTGGGTTTCTCACGCCCCGTTTTCTTGTCAACTTGGAGAATTAAAGTATGAAATTCTAAAAGAATTTTCTCATTATTTCTCATGTTATAATTAAAAATAAAAATAGAGAAAGACTTGGGTAGTGAGGAAAGTATGAGATCTATATGAAACTCATCTCAGAATTTAATCCCCAAGATGTATAAGTGTTCACTGTAGCCAATAAGATTGATTACATGAGGCCCAACTGGTGCCGACTCTCTAATATTGAAAGTAAATAAATCATTGAAGATATCATCTCTCTCTCATATCACCTTCTCTTGATAAAGATCTCAAAGGTGATACATCATGCTATATGCATCCATGCCCTCATGTTGCTTTAGAATCTCACTGGTCATGGATGATAGCATGAAACATTGAACATATGTGACATCATTCAAATGTTTCTCATAGAGATAAAACATTTCTTCACTAGGCTTTTAACCAGGTGCTTCAGGAATATGTTCTTCTAGCACATACAATTTCCTTTCATGGAATATGATAATGCGTAAGTGCCTTTTCCACTCTTGGAAATTAGCGCCTTTGAGAAGGTTATCCTTATCAAGTATGGATCACATGTCTCGTAAACACCAGGAGCTGCAATGACAGAATGGTTTGCAGATGAAGAAAAGATAGAAACAAAAGAATAAGAATAAGATTTCAAGACCTATTATTTTACATGGTTTTGGAAATGATCTTTATGTCCATAGAGAGGTAGAAAATTCACTATGACCAGGAGTAGAATTATAGGGTACAAAATAGAGTTTCAAGCACACAGAAACCCTAGCTTGAATGAGCTCATAAAGAATATGATTCACTATTCCACCAACCACATAGTAAGTCCAATATGTTACAGTGCCACAACCACCCACGTTCAAGCTTCTATAGTGATGGGTGGATGGAAGTCCACAGAGCTACAGTACCATTGTTCCCAAAATTCTGAGATGATACGGTGAATCTAAACTTCTAAAATTTCCTATCGGTATTGATGGTCATCCCTAATATAGTGAGTCATCATTGCTAAAGTTACCTTAAATTTGGGAGGGGTCCAAAGGCCCCCGTACTCCCAAATAAAGGGCATACTGCCCCCTACAACCCCCAATGACCTTACTAGAGAGGTCAAATCGTATGAGTTGTAGTTTTTTGTACACCCTAGGATGTTAGAATTCGACCCCACTTTATCTAAAAGAATCGGTTTACACCATTCTAATAATCTCTCACTTGGATCTAGATCCTTTAAAATGACATGATTTTATGATACTAACTTAGACAACTTACTTAATATGAGCTCCTCATCTTCTTCACACACTAGTGTTTTCTTCCGCTCACAGCTTCAATTTCAAGCTGAAGATTCATGAAATACTGGTTTTTTTCATATTTGTGCTCCCATAGAGTTCTCCCATAGCGTTCTCCCATATTCTACCTCTCATCCTCCATTCATCAATGGAAACCAGCAGAGGCACAAAAATTCTTAATCTACTCTCACCATCAGATTCATTAACATGTCTTCTGGATTGTTGGTTCTACAAATCTTTTATAATGTCAAAAACTCATCCTATATAAATCCTATGATAAAATGATACTTCAACTAAATGTGCTTTTTCTGGGCATGAAACACTGGGTTCTTTGCAATATGTATAACACTCTGAATGTCATTGTGCAATGAATTTTCTTTCTACCCAGCTTATCTAAGAAGTTCTTTAGCCAAACCATCTCCTTCCCAAATTCTATTATAGTAATATATTCTACATCTGTGGTAGATAGAGCCACCACCTTTTGTAGTTGAGATATATAGCTCACTTCAGTTTTTCTATAGGTAAATACATAACCTGTGGTACTCCTACTATCAACATCACCTCCAAGGTCAGCATCCACATACCCCTGCAAAAAATTTCCTTTCCCAAAGCACAAGGACACTTAATTTCTTCCCTTTAGATACCTCAGTATCCACATTACAACTTCCCAATGTTGTTTTCTAGGGTTATCCATGTATCTACTCACAACTCAACTGCATGAGCAACATTAGGTCAAGTACAGACCATGACATACATCAGTCTTCCAATAACTGATGCATGTGGGACCTTTGCCATGTACTCAACCTATTCTATTATATTCATTGATTTATCCTTTGATAATTTGAAATGGATTGAAAGGGGAATATAGATTGGATTTCCTTCCAGTATACTAAATCTTCTCAAAACCTTTCTCATGTAGTTAGCCTGTGATAAAATCAAGTTTTCAGTTGAACGGTTTCTCTTGATCTTCATCTTTAAAATCTTGTCAGTTTCTCCAAGATCTTTCATCTCAAACTCCTCATCTAGCCTCCCTTTTAGATCATCAATCCTTTGCATGCATGAGCCTACAATGATAATTTCATCCATATATAGAAATAGTATAATGTATCCATCACCAAAAGATTTGATGTAGCGGTATCGATCCATACCACACCATCTGCATGTATTTTTAGTCATGGATGCATCAAATTTTTTTTCTACTACCTGGGTGCCTGCTTTAACCCATATAAGCTATTATGGAGTTTTCACACCAAGTCTTCCTTCCCTGAATCAATAGATCCCTCTAGTTGTTGCATGTAAATATTCTCCTCCAAATCTCTATGAAGGAATTTTTTTTCACATCAAGCTACTCAAGATGCAAGTATTTCGATGCAACAATACTTAGAACCACCCAGATGGTGGTAAAATTCACTACAGGTGAGAAAATTTTAGTGTAGTACACACTTCCTTCTATTGGAAACCTTTCACCACCAGACCTACCTTGTACCTCCTTTTTTACATCATGTTCTTCCTTGACATGGTACACCCATTTGTTCTATAATGACTTATTTCCTTATGGAAAAGGTGTCATCTCCCAAGTATTGTTTCCATGTAATGAAAAAATCTCCTCCTTCATAGACAACTCTCACTTTTTTTAAATCCTTCAACTACATTACCTCTTTAAAAAATTCTGGTTCTCCACCATTAGTCAATAAAAAACAATTTAAGGATGGTGAATACCTCAATAGAGGCCTTCTTACCCTTATTGATCTCCTCAAATCCATTTGAAGAGTAGGGGCCATGAGTTCTAGTGTCACATGCTTAGGTACACCTTCAAGCTTCACTTGTTCATGGCACTCTGATTCTTTATTCCCACTATCACCTTTAGATGCATGATGGTCCTTGTACATGACATATTCATTAAATATAACATTATGGATTCTAATGATCATCTTGTTCTGATCATCCCAAAAGTGATAACCATACTCCTCAACACCATATGCAATAAATAAACATGATTTGGCTTAGCATCAAGCCTATCCCTTGCACCAATATCTATATGTACATATGCTAAACAACCAAAGACTCATAAACGAGAGTCTTACCTCCTTTATTAACCAGATATCCTTAGGTAGACATTCTCTCATTGGTACATATGGACTCTTGTTGATGAGATATACTGTCATGTTCACTGTATCATCCCATAAAGTCTTAGGTAACCCTGAGTGAAGCCTCATATTTCTAGAACATTCATTCAATGTCTTATTCATCCTTTCAGCTAATTCATTATTCTATGGTGTTCCTAGAAGAGTCTTCTCCAACCAAATTTCATTATTATAATAGAATTACCTGAACTCATTACTACCATACTCACCACCATTTTCAAACCTCAAGCACTTTAGCTTCGTTCCTGACTCATTCTCCACCATAGTCCTCCACTTATGAAACACCTTTAATGCATCAGATCTTATTTTCAAAAAGCAAACCCACAACTTCTTAGTTGAGTCATTGATAAATGTCACATAATATAATAACCCTCAAAATGAATGTATTGGTACAAGCCCCTATACATCAGGGTGCACCAGTTCCAACTTCCCAACCTTCGGTGTTTTGCCTCCTTTTACAAAGGATACCTTCTTCCACTTTCCAAGGATACAATATTCACATAATTCAACTTCCACCAAATTTATCTCTGATAGTATTCCTTTTGTTGTCAGCACCTTTATCCCCTTATCTCCACGATCTATGTCCATATATCCCTTGGTAATCTTCCATGCACCACCGGTGAATGTGGTGCTAAAACCTGCATCATCAAGATACCCAGTAGAGATAGTATTTCTTCTCAGTCCAGGGATATACCTTGCATTCTCCAGAACCAAAAAACTTACACTATTGGTTTTGATCTATGCATCACCCTTCCCCATAATCTGCAAGGGTTCATCATCAACAAGATGCACCTTGCCAAAATTTCCATAAATATAATTTTTTAGGAAACCCTTCTCCGATGTGGAATAGAAAAATTCCCATGAGTCTAAAATCCAAGACTCCATAGGGCTATCCATGCTCAGTAGCAACACATCATTAGTTCCTTAAGCCACTGTGTTTTCTGTATTGGTTTCAGTTGCCTTCTACTTTTCTCTGCACTCCTTGACATGTCATTTCTTCCCACAAATAACAGGTCATACCAAACCCTTTTTCCTTGTCTCGACTCTTTATTGATTTTGATTATCTCAATGTGCATATCTTCATCTTCCTTCCACTTTTAGAGAAGAACATGAGAATCTTTCCAATTCACTTCTTTGAATATCCTCACTAAGGATCAAGTCTCGTACTTCCTTTTGAACCATCTTTGTATTCCTCGAAGAACTGCTCATGACTGTTACAATCACTTCCAAACTATCAGGTAATGGAGACCGTAAAACCAGTTCAAATACCTCATCATTAAGCATAATTCCCACCAGCGTCAATTGAATTGTGATGGTGTTGATATTGTTGATGTGATTTTAAACAATCCCCCTTCAATCATTTTCACAATGAACAATTGTCGCATCCGATACACTTTGTTCAACTCAAAAGACTTTTCATACATATTCATGAGATCTTTCATCAACCCAACTGTCGTATTCACATCTCTGAAGTTGAATGCCATGTTTTTGAAAAAACTAAGGCACAAAACTCCTAGAACTTGTTGATCCAATAACTCCCACTTTTTATGCTCTATATCTATTGGTTTTACACCCAGAAGCAGTAGGTGCATATTTTTATGATAAAGATAATACTCGATATTCATCCTCTAGTAACTGAATTTAGTTCCATTGAAGCAATAGATCTTCACCTTTCCTTATTTCATATCAAACATTCAATTTAAGAAAACATAAACTTGATTTTCCAAAATCATGCTCTGATACTAGTTGTTGTGGAAATGCAGGGAACCACGATGATGAAATGGATTGTAAATAAAGAAAAGATAGAAACAAAAGAATGAGAAGAATATTTCAAGACACCAAAATTTATGTGGTTTGAGAAATGATCCCTACATCCATGAAGAGGCAAAAAATTCACTATGATTGGGAGCATAATTACAGGGTAAAAAATAGAGTTTCAAGCACATAGAAACCCTAGCTCGAATGATCTCATAAAGAATGTGATTCACTATTCCACCGATCATACAGTAAGTCCACTATGATGCAGTGTCATAGCCACCCAAGTCTAAGATGCTACAGTGACCAATGGTTGGAAGTCTGTGGAGCTACAACTCCACTTTCTCCAAAAGTATGAGATGTTATAGCGAGTCCACACTACTAAAGTTCCCTATTGGTGTCGCCGATCTGGTGTATAGTATGGGCTACTATCATTTAGCCTAAATTCATCCAAACAGATTAGGCTACAACATTCCATCATCATAGTGATATGTTTGAAGTCATTTTTATTGACGTTTCTACAAATAAAAGGAGAATAATTTTAGTACTTTATCTGATAAAAAGTAGATAATAAATATTATATTATATTTTTTAATCTCCCGCTATTTTATCAAAACCTAATAACCCTCACCATTGGCTTCAGAACATTCTATTTCTTGTAAATTCTTGTGGAATAGACCCATATTCCCCTTCTCATCACCCTGACATGGGTCGATCAAGAAATTTGAAAGGTTTGGGTTATGAATTCTAAATGCCAATTTCATTAACACACAGTTTCTTGATCTGTTGAGTGGACTCCCCAATCCTAAAATCCTTAAATTGGAATTCCTCAACCTTTTCCTCGTATTTTCACCAAGTCCTTCTTGGGAAGTCAACCCTTAATGTAAACTAAGTTAAGTCAACCTGAAACTTCAGGCTAGAATTCCCTGATAATTGAATTCACCTCAACTTAGGCTGGTCAAGCACTTTGAACTATGGCTTGATTTTAACTTAAGTAGTGGAGGGCTATACCAAATTAATATGTATAATTGATGGATTTTTAATCTTTATAAATAAATTTCCCATTTTTATCTTTATTACATGTTTATTAATATTAAGTGAATTTTATTAAGTGATTAACCATGTCTTAAATAAAGTTTATGAATGATCCAATTTATTTTAGTTATTTATTATATGTTTGTTAATTCATTAATTCATGTGATTATGAGAAAACATCCATAATGAAATAACCATGTAACTTGATAGAAATAAAATAATAAAGTGGTATGATCATTAGTTTTTACTAATGGTTAGTTTATCTAGTGGATGATAAATTAACCGTCGAGCTAGGGGAAAATACCTTGAACCATGAAACAGTTCATGTTAAAGATTTCTATCCACCCATGTACCTCCAAGATTGCTTTCACCTCGGCTCCAAACTTGAACTGCCTCCACTAGCTTGGGAGTTTCATCCATTACATATTCTTTTACTCACTCATGGGCGAGGGGAATCAAAGGATTAGTTAAGGGGTTTACATAAAAGAAACCATGGTCTCACATGCCCTTACATAATGATAGGAGGGATGATGTGAAATCCATTAATTTAATTTAATAATAAATTAAAATAAAACAATCACATCCAATGTTCTGGTTTATGCTCATGATCATTGTAATGGTTTGTGCCTTCCCGACCTGTTACTTTTCTACTTTGGGTAGTCAGAGGTGTTTGGAGGAGGTACCAGAGGGTTTGGAGGAGTTGGAGCTGCAATTTTGTAGTAACAGGTGAATTTATGACATAAATGAGGAGATTATGGCATAAGATTGTGGTTTACAGCTTGTGTGGTTGGCTGGTTTATGACATGTACATGGTAGAGGAGTGGTCATGAAATGGATTTACATTGTAAAAGTGGAATTTACAGCATAAATATTTTAAATCCCAAGGCACCATGTTTTTTTGGAAAAAAATGATTTTACGACCTAAAGGTTGGTTTAATGGTGTATGTTTTGTAGGCCCATGGAATTTATGACGTGAACTTGTAATTTATATCATAAATTGGGTGAGTTATAGGTTATTTATAAACCTAGTTCGGTCGATTCTACTCTTACTCTACTAATCATCTCTCTCTCATTGTGGATGAACCCTAAGTGATTTTGGGATGCTTTCTAGCCCATATTCCCTCACCTTGATCCTTGGGTTATGATGTTTGCTCGTTGGAAATCAGTAGTGAGTCCCTTCCTTTTTATACCTGTGTTTCCTTTCGTTCTTCTTACAGGGATCTGCTACAGTGGCATTGCTTTGGTTTGGGGTGAGTTTCAGCTACATTTTTGATAACCCTTGTGTGGTTCAGGGTGATCATGGTTTTCTTTGTGTGGTTGTGAGTTTTGGGTTGTTCCTTCTTCACCCTGAGGTGTGCAGTAAGATCAGAAAGCTTCTTTGAGGTAAAGAATCCTCATTCTCTACCTTTATATGTGCTATGTGTGGGGATTTCATGATTTTGATTTCCTTTGGGTGGATATTAAGGGTTGTCATAATAAATATAATTAATTAGCATAACTGAAATTGATGATCATGGGGGAGATATCACATGATTTACTTCTTGATATATGTTGTTGATGATATTGTGCATGCTTATTGCCAATACTGAAAATAACAGTTGTTAGAATCCTTGTTTGCATTACAGATGATATATGTTGAGACCCTTATTGTGTTGTTATGTGATATCACTTTGAATAAAAGGCTAACGAATGTATATTTGGATAATAAAATGGTTGCCCATGGAATTTGGTTTGTGTGGTAATACCCATGCTAAATAAAGAGGTAATGTGATAAAATGCCCTGAATAATTGTGAAATCCAAGACGTGTTTCAGTTGTGTGTGTTTGATTTTCTGTGTTTCCTTATATGTCTTGGGTTTTTGTGTGATGGTAAGAGTGAACGACTGGGATGTTTGGTGTGTGGGGTTATGATGTGATATGGTTGGTTATCATGGATGCGATGTGGGCAGTTATGCAATGTGGTGCACAAAGACGATGATGTGTGGTGCGTAGTGGCTGTAGTGCGTAGAGGTTGTGGTGCACAATGGCGATGATGTGTAACACCCCAATATTTTATATTATATATCTATTAAATTTATTCTGTTCAATATCTTATGTTGCACACAACACCAAGATTAAACGAACAATGATATACAATTAAATATCATTATTTTAATACGACCATTATAATATAGCCATTACGTCGGCGAGAATGAATAATATTAACCAAATTATGAAATTTATATATTATATATTTAATAATTTTTTTTTACATTCCTCCAAATGATTTTATATACGTAAGATAAGAATGAATCTAATTTTACACATTAAAAGACTATTAATCTAAAGGCAGAATTACCGCATTTTAATGGCGCGCCTATTTTAAAACTAAATTTTGGAAATTTTATAAATTATATTTTTTAAAATGGACTTCATTTTTGAATTTATAATATTATTATTAGTTTAGGGTGATTTTTTGGTATTTTTCTGAGAAGTTTTATTTTTTGATGAATAGTGAAAGATACTGCATTATAGTTAAAAAACTGAATTTTCGTATAAATAATTATTATAATTTAAATTTATTTTAAAGTCACAATAGATAAATAATACATATATAAGTCCAATTTAGGTTATTGTAATCATTTTTATATTGAAATTATATATAAAAATTTATTGAACTTTTGAACGTCCCTTTTACCCGCCTTCTCGCCACGTCTACAGGATTAGCATTAAAATTAATTTTTCCATTTCTGTGAATTGAATTTTGAAAAATAGACATACATGGTTGTAATTAGTATGGAATTTTTAGTTTAATAGGAACAACTTAATTTTTGATGAATAATAACTTTATTATTTTTTTACCACGGTTAAGTGTAAATCGGGTAATTAAGGGTAAAGATAATATTATAAGCATTATAAAATGACCCTAACACTTGTCCTAATTTAATTGGATGAGTTTTTTTCGACCAAAAGCATACTTGGGTCAATTTTGGGACCACTTGGATGACTTTAATATATTTATGATATTATATTTAAAGAAAATCCAATTTTGTTATACTTTTGTTTTTAACAAGTAAAATATTTTCAATATGAGGCTATATAAGCGATATGGTTGGCTATAAATAATCTTTATAAAGCTAAATTTTTTAGAAACATCATGTTAATTTATTTACAATTTTATAAAATAAATTATTAAATTAAATGGTGACACAATGATGATGTAGTAATTGATTTATTAAAGGAAGAATCAATTAAATGATATTAATAGTATTAAAATAAATATAATCTGAAATATTTGTTGCCATACAAGATTTTTTTGGATTACATTGACATGTTATGTATGATTTAATATAGTTTTTTTTTAGAAGCAATCAAGTTTTTATTATTTTTTTAAAAGTCAAGTAATAAATAGTTTCAAAATTGTCATAAATGAGATTTTAAAATAAATAATATTTTATTAAATGATATAAAATTCATAAAAATATATATTTTGGCCAATTAACTAGGATAATGTTAAATATGTCATAAATTATCTAATTGAGTTTTTTTTGATATTTTATAGTAACTATATTAACCCTAAAGAGTAAAAATCCAAGTTGTCATGGTAAGAGTTAAAGGGTTTAACTAAGGGTTAAATCCAAAAGCTAAGGTTAGTTTTATGACCTAAACTTGTCTAAAAATAATTGTCTGAGAGAATTTCGACCCATACTCATCTTATATTCTAAACAATTCACTTTGGGGTCTTTTGGAATTGAAAATTAATTTATATTAATTTATTATTTTAAGAGTTTCTTAAAGTGTCCCTCTTCTCTCTTATAAAAGGGCGCATCTCCTTCTCTTTTAATTCACACCTATAAGAACCTCTATCTCGGTTATCCCCTGCCCATTTCTCTTTAAAAATTCTATCAATTCATCTTATAGGTCATACTTTGGGTAAAAAGTCAACCCAAGAAGTCCTTTTGTGAAAATCAAAAGGAGATACTTGAAGAAGAGGTAATTGTTTTACCAATTCAATTCAATTTCTTTTCTTCTAATTCATATTTCTATGTTGATTACATACTTTAGTAATAAATATAGTATCATATATATACTGAGATTTTATTATGATTATGGGACAATCATATTCCTCCTTTTATCCATCATATGAATAACAATATCACCATGTGTGCGAACGTACGACTTACCGTCTCCACACTGTGGTGTAATTTGTTTTTCATTACAAATTTATTTGGATGGGTATAATGATGCATATAATGGATATAAATAATAAATATTAAATTATATTGATTATGTATAATTAACATTCCATCCATTTCCTTACCCCTTTACCATTAAGGGAATGATATCCTTGCTCGTGCGTACATACGGTCTACCATCTCCACAACGCGATGAGATTCATCTTTCACGTTAACCATTCAAAAATGATTATAAAAATATATATAATGAATAATTATGAAATATATGAAATAATAATGCTATTGGAATAATATATATATATATATATATACATATATGTCATTTACTTTCTTCCATTCATTACGATAAGAAAACAAAAACATCGTTCATGCGTACGTATGGTCTACCGTCTCCAGGAACGGTGTATTGCATTCAGTATATTATATATATATATGGAATATATATGATATATAAATCATGTTTTACATTCTGGAAGTAATTATATCATGATCTATGTCACGAACCAGCCCGGGTACCCTGGTAACCCGATAACCGAGCTGGACCTGACATAACCAGAAGGGCATTCCCAATCCCCATGGGTCGGTGACTAGCACCCGAAATCACACAACATGCAAGTGGGAATGATTTTTGCCACCATCAATGTGGAAGAAAAGAAACAAGACAATATGCATAACAAAAAGAAACTCCACTGGGAGTAATGTTCCAGAAAACAAAGATTCATAAAAAGCCCAAAGTACTACAACCCAAGTACTAAAAATGGGAAAAACAGCCCCAAGGTCCCTAAGGACACAACTCACCAAGACCAAAGATCAACAACTGGATCCACCTCCAAGAGATCTCTTCCCTTTGCTCGAACCTGGAAGAAGAAAGTCTATAAACACCCGAAGGCAAAAGTAGGGTGTGAGCCTAAGCCCAGTAGGATACCACCAAAGATTCCGTAATAGATGCCAAATATAGATTATCCAAAGAAAGGATTTCAATTTTCAAATAAACAGGTTTGGCAATTCAAAAGCATATTTTAACAAAACATGCTATACATTTTCAAATGATGGAAATAAATATTTTAGGCAAGGCTTTACAATGATGAAATATTTCTAAAATAATGGCTTAAATAAAACATTTATATAAAACAATTTATATAAATTCAGCATACATGTAAAGCAGTTCAAAAGTATTACCATACATTTATATCTCAAATATAAATAAACAAGCGAGCAACATGGTCATCTGCCTAAAGGTACGATAGTATTAACCAGTTATAGGATTCCACACTCTCTATGTAAACTCAGAAAAATGTGTATACACACATCCCTATGACACTGGCCAAAGGAGACTCGTCACCAACCCATCGGGGATGTGACCCGCCACAAGTATGTTTTAGAACGTTGTCGTAGCGTAGAGTGTATCCAAATAACTCACTAACTACCTAAGGCTTTCATGCACTCTTACATGATGGGAAAACTATTTTAAGAATGCTTAAAAATATGATCAATCCCATTATTTTATTTTAAAAGTTCCAATTTCATTCCATTTAAAACCAAAACAAGTTTTATTCAAAACATGCCTTTTTCACAAGATAAAACCAATGAGTTTCTATCAAATCATTTTAAGCCATTTTCACCAGTTTGAAATCCAATCAAAACTAATTCCATCATCACACAATTTATTTCCACAATTAAATTCAACAATTTAATTGAAATCATTTCCATCAAATCCACAATTTAAATTAAACAATTTAAATCTGTAAATTTCCATAAACACACCCAATTCAATGGAATTGGGGTTTTCCAAATTTCCATGCCAAAACCATTCCAAATATCTCGATTCACTGGAATCGAGTTTTTATCAATTTAAATGAAAGAAATTTTGAGAAATTGAATTTAAATCAACAATTGAAATAAATCAAGCAAATACAATGATAATCAATTTGGTAAGTCGGGACGGAACCACCTACTTCAAAGGTTTTGACCAAAACCACAACGGCCGAGAACGCTCAAGAAAACCGGGTTGCTTCTTCAAGAACCCACCTTAGATCTCTTCTCCTAGAAAGATCAAGACCAAATCTCATCATATTTGGCATCCACAAACTTAGATCTACCCATAATGGGCGTAGATCTAAGAAACCGAGAGAAGAGGAGAAGTAGATCTAAGTAGATCTAAGAAACCGATCAAGAACGATGAATAACGATCACATACCTCAAGAATCCGGCTTCGATTCACCAAGAGAAGTCTTTGGATCGCCTTCAGAATGATGGGAGAACCTTCTCTAACCTCAGGAGAATAAAAATCCCGAGTTTGGGCCGCTTAGGAGGAAAAACGAGGCACTTAGAAGCAAAAACGAGTGAGATCCACTTTTATAGGATATCATATAAGTGGACGCACAGTTTTCCCGCACGGTTAGAAAAACCATGCGCTAGCCGTGCGTTAGCCACTGCCTCGACAGACACTCCACGCACGATTTGGCCGCACGGTTAGAAAAATTGTGCGCTGCCCGTGCGGAAGCTACTGCCTCCAAGACCAACTACGCACGGTTTGGCCGCACGGTTTATACAACCCGTGCGCCGCCCATGCGCCGCCCATGCGCCGCCCATGCGACTTCCCCTTTGCCTCAAAACAACATTTAAAGTTCTCTCGACTCTCCCATTCGTCACCACTCCAAAACAGAGGTACTTAGAAACATAAAAAGTACCTGAAAATGTAACGTGATGTTACAACCTCCCCACCATAAGATCTTTCTTCCCCCAGAAAGCCTATGAAGAAACCTCCATGTCAAAAAGATGAGGCCACTACTCTCTCATTAGTGCCTCCTTTTCCCACGTCTCATGAGAATCAGAACCATCCTACCATAGTACACGGACCAGAGGTATCGTTCTCCCACGAAGTACATTGGTCTCAGAATCAACAACCCTGACTGGTCGTTCAGTCACAAATAAATCTGGTTCAATCTCAAGATCACTCCATCTCAAAACATGAGATGGATCAGAGAGATACTTTCGCAGCTGCGATACATGGAACACATTATGTATCGACATCAGCTGTGGTGGTATAGCTAGATGGTAAGTAACTTTCCCTACATGACCAACAACCTTGAAAGGTCCCACAAAACGAGGAGTAAGCTTCCCTTGCCTCCCAAGTCGTCGATGACCTAATCGGGGTGAAACTTTCAAGAACAACTGGTCACCAACTGAGAACTCTAAAGGTCTACGACGACAATCAACATAAGACTTGTACCGACTTTGTACTGTCAACATTCTCTGACGAATCAACTGGATCTTAGCTGTCGTCTCTTGGACCAAACTCGGTCCTACCAAGGAACTTTCACCAATCTCCGACCAACATAAAGGAGATTTACAAGGACGGCCATACAATGACTCAAAAGGAGCCATTTTGATCGCAGACTGATAACTGTTGTTATAAGAAAACTCAACTAACCCCAGATGATCATCCCAAAACCCACCAAAGTCGAGAACACATGCACGAAGCATATCCTCAAGGATTTGAATAGCTCTTTCGGTCTGGCCATCTGACCGTGGATGGTAGGCCATGCTCAAACGGACCTGAGATCCCAGTGCCTCCTGAAGGCCTCTCCAAAAGCGAGAAGTAAACTGAGGATCCCTATCAGAGACTATAGCATACGGAACTCCGTACAAACGAACAATTTTTTTCACATAGATATTTCCCAACTCCTCAACTTTGGTTGTATCTCGAATAGGTATAAAGTGAGCCGACTTGGTCAGCTTGTCGATCACAACCCATATAGAATTCTTCTTCCTCTGGGTTTGAGGTAACCCAACCACAAAGTTCATAAAGATTTCATCCCACTTCCATGTAGGGACTAGGAGTGGTTGAAGAAAACCCAAAGGTTTCTAGTGCTCGGCTTTCACCTGCTGGCATGTATAGCAACGAGATACAAACTCAGCAATGTCTCGTCTCATACCTGGCCACCAGAACTGTCACCTTATGTCCTATAACATCTTCGTGGTTCCTGGGTGCACTGCCCACTGAGAGTTATGGCAATCCCCCATCACATCCTTCCTTGCTGATAACGGCACAACGTAACGGTTTCGATAACATAGAACACCCTCTTTGGAGAACGACCACTGGGTGTAGGTCTCCCCACCATAAATAGAGTCCCTAATTCTATGAAATTCATCATCTAGTTGTTGTTCCTGAAGAATTAACTCGAGAAGAGCAGATGTCAACTGGACACTGGCTAAAGAAACTCTATTTCCCTTCCACTGAACTCCAATATGCAACTAAGCAAAAAGAGCCATCAAACTCCACTCTTCTAAAGATTCTTTCACAGCCTATGATGGAAGTTTCCTGCTTAACGCATCTGCAACTACATTCCCTTTCCCCGGGGTATAGTCAATGTCAAAGTCGAAAGATTGCAGGTACTCCACCCAATGCCTTTGGCGGAGATTCAAATCTTTTTGAGAGAAGATATAACTCAATATCTTGTGGTCTGAATACACAGTAAACCTTTCTCCATAAAGGTAATGTCTCCAACACTTAAGTGCGTGCATTACAGCTGCAAGTTCAAGGTAATGGGTAGGATAGTTCTTCTCATGAGGCTTAAGCTGATGAGATCCATAGGCAACAACATGATTACCTTGCATAAGAACACATCCCAAACCTAAACCCGATGCATCACAGAAGACCACGTAACCTATCCCAGCCTCAGGAAGAGTTAACACCGGTGCAGTAGTCAAAAGATGCTTTATCTCAATAAAATAACTCTGACATTTATCATTCCAAGAAAACTTCACTCCCTTTCGAGTCAGAGCAATCATTGGAGAAGCTAACTTTGAGAAGTCTTTAACAACTCAGCGATAATATCATGCTAATCCCAAGAAGCTCCTAATCTCAAAAACATTTCGTGGTTGTTCCCAAGTCATAACAACCTTCACCTTCTCAGGATCAACTGATATTCCTTGTTCTGACACGACATGTCCCAAGAAATTTACTTCCCGAATCCAGAAATCGCACTTTCAAATCTTGGCATAAAGTTGGTGATTCCTTAGAAGACTCAAAATTGTTCTCAGATGATGCACATGATCCTCCTCATACTTGGAGTAGACAATAATGTCATCCACAAAGACTACCACAAAAGTATCTAGATACTCACAGAAAACCTTGTTCATCAAAGCCATGAAAATAGCAGGAGTATTTGTTAGGCCGAATGACATAACAAGGTACTCATAATGGCCATACCTACTCTGAAAAGCGGTCTTATGAATGTCAGATTCTTTTATCCTCAACTGATGGTAACCTGATCGAAGATCAATTTTTGAAAACCACTTTGCCCCTTTAAATTGATCAAATAAATCATCAATTCGTGGTAACAGATATTTGTTCTTTATCGTAACTTGATTGAGCTTTCGATAATCAACACATAACCGAAGAGAACCATCATCCTTCTTGGTGAAGAGAACTGGTGCTGCCCAAGGTGACACACTCGGACGTATAAAACCTTTCTCAAGAAGATCGTCTAACTGAGACTTCAGTACTCTTAGTTATGATGGAGCCATTCGATAATAGAAAATGGTTGAGTACTAGGCATTAATTCAAAAGAAAAATCAACCTCCCTTACTGGTGGTAAACCAGAGAAGTCAGAAGGAAACACGTTGGGAAACTCAGCGACGACTGGAGGAAGATCACCACACATTGAATCTCTCTCTAGATCAAAAGCAAACAATGATATAACTTTCCCCAACTCTGGATAAGAGGGTCCATCTCTGCTTGACCTTGGGTCCCATTCTCCTTGAAAAACAAGAGGCACACCACTGGGTGTAGTAAGGTAGACCCGTCGAAGATAACAATCGATCCAGGCTTTATTGGCAATGAGCCAATCCACCCCAAATATGACGTCAAAAGATTTCATGTCGAGAACCAAAAAAATTCCAAGCATGATCAACATCTGATAGAGAGAAGACACAAGCAGGACTACAGAGACCCTTCTCTCTCATTGTACCAAGGGGTGTAGTAATATCCATCACACAAGATAAAAGCTCTGTAGGTAGATTAAGTAGATTAACAATATGGGTTGAAATAAATGAGTGAGATGCACCAGTATAAAAAAGGGTGGTCACTAAAGATGAAGCTATAATAATGGTACCTCTCACAGCTGCAGGACTTGTATCAGCTACCTCTGGAGACTCTTCCACTGCGTGAAGAAGCTTCGTTCCGGATGTCTGTGGCTGGAACCCTTTTGTATGTGAAACATTTGATTGCCCTGCAGTTTTTGGAGGTGCTGATGATCCTGTTCCACTACGTGGAGTAGAGAAGTAATGGCATAATCTCTGTAAGCGCCCTAAACGTCCACAGAAGCTACAGTTCTTGGGTGCCTCAGTGCAAACCCTCTTAGAATGTTCTGACTTTCCACACTGATAGCAAGTCAAAGAATCCCCTCCTGGTGATTCTGGAGGTCTGGAATGACTCTGTTTTCGAGAACTACCATGAAAAATTCCGCGCTTCTGTTTTCCTTTAAAGGAACCAACACTGCCACTAGGAGGGAAAGGAACTTCCTCCAACCCTGACTTTCCTGTCAGGTCTATCTCAACCATCATCGCCCTATCTAGCACATCATCATAAGTGGGTAGCTTCAGTAAGAAAACCTGAGAACGAATATATGATTGAAGTCCAAACTCGAATCATTGAGCCATCATCTTCTCATTAGATACAATCTCCTGAGCAAACTGTACCAACTCAGAAAAGAGATTTGAGTACTCAGTCACGGTTTTTTTGGCCTGCTCAAGCTTGAAAAACTCCACAGCCTTGGCCAACACCATTGATTCTGGATAGAACTGGTTAGTGAAAAGAACCCTAAAGTCTTTCCACTCTAAACTCGCATGTTTCCCAGCCGTCACCATCATGTCCCACCATCTCCTACTTGGTCCCTCCAACACGAAGGTGGCACACTTCACCTTGATCACATCAGGTGTCTCAAAGAACCCAAACAGACGTTCAATCTTACTGAACCATTCCTCATCATGTTGAGGATTAGTGAAGCCTTTGAAAACTGGTGATTTTTTTGGTGAAAGAACTATTGAGAATAATTTCAAAGAGTAACCCCCCCAATATCCACAGCTGGAGCCTGAACAGGGATTAGAGGTGGTACCTATCCCAGAACTTGGACAGTGTGCACAATCACCTCAACTAGGCTTGGGTCCATAGGAGGATTCGCTCGCTGAGGTTCAGTTGTATCCCCTTTCTGGATTTGATTCGCACGTCTTCTTAGAGGCATGATGTTACAAAACATAAGCAGATAATAAGGAAGACATTAGATAATCACTCAAACTGAGTAATGAGGAAAACTATTCTTAATAGAATGGATAAAAAAGATTTGGATTCCACTCTATCCAAATCAAAATAGGGAAAATACTAGAAATAATCCACAAGTAGTCTTTCCCTAACCAACCTTGGTGACTTAAGGTTCATTGTGGTGAGAGCTTGCCAGACACTGAATCACAACTACCTCCTAAGTCCTGAAAATAATACTCAAATGCATACTGTCATCAAGGCAAGATGCTTAACCTGCCCTTTGATACCATTTTGTCACGAACCAGCCCGGGTACCCTGGTAACCCGATAACCGAGCCGACCCTGACATAGCCCGAAGTGTGTTCCCGATCCCCACGGGTCGGAGACTAGCACCTAGCATCACACAACATGCAAGTGGGAATGATTTTTGCCACCATCAATGCAGAAGAAAAGAAACAAGACTGTATGCATAACAAAAAGAAACTCTACTGGGAGTAATGTACCAGAAAACAAAGAGGCATAAAAAGACCACAGTACTACAACCCAAGTACTAAAAATGGGAAAACAGCCCCAAGGTCCCTAAGGACACAACTCACCAAGACCAAAGATCAACAACTAGATCCACCTCCAAGAGATCTCTTCCCTTTGCTCGAACCTGGAAGAAGAAAGTATACAAACACCCGAAGGCAAAAGTAGGGTGTGAGCCTAAGCCCAGTAGGATACCACCAAATATTCCGTAACAGATTCCAAATATAGATTATCCAAAGAAAAGCTTTCAATTTTCAAATAAACAGGTTTGGAAATTCAAATGCATATTTTAACAAAACATGCTATACATTTTCAAATGATGGAAATAAATATTTTAGGCAAGGCTTTACAATGATGGAATATTTCAAAAACAATGGCTTAAGTAAAACATTTATATAAAACAGTTTATATAAATTCATCAGACATGTAAATCAGTTCAAAAGTATTGACATACATTTATATCTCAAATATAAATAAACAAGCGAGCAACATGGTCATCTGCCTAAAGGTACGATAGTATTAACTAGTTATAGGATTCCACACTCTCTATGTGAACTCAGAAAAATGTGTATACACATGTCTCTATGACACTGGCCAAAGGAGACTTGTCATCAAACCGTCGGGGATGTGACCCGCCGCAAGTATGTTTTATAACATTGTCATAGCGTAGAGTGTATCCAAATAACTCACTAACTACCTAAGGCTTGCATGCGCTCTTACATGATGAGTGAATTATTTTAAGACTTCTTAAAAATACGATCAATCCCATTCTTTCATTTCAAAAGTGCCAATTTCTTTTCATTTAAAACCAAAATAGGTTTTATTCAAAAAACATGTCTTTTTCACAAGATAAAACCATTGGGTTTCTATCAAATCATTTTAAGCCAATTTCACCGGTTTGAAATCCATTCAAAACAAATTCCATCATTACACAATTTGTTTCCACAATAAAAATTCAACAATTTAATTGAAATCATTTACATCAAATCCACAATTTAAATTAAAAAATTTAAATCAGCAAATTTCCATAAACACACCCAATTCAATGGAATTAGGGTTTTCCAAATTTCCATGCCAGAACCATTCCAAATATCTCGATTCACTAGAATCGAGTTTTTATCAATTTAAATGAAAGAAAATTTGAGCAATTGAATTTAAATCAAAAATTTAAATAAATCAAGCAAATACAATGATAATAAATTTGGTAAGTCGGGATGAAACCACCTACTTCAAAGGTTTTGACCAAAACCACAATGGTTCAGAATGCTCAAGAAAACCGGGTTGCTTCTTCAAGAACCCACCTTATATCTTTTCTCCTAGCAAGATCAAAACCAAATCTCATCATATTTGGAATCCACACACTTAGATCTACCCATAACGGGTGTAGATCTAAGAAACCGAGAGAAGAGGAGAAGTAGATCTAACACTACTGGAAAAGAAGGTTATACCAACGGTTTTAAACCGTTGGTATAGGCTGGAGAACCGTTGGTATAGCCTATACCAACGGTTTTCCAAACCGTTGGTTAGTAAGCTGTGAGGAAAGCCTTATACCAACGATTTGATCTAAACCGTTGGTATATTGTTCTATTAAATTTCTCCCAATGTATACCAATGGTTTATAACCGTTGGTAATGCATTTGAGAATTGTTATACCAACGGTTGAAAACCGTTGGTAATGTGATTTTCCAGACACATATACCAATGGTTCTAAACCGTTGGTATTGTGTTTTTCCAGAACACATATACCAACGGTTCTAAACCGTTGGTATTGTGTTTTTCCAGAATTCCAGAAAACATATACCAACGGTTCTAAACCGTTGGTATAGGTGTTTTTCCAGAATTCTAGAACACCTATACCAACGGTTCTAAACCGTTGGTATAGTGTTTTCCCAGAATTCCAGCACTCTTATACCAACGGTTTAGAACCGTTGGTATTGAGTTTTTCCAGAACTGCTGCACAACAACCCCCTCCAGTAGCTCCTCCACTATACACCCACACCTGCATAAAAAATATCACAAAAACCACATACAAACTTAAAACAGTATAAAAAACACCTAAAATAGCACACACAAAAAAAACACATAAAACCATTAAATTCTTCCAACCATGTCATGTACTACAATTCCCTATTTCAATCTTCATATGACAACAATCATCCGATAGTAATTCACCTCACCCCTGCACAACCCCCAAACCAGCATAGCCTTCCCACCTCCCCATCAAATTCTAATAGGAAGAATAGTATGAGAAATACCTATTAGAGTTGAATAAGAGTTTGAAATTGGCTCATATCCCTTTTTTTTACGATCATAGATTTGGGTAAATAATAATTTGTGATGAATTTTGTATTGAACTTGTATTGTTTATAATATATGGTGAAAATGTATTTTCTTAGGAGTCTCTTCACTTATGACCCCATGAGTGAAACTACCCAACTCATGAAAAAGAGTTTGCAACTATCACCGATGAGTGTAAATTTCAGTTGTATTCACTTAAAATGATGTCATTTTCAAACAAAAGAGAGACTTTGAGAGGTGCCGTCCACACCGCACCTTGGATTGAGGCAGAGTTGACTCATACACGTCACATATGACCCATGTATCGTTTTCCTAAAGTTTCAACAGAATCCGAATGTGTTTGGTCGGTTTTCCGTATGCCGGTTGCTGTTTTCACTTAAAATCCTATCTATTTCAAATAAAAGTGAGATACTTCGAGTGGTACCCGGCCACACCGTGCCTCAGATTGAGGTGGGGTTGACTCGTACACGTCAAAAATGACCCATGGATACTTTTCCTAAAGTATCAACAGAATCCGAATGCGTTTGGTCCGTTTTCTGTATGTCAGTTGTTGTTTTTACTTAAACTGTTGTCCATTTCAAAGAAAAGTGAGACACTTTGAGTGGTGCTGGCCACACCGCCCCTCAGATTGAGGTGGGGTTGACTCATACACGTCACAAATGACCCATGGATCGTTTTCCTAAAGTATCAACACAATCCGAATGCGTTTGGTCTATTTTCCGTATGTCATTTATTTTACTTAAAAGCGCATCCATTTTAAACAAAAGAAAGACACTTTGAGCAGTTTCGTCCACACCGCGCCTTGGATTGAGGCGGGGTTGACTCGTACACATCACATATGACCCATGGATCGTTTTACTAAAGTTTCAACAGAATCCGAATGCGTTTGGTCGGTTTTCCGTATGCCGGTTGTTGTTTTCACTTAAAATCCTGTCCATTTCAAATAAAAGTGAGACACTTCGAGTGGTACCCGGCCACACCGTACCTCAGATTGAGGTGGGGTTGACTCGTACACGTCACAAATGACCCATGGATACTTGTCCTAAATTATCAACAGAATCCGAATGTGTTTGGTCCGTTTTCCGTATGCCAGTTGTTGTTTTTTACTTAAACTGTTGTCCATTTCAAAGAAAAGTGAGACACTTTGAGTGGTTCCGGCCACACCGCGCCTCGGATTGAGGTGGGGTTGACTCATACACATCACAAATGACCCATGGATCGTTTTACTAAAGTATCAACACAATACGAATGCGTTTGGTCTTTTTTTCATATGTCATTTATTTTACTTAAAAGTGCATCCATTTTAAACAAAAGAAAGACACTTTGAGCAGTTCCGTCCACACCGCGCCTCGGATTGAGGCGGGGTTGACTCTTACACGTCACATATGTCCCATGGATCGTTTTCCTAAAGTTTTAACAGAATCCGAATGCGTTTGGTCTATTTTCTGTATGTCGTTTATTTTACTTAAAAGCGCATCCATTTTAAATAAAAGAAAGACACTTTGAGCAGTTCCGTCCACACCGCGCCTCGGATTGAGGCGGGGTTGACTCTTACACGTCACATATGACCCATGGATCGTTTTCCTAAAGTTTCAACAGAATCCGAATGCGTTTGGTCAGTTTTCCGTATGCCGGTAGTTGTTTTCACTTAAAATCCTGTCCATTTCAAATAAAAGTGAGACAGTTTGAGTGGTACCCCGGCCACACCGTGCCTCAGATTGAGGCGGGGTTGACTCGTACACGTCACAAATGACCCATGGATACTTTTCCTAAAGTATCAATAGAATCCGAATGTGTTTGGTCTGTTTTCCATATGTCAGTTTTTGTTTTGACTTAAACTGTTGTCCATTTCAAAGAAAAGTGAGACACTTTGAGTGGTTCCGGCCACACCGTGCCTCGGATTGAGGCGGGGTTGACTCGTACACGTCAAAAATTACCCATGGATCTTTTTCCTAAAGTATCAACACAATCCGAATGCGTTTGGTCGGTTTCCTGTATGTCGTTTATTTTACTTAAAAGCGCATCCAGTTTAAACAAAAGAAAGACACTTTGAGCGGTAACGGCCACACCAGCCCTTGGATTGAGGTGGGGTTGACTCGTACACGTCACAAATGACCCAGGGAAACTTTTCCTAAAGTATCAACAGAATCCGAATGCGTTTGGTCGGTTTTCCGTATGTCGTTTGTTGTTTTCACTTAAAATCGTGTCCATTTCAAATAAAAGTGAGACAGTTTGAGTGGTACCGGCCACAACGTGCCTAAGATTGAGGCGGGGTTGACTCGTACACGTCAAAAATGACACATGGATACTTTTCCTAATGTATCAATAGAATCCGAATGCGTTTGTTGTTTTCCGTATGTCAGTTGTTGTTTTGACTTAAATTGTTGTCAATTTCAAAGAAAAGTGAGATACTTTGAGTGGTGTAGGCCACACCACACCTCGGATTGAGGCGGATTTGACTCGTACACGTCACAAATGACCCATGGATCGTTTTCCTAAAGTATCAACACAATCCGAATGCGTTTGGTCGGTTTTCCGTATGTCGTTAATTTTACTTAAAAGCGCATCCATTTTAAACAAAAGAAAGACACTTTGAGCGGTGCCGTCCACACCGCGCCTCGTATTGAGGCGGGGTTGACTCATACACGTCACATATGACCCATGGATTGTTTTCCTAAAGTTTCAACAGAATCCGAATGCGTTTGGTCGGTTTTCCGTATGCCGGTTGTTGTTTTCACTTAAAATCCTGTCTATTTCAAATAAAAGTGAGACACTTCGAGTGGTACCCGGCCACATCGTGCCTTATATTGAGGTGGGGTTGACTCGTACACGTCACAAATGACCCATGGAAACTTGTCCTAAAGTATCAATAGAATCCGAATGCGTTTGGTCCATTTTTCCGTATGTCAGTTGTTGTTTTGACTTAAACTGTTGTCCATTTCAAAGAAAAATGAGACACTTTGAGTGATGCTGGCCATACCGCACCTCGGATTGAGGTAGAGTTGACTCGTACACGTCACAAATGACCCATGGATCTTTTTCCTAAAGTATCAACACAATCCGAATGCGTTTGGCCGGTTTTCCGTATGTCGTTTATTTTACTTAAAAGCACATCCATTTTAAACAAAAGAAAGACGCTTTGAGAACCAAATGCATCCACAACGAAGACACCCTCCCTAAAGGTCTGTTTGAAGAGGACATCATGAATGATCAATATTATTCATCTTATAACAATATTACTTTCCAACCAAGGATAATTTTTTATAACGTGTTTAAAACTCACAAGTTGGCCCAAATGAGATTCCACTTCAGCAATAACCATTTTGTGCTGACTTCATATCATAAATCCCAGCAGAAGAGACCTGTCCTTTTATTTAAGAGAAGACCCATCACAAAAGACACATTGAACTTCATAATAACCAAATTATTGATTTCCCTGAATAATTTTCCACCACGCATCTGCACAGCTAAGCAACAGTAGAAAGCATAAATTATATTGGAACAGGATTGCAAAATTTATTCTCAACAAATTGAAATAGTAATCCTGAAGTAACATACATTTAAAATAATAAAAGGAAACAAAATCAATGAAACATGCAGCACCTCCCCCTCCCACCTCAGAACCCCCCCCTGCGCAGCCCCTTCCCCCAGCAGCCCATCCCCTGCCCCTCTCCTCCCCTCCCCCCTGCCCAACCTTTTCCCCCAACAGCCCCCTCCCTCCTGCCATCACCCAGCCCCAGCCCGTCCCCTCCCCTCCCCCTGCCCCTCCCCCCCTGCCCCTCCCCTCCTTCCCACCCTTTTCACCCAGCAGCCCCCCTCCCCTCCCCTCCCCTCCACCCCTCCCCTCCCCCCTCCCCTCCCCCCTCCCCCCCCCCCTTCCCCCTCCTGCCCACCCTTTTCATCCAGGATCCCCCTCCCCCTCCCCTCCCCCTCCCCCTCCCCTCCCCTCCCCCTCCCCCTTTCCCACCCTTTTCCTCCAGCAGCCCCCTGCCCCTCCGCTCCCCCCCTGCCCACCCTTTTCCACCAACAACCCCCCTCCCCCCTGCCCAACCTTTTCCCCCAGCAGCCCCCCTCCCTCCTTCCATCACCCCAACCCCTCCCCTCCCCTCCCCCCATGCCCACCCTTTTCCTCCAGCAGCCCCCCTGCCCCTCCCCTCCTGCCCACCCCTTTTCACCTAGCAGCCTCCTCCCCTCCCCTCCCCCCTCCCCCCCTTCCCACCCTTTTCCTCCAGTAGCCCCCTGCTCCTCCCCTCCTGCCCACCCCTTTTCACCCAGTAGCCCCCTCCCCCCCCTGCCCAAACTCTTCCCCCAGAAGATCCACCATTACTAAAACAAAAATCATCCCCTGAACAGAATGGAAATTCAAAAACAGCACGATTCACTTAAAAAAAAACAAAAATAATAACATAATCAATAATGTACAATTACTACTTGCAAAAGCACATTTATTTTCATGTGATTATTCCATGCATGTTACTATCAGGCATAAAACTATCAGCCATAAATGACATAAAATGCAGTTCTATGGGAAAATGACATAAACATGAAATACATGGCTAACTAAGAAAGCTAAGTAATACAAAATAGAGAAATGGGTATCACAGTACCAAGGAATACTAAAGGTCTAGGTAGTAGACTAATCATACAATAAGAATCAAGTGAAAAAAAGAGATCTGATAACAACATCCCTATGAAGCAGAGGAAAACCCCAGAGTGGAAAACCAGGTTCAAAAATATAGAGTTATACAGAATTCAAAAATGTAATGGATCAATCTGCCCCTGATCACCATCACCATCACCACTGTCATCATCGGTCTCATCCTCGCCGCCATCTCTAGCCTCGTCGTCGTCCTCGTCATCATCCCCATGCTCATCGTCGTCCCCTCCTCGTCCTCGACCCCATCCTCACCCTCGGACCCATCCTCGCCCTCGGGCCCCATCCTTGCCCTCGTCCTCATCCTCATCCTCGCCCTCATCCTCTTCAGCATCCTCGTCATCACCAGAAACGTCATCATCTCGACCGCCACTAGAGCTTCCCCCTGGTGCATTGGATAATGCATCCATCGACGACATAAATGTCTGACAAGTCGCGCTAGCCTCTGGTGGAAGTGATGAAGATAAATCTTTCATCAGTTTCATAAATTCTTTGTCCCTCGTTTGAACTTGTACTTCCAACTCTCTGACCCTTTTATCAGACTTTCTTGCATGCTCCTTGACCTGTTCCAACTTAGTGGTACTAGAATGGATACCTAGAGAGGACCAATACCTCGTCAGGACTATATTCTTACCAGGTCGGCAGCGTACTCGACCAGAGTGCTCCTCTCCCAAAACCTGATATAAATGATCTTGTGACCCAAAATTGTCAGGCTCTTGGGCATCAAGAGCCTCTAAAGCAGCCTGTTAAAAATATTAATAGATTAATAAATTTCAAAATAGATATTAAACTTTGAAATAAACAAATAAAAACTTACAATCTTTTCTTGGGTTGATTCATTTACCGCAGTTCCATCTTTTTTTCTTCTACTCGAGCAAAACAATTTTTCTCGAGGGATACGTCCTTCAATATTCAACTTGTGCTTCTGTAATGACATTGAAACAATATAAAGTGAAAGTATAATCATATATTCAATATTCAATAAATCACATAATTTTAGTAGGAAACAATAAAAAGGGAAAGTCCTAGAAAAAATTATATTTGACTATATCGTACCAGCTGCCTCTCATGATCTGACATAGTTGTGCGCCCCAAAGTGTGGAGGTATTGCTTTGAATCAATGTTTTTTTTTGTTTTTTTCAGAAGATTCCTAAATAATGTTTAATAATAAATAAGATTATATTAATGAAAAATATGAAAACTCTCATTTAAATACCTCATATGAGATTAATACCTTAAATTTGGGAGTCGCCCAATGGGTAATCATTTGGTGATATTGCTCTATCGGGAAGTCATCCACGATAGGTAATTTCTCTAACTCCGTGCCCACTCTATCACACCATCCAACATACAGGTCATGCTTATAAGCTCTCCAAAGCTCTCTTAACTCTTTTAAACGCGTTGGTCGTGCACCTTCGCCATCAGGGAAGTTAAACCGAAGCTGAAACCCAATAGATTAGTTCATATAAATACAAAAAAATACTACATTAAATCTAATATATTTTTTACCCATATTTATGCCCACGCATTATCTTTGACTTCGTGTGGCAGATGTCTCCAAGAGAGAGGGCTGATGGGAATGATATCGGAGTATTTTGCTAGCGTCGCCAAAAAACCCCGACATTCCTGCCCAGATTTCTCAATCATTTGTCCATCAACATTGTATTCAACCATCAACTGTGTCTGGCGGTTCCATACCACACGCAAGCGAGTACGCCCCCTCCCCCGCCTCCTATCTGTAGATGAATCTGTTATTAAAGAAAAATAATATCAGTACAAGTTATAATAAAATAAATTTTGGTATAAAAATTTGATAGAGTTATATAAATATACCTGTGGTAGTCGGATCAATGAGCGTCACTGGATGTGCAGAAGCTGAAGGAATATCCTGTATAGGTGGGGTGTCCCTCAGTGTACGCTCCTCAGCCACATACTGTGTCGCAGTAGGAGTCGAAGAAGGTGTAATATAATAGCTCAGAGATAATGAACCAGAAGCAAAAGATGATGTCATAGACGTCTGACCAACTGGTAGTGTAAACATCGGAGGTCTAAATATCCCGTGTGTCCCTGAAGACACACCAGGATCAAAATGGGGTGAAGAAGATACGTCTGTGGTAGTGGATCGTCTAACTCTCGCCCCACGAGCCCTCGTATCACCGGCCTCAGAACCGGGACCACTAGATGATCGTCCATCTCTGACACCACCCCCTCCTACCACCAGCCTCTCTACTGGGAGCAATATCAGGCTCCTCGTTAGATATCTCTCGTCTAGGGGGTCGATCTTGAAAAAAAGTTTAACACAAAAGTAAACACATGATATTATAAGTTATTGAAGTATTTATATTTGAAATAAAATACTCACAATAGGGATGAGTGGAGGAACACCCATCTGTATCATGCGACGATTATTATCTGTCATCTTTTTCCGTTTCCTCTCTTCAATGGGTATCATTTCCTGCAATGAAAACAAATATGGAAGTAATTAGAAACAGATAACTAATTTGTAACCCCAAAAAAATATAGAAAAACCATTCTGATAAAAAAACATAAAGTAAAAGAACATTTATGGTGGTTTTAAGGTAAGTACTATGATACACACTCTGAATGATGTAAGTGAAACATGTAGGTGAGAACACGAATGTATGATTCTATATATTTCCCACCACAACTTCGGGTTCACAATCAACTCTGACAATTGAGCTATTGACGTCATCATAAGTAATAAACGGATTGCTTCCAATTGCAGCAGGGATAGTGTCAACTTAATCATCACCATCATCAAAAACATGTCTGGGATTTACTTCAATAATTACACCGAATTTAGGATGACGATGATCTTTGAAATAAAAAACTTGTTTCACCATTGATGCCAATACATATGGTTCATCGGTGGCAAGAGTGCGAGTCATGTCAATAACTCGAAATCCACAATCATCAATAAAGGTGCCTTGTCTCGTCATTGAATCAAACCATTGACATTTCATCATTGTGACTCGACCATGCGAGTAATAATCCAAAATTATTATTTTCTCCACGACTCCATAATAAGCAACATTTTCAGAACGAGGTCTAGTATCCGATGAACTGGCATAACAGTCTGTTGTGGCAGTTAGCATAACACCATTATACTGTGTTCTCATGTTTCTTGCTCGTTCAGTGATAATAAATTTGTATCCATTGATCACAAGTGATTTACAAGCACGAACCATGGTATTAGGACCAAAAGCCAAAGCTCTTATTTCCTCAGAAATAGAGTCTGTAGGCAAACTCGATACCTGAAATATAAACAAATAGTAAAGTTAATTAAATATTATTTTTATTTAGTTATTACAGAAATATTTTTACCTTCAATTTCAACCAAGCAGAAAACCCTTTGCTATGCAAAGTCTCTTTCCTTCTCAAAGATAAAGAACGATGCTTTCTATATATCAATTCTTTATATTCCCTGTAGATAAAAATAATAATAGTTTAACAAATATTTAAAATTACAAGAGATAAGATAAGAGATACATGTACAATTTACTTACTTGATATACTCATCGAACAAATCACAATTGAACAACACTGTGCGATGTGCCATCTCTCGCTCTTCAAGGCTTAATGTCGTCAATGTATATGATCTCGGAATTTCTCCTGTCTGAGGAAGTGATGGAAAATTGGGTTCAATTTGCCCATATTGTTCTTCTTCATTTCTCATTGGTCTGTTTATTCTTGTAGTAAGATCAGACAAATACATTGCGCAGAAATCCATACATTCTTGAGCCAAGTAACCGTTCACAATAGAACCTTCTGGATAATTCCGTTCCGAACATATGATTTCAATGTGCACATGTTTCTTTTAGTTGGATACATCCAACAGAAAGCAACGGGTCCTCCAAGAAGTATTTCGGTCGGAAGATGGACAGTCAGATGCAACATGCATCTAAAAAATGATGGAGGGAATATTCTCTCTAACTCACACAAAATTAATGGTGTCTCTGCCAATAGTTTTTGCAAGAAGGATTTGGACAACCTCTTAGCACAAAGATCTCTAAACAAATAGCACAACCGAATAACTGAGACTCTAACATTATTGGACAAGAGATGACAGATTTCTATTGGAATCAACTCATGCAAAAGGATGAGTCTTCAAATATTTCAGCTTCAACTCTTTTCTATTGACCCGTTTTGATATATTGATTGAATAGCCATCAGGAACTTTAATAGTCTCTAGCACTTCTAGAAATTGATTTTTTTCAGTAGGTGTCATCACATAAGAAGCACATGGAACTTTCCATTTATTTTCACTGATACAGACATGATGCAATTCTGGTTTGATCCCCCAATCTACCAAGTCACGTCGAGATCGTAAATCATCTTTTGTCTTCCCCTTGACATTTAGAAGAATCGAAAGCAACATTTCACATATATTCTTTTCAATGTGCATTACGTCTAAGCAATGACGTAACAAGTTGGTTGACCAATACGACAACTCAAAGAATATACTCTTCTTCTTCCAATTGTAACAGGTATCATTGGAAACATTTTCCCTCTTTCTAGATTTCATTACACCCTTCCCAAATGAATAACTGAAATCTTTCAATTCATTAAGCACATCAGTTCCAGACATACGCTGAGGTGGATCGTCATTCTCCATGGTATTGTCAAATCTTCGACGATTGTTTCTATATGGATGGTTCATTGGCAATAATCTTCGCTATACCATAAAACTAAAACTACGACGATATTTCAGTCTTCTCGATCGAGTATTCTTCATACAAGCAGGACATGACAATTTTCCTTTTGTGCTCCATCCAGACATCATTGCATAAGCAGGAAAATCATTGATCATCCACATAAGTACAGCACGCATATGAAATATGTCTTTCGAACATGCATCGTATGTGGGCACACCCACATCCCAAAGAAGTTTCAACTCTTTTATTAAAGGTTGCGTGTATACATCTATATCATTTCCGGGATCAGAAGGGCCAAATATCAGTATACTCAAGAAAGTGTAAGGCTTTTTCATATACAACCAAGGGGGAAGGTTATAAATGTGTATGAAAACTGGCCATGTGCTGTGCGAAGTAAGCATCTTCCCAAATGGATTAAAACCGTCACATGAAATACCCAGTCTCACATTACGCACGTCAGCTACAAATTCAGGATATCGAGTATCAAATCTCTTCCATGCAAATCCATCTGCAGGGTGAACCAACTCTTCATTATTCTTTTTTCTCTCGGTGTCATTCCATCGCATTTTTACGGATATTTCATCAGACATGAAAAGGTTCTGTAATCTGGGGATCAATGGAAAGTGACACGTTACTTTATGTGGCACACGTGTTCCATCATCTTTTGGCTTCCATCGGGAGGTTCCACATTTGATACAATCATTTCTTTCAGCATTTTCCTCCCAAAATAAGCTGCAATCATTCGGGCAAGCATGGATTTTTTTTTGAGAATCCAAGTTCATCAACTAACTTCCATGCCATATAGTGGTTTGAGGGAATATCTGCATCATTTGGAAGTAAGTCCTTCAAAAAAGGTAAGAATGTAATCAATTTCAGTATTTGAAATCCCATACATAGTTTTCCCATGAAACAATCGGATTAAAAATTCCAACTTTTTCATTTTACCACATTGCTGATATACTGGAGTCGTCGCAGCATCATTCAATTTTTTCACCCTATCAACATCATCATTTTCATTGGACGCATCATGTGTGCTTGTATCAAAATCTTGTTGGCTGGACATCCTTTCCTTCTCATGATGCCGAATAAATGGAAACCGATCATATATCAAACTCTCCAATTCAGTCCTATCATTTGGATCATCAACATTTTGAGATTCCATTTTCTCTCAATTGTGATACCACACATAATAGTTTGTTTGGAAACCATATTTGGTTATATGATAGCTAACTGCTTCACGACTCAACCAAGGTCTTCCAACACAATTAAAACATGGGCAGTGTATGCGACCACTATCTGAAGCCTTGTCAAATGAAAAATCTAGAAAGCTGTTCAAATTATTTTGAAAATCGGTTGAAATCCGATCAGTTTCGTACATCCAACTTCTGTCCATTCTGTAAAAAAATTGCAATAAGTCATTTCAAAGCAATTCAATAATATTGAAGTTTAATAAAAAAAATATTTATGTAAATGACACTTGTTTACTTTATATAAAAGCATAACTGACACATTACTCTAAATGAGAATCATATTAAGAAATACAACCAAATACAGTGTATATAAGAAAATAAGATACATAATTTCTAATGCCTATATTCAAGGATTTCCCAGTAAGATATTGGAAGTGGATCAAGGAATACATAATCCTTAAGGATCTTGTTGGGAGTACATGAGTTTTATACTTTAACTTCTTTAGGGAGATCAGGATGAGGAGTAGGATGAGGATCAGGGGAGTGTCGGGACTGTCCAAGGGGGGTGCGGGGTGTCCAGGGGGGGTGCGGGGTGTCTAGGGGGGTGGTGGGGCTGTCTGGGAGGTCGGAGGTGTCCAGGGGGTGGGGGCTGTCTAGGGGGGTCGGGGTGTCCAGGTGGGCGGGCTGTCCGCGGGGGTGGTCAGGCTGTCCAAAGGGGTAGGAGGAGTCCAGGGGGTGAGCGGGCTGTCCAAGGAGGTGGGTGGGGTGTCCAGGGGGTGGGTGGGGCTGTCCGGGGGGTTCGGGGTGTCCAGGGGGTGGGAGGGCTACCCATGGGGGTGGCGGGGCTGTCCAGGGGGTCTGGGGTGTCCAGGGGGGTGGGCGGGCTGTCCAGGGGGTGGGCGGGCTGTCCACGGGGGGTGGTCGGGCTGTCCACGGGGGTGGCGGCGCTGTCCAGTGGGGTCGGGGGTGTCAAGGGGGTGGGGGAGGATTTCCAAGGGGTGGGGGCGTCCGGGGGGATGGGGGTGTCCGGGGGGTGGTGGGCGGGTGTCCGGGGGTGGGGTGGGCGTGCTGTCAACAAGGGTGGGGGGCTGTCCAGGGGGGTACGGGCTGTCCAAGGGGAATTGTCAAACCTTTAATAGATGAGTTCTTTTGAAATAACATAGATTCTCCTACTGGCATGTCAGCATTAACCAAACATAATTTCCTACTACCACAGAACACTATGATAAATCTAGATAAATCAGGGAATTCAATCCTAATTATTGAATTCTTTTTAATTTTTTAAGTATCTTGATATTAAAACATTATACTTAATTTATAGTAATGAAATGCCTCAGAAGTATTATTACCTATGGGTCTATCACACACTCAAATCCTTGGAATATTTTTGGGGATCAATGACAACCTATAAACAAGTTTTATCATCATTATTGTCTGAATGAATAGGATTCCTAACTGATATCATCACGAACTATAATAAAATGTTTTAACCATATTCTATTGATTTTTTTGGTTATGATCCCTCAAATGAAAGGATTCACTAGTAAACATTCTATAGAACATTCCCTATATTATAAGTGACTTGTTCTTCATTTACTAGGGAGGATAACTCATCCCAAGGCGCACACCCAACCCACTATTGAAGATGAGTTGCATATGTAGCAAAAAAATACATTTACCAGGCACCAAAATGAATATAGAGGAGAATGAAACAACTTGAAATTATGTTAAAATAGATTTACACTAGATGTATGTGTGATGATCTCTCTAGTCACAGTCACACACTTCATTGGAAATAGTAATATTATCTAAAAAATAAATTAATTATTGGTGTTAAATGACATGGTACTTTTGTAATGTAATCCCCCCTATACCAAAAAAACTATGTATTATCTATACATTTAGGCCGTTATAAATTATAAATAACCCATGAATGTCATTTTACATCTCACATATAAAAAAATTCTACCAAACAAATATAATTCATTTCAATAGTTTAACAACATGATAGGTGCCACATGAACAAATGTGTTCTAGCTCTATATTTCACTATCATAGTTTCACACCAATTAGTACATTCTATTGGATCATCATCCCTATGAAGACAAGTATATAATATCCCATACAAGTAATTTTCTCTAGAGTTTGATTAACTCTTATGACTATTAATCTAGCTAATGACTTCTTGATTCATCGATCAATGATTAATAATAAGGTTCATGTAACCTTCTATGTTTTCAACCATTCCCTAGGAATGTATAACTCACAAAATCAATGAATTCCCTGAAGCTATAACCCTTATGTAGTTTCAATTTATAAAATGAGGACCCATAAATCATTGGTGTCATTTTAGAAAAAAGAACCCCCACATGGTATGAATGGTATCATAATGGCACCTATATGTTGAAAATATTCATATAGAATTAGAAATAATTTTATGTTATTAGGTTGATAAATCTACCTATAGAAGAATTTAATCATACCTTAAATTAAGGTCAAAACAATGAACGCCACATTATGGTTTTATTTAATACATTACTTAAACTCAACATTTACTTATACACAACTCAAAGAAATTTGTTAAAAACATCAATTTCCAAATATTAGTCATTGATTCACTATCAAATATTATGAATCTTAAATTTTTTGAAAATCCCTAAAATAGGAAAAAATGATGTGATCTTTCGAGATATTGAAATAAATGTGGAAATCGGAGGAAGAGAGCTTGTATTTGGGAAGAGGTTTAAATAATCTAACCTGGATGATGGAGTTGCAGCTGATCGGATGAAAGAAATCGGGTTAGGGTTCACTGGGCGCTGCGGCTTATGCAAATTGGGGAATGCTGTGTCGTGCGGGGGGCCTCTGGAATTGGATGTATTTGAGGAGAACTTTCCCAACGGTTTGTAAAAACCGTTGGGAAAAGATAAAAAAACATAGGCTTTCCCAACGGTTTCTTCAAACCGTTGGGAAATCCTTCACAAAACCATTGTTTACCAATGGTTTGTTAAAACAGTTGGTAAAAAACACTTATACCAATGGTTCTGGAGAACCCTTGGTATATAAGTGTTGGGAAAAACCTGCTTTCCAGTAGTGTAAGTAGATCTAAGAAACCGATCAAGAACGATGAAGAACGATCACATACCTTAAGAATCCAGCTTCGATTCACCAAGATAAGCCTTTGTATTGCCTCCAGAATGATGGGAAAACCTTCTCTGACCCTAGGAGAAGAAAAATGTCAAGTTAGGGCCACTTAGTAGAAAAAATGAGGCACTTAGAGGCAAAAACGAGTGAGGTCCACTTTTATAGGATCTCATTTAAGTGGACGCACGGTTTTCCCACACGGTTAGACAAACCATGCGCTAACCGTGTGTTAGCCACTACCTCGGCAGACACTCCATGCACGGTTTGGCCGCACGGTTAGACAAACCGTGCACCGCCTGTGCGGAAGCTACTGCCTCCAAGACCAACTACGCACGGTTTGGCCGCACAGTTTAGACAACCCGTGCGCCGCCCGTGCGACTTCCCCTTTGCCTCAAAACAACATTTAAAGTTCTTCCGACTCTCCCATTCATCACCAATACAAAAAATAGGTACTTAGAAACATCAAAAGTACTTTAAAATGTAACGTGATGTTACAATCTAAGTAATATAACAAGTCAAAACATGTACAATTAACAAAACGGTTATTACCCAAATCATTTCTTTAACTTGGAATTGTTAATAAAATAGTAATATAAAATCATAAATGAATCATATATGATATCATAAATAATGGATATGGTTTTGGTATGAATTAATAACATATTTTAAACCATTATATAGGAGGTTAAAACAAATACAACTAAAGGAAAGTACGGGGTAAGGGTTAATTTCGCAATCTCTTTATTATCCTTGACTGTTTATACGTAAGTATTTACTGGGACATATTTATCATCCATGTCCATGTTTCTTAAAAATATTTTCAAAATTAATCTTTTTAAGGTTTTATATATGAGACTCTTTAACTAAAACATCATTTTAAATGTTTTTAAGATTTATTCCTTTAAATCTTTCTCATTCATGTCTATGTTTTCAAAATGGTTTTTATGGATTTATTTATAAGAACATGGATATTTTAAAATGTTAATTTTTAAATTTATATTAAATGTTTTAAAGTGGTATGGGACACTTTGATTCAAAAATATTTTTTTTAATGAATTCTTTTATAAATGCGTGACTTTTGAATAAATGATTTTAAAGTAAAAAGGGTATTTTTTTTTCTTAAGAAATTTCAATGATATCATTAGAGTATTTTCATCTATGTCAACATACATTGTTGGATCTTATGTTTGATTGAGGTTGATATCTTATGATATCATTTACCATATTTCCTTTAATGGTTTATGATTTAGTTTGACTGTGGATGTGCTATCTTGATACCATTTATGCTTTATGGATAAAGTATTCACATTTTTTATGCTAGTTTTTCAATACGAATGTTTATGTTGATTATGTTTTCATATGAGAATGTATTTGACTTAATAAGTGATGGTCTAGGCCCACTATATCCCTTCGATGCATCGATAGGTCTCATAAGACAAACTAGATATGGACTTAGTCAAGACTTTGTCCATTTATTTTCAGACATGGATTTGGATGAGACTTTAATCATTTATTTTTTGATGTCTTGGATGAGGCCTCGATGGTATGTTTCAGATGTCTGTCATTATGCATTCCCTCATTATGAGATTATTTATTGATAATAAATGTGATTATTGAACTAGTAGAATATCCATGTAAATGTTTATATGAAATTATTTGATTTATTCTTTCCATATTATGCTCAAGATTATGTTTAAAAGGCATGTGTTTCAGTTATATACCTTGCCTTAAAAAGTTTATGATTATTTATGACAACTTCCACTGTATTATTTACCCTTACTGAGTATATGAGCTCACCCCTTTCTTATATTTTATTTTCTCATGATTTCAATATGTGTATTATGATTGATATACAGGGTTAAGCTAGGAGAATAATGGAATTCTCAAAGAATTATCTATGTTGTATTTTATGTTATGAATTGTAATGCAAGGTTCATATATGTGATCTATTTTCTAAGACTGTTAAACTGATCGATCCTTTGGGATTCGACACTTGTATCTATTCTAATGTAATAAAGTAAGGCACCAGCTCTGGGCTTCTAGGGTTAGGGCATTACATGATGTGTGTTGATGTTGTGTGGTAGTGATGTGTGGTGTAATTATTCCATGTGGTGTCATGGTGTGATGAGGATGTGGTTGTTGTAGTAGGATGATTTGGTTGTTGTAACACAATGATGACAGTTGATGTGAGATGGGCTAGTTGTGGCGTGGCATGGTTGTGTTAGTTTCTTGGTTAGTAATGTAATAAATTACAATGGTGAATGAAATGAATAAATGATCATTTTAGTAATTGAATATAATGGGATGTAAATTAACATGTGGTAAATGAATTAATGAATAAAAGTGGTGGAGTGTGTAATTGAAAGTGGGAAATGTTGTGTGGTTATGTGTAGTGGTGTGATGTGTTTCATATAGTGGTGGCTACGATTGTGACGATTGATGTGTGGTATGGTAGTGGTGATGTGGTGTGTGTTGGTGAAGTTATTATGAACCCATAGGTTGGGTAATGCGTGTTATCTATATATGATGTATGTTTATTCCATTTCTATAAACATCCCACTCGAGTTGGATAACCTTACCAAAGCTCATTGGTTCTGGGTTTCGGGTGTTTTCCCCAACATACAGGATAGTGGTGATACAGATGGTTGTATTCCCCCTCTTCCCTACTCTTCCTTTAGTAGTGATGTACCAGGTGTTTTCAGGTGAGATATGCAGTGTTGGCCCATGTGTCTTCAGGAGAGATGTGGTTGTTGTGGTCGTGATGAGATGTGATGACCCAGGTGTCTTCTGGTGAGATGTGCTGTAATGTCCCGGGCGTCTTCAGGTGAGACATGATGTGATGTTACCTAATGCTAGCACCAGATGCTAGACCTTACGAGGGTGGGTAGGTAGGGATGCATCCCGACCCACATCAGATATGGATGGTATGAAATGTTATGTGATGTTATGTTGTGTGATTTGATACGGTATGCAAATAAGGGATGGGAGCACAATACATTCGACGTTGGGGTGTGAGAGTGGAAAATCAGCGAGGAAGCAGCAACAAAGTACCTTTCTTTGTTTTGATCTTAATGTTATATTACTATATTGGATGCACGATTTGGTGAGCGAGCCATAGTGAGGCTGATTTTGGTTAGTTGTCTTGTTTAGGTACTTTTTTGTTATGTTATTTTCACATGTGCACTCGATACCTTGGATATTCCTACTAAGTATATGTGTATGGTCACCCTACATATATAAACTATTTTTCAATATTCCAGGAGAAATTTGGGGACTGGGCTGGAAAATACTATCTTGGTTTGGAGTTTCCATCGAGTTACTTCTATAGGACTTGTCTTTTTGGTATTTCAATTTAGAGACTTTTATATGTATTAGTTTACTTTATCCATGCATTGTAGGATGGTTTTGGGTTCATTTTTATATCGTATTATAGAGTTGTTTAGTGGTTGTTATCCTATCTCTTAATCCTATTTTTTATAGAGGGTAATGCCTCCTACATGTGAGATTTTAATACCATCAGTGCTAGTTTCCAACCCAGGGCCTACTAGAGGCAGGAATTAGGGGTCATTATCTCTCTTCCTTCATTGTAGTATTTTGAAGGGAGGAGGTAATGACAGAGTGGTATCAAAGGTTTTGGTTGAGATATATGATGGATTATGTTGTTAGTAATTGTGATATTTTCATGGGTTAGTAGGGAAATGATGTCGGTTGATCTTGGAACGTGACATAGGCCAGGGAGACTAAATACAACATGGTATTTTAGGCCCCCCATGATTTGGTGCACATACTCTAATCTTATTGAATGACCAAGTGATTTAGACCTATTTATAGGGTAGAGACCAAAGATAGGTATATGGATCATGATTTATTGTGTTTGTGTTGAGTTGGTTGATCTTGGGAAAGTTAAATTGAATTAAATAAATAATATTTAATAAAATTCCATACTACCAGGCTTAGGATGTTCTCCTTGCTTTTTAGGAAAGAATCATGTTTTTCATTCGTGATTAGCTTAGGCGGTTGAGGTTTAGTAGGCTTATATGGTTGACTATTGGAGAGTCTATACGAAAGAGGATGATGAGGTTTGGAAGAGGGATTTGCATGCCTTTCAGCGATAGGGACTTCCGACACTTGTTCAGCATCCAAGAGCATATGGTGTTGGTAGAGGGAATCCACATGATAGTCCCCATCCATAAAGTCCTAGGCAAGGGAGTGGTCATGGAGGCTAGAAGTAGAGATATAGAGGAGCTTAGCGTGGTTAGATGCATGTGTTATAGGTGGTAGTGTTGGATGAGTCGAGAGTTGTTTAAGGTATGATCAGTTTATCATCTACCCTTTTTTATTTTTTTGATTGATTCATGAGCCTTTCACTCATTTGTTTCTCCTACTTTGGTCTATATATTGGGACTAGATGTGGAGATACTTCCAGTACCCCGATGTTATCTACATTATTTGGAGTTCAAAATTCTTTGTTTTATGTGTACTATGGATGTAGACTGGTGATAGGGCATCACCGGTCCGTGAGAGATTTACTTTTGATGCACATACAACCATACGATGTTATCCTTGGAATAGATTGGTTGTATTCCATGCATGTAGTCGTCGACTATTTCTAGAGGAGAGTTTTTTTTCTAATGTGGTGGGGCAACAAGGGGTTTTTGTTGGTGATCGAGGTTATCAGATGGGTGGTAGGAAAGTGGAGCCTCTTTTGTCTTAGTTGACGAAGCTGTTGATGGGAACTTGGTTAGGTGATGTTCCCAAGGTTGTGGAGGATTACCTGAATGTTTTTCCATATGAGGTTATGATCCTACCCCCTTGACGTGATGTTGAGTTTGAAGTATAATTATAGATGAGTGCACCTTCAATTTTGACGGCTCCCTGTCATATGGCACCTACGGATTTGCATGAGTTGAGATTGTAGGTGGATAATCTGATACTAAGGGGTTTTATCCAACCAAGTGTGTGTCCATGGGGTGCTCCGATGTTGTTTTCCAATAATGTAGATGGTAGTTTGAGGTTGTATATAGAATAATGTAGGTTGAATCAGGTAATGGTTAAGAACCGTTACCCTCTTCCAAGGATTAATGATTTTTTCGACCAGTTGAGAGGAGCTAGTTGGTTTTCTATGGTTAAATTGTGGTATGGATATCACTTGTTAAGGGTAAAGGATGAGGATATCCTGAAGATCACCTTTAGGTGCAGTTATGGGCACTTAGAGTTCACGATCATTCCATTCGATGTCACAAACACACCATCAGTGTTAATGGGGATCATAAACTTCATATTTCATGAGTTCCTAGATTGGTTTGTCATCATGTTCATCGATGATATGTTTTCTTAATTGAAGTTAGACGAGGAGGAGACTAATCATCTCAGAGTTGTTTTGTAGGTCCTTCGACACCATCATATCTATAGTAAATTTTCTAACTGTAGGTTCTAGACATGATATGTGCATTTCCTTGGATATGTGGTGTCTCAGTAGGGTGTGTAGTAGAATTGTAAAAGGATGAGGTAGTTGTTTCTTGGGCATCACATAAGAACGTGGTATAGATTCATAGTTTCCTTGGTCTCATAGGCTATTATCGAAGTTTTGTACCTAATTTCTCTCAAGTTTCATCTCCATTAATAGTGTTGACTAGGAAATACTGGAATTTTGTGTGGAGTAATCAGTGTTGGGTAGTGTTCAATTACCTAAAGGAGAAGTTAGTTAGTGATCCAGTGCTTCAGTTTCCAAAGGAGGACGTGTTGTTTGAGGTTTTTTATGATGCATCCCACCTGGGATTGGGGATTCATGTTTATGTAGTAGGGAGTGGTTATCTCTTATGGGTATAAGTAGTTACATACCTATGAGTATAACTATTCCACCCATGACCAGAAGTCTGTGGTAGTTGTGTTTTCACTAAAGTTGTGGTGGTATTACCTTATCAGTGAGCACTTTGTATTTTTCATAGACCACAAGAGCATAAAATATGTTTTCTCTTAGAGGGATCTGAATCTATATCAGTGGAGTTGGATGGAGTTTCTCCAGGATTATGATTTTGAGGTCTCTTATACTTTTGGAAAGTTGATTGTGGTTGTTGATGTGTTGAATTGGAAGTCTCAAGGAGATTTGGTTCAGGAGTCTATGGATGTTTGGAAAGGGATATATGAGCTTGCAATAATTCATCTTGACATTGGGGAGAGTAGTGTTTGAGTTTTTATTTTTCAGATGACTATGGAGTCATCCTTGATGTGAAAGGTGGAGGTTGCTCAGTGGGGAGACTCAGAGGCAGAAGTGATGTGTGGCCATGTTGTTTGTGATGATGCTTCGGAGGGATGGTCAGAGGATGGTCAGAACCAAATGTTGTTTTAAGAGAGTTTTTTTATTCTGTAGGTGATGCACAAGGGAGTTATCTATTAGTTTAATAGCTCACCTTTAGCGGTACATCCCTATGTGACCAAGATGTATTGTGGTTTGAGGAGACAACTTTGGTGGCCAAGGATAAAATGGGAAGTGGCAGAGTTTGTGGATAAGTGTATGATTTTTCGGTTGGTGAAGGTGGAGCACTATGTCCCTTGAGGTTTTTTGTAGTACTTAGATGATACCAAGTGAAAATGGGAGGATATATTGATATGTTTCTTTTTCACCAGGTTTCCTCAGCCTTGGGGAGGTTATGATTCAGTTTGGATGATAGTGAACCAACTAGATAAGTTATGTAAAGACCCATAAATTTCAAGGAAACTTTTTTCTTAATTTTCTTTGGAATTTTACAAGAACTCAGTTTCTGACGGCACCTGATTCCGAGGCCCGGTGTGCCCGGAATCATTTTCTGAAGTTTGGCTTGGGTACGTTCAGTGAACGAACGAGCGGGTTTTTCTAACTTTTGAACCGGTGCTCGGAATTGAATTCCGAGGGCACCGATAGAATCACATCGCCAGTATTTGCTTAGAAACGCCTCTTCCGGAGTTGCGTTTGCTCGAGAGTGGTTTTTAATTTTTCGGCTTTAAGTTAAGAAATAAAATAATGTGGTACGACAAACTTTATTTTATTTCAATTAAAGCCGCTTAAAGCCACTTTAAGCTGCTTAAGCTGAGTTGAAGCGGATAGGGTGGAACCGAAAATATCCTACCCTCTTGGTAGGATATTTTTCAGGTGGGGCCTGCACGAGCCCCACCGTTTCTTTTCCGCTAAGTAACGCACCCGCGAAAACCCCTATTAAATGAAAGTCAACTGGGGCGTTTCCTTAAACAATTAAACGCTCCTATTAATTGGGCGGTTTATTCGTTGAAATTAATTCTACGAATTAATGGGTCGTTACTTAGTTTGTTTTACTTTTGTTGACATGTTAATAAAATAAGACCAACACACCTTTCTTTTGGGGTGCGTTTTTTTGTTGAGAGGATTTGGAGATTCTGTGCCTTCATCCCCCTTCACAAAGAACACGAAGAACGCGAAGAACGCGAAGAACACCGACCTCCGACGAAGGGCGACGAAGAACGCCCGACCCCCGGAGATCGACGCGACGCCGACGCTTCTTCCACGACGTTCTTTCCCCGCGACAAATCTTCAATCAACTGCTTGAGGTAGGAGATTTAAAATCTTTTAAATTCCTTTGTGGTTTTTATCCTCAACATGGATTTAATTGTTATAATTAAATCCGTGTGTTTCTTTAACCCTCGGAGATCTTCGACGCGACGCCCTTCCGCGACGACGCGACGCCCTTCCGCGACGCGACGTTCACCTCCTACCGCGACGGTCAATTCCGCGACGTACTCGCACTCGTCCGACGACAGCTACGAGGTAGGGGTCGTTTTGAAAATGTTATTACCCATGTTTGTTTTCTTCTAAGGCAAGAACGCGGACCAACCAATTAACAAGTTGGTCCGCGGATTATTATTGCGGGTCGTGGTTCATCAATTGCTGGGATTTTATGGTGTTGTTTCAAACCGCTAACGTAGTGGGTGCGGACCAACGAACAAGTCCGAACCCACCACCCTTTGTTCTTGGTGTGCGGAACGGCGGACGACGAAAAAACGGGTCGCAGAGACGATTTGTTGATTCCGCAGTGAATAACGGGACCCGGGAGGAGCTACGGCGTAGACGAAAATGAAATCGGACCACCGGAGCAACTCCGGTGGCCCGCAGACTCCACCGGCAGCGCGACTCTGCCGCGTCCGCTGACCAAGCGCGGCCCCATGCGGGGCCGCAACTCCTCTTCCCGCGGGGACAGCACGCCCCGCGGTTCCCTCTCTCGGCCGCTCGGCCGAGCCGACCCACCGGTTCGGGCCGGGTCACGCCCAGGCCGAGCCGAGCCACTCTGGCCGGGCCGGGCCAGGTCCGACCCGGACCCGGGTCGGTCCGGGCCCAGACCCCCCGTTTCCGGACCTTTTCGGTCTTTTGCTTATAAATTGATCTACGGGCCTCCGAACGACGCGCCGTCAGTGGAGATGCGATCCTTGGATCGAGACGGTCGTTTCGGTATATCACACTCAAGGTTTTGGAATACTTTGGGTTCGGCCAGGTTGGTTCGTACACGAAACCAACCGGGCCCTTGGAGCGGAAACGCTCATATCTTGTGCTTCGGACGTCCGATTGACGTGCCGTCAACTTTTTTGGATTCCTCTAAGTGAGACAGATCTTTTGGCTTACTCCGCCCGAGGTTTGGACGTAGGTGGAGTACGGTCGGGTTGGTTTTGCCTTAAATACCAACCGGACCCCTGGGACGAAAAAACCAATAACTCTCAGACCGGGCGTCCGATTGACGCGCCGTCTGCAAAATTGAGTTCCTGTTGACAATATGGAACTTTTGGATACATCAACTCTAGACTATGTGTCAGTTGATGTATCAGCCTTTCGGCTCGTGGAGCGAACCCTTCCGAACGAGCTTGCTGTGTGCGGGAATCCTAGAGCTGGCTGCAACTGCTACTGTGACGACGACGACTGTGCAGAGATCCTCAGTGGATTCGATTGTGACGATGATGAAAACAGTACGGGAATCCTCCGTGTTTTCGGCAGTGACCACTACGGTACATCTTGGGATACGTCAACTCCGGACTACATGTCAGTTGATGCATCGACCTCTTAGCTCGTGGAGTGGACCCTCCCAGAACGAGCATGCTGTGTGCGGAAACCCTAGAGCCGGTTGAGACTTGACGACTGCTGATTGAACGACTCAGTGTGTTACAGATAGCCCAGTGGGGAGCGCTTGGTTGTAGCGGCGGACCCACAGCGGAGGAGCGCTTGGTTGTAGCGGTAGACCCGCGGTACTCAACAGAAGGAGTACCTCTGGAGGCTATGAGGGGGAGCGCTTGGTTGTAGCGGCAGACCCACGACGGAGGAGCGCTTGGTTGTAGCAGCACGAGGGAGCGCTTGGTTGTAGCGGTAGACCCACGACGGAGGAGCGCTTGGTTGTAGCGGCTGACCCGTGGTACTCAACAGAAGGAGTACCTCTAGAGGCTATGAGGGGGAGCGCTTGGTTGTAGCGGCAGACCCATGGTGGGAAGCGCTTAGTTATAACAGCAGGCCCACAATACTCGATAGGTGGAGTACTACAGCAGTCCAAGGTGACAAATGAAGCGCTTGGTTGTAGCGGCATAACCACTGTACTTGATGGAGAAGGAGTTTCCCAATAGCTTTGGGTTCAACTTCATGATCGATCCTTTGTGGGTCAGTGCGGGGGTTAGTACCTATCGATCCTTTGTGGGTCCGACGACTTAGATGAATTAGTGGAAATACCTGATCATCTCTATCGTCATACAAGAAGTATACCTGTGTGAGATGAAATCCTGTTTTTCTTTCCTTTGTGGATTGTGTTGTGCTATCCTGTGTGGATTTATGTTTTACTTTCCTTTGTGGATTGTGTTGTGCTATCCTGTGTGGATTTACATTTTACTTTCCTTTGTGGATTGTGTTGTGCTATCCTGTGTGGATTTACGTTTTGCTTTCCTGTGTGGACTAGGTTGTACTTGGGCTCGGATGTTGGAGCCGAACGAGAATTGATGACTTAGGTATATGTATGAGCATATACCTAAGCAGTGTCAGATGTTACTTCGTGATTGTATCTTTCCTTTGTGGATTATCCTTTGTGGATTCTGGGAGACCTTCGGGGGTCTCGGGGTCCCTACTGAGTAGCTTATACTCACCCCTGCACAGGCTATGCCCGCACTACGTTGTGTTGGTTGCAGACGACGGACAACGCTGATCGTGGTTGAGCCTTGCGGAGCAGGACGGTACCTGGAGGTGGACCACTGGGTGGGACGTACTCGGAGCGGTCGGCTGGACCCGAGGAGCAGTGGAGGCTTTCTGTACCCACCCTTCAGGTGGGATTTCCAGTGGACAGCTCGACGTTGCGGATTTACTTTTCAGTTGATGTTTTCCCTTTCTAGTTGTACTTTACTTTTAGTTTGAGTTTTTATTCTGGCCCACTTACTTTTCCACACTTACTGTTGTACCCGTTTTTACTTAGTGTTTACTTCTGCCTTCTTGCTCTATGGTGTTTGTTGTTTACTTTACAAAGGCAATGCCTTCCCTTTTTCCGGGATTTATGCCTTGGTGCTAGTCGCCAGCCCCTGGCCTATGGAAGGCGGGCTTGGGGTAGTCACGGCACAGGCCCCGAGGACGGGTCGTGACAAGTTAGATCATTTTTTGGTGATCTGTGAGCCGAGTGTCGTGGATATTTTAGAAAAGTGGTATGTGGATGGTGTGGTTAGGATTCATGGGGTAATGAAGTCTATAATTTTAAACCGGTATCTTTGTTTTAGCTCATGATTCTTGAAGGTATTTCAGCATGCTTGTGGATCCTAATTGTTCCTTAGCACTGTTTTCCACCCTCAAATGGATAGGCATATGGAGCGAACCATCTAGATGCTTGAGGATTTGTTGTGAGCTTGCATACTAGACTTTGGTGGATCATTGGTAAGTCACTTTAATCTGGTTTAGTTTTCATATAACAATATATATCATTATTCTATTGGCATTTATCCATTTGAGATGTTGTACATGCAGTTGTACCATTCTCTGTTGTGCTGGATGGAGGTTGGGGAAACAATAGGTATCGGTCCTAATGTGGTGCAGAGAAAGACCGAGAAGATCCAGTTAGTCTAAGAGAGGATGAGGGTAGCAAATAACTGTCAGAAGGCCTATGTTGATCATAGGTGGGGGCCTTGGAGTTTAAGGTTGGAGACCATGTGTTTTTGAGAGTCTCCTCTTGACATGGGTAGTGTAGGTTTGGCAGGGGGAGTATACTTTCTCCCCAATTTTTTGGGGCCTTTAAGGTGTTGGATTAAGTTGGCAAGGTGTAATATCAATTAGCATTACCACCATAGTTGGAGAGGATCCAAGATATCTTCTACGTGTCCCAACTTCGTTGGTATCTTCATCATGACTCTCACATCATTGACTGGGAGAGTTGGATATTAAGGATGATGCGATATTCATGGAGAAACTAGTAAAGATCCAACATCAATAGAGGGTGATGCATGGATAGGAAATTCCCTAGGTTCGTGTGTTGTGGTGGCATGGTATCTTGGAGGAGAGTACTTGGGAGTGAATGATGTAGATGCGTTCCCAGTACCTATAGCTTTTTTTGAGTTTTTCTTTTCTTTGATTGGTTTTTCCTTGATGATGTGATGTTTAGATATTTTTGTGTTATGAGATGTGTTGTTTTATTAATGTGTGATATGAAATAAATCTTTTGATATATTAAAAATATAAGACATGATTTATAATCAAGATGTGTTATACCTTGAAATGATTAAAACCACGTGGGTAAGTTAGTGCCACCCAAAGCCCAAAGTAGATAATATCTTGACACAGAAGATGGAATTCCCTGAATTGTGTGCTCAGGGTGGTGTTGTGTTTTGGCTATGATAGTGGTTGGTTTAGGCTATGTGGATTTTGAGATATTGATGTAGATGAATATGTGGAAATTAGTGGCTTGTGGATGGTACCAGGTGTGTGGTGTTGTGCCTGATGAGAGGTTGTGATGTGATTATGCGATGTTGTGGTTGTGTGGTATGTTTTGTGGGTACCTCAATTAGGTGTGTTTGGATGGTGGTAATTTTGAGGTGTAATGAGATCCTAGAAAGGTATCTCATGGGATAGTTGTATGGAAACATTTTACTTTAGTTAAGCTTGGTTTTTATTCTTGAGGGAGAGATTCATTTGAGAGGCATCTAATGTAATGGTGTGCGTCTTTCCGGCCCATTACTTTGCTATTCTGGGTAGTCAAAGGTGTTTGGAGGAGGTCCCAATGGGATCAGAGGATTTAGAGTTGCAGTTGTGTAGAAGCAAGGGAATTTACAATGTAAATGAGGGGATTACGATGTAATATGGTGGTTTACTGTTTGTGTGTTCAGTTGGTTTTTGGATTATATGTGGCAGAGGAGTAGCCATGAAACAAGTTTATGCTGTAAAAGTAAAATTTGTGGTGTAAATCTTTTAAAGCTTGAGGTGCCATGATTTTTAGTAGAAAATGATTTTAAAACCTAAATGTTGGTTTTACGATGTAAGTTTTGTAGGCCTATGTAAGTTAGGGATTAAACTTGTAATTTACACCATAAAGTGGGTGAGTTATAGGTTGTTTATATACCTAGTTCATCTGATTATCTTCTCATTCATTCGCTCATCTATCTCTCATTATGGATGGACCCTAGGTGATTTTAGGATGCTTTCCAGCCTATCTTCCATCACCTTGATCCTTGGGTTCCGGTGGTTACTCATTGGCGATCTGTGGTGAATTCCTTCCTCTTTATACCCATGTTTCCTTTCATTCTTCTTCTGAGGATCTGATGTGGTGGTGTTGCTTTGGTTTGGGGTGAGTTTGGGTGGTGTTTTTTATAACCATTTGGTGTGGTTCAGGGTGATCATGGCTTTCTGTGTCTATTTTTGAGTTGCAGGATGTTCCTTCTTCACCCTGTGGTGTGCGGTGAGATCAAAAACATTCTTTAAGGTAGGGGATTCTCATTCTCTCCCTTTACATGTGCTATGTGTGGGTATTGCATAATTTTTATTTACTTTGGGTGGATAGTAAGGGTTGTCATAATAAATATAATTAATTAGAAAAATTGAAAATGATGAGTATGGGGAAGCTATCTCATTCTTTACTACTTTGATTTATTTTTTTGTTGACATTTTGCATGCTTGTTTCCAATAATGAAAAAACAGCTATTGTAAACCATTTTTGCGCTATATATGATATATGACATGACCTTTGTTGTGTTGTTGTGTGATTGAACCCTGAATAAAATTCTAATGAACGTATATTTGGATAATAAAATAGTTTCCCATGGAATCTAGTTTGTGAGATAATATTCATGCTAAATAAAGATGTAATGTGATAAATCCCCTGAGTAATTGTGGAAGTTGGGATGTGTTGTTGTTTTGTGTGGTTTCTTTTTTGTTTTTCCTTGTGTGGATTGGGATATTTTGCGATGGTAGGAATGATCAAATGGGTTGTGTGGTGTGTGGGGATGTGATGTGATAAAATTATTTAGCATGGTTGCGATTTGCATAGTTGTGTAATGTAGTACGCAAAGGTTGTGGTGCACAATGGTGATGATATATGGTGCGTAGTGGTTGTGGTGCATAGTGGTTTGTGGTGCGTAGTGGTGATGATGTGTGGCGATGTTGTGTGGTAGTGATATGTGGTTTCATTGTGCCTTGGGGTGGCGTGGTACAATGATGATGTAGTTGTTATAGCAGGATGGTTTGGCTGGTGTATCGTAGTGGCAACAATTGATGTGAGATGGGATAGTTGTGGCATGACATGGTTGTGTTAGTTTCTCGATTAGTAATGGAATAAATTATGACGTCGAATGAAATGAATACATGAATGGGTTATTAATTGAATATAATTGGATGAAATTTGATTTTTAGTAAATTACTTAATAAATAAAAGTGGTGGATTGTGTAATTGAAAGTGGAAAATGTTGTGTGGTTATGTGTGGTGGTGTGATGTGTTTTATATAGTGGTTGAAACAGTTGTGATGATTGATGTGTGGTATGGTAGTAGTGTTGTGATGTGCTCTAGTGTGGTTGTTGTGAACCCATAGGCTGGGTAATGTGTTCTATCTATATATAATGTATGTTTATTCTAATTCTATATGCACCCCACCCAAGTTAGATAATCTTACTAATGATTAGAGGTCATGGGTTCTAATTTTTTTCCCCAAAATCTAGTATGGTGGTGATATGGATGGCTGGATACCCCATATTCCCCACTCTTCCTTCAACAGTGATGGCTTAGGTGTTTGCAGGAAAGATGTGTAGTGTTGGTCCAGGTGTCTTCGGGCGGGATGTGGTTGTTGTGGCTATGATGTTTTTGTTCAAGATGTTCTATAATGGCCTAGGTTTATTTGGGTGAGACGTAATGTGATGTTACCTAATGCTAGCACTAGATTATAGACCTAGCGAGGGTAGGGTAGGTAGGGATGCATCCCGACCCACATTAGAGATGGATGGTATGGGATATTATGTGATGTGATGTGATGCTTCGATGTTGGGGAATGAGAGTGGAAAATTAGTGGGGAAGCGACAATGAGGCATCTTGCTTTGTTATGATCTCAATGTTATACTACTATATTAGATGCATGATTTAGTGAGCCACGGTGATGATTTTTTTAGTTAGTTGACCAGTTTAGGTGCTTGTTTGTTCTATTGTTTGTTCATTGGCGCATTAACATGATGTTTTCACATGTGCACTCGAGACCTTGTATATTCCTACTGAGTATACATGTATGCTCACTCTATGTATATAAACTATTTTCAGGCTTCTATAAGGACTTTGGGGACTAGGATGGACATTACTAGCTTGGATTAGAGTTACTGTTGTGTTTCTATTGTAGAACTTTTCTTTTTAGTATTTCACTTTGGAGAATTTTATGTGTATAAGTTTAATTTATTCATGCATTGTAGGATAGTTTTGGGTGTATTTTTTAAATATATTTTGGAGTTGTTTGGTGTTTTTTATCCTATCGCTTGATCCTATTTTATTTATAGAGGGTAATGCCTATGTGATATTTTTATACCCTCAATGCTAGTTGCCAACCCGAGGCCTACTGGAGATGGAAATTGAGGGTCTCTATTCCTTCAGTGAGGCATCATTGGATGGAGGGGTTCATGATAATCATCCACATAAATGCAACGAAATATGCATTTAATAAAAAAAAATTCAATTCTAATTGTTTTTATTTAAGATAAATCGCTCTTGAATCAATTAATTATATTCTTTGATTAGTCTATTATTTTATCTTAATTCTCATTCGAACTTTATTGAGATTATCATCTATAATAATTTTATACAAATTAAATAAATTTATTTAAAATCAACTGTATATAAAACTTATACCTTAGAGGAAACATGGTGAGTACCCGTCTGAACTACCCAGCATGTGTTATATTCATATACTATTTACTCATGCGGCATGTGGCATACACTACTTATCACATAATTTCATGGTGTGTACATAGTAAAATAAATGACACATGGAACACATGGTATTTATTTTGTTCATTATGTTTCAATGCACATAGAGTAATAACTATATTATAACTTATACACAATATGTAGTTCCAAACATTACATAGAAATTAATTTTACATTTAATATATATAAAACCCATCACATGGAATGTACATAGTCAAATAAATGACACTCAGTAACACATGTTTATAAGTTTTAGCAGTATAATAAATTAATTTTAATTCTATGAAATTTGGTAATATACATGGCGTGTACTATCCAGTTACACGATGTGTATATTTCTCACTGTCTATCTACGATACATTCTTAGGAACTCGGTGTGTAATCATGCCACATAAAATAATGGAGTACATAGTGTATACATGAGTTACACAGTGAGTGGTCTTAGAGTTACATGTTCACTAGTTATTTAGGTCTTGTAAGAGAATACATGACCTGTTTTTGACTAATGGGTTGCATGTCGTGTATGGATGTTACATGATGTGTAATCTGAATGACTGTGCACCAGCCTGGTCCGGTCAACATGTGGTGTATTAAAGTACACACCATATGTAATAAATGAGCATGGATCAAATTAATTCCAAATTAATTCAATAATTGACTTGCTGCATTAAACATGGGTACATGGTGTTTACCAATGGGATATATGGCGTGTACTCTTGTGTTATCCAGCCAGAATCCTCAGCACCTATAGAAAAATTTTCAAAAAAATCATTCATAAAATTATTCAACTTTGATTATATTTGTGAGAATAAATGGGAATAAGAGAAGATATTGTGTTTCAGATTAAATAATGATTAAAATATAATTGAAAACTAATGATAAATTCATAAATCAATCAATGATATTTAAATAATTATAAATAACTATGCGACCACTCTAATACCACTTACAAGTTTCGAGCGCAACGTAAGTGCCAAACGGGGCATTCCCAAATTAGTTTTTTATCATAATCAATGGTTAATATGATATGTACATCAATGATAAACACCATGAATAACATAATTGAATCAAAGATTAATTGATAATTTAACGTTAAAACCAAAATACAGGATCATCTTATATTATTTATAATTATTTTAAACTATTAAAGAGTTACCTTGTGATGAATTCTTTCTTCATTGATGAATCTGACAATGTATCTAAATCATACTGTCATTGTTTTATAGAAATCAGAAGTAGATTCCCTCTAGTGGTGATCCACACATTCTCTACGAACCTCTGAACCTCATTGTAGCAATTTATGGGTGCTAGTGTGGAAGATCCTAACGCTTGCGTCATTTGCCTTTGATCACCCTGAGAATTGATTCAGGAAGGATTCTCTTGGATATCTTTAGAGTTGAGAGTGGTGGTAGAGGAGGATCACACTCCGTTCTTGAGAGCATTCTTGGATAAGGGATCACTCTAAGGCCTTGATAGGACACTCCATACGTTGTTGTGCATAGAAAAACAAATAGAAACCCATTAAGAAATAATATAATTGGGTTTATATACCACTAGGGTTAAAGAATAATAATTAAACATGTATCCTTATTATTTTTATTAATTCTTGAAGAAACCTGATCTATAATAATAATATTATTATTATTTCTTGACATGCACTAAACTCACAAATTAATTAAATATTATTTATTCAAATAATATTCAATATATATTATTTCTCACTGAACTAATAAACTCGGTCCTTCATTACTCCACAATATTTATCAAACCTTGAATAATATATATTTATTTAATAAATAAATATCACCGCATTATTTTCTTATAAATAAATAAATATTATATTCACTAAATAGAAAATAAATATTTATTAAATATTCTACTCACAAATTATTCTCTCAAATAACCAGTGACGGAATATATGCGATCAAAAAAACATGAATAATTATTAAACCATACTCACGAATAATATTTACTCAATATATTAAATAATAAATGATATTATTATTTAACTAAGGTTCTGAATACACTTAGTGTCTGACCCTCTTGGCCTCTTTCTCAGTGGCATTAGAAGAAGTAGTCCAAAGTCCAATGTTAGTGTTTAGAAACACACCAAGACACCCATAGAGAAAGAAGTTATTGTCACAACATAAAACCTCATACGGATATATAATGTGTAATATTATCCCTTCACCGTGATATATCTAATCAAGCAGGTTGCATGTTGGTGCCATCAACCCATGTGCTCGATGTAACTTTTTTTTGACTTTCTATAAATTGAACTAGCCTACAGAACACAATTGTAATAGATTTATTTAGGATATATCATTTCCATCAAAGGGCCTGAGATATCAACTTCTGTTAAATAATGGAAGGGAAAAATCCTTTATCGCATTAGTATTTAATGAAATATCACTTATAATGAACCCAATATATCCTACTTCGTCGTGAAGATATGTCATCACGGTTTTCATCAATACATCAAAGTATGCAACTCATGGTATCCATTAATAATAATCTTAAATTCCAAGGATCAATACACATGTTCATATATAGGAACATCCAATGACACATATAAATACAGATTTCCTATTGGCATGTATCATTCTTTTAATCTCTTACACTGGAAATTACCAAGGGTGTACACCATGAGAAGGTGGCTCAAAGTCCAGTGAGCATCCACCCTTGATATACTATATCATTAGTGTCCCTAAAATAATTTCATCTAGCCATAGAACATATATTTAAGAATATTGTCTTGGTACTTATGGTTTCTCATCATAGCAGGGAACTGCTATGATCTTTAGTGCAACAGATACTCTTAGGACATTATCACATACTATGTCACACAGAATAAAAATCATTATGTGATAATAAGTTTATTAATATTCAAAACTATGAATATAGATAATCATAAAGTACACAGAATTTGGTTCCAAAGCACCAAATCCAACAGATCTCTTACAATGAGGTTTTATTTAGCCAAGAGTGTCACCTTGGGGTGCTCTGATTTTGTTTTGTAAAGAAGGTCTATGGTAGTCTGCACCTATGCATCAATTATCATCACTTGAATTTGGTGATAGTAAATAATATCTTCCCTCTTCCATGGATTGATTATTTACTCGATCAGCTGAAGGGATCTAGTTGGTTCTCAAATATCGATCTATGGTTGGGATATCATCAGATGCGGGGATAAAGAAATTTCAAAGATTATTTTCTTATGTCATTACAGGAATTATGATTTTTTTTATGATGACATTATATGTGAAAAATTCTCTAGTTATGTTTATGGGATTGATGAATGTATTGTTTCTATATTTTCTAGATTAGTTCATGGTGGTTTTCATTAATGACATCCTTGTGTACTCTGTGTATAAAGAAGAGCATGCAGAGCATCTATGGGAAGTTTTGGGAGATCTTCATCATCATAAGGTATTAAACAAGCTATCAAAGTGTGATTTATGATCTCATAAAGTTATTTTCTTGGTTAATATTGTGTCCCAGTGATGATTGGTTGTGGATCCTTTGAATATTGGGGTAGTTGTTTCTTGAACAGCCCCTAGGTGCAGCGTTTCCTTGATCTTGTAACCTATTATAGGAGGTTCATACCCAAATTATCTTGTATCGTGACTCCTTTGACATACTTGACTAGCGAGGATAAAAAATTATTGTGGATTTATAAGTGCCAGGTTTCTTTTGATCATCTAAAGGAAAATTTGTTTGGTTTCCTAGTTCTTTGTTTCCTAAAGGAGAGAGTTAGTTTGAGGTTAGCTTTGATGCTTCATGTCATGGCTTGAGCAGTGTATAATGTGGTAGAGATCAGTTGTTTCTTATGGATATTGGTTTTTATGACCCCATGGGCATAACATGCCACCCCTAATCTCAAGTTAGATTCAGTTTTGTTTTCCTTAATGTTATGGAAACACTACCTCATCAGCGAATTATAAGAGTATGAGATATATGTCTTCTCCCAGTATGACCTCAACTTTAAACAATGAATATGGATGGAATTATTGTAGTATTATGACTTTGAGGTTTCCCATACCTCATGAAAGGGTAATGTTGTGATCAATTAATTAAGTAGGAAGTCATGCAATGGTGTTGTCCATGTATCTGGGGATTATTGGAGAGTGATGGAAGATATATTTGAAATTCATCTTGATATGGGAGATGTTGGTGGAAGAGGATGTATTTTTTAGATGATGGTACATTAATATTTATTAAAGTGGGTGGAAGGTTCCTAGCCAAGGGATTCTGAGGTGGAATTTTGGTGGGATCGAGTTGCTTATAGTGATGCCCCTGATGGTTGGTCTGAGTATGATCAACACTGGGTGTTGTTCTAGGAGAGGCTCTTAATTACTTCAGTGATTCATGAGGTGGTTCTCTGTAAGTTATATGAATCACCCTTAGTAGTACATCCTGGTGTGACAAAGATATACCATGCTCTGTGAGGTTATTTTTGGTGGCCTGGGTTGAAGCATTCAATTGTAGAGTTTGTGTCCCAATGTTTAGTCTATCATAATATAAGGACCGAGCCTTAAACATTACATAATCTAGTTAATTCAAATAGAATACACTTATTACATACCCAAATATCTTTTTAGTTTATAGTTTTAGATAATTAGGTCATAAAACATAAATGACAACCCACAATCATAAAAAGTGGATACTACTAGAATAGTATCCATTTCTTCCATAATACACAAGTTTTTAATATAACATGAATTCTTTACATCATCCAGCTTTGCTTATTATTTTCTCTTACCCATCCTTAAACCCTGTGAAAAACATTTTTAAACTTGGGATGATAGAAAAAAGACTAGTAATGGACATAAAAAGAAGGAGATAAACCATCATTCCATGAATACTTATAAACATATGAAATCATTTTCACAAATACATACTTCTCACCCATTAAGTATCATATAGTTACTTTGTGAAAACATGATATTTCCATAAAACATAGAAAATATAAATAAACATTTAGGTAACTTGGAGAATTACTTACTTAAGATTGTAAACCTCATGGATACCATATGATTTGTAACCCTCACAGATACCTTACAGTGTAACCCTCACAACTACCTTACAATGTAGCCCTCATGGATACCTTATGGTTTAACCATCGTAGTTACACTTGGAGTAACCATACAGTGGACCTCCAACATAAACATACCCAATGCATTAGAGGGAAATAACATACCCACACACCATCATAAAAAATGCCCAAGAAACATAACATAATCATAAATCATGAATACTTTCATCATAAAAACATTCCTTTTGAATTTTTTAAAAATAAAAATTTAAAAGATTGATTTTTTTTTAAAAGTACCTTACCTCAAGTTCGTCTTACTTAAAACAAGTTAAAACCTTATGTATAATAGTTTAAAGAGTGTTATTAATCTATTATATAACTATAATCATGTTTATACTACCTTATATGACTATATTATAACAAATTTCCACCCATTTATTAATAATATTTTATTATTTTTATTGTTTTGGGTGCGTTCTTTTCATGGTTTCCATGACTGGTTCGCAATAGATTTTATTATTGAATGGAAGAAAAACTACAGAAGTGGAAATAAATGGTATTAATATGTTCTTATAATTTTAAATGATACCATATATCATTTGTTTATATGAGTATGATTCATTAAATAAAACATTAATAAAAATGATTTAATTTATTTTGGCAGTTTTTATGACCATCATAGACTTATATCATTTTATGTAATATCATGTATATATATTGGTTTAAGAATATTATATAAATTATAATATGTATACTAAAATATTATTTAACCATAATAATTTTTTTATGACTAGTCTTGAAGGCGGTAATGGAAAATGAAAGTGTATCGTCCATGATGGCGGTAAATCAACACATCACGGACGATGTTCTCATATTTAGAATAAAAGAAAGAGGAGAAAAAGTTTGATTATGAATTTTTTCATAAACATGATAAAATTCCATTATATGCAAGATATTGGAGTTTTCATGCCACTTTGATAAGGGTAGATGAAGATAGAATAAGAAAATAAAATAAATTAAAAGGAAAATAAAAGAAAATGAAAGAGGATTTTACCTCTTGAATTCTTCTCCTTAAGAACCTCTTTAAGGCACTTGGTTTTGGACTTTTGGTGAGACCAGTAGGACTTGTACATGTGAAAGAGGCTTGGGTAGGGAATTGGGACGAAATTATACTGGCTACAAGGATTTGAGGTGTGAGGAGAAGAGGTGGTGAGGGGGTATTTATAGTGGAGGTGAGGAGTGTTTTTTGATCATTTTATTCATCAGTTTATTATTTTGGTTCAAGACTATGAATAGTTTGAGCATTATCAATAAATATATTAAAATAATGAAGGATTTTTTAAGATTATGGTTCTTACATCATGCATGATGTTTTTAATTCATGTATTTGGATTATTATTTTAAATTCCATAAATTACCATATTTCACTATTCACCAAAAAATTCAACTATTCTAGAAAAATCCAAAAAAATTACTCAAACCATTTTTAACATGTAGAATTCAAAAATGAAATTAATTTTATAAAAATAATTTTCTAAATATGAGAAATTTAAATTTTAATTAAAATCATAATTTATTTGAAAAATACCAATTTTAAAACTATAACTGATTTCATAACACTTTGAAAAATTAATCAAGGTCTCATAAAATTATCTTATAATCATAAGAAAATAAAATATTAATTTATTAATATATTTTATGAAAATAAATTTTCTTTTAAATCATTAAATTAATTATAAAATTATAAATAAACATTTATGTTTCACAAAAATACCAACACTTAATTTATCACTTTCAAAACATTTATTTACTTATTCCATGATATAAATATATTATATTTTCACTTTTAAGATACTTGAATTTTATTTATACTTCTATAGATGAGGTTACTATTATATTAGTATAGATTCCTTAATTTCTATAAATACCACTTATTTCATTATACATTTATAATGAATTTCACTATTTATTTTTAGAATGAAAACAAATTATTTTATAAGTACATGGGTTGTTACATTCTCCCCAAATTCTGGAAATTGATTCCTCACATTTTGTATTCACTTATTAAACAAGTAATGATACCTTTCCCTCATAGAATTTTCAGATTCCCATGTTTCTTCTTCAACCACGTGGTTTCTCAACAAAACCTTAACCTGATGAATTAACTTATTCTGCAATACTTTCTCTCTATGATCAAGAATCCGAATAGGTTTCTATTTGTAAGGGTGGTTCAATTCCATCCAAACTACTTCTAGGCTCAAAATGTGAGATGAATCTAGAACATAATTTATGAACATCAAAACATGAAAAACATTGTGTACCTGAGATAAACTCAAAGGCAAAACTATTCAGTAGGAAACTGGTCCAACTTTATCCAGGATTTAAAAAGGTCCAATGGATCGTGGACTTTGCTTTACTTTCTTACCAAAACACATAACACTTTTCCATAGAGATATTTTAAGGAAAACATGATCACCTACCTCAAAAGAAAGGTCTTTCCTCCAGTTATCAGTATAAATTTTCTGCTTGCTCTGAGCTGTCCTCATGTGTTGTTGGATCATCTTCACTTTCTCAACCACATCCTATACTAATTATAGTCCCATCAACTTCATTTCCTTGAATTTATCCCAAAATGATGGAGTTTTACACCTCTTTCCATATAATACCTCAAAAGGTGTCAAATGTATACTGGAATGAAGATTTTTATTATAAGAAAACTCAACTAAAGAAAGATAATGATCCTAAATTCCCTGGTAATCCATTGAACAAGCTCAAAGTATATCCTATAATGTCTGAATTCTTCATTCCAACTATCCATCTGATTGAGGATGAAAGGCTGTGCTGAAATTTAATTCAATTCCCAATAAATTTTGAATGCCTTTCCAAAAGTTAGAAGTTAACCTGGGATCACGGTCAAATACAATGGAGAGTATAACTCCATGTCTGAAAATATCTTTAAGGTACATTTGAGAAAGATGATCTAGAGAAAGAGTATCTAGAATAGGAATAAAATGAGAAGATTTAGTTAGTCGGTCAACAATAACCCAAATTGCATTATTACCTAGAGATGTCTTTGTTAGTCCCACCATGAATTCCATGAATATATTTTCCCATGCCCACTCTAGTACTGAAAAAGGCTAAAGAATACCCTTTGGAAGTTTTCACTCTGGTTTAACCTGTTGATATGTCAAACATTTCTTGGTAAAATTGTCAATATCTATTTTCATTCTATCCCGCCAATAATACATCGTGAGGTATCTGTACATATTAGTGCTTTCAGGATAAACTGAAAATAGATAACTATGAGCTTTACTCAACAATTCTTTCTTCAGTTGGGAATCATAGGGCACACATCATCTCTTTACAAATATCAAGACACGATATTTATCAATATTAAATTTAGGTAATTTACCTTTCTTAACCAATTATACATTTTTCTGTAACTCACGGTCTTTCTTCTGTGCTTGCTTAATTTTTTCTGAGAGATACGACTACACTGACACCTAAAACAAAACACAGGAATTTCCTATAACAACAAATTCAAATCCAAAATTCATCAAATCATTAACCAAGGGGTCATGTTTTAAATGTAATACGGTTAATGTAGCATGATGTTTTCAACTCAAGAAATCTCCCACTTTGTTTGATTTTCCAGGATGGTAATTGATCATGTAATCATAATCTATTATTAGTTCCAACCATCTTTTTTGTCTCATGTTCAATTCCTTCTGAGTAAATATATACTTCAAAATTTTATGGTCAGTATATTTTCACATTTGACTCCATATAAATGATGCCTCCAAATTTTTAAAGAAAAAACCACAAATTCTAATTCAAAATCATGTGTGGGATAATTTAATTCATGAGGTTTCAATTGTCTTGATTCATAAGAAATTACCTTATCATTCTACATTAGAATAAAACCAAGTACCTTCAATGAAGCATCATTGTAGATGAAAAAATCACTATTTTTGGAAGGCAGGGATAAAACTGGAGCATTCACCAATCTTCTTTTGAGTACCTAAAAACAAACATCATAGTCTTCTATCCAAATAAATTTAACCCATTTTCATGTTAACTTAGTTAGAAGGTTAGATGGTAGTGAAATTTTTTTAACAAAGCATCAACAATAGCCTGCTAATCGAATAAAACTATGAATCTTAGTAACATTTATAGGTCTTGGACATTTATCAAAAACTTTTTGTGTGGGATCAATTGTTACATAATCCTTATTTACAATGTTCCCAAGAAAAGAAATTTGTTTCAACCAAAAATCACATTTTCTAAATTTCCCATATAACTTATTTTCTTTAAGTGTTTGCAGAGCAATACTTTAGATATTTTTCATGACCCTCATAACTTTTCAAATAAACTAAAATATCATCAATAAAAAAACATCAAACTTATCCAAATTTCATGGAAGATTCTGTTCATAAGATCCATAAATACATCAGTTTCATTTATAAAACTAAAGGGCATAACAAAAAACTCATAATGCCCATATCTAGTATAGAATGTTGTTTTTGGAATTTCATCCTCCTTCACCTTTAGCTGATGGTACCTGGATCTCAAGTCAATCTTGGAAAAATACTGAGCTCCCTGGAGCTGATCAAACAAGTCATCTATATGAGGCAATGGATGATTATTATTAATAGTAATGTTATTAAAATATTTATAATCAATGAAAATTCTCATGGAACCATATTTCTTTTTAATTAACAAAAAAGGATCACCCCATGGCGAAGTTATATGATGAATGAAACCTTTATCAAGCAACTCATGCAACTAATTTTTCAATTCTAGAAGTTTCACTTGAGCCATTCAATAAGAGAGTTTTGAGATTGGCTTAGCATCAGAAACTAATTAAATAGTAAATTTAACTTCCCGGTCAAGTATAACACTAGAAAACTCATTTATAAACCATCAAGGTATTCATTTACCACTAGAACATCATCAATCTGAATAGTTCCCTTATTTTCAACAATATGTGCAAGATAATTTTCATTTCCATCTTTTAATTTTTTTTTCAGATTCCTGATATGTTATCAATGGTATGGGTTCATTTTTTTATACAAACTAAAAATATTTCTAAAAAAAACATATTTGGCTCTACAATAAATCTTAGTATGGTAAACAAATAATCAATACATACCTAGAATAACATCAAACTCTGCTAGGGATAAAACAAAAAGGTTTACAGGTAATTTCTTTCCACTGACAAAAACATGAAGATTCTTATAATGTCATTTTTCCTTAATCCAATGAGCTTATACCCGAGTGGTAGAGGCTCCTACTTGGCATCCAAGAGACCCAGGATCAAATTCGGGTGAGGGTGAATTTCCAGGGTACTGTAGAAGTACTGTAATAGTTAATGTTCAATACTATAGAAGCTAATACTATTCATCCTATTTATGCCTTTGGGCCACCAACTTTCTTTGGGCCATAGGGCGTTTGGGCTGTAGGGCCTTCGGGCCACCAATGGCCTTTAAACCATAGGGCTTTCGGGCCACAGAAAAGACCAAAGAAGGGAAGACCACACAGGAGCAGGCCCATATGAGGATTCAAAGAAAAAATAGAAACCACCATAGCAGAGATAACCAGATTGTAAAAATGAGTGGGTATAACAATAACCATTGGGACCAGGCATCTTGCAGCTCTACACGGGCCAATGCTAGCAGATCAAGCCATTTATGGTGGGGATCTAGGCGCCTTCAAGATGCAAATGCTGGGGAGTGACTATTTCAAGTGTTTCGAGTCTTGGGCCTTTAAGGCCATGTATTGGTTTGTGTATGGGACTTATGCCTTGGGCCTACGGGTCATATATGGGTTCCCCTTCAACCCTTAAAAGGGGGAAAAGAAGTCCATTTAGTCCATTTTGCCTTAATATTCTCCCTGGTGTTTTTACCATAAGTTATGATTTCATTTCTTGAGGTGAAATTTTCAATTTACCAGTAAAATTCTTTAGAAATAAAGGAATGTGTAGACCCCATATCAAACAATACATTAGAAAAATATGAGAAAACAAAAAAAAGTACCTAATACTACTTCATTGGATGGACCGACATCTGCTAAAGTATTCACAAAGGATTTCACTATAAGTTTCTACTTATATCTTGGATGCTTCCCATCATTCAAATCTTTATTTGGGTAGGTATTTTCATAATGACCCATCTCACCACATTTAAAACACTTTATAGTTTGCTTACCAAAATTAAACATTCCAACACTAGTATCTTTTTCCTTTCAATATTGGGCCATATGTTCAAACTTACCACATCAAAAACACTTATCAGATTTGTTAAGGAATTCCCCAAGATTATTTTTACCACACTTCCCACAAACTAGAAACTAAATTTTCTCACCTTCATATTTCTTTGATTGATTGTTACCCCTTGTTTTTGATCTATACCTCTTCTTCTGCTTGTTTTCAAAGTATACATGATCATCATCAAACTCCATTTCTACCCTGTTAGCACATCGAAAAAGTTTCTCATAACTTTTGAATTCATAGGAGTCCAAATACCTTCAGTATCTTGGCTTAAATCTTCAATAAGAATGATTGATTTTACTATCAAGATCCCAAATAATATTTGGAGCATACCTTTCCAATTAGGAGAAGTTTTCTTCATACACAGCCAATGAATATTACTTATTTTGTTTTAATTCAAGGAATTTATTTTCCATCCTAATTAAAACCACCTTAGGAAAATATTTTTCAAGGAAAAGATTCTTAAATTCATCCCATTACAAGGAATTGATCTCCTCACTATCTCTGATATTCTTGACCATTGACTACCACTAGTCTACTTCACCTTAAAAATGGTAAATAGAAAGACTAACCTTTTGATTATCTGAACACCCCATGACATCAAATATCTTTTCAATGGATTTAATACACCCTTCAACCATCATTGGGTCAGAAGATCCACTGAAAGCAGGTGGGTGTTGCCTCATAAAATGTTCCACTATCGTCATGTTTCTTTGTGGTAGCTCTAGATATTCTCTTGCATAGATATTTCTATCATTTATAGCCTGTTTCAACTTATACATCACTGTCACAAACTTCTTGGTTCCAATTACCACCATTCCTGGTTGTGGATTCAGAAAGATTTCATCCTCTCAGTTCCTTCCTACTTCAGCTTCTCTGTTTCTTCTACAAAAAACCATTCTGAACAGACATATCTTAGATAGATAAACATGGTAATCATCAAATGCTATATCATTTCAAATTAACCATTAATTAAAAATCATTTATGATATTTTTTTAACATCATCCTAACCCCTAAAGTTATCTAAATCATACTCTGATACCAACTATAATGACCTGACCTTAAACATTACATAATCTAGTTAATTCAACTATAATGCACTTATTAAATTCCCAAATATCTTTTTAGTTTAGAGTTTTAGAGAATTATTTCATAAAACATACATGAATACCCATAATAATACAAAGTGGGTACTACTAAAATAGTATCCATTTATTCTATAATGTAAAATATTTTAATATAACATGAATTCTTCACAACATTCGTCTTTTTTTTCATTAAATGGCCCGAAGGCCTTCATTTTTTATTGATTTTTGATAATCCACCTTTTAAGGGGTGAGGTGGAACCCTTAAAAGGCCCGTAGTTGTAAGTATTACATGGCCCGTAGGCCTTAGAGGAATTCATTTGCCCATAGGCTTCAAACATGACATACAACCCAGACTAACTACTTGCAACTGCTCCTCCCCAGCATCTTCATCGTGAAATCAGCTCTCCACCTTCGCATGGCTGTTCGACTAGGCATTCTCGTGCATGCACAGGCTTATTCTGATGGCAGGTGCCATACCCTCTCATTCTTGCAATCTGTTTAGCTTCTGCTGTGGTGAAAGCTCCTTGCTCATCCTCCTTGTAGAGCTTGTTCCTCGTACGTCGTCTGGTTTTCATCTGCACTTAAGGTGACCCAAAGGCCTTAAGGTGGCCTAAAGGACTTACCGAATCAAAGGATTGGGTGGACCGAAGGCCTTAAAGGACTCGAAGACCAAATCGGTGGCCTGAAGGCCCAAACGGGGGCATATTCCCGGGTGCTACATTGTCAAACATTACCTGCTACAGTACTACACAGTTCCCACTACAGTACTGCTATAGTGCCTACTACAGTGCTGCTACAGTACCCCCAGAAAAATTTCTCTACCTGGATTTGATCCTGGGTCTTCCAGATGCACTTATAGAGTCCTTACCAACCGGGCTAAGGCTCATGTGCTCACAACATTCATCTTTAATTCTTCTTTTCTTTTACCTATACTTAAACCCCATTAAAATCTTTTTAAAACATGGGATAAGCGCAAAAATATTAGTAAGGGACATAAAAAGAAGGATAGAAACCATTATTCCATGAATACTTATAATCATATGAAATCATTATCACAAAGACATACTTCTCACCCAGTAAGTATCATATAGTTACTTTGTGAAAACATGATATTTCAATAAAACATAGAAACCATAAATAAACATTTAGGTAACTTGGGGCATTACTTAATTAAGATTTTAACCCTCATGGATACCATATGATTTTTAACCCTCACGACTACCTTATAGTGTAACCCTCATGTCTAACTTACAATGTAACCCTCATGACTACCTTATGGTGTAACCATCATAATTACACTTGGAGTAACCATACGGTCAACCTCCAACATAAACATACCCAATGCATTAAAGGGCTATAAAAAAACCCACCTGTCATCATAAAAAAATCCCAATAACTAGAACATAATCATAAAACATGAATACTTGCATCATAAAAACATCCCTTTTGAATTTTGTAAAAATAGAAATTTAAAAGATTATTTTTAAAGAAAAGTCTCTTACCTCAGGTTTTTATTACTTCAAACTAGTTCAAAACTCTTGAATAATGGTTTAAAGAGTTTTGTTAATCTATTACATAACTATACTCATGTTTATACTACCTTATATGACCATATTATAACAACTTTACACCTATTTATTAATAATATTTTGTTATTTTCATTGTTTCGGGTGTGTTGTTTTCATGGTTTCCATGATTGGTTCGTAATGGATTTTCTTATTAAATGGAAGAAAAAATATAGGAGTGGAAATAAATGGTATTAATATGTTCCCATAATTTTAATGATACCATATATCATTTTTTCTGATATGAGTATGATTCATTAGATAAAACATTAATGAAAATGATTTTATTTATTTTTTCAGTTTTTATAACCATCACAGAATTATATCATTTTATTCAATATCAAGTTTATATATTGGTTCCATAACATTATATAACTTATAATATATATAATAAAATCTGATTTAACCATAATAGTGGTTTTATGACCAGCCTTGAATGTGGTAATGGAAAATGAAAGTGTATCATCTATGATGGCGGTAAATCGACACATCACAAACGATGTTCTCATTTTTAGAATAAAAGGGAGAGGAGAAGAAGTTTGATGATAACTTTTTCCATAAACATGATAAAATTATAGTATTTATAGGATACTGGAGTTTTTATTCAACTTGTATAAGGGGAGGTGAATAGAGAATAAGAAAAGAAAATAAAATAAAAGGAAAATAAAAGAAAATGAAAGAGGATTTTACCTCTTGAATTCTTCTCCTTGAGAACCTCCTTAAGGCACTTGGTTTTGGCCTTTTGGTGATACTGGAAGGTCTTGGATTTGGGGAAGAGGCTTGGGTATGGAATTAGGTATAAATTAAACAATATTTAAGGCTTTGAGGTGTGAGGAGAAGAGGTGGTGATGGGTGGTATTTATAGTGAAGGAGAGGAGTGTTTTTTTATTATTTTATTCATTAGTTTATTATTTTGGATCAAGACTATGAATATTTTTAAAATTATCACTAAATATATTAAAATAATTAAGTATTGTTAAATATTATAGTTCTTACATCATACATGATGTTTTTAATTCATGTATTTGGATTATTATTTAAATATCACAAATTACCATATTTCACTATTCACAAAAAAAATCAACTCTTTTAAAAAAACCCAAAAATTCACCCTAACCATTTTTCAATGTTTAGAATTCAAAAATGAACTCCATTTTATAAAAATAATTTTCTAAATATGAGAAATTTAATTTTTAATTAAAATCATAATTTATTCAAAAAATACCAATTTTAAAACTATAACTGATTTTAGAACACTCTGAAAAATTAATTAAGGTCTCATAAAATTATCTTATAATAATAAGAAAATAAAATATTAATTTATTAATCTATTTTATGAAAATAAATTTAATTTTATATCATTAAATTAATTATAAAATTATAAATAACCATTTATGTTTCACAAAAATACCAACACTTAATTTATCACTTTCAAAACATTTATTTTCTTATTCCATGATATAAATATATCATATTTTAACTTTTAAGATACTTGAATTTTATTTATACTTTCATAGGTGAGGTTACTATTCTATTAGTATAGATTCCTTAATTTCTATAAATACCACTTATTTTATTATATATTTATAATGAATTTTACTATTTAATTTCAGAATGAAAACAAATTATTTTATAAGTACCAAGGTTGTTACACATAAGTTAAATACTAAACACCATGTACCTGGTGGTTTTCTCCATCCATTAGATGTTCCTTGGTGGAAATGGGATGACATTTAGATGGACTTAATCACCGATTTACCTCAATCTCAGAGAGGATTTGATGTTATATGGGTAATAGTGGATTGTTTGAAAAAATCGGCTCACTTCTTATCGATCAAGGAGTTAATATTAGTAGAGGTTTTGTCGAGACAATACCTGGAGGAGGTGGTGAGGCTTCACAGATTCATAAGGATGATCATCTCTAATCATGATCCTCATTTCACCTCTAGGGTGTGGAGATGTATTTAACATGATTTTATCTCTCAGTTGTACCATATTAGTGATATTCTTCCACAGAAAGATGGTTAGAAATAGCATTCCATCTAGACTCTTGAAGACATGTTATATTCTTGTGTTATTTATTTTAGAGGTTCATGGATGAGGCACTTACCTTTGGCTGAGTTTTTTTTTACAACAATAGTTTTCACTCCACCATTGGTATGACATCATTTGATGTTTTATATGGATGGCCTATTTGTTCTCTATTATGGTGGAATGGGGTCGGGGATCCAATAATTCTCAGACCAAAACTAGTGTAAAGAATGAAAAATATGGTTTAGGTAATTCATAAGAGGATGAAGGATTCACATGATTGTCAAAAATAAAATGCTGACGATAGTGGTAGACCACTAGAGTTCGATGTTGGAGATCATGTGTTCTTGAAGCCGACTCCTTTTCATAGGTAGTGAAGGTTTGTTATTGGGGTAATATTTCTCCCTAGTTTTTAGGCCTTTTGAGGTGTTGGTGCATGTTGAATTCATCATGTATGAGGTAATAATTCCCTCGAAAGTGATCTGGATTCATGATTTCTTTCACATGTCATAGCTTTTCCGTTATCTTCATGATGATTCTAACATCATCGATTGGGTTGATATTGACGTTGATGATGTTGCAACCTTTGAAGATCACCCTGTAGAGATTTAGGGTTTCCAAGATAAGGTGTCTCATGGGTGTACTATTCCCTTAGTTTATGTCCTATAGTGACATAATAGCATGAAGGAAATCACCTAGGAACATGATTCAAGGATACATGCTTAGTATCTAGAGTTATTTGGTTCTTGATATTATTTGTTAATGTTGTGTTGTTGATGTTGACATTTATCTAGTTTATGAGTTGGTTATCTATTCTTTTATGCCTTCTTTCTGGTATTTCTCCTATCTGAGAGGTATCTCCCATGGGAGAGTGTTTGAGATCTGGTGGAGAGTGTTGCATAGTTTTTCTCCTTGTTTCTCTAAGTGAGATGGTTGTGCTTCTTGAGGAGTATCTCACTGGGTAGTTATTCAGATGACCCTTTTTCCTTCTCATTTCTATGGGTTTGGTTTTAAATTCCCTAGGGAAATAATTATTCGATAGGCATCTGATATAAGTACCCAAAACCTTTTAGATCACCCCTTTGTGTGTTTTAGGTGTTGGAGGTGTCAAGATGAGGCTCATAGAATGAAATAGGGGAGTTAAGTTAAAGTTTAAGCTATAAATTAGGATTGCAGCATAGAGGTTTTTACTACACTGGGGAGCCTAGACCAGAGATGAGGTTACAGTGTGGATTAAGCATTACAACATAGAATCTCAAGGGGGTTTTTGGTGGTTCTTCAAATTTTGGTACCCCTATGGCATGGGGGTGAGGTGGGAGGCTAAAACATGGAATCCCAGGAGATATGTTTCGATGGTTCTGCCTTTTTTGGGGTTGTTATGCCATGGACCTAAGTTATGGCATAACCTCCTTCTTGGTGGTTAGGATTCTATATAATAGTTGGTTTTTGTGTCATGATCATTTCCCTAATTTATAATATTTACATTGTGGATTATATCATGTTTCTTATATTCATCTTTGACCATGATTACTATGGAGTGGCCTCTTTCCTCACGTTATAGTTTTTTCTTATGTCAGTGCCCTTGCACCATGGTATAGGGAACTATGTCATGGTATTATAATTTCTAGTTTTACTATAAATTTTCAAACCTCCTTCAAACTTTTCTTTCTCTAAAAATTTTCCCTCAAACCCTAGGTTCCTAGGATATCTTTTCAAAGTAATTTGAATCCCCTTTGATCAGATTCAACCCCTGTCTTCTAGATATCGATCTATGGTGATCCGAGGTGGATTTTCCCTCTTAGTCTTGTGGTTTATTCTATATTTGGTTTCATTTCCCATCATTATACCTTTCCATGCTATGGTGGTTTATCTCCTTCATTATCATGGAGTTATTTTGATTTTTATTGGTTCGTTAATGGTGTGAATTCCTTGGAGGGTTGTAGATTCCTTACAGGAGAGGTGATCAGAAATCTGTATTGTTGTTTCACTCTCATTCAAAGAACATTGAAATCATTTAGGTAGAGGATTCATTAATTCTCTCTATTTTTATGTAAGATCATAAATTTAACATGTTTTATCTCATTAGGTAATGGTGGAATTAACCTTAATGAATATTTAACTAGAATAAAGAAGGAATTTGGTTTTTGGCTGTAGTAATCACATATATTTATGTCGTGTTAGTAGTTTCTCTCTTGATTTTCTAGATAGTGTGATATCTTTTGCTTATGATATGGTTTAATATGTTTATTCTTCTTGTAATTGGATAAGGAACATAAATATGGTAAAATTTTATGGATAAAATAATAAAAAGGCATGTTTAATTTGTAATTGTTCTTCATATGATTTAATGGAAGTGAAGTTATGCTCAAATCATGTTTAAGTAATTTTATTAGAAATTAATATTCGGGACCTTGGGTTTCTTGTGGTTATAACCTATTATAAATGAATATATTAATTTAATATGATAATGAATTGGTTTTTTGATAAAGATAATGGCTTGGGGCCGAGCAAGCCTATTTACTTATGAAGGATGGATGCCTTGATTTTAGGTCTCAGATGCCCCGTTGATGTTTTTTGTTTTCTTGATGCCTTGTGTATTTTCTCTTGATGAGGATCCTTTTAATTCCTTGGCTCATCTACTTTCTCTATGTACTATGGTACCTTCAATTTGTGTCAGAGGGATCACATGATGTTTTAAGCCAAAGAACGATTAAGTTTTCATTAAATTTTGAAGAGGGAATTGCTACGGTCCCATCATCTCAAATGGTGATTCAATATGACATGGTATGACCAATGTAGCATCCTAATATTTTAAAATAAAGACTATATTCGATAGCATACAAGATACATAACACCGATCTTAAACGAACCATAAATTATTATTATTTAAATATGGCTGTTATAACCCAGCTGTTAAATTGGTGGGTATGAATAGAAATAACCATGTTATAAAAAAGAGTTTCTATTCAATAAAAATGTATTGATAAATTCTTAATAAATAATCACTGAATTTTTAGTAAATTTGTTTTATTCTTCAAAAAAATGTTTTCATCAAAAATAATTTTTATTAAATTTTATTAGAAAATATTATAATTAATTTTTGTAACTTTTATAAATTGAATTTGATAATAATGATACTATTTTTTAATTCATCATGTCAAAATTATATTAGAGTAAAGTTTTGATAATTTTATGAAAAAATTGATTTTCCAGTGAATAGTGAAAACTACTAATTTTCATTGAAAACTGTATTTTTGTTTCAAGCATTCAAAAATTTACATTTTATTTTAAAATGGTTTCAAATAAATATTAGTTATCTTATATTATTAATAATAAAATTAAGTTTAATGGAATCAGTTTTATGGTTAAATTTGGTGTACAAACATATTTATACTTAAAAATGCATTTTTATGAAAAACTATTTTTTGTTTCATTTTTTGTTTTAATATTAAATTAAATTATACCAATTTTGTGAATTGAATCTTGAAAAATGAATTTTATATTTATAATCAGGAGTTTAAAATTTGTTAAATAGGTCCCTTTTATTTTTTTCATTATGAATTGTAACCATAGTAAATAATTATCACCATGGTAAGGGTAAATCCGGTAATTAATGTTAAAAAAATATATGATAAATACTAGAAAATGATCCTAAGACTTGCCTTAATTTAATTGGATGAGTATATTTCATCCATAATAATCCAAAATCAAGATATATGACCTTTTTTCCATTTGGATGGGATTTTTACCTTTATATTATTTTATGTAAAGAAAAGTAAAAAAATGTCACTCTCTTTTTTATTATATCTAAATTTTTGACCTAAGGGATAAATAGAGGCTATGTTCAGTTATAAATGGTAATTTAAGAGATTAATTATTTTTTTATCATGGTAATTTATTTATAATTTTTAATAATTAATAATTACCTTAAATGCTTACGCAACATTGACATAATATTTTTTCAATTAATAGAAAAATAAAATAAATGATTTTAAAAATATTAAAATTAATTTAATTTGAAGGAATTATTATGTTCCATGATTTTTTTTGAAAAATATAATATTTTTGTTGATTTTTTAAAGGATTATATTCAAATTTATTTATTTTTATGTTGTTTTCAAGGTCCAATTAAATAAATAATTCCAAAAATAACATATAATATTTTATTAAATGATTTAAAATTCCTAAAAATCATATCTTCTGCCAAGTATTTTTTATATTTTTAAAAATATCTACTATGTTCCATTTATGGACCAAATTTTCTTTTATGGTAATTATATTGACCTCTAAAGAGTAAAAATTTTGTTATCATGGTAATTGTCAAAAAGGGTTAACGCAGGTTAAAACAAAAAGATAAGAGTACAAAAATAATATAAACCTGTAAAATTTTTATTACATGATAGTATTTCAATAAAAAATCATCCTATCTTTTATTTATATTATTTTGGAGCCTTTTACATGAAAGTTAATTTAAATTAATTTAATATTTTAAATAATTCCAAGAGTTCCCCTCCCATCACTTATAAATGGAAACCTCCTATACTATTTTATTTTAACTTCAAAAACCTTTTTATTTTAGAGAAGAACTGTAAATATCCCTTCCTAACATACTTCCACACATTATAAAGGTTTTTGTTTGGGTATAATACCAACCTTAGAGGGTTTAATGTGTAATGAAAAGGAAATTGTATGAAGAAGAGGTATAGTCTTCAACCGAATGTTTTAGTTTTATTTCTTCTTATACCTCATTTAAATCATCTTCAAACATGATGATATAATAACATAAATATATACCATATAATAATATTTTATTATTTTAATGGAATAACCAATATTCATCTCCTTCTTCCATCAAATGGGAAATGAAACCACTGTTCTTGTGTAAGGTGGACTACCGCTTCATGAACTGATGTAATTTGTTTTTCATCAACACCTCTAAAAGATATTTGTAATGATGGATTTTATGTATATATATAAGATATTCATGAAATATTTATCATTCTGGAAAAGTAACATATCTTATATTTTCTTACATTTTCATTCATTTTAAAATGATAACGTTGTTTGTGCATACATGTGGATTACCACCTTCACAAAGCGATGTAATTTGTTTTTCATAACCATATCACATGGATGCTATATATGAGTGTATTTAAAGAAATGATGTGATATTTATGATATAATGATCATTTTTTAAATATAAAATAATACTCACCTTATTTTCATAATTATTTTTGAAAAACGGAAACGTTACTCATGCGTTCATACGACCTACCATCTCCATGATTGTAACGTAGTTCATTTTTCATAACCATCTTTCATGATTGGTTTTAAAAGTATAGTTTGTGTATAAAAATAATTATCATTTAATTATTATTATTCTATAGATGATGAAATAATGACCTCTTTGACCATAGTCAACCCACCTAAGTCATTTTGGATAGATGATCTGAATATCGTCATAACATCTGATGTGAACTTAATTGATTAAGTAATTGTATATAATAAGGTAATAAATAAAATAAATAGAATAATAAACTTTAAAATTTATTTTAAGAAAGTAAATAATTAATATAATTTTATTATTCTGGAATAAAAGGAACATACGTGCTGATTCAGACTCGGGGTAAGAGACACTTTACTTTAAAAACCTCATTTTTAAATGATTTAAATATTTATTTTCTAAATATTTTTATTCCATTTCCAAATTATTAAAATTATTTTATGAATATTTTTATATGTAAATATATAAATTATAAAAGAAATTTTATGTTTCTTTTGGATTTATTTCAAATGATTTCAAAATGAATCTTTTTGTATATTTTATACGGAATGTTTTTACTTTCTTTATAAAAAGAAAAAGAAATATTCTATTTTAAAGTATACGACAACAATGGATTTTCTCACCGCTGCAACCATTATTTTATGTTTGGATTCCATTACAAGATTTCATGTTTTCTTCAAAGAAAAACCATCCTTTCCTTTGTTCGGGAAAATTTAATTTTGAAAATTGGGGTTTAAAGGTAAGGGATCTCTCTGAACCACCCTTTTTCTTTGGGTTATAACCTTTTTATCTATAACTCACCTTCTCTCTCCCTTTAATGTTATGTAATGATTCTAAATTCTGTATATATGCCTCTCACTTATATACCAAGATTATTCTCCCTTTGTTTGATGGGGTAATACATTCCTTATGTTCAATTCTCAAATGCATTCTTTATGAAATTTACTTTGATTGTGATGTGAGGCAAGATTGTACAACCCATTTATTTCTATGGGTAATCCTTATGATTATGCCTTATGACTAATTTCCTTTTGTGGCACACATAATCATGAACATGTTATGATGGGGTTTTCTGATATATATCCAATCCAGTGGGTAAATTTTTTATCTCATGAGATGTTATGTATGGGATTAGAGAGTAAACCTAATCCATAATGGTATTTTATCCACCATGTGATGTTGTCTTGATTGTTAGACTTGACTTATATTTATGTCATGTTTTGTGTTTCTACCATATTCCCTATGTTTTCATAGTCTTATGATATCATGTTATTTATGTTATAATCCCATGTTACTTTACATGACTTTTATATGATTGCTAATCATTTTTTATGGAAGTCATTTGATTTCAAGAGGTAAGATAATGGTCTTTTGTTTTAAAGGAAGGGTTATTCCATTTTAGGGTAAAAATGTTGGTTGTTAAGAAAAATTGCTTCATGGTTTCTCATGTTTTCTAAGAAACCTTCATGGTTATAATTTTTCCTTATGTTTTCTTATAAATAGTTTTAGTAAAAACTTTCGATAGTAAAGATGATTTCATGAGTAAGTAAATTATTATTTGAGCTCAATGTTTATTATGTTAAAAAAAATATATTTTATGATCGCATGGTTTTAAAATGACTAACAAATTTCTTTCTTTCTTTTTATATGTCCTTTACTGATTTTTTTTCTCATCCTACATTTTAAAATGTTTTTCATAGGGTTTTAAGGATGATTAGGGTCAAGGATGAGGTCAAGAAGAAAAATTATGAAGATATTCCATGAAAAAGAAAACTCTTTATATCTTAAAAGTATTTTTTAGTGGAAAAAATGGATACTAGGTGGAAGTTTTCACTTTATGATGTAATATTTTTTATGAGAGGGTGATGACCTAATTCACTAAAACTATAAACTGTAAAGATCCTCACACTAGTAGAAAAATATATATTAACATCAGTTATTAAATAAACAATGTTAAAAACGTTTTTATGTAATTTCTATACATAAAAAACATAAAAACCATTCCTCTTTGGATTTTAATGTTGGTTATTTGTATAATCGATGTTAAAATTCTTTCACATTGGGTTTTAATGTCGGTTATATATATAAACAATGTTAAAATTATTTCACATTGGGTTTTAATGTAGGTTATATATATAACCCACATTAAAATCCTGATATGAGAAGGGTTTTAACTTCAGTTATATATACACATGACATTAAAAGTACAATTTCAAATATACAAGTTTGGTTTTTCAATTTTTTCACACCTCACGTTTCAATTTTTAAAATTCCACCTAAATTTTAATGCATCACTGCTAACCATATTTTCATTTACATTATATAACTTCTCATTCTCTTTCTTTAATAATTTTTTACCTCTTTGATCCATATCAAATTTTCATCACTTCTTCAATAAACTATTTCAACATGGTATTTATTCTCATCATTTAATTTCTTTATTATTGTTTTCCTTCATCGATAAACTTATTAATAATTTTTATTATGGTGAAGAAGAATTCTTCCAATTGAGTTACGAAGATAAAAATTACACATGAGATTCACCAAACGAAGTGAAAAATTCCAAATCAATCATCATTTTTTTGTTACATTAGTTATTCCCTAAAAAGAAGAGGAATATCAACAAACAACATATTGATTTGAAGGAAACCACCAAAAGCAATGAAATTAGGTCGAAGGTTTAAGTTTATTTTTTTCACTTGGTTTCTATCATTTTCAATTCATATTTCTCATATTTTATTTGAGGCGAGTAGTATGTATCTATGTTTCAAAAAAAATCAAGCACTTTCCATGCTGGTTTTCCAAAAAACTAATGTCAAAAGTTGAACATTTTATTTTTGATGTTGGTTATTAGAATCAACAACATCAAAATCCTCCAAAATAAATATTTCAACATCGATTTATAAAAACCAATTTTGAAAGTCCCACTTTTAATGTCGCTAGAAATAACATCACCATGTAAATAATGTTAAAAGGCAAAAAAACTGATGTTGAAAGTGTTTTTTCCACTAGTGTCAAATGTAAGAGAATGAATTCTTGACTTAAAAAAGCAATATTTTTTAATGTTTATGGATGTGTCCTTATAGCCAAGTTGCGACCATCTGAAGATTTGAATCTGATTGATATTGGTGTTTGTAGGTTTAAAAATTGAAGAACATGTATATAGGTGTGTGTGTGTGTGTGTGTGTGTGTTTTACCCACAATAGTTCAGTAGTGGTGTTTCTGATAAACCCAACCTATTCTAACTATATTCCAGTGGCCATAATATTATTTTTCATCCAAGAATTTTTCAAAACATTTGTGAAAATAGTAAAAAAAATCAATCCCTATATCAATTGGCTTGGAAAATTTTGATAATAATAATAATAATAAACTAGGGGTGCGGTCGGTTGAGGTGCATGAAGCCAAAATTAAAAAAAACCTATAAAGTAAAAAAAAAGGGGTAGTGCCTAAAGTATAAAAAATAATAATAATAAAAATCCCCCCCCCCCCACGAGCCAACCCCACTGCCATCACCCCACCAGTCTCAGGCCGAGCTCCACCCTCCGTCGGACTTCACCATCTCATCTTCCGACACTTAAGCACCGCTAGCCTCTCTCTCCACTAGCTCACATCCCAACCACTATCAGTCACCTGTGATCAGCCCACCACCAGGCACCCATTGATGGACTCACCCTATCGGCACCTCTACGACCAGTTTGGCCACCTCCTGTTGTGACTCACCCCCACCCTCCCACCACCGACAGAACTGACGACCATACAAACCAGGTGTTTCCCTCTTCTATCGAACGAGCTCCCATAGTGAGCCTTATATGGTGCCTGACCTCCCACAGTTCCCCTCCTACACGGGGCACCTCCAACTGGATGACCTGCGGCCAAGATGAGTTGACCCGACCCATAATAGGCTAGGGTGGGTCTTGTCTGACCTGTTCGACCTATCTAAACTTGGAAAAGTCTGGAACCCCTTTTAAGTTATTTTCTAGCCTGGTGAATTTTTTTAAAATTTCAAAAAAAAGTTAAAAATTTTTTGCAATAAAATTTAAAAGTGTGGTCGAATGAAATTTATTATTTGAATTAAAATTAAAATGGATTATTTTAATTCATTTAATTCCCTCAACATAAATTTATCACATATTTAATTTTTATTAAGAATTTAATTTACCTACCAATCGATCTTGAGTATCGACCAACCAATGTGTGTTTGGAATTTATTTATTTAATTAATTATTGCAATTTCATGTGGTATATAATAATTAATTTTATTTTTGACAGTCTACACATTGTATTTCCTCACTTAATATATATAAATGTCCATGTGTCTACAAGACATGTGTTACATGTGTATTACACATTCCTGAGACCCCCTTGCATGTGTGCAAGTATTTATGTGTTATGATGATGATGATGTTATAGGACACAAACCATGTCTAGATGAGTCTATATTCTAGATGAGATGTGGAAACATTGAATTGAGGAGCGAGCGGTGATATGATTCAGACGCGACTTGGGTATTATTCCCCTAGGGCCATGATCGATCCATTGAGCATAAATGGATTAACCAATATCAAATTCTCAAGATTAGTCATGTTTATTTAATTTATGCATTATTTATTATTGTTTTGTGAGTATGCAAGTGAGCATGATCACATAAAATAATAAACTAAGATACATAGTTTAAAACAAATTAAGACGCAATCACATAATATGTGCATATTAGATAAAAAATGAATTTATTCATCAAGAAATAATATATAAAAACACTCAAAGAAATATTAAGTCTTAGCGCCTTTCTTCATTTGAATTTGAACAATTCTAAGTGTATGGGGTGCTCATCGGCCCTAGTTGAGGATACCTCCTACTAATGGGGAGTTATTATAAAAGTAATGGGTCAAATTAACTAAATATGGAAGAAAAGAAATGTTCATATATATCTTGTTGCATCTTTAGAGGAAAAGTGTTAAGTAAATCATGTTTACTATTTCTAGAAGTTGGGACTTCACTCAATAGTTAAAGGAGTTGCGAATTAATGTGGTTGGAAATTCAAACACCTACCTTAAAACTCTTCAAGTAGTGGAATACGATAACTTGGACTATGAGGAGAGGTTTCAAGGAACCTTTACACTAGAATACTCAAGCAACTAAGTATTTCAAATCTAATAGTGAGGGATACTAGTGTTTCATAAAATAGTGAGAGACATTTAATGATTTAATTAATCAATAATTTATAATTGGTAATCAAGATAAAAGTAATAATATGCTAATATTTTATTTGATAGAATAATGAAAAGTGATACCACATATACACTATGATTATTGTTGGAAAAATAACATGTCCTCACTGGCATAAATTTCCAAGAGTAGTACAGGTGCTTGAACAAAGTGATACAATGTATGAAATTCTATTTTCTTGAATCCCCACTACCAGTTGAGACACCTCAGGAAGTGAGGGTGTGAAAATTCTTACAGGAGACTCATGTATGGCACATTTTATGTTTACATCATAATGATATCATTAATATCTAATGATTTGTGGAAACAACATCAAAACATGGATGATTTTACATATTTTCTCATCTCTAAGAAGCTTGCAAGGAGAAAGAGATGCAAGATATAAATGTATTGATGATTACACTGAATATGTGTAAATTGAAAGATGGATCGTGATATTTCAATACATCCCTTTCTTATATATTTTCAACCAATTACCCTAATTTCATTTAAGATTATAAAATGAATAGTATGGAGAAAATGATTCATTCCCTTTTAGGCGAGGTTATCCAAGTTGATAAAAACTTAAATAAAGATCAATATTTAGTTATTATGGTGAAAAAGTTGAAATAAAAGGTGAAAAGTTCAATGGAAAGTGTAACTCCAAAGGCACCTTTGTAGTGCCCTTCAAATAATTGAGGAATATCATCATACAAGAGGTTATTTGTTTTACATGTTAGAAGATAAATCTATGAAAGATTAAATGCAATTAATTTAATTAGAATAAAGTGGAGGCTTCCAATTAGTATATATTCATCATTGTATGGGATGTTTTTGTCATACTTCTTAGGTATTAAATACAATATTCCTATTACATACGTGTATTTAAATACAATATCCATGTAAGAAAAGAAACATTACAATAAGTAAGGTGAATTCTCTATGTGGATGAGAAAGGGTGATTCTAAGTCAATTATGAGAAGTACACAACTTCTAATTACTGTGAATAATGATTATAGTTGAAATTTTATTGATTATCACCAAAAAATTTATCTCACATGTCCATTTGACACAAGGATACATTATTAGATTTTTTGAATGGATGTTGTTTGTGGTGTCCAATACTCAACTAATAGTTTAGAATTGCTAGAATCATTGGTAATAACTTATGAATATAAAATGTAAGACTCATTTATACCCAATTATGGAAAGATAATTATTTTTCTAGTAAAAATAAGTATTTTTCAAGGATATACCCAGTATGATTTTTAGACACTTTGGAGTTAAAGACCTTAGGTATTATCGACACATTTACTTATCTAGTTTTAGAAAAAGAAAACATTATAAATAAAGGCAAGACACAATGATTTTGGAATTTGTTCATCTAGAGAGCATGAACTATTCCAAAGTTTAAGCTAAAGATAAATCCAAGTAATTTATAAGATTACTTTAAAGTTTTTAAGGAATGTAAAAGTGAAGTACAAAATATGCATGGTTAAAAGATATGATTTGCTTCGGGCCCGTGTGTCAAAGAATATCTTGACCAAGAATTCATCGATCATTAAAATGTTGTATGAAGTAATTCTTAAATTCATGTTTCATTATACACATAAAATTCATGTTGTTATTAAGGAGGATTGATGATGAGTCTTATATGAAAACATTGTTCATTAAAATATAGATTGAAGTAATTCTTGAACGCACATTTCCATATACACATCAGAGTCATGATGTTATTGAGGCATATTGATGATGAGTCTTACATGAAAACATTGATCCTTAAAATATAGCATGGAGTAATTCATAAATGTACATTTCTTTATACACATTATAGTCATGATGTAAGTAAAAGGATCATCAATGTTGAGACTCATATGTATTTCTGAAACTTCCATTATTTTTCAAGTCATGATTCCCAAATATCTACATTATACCATAACCATATGCCAACTATAATGAAAAATGGATATCATATGAGTTATAGTATGATATAAATCCATTACTTTATATGAGAATGTGATTAGATGCAAAGTGTTTGTTGATGATATAAACAAACTTGCATCAAGAAAAACACAAAGTGCATCTCTATTAATTATCCTAAAGGTTTATAAGGATATTACAGAAATACCTGAGATAGAAAAGTGATAGCCAAGGAATATACTATATTTATATAAAAGGTTACACATATCTATTTGAGATAGTGGAAGTAATATTGACTTGAGTTTATTCAATGATTGTGATGCACAACTAGTTGGAATAAGAACAAGTTACACAAGAGTTTGTGAAAAGGAATGTTCATGGGACACATACTGCGTAGGAAGGATAAAACCATAGTAATTTAAGTACCAAAGGATTATAAAACAACATAGGGGGGGGGGTTGAATCTGTTGTTTCCTTTTTATAAATTTCAAACTTTAGGAAACTTAACACCTCTAACTTGTTATAGTTTATTCCTTATCAACTTTTAATAAACTCAAATGCATGAAAATATAAAAAAGGTAAACAATACACACAAAATTTATAAGTTTCAGCATTAGTGTGAGAACCTACATCCTTTCCATAGCCACTCTCATGAGTCTATGGAAATTCGCTATTATGAAGAATTGAATAAAACTTGTGTCAAATCCCATTAGAAACCTTCTATATCCCAATATGAATGATAATACTGACTCCCATAAGTTTACAAAAAAATATTACAAAATTTCAGCCACTAAAGAAAATGTAACAATGAAACTTTCTGCTCCACAAGGATTCATCCATAATCTCAGCCAGATGTTCCTAAGTCTGGTGACATTCAGTCCAATGAACTCGGTTCAATAGACTCAGTTCAATGCAACTTTTATCAGTCTGTGACTCTTACAAAACTTTATGAATTGTCCTTTTAATGAAGCTTCACTTATCAAATTTTTTCTTAAACACTCAATTTAGTCCCCTCAGTTTGGTAAGTAAAACCTTCTATAATCTGAAATTTTTGACTGAAGCCTTTGTTCAGAAACTCTTTCAAACACAAAATATTCAGCACTCTAGATTTTTGTATCTCTCTAAATAGTAACTCAGTACATTGTACTATGTACTTCTATTTATAGGTGCACTATAAGAGAAAAAAGTAGGAAACTAATTTTTATTTCCCACTCACACAAATTCCAAAACTCCAAATTTTACATTCATTTGAGATTCATTTTGACCATTTCAAATCTTATATACTCTTCTAGGGACTTATCCAAACTTCTTGAATCTTCACAAATTTTATTGAATTTCAAAACATCAATATGAAAATAATTATTTGGAAATCTCATCATCTGTCTGATTTTCTTAAACCAATTGAAACACACTCAACCATTAGTTCACACTTTGTAAACAAATTATTGTATGATGGTCATTATTTAATTGGAGCATTAACAACTTCACAAATTAGAATTTATTATTCCTATATTAAAAACTCTTGACCCACTAAAGATAAAATTAAACAAATGATTTCTTTCTTCAATTATCCAAGCCAACTAAAAATGGTTGACTACATTTTTGTAACTTCTAAAGACTTTAGAAACCTGCAATAGCTGTCTAGTATAAATTTCTATATGTCTCGCAATTTTCTTCCACTTTCTCTGTCCAGTCATACTATTCATCCTCTCTTTGGTCTTATTATTATGTGTTCAATGAAACTATGCATCTAATGAATTATTAGTTTCAAAATCTCATTTTATGGATCAGTATAAACAGTTTTTCTGATGAATCAATTTTATCTTTCATATTTTTCAAAACTGCATGAACTCAAAAACCACAAAACTTCCAGCTTTTAAAAAAATCATTTGTCTAATGATCTATGTTTGATGCCTTATATTAAAAACTTCCCTTTAAATAAACTTGGAAACTTCCTCATGTCTGATCAGATCTATCTTATAACCAACTCAAACTTTTCTAACTTTCAACAACTTCTTCATCCGATCAACTTTTGTGGTGAAGAAACTTCAAACATCCTTATAATTTTTTTGAAAGAAAAGATGATATCCTTATTTTTATTTAATCAAAAATTCAAAATCTGACATCTTGATACTCTTTAAGTTTCTTTCACATTTTCAACACTGCAACAAATCAAAACTCAAATATCACAAAGTTAGACTTCCTAAAAAAAGAAACATCTGATGATTCATGTTCGATCAGGTGTGTCTAATCTAATAAACTGTGTGAAATTAAAAAACTTTTCATTACTTCAAACTTTATCAACTTCATACATTCAGTCTTCAGACAACTTCTACGTCTGGTGCTACTTGGTCCAATGAGTAGTGTCTAAAACACTTCAACTTTGGAAACTCCAAAAATTCACATTTCATTTTTCTTATACAAACTCTAAATTGTATCATGATTTTTTCATGATTTTTTAGGAACTTTAATGAATAGAAAATCATCATCTTACTTACATTAGAGAGTTATATGAATTTCTATCTTTCCAAGTCTCAACAACCTAGAAATATTTCTGAGTTTGATTTCCAACAACTTCTGAATTTCTATCAAAAAATCAATCTGATGGACTATGTCTGATGGATCATTCGATGAATCAACTGATCACCAACTATGTAAAACACTTTCTTTATCCATATTTTCAAAAACCTTTTAGAAAAAAATTTATAAACATTCAACAACACATCTTTCACCTGATTTAAAAAAACATTATTTTATAAAATGTTAGTTAAAAAAACAAAACTTTGTTAAGAAAAAATATCACAAATGATCTTCAATGTCCACCTTTGTATTTTTTGACAATTCTCATTAACAAAATTTTCAACTCATCTTTTTTCAACATCCATAATTTTTTACAACTCATTTTTGAACATTTACCAAAACTTAACCTTTATCAAAATAGAGTTTCCTTATACCAAACTACTGGATGAAATAATATTTTTAAAGGAATTATATCCCTTAGTGACAAGTAAATTTGCAGCCACGTTAGGATAAACACCCCCTTACATTCATATTTTATCCTTTCCTCTCACTTTTTCTATCACTCCTCCATTTGATGATAACCACATCTTCATATTAATTTAGGTAATGAAAGTAATTATTTTCTCATTATAGGACAAATTTGTACAAATTTTACTCCTTAGTCAATATAATCCAATTCACGATGGGGGACCTTCCTTAAAATGTTTGGGAAGTCTTTTTTGGAGGCTAAACATTTAGTTTTAGCCTCAATTCCAAAAATATTTTTTTGGGCATTTCTTTTGTGAAAATATCATAAATTTTATATTTAGTTGAAATATATTCCATTAAAACGTCTCCACTGGTAACTTTATCTTTTATGAAATGAAACTTAATATCAATGTGTTTTGATCTTGAGTGTTCAACAAGATTTTTAGAAAGATCAATTGCACTTTGATTATCACAAAGTAACTTCAATGGTTTGTAAACTTCAACTTTCAAATCTTCCTACTGAACTTTCATCCACAATATTTGAGTACAATCCTATATAGCAGAAACATATTCTGATTCTACTATACTCAAAGTTACTGAACCTTGTTTTTTACTATGCTAACTCACACAACATTCTCCTAAGAAAAATGTTCCATTAGAAGTTGATTTCCTATCATTAAAACCTTTGATCCAATAAACATTTGTATAACCATAAAAGTTCATATCACAACTTCTTTTTTATATCATCCTATATGATGTTGTTCCTTTAAGATATCTTATAATTCTATTTGCTTCCAAAATATGAGATTCTTTTGGATCACTCTAATATCTAGAACACAATGTCACAATATAAACAATATCAGGTCTTGGAGCTATTAGATAAAAAAACATCCTATAATCTTTCAGAATTCTTTCTGATTGACACTTTTTCCAGCTTCATCTTTACTCATCTTCATCCCAAATGAAATAGGATTAAAAACTTATTTGGATTTTTCCATACCAAAATTTTTTAATAATTCCCCAGCATATTTTTCTTGAGATAGGAAAATGTATTTTTCCTTTTATTGAACTTGAAACTAAGGAAATAATTTAATTATCCCAACATTGACATCTCAAAGTTCTTCATTTCCTTAATAAATTCTATACAAATTTTTTCTTCATCTCTAGAAAAAAATTATATCATCAACATACACAATTAAAATCAGGGTGTTGGAGTTAACTTATTTCACATAAGAGTTGTTTTAAACCTTCCCTTTAGAAAAATTCAACTTTTTCAAACAATTATCAAGTTTGGAATACCAGGAACACAGAGCTTGTTTTAACCCATATAAGGATTTCTTTAATTTAAAAAATTTTCTTCCATAATTATCAAGTATAAAACCACAAGTTTTCTAAATGTAAACTTCCTCTTCAATCTCACCATTAAGGAAAGATGAATTTACATCCATTTGATAAAATTTCTAATTTCAATGTGCATCCACTTATAGAAACATTCTAATAGTTTCTAATCCTGCAACTGGGGAAAATGTTTCTTCCCTTTAGAAAAATTCAACTTTTTCAAACAACAATCAAGTTTAGAATACCAGGAACACAGAGCTTGTTTTAACCCATATAAGGATTTCTTTAATTTAAAAAATTTTCTTCCATAATTATCAAGTATAAAACCACAAGTTTTCTAAATGTAAACTTCCTCTTCAATCTCACCGTTAAGGAAAGATGAATTTACATCCATTTGATAAAATTTCTAATTTCAATTTGCATCCACTTATAGAAACATTCTAATAGTTTCTAATCTTGTAACTAGGGAAAATGTTTCTTCAAAATCCACACATTCCACTTATTCATAACCTTTACAAAAAAGTATTTCTTTGTTTATTGAAACCTCTCCATGTTTATTCAAATTTTTTATGTACACCCATTTTGTTTATCATGACCCGCCTCCCCGGGCCATGAACCTTGTTATCTAACCCCATGGGTCTTCTATAATACCTTGGTTTCCTTCCCAACACACTATAGGCCATTACTCACTAGGTTCACTTATGAGACTAATGACTGTCCTCACAGGACAACACATATTCTTTCAGTGTGTTTTGTCCTCACTCACACACACCCTGGGAAACTTCCCAGAAGGTCACCTATCCTGATTACTACTCCAGACCAAACATGGTTAACTGTGAAGTTCTAATCAAGTAGGCTCCCGAAAAGAAAGGTGCACCTTGTTGACATGGGTATTAACATTTATCCTTTTAAGTATCACTTTTCCAGGGGTGTTACATTATCCACCCCTTTAAAGCACAATGCCCTCATTGTGGACCCCAAGCCTTAAACCCAGGCAGTGCCTAAGCACTTCTGGCTGGGTATTGGCTCTGATACCATTTTTCATGACCCACCTCCCCGGGCCATGAACCTTGTCATCTAACCCCATGGGTCTCCTGTAATACCTTGGTTTCCTTCCCAGCACACCATAAGCTATTACTCACTAGGGTCGCTTATGAGACTAATGACTGTCCCCACAGGCCAACACATGTTCTTTCAGTGTGTTTTGTCCTCACTCACACACACCCTGGGAAACTTCCCATAAGGTCACCTATCCTGATTACTACTCCAGGACAAGCATGCTTAACTGTGGAGTTTTAATCAAGTAGGCTCCCGAAAAAAAAGGTGCACCTTGTTGACATGGGTAGTAACATTTAACCTTTTAAGTATCACTTTTCCAGGGGTGTTACATTGTTCCAAAAACATTTTCATTTGATGAAAATGGAACAAGTTACCAAGTGTTTTTTTCTCAATTTGATCCAACTCTTCATTCATTTCATCAACCCATTATTTGTGTTCAATTTCTTCTAAAACTAATTCGGGTTCAATTAGTGAAATGAGTGATGTTTGGTTTTCTAATATAAACCTTTTTCTTATTTGAACCAAAGTTTTCTGATTCACATGAATATTTCTAGTTTCAACATGTTTCTATAAGGTATGAAATTTCAAAGTTTATCTTCCAACTTCACTTTCCTTATCACGAAATTCCTTTGAGTATTGATATATCTATTTTGAATCACTTTCACTTTCATTGGAAATCTTCATTTTTTATTCCTCAATATTTCCAACATCCTTTGTTAAGGAATTTGGATTTTCAATAGATTTCATATCATATGAATCCAAAAAAAAATTTAAATGCTTTTTCTTGTATTTATAACTTATTCTGTTAGGTGAGTATCCCATGAAAATTACTTCTTCATCTTTCTCATCAAATTTTCCAAGATCTAGATTTTTTATTTTTAGTAAACATGAAATTCCAAAGACTTTGAAGTATTTAAATGAAGTTTTTTTATTATACCACATTTCATAGGAAGTCATGTTAGATTCTAACCTCAAAAAACATCTATTTTGTATATGTACAATGGTACTAACAGCTTATCTCTAGTAGAACTTTGAAAGTTTGTATTATGCTAACATGATTCTTCCCATTTCCACCAAACTTTTATTTTTTCCTTTCTGCTACTCCATTTTATTATGGAGTGTAGGGAGCACTATACTGATGTTTGATTCTATGATTTCTCAGATAATATTGAAAAGCATTGCATGTGAATTATGTATCATTATATGTTCTCAACTTCTTTATATAAACCCACATTTATCTCTCAACGTCTTTTTTGAAAAATCTAAACATCTCTACAACCTTTTATTTATGTTTCATAAACATGATATTCGTCATCTGAGTGAAATCATCAATGAAAGTGATAAAGTACATTTTTTTTATTGATGTATCATTGGTCCACATAGATATGAATGAATAAGTTCAAAAATTCTGGTAGACTGAATCTTAACTTTCTTATGACTTTTACTAGTCATTTTCCCTTTCTAACAAGTTATACAAACATCATCTTCTATTATTTTCAAAGTAGGAAAATTTAAAAATTCATTAACTTTAGAAATTTTTTTCATGATTTTATTCCCAAGATGGTCGAATCTATGATGACACAACTAATTCTCATCATCAGCACTTAGATTACATGAGTTATTAAGTTCTCCAATCTGAAAAATATTGTTTCTGGTTCTTTCTCCTATCATAACAACTTTTCCATCTTCCACAATTCTGATGATACACGAATCTTTTCTAAAAATAATTTTTTTCCATCATCAAAAAGCTGAATTACACTAAGTAAGTTATGATTTAGCCCATCAAAAAATATAACTTCCTTAGATTTCAACTTTTCAACTTCAATATCATCTGTTCCAATTCCTTTAATTTTCAACTAACTATCATTCCTGAAGGTAACAGCTCTTACATCACTTTTTTCAACATATTTCAATATTTCCAACTCACTTATCATGTGTGATGAACAACCAATATCTTGTATCCATATTTTTCTATTTTTAGTTTTTTTAAGGTTTTCTCAACAAAAAAAAGTTCTTTCCTCAACTTTATTATTTCTAGTTTCCGTTTCTTTTCTAGAAAAATAATTTTTCCTTAGAAGAGTTGTTAAACATGAAGAGTCCAGATTTGGATATATCACTAAGAGGGGGAGTGGGTGAATTAGGGATGTACTTTTACAATTTATTCTTTTCAAATCAACCTCTGTGACTAGTTAATATCTAAATCCATTGTTCTTTAGAGTCTCACTTCTCCCGTATGCAAACAACTGAAAAACACTAAAAAATCACACACAAGTTTTTTACAAGGTTTTTCCCCAATGTGGGTGACTACATCCTTGCTGTGTTCGGGATTATTCAAGACACAAAATTTCTACTGGTAATAAGCAATTTGATTAAAAATACAGAAAATATCCCAAAATGTATGACATACAAACTCCTATAATGTATGGTCACAATTGATTATAATGGACCGTATCCCGATAGGATCTTTAGACTGTCACCCCACCAATTTTATTTATACTGACTCCCTCCAGTTGATCTATATCCCGAAAATCTCTTGTTATTTATACTGGAATCCTACTAGTACTTCAATGAATCTCCATTATCTCTTACGAATAGGTTTTCAACTTCCACTGAATTCTAATGTAGTGATATGTTGGATTTGTTCTGCTTCAAGTCCACTCAGTATAATCTTCTAATTAACTGTCAGCCTTTATTACAACACTTGTTACTGTATTCTCATTGTTCTTAGATCAAACATGTATATTGCATGAAACTTTCTACGCTGAATTTTCATACGGTTTCACCTTCATGAGATCATTCATTTATTTTAAAATAATAATGCATTCACACATGTACTGACTTCTATACTCAGGTAATGTAGGAACGTATACACAAGCACTATACTTAACTTATGCCTCATTCGTGCTACACCTTCAAAACATCACACTATCCACTATTATTTTTTTCACTTATGTTGTATGAAAAAACTATCCACCATGCATATACTACTCACTACCTTCATGCATGAAAATAAAAATGCCCACTTCTCTTCTTCCTTGTGCATGCTAATGATTTGTGCACAACAATATAGAACCCTCAGTATTTTACATGAAAATCACCTTGTATGCACAGTATGAACACACACAATTTTACATGTGGAGTTCTTTTCTCATAGGTGTGTAAATCTCACTATCCAATTTATATTACTTAAGGCATGCACTATCCTCTTCTTCATGAAAAAAAAGCAAGCACATGTTCTAGATGCTTAGTGAAAATCAGGGAAACACATAACACGTTATCCCAATAGGCTCTGTGAAATATCAGTTCGTTCTTGAATTTTTCCAATTGTACTAGGCATAGGTCAAACAATCATGGACTTCTTCTCCTTCGTGTAAAAAAAGCTACATGTAACCTTTCTCTTTCACAAACCATAGATCTTACTTTTCTCTATTTCTTGGGGAACAAGAGGTTCTCACAAAAATGATTGACACTCCCAGTGCCTTGGTGAATGATTGTCATTTATAGGAAACTATCCCACTGACTCAGCTTGTTTGAACTGCCAATTTTTCAATAGGTCGTCTCTGTTTCTCGATAACGGTGAATCACCATCATCAGGAAAAAAAAATTTCGTAACTCACTATATATCATCATTTTGATCTTTATATTTCATGAAAACTTAGTTGCATGGGATTTCAATATGATTCAGATCACCATAAGACTCAAATAAATCTCCATTATCATTGCTCAAGTTTCTGTCGATGTCACTTTATGAAGATCTCCATCGACGAACAGAGGAAATTCACGCTCCAATATCATTGCTCAAGTTTCTACGCATCTCATTTTTCTCTTGAAAACATAACCATCTCAATTATATGAGAATTACATAATCACTTTAAAGATAGGAATAATCTCATATATTTTTCTTGGAAAAGACCTTTTAGTTAATCAACTCTAAGTCTACATGGGAAAATCCGGTGTAGAAAACAAGAGAGATATAACCAAAAATGTCTAAGATATCCATAAAATGTCATGTATGTGAAATCATGCTCAGGATATCTTAAGTCTCATTCAAGGGATTAAATATAATCAATGAAATGTTAAATCCTACACATACTTCAACAAACACATTAGAAAGTTAAGTGAAAAGGATAAAACTCCCCCTATGTTTTATTTTTTCATCAACCACCCCCCTAATTGATAAGATAATACAATTATAAATAAGAGATAAAAGTTTGATTGGAATACCTTGACCTTTATATTTTTTTAATCTGTCCAAAGTTTTCATATTCATTCTCAACATTGACCCCATTAAGGGATGCACATTTTTCTTTCATTTCATGAAAATCAGTAAACTCCATGAAGTACAATCTCATCATGTTGTCCAGAAGTGACTGCCTCAAACATCTCCTTCAATCCCCTGCATTGTTAGTTCAAAAAACATAAAATAATAGGAAAAAGGGAGGGACGTCTTGGTTTCTCAAAAATAAAATTCAGACTGAGAGTTTACACTCAATCTGAGCCTTTCTTTTATTCCAATATCATCATGGGAAGATTTCTTTGAACTCTTATTTTTATTTAAAGCCTCATTGATTTGACTATCATTTTTCTTCCCTTCTTATTCTTTATGTTGAAAAAAAATCAACATTATTTTCTGAATCCACTCACTTTCCTTTAAATTTAGCAAGTTCCTAGGCTTCCTATAATTGTTTAGACAGTTTCAACTAATCTTTACAAACAATTAGGCAGCTTTTTTTGACATTCTTAGTGTTCATAGAATTTACCATCTGACAAGAATTGATTTAAATAAACTGGTTAGAGATATTTTATTTTATTTGATATTTATTTGCTTTAGAAGTCTATAATAATTGTACTAGAAGTGTTTTCATGCAAGTTTTAGCATGATGACCTTGTTGGTCACATATTTTAAATATTTTCTTTATACAATCAAGATTATTCTGAGTAGACAGACCGGTTGATTTCTCAGTGACAAATTTATGCATTCTAAGATTTTTCCTTCTTCTCACATAGATGCCTATTTTCTTTTCAGAATTTTCCCCTTTATATATTCCAATAATGAGGAAGTGAAATATTAAACCATCATTTGTAGGATTTGTTCCCAAATTTACCACAACACCAGCAGTAACCTCCGAAACTTCATCTTCCAAGATCCTGAAAATTTTGTTGGTTATAAACGGATTTCTTTTTGGACACAATCCTGACATTATTTTTCCTGAGTCTTGGAGAACATTATTTTCCCAACTCACTTAAGTGAACACTATCATCATCAATCCATATTCTTCCAATTTTCATGTCATAACCTGCATCAACAGATGAAATAGATTTAGTACCACTATTAAAATCATAAATAACATGTACCTTCCTCTTTGGAATAGTATTCATAGTAGCTTTGAATGATTCATCTTGAACATAAATTGCTTTATCAAAATCATCTTTCATCATTTTCAAGGTGTTTTATACTTTAAGACACCTAGACTATGTCTCACCTAGTTCTTCTTCTTTTGCAGCCAATTTTGCATTAAGATCTTTCAACATTCTCTTGTTCTGCGATTTTCACCTTAAATGTTTTGATATCTTCAATAAGATAATTATCCTTATTGTTTTCATTTCCTTTCTATTTCTCCAGTAGTTTGATTCTTTTCTTGAGTAGAGTGTTTTGATTAAGACATGCTACAAGTTAAGATCTCAGCATGTACTTATGATAGCTCTCTTCTTCTTTCTCATCACTGCTTGAAGAATTAACTTTCCTCTTAACTTGTTCTATGAAGGTTTTATTATTTTTAGTTGAACCTTCATCTTATGATTCAATCCATGTTAAATAATCTTCATCTAATTTCCTACTCGTCAAATTTTTCTTGTACTTCCTTGAGAACTTTTTCTTCTTTCCACTATCACCCTTTCTACCTTTTTGAAATATTCTTTTAATGTAGTCTTTTTCATCACCATCACTCTCAGAATCATCAAAATATTTATTTGTACAATCAATTGAAAAATGTCCAATTTGACCACAATTAAAGCACTTTAAAGGAAGTACACCTTTAATTTTCCTCTTCCTCTTCTAACATTTTTAGAAATAAATGCCATGACTCTTTTATAATCAGTATCATATACCTCATCCTCATCAGAATCTGAGAATGGTTCATCATTATTTTCCTTCATCTTGAGACTTTTCATTAATTTGAAATCCATTTACTCCTTAACTTTCTTTTTGAACATATGAGCTTTTCTCATATCATAATTGAGAAGTGTATTATGTAATTTATCAAGAGATAAGTCTCCAACTTCTTCCAAGGTATAAATCTTTGAGTCAAATCAATCAGGAAAATTATGCATCAATTTTTTGACAACAGATGAATCTTCCGGAGTATCTCTAAAACCCCTGATATGACTTACAATCCCATTCACCCCGGTAAAGTAGTCATCAACTATCTCATTATCATCCATTCGAATATCTTCAAACTTAGCTCTCTAGATTTGAAGTTTGGCTTCTTTGATCTTCACATTCCCTTCAAACATATTCTCAAGTTTATCCCATATCTCCTTTGATATTTTTAATCCTATCACTTTAGTGAAAACTTTATCAGATAAGGATGAAAAAATAGTATTGTTGGCTTTCCCATATACTTAAATATTTCTCTTATCAGACTATGTCATGGGAGTATCAACTCCTTGTATAATAAAACCAATTATTGCAGCATCATTAACTTCAAGACCTTGTAAAGGAAGATATGGAAGCATTCAATTCTTCCATCCATAATATTTCTTGCCATCGAAGAAAGGAACCCCTCTATTTCTGACTAAATTCAAATTCTCCATCAATAGATCTTCAGTTAAGATTAGATCATTACAGAGGAAACATTGTGCTCTGATACCACTTGAAGAGTCCAGGTTTGTATATATCACTGAGAGGGGGAGGGGGTGGATCAGTGATGTACTTTTACAATTTATTTTTTTAAATAAACCTCTGTGACTGTTTAAGATCTTGATCCCTTATTCTTTAGAGTCTCACTTCTCCCATATTCAAACGATTGAAAACATTGAAAAAACACACACAGGGTTTTTATAAGGTTCTCCCCTGATGTGGGTGACTACATCCTTGTTGTGTTCAGGATAATCCAAGACACAAAATTTCCTCTAGTAATAATCAATGTGACTATAAATACAAAAAATCTCCCAAAATGCCTGATAGATAAACTCCCATAATGCCTAATCACAACTGATTATAGTGAACCTTATCCTGATAGGATCTTTAGACTAGCATCCCACCAGTGTTCTTTATAATGACTCCCACTAGTTGATTTATCTCCCGAAAAGCTTCTATTATTTATACTGGCATCCTTCCAGTACTTCAATGAATCTTCACCACCTCTTATGAACAGATCTTCAACCTGCACTGACTTCTGATGCAGTGATCTATTGGCCTTGTTCTGCTTCAAGTACACTCAGTATAATCTTTTGATTAATTGTCGGCCTCGCTCACAATACTTGTCACTGGTTTCTCATTATGATTAGATCAAACATGTATATTTCATATAACTCACTACACTAACTTTTCATACGGTTTCACCTACATGATATCATGCATGTATTCTCAAATACTAATGTATTCACACATGTATCCACACATGTACCTTCTTCTATACTCATGTAATGCAGGGACATATACACAAGCACTGTGCTTAAATTTTTCCTTGTGTGCGCTACACCTTCAAAACATCACATTGTCGACTATTATTTTCCTCACTTACGTTGAATGAAAACATTGTCCACCATGCATGTACTACTAACTACCTTCATGCATGAAAATCAGAATGTCCGCTTCTCTTCTGCATTGTGCGTGTTAATGCTTTGAGCGCAACAGTATAACACCCTCAGTATTTTTCATGAAACTCACTTTGTATGCATATTATGCACACACACAATTTTACATGAGGAGTTCTTTGCGCATAGGTGTGTAAATCTCATTGTCCACTTTATATTACTTAAATCATGCGCTGAAACCTTTTTCGCACAAAACAAGCAATCACAGGTTCTGGATGCTTCATGCCAACTAGAGAAGCATGTAAAACTCTATCCCAATAAGCTCTGTGAAATATCATTTACTTCGCAAATTTGTATAAGTGTGCTAAGCACAAGTCGAACATTTTTGGCTTTCTTCTCCTTCATGCAAATAATAGTTGCACGAAACCTTTCTCTTTCACAAATCAAAGAGATCAATTTTCTCTATTTCTCTAGAAACAAGAGGCTCTCACAAAAATTATTAACACTCCCACTACCGCAGTGCATGCTGGTATTTATAGGCAACTATCCCACTGACTTAGCTTATCTAAACTGTCTATCTTCAAACAAGTTGTCTCTGTTTCGCGATAATGGAAAATCATCGTCATCCAAAAAACATTTTCTGCAACTCACTGTATATAAATGTTTTGATCTTCATATTTCATGAAAACTTAGTTTCATGGGATTTTGATCCAATTTAGATCACCAGAAGAGACTCATATGAAGCTCCAAGTTCACTTCCCAAGTTTCTGTCGACATCACTTCATGAAGATATCCATCGAAGAACAGAGGAACTTCATGCTATATCTCATCAGTTTGAACATTGTTAAAAACATGAAAAAAAATATGAAAGTGATTATGATCATATAAATATTTTTAGGATGATGAAATGGTGATCAGGAATCTTGGGTCGATATTGGGACAACACCACATGGTGATATCCCAATGAATAAGATTCTTTGACAGACAAGACAAGACACTTGGGTGTGACTGAGAATGAAGATAAGATTTCTAAGATAATCAGACAACCTAGAAAAATAGATCGATGAATCAGACAACATGGATCTTCAGATCGGCAGATCGGATGATGAAATTTTGTTCAGGGCTGTAGTAACATGAAAAAAATCATTCCCACATCGAAACGGCCTAAAAATATTGCCTGCCCTATAACACAAAGCATGTGGATAGTAGTTTAAAATTGGTTACTGATCTCGCTTATCCTTTCTTGGCACTGCCCCATGTTAGGCGCTCCTCTGCTGCTTCCATCATTCCTCCCCACATGGTGTTTTCTACACCTATGCATGTTCCCTTATTGGCACGCTCGATGTTAAATCTCTCCCTCAGCTACAGCCTGCCCATGCTAGCCAGTAAGGTGAAGCCCTCTTTTTAGTAGGATTATAAAAAAATGTTCTAAGAATAAATCCAATCCATACTAAGGTTATCAAAATATTCCTCATGAAAAACATTAAATTAAATTTTTCATGGTCATTATAAACTCCTCTTTCTTTTAACTCCTCAAATTTTCAACCATCTGATGATAAAACAACAAAACTTGAAAAACAATCTCCACTTTCTAACATTTTCTCAATTTACTGATTGATAATCAGTATCAAATGGTCTTCAATAAATGTGGTAAAAAATTTCATTATCCTAATATAATTGGAACATGTCTTTAGAACTTAAGAAGAGTTCTACAATTGTCACATTTAAAAACTCATTGAATTTTCATTTCATTAACTAATTCAAAACAATTTCAACTTCAACAAACCAATTAGATTCTTCAATATAATCTTCAGAATAGTGACCAACTTGGTCACATCTTCCACATACTTATTCCAGAAATTCAAATTTGTTTTTCATTGGAAGTTTTCTAACATCTTGAGATTTTACTTTTCCAACTTTTTGTGTTTTAGGAAAGTTACTCATTATTCTTCCACCATTGCTTTCCCATTGTTCATATCTTTTTCCAAGAAGTAAAAAATTATATGAACAATTATATTCCATGTTCCCATAGATTCTACAACACCAACAGAATCCATAAAATCTTTATTTTCTGTAGAAGTATGATGTTTCCCTATAATAATATTGTCTATGTTCATAAAATTTTTCAACTTTAGTTTCCTCTGGGAATGCAACAACCTTCTTATGGGAGAAATTTTCAAATTTTGTTGATGTGATGTATTTTTTACATCCCTTATCAACCAAAGCTTTCCCAATACTTTTCCTAACACCTAAAATGTTATAAATATTATATGAACTTTTTAGTTTAGTGGGATTATATTTCACCTAAATCCTGGAGTGAAATTTTTCTGCAGTTCCAAATGATTCAACTTTTACTTCTGAATCCTTGTTGAAATTTTCATTTAACCTTCCTAATGTACCTTCAACTACAAGAAGGTTCGATTGAGTTTCGTTAACTTCATCTTCCTTAGCTACCAACTTCTTACTAAGGTCCTCAACCATCTTTCCCTATTCATAAATTTTCAGTTTGTAACTTAAGATCTCCTGGATTTATTTTTCTTCTTTCTTAGCAAAATCTTTTCTTCCTTAAATAAAATTTTCACTATCTTTCTTCATAATTTTGATTTCTTTCTTGAGATTTTTGTTTTTCTCAAGACATGAAACAAGTTTTGATATGAGATGATACTCTCTATAAGATTCTTCACCTCCTCCTTCACTATTTTATTAATCTTTCATTTTCTCAATATTTTCAAAGAAGGTTTTGATCCTTTTGAAACTTTCATCTTTTGACAAATCAATCTCATCAAAGTCATATTCAAATTTCTTACTTAGCATACTTCTTCTGTTTCCAGTTATCTTCTTATTTACACCAATGTACTTATTTTCTTTCTTGGGAGTTTTTCAAACTTCTTCCACCAAGTTTTTTCTTCAGAATGATCTTCAAATTCACCAACTTTCTTTTTGGGTCAATTCATAGAAACATTCCTGATAACACCACACTCAAAACATTTGAGAGGAATTTTTCATCTATACTTTTATCTTCCTATATGATAGTTCTTGGAGATAATAGACATTATTTTTTCATTCAACCCATCATCATCCTTATCTTCAAAATCACAAGGATCAACATCTTCAACATCTTGAATTTTCATCTTTCTCATAGCTTCAAAATCCATTTTTTCTTTCATATTATTTTTGAAAACTAGAGATTTTCTCATTTCATAGACAATAAAAAATTTATGTAGTTCATCAAGTGATAAATAATATTTATCTTCTAAAGAATAAATTTCAGAATTGAACCTATCTGGAAAGTTTCGCACAAGTTTCTTAATAATTGTAGAATCTTCAAAGACATCTCTAAAACCTTTGATGTTTCAAAAAACTTCATTTACTCTGGTGAAGTACTCGTCAATAGTTTCCTCATATCACATTCTTATATCTTCAAACTTTCTATGCTATATTTCTAGCTTCGCTTCTTTTATTTTAGTATTTACTCCAAAAATACTTTTGATTTTATCCCATATAAGAATTGCTGTTTTAAGACCCATCACCTTCATATAAACATTTTTTGATAGAGATATAAGAATAGAATTTCAAGTTTTTTCCATCAACTTCAATATTTCTATTGTAAGAAAAAGTCATAGGAGCTTCTTTCTCAATGGGTGGAAAACCAATTATAGAAACATCAACAACTTCCAGGACAAGCGACAGAAGATAGGGAATCATTCTATTTTTCCATCCAAAAAATTTTTTCCATAAAAATTAGAAATTCCTCTACTATTGACTGAATCACTACAAAAAATGACCACTGTAGAAGGGGTTATAACCCCTTTTAAAGGCATTAGCGGCGGTTATGAAGAATCACCGCTAATGTTCCCGCCTACTGTTAGTAGAGGCAGTTTTTAAGAAGCGTTGGTACATGTGTGATGAATTTTGCGGTAGTTACATTAGAGGGGGTTTTAAACCCCCTCTAATGTAGCCCAAAATTTACCAGAAATGGTTGTTATTAGAGTCGATCGGGGACAGACACCACTTGACGACCTGGGGGGACATACAGACACGAAGCGATGATTGGGGGGGACAGACAGACACGTGGGAGACGACCGGGGCCGGGGGGACAGACAGACAGGCCTGTGGGGGACCGGGATAGACACACGACCCGCGGGATGACTTGGGCGGGACACGGAGAGACACAGATTTTTCTTAAAAAAACAGAGAGATAATTTGATGGCCTTTAGTTTGATGAACTTAGTATGATGCACCTTTTCTCAGTCTGCACCTATTACAAAACTTTCTAAACTTCCTGTTTAAAAAAACAACACTTCTCAAATTTTTTCTCAAACACTCAGTTTGATCCCCTCAGTCTAGTAAGTAAAACCTTCTACAAATTTATCTTATGACTGAAGCCTTTATTTGAAAAATCCTTATGACATAAAAGATTCCGAACTTTATCTTTTTGTCTCCCTCTAAACAGAAACTCAATATGATGTACTATGTACTTTTACTTATAGGTTCTCTAGAAGAGAAAAGTGTAGGAAACCAATTTCTATTTCCCATTCACTCAAATTCCAAAACTCCAAATTTCACATTTATCTGAGATTCATTTTTACCATTTCAAATATTCTTAACTCTTTAGGGTACTTCTTGAAACTTCTTGAATATTCACAACTTTTCTTGAACTTCACAACATTAGTCCAAAAATGAAGATCCAAAAAACTCATCATTTTTTGGATCCTCTTGACCCAATTGAAACAAACTCAATAATCAGTTCACAATTTGTAAATAAATTATTGTCTAATGGTCATTATTTAACCAGAGATTTAACAACTTCACAACTTAGAATTGATTATTCCTCTATTAAAAACTCTTGACCCACTAAAGATAAGAAGAAACAAATAATTGCTCTCTCCGATGCTCCAAGCCAGCTGAAAATGGTTGACTATATTGTTGCAACTTATAAAGACTTCAGAAACCTACAACGAATACCTAGTAGCAATTTCTATATGTCTCAAAATTTTCATCCACTTTCTCCATATGATCATACTGTTCATCTTCTATTTAGTATGATTATTATGTTTCTGATGAAACTCTAAATCTGATGACTTATTGGTGTCAAAATCTCATCTTATGGATTGGCATAAACAACTTTTCCTATGAATCAACTTCATCTTTCATATTTTTCAAAACCACACAAACTCAGAAACCACAACACATCCAGCTTCCTGAAAAATTATTTGTCTGATGATCTATGTCTAATGACTTGGATAAAAAACCTCCCTTTGAATAAACTCAGCAATTAGCACATGTCCGATCAGATCTATCTGATAGAAAACTCAAACTTTTCTAACTTTCAACAACTTCTTCATCCGATCAACTTCTATAGTGAAGTGACTTCAAAATTTCTTATACTTTTGGTTGAAAGAAAAGATGATCCCCTCCTTTGTCTTTTCTTAGAAATTCAAATCTCACATCTTGAGCCTCTTCAAGTTTCTTTCATAATTACAACATTGTAACAACTCATAACTTAGAAACTGCATTTCTAATAAAAGAAATGTCCAATGATTTTCATTTTATCAAGTGTGTCCAATCTAATGACCTACATCTAATAAAAAATTGCATTTCTTAAAACTTTATCAACTTCATTCATTCATACTTCTAACGAATTCTACATCTGGTGCTTCTCAGTTCGATGAGCTACATTTGAAACACTTCAACTTTGGAAACTCCAGAAATTCACATTTTACTTTTCTTCTACAAACTCCAGATTGTATTATGACTTCTTCATGATGTTTTAGGAACTTGAAAGAACATCATATTATCATCTAACTAACTTTGGATAGTTCTAAAACTTTATATCATTTTAAGTCTCAACAACATAGAAAACTTTCTGAATTTGATTTCCAACAACTTCTGACTTTCTATCAAAATATCAATCCGATGGACTGTGTCTGATGGATCGTCTGATGGAGTGTCTGATCGCCAAATATGCAAAAACAGTTTCTTTATCTGTATTTTCAGAAACTTCTTAGAAAACAAGTTATAAACTTTCAGCAACACATCTTTCACCTGATTTACAAAAAATTATTTTACAAAAATTTAGTTGTCAAAAAAAAAACAAAACTTCGTTAAAATGAAACATCATAAAGGAGGATAATTTTTTTAAAAGGTTTTTTTAATTTTTTTATTAAAAAGGATGGGGTTTCCAGGTTTTTTAAAAATGGGTTCGGAGAAGCGTGAACCTCGTTCACACTTCTCCATTCTGAGAGAGAAGCATGAATGAGGTTCACGCTTCTCCCTCTCAACTAAAGAGGCATGAATGTCATTCATGCCTTTATATATATATATATATATTATCATTAATATGATATAATATTTATTATTAATATTAATTTCTCTCAATATTGCTTATAAATATTTGTTAAAATTTTCATTGATATAAAATATTAATAGTTTATTGATAAATTATATATTTATCAATAATGAATAGTATTATTTATTATTAGTTAATATTATTTTATTATTTTATTAATTAAATAATAGTAAAAAATGATTATTTATAAGATTTTAATTATTAATATTTGTTTAAGTTTTTGTTGATATAATTATTATTAATATTTTAATATGTAATTTTTTTAAATATAGATTGTATTATTTGTTATTAATTAATATAATATAATTAATAGCATTATAGAAAATATTTTTTTATAATAAGGTAAATAAAAAAAATTTATTTAAAAAAAATGTACTAATTAATAATTATATTATTTTTAATATATTATGTTTTATTATTAAATAATTACTTATATAATAAATAAGATAATATTTATTATTAATATTAATTATACTTATAGACTTGAAAATAATAATAATATTACTATTTATTAATTAATTTAAGATGATTATTAATTATATTAATATGCAGTATTATAATCCATATTATATATAATAAATAATCATCTGAAATTAATTATTAAATATTAATAATATTTATTGAATTAAAAATAATAATATGATTAATATTTATTAATTAATTTAAGAATATTATGTATTGTATATAATATGGATACTAATAGTAAGTATTAATATGAATAAAAAATAGTAATTATTAGTATTACCAATTTATTTATTAATATTAATGTTTCTTATTTGTTGAAAATTATTTGTATGAATTTCCAATTATATCAAGTAATTGATTTATGCAACATTATGTAATATATTAGTATGTTTTTAAATAATGTATAAATAATGATTTCAAAAACATACAACATGTATCATCAATCTAATCTACATATGTGGTTTGGATGCTCCTATGTACCACAACCAGATGTATATATGATGCATCCACAATATCTTTGTCTACGTCTCTACTATGGCGTATGTTGCTCCTATATATCATCATCGACACCCACCTCCATGTCATCCTATGTGGAAGGTGGTGGATGTACAGTTTCAATGCTTGTACTCTGTCATGCCTCTAAGGATAGTGGCTACAGGTGGCGATAACTCTCACCAATGTATGAAAAAGTTGGTTGTTGTGCTGCGAATGTCTACGAATCATAGGCTAATAAAGTATCCAGCACATACCAGTCAATTTCTATCTATGCAACAAAATCATACATGCTAATTTCCCCTATATGTGACTGTGCATGTGGATGTGGATGTGGATCATATGTAGTAGGAGCTGGAGGAGCATATGCCTAATCATGATGAACACCCCCTCCTATGTCACATCAACATCCATAACAGGGTCGCCACCCCTGACACATCTATATCAGGATTAGCAGCCTCAACATCACATGGCAGATCAAAGAAAATCCCATAATAAATCTTTTCCATGGGAGGAACCAACTTCATCACAGCTCTATGAAAATATGCCTGGTCAAATACGCCTCCCTCTACCGGATCAAAGATGTGAAGGAGATGGGTGATAAGAGCATCCTGTGAAAACAAATTATAATGTTAAGTAATGTTAATAAAAAATCTATTCAATAGTGGAAGGAAGAATTATTACTAAGTCATGAAAGCCTTGTCTGTGTCATGTAAGAAATATGACTGGGGACCTACAGTACCATGGTGCATAATATAGATGATCGAATAAATGCATACATACTATGTCATCCCCTCATAATCGGGACTCATGTCATCTGTCCCACGAATCAATATATCCTACATGATACCTCCTCCAATCAAAGTCTCTCTTTCCTAACATCTTCAGGGAATGAAGTGAATGTAACTAACTGGGCGAGTCAAGAATGGGATGAAGGAATCTGAACTGAATCATAACTCTATCAGTCTGATGCCACTCAACAATATGAAAATGAATCAAAGGAACAATATAGGAGCTGGCAGCAAGCATCGTCGTACAATACGGCGAAAGACTCTGGATGATATCATCAATATATGGCATCCATGAAATCTGAAAAAAAAAACGAATAATCAATTAATAAATGAATACATGTACAATATAGAATAAAGATTTCACTATATAAATAATAACTACTTACGTCGTCTGGCCGAAGACTGTCTAGCATAAGTCTATAGGTGTGGACATCATGTCTGGTTGTATTTGAATATCAATGTTCCTGAATCCACCTGTAGATAACATTGTTATAGTTATATTTCATAATAGAAAATTATACAACTAATTTAGACATTAGAATAAGGGAATAATATACCATCATCCATGCAGAGACTGCTACAATATCAGCAGACAATGATGTATGAGCATGTGTAACTAAGCGAGGGATGTGCTCTTATATCCACATCTGTATAAGAATAACGTGTCTTGTGATCTTCATCTTATCGATGCAACATGCATTGCATACCACCCTGTATGTATATGCGAGACAGGCAGACCCCCATCTATACTGGCCTTCCCGGACCAAGTCCTCTAATAAAGGTAAATATATCAGATGTATAAATATAGTGGAATGATCAACGAAAATCATGTCATCGATCAGCCTTAAAATGTATACACATGAAAATCACAGCACGATGATCTCGATGACATCCTCTTCCAGATGTGTGAAATGCTAGTTTATCCATGGCATGCATAATCTACTACCAACGATAGACCTTCCATCATTGTGGACCTCAATGCCTGGTAATATATGAACCAGCTCAAATCAATCTGCTCTGACTCGGCCTGTCACAACCACACCGTCGATGGGGAGGCCCAATATAATGGATGCATCCTGTAGTGTAATAGTCATCTCCCCCTCTGTAATATGGAATGTATGTGACTCTATCCACCATCTCTCTACGATCGCAGCAATGAGCCGATGATCGATAAAGGTGAAGTCGCAAATCACTATGTCATAGAACCCAACATGACGAAGATGGGGGATGATAACGAGAGGTGGTGGGAAATGATGAGATCTTCATACACTCAAAGGAGGCACTAGATATCCCTCTAAAACCAGTTGTGAAACATGCCTATCCGAGAATATAAGCAATGGAGGGCCTTCTATATGTACATTTGATATCATTGTTACTTTTTTATAGTGAATTAAATAAAATTTGTAAACTTTTTAAAAAAACCCACAATAAGAAAAATGAGGTAGATAATTTGCATGTATAATTCTGTATTATGATGAAAAAAGAGGTAAACAAATATATGTGGTAGATGTTGTTGGTTTAGTCTATGAATTTCTTTTTTTATTGATCTCTAATTAAGTTTAATTTATTGTAAATATTTTTATATAAAACATCCATGAAGAAAATCCATCATAGAACATGTGGCTTCATGATATATTCATTTTTGTTGTTTGTTTGTTTTTTTAATAGATATGGTATCATAAAAATCTTTATGATAGAATCTAGAAATGAAACAAACCAGAGTTGCAATAGGTCACAAATGGAGAAACTCATAAATAAAAGGATTCATTAATGAAATTTCTGCATACAAAAAATATATATACACATTCATGATAAAATACATAGACTCGTTCATGTATGATGGGAAGCGGAGCACTCTCCTACTACTTGGGGATATCTCTTATGAGTATGCCCTTCTGTGTGAAAAATGTTTCACTATATTCCCCCTCCCCATTGTTGAGGCTGATCCATCTCATTTTTTATTCAAGTAGACTTTGGTCTTCCCTAGGAGTGCAACTTGGTAATATCAAGCCAATAATTTAAAAAACGATAAAAATTAAAAAAATCATAAATGAAAAAAACAAAATTACAAAACTTGGAAATATTAGGGATGATAGTCGGTTGATCAGCAGGCAATGTGATAGAATTAAAGTTACCAACATGCATCCAAGATGCACTATAACAGTTAATTAGAGTGTTCATGTGATACACTGGGTCAACATAGGGCTCCCATGATATGTTTACTGATGCACAAGCTGAAACAACACGTACACAAGGATATATCAATGCCTGGAAGTTGCCACAATCAAAGTACCTATTATCCAACATGACCACCAGCACTCGACCACTATTGTATGTAACCTAGTCGTAGCACTCTCTTACTTGAAAGAAGCTCTGTACCCAGTCAAAGGTTAGAACACTCAATCCTTATGCGTCATGTAGTATCTGATTAATGTCACTTTGTAAATACTAAGTAAAACACATTCTATTTTCCATCCTATGATAGGCATCTTAGGACCATTCAACAAAGTAGTGCACACATCTATAAAATATCTCTTGCACTAACCCTATGATCGACAGTTTGTGCACACCCTTAAGGACCCCATTTATGTACTCCACTATATTAGTGGTCATATGGTCATATATCCTACCACCATCAAATTTTAATGGCCATTTATCCTTTGAAATTTGCATCATATATTCATACACATCTTCATTAGCCCTTTGAATCTCTTCAAGACGTTGATCAACCCAATCTTATTGGGGATCATATATTGAAACCATAAGAGAATAATGTATTTAAATGGATATTAAAATTTCTTTCAAAAAGAAAGTTAAACATACCCAACTTGAGTATCACCTTCTTTATTGACTCATCTCTAAAATTCTTATGCACATTACTTGCAATATGTTTAATACAATATCGATGATAATCATTTGGTTCTCTCCATGAAACATCATCACTGTTAATAGCCTCTATAATCACTCGATGGTGATCAGATATCAGGCACACTCCCTAGTTTTGTGTGACATGAATGTGTATACATACCAAAAACCAACTCCATGATTCAAAATTTTCTTTTTCAACAATAGTGAATGAAAGTGGTAGAGGAGCATGATTATCATCCTATTTGGCAGAAATAAGTAGAACACATGTATACATTCTATAAAGGAAAGTGTCATCGACCTGAATGAATTGTTTATAATAGAGAAAAGCAGCGATGTGTGGACTAAATGCCCAAAACAACCTACTGAACTCCACATTTGATTGATCAACTCAGTGATTGAAGGAAACATACTCAATAGTGTCCAAAATGATAAATAATCTGATTGTTGAGAGACAAAAATTCCATAAGCTGTGGAAACATTGCATATGATTCATCCCAATCACCATACACTTTTAAAATTGCATTTTGTTTTGCATTCCAAGATTTTTTATAGGATATCTTATCGTTAAACAACTGTTGTATTCATTCCTAAACAAGGGACACAGGAACACCCTAACATGTTTGTATCATCTCTACAATAACAGTTGATATAAGATCTGCATCAAGTGAAGATTGATCCTGCGATAAGGTTGGATATACACAAGTTTGTGGGCCTTCTAATTTGGTTATCTTCCAACATACAAAAAAAAATTCATATATTTCTCTCAATTGGAATTTACATTTTGGCCCATATTTTTCACATCGAATGAGATATTTTTCCTTCTTCGACTAATCAACCACAAATGTGAAATGTTGCTCTATATGGTATTATTTTATCACATTTTTCATGGAAACGTTACTTTCAAACTCCTCACTGACATAGATGGTGTTATCAGTTGATAAAGATCTATTCCCTATAATTATAGGGAATTCAGTAGCTAGTGTAATGACATCTCAATCAAAATCTTGTGCACGCAACATTCCTTCGACTAAGGAAGTCAATACTAAAGGATGATTACCACTAACCAGTGGATGCCTATCTATAATAGGAGCCTTAGAAGGTTCATTTCTATAACGTCTCAGACTCAGATGCCACCTGAAACGGTGCCACAAACTCATTTGGTCACAAGGCCTCAAGCGCATCTCCCCAAATGCCAGAGACTGCTAACTAGCAGCGAGGGCCTAGGTGAGTCAGTGGGGAGACTGTTCCCTCATTACCAGAGTATCACAGCGGAAGTCAAATATATATACAATAGCAGAAGAGAAATAAACAGTATACAACTGAAAGTAAGACAAGATAGAAATTTATATCAATAACTAGAAGTGTCTCATATACAAAAAAAATGCAAATGGTACAAGTGTCTAGAAAATAGCCAAAGCAGGTACAATGCAATGTAATACAGTACAAGTACTAAAAATAACAAAATTCCAAAAAGGTTTCCCAACAACGCAAGCCTCATCTTGGTCCCCTGCTCCAAAGCCACAGTCAAAAACCTGTACTAGGGTGCTTGCCCCGATCATCACCTGAAACCATATAATCTATTTGGGTCCCTAAGGAGGCCCAAATAGGGTGTGAGATAAACATACCAATAGGAAACCACCCATGTCTATACAGTTCTAACAGCAATTGTAAAAGTTATAGAAAGTGTAAACAACTAGTAAGTAAGTGTGTATGCCCATGGAATAAGTCTACTGTATCAAGTAAAACTGAACAGCCCTCAAGGCTACTTGCAAAAGAGATTCAGCTCCTAACAAGGAAGTTATAACCAAGTAAATAGGTAAGTCACACGGCCACGTCGTTCATCCATCTGTATTAAGAAAACTATAGCTACGTTGTATAGTGAAGTCAAGTAATCCACGACCACACCATATAGTGAAGTAGCATCCCATGACCACGCCGTATAGTGAACCAGTAGACCACAAGGGGTTGGATCCAAGGTGTCAGTAGATCAAGGCATCCAAGTAATAATATCTCTAGACCACGGAGGGATGGATCCAAGGAGCATGTCCAGGGCATCCCATCGAGTCTCATGGGAATCTCCAATGGAAACTCAGTTAGGCACTGGTTGGGGTCTTAGGAGAAAGTCAATAGAAATTCCTATGCGAGCCCAAGCAAGCCGGATCCTGCGGGGTATCAAGGCCCAAGGCATCCCATGGAATCAAGACCCAAGGGGAAGGGTCAACCCAAGGCGTCCACTACTGCATTCCACATCCAAAGAGAGAAGTCTAAGGCATCTATCAAACCATTCAATCAATCATTCAAGCATTCAACATTCAATTTAAACATTCATTCCATCTGAGTATACCCACTCACATCCACCTACACAATCCATGAGTATACCCACTCATACAAACCTTTTATCAAAACAAGCATATAGGTCCACCCTCTCATATAATCCATTTAACATACCATTAGTCATTTACATATAGATATACCCACCCATATAAACACATTCCACTTAATCCAAGCTATCAAAATGGATGAGGCATAACATGAGATTCAAAATTCAAGGTGGCAGTACATCTCCTAAACAAGTTACTCAAGCTATAAAGGCATATAAGGGCTTCCTCTAACTAGGAAAGCCCAAGCACACACCCATTGGGTGGTTTTAACAGGAATAAACAAAGTATTTCCATAAGGCGCACCCCTTGGGTGACCTTGAAACAAGCAACATATGACAACGCATCGAAACAGAACCCACAGTCAACCTCACTAGGTCCAACTACAGCTACTAGAAGCTACTCGTTCAAAAATGAGACCTCTCCAGAAAGTATGACAAATGGTATTTCGGAAAAATGCTCTAAAAACACCAAGAAAGGCCAAAAGAAAGTATAGACCACCTACCTCACCTTGGTAGTAGACAACTCGTCTAGTATCATGTCCTGATTCATCCCAGTTTGGAAGAAATCTAAAGAACGGATGAAGAATGGATTATTTGGGCATATGATCTTAAATCAAAATAGTGTAGTCGTTGTTCTGAACAATCAATAATGGCTAAAAAGGAATGTAGGCCATACCATTGCAGATCCATAGAGTCGATCAGCGATCAAAACGGAAGTCGGACAAAAGATCAGGATCAAAGCCTATCTTAAGCGCCAAAAGGGAGCTCCATGGTGAGCTACTATCCATAGGAAGAATAAAACCCATTGGGTTTAAAAAGAAATTTTAATTTTAATTTTAATTTTTTTTTAAAAAACACACAACAGGGGTCACATGGTTTACCCACACGGTTTCCCAAACTGTGTGGAAACCGTACTCACCTCACTACCTAAGAGGGACACCCCGTATGGTTACCCCACACGATTTGACTAACTGTGCGGTAATCGTGCTGAACCTCTCTATCCAAAACTTTCATTTTTTCAGTTCTCTCACACAGTTTACCTAAACCATGCGCAAGCCATGTGCAAACCATGTGCTAGGTCATTTTCAGCCCAAAACTTGGTTCCGGCCTCCGAACAAGCCTCGAACACCTCCAAAACACCCACGATCAAGTTAAGAATCCCCTTAAGGCCATAACAAGGCAATTAAACCAAAAATAAAAAGATCCACACAACATACGAAAACCCAACTTCTTACAATCTTCCCCCCTTATAGCAATTCATCCCCAAATTGATCTTTAAAGGGTGGTCAAGATTCGTCTGAGAACAACTTCATCCACAGAGAACATATGTCGGTCTCCCTATCCCAAGTCTCGTCTTGTAAATGGTCGTGCTACCATAGGACCCGTACTAGAGTAATTGAACAACCTTGAATAACCTTTGTGCTCTTATCAGCAACATGAATCAGATTCTCCTCAAAGGATGCATCAACCTGAAGCTCAACCTCCTCAGGATAAAAAATGTGAGCCAGGTCGAAGTGATAGCAGCACAGCTGAGATACATGGAAGACGTCATCCATGGATTGGTACCTTTGAGGTAACTGCAACCGATAGGTAACCGACCCGACTCTCTCCAGAATCTCAAACGGCCCAACATATCTCAGTGAATGTTTACCTTGTCTCCTGATCCACCTATGTCCCAACCTCAGTGAAACAAGTAAGAAAACCCGATCCCTGACCTCGAACTCTAGAGGTCGTCAGCAGCGATCGACATATGATTTATGATGAGACTGTGCAGTAGCCATCCGCTTCTGAATCAGCTGGACCTACTCAGAAGTCTCTTGCATGATACACGGTCCCAGTAAAGCTGTCTCTCCTGACTCTCCTACCTCTAACTATCACAGGGGAGAACGACATGACCTACCATATAAAGCCTTGTAAGGTTCCATCTGTATCGTCTCCTGATAACTGTTATTGTAGGCGAACTCAACTAGGGGAATGTGCCTCTCCCAAGAGCCCCCAAAATCTAGGACACATGCTCGCAACATTTCCTCTAGCACCTATATCATACACTCTGATTGTCCATCAGTCTAAGGGAGGTATGTTGTGCTCAGAAGCACCCAAGTACTCAGCGCCCTATGAAAACTCTGCTAGAAATGAGATGTAAAGCAGGTGTCCCTATCTGAAATGATAGTGTGTGGGACCCCATGAAGTCATACCATATCTCGGATGTACAACTTTCCAAGATCATCAACAATGAAAGTTTCCTTGATCGGAAAGAAATGTGTGACCTTTGTAAGCATGTCAATGACAACCCACACAACATCATTACCTCAAGGAGACCTCGGAAAACCCGTCACGAAATCCATCGTGACATTATCTCATTTCCACTCCAGGATGGGTAACTGCTGTAAAATCCCAGCCAGTCGCTGATGTTCCGCCTTCACATACTGACATGTGGAACACCTCGTAACAAAACTAGCTACCTCTCTCTTCATTCCCAGCCACCAGTAATGACGTCACAAGTCACAGTACATCTTGGTAACCCCGGGATGCATTTCCCAAGCTGAAGCATGAAACTCTCGCATCAACTCCTCACGTATATCCACTAGAACCCAGACACATCCATGGATACACAAGATCTCATCATCGCCTACCGTCCAACTAGGAGGAGGGTCCTCACATGCCCCACCTTCCCGTAGAACTAGTCCTTTTGAATCTGATAGATACCTCATCCTAACTCTGTCCAGTAGGGTAGAGGTAACAGCTAGGGATGAAAGAAAAGTTTTCTCATGTCTGTCATATGCCTCTAGATGCATCTCATAGAACAACGTCATAAGCTGCCACTCGCTACTGGCATGTTGTACTGCTTGTATCTGAGTCCTCCTGCTCAGTGAATCAGCTACTACATTACCCTTACTAGGTGTGTAGGAAAGCTCGAAGTCAAAGGACTGTAGGTACTCCACCCACCTTCACTGCCTCAAATTCAAATCATGTTGCGTAAGGATATACTTGAGGATTTTGTGGTCTGTGTACACCACAAAATGATCTCCCAGTAAATAGTACCTCCAACAGCGCAACACATGAACAACTATAGCTAACTCGAGATCGTGCGTAGGGTAATTCTTCTCGTGAGGCCTCAACTGCCAAGACCCATATGTCACTACTCGATCTCCCTGCATCAGCACTTCCCCCATACCAAAACCTGAAGTGTCACAGTACATTGTGTAGCTCTTTCCCTGATCTGGCGGTATCAGGACCGGTGCTGATGTCAGCCTCCCTTTTAGCTCCTAAAAGGTTGTCTCACAAGATTTTGACCACACAAACTTCACACCCTTCTTAGTCAAGTTCGTTAACAGCGCTTCTAATCATGAGAAGACTTGTATAAAATCCATATAGTAACTAGATAGCCCCAAGAAACTCCGTATGTCAAAAACATTCTTAGGATGTACCCAGGAAACTACAGCTCTCACCTTATCTAGGTCCACTGACACTCCTATCACCAAGATAATGTGACCCAAGAAGTGAATTTGGTCCATCCAAAAGTGGCACTTTGTGAGTTTAGAATATAACTGATGCTCTCTCGGCGTATTCAAAATGATCTCAAGATGATTGGGATGGTCGTTTCAATTGTGAGAATACACTAAGATATCTTCCATGAAAACCACCACAAAAGAATCCAGGTAAGGATGGAACACTCAATTCATCAGAGCCATGAAAAATGTCGGCACGTTTGTGAGACCAAATGACATAACCAGATACTTATATAACACATACCTGCTACGAAAGGTTGTATGAGGTATGTCTACAGGTTGAACACGCACCTGGTGATATCCTGACTTCAAATCGATCTTCAAGAATACTCGAGCTCCTCGAAGCTGATCAAATAGTTCATCTATCTGTGGAAAGGGATATCAGTTTTTAACCATCAGCTAGTTCAGTTTCTGATAATCCACATATAGCCTAAGAGTCTTGTATGCCTTTTTGGAAAAAAGGATCGGCGAACCCCATGGAGAAGTACTAGGTCTGATAAACCCCTTCACCTCCAAGTCCTCTAACTACCTCTTGAGCTCCTACAACTCCGTCGTAGCCATCATGTAAGGAGGAATGGATACCGACACAACTCCTGGAACTAGCTCAATGGAGAACTCCACCACTATCTCCAGAGGTAAACCAAAAAAGTCATCGGGAAAGACATCCCGAAAGTGCTCAACCACTGGAGGAAAGTCTTCCTGACTCACTCCCTGATTATCCAGAAACAAACTAGCAATATGAGTTGTCATCCCACCAAGCCCACGATGCTCGAGTCTAGCTCTGCTCGCCTGGACATCCCATTCACCCTTGTGAATAAACATTGCACCCTTTGGTGATGTGAAAGTCACCCTTCGGTGATAGCAATCAATGTATTATTGATAAGAAGTGAGTCAATCCATTCTGAGAATGACTTCAAACCCTATCATCTCGAGGACATACAAACTCCAAAGGAAGTGGCACCCACCAACCTCAAGGGGGAATTCCATACACTAGCGTACATCACCCGTTTTAACTCCCAACGATGTGTCTAGCATCAAAACACCCTCAAAAAGAAAAACAACAAGGTCAAGGCTCTTTACTACTCATGTAGAGATAAAGCTGTGAGAGGCACCTATATCAAAAAGAGCATATGCAATAGTAGAAGCTACTAAAATCGTACCTCTCACTGTAGATGGTCTGAGATCCTACTCATGTTGGGTCTATTGCACTACATAATTCTAGCCTGTACCACAGCCCCGTGACCCTGCTTGGCTACCCTAAGCTGATATGCCCTACTGCCTATGAGAACTCGGTGTCTGGTTACCACAACCATGACCACCACTACCCTAGCCTGACCAGCCTACACTGCTCCAGCTTCCAGCCTGATGTGGAGCTGAAGAACCTTCTCCTGAACCCGACGTCAGAGCTGACCCCCTACCACTCGTAGCTAAAGGGAAGGTCCTGCAAAACCGTTGCATGTGCCCCATCCTACCACAATCTTGGCACTCGACTGGGTCATGGGCGCACTGATTCTTCATGTGGCCTCACCTACCACACTGATGGAAAAACACCAAGTTGCCTGCACCCACAGCTTGACTAGCACTCACGTCACAGGAAGCCTCGAAACGACACTTCCTCCCTAAAGATGTAAATCCACTAGGGTGAGAAACAGCACTCCCCTATTCTGTACCCCCAACTTCCCTCAGGTTCCGCTCTGTAATCAGCACCTGATTCACAATCTCAATGATATAAGGAAACCTAAACGCGTTGAACTAAGATCTGATAGCATGTCCGAGACCTTCCTCGAAGTGTCTCGCCCTCAACAGCTCATTAGTAAGATACATTGGCATAGAACATTGCATCTCTGTAAAGCATGCTGAGTATTCCATAACTGTCATTGCGCCCTACTCCAAACGCATAAACTCACTCTCTCGCTCTGCTCACATATTCATGGGGTAAAAGTAGTCATAGGAGTGGGTTTAGAACTCATTCCAACCCATATTACATAGCCCATTATCCTGGTTCAGAACGTCACACCAGCACTTTGTCTTTACACATAGCATGTAAGTTGCGAGCTTGACCCTCCGCTCCGGAGGCAACTCCAGATGATCAAAAATTACTAATGTGGTCTCTAGCCATAGCTCTATAGCCTGTGGTCCACCATCCCCTAAAAACGTAGGAGGATACTACTTCTAGAACACCTGTGTCAGCTCATCCATAGTCAAGGTTGGCTATAGTGCTCCCTGTAAAGAATGAATATAGCGAAAAAAAAACCATCGTGGAACTGTGCCTCAACACATGTGTCTGGAATAGCCTTAGGTGATGCAGTTGGCACTATAGGAGGATCAAGTGGTAGCCTGTGGCCCACCGTCTTCGAAGTATGGTCATCGCCTCCATCGCGGCGTACCACAATAGGTCATTGTGGTGACATGTCTCTACAATGCCAAACACACACCTTAAAAAAACATCAAGGAACAAAACTCAAAAGCATCAGACAAGTCAAAACCATCCTAGAAACCAAGTCAAACCCACCGCCTGCTCCTAAATCCAGAACTGTATAAAGAACATCCATCGAACCACTAGAAACTATGCCTCTCTCCCACTCAAAAACCGGGTCTAGGTCAAGTCTTTATTCTCCCTTTCAAGTTCCATTTCCATTTCACATTCAGTTATTCAGGAAATTTTTTTTACTAAGGGTTTACCAATTTCTGAATCCATGAGGGGCCATAAAACCTCATGAACCCAAAATTGGATCCCATTAAAACCATACATATCAAGTTCATTTAACATTTAAATTTCACTGGTGCACTATTTCCCAATGCATAAGGGCCCATACACCTTATGGATTGAAAGATGACGTCACACATTTATCAACTGCACCCAACTAACATAACTGAAGACACAACTATCACATCAACTATCACAACAGCATGAAATATCTAATGCATCCTAGATGGCATGGCATAATTCATGGCACGTGATTCTAATAAGTGTCTATATGATGCATGAGATGTCACACCCTCATCTCATCAAGTTGAAACTGAAATAAAACCCAAAAATTACATCAACGGTAATATCAGAAATCAAGTGCATCACCCAACGGTGAAATCAAATCAACTGTAATAGTCAAAATCCAGAAAATCAGAACTCAATTCGAGGCAATTTGGCTTTTCCCTGTATGCGGGGTAGCTACTCCTGTGCACAGTTTATTACCAAACTCCATTTCCTTTCTATCCTTGTCTAATGTTTCCAAATAGTAAGTCAACCAGAAAAAGGAAAACCCTCTGATACCACTTTGTAAAGTCTCAGACCCGGATGCCACCCGAAACGGTGCCCCAAACTAGGTTGGTCACAAGGACTCAAGCGCATCTCCCCAAACACTAGAGGCTGCCGACTAGCGGCGAGAGCCTATGTGGGTCAGTGGGGAGACTATGCCCTCATTACCAGATTATCACAGTGGAAGTCAAATATATATATACAATAGTGGAAGAAAAATAAACATCAAACAACTGAAAGTAAGATAAGACATGAATTTATATCAATAACCAGAAGTGTCTCATATACAAAAATGATGCAGACAGTACAAGTGTCTAGAAAACAGCCAAAGCAGGTACAATGAAATGTAATATAGTAAAAGTCCCAAAAAGAACAAAAGACCAAAAAGGTATCCCAGCACTGCAAGCCTCAACTTGGTCTTATGCTCCCCTGATCCAAAGCCACAGTCAACAACCAGTACTAGGGTTCTTTCCCCGATCATCACTTGAAACCATATAATCTGTTTGGGTCCCCAAGGAGGCCCAAACAGGGTGTGAGATAAACATCCCAGTAGGCAACCACCCAGGTCTATACAGTTCTAACAACAATTCTAAAAGTGATAGCAAGTATAAAAAACCATTAAGTAAGTGTGTATGCCCATGGCATAAGTCCACTGTATAAAGTAAAATTGAACAACCCTCAAGGATACCTGCAAAAGAGAGTCAGCTCCTAACAAGGAAGTTATAATCAAGTAAATAGGCAAGTCACATGGCCACATCGTTCATCCATATGTATCAAGAAAACCATAGCTATGCAGTATAGTGAAGTCAAGTAATCCACGACCACACCATATAGTGAAGTAGCATCCCATGGCCACGTCGTATAGTGAAGTAGCAGACTGCAAGGGGTTGGATCCAAGTTGTCAGCAAACCAAGGCATCCAAGTAATAATATCTCTAGACCACGGAGGGTCGGATCCAAGGAGCATGTCCAAGGCATCCCATCGAGTCCCATGGGCATCCCTGATGGAAACTCGATTTGGAACTGGTTGGGGTCTTAGGATCAAGTCAATAGCAAGTCCTACGCGAGCCCAAGAAAGCTGGATCCTGCAAGGTAGGAAGGCCCGAGGCATCCCACAGAATCAAGACCCAAGGGGCAGGGTCAACCCAAGGCATCCACTCATGTTCCAGATCCAAGGAGAGCAGTCCAAGGAATCTATCAAACCATTCAATCAAGCATTCAAGCATTCAAAATTCAATTTAAATTTTCATTCCATGTGAGTATACCCACTCACATCCACCTGCACAAGCCATGAGTAAACCCACTCATGCAAAACTTTTATCAAAACAAGCATATGGGTCTACCCTCCCATATAATCCATTTAACATACCATTATTCATTTACATATAGGTATACCCACCCATATAAACACATTCCACTTAAGCCAAGCTATCAAAATAGACGAGGCATAACATGATATTCAAAATGCAAGGAGGAAGTACATCTCCTAAACAAGTTACTCAAGATATAAAGGCATCTAAGGGATTCCTCTAACTAGGAAAGCACAAGCACACGCCCATTGGGTGGTTTTAACAAGCATAAACAAAGTATTTCCTTAAGGCGCACCCCTTGGGCGACCTTGAAACAAGTAACGGATGACAACACATCGAAACTTATCCCACAGTCAACCTCACTAGGTCAAACTATAGCTACTAGAAGCTACTCGCTCAAAAACGAGACCTCGCCAGAAAGTCCGACAAATGGTATTTCAGTCGAACGCTCAAAAAACACCAAGAAAAGCTGAAAGAAATTATAGACCACCTACCTCGCCTCGATAGTAGACAGCTCGTCCAGTATCATGTCCTGGTTTGTCTCGGTTTGGAAGAAATCTGAAGAACGGATGAAGAACAGATTATTAGGTCATATGAGCCTAAATCCAAATAGCGCAACCGTTGTTCCGAACAATCAAGAATGGATAAAAAGGAATGTAGGCCTTACCGTTGTGGATCCGTAGAGTCGATTGGTGATCAAAACGAAAGTCGGATGGAAGATCAGGCTCAAAGCCTATCTTAGGCGCCAAAAGAGGGCTCTATGGTGAGCTATTGTCCATAGGAAGAAGAAAACCCATTGGGTTTAAAAAGAAAATTTAAATTTAAATTTAAATTAAAAAAACACACAGTAGGGGTCGCACAGTTTACCCACACAGTTTCCCAAACCATGCGGAAACCGTGCGTACCTCACTGCCTAAGAGGGCCACCCCACACGGTTTGACTAACCATGTGGTAACTGTGTGGAACCTCTCTATCCAAAACCTGCAGTTTTTCAGTTCTCTCGCATGGTTTACCTAAACCGTGCGCAAGCCATGTGCAAACTGTGTGCCAGGTCATTTTCAGCCTAAAACTTGGTTCCAACCTCCGAACAAGCCCCAAACACCTCAAAAACACCAATGATCAAGTTAAGCATCCCCATAGGGCCACAACAAGGCAATTAAACTGAAAAGAAAAATATCTATACCTCGTACAAAAACACAGATTCTTACAATTCCCCACATCACCCTCACCCACATCATCTCCTGATGTCTCACCAGATACTTCCTCAGATAAATTGTCATTCAATATATCAGGATTATAGACAGGGATGCCCCCTATATTTCATTCCCAATGCTTATCATTTTATTCATAATTTTTTTCTATCGTAGGAATCATATGAACAGGCAATGAATGAGAGCATTGTGAAGGACCAAATTCTACAAATCTCACAAAACATGGTTATGTAGTAATAAGATACACCACATCAATATCAGAAATCACCACATATAATTCCATTAGACCATTACTGCATTATTTCCTGAATAACAATGATGCATTCATCCAATCCTCATAATCAACCAGAGGATACTCAGTGTGCCATAAACGTTTAGGATATTGAAGATGTCGATATGTTATTGAATTAATTGATTGATCAACCCTCAGTTTTAACCGACTATGAATCTTCTTGAGAACTTCATCCAATGTCACGCAATCATGAAGATTTTCCACTCTTGTAAGTAGAAAACTATAACTAAAACCTTGCTCGGTATAAATTATCTCACCGTTGTAATATATTTGCGTAGATATGATTACATAGAAAAAAATAATTAATAAAATATTATATACTACATCATGAAATTTTTCAATTCTTTAAATTGGTTATGATTAAATAATTGACTTGATCTTGAGACTTTTTATATTGATTGATTTATCATTATTTAATAAACCAACACAAACCTAAGGGGGCTCCTTGCGCGTCTATTAGATCATATTTCAGCTATCATCAGTCTCTTCTTAGGAATGATGTAAAAATCCAACTTCAAATACCAACAGTTCTTGTCCAACACCCTTTTATTACAATGATACTCACATGCAAGTGAGGGGGTCTAGGGGTTTCAGATGCATAACATTTTTTAAGAGGACACGCAGGTCCTTACATACTTAGAGATAGGGATGACACGCAGATCATCAATGAGGAAAACAAAATAAAATTATCACAAATTATATTACTGGAAAAAACACGACATGCATTTTCAATCATACATTGGTCGGTCATATCAAGATCATCCAATTATTATAAATTAAATAATCAGATATAAAAAAATACAACATGCAATTTCAATCATACATTAGACAGTAATCTCAAGATCAGTAAACATTCTAGATTGTTAACATGTTTATTTGAGATATTTATTATGTTCTCAATCTTGTCACTTTACTTACTATATTTAATAAATAGTGTGTGTGTGTATATATACATCTATTTATATGTATATTGTCATAAAGATTTGTCACTGTTACATGTGACAAACTATAACTAACACCTTGATCAATATAAATACCCTCATTGTTGAAGTATATTGACGGTGATATTATTACCAAAGAAAATTTAATAAAATTTTATATATTTTTATACCACATCATCAAATGTTCCAGAAATTTTAATTACTTATGAATAAATAACTATGACTTGATCTTGAGACTTATTCTATGGATTAGTTTATCATTATCTGATAAACTAATCAAAACCTATGGGTGAACTCCTAGAGTCTCTATTATTGCATATTTCAACAACCACCAGTCTCCTTTCAAACAGCAACGCCTCTTGTCAAACGTCTCTTGTCAAATGTCTTTTTATTACAAAGTTACTCACATGAAAGTGAGGGGATCTAGAGGTATGAAATACATAATATTTTTTAGGAAGACACACAGGTCCTTACATACTTAGAGAGGGATGACTCGCAGGTCATCAACACGGAAAAGAAAATGCAATTATTACAAATTATATAACCACATACGCAAAAAAAGACATACAATTTCAATTATGCATTGTTCGGTCATCTCAAGATTAGTCATCACACAATACTCTTAACATGTTTTTTGGTATACTTATTATGTTTTACATATTATATAACTTTACCTATAACTTGTTGTAATATATAATAAATATCTACACCTGCTTTCAAAAAATTTAACTTTTCAATGTGTGTATGTATATATATACATATATTTAATAATAACATTTATTAAATTTAATTAAAAGTAATATCATTTACACTTACATAATAACCATTAAAATACTGTACACTTATGTTATTTACGATTTTATAAAATTGCATATGCATATATAATATTTTTGTTATTCTTCTACTTTCCAAAATATTTTATACTTTATTACTTGGAAGGATAATTATTTATACTTAATATAATTTAAATTTATTAATTAAAATTATTATTTATAGTAAATAAAAGTAATATAATTTACACATACATAAAAACTATTAAAATACTATAAACTTATGTTATTTTCAATTTTATAAAATTACATATGTATATATAAGTTTTTTCATATTTTTATTTTCCAAAATTTAAGTAATTATATTTCATACTTTATTACATGAAATAATAATTATTTATACTTAATATAATTTAAAATTATTATTTGTAGTAAAAAAAATTAATACCATTAACAAAAATAATATTACATATATATTTTAATAAATTTAAAAGTGATACTTAATATAACTAATATATTTTTAATAATATTTTTTAATAATATATATAGCTAATTACCTATGTGTATAGAATATTATGATTTAAATTTATATTACTTTAAATATAATATCTTTTATATACATATAAATATATTGAAATCTAATTACTCACCATTTAAATTACAAATATATAAATTTAAAAAAATATTATTTCCTTAAATATAAATTACATTTTATACATAACATTTCAATTATATATCATTTCAATTATATAAACACCATATTTAAATTTTCTAAACATTCAATATAAATTATACAATACAACAAACAATAACTCATTCATAAAATAAATCATACAAAAGACACTAATTTATACATCCATACATATTAAATAAATAAATCATACAAACAAAATAAATAACAAATAGACAGTTAAAATTTTAAATAGAAATTTTACCTTCTTAAAAGCTACAAATATATGTTGATAAAGAATCCCTGCAGAGCTTCGCAGCAAAAACCAGAGGAGAAGAATGAAATTTAGAGGGGGGAGGAACCCCTTTTATAAAATTCGGCTGGTAGGAGTCCTGAACCCCATTCACGCCTCCTTTGTGAATTATGTGAAGGAAACGTGAACGGGGTTCACGCTTCTCCGAACCCCATTTTGAAAATATGTGATACCCTATCTCGTTGTCTAAAAAAATTAAAAACCCATATAAAAAATTATCCTCATAAAGGGTCTTCAATAATGATTTACATTCACTGTGGTTGGTGACATATTATTCATTGAGAATAATAAATCCTACAAGTAAGCAGTAAATGACAACAAGCTAAGATTGAAAAGTACATTACAATTCAATAATGGGTTCCATGTATCAAAATATTGGTGCTTAGTATTTTGAATGTTTCAAATCTTGATATTGTGGTGGTATTCAAGAGAAATAGTACATGGATCGTACAAGAGTGGTACCAATAAGGCTCCAATGGTTATACCAAGCCATCATGCCTAAATCCATTAGAATTTCACTTATCATAGATACTTTCTATGGCCATTTTATTCGGCATTGGATGTCAAGACTACCTTTCTTGGAAAGTGTCTATACGATACAACCAGAAATATTTGGTGACACCAAAGAATCCCAATAAGGGGTTCAAGTTACTAAAATATAATTTTGGATTTAAGTAAGCAACAAAATCATAGAATATTAATTTAGAATGAATTATTACCATGTTTCTACAAGGGGTTGGTGGGGGCGCCACTGTTTTTGAAGTAAAATATGTTGATAACATATGGAAAACAACCATTGGTTTTATAGTTAAGACCGAAATGAAAGGAACTCTCTGGATATTAACTTAAAGTAACAACCTAATTTTTAGGGAACAAGAACTAATGAGGCAGATCAAATGGGTAACTTAAACCAAGTTAAAATTATATATACTAACAAGGTATTGAAAAATAAAAGTTGGAACAATTTGAGAGAGAATTGTTACCAATGTCGCATGGCATAAATCTCTCCAAGAAGACATGTTTGAGACATTGGAGAAGATTAATGCGGTGAGTTGAATTCTATAGACTTCTGCAATGGATCAATCACATATTCCATGCTATGTGCAAGATATGATATTATCAACATATACTTTATGGTAGGAAAATATAAGTTATATCTAGAAGAACTGCAGGAAAATCAGTTACAACTATCCAATTATACTTGAGAGAGTAGAAGAGATATGTTCCTGATATTTGGAGGGGAACATACACTAGTTTAAGGGGATGCAAACTAGTATTCCTTCAAATCAATATGATCTAATATCACAGTCATGCAATGGTAATGAGCAAGAAAATATCATTCAAGCTAGTGGTAGCCATATCTACAAATGTTGAGCGTGTTGTGGCTTCTGATGCAGAAGAAGAAGCAATGTAAATACATAATGATTTTTTCTAGTTCTTGGAATCACACTTAGTAAGTAATGCTTTACCATAATATAAATTATGACAATCCTACTACCGGTGCTAGCCAAGATGTCAAGTTTTGACAGTGGACAATAGGAATATAATCAGGGATATCATCTCTTGAGGAGTGTTACTCAAAGAGGTGAAGTCTCTGATAGAAAAGTAGCCACGCAACAGAGACGTGACAAGCCCAATGACTATAATCATAACTCAGCAAAGCATGATATATCATGTGAGAGCTAACAAGTATAGTTAACAAGTTGTCTCTAGTGCAAGTGAGAGTGTTGTAAAAGTGGGTGCCTTAGACCCAACTTGAACAGTACTTTTCGATTACCATATCATGTATACAATGAGTTATGCATGATGTATTATTACCACAATAGTGTTGATATTTTTATATCCACTATTTACATGGTAATTTCCATAGATTATTTGTCATATCAAAAAGTTATAGTAGTCCCCGAACTATAATGAGAACCTTGAGATACAATGAAATTAATATTAAACATATGTCTTATGGTCTAGATACATCATACTGACTGAAGTTCACACTTGGTGATCTCAAGTAGATGAGAATGTGAGGACTGATCAGCCAATAGGAACCCCAAATGTTTCAGGTGTCTTTGATAGTTCCTATTCATGAATATGCGTAATGGTCTCCTGACTTGAGATTATTATCAGTGTATACTATTTGATTACGTACTTTGATGAAAGATGAAAAATATGGTGTTGATGTCATAGTGAGGTAGCGTATGTTGGGTGTGTCATTGGTTGTATAACATTGATTGGATAATCAAGATAGATTTTTTCGCTTCTGAAAGGAAGTGATATCTCGAGCTTAGTTGATCATGACGATAATACCTTCACTAAATCCATGATCATGGTAGAAGAAGGTGAGTCCATCCAAATAGGTCAAAGAACAATAAAAAAAGAAAGAATGGCGGCACGAAGTGTGCATCCTGCTTTATGAGATATCGCGAGACAAAGAGATTATATTATATGATGTGTGTTCATAGGAAATATTGTCATTGTTGTGACTTTTCCCTCTCTTTAGGGGCCTTGACATGTTACTAAACTCCACTCAAGGTTTGAGAATAGTATTCACTGTTATCAAGATAAGGGCCTAGAGGGCCACACACTAAGCGTATTCAAAAGTCTGGCATATTTTTATGAATAGGGGTATAGGACATGGTGGACCCCACCACGCGGTCTGAGGATGTCTGAGTTTGAACGATCACTAATGAATAAATAAATTTACATTATTTGAGTTTAGAATAATTGATATTGAATTTATTTATTAAAATTATTCACAAGATATTAAGTGAATAAATGGAAAAAAAATTAACAAATGAATATTATTTTAAATATTCAAGGTTCATTTAAGATTTATGGGAATATCGAGTCAAGTTAATGGCTTGTTTTTATCATATAATATATTTATTATATTATAAGAAATTGATAAACATATAAATGATATTTATGGCTTAGTAAAACAGCCATAAGATATCATTTATGACTTATTTAGTAGGTAATAAATATTTGTGGGGTCGGGGAGCCAATTCCAGGTATTTTTATACCTCACTATTTAAGGAGGATGAGGCTCTCATTCAGGTAACTATGCACTGCATGTTTTTTGAGAGTGTCTCTCTCCTCTCTGGCACTTCCAATAGAGAGAAGTCAATGATCCGAGCAATTGGTCTATGTTCTCCTACATGGATCAAAGGATCGTCATTGCGTTGATCATCGTGACATCAAAGGCATCGTCATATCTCTATGCTAGCACCCGAATTTGGATGATCGATACTCCCACATACTTTCAAAATGTGTATGGACGATCTAGAGGGATCCGACTTCAGTTCTTTCGAGCAATGGTCGTTGGTGACGAACGAGTGTCGAATACGTCTTCAAATCGATTGAGGTAATCATTCAATTTTTATTTTGTGCTTAAATCTTTCACGTGAGATCCTCAACTTTCGTACCGAGCTACGTATTACCGGAGATGACGTAGTTATGTCAATCTGATGATGAAAATTTTTAATTCAGCGGCCTATCTGTTTTTGTTGCATGCCCCGATACCTTCCGAGCCCTGCTAAGCAACACGATGTGAGCCTGAGATAGCTGTTGGTTTAGCGAGAATGGGCGGGGATGCCCGGGTTTGTAGCAGCAGTTGGTGCCTATGATGGAGGGATGGATAGTGTTGTGTATAGTGGTTTCAAGGATGGCACTAGCAGTGATGGAATGGGTTGAAGTTGGGCTTGCCCATTTTTTGTTGTATTGAAAGCTGAGATGCTTGTTTGATAATGAATATGCTTTAAAGGCTGAATGGTCGGATTGTTTGTTTCTGGTTTCTTTTCCCCATTGCATAACGCAACTGGATGTACATGGTTGATGCATCTTTTATGGTAACTTAGTATGAGTCCTAGAGTACCTGGAATTATGGAATGGTAATGTTAAATAATTTAACCCATGGGGTTGGGCTTGATGGAAAGTCGTAATGATAATAATTCTTGGGGAACCTTAAAAGAGGTTGGTTTATACCGAGAGGACATGGGATTCAATTGATAATTAATGTGAAGTTATGAAATGTTTAAAAGAAAGAATTGATTAAAGGTCTCTTGAAAATTTTTTGTGCTTATAGAATATCTAGTCTTTAGCATTGGCAGTCAGGTGTCTGAGAGACAATAATTGTAGTTGAGGTTGAGGTTAGGCAGTTTCCCTTAGTGTGGTTGTGAGCTTTATATATATTTTTTATGTTATGTGATTTCATACACTACCCCATCTATGTCGATAGGGCGACCGACACCAGTAGACTCTGGAGGGTGTTTTTCCTAACATCCAGGTTAACAAAGAATGGATGGTTGACTTCCCCTTCTTGTCTCGCTCTCTTCTCTTGATAGTATTATCTGCTGGTATGCACGGTAGTTACCTTTCTCGTATATGTGTGTAGATGGTTGTAACAGCTTGTGGTTATTTCACACATATGTATCTTCATATATAGTATTTTAAGGATTATTATAGGTATGTTGTGTATGGATTGTGATGACGTGAGGTATAACGCATGACGTATGGGCTGTATGGCTCCCGGAAACTACTTGGTTGCTATCTGAAGATGAGGGTGTTGATGATGAAATGATGTGATGCACGGAGTGCATGATATGTTACAGTTGCACAGGTGTTTTGGGTTGGATTATTTCTTGGAGAGAGATGACTCAGGATGTGCGACTTTGGGGCAGAGCGACGAACCAGTGGAGAAGTGGTAGCGGGGTGCCTTCATTTGATATTATGTCGGATATTATGTTATTATAGATATGTGATGTGAGAGAGCCATAATGAGGCTAGGAACTTAGCATGCCTAATTGGGTGACGAGTTAGCTCCACTTGTTTATTCACTGAACCAGTAATATGAAATTTGTGTATACCCTTGAAAACCCCTTTACTGCATTCAATAATATTTGTCATCATGTGTCTGTATCTAATGCTACCATTGTATGACATCGATTATTTCTCTTTTAGTATTTGCATCATGTAATCATAAATTTCTTTGTTTTCTCTTTGGATGTCTTTCAGGCGTTCCTCCATTTTTATTTCATTGAGGCTCATATGCTACATTTAGGAAATAATTGTTTTCTTATTATGAATTCTATATAAAATTTTGAAATTGAACAAGTGATGAAAACTTACTCAACTTGATGATTGCTTTCTTCATACCCCATCCTTGAGCTTCTTTCTCACTTTACCATCAATGTACCTAATATAGTATCGATGGTAAGCATGAGGTGGCCTCCATGTAAGACCTTGTTAATTGATTGCCTCTTTAATTGCTCGATGATGATGTGAGATCAAGAAAACCACTTCAGCATTTGTAACGTATTCTCGAATGCAAGCCAGAAACCAAATCCAAAATGAAAAGTTCTCCTTCTCCATGAGAGCAAATGCTAATGGCACTGAAGCACAATTTTCATCCTGTGTGGCAGCAATCAACAACATTCTAGTGTACTTGCCATGCAAAATGTGTCGTCAATTTGAATAAACTTCTTACAACGTAAAAATGCACCTATGCAAGGTAAGAATGCCAACAACAGACTATCAAATACCATCTTTAGACCGATCCACCCGATTTTACTGTATCACATACTCTGGAGTATATAATCGGTAAACAACCTGATTGTTGTGATGTAGCAACTCCATAAGTTATGGTGACACCTGAAATGAGTCATCTCAATCCCCACAAACTTTCACAATCGCTTCCAATCATGCCATCCAAGTCTTCCTATAGAAGATTTTGTATTTGAATAGTTTTTGTACTCTCTCTTGAACAAGAGCCATCGGAAAATCTTATCATGTTCTTATCATTTCAACAATAATCGTTTAAATGAATTTGGCATCCAACGATGTATGGTTATGTATCAAATATGGATTAACACGAGTGTGTAGAGCATCAACTTTGGAAATCCTCCAACAGTCAAACTTCTTAACAAATATTCTTTGAACACGCATATAACAATCTTCCATATACTTGTCACAACTCTCTTTGATTCTTCAACATAACTATAATGGCGGTCAATGCGATATTGTTTGAGTACAGTCTGCATTGCTTTTTTACTTTTGAATTCCCTGTCGGTGTATAAAACGCATCATCATATTGTGGGTATTACAATATTTCATGGAAATTTTGTAGTGGGGATTAGCCCAATCAAATTCGGTTGGAGTGACATTCCTTTAGAAGACCACGACGCCAATGGAGTTTGATGATTCAAGCCACGATGTGACCTCGAATTTAATGTTTGTTCTTCTTCATCGTCATCAACATCCTCACATTTTGTCCCTTCATCTGGATATTCATCATCCACACAATCATTGTATCTTCAATGGGTGAAGAATTTATACAATATATGAAATTTGTCTTGAAGGTGACGCAATTAAAGGACAATATGTCATAACATAAGGCTGTGATGGACCAACATCAACTAGAATCTCATTATTTCATCCATTCAAAGTGTCATGATCTTCCTCATGAACAGTGTCATGATCTTCCTCATGAACAGATAAATCAACATATAACTCCATCATTTGACTTCTGCGTTATTTCATGAACATTAACACTGCTTCTTGTCGGTCTTCATCGTCGATAATGGGATGCCCAACATGCCACATCTTATCTTTATATTAAAGTCTATAACTGATTGATCGTATGGCCTGGTCATCTTTTATAGATGTAACCAATTACTAATCTTTGTCTTAATGTCTTCAATTGTTGTACAATCTCTCAAATTAACCCGAACAGGTTGTCTGCTATAACGAACTCTCAGGTATGTATTGACTACTTCCCCATTGCAATAAATATATGTGGATGTCATGATTATCAACATATCATATTAATATTATACTAATGTTATGACACATCAAAAATATGAATACATGATACATCTTCATATTGTCTTATGAACTCATAACTTTTATTTCAACTGACACATCATGAACATCTAGAAACAATTAAAAAAATATCTAGCAATTCACGGAATAAAGAAAAAATTTATAATAATAATAAACTATTAAAATTATATCAAAAATGATAATTAAAATTATATATAATAGTCATTTCTACTAAAAATGCAACGGAATAATTTAAAAAAAATGTAGTAATTTTTTAAATACTACATTAAAATAACTAAACATGCATCGTATTATACATTTAACTACTATTTAACATTAAACTAAATGAATAATAAAATTTATACGTCAATTACTATAACAATTTTAATGTAACTTTAAAAAATTACATATTTTAAATTTTTATAGCATTAAACATTAAACATTAAACTAAATGAATAATAAAAAGTATACATCAACTATTATAAACACACTAATTAAATCGAATATTTTTAACAATATTAATGCGACTTAAAAATTTACATTTTTATAAATTATTATAACATTAAATATATTTAACCATGCATTTAACAATAACAATTAAGTAAAATTATACATAACAATAATTTTGACACCACTTACAAAAAACTGTTTATGATGAGAAAAAATAAGTGGTGTTTGTTATGTCTCTGAAAAAGATATTTATACAAATTTCAGAATAAAATCACTTAAATGATAGATAGAAAAAATATTTTAATAATCAATGTGGAAACACTTGTGCAGAAGTACTTAAGATCATAAGTGATCAGTGTCATCAGCAGTTTTCAATAAGTGAAGCCAAACGGAGCCTGAGCATTTTACCTTCAATCTTAATAATTACATCCTAGTACTCCAAAGTCAAGCAAAATCTGCTGCTTTCAGTTCAGTTATTCTGCATGCAGAAGCAGCATGGATCACCATCAACATCAGCAGGTGGAACAACTTTAAGCACAGAGGAAGTGCGAAATGAATACACAAATAAATTAAGATTGCATTTGACAACCCTTTCTGAATGAGTTTTTTCAGATTACTTGCTGAAAAACTGTTTTCTGCCACTATTTATGTGGTATTATTCAAGAATTTAAGGATCTGTTTGACAGCATTCATCAAAAATTGCTTATAGCACTTATTACTATAAACAGTTTGAAAAAATAAGTGCTCTTTTACACTTAAATTAAGTGGCAGAAAAACACTTTTTTAATAATAAATCTGGAAACAATTAAACAGAAACACTTAAGACCATCTCCAACCCAAAACAATAAAATAGAGTAGGGTTACTCCAAAATCGAGTATCAACGGTAAAACGAACTTCAGCCCATTACTCTATTTTTAACACCAAACTAATATTATATGAATATTATTATTTTTTATTAAATACACCCATTTTGTATACAAATAAATGAAATAAAATTTTAAAAAATAAAGAATAGTGTTGTTGTTGCTGCAGTGTAGCGCCATATTTGACATCGCAAGAATTTGATGTGGGTTGGAGATGCCCTAAGAACAGACACTGCGTAATTTTTCAAACTGTTCATCGCAAGTGACTCGTATGATATAAACACTTTTCAGTAAGCAATGTCAAACACAACCTAAGAAAGAATGCTATCCACTGATCATCATGCAATTGTTATAATGGAATGTATGAAATAAAGCATAGGAAAATTGAAGTACATGACACAGGCCAAGCTCATGGGCACTCAAAAACTCTTTTCTGAATCAAGTCTATCGAAATCGACTTACATTTCGCCAAAGAAGAAAGTATTAAGTATACAAAGTCGATGATGTAGAGTAGTTACTCTATAATGACTGGATGAGCACAGCTACCAGGGTACCCCACAATCCTTTCATGAAATTCTAAACAGGCTCATCATCTTCTCTCTAAGCAACAAATTCCAAAACTGATGATGCTAGGGTTCATTTTACATCAAATATTAAAAATTAAAGGAAAAAGGGCAGCAAAGTCTATCTACCCAACGGTTCTAGCTGCACTTCCATTCTTTCCGACAACTGAGAATCTCTTTCTGTAAATACTGACTGCGGTCTCAAGAGATCAACAGAGTCATCTTCCTCATTGTTACCCAACACCCAATTTCCTCTTCCAAGGCTTCTGTCTCGATTCCACATCCTTTGACGATATTCCAAGTAGAGGACCATCACAGCACCAAACAAGAACCAAATTATCAGAGCCCAGTCGAGCCCATGAGAATCCTTGTCACCATATCTCTCACCCAAGTGCTTCATTCCGCTAACAAGTGCAGCAATCCCAGCAACCACGGCACACCTTCCAACCATTAAATGAAGATATTCCCAAAAAATTCTGTTTGATGGAACAGCCTCCCCGTTGACTGGTTTTTTGGGCCTGAACAAAGCATTCACCGGTTGTGCACAAGCCAAAAATATAGCAGTGATTCCGAACTTAACATGCACTGAGCTAATGTAAAAGCCCTGAAGCTCAGCCACAGCAAAAAGAAAACCGAGCAGGATTATTGCCAGTCCAGAGTACTGTAGGTACACATGAATTCGAAACCACCCATCACCATTCAAGTGTTTTAGGTATCTGGCTGCCAGAATTCCACTTGGAAGCAAAATTCCCCATGCAAGGAACATCATAAATCCATGCACAGCCAATACCGGCCGCAAGTCTTGCTCTGCCTCTGCAGAACCACGCATAAGCAGCACCTGAACAGCCCTATTGCTGGTAACAGAATGCATGTTTCTCTCAGTTAAGTTTTCATCTGACCAGGCAGCGCCCATGGCCCAGATGACTTTAAGTGGAGTCGTGGGGTCGATTATATTGTTACACTCTGGTCTGTCACCCGGTTTACAAGATGGCTTTAACAGACGAGTGAACTCCAAAGTGATAATACCGTTTTCCGACTTACATCGAACATATGTCAAATTCTCATTCGTAGGATGTACATTGGAAGCATCCTTGGCATCAATCCAGTACGTGCTCACATGACCTCCTCCAATACCATCAATCCAACCCACATAAGCAAAGCTATTAACCATTCCATGGCCAAACCCAATTGCCAGATAACCACTTTTCTTCTCACCCCGGGCCGCTATGTTTATGGTGTCTTCTGACAATGTCCAAAAAAAGGTAACTTGCTGATCATCCAAGATGACACTGTTATTATACATGTCAGGCAAACCTGCATCAACCACCTGAACTCTCCAACCCATCTTCTTCTCATACAAGGATTGATAATAAACCTGATTAGGGGTATTCCTATCAGGTACCCAAACTAGTTCTGTTGGACTAGCCTGAACCCCATGGGCTTCAGGACCCCCAGCATAAACAGTCTCATTTGTATTCCTTGAGGTTGCGTTTCCTCCGATCAGGTCAGAAGTGATATACAGTGCGATGCCATGCCCTGCTTGTATCGAAAACTTGACCGGCACCCCTCTTTCTATCCTCAAAACAGGAGCCTCTTTCTTGTTCATATAGAGCACTTTTGATGGATTGGGAGGGTTTGGGTAATGCGAAGCCAAGCCTGAACTAACAACAACAGGGTTTTTTCCATCTGCTGTTATGATATCCTGATCTTCCTTGTCTTCTGCATCCAGAGGTCCCAAACAATCATCCGCATGCTGTGAAACATTGAGGACAAAATGCCCATATGTCACGAGTCGAGGCCCGCCATGATTCTGAGGAAGATAATATGGTCGAAGGCTGTCGGGTGGCCTAATCAACCCCAGCGCCCAAATAACCGTCATGTTGTCTGTGACATTCACCGGCCAGTCATACTTCTTGTCATCTGATTTCAATGGCCTCTGATACCTAATAAAGGATACCCCATCTTTTCTATGACCATGAACCAAATTTGTGTTGTTCACAGAACCAACCGGATCATTCTGCTCATAAATTGAGTCTGGGCAAACACCCTGAGCTGAACCATCCCTGTTTGTCGTGCATTCACTGTACTCGGTAATGAAGAAATCATCTGCAAATGGTTTTCCTTCCTCTGTGAACCCTGTCACTGCCACATCCGAATTAAGCATAGGCCCTGAAGAAAAACTGGGATCAGCCCACCCAAATGCCATGTAATTTATGACCTTGGTGGCTGCCTCCAATCCAATATCAATCAAATTCCCCTCCTCCCTCACCGTCCACCGCAACCTATAACTTTCTGACAATAATCTACAATTCTCAAACATGGTCGGCTGCTTAGAACTGACATTCCCAGACCCGTTTCCGGGCACTCCTAAAACAACATGCCCGAAATCTGAAGCCGTGGGAACATCCCAAACGGAAACAACCGCAATCTGATCCCACGTCAAATCACCCTTCAAACGCACAACCATGCTATCATTCTTGTAAGTCCCGTTCAACCTATGGTCCGATATCACGAACCCGGATGTGAGATTAGCGAAATCGTCACCCCGAGCGCCCCACCAGTGAACGTCGGTCCCTTCCAGCATATCGAACTTGCTGACCCTAAATGAACAACCATCGATTACCTCGAGGACCCCCCTCAGTTGGTGCTGAAGCATAACGAACTGGGAAACAAAATGGGTCAAAGAAGTATTGGATTTCGGGCAGTTAAAGCCCGGGTTGGCATGGGAGAGAACAAAGAGGTGCAGCAGAAGCCCTGCAATTAGGGGTCGTGAGGGCATGGTGACGAGATCGCAAATATCGTATCCGGATCTGCGCAAGCCGCGCACAGGTTGCGGAAGAAGAAGAGAAACCCGACGACGATGATGAGGGAGTACCTGCAATACTCAGGAGGGGACTGCACGCATCTAGTGAAGGAGTCCGAGGAAAAGAAGAGTGAGTTCGGCGGCTGCGGAAGCTCGGCGATCGACCTCGTCGTGCAAACGTGGAACGAGGGTCTCCGGTTCGGGTAGCGACGCCATACCGGCGCAATTGCGGTTTCCGTGCGAATGCCCAACCCGAGACGGGGCTCCGACCCGTTTACTCGGAGGTGGTTTCGTTGATATTATTATTGATAATTTTAATAAGGAAGAAAATTAGAAAACGTCGTCGTTTCATTACTCCCACGCCATCAAAAAACAAAAAAAACTCCTCCACGGAATCGCATTCAGGACGATGCCAGCGGAGGATTCCTCCGATCTTGTTGGAAAAAGAAAAGGTTCATCGGCGAATGCGCAGCCTCCGTATCTTACAACGGAACCCTATGGGAAGGGTTAGAGGCCGGAGGGCGTAATGTTGGGCTTGGTTGGTCCGTCCGAGGGGTTCGAAAGAAGGGGATCGTAGATGAAATCGTAAGGACTATTTTCGTCGGAATTCCCGGCAGCCTCGTCGAGATCCTCCGGCCTCCGAGCCACCGCCGCCATGTCCGACGCCTTCGCCCTGCATCCGGCCACAAGTGGCCCGAATGTCACCATTCCGGCGACAATTCGGGGCCGCCCACTCCCGCAGCGTCGTTCTGCCTGCCTCAATTTGTGCGAGAGGATGATGCCCGCAGGGAGGCATAAGAAACGACGACGTTTTGGCTCACATGGCTAACTGGACGGGCTGGAAACACCCACCTACACGATAATCCTGTTTTTTTTTTAAAAACTATTAAATGTCTAAGAGTTTTTATTTGAACTAATATCTATATATCTATATCTATATCTATATATATACTAAAGCAGGTTTTTTTCTGACTACGTGTCACCTAGCCACGCATCCACGTCTCCACTTCCAACCCTCCAAACTCGAAAATACCTCTCGCGACCCCGAACCCGATCGGGATTTCCCATTGATGTGCTATGCCCTCGACGATTCAACTCTTCGATTCCCTTCTCCCTTCTCTAGGGTTCCTGCACCCTTCCTCGATTCCCCATCCCCAAATCCGCTCTTCTGTTCCGCTCCTCTCCCCGAATCCTCTATCTAGCTGGGACTCCACATGCGTGTGATCCGCCTTCGGCTCCTTCGACATCAGCTCCTCCAACTTCGGCTCCTCCGACTTCCTATCCTCCGACTTCCGCTCTTTCGACTTCTGCTTCTCCGACTTTGGCTCCTCCGACAGTGACTTCTCCACAATCGGCGACTCCCACTTCGGCACTCCCACGTTCAGGTCCCCCGCTCCACCTAGGGTTCTCGTGCCCCCGAGCACGCAGCGAGTAAGCACAGGTATAAACCAGTGTCAACTGTATAAATCAGTGTCAAAAATCTTCATGTCTCAGTGTATTTGATTTTTATGGTGTTTTTATTAGATGATTAATCTGTATTCTTTGTCATGGTTGATGGGTCTCTGAATCTAAATTCTAATTCAGGGTGACAGATCTCCGAATAGAACATCCGGTGAAGAGTTGCAATCACATACATGAATTAGACTTGAGCTATAAGGTATATGTTTAAATCTAAAATAAGGGTTCATTGCATATCTATTTGTGCTTGTAGCTGGGCTTCTGTGTGTGATACAGAGAAATATTACAAACACAAGCACATAATATGAGTTCAAATGTGTTTAAGAAATGACCGTGGTTGTCTGGAAGATGGTATTTATGTTGCAATTTGTAATTGATTTACAATTTACCAATCACCTTGGTTTATGAAGGACTGCTTTCCATAGATTTTTCTATTTGATCACATTCATACCTAGGAATATTTTTTATGAATGCACATATATATTATATGCATCTGTTTGGTTGAACTGCATTCTGAAAAAAATCAGCTCCATCAACATGTGGTTTACTGTATGCACTTGAACTCATCTTGTGTGACATGAATTTGAATGCTTCCGTTTTAACTGCTCATAACACTTAAATTTGAATTTATGATAACCTAACAAGAGAATGTCCCCAAATTGTTATTACTATTGTTGTACACGGTTTCACTATTTAATTTTTTATTTGATATATATTAACTTGCATTACTATTGCAATGAGAGCTTCATTATTCAAAGAGGTCATTAGAATGGGTGGAGTGTACCACCATTTGAAGGTTACTTCAGATTTATTTTCATTTTCATTATAATAAAGTTGATTCCATTCAACTTATGATTATTTAAATGTAGTTATTCATTTTTCCATTATTCTTTTTAATTTTACAAAATTAGTTAAAAATACACTGTTTCATATCACGCATGCATACACAAATTTAGTTATTCATATTTCCATAGAGACTCATGAAGAACTCCAAACTGATTTCTAGAGCTTTATTTTGGTATTCTACCATATTTCTAATCTTGTCATTCTAAATAAATGTTATCTGTCTCTAAATACATGTAATATGCATTATCATTAAGAACACTTATGTTTGAACTTACCTTTTCTTGGAATCTCCTCTGGATTTATTTATTTTTCACTATGGTTTCCCAATTTGACTAATATATTTAATTTTTGTTATTTTCTGAATTTAGCATGTTTGTGCGGTAATTCAAGTGCATGTAAGGTTGAAACCATTAAAGTTGGAGGAATTTGAGAGTCCATGTAAATGGGTAAAGTGTATTACAACTTGAAGGTTAGTTATAATTTGTTTTCATTTTCATTTTAATAGTGACGATTCCATTAAACTTATGATTATTTAAATGAAGTTATTCATTTTTTCATTATTGTTTTCATTTTACAGATTTAGTTATAAATATATTCTTTCATATTGTACATGCATACACAAATTTAATTATTCATGTTTCGTTTTAAGGTGATTATTCATATTAGAATTTCTGTATTTTGGTATTTTTTCACATTTCTAATCATGTTGTTCTGAATACATGTTATATGTCTATAAATACATGTCATGTGCATTCTAATTCATAGAACTTATGTTTGAACCTACCTTTTAATGGAATCTACTTCCACAAATTTATTTATTTTTCAGTATGGTTTCGCAATTTGACTAATTTTTTTTGTTTTCTCAATTTAGCATGTTGGTTGGAGAATTTGAGTGCATGTAAGGTTGCAACCATTAATGTTGGAGGAATTTGAGAGGCCATGAAAATGGGTAAAATGTACCACCATTTGAAGGTTGCAACATAGTACAAGTATGCATTAAATTATAATCAATTGATTTAGTTTAATGTTTTATGTGGATTATCAATTTGTTCTGTATGCTAATTTTTTAATTAAAATAGTTTACTTTGTAAATTTCATGTTTTTTATTCTTTCCATTATTTTACAGTTTTCATTTTATAACAAATAGTTTATTGTATTTTCAGGTATTTTTGGATCATTGGTGGACACCTCATAATCGGTTAGTTTTTTCATTGTTAATATGTTGTGTTTTTATTGCATATGTGTTTCCAGCTGTATATGTATTTTAACTGCATACATGTTTCCATTAACTGTTGGTGATTTGTTTTCAATATTGAATCCACTATATATGAAGAGCACATTTTATAAATCCTAACATTCTTTCCCCCTCTTGACAATACGTTATACGATTAAGTAATGTCAAGAGAACCACTTGCTGTTATGTCAAGCAGTTTACAAAATGTGGAGTGGAAGTCGCGTCTTAGGTAAAGCAGTTAATGTAATGTGCATCACTTCTGTGGGAAAATAGATTAATGTTTTCATATAAATTTTCATTCAATTTTGAATATATTTAATGCAATGGCTCATTAAACAGTTACAAAGTTTTAATGAATTTCTTGGATTAGTACATCTCCTGCATATTATACTTTTTTCGGTTCAATTACATTCAAATCCAGTTTCAAAAAATCCTTTCATATTTTAGTCAAAAATATGTGATTTTTCAATTTCCATTTTCCTACCTTATTTTCCTACAATTTCGATTAGTATCAAATAGCAATACAGTGAAACTATTCTCTTTTTATACTCTCTTTGTAACTAGCTTTTATATATTATGCTGATCATATTCTGTTTTTATTATATTGTTGTCTATTGGTACAGTTGTATATCCCTGCATTGATTGCATAATTCTGTTTTGATCTAATGTGTTTAGATCAGATTCTGTTTTTATTTTTTTTAATATTCTGCATTGATTGTTTTTATACTCTCTATAACAGATTTTTATATATTCTACTGATTGGATTCTGTTTTGATTGTTTTTTTAATATCATTTCTCCATAATTCATGGGATTTTACATTTAATGTTGATAGAACCATGTTTCTTCATGTTCATTAATTAATTTTTTGAGCATTTTGTACAGATTATACATGGATGAAGATGGTTTTGGTTGCGCTATGCAGTTGAATTTTTTCAAGAGATTCTTTGAGCCTCATTTCTAAGATTTCTGTTTAATGATCGATGTATATAATCTCATTGATAGATATTTATGTAGGTGTTGGTGGAAAAAAAAGATAAATATGGTTTCCTCTTTATGTCATATAGTGGTGAGAATACAATTGGGAATGAATATATGCAATGCAAGATTACATTTTCTTAAAATGTGATGAATTTATATATGTTTTTGGCTGTAGGTGTTGTCTATCTAGGCTTCAAAACACCTATGGCGTATCCCATGGTGGAGGTGTTTAAGTTCTTCTCTAATGGTGAGTTTGGTTTTATATATATTCAAATTTTTTAGTAGGTTCATTTTTTTATCATTTGTTCATATTTTGTTTTTTAATCAGGTCTTATTTTTTTCATACATGTTCGTATTTTTTTGTTCTTACATTTAATTGTTTTTAAAAATTTTCAGAGTGATTTTTTTTATAATTGATTCCAATTAAATATACAGGTTCAGATGTTTCCAATTTGTTCTTATTTTTTATCCCCTTTCTATTATGTTTAAACAAACTTGATCACACAGGTTTATGTTTTCATAAAATAGGTTTAGATTTATTCATATTTTTTCACACCGCTTCATATTTAGTAACAAACTACAAAATTAAACTTAAATATGCAGGATTAAATTTCTTCTTTATTATATTGAATATGCAGTCTTATATTTATTCATCAAATATGTTTTCTATGAATTAAATATGTATGGACTGTCACCAAATGTTTACACCAACAGTATTATGATGAACTTTTATTATAAGCTGCATCAAGGGCACTGTGAAATTAATCTTGCATAAGATAATGATATTTTAAAACAATTGGAAATCAGTGGAATGAAACCTACTATAGTAACATATAATATATATATCTATGGGCTTTATAGTGTTTGACATACTGAACTTGCTTTGGATCTTATTATGGATTTGAGGTTTAGAGGGCTTCATGTCAACTGTTATTGTTATAATGCTGTTATTTATGGTCTCTGACTTAGTGGTGAACTATCTGATACGTTTGTTGTTTTCAAAGAAATTAAAAGATGTGGAATATCCCATGATGTTTATAGCTAAATCATTTTGATTGAAGTCATTTTCCAAAGCGGTGATCTTGTGAAATGTATGTGCTCAGTTGCAGATTTCGTGGTTGGTGCTGAGGTAGTGGATTCTTCACTAGACGTGTATTGGGTGGGTGGAATGAAGGTGAAGATGATGATGGAGATGGATGATTCATCGAGAATGACATGGTTTCAAGTTACTTCTTCATTTGTTAATTCCCCATATGATGGGCCTTAGAAAGTCTTCCCATTGCGTATGCTCCAGGTACATTATATTGTTATTTTAAAAATGTAAATTGAATTGAATTGTGGGTTGGATAGTTTCTTCAGATTATTTAATCAAGGGGAGACCACTTGATTCGAGACAATCAAACAAGCATGGAGAGTCTATTAATGCATATTCCTATAGACGTGGCTTGAAACCTGTCACCTTATTTTATAATTTAAATATGCGGAGGCACATAAAGACACCTTTGTTACATTCCTCTATAATGTCATTTTTCTGTATGCTTTATGAAGAACCTCCAAATAAATAATCACATATGTTTCTGAGAAGTGTTTTATTAGTTTATTTCTTTTAATTTTCGGTTTTTAATCAATTTTTAAATAGAAATGAAATGGAGAAATGTTTCTTGTATTCCATTATGTTTATTTTGTTGCGGTCAATTTGAAATTGCAGCTAAAAAAAGATGCAATCAAAAACATTTTCAAGATTATGTGTCATTAAATGTCATTTCAAAGATTATCCTATCACAATATCAATCCCACTAAAGGAGAAAACCTAAAATTTCAGCAGTTTCAGCAGGTTTTATCCATTTCCATGGTTAATTTGAACTTTGCCTCTGCTCCATTTCTCAATAGCCCAACTCAATCTCATAAATAAAGTGTTTATAATTAGCCCAACTCAAGCTCATACATGAAGTGTTTATCATTAGCCCAGCACAAGCTTATAAATAAAGTTTTACTTTGAGGGGGGAGGAGAGGGAGAGGGAGAGGCAGGGGTGGTGACATGAACATACTAGAATACTGTTAAAGAATTCCACAACATTCTCTCACTAATAGACTCAAGTATAGACAATCTTCAGCTGACCAAACTAGTGTGCATGTAGAAGTATATGAACCAGACACATGCCCTACATTAACGAATATTTTTTTTTCACACACCACTAAAATCAGAAAGGATTTCATTAGTTAAGGATAAACAATTACATGTATATCTCCTCAGAAGTGGTCCTATAAGAATCTTAACAAGACAACGAAACACAGTTCATCATAAAAATTGGATTGGTCAACATTGAAGTGGAATAAAATTATAATTCTAACCTGTAGACTTCCTCAACTATAGAGATATCCAACAAAGATTAAAATGAAAATTGGTTCTTAGACATTCCAAATAAATATCATTTACTTTTTTGGTATACTCCGTTTCAATATACTGAGAAAATAATTCTCTCTCTCAGGAGAACTAATATCGATACTTGATGAGGTAGTAACAAGAACATGATTCTCTTCGTTTTCAACAAAAAATTTCATACATATCCTGAAATACAACTCGAAACTTTTGTATAATGTTTTCATAACATGAGCTACTCTGGGGAATTATGTTTATAACAAGAATACCAAGCATAGAAAGGGCCCTTCTAGCTGCAAAAAAAAAATAGGTCTTTTAACAAACTCTAATGTGTGAGCCCTAGTCCCACTGCCAGCATCACCGGAATCCAAATCAAGCATGATGACATCATATTTAGTACTTAGTCCATCAATTTCATCCATGTTGCATTCATTTTCCCTGTATGGATCATTGAAAGATTGAAATTCCCACACAAGTATCTTTGCAATCTAATATGTATTATGTTATTAATATAAGATAATATGTTTTGCAATCTAATTATTTATTCCATTTTTTGTTGTTTACATTAGTATGGTCTCAATTACAACATTATTTATCATAATTATCATAATTTCAAATATCAATTTCAATGTATTTTTCATTCATTTAATTCAAATCTCCATATTGAAAATAACTTTTTATTTCTTATAGATTTTTCTACAATATTTCAAATGTATTTATCCAAAATGTAATCTACTATCATAATGATGTTTCTATATTATGTCTAATTGTATTCTAATAATAATTATCATTATTTTGTGATTTCAAAATATTGAGTACTCATGTTCATTATTAACATTGAAATGTAGTATTATCTTAAAAAAATCATTGAACCATATCACCGTGTGAACACATAATCTATGATTTGTGTTATATCACCGTGCGAATGCACGGGCGAGTACTAGTTTTTATGAATGTAATCATTCTGTGTAAATGAACTAGTACTCTGCCCGTGCAAATGTATGAGACTATTCAGTTTTCTTTCAAATCATCTGGTTCTATGTCATTCAAAAAAAATTGTAATGTCGTCGTACTCAATATAATGTTTAAAATAAAACGATGACAATGAAGTTAGTGGGATGCCCGTGACAGAAAGAAATCAAGTAAAGACTAATTGTGATGGAGATGGAACATGATGGAATGAAAGATATAGAGATAAGAGACATAGATGAAACAGAAGGTGGAGGTGAGGGAAGAGGTAGAGGCAAGAGGTGAGATTGCGATAAATGATAGAAGGAAGCCTAGAGAGAGTTTCAAGGATTCAGGATTTTGAATGGAGTGGATGGGCTTGAGAAGATGTTGGGGTGAGGATTAGTAGGAAACATGGTTGCATTTAGTGTGGTGTCCTTGAAAGGTAATGTAGTTGGGAGTTCATATTTTTAACCTATCATCATCATAAAAAAATTTCACTTTATGATACAAAATATTATCACACACACTTGATTTAATTTCATAGGATATTTTAACATTAGTTAAATATATATATGTCGTTATGTCTAGAAGAATACCAAAATAGTCTAATTATAGGATTATTATTTGGTACTGGAATCATGGTATCATCCATGAAAACAAATCTATACAGTAGAATACATAAATAATATGAATAACTCACGAGTTCTTATCTATGAATATTAATGAGTCTTTGGTGTATTTTGAACCTATGATAGTGTAAATAATAGACTATTTTGATCAATTCTATCTAACCTAGAATCATATAGAATATCTATGTAATAAGAAATAAAATTACTGGATGGTTCATATATATGGAATATTTCACCTAAAAATACCACTCACACAATGTCTTTCATGGTCGCAACTTTACATCCGCTCGAATTCCCCCACAAACATGCTAAATCCAATAAACAAAAAAAAATAAATTATTTAAATTTGGAAACCATAGTGAGAAATAAATTAATCCATAGCAGGAGATTCCAAACAAAGTTAAGTTTAGACAAAAGAGTTCTGTAGCAATTCTAATTAAAAACATAATACATGAAAATGTTAGTTCTCTCTTTTAGTATGTCATCTCTTCCATGAATTCCATACACCATCCAACTATCAAACATAGGTCACATATCAGTTCAATAAATAAGTATCTACTCTTAAAAATATAAATATTCCTGAATTGAGACAATCACCCATGATAAGCAACTTCAACAACCACTTAATAAGACCTGAAAACATGAAATTGAATAAAATAAATAGATGAAGACATATTGAATGCTGTTGTTTCTTTTCTCAAGGTCAAGAGTGTTGCTTTGTTGGTTTTAATCAAATGATCTAGTGAAAAAATCTATAGTTTCCCATAGTATTAAATTTCATATGTGAAACAGAAGATCACATGCAAGAATTCAAATGTCCTGCATTAAAATATTCAAAACCAATCGATTCTAGGGTTTATCTCAGAAAATAAATCGAGGGTATATGCTTGATAAACATACCAAGAATCACAGAGCGGAGATAAGAGAGAAGAGAAGAAACCTCTTCATTGGAGAAATAAAATGCAGTGAGACCTCACTATCGATACTTCATCGGCTCGATGCGTAAAACCATGGACTCTCCATGAGTATGCCGCCAATAATTTCTCCTAACAACAATGTCTGCACTTTATGAAAGAGGTATTGTCACAAAAAATTAAAGTAGCTCCAAGATTTCGCGAACTAATTGCCACAAATTTAGCTTTCTATGATAAATAGTGTTTTAATGGACTATTTCTCTTCAATAGAATAGTAATTACTGGTGGTTCAATCAAATATAAATAAATTTTAGGTTAAAGAGTTCAATTATAGAAAGAGACAATAGGTTACCTTGTGGATTTATGTGGAAGAATTTTCAACCAACAATTTTTTTGATTCAACAGCCATTTTAGTAAGTACTACAACTTCAGGCTTAGCATTAAGAACAGAGGGGGCTTGAATAAACATTCCACAGAATTTTTTAGCACCACCTTCCTTGGCTGTAAGCTGTGGAATTGAAAGCTCAATCTCAAAGATCTGAATCTAGCTTCAAAAAATGATTTGGTGAATAGTATAATCAAGCCCCCCAACTAATTCATGGCCTCCTTTTTTCTATTTAGTAGCATTGTTTTCTAAGAAAATAATCCCTGTGAATGTTCCCCAAACAAGTTTCCCCATTTTAACAAATTATCTCAAATCATAAAATATATTTTTATATTCCATAAGCATAGCCATTGTGGTGCTCTCGCCGTAAGGGATGACAAGCGCAACGACATAATTCAGCTATTCAGGATTCCTGATATCCACAACATTCACCCACTCACCTGGTATTTGAAGAAAAATAAGGGGCTTAGATAAATTGAACCGGAAAAGACTAAAAAGGTGATAAAACTATTCCAATGTCTTTTAATGATTGAAATTGAACACAATTTTAACAAAAAAAACATGACCAAATGCTTCAAGTCATCAGGGTCCCTATCATAATCACTTTGTAAAACCAAACGGGTTTGGAATTTTTTCTTTATTATAAAATAAACCACAATTTATTTTAACTTTAAAGTATATAATAATAAAATTTTCATCCAAGAGATGCTTTCCCTTTGGATTCTCCATGAACTTGTTGATAAACTCACTACATGCATCTGGTCCAGTAGAAGATAAATACATCAAGATTCCCACTATTTTCTTCTAAAATGTGTTTCTTGTTCAGTCAAAAAATATGTATAATTAGAAATACATTACTCAATTTTAGTAGATTAAATGAGTTTCATGTCATTATAAATGATGAGAATATAAAAAGGGTTTTGATAAAGATGAACCAATAAAGAATAAAAATATTTTAAAGGTTTAGTTTTGTCACTATGATAAGGATTACTAAAGGCTATGAGTACACATTTAGATTTGGATGATTTTTTCATAATCTGCATTTTTAGATTTGACACCATGTCATCATGATACATCCACATTTTCGGTTCTTTGCAAATTTGTTAGGATATGTTTTTTGGTTCTTAAATTATACATAAAAATTTATGTATAATTTCCATTGAAATTATATTTATCAAATATTAAATTCTCAATATTTTTTATTATGAAAGGGAAAAAAATGTGTCCTAAAAGAATTTAATACAAATGGATGAATCCTTTCACATTCAATAATTAGTTTCATTACTTGAACATACCCACTCAGATCAAGAAATCTTAAATATGGATAGCTTGAAGCAACGACATCATCAACAACATCAGTCCAAAATCCCTTACAAATGAGAAATTCATGAAGTGAGCCAAGAATGAACAATTTGATAAATTATTACATTCCCAATTGTATTCCAATTTATAATTTAAGACAATAAAAAAGTGAACTTTTTTTTGATATGGTGGTATAAAGCATACCTAACAGCAGCTGAAAAATCTTCGAATATCTCATGACTTGTTTAGAAGCATAACATAACTCACATGAAAGTGTAGAGAATAGATAACTTGCAAGATTATTAATGTACCTGCAACTCAAGGCTTCAATCCAGAGATTTGGGTTGTAACCATTGTTTTTAGAAAAGTTATCATAGTAGAAACCATTACAGTTGTTAATCTACAGTAAAAGTGCAATTATTTGATTGAATCAGTTTATGCATTGTCAAGAACTAAGAGCTAAACTATGATGTATAAATATGATTATATTTTCAGAAATATGTAAAACCAATGCATATAGTTGGATGGTTTTCAAGAATTTAAATTTTTAATACATGATCTAAAAAGTGATTCATGTATATAAACTTATACAATGAAAAGTATTTTTATATTGTATGTACATAAAAATTATTGAACTTATACACTGTAAAAAAGATATTTAATATCTCAAAAAGATTAATTCACTTAGTTGAAAAATAGTTTAAAACATATGAAACATGTAACTTGATGTGTTTTCAATGATTAAAATCAAGCAGTCATTGAAAGGCTTGCCTTAGCAGCTCCCCTGCACAACACTTCAGTCTCTGGTTGAGCTGTATTCATATTATTTATCATCTCTCTCATCTGTTTATAAATTAGTTTAGAATAAGAAATCATGAAACACCTCAGATGAAAACACATCATGGATAAATATAAATTAGTTTAGAAGAACTGAAGAAAAAATGAAGGACATTGGTTAGTTTGTGGTAGATAATATCAACTGTGGATGAATTGATGGGTTACCAGAGGGAAACTGAAGGATAGTGGTTATAGAATGCATCGACATACTAAGGTATATCTCCAATGAAGCTATCGCACACAGATCTGGGAACAAAATTAAGTAAAGGGTGAAAATTTCTATAGAATTAAGAGAACATACATGTTGCAATTAGTGCAGGCTGTAGATTTCAGACACCGTATGTAGTAGGTTCTGAAACCCTAGTTTGAAGATATCTGAAGAGGTGGAGGTGTTGTGTCGATAGTCAGTATAAGCTGTAGATTTTGGAGAAAGTTCTTGGTGAATACTTCGGACGATGATGAAGTGAAAACAATGGATATTTTCGAACTGGTGAATTAGAATCTTGAAGTCGTGATGGGGAGGAGATCTGTAGACATGAAGATGATGTAGGGAAGGAGCGACGAGGTGGAGATTAGAAGAGTGGAAGATGTAGTAGCGAGATGTGGCATAATTGTTTTGAATTGAGATGCCAATTTCAGTGGAGTCGCAAGATGATGAAGAAGGTAGATCTGTGGAGGGTTTGTAACAGAGGTATCGGAGGAGGAAAATCATGATGGGGAGGGTGGGTAATGCGAAGGTAGGAGGTTAGTCGAATATGGTTCAGTGGAGGTAGATGCCGTGGGAGCGACACGTGGCGGAAATATGCAAACTTTAGTAAATATATAGATATTGTTAATTCTCAATTCCAATATTTCATATCACAGTTTTTTATATTCTGGTCTTTCACTATCTTATGTTAATTAGGAGATAGATTTAACGTAATATTTGACATGAAAGGTAGTATTAATGTGAACCATTGATTATAATATCATGTAACATATATATGTGTGATAATATGATAGTTAAATATGACTTTTATCTTACATAATTTCATTTTTTCTCATGCCCATGTCTTTTAATTTGTAATTTCACACTTACGTTCACTTTTCATCATTCATCTGCATTCAACAGTATGCATCATCTTCAATCGACAACACAATTTGTTTACAATCGACATTGAGGTTTTGATTTTGAAATACTTTACGATTTCAATCAGTGTCACAATCTTGTTTCATTACACGTTATTAGAATGATATCTTGGTGTGGTCACTTTGGGAGGGTGTGTTGTGACCTAACATTTTACATTGCTTCTACACAGAACATTGAGGGTTCCTTTAAGAGGGTTTGAAGCCCCCCTCCTCATATGACACATCTTAAATTTTCAAGACTCAAAATACTTCAAAAAAATGATTAAATAGCATTAGTTTAGCAACAGATTATTAGAACCATCACTGTATTTAAAATACATAAAAACAGTTGGTCGGAGTAGAGTACTCAAGAGGGGGGGGGTGAATTGAGTATCTATAATTTTTTTTTTTACAAAGTTTTCTTAAAAGGTTCCTCAATAAAAATAAATACAATCCAATTAATCAAGGTAACACGATTATGAATGTTTGACTGTTCAAATAACTGCTCTGAAGATTGATTAATTCTCAGTAATCTCAATATGAGTTATTGATATTACTTTTGAAGCTATTCCAATAAGGAAAAACAATTATAACTTTTGTACAAGATTAACTATCAAAGTGAATCTAGTGATTTCGGAATTACATAGTAAAATAGAGAAAGCTAAATTAAATAACACAGCGGATAAAACAAGTGGTTCAGTCTCAAGAAGAGACCTAATCCACTCCACTTGGTGATCACCTGCCACCAAGCAGTTTATATTAATAAACTTGATCCACACCCTGGATTGGGGTAAACAATAGTGCACAGGACTGTCCAGACCATACAACCTCTTCCACTATTCTTCGTGGGTATAAACTAATAGGTCACACAAGAACCTCTTCCACACTTATCCGTGGGAGTAAACAGGTGTAAAAAAGATATGATAGGAAGGATATCTTGTATCCTTCAGTTTAGTGTAGGATACAGTGTGTGTTTTAATACACACACACACACACACACACACACACACACACTGCTCAAAAGCTAAAAACAATACACAACAGAGAAAAGATGATGAGATTTGGTTAGAAGTTCTTTGAGTGTTATTCTATGCAGCTCTGGAATTCTAGGATGAAGCAGATGCAAGAATCGAGTCCTCTTGAGAAAAAACAGAGTATCGCAAGTCTGGTTCTCTGGTTTCCAGTTAGATCTGGCTCGCATTCTTTATGGAGTCTATATTGAAAAGATGTTCTTAACTCTGATCAATGGTATCCCAGCTTTTGGATTCGTGATTGATTCGTGCGTTCTTTAGATGTATCATGTTGCACGTGTCAGTTATTTTCTTCAAGAATGCTCGTGCTTCTTTCACTATGTCATCCTCATCATTTCTAGGCCATGCTTTTCTTTTTATTCTTGGAGTGCATGAGTTGGAGCCGACAAGATGCATGTATTCTGCACCTCATACCTCGTACTTTCAGGTGACATGTCTACAAAGAAATATTAATTATGTCAATGCATTTAAAAGCCTCAAGTATGACCATTAGAGATTAAATTGAAAATAAAAAAATAGATTAAGGAACGGTGTCACAGTCTGTCTGGGAACGGTGTCACTTGGAAACTGTGTCATCACAAAACAATGTCTCCTTCTTTGACTTTGAGCGGTGAGACAGTTATGATGTCATGGTTGTATAGAGATTAGGAACCAGTAGCACAAATGTGGTGTTAGGATTATGGTGTCTGGTCACGGTGTCTGGGTCACGGTGTCTGATCACAGTGTCTGGGTCACGGTGTCTGATCACGGTGTCTGGTCACAGTGTCTGGGTCATGATTTCTGGGTCACGGTGTCTGGGTCATGGTGTCTGATCACGGTGTATGGTCATAGTGTCTAGGTCATTTTCCAGAAAACCAGAACCGGTGGCAGACTCACTGTTTCTCAGACTTAGCCAAATATATGTATACAGACTTAAGTAGTGATATTTACATAATGAATTAGACTTAATCATTCATCAAGGAAACTAATTACAAAACAAATTAAAATAATCAAACATGATCTAGCAATTAAGATCTTTAATATGTTATTTAAATCATAAAGAAAAAAACCATCTGTACACATGATTTGAGACAGATTAAACAGGATTAACAGGTTTTACAGAATGTATAGGATTTTTTATCATTAAAACATGAGTAAGATAGGAGGAGTCCAACAATCTCCCCCTTTTTGATGATCACAAATCATGGGAGTGAGATATCTGTTCTCAGTGGATGTGTCTCTCCCTTAGTGTGCATTTAGAGTGTATATCTCTCCCCTTTTTGGGATTAACAAAAAGAGTACAAAAGTAAATAAGAGAGGAGACAATAAAAGTTCACAGTGCATTAGAATGAGAAAGATGTGGCATTACAATCAGTAAGCAACAGAAATATATAAATATCCCAATCAAGAGATAGTGTGCACTTTTCTTCAGAACTGACTGTCTTCTCTTTTCCCTTGGCAGCAACATCAGGAGAAGCCACATGAGAAGATGTAGAAATTGAAGAAGGGAGTGAACTAGTTGTCAGGGAAGGAATAGGGAGTCCTTTTAAAAATAGAAGTGGCCAAGGTAGGTTTGGTAGAAGACCGAGGCAATTGTTGGTCATGGATAACAGGCCTGATCTGACTTAGATCCTAAGAGACGGACATAGAGGTAGAGGCAAGTGTAGTGGATGAGAAGGTAGGTAGACCCAGTCACAAGGGTTCAACTGTAGGAGATACAATAGTAGTGCTATGCACATGAAGATAAGGCCTCAATAACTTGATAAAGTCATCAATAATCTCACCACCATACTACATCACTTTATCAAAGTCATCTTTGTTCTCCATGAACTTTTCCAACAAAGGAGTGAAATCTTTTAGATTTTTAACTTGAGTTTTGAAAGCTTGAATGATAGGAGGGATTTTCATATTATCTACAAGGTACTTGAAATGGTTTTTCGTATCATGCTTAGAGAAAATCCCATTGAAGTATAAATCCACCTTCTTAGTAATTTCTTTCTAAGCATCATTTGTAATCTTGGAATGAATTATTACCAAATCAAAAACTCTATCACTATTTCTGACAACTACATATAGAAACTCTTTGTCAAAGCCACTGAGCACTGATTGAAGTTCTTCCTTAACAACTATTCTGAGCAGATCACTATCTAAGGAGGGTTGAGATGACTGTCCATAGGAACTAGAAGCTGTAACAGTTGAAGTAAGGGACTTCAGTTAATTTGGAACTTTCTGGAGATAGCCCTTATACTCATTAGTCAACTTGTTAAGACCAATAACAAGTTCACACAATTCTTGAACTATTTTCTTGTTTCTTTCATCCACCTTGTCAGCTAAGGAAGTTAGATTATGTTGAATTAGAGAGACAACTTCCTGTGTAATATGTCCACTAACATCCTCAATAGGATAAGCAACAGGATCTGGTCTTGATTTCAACTTTCTTTGTATATCTTCAACCAAACCTGTAAGAGTCTTCACTTCATCACTTAGTTGTTTGTTCTCAATTATGACCTTTTGAATCTCATAAATATATTTTTTGTTTTAATATGCTATATTATATTTTCTAATAGAAGGTCAATATCTCTTTCACTTAAGTTGGTCATAGGAGTAGGTTGATTGTTTATGAGATTTACAACTCCAGCCAATAAAGTAGCTCCAAAGGCTTTCAAATCGTCCTTACTCACTAAGGTAGAAGGTTATTGTGAAGGTTCAGGAATAGGAGTTGAGATAGGCTTGAGTTCCTTTGTAGAGATAACTTCAGGAGAAGATACCAGTTTCAATTGAAACATAGTAGAAAGATCTATACCTTTAACTAAAACTTCTTGGGAATCATTTACATCAAAATATCTAGGGAATTTATACCATGTATCCACATATATTTGATCAACTGGATTAGGCACTTCAACACTTTCCAGATTAGGGTGTTTCTCCCCCTCAATAAGTGCATCTCTTACAGGACTAATAGATTCAGTTCTTTAACATATTTCTAGATTTTCATCCCCAATAGCCGCACCCATTTCTTTTCTAGAAAACTGAAAGTATTTCTCCATTATTTCCTTAGCAGATGGGATAATCTCAGGAACAACTTGTTCCTCTAAGTGTTCCTCAAAATTAGCTTCTTTATCAAGAGAAATATCTTCTTCTAGATGCTCTTCCAGAGCAACCTTTTTCTTTGCACTAACAACAGATTCTTCTTTAGAAGCAGGTTCTCCTTCCAAATCAACAATTTCTTTAGGAATAGGTACTTCCTTTTCAATTAAGACTTGAGGTACATGTCCACTTTCTTCCTTATCTAGGACAGTTTTTCCTGTATGTGCAATAACCTCTTCATCTTCCTCAATAGGATAGTCAACAATTTCATCTGGTTCCAAACTAGGATAAAAAATGTTCTTAGGTCTTTAAGGATTCTCAACTAGGTTGAACTTTTCATAAACCTTGTCATTATACTCTACCCATGCTTTTCTCTATGGATTCCAACTTTTTTTCATTATTTTGACTGCCGCCTTTAAGATAAAAAATTCATAGTCCTTTATGGATTATTCATTCAGTCCAACCAACCCTTTAGCATAAAGAATAGCTGAGATTAACCTTGAGTAGAATAGGGAGGTTGACTTTGAGGTTGTGTTTATCAACTCACACATATGAAGTATAACATACTTTCATAGGTTAATATTGTGTCCATTCTTCATAAGATGTATCAAAAATACATCCTGATAATTGATTGTAGTGAAATATCCTTTTCTTGGACTAATTATATTCTGAACAAACTTAAACAATAGTCTGGTTTCACCATCTAGCTCAACAGTTATGGATCTTCTTTTAGTTTCATTGTTAGTCAAGCTTCCCAAGGCTTATTCTAAAACAAATATATCACTTGGAGGAGTAGGACCTCTCTGGTAGTACTCAAAAATACCCTCATGAGGTATCATTGTAAAGCATCCCATAACCTCGAATAAAAAGTACGTCTATATCCATTGATTCATCTTCTCACAACAAAACCATCTTCTGTATCAAAAGAGAATTGAAAAAACTGATAAAACTGGGCAACTAACTTTGGATATATCGGTATATCCTCTTTTGTGAACTAGTCCATCCATCCTTGCTCTTTTAGCACTTTCAATACTAAAGACTTACTTGAAAGAAGCCACTTAGGGCAGATTTCCTTTTTGGGTACCACTATTCTTCCCACTAGGTTCGGATTCAAAGGACCTTCGGGTGCTATCTTTGGCGCTATTTTTATATTCTTCTTAGATTTGTGCTTCTCATGAGTTGATGAGAATGGATGTTTCATTATAGGAATTCAATGAAGGTTTAAGAGAGAGAGAAAGGTTGAAGGAGGGGTTTCAGTTTGAGAGAAGAGAGCTCAGGTGAATAAGAGAGTGAAGCTTCTTTCATTTTTATCATTTAGGGATATCAAGCGTCGCAAATTTAAAAGCATGGAAAAGTAAGAGAATAAAATAATTAATTACAATGATATAGGTTATAATATGTAAATAAAATGATAAAGCATCTTTACAGTGATACCAAAATAGACTTTCACAGTGAGACCGTAACAGGTTTTCACGGTGAGACCGTAATAGGTTTTCACGGTGTCATCTTTACCGTGTGACTTCAAAATAGTGTGACCGTATTATTTGAAACAGTATGTGCCAGAAAGTAACTGAGAGATAGTAACTGTGAGACTGTAAACATGAAACAACAACTTTTAAGATAGTAATACTATAGAACTGTTAGAGTTAGACAATAATCTTAAGATAGTGACTTGTGAAACTGTAAACTGTGAAATAATACACTTACTACTTAAGATTTATCATTCCCAATTCATGTACGATGTAATCTATTCTTTCATAATTTAATGGTTTGGTGAATATATTAGTGAGATGATATTCATTTCCAATGAATTCCAAAGTGATATTACCTTTTTGATAATGATCTATCAAAAAGTGATGTCTTATATCAATATGTTTTATCCTAGAGTGTGAAACATGATTTTTTGAGATGTTAATAGCACTTGTATTGTCACAATTTATAGTTACATGACTGAATTGATATCCATAATCTAGTAATGTGTGTTTCATCCACAAAATTTGTGCAAAACAACTACCAGCAGCCATGTATTCAGCTTCGGCAGTAGATAATGCAACAAATTTTTATTTCTTACTACACCATGATACTAGTGACTTTCCTAAAAAGTGACATGTTCTTGAGGTGCTTTTTCTATCTAACCCACAACCACAGAAATCAACATCAGAATACCTAACTAACTCAAATGATTGTCCTATGGGATAGAACAATCCTAGATTGGGTGTATGCTTGAGGTATTTGAAAATTTTCTTAATAGCATTTAAATGATATTACTTAGGGTTTTCTTGAAAATGAGCACACATACATACACTAAACATAATATTAGGCCGACTAGTAGTTAAGTAGAGTAAGCTTCTAATCATCCCTCTGTAAGTGGTTTGATCAATAGATTTCCCATCTTCATCAAGATCCAACTTACAAGTAGTACTCATTGGAGTATCACTACTTTTAGTGATATCGAAGACAAAACATTTTAGAAGATCCCTAGTAAATTTGCTTTGATTTAAAATAATACCATCATTATTTTTAAAGATTTGAAATCCAAGAAAGAATTTCAGTTCAACCATTAAACTCATTTCAAATTCGTTTTGCATCATTTTATAAAATTCAACACATAAAGAATTTTTTGAAGATCCAAAGATAATATCACCTACATAAATTTGAACTACTAAAACATCATTGGAAATTCGTTTTATAAAAAGGGTAGGATCAACTATTCCTTTTGTAAAACCTTTGGAAATAAGAAAAATACTTAATATATCATACCAATCTCTTGGAGATTGTTTTAAACCATATAAAGCTTTTGCTAATTTAAAAACATGATTTGGAAAGTGAGGATTTGTAAAACCAGGGGGTTGCTCAAAAAATACATCCTCAGCTATATACCCATTTAGGAATTCACTCTTAATATCTATTTTATATAGTTTGAAATTCATATGTGCAGCATATGCAAGCAGGATTCTGATGGCTTTAAGTTTATCTACCGATGAAAAGGTTTCCTTATAGTCAATTCCTTCTTATTGACTATAGCCATGTGCAACCAATCTAGCCTTGTTTATAAATATATTACCAGCTTCATCTAACTTATTTCTAAACACCCCCTTAGTGCCTATGGTAAATATGTATTTAGGTCTATCAACAAGTTTCCAAACTTTGTTCCTTTCAAACTGATTAAGTTCTTCTTGAATAGCCATCAACCAAAATTCATCATTGATATCATCATTAATGTTTTTAGGTTCAAGATGTGACAATAAGACTTTATGTTCAACCTAATTTCTAAGATAATATCTAGTTTTAGTTCCTTTATCTATATCTCCTACAATAGCATCTAAAGGATGGTTCTTAAGGGTTTTAACAACTCTAGAAAAAGAAGGACTAGTGATTTCAGGTTCTTCAACAGGTTAGGGTTCATCATGACTTAAATAGGAAGAATTTATAGAATTGTAAGTTTTCATAGATTCATTTATAGGATGGTTAGAATATTTTTCATTGATTTCCATATTTGACACATCATCCTCCAGGTTCTCTATAGTGGTCTTAGGCTCACATGGATCTGTTTCATCAAATTTTACATGGAAAGATTCTTCCACACATTTAGTTCTTTTATTAAACACTCTATAGGCTTTACTAGAGATTGAATATCCTAGAAAGATTCCTTCATCACTCTTGGATGAAAATTTTTCAAGATTGTCCTTAGTATTAAGGATATAGACTTTGCAACCAAAAACTTTGAAGTAGCTTCCTTTGGGTTTTCTATTGTTCCATAAATCATATGGAGTTATTTTAATAATGAGTCTAATCAACACTCTATTAATAATATAGCATGTTGTATTTACAGATTTAGCCCAAAAATAAATAGGTAAGTCATATTCACTAAGCATGATTCTAGCATTCTCTTGCAATGTTCTATTTCTTCTTTCTACAACTCCATTTTGTTGAGGTTTTCTAGGGGTAGAGAAATTATGACTATAACCATTTTGTGATCAAAAGGATTCAAACTCTTGATTTTCAAACTCACGACCACGATCACTTCTTAAGGATTTAATTCTAATTCCACTAATATTTTCTACAGTTTTAGAATATTTAATGAAATGAGAGCAGGCTTCACTTTTGTGAGCCAAAAAGAAAGTCCAAGTATATCTAGAAAAATCATCTACAAGAATATAAACATAGTGCTTCCCATTTAAACTAGAAACTCTAGATAGTCCAAACAAATCCATGTGAATAATTTCGAGAGGTTGAGAAGTTGACACTTCTTTCTTTGGTTTGAAGGAAATTTTGTGTTTATTTCCCTTTTGATAAGTATTACACACTTTATCATTTGGAAACTCATGTTTGGGTAGGTATTTGACTAATAATTTTCTAGTTAACCTTCTAAGGGAGTGAATGTTACAGTGTCCTAGCATCCTATGCCAAAGACAAGAATCTTTGTGAAATGTACTTAAACATGAAACATTTTGAGAAACTACAGAATCTAAGTTAACAGAGTACACATTTTCATTTCTCAATGCAGAAAACACTAATTCATTTTTAGAATTAAAAACATTGAAAGCATCATTTTCAAATTTAACATGAAATCCATCATCACATAGTTGTGAAATACTAAGTAGATTATATTTCAATCCATCAACAAAAAGTACTTTGGAAATTAAAACTGAGTTAGAGTTACTGATTTGTCCAAGGCCAATGATTTTTCCTTTGGCATTATCACCAAAGGTGACATGTCCACCATCAATTTTTATTAAGTTCTTGAAGCATGAATAGTCCCCTATCATGTTTCTTGAACACCCACTATCCAAGTACCATAAGCTTTTACAGGATTTCTTTAAGCAACTTTCCTACAAAATAGTCAAATAAAAATAGATTTTGGTACCCATATTTTTTTGGGTCTAGTGATATCAGTGAATAGTGCTTTAGGAACCCACATCTACCTTATATGTTTCCTATAAGCATTATGTAAAGTGCTTGAAAAATAAACTCTATTTGGTCTAGAAAAGCTTGAAACAATAGAGAGTGTATCATAATTTGAACTAGATGAATGTTTTCCAGAACCAGGAGTAAAGCTGTATGTCCTAGATTTAGAGACAAAATTAGTTCTTCCAAAATTTCTTTTACCAGGTTGATAGACAATACCATTAGTATATTTAGGATCAATTTGTTTACCTAGAATTTGTACCAAATTATCTTTACCATTAGTAAACATTTCAAGGTCCCTTTTCAATTGCTCATTGGATAGATTTAGTTCATTGTTTTCTTTAAGTAATTAAACATTTTTCTCTCTTTCTACAATAAGTTAAGATTTAATAGTTGAGGTAAGAGAATGCTATTTCCTCAAAGACTTGTATTTATCTTTTAGTTTATTACATGTCTCTTCAAGCATATTACAGTACTCAAACATTTCTTCATTATACATATTTTAAGAATCAATTTGATCTCTAGAATAATAGGAATTGTGTACAGGAGATTCCAGTGTTACCTCAGATGTGTTTTTCATAAAACACATATTGGATTTGTTGGCTTGATCATCATGTGAAGATTATGAGTCACTTGAACTATCCTCATAAGCACTCCAAGTTGCTTTCATTTCCTTTTTATGATTTATATCTTTGTCCTCATACTTATTTTTGTACTTGATCTTGGGACAGTCAGCCTTTACATGTCCCTTTCGCTTATATTCATAGCATACTATCTCATCAGACTTGTCACTTCTTTTCCAATCTTTCTTCCAGCTTCCATTTTGACCATATATTCCTTTAAAGTTAGGCTTTCTAAAAAATTTCTTCTTCTTGTAAAATCTCTTAAACCTTCTGGATAATTGAGCCATCTTCTCATCACTATCAGGTGATGATTTTTCACTTCTAGAACTTTCTACAGAGACTTCAAATTTCCCTTTTTATTTGTGTTTAGAAGTGGTGGTATTAAATGCAATAGATTTTCTTTTGGATTCATCCTCCTCTTCCTTGTTAAATTTCAGCTCCTCTTCATACATCATTATTTTCCCAATGAGTTCTTTTATAGGTAGCTTGATGATGTCACATGACTCTCTAATAGAGACAGAAGTTCCTCTCCATCTATCAGGTATGCATCTGAGAATCCTCATGATTTGTTCTTTGGTAGTAACTTCTCTTCCAAGACAAATCATTATGTTGAAAATTTCTTTGAACCTGAGTTACATGTCATAAATAGGATCATCAGGTTTAATTTTAAAGTTATCATATTTAATAGTATAAGTATTAAGTCTCATTTCTTTCACACTAGAAGTTCCTTCATGTGAAACAGACAAAGTATCCCAAATTTCATGGGCAGTTTTACAAGCATAAATTCTGTTAAATTCCTCATATCTTAAGGATCAATATAAAGCATTCATGGATTTGTAATTGTTATTGTAGGCAGTCTTGGTTGGGTCATCCCAAGTGATTCTATCAGTAGCAGGAATCTTATACTCATCTATAATTGAAGACCAAATTTCAAAACCCATACTTTCTAAATGAATTTTCATTTTAATTTTCCATTGGGAATAATTGGTTCCATTAAAGAATGGTGGTTTGTTTGTTGTAGCACCTTACAGTATATTATCCATAATAAATAAATACTTTTAAAGAGCTAGAAATTTAGAATTAACAAAAATTTATAGATCTTTAAAGTAAAACTAAAATCACAGTTGAATAGTTTTAAAAACAGAGTCTTAAAAAATTCCTTTGATACCAAATGTTGGTCGGAGTAGAGTAATCAAGAGGGAGGGTGAATTGAGTATCTATAAACATTTCTGTTTACAAATTTTTCTTATAAGGTTCCCCGATAAAAATAAATACAGCCTAGTTAATCAAGGTAATACAGTTATGGATGTTTGACTGTTCAAATAACTTCTCTGAAGATTGATTAATTCTCTGCAATCTCAATATGAGTTATTGATATTAATTTTGAAGTTATTATAATAAGGAAAAACAATTATAACTTCTGTCCAAGATTAACTATCAAAGTGAATATAGTGATTTCTGAATTATACAGTAAAACAGAGAATGCTAAATTAAATAACACAATGGATAAAACAAGTGGTTTAGTCTCAAGTAGAGACCTAATCCACTTCACTTGGTGATCACCTTCCACCAAGCAGTTTATATTAATAAACTTGATCCACATCCTAGATCTGGGTAAACAACAGTGCACATGACTATCCATGCCACACGACCTCTTCCATAGTTCTTTTTGGGTATAAACTAATAGGTCACACATGAACCTCTTCCACACTTATCTTTGGAAGTAAACAAGTGTAAAAATATATGAGAGGAAGAATATCTTGTATCCTTCAGTTTAGTGTAGGATGCAGTGTGTGTTTTAACACACACACACACACACTGCTCAAAATCTAAAAACAATACACAACAGAGAAAAGATGATGATATTAGGTTAAAAGTGATCTAAGTGTTATTATATGTAGCTCTAGAATTTTATGATGAAGCATATGCAAGAATCAAGTCCTCTTGAGAAAAACATAGTATCGCAAGTCTGGTGCTCTAGTTTCTAGTTAGATATGTCTCGCATTCTTCATGGATTCTTTATTGAGAAGATTTTCTTAACTCTGATCAATGGTATCCCAGATTTTGGATTCGTAATTAATTTGTGTGTTCTTCAAATGCATCATATTGCATGTGTCAGTTCTTTTCTTCAAGAATGATTGTGCTTCTTTCACTATGTCATCCTCATCTTTTCTGGGCCACACTTTTATTCTTATTCTTGGAGTGAATGAGTTGGATCTAACAGGATGCATTTATTCTGCACCTCATACCTCGTACTATCATGTGACATGTCTACAAATAAATATTAATTATGTTAGTGCATTTAAAAGCCTCAAATATGAATGTTATAGATTAAATTGAAAATAACAAAATAGATTAAGGAATAGTGTCATAGTCTATATGGGAATGGTGTCACTTGGAAACTGTTTCATCATGAAATGGTGTCTCCTTCTTTGACTTTGAGGGGTGAGATAGTTATGATGACATGGTTGTATAGAGACCAGGAACCGGTAGCACATATACGGTGTTAGGATCACAATGTCTGGTCACGGTGTTTGGGTCACGGTATCTGGGTCACAGTGTCTGGGTCAGGGTGTCTAATCATGGTGTCTGGTCACAATGTTTGGGTCACAGTGTCTGGGTCACGGTGTCTGGGTCACAGTGTCTGATCACAGTGTTTGGTCACGGTGTCTAGGTCATTTTTCAGAAAACTAGAACCGGTGTAAGACTCACTGTTTCTCCGACTTAGACAAATATCTGTATACAGACTTAAGAAATGATATTCACATAATGAATTAGACTTAATCATTCATCAAGGAAACTCATTACAAAACAAATTAAAATAATCAAACATGATTTAGCAATTAAGATCTTGGATAGTTTATTTAAAGCATAAAGAAACAAACCATCTATACACATGATTTGAGACAGATTAAACAGGATTAACATGTTTTATAGAATGTATAGGATTTTTGATCATTAAAACACGAGTAAGATATAAGGATTCCAACAAAAACATTTATTGATGGTTCTTTGAAAATTATTTTTGGTCCATGCACAACTCAATGCCCTCATCTCTCTTCCATCCGACGTCGGCCCATTGTTCCCTCTCCAGACTCCCCCCTCCTTGTAGGCCATCGGATGCCAGCCCCCCACTCCCTCCTACACCACCCTATTAGGAATGTGATAAGTCTACTTCAATTAAATGAAGTTAGTTGACCAAAAGGAGTGGTTTTAAATGATATTCAGTTTGTTGAAGTAGTGGAAACAACAATGTTTTCCTTCAGTATTCTAAAAGGAGGTTTTGTTTAGAATGATGTTATTTCAATGTGCTCATGCTCAGGTGGTCTTGTTTGTAAAGTTCGACTGAGACTTTTGGAAGTTGGCGAGTGTTCATTTTTTTTTGTGTTGCAGTTTCTTGTTTACCAGAGATAGCAATCACATTGAGGATTGTTATAGGTGATCAAAAGTGGGAATAATGGAATAGATGGACTCCCACATTTCTCAGAGTTTAGTGTAACTGAATGACTGGGAGATACTCTCTATAAATAGGGGTGGGTCCACCTTTATTTGTAAGATGTTGTATGAATTTGATTATTTGTCTCAGTAATCCAAGTGACTCCTTAAGTCACAAAGTTGTAAACTTTTCTTATGGAGAAATTAAATGTTGCAATGCTTCTCCCATGGATGTAAGACTTATGATCCAAACCACATAAAAAAATTATTCTTGATTGCATACATTTACTTTCATGTATGAATTTTTTGTATCAGTTGGAGTGAATAGAGCTAAAGTGTTTTACAACTTAGTATGGTGATTTGGGTAAACTTTGTTTCTTCCATGTTATGAAAAACTAAGCTTCAAATATTTTCATTTAGAATCTATTTCTACTTGGTGATTCCAGATCAAATACTTATGATTGATCATCGGAAGGATAGTCCAAAGGAATTCTCAACAATTGGTATTAGATAGAAGGTTCTCAAGAGACCTTGATAGTTTAGGTAACATTTTTACCCATACGTTTTTTGAATTTCTGTGGGAGTCATTGTTTTTTGGAAGGATGGCATCAAAAGATAGAAAATTCCAGATCGAAAAATTTTATGGAACATATTTTAGTTTCTAGAAAATGAAAATGGAAAAAATATATCATTCAAAATGATATAGATCTTCCATTAAAGGGTGTAAAACCAGAAACAATGGAAAAAGGTGAATGAGAAAAGTTGGATTGGAAGATGCTTGGTTTGATATGAATGTCATTAGTCTGAAATGTGGCTCTGGAAATTTAGTAGAAGAAAACCACAATAAAATTGATGAAAACCCTTGAAGATATATATGAGAAACCTAAAATATGGAATAAGGCTTGCTTGATGCAAAAGTTATTCAACATGACGTTATCATAAGGGAGATCTGTATCAGATCCATTGAATGATTTCAACTTAATCTGGAGCCAGATGGATTTTTTGAAGGTTACATTCATAGTGATATTTGGGATATTTTTTTGTTATCATCCTTACTAGAATCTTGGGAGTCCATGATTACAACTGTGATTAGTTCAAGTGGAAATAATGACTTAGTTTTCATTGATGTTCGAAACATGATTCCCAAATAGGATATTTGAAGAAGAGAGAGTACACTGCAATAAATACATCCTTTAATGGTTTTTTTAAAAAAAGGTAGTTTAAACTACCTCCCTTTAATAGGTGACATTTTTTTAAACTTTCATGTTTTTCTGAGTTTCCAATTAATTCACAATGGTTTTTTGGAATTGCGGCAGTTCTGTGGAACCGCTACACATATGTATTTGGATGTGATTTTAAATCTCCATGAAAACGTATGTGGTGGTTATTTTTTCAACCACTTATTATAAATTTGATGGCAGTTAAAAATGCCACTAATATTACAAGTGGTGTCTTTTAATTTTTTTACCATAAGTAGCGATGGGTTAGAAACATTTAACAATGGTTTTATAGTGCTTAGAGGCAGTTTAAACCATTGTGAAATAATTACCGACAGTTTTTAAATTTCTCAGTGGTTAAAAATGACACTAATTATAAAAAACAGAGTATCCATTAACCCCTAAAATAAAATACCAACTCCAGTATAAAAATATACATATATCTACAACACAGAAATCAATAATTTCAATGGTCAATCCAAACATAAGAAATAAAACATATACATATATACACAAATCATATAAACATACAACATGTCAGAAGAAGCATATATAAGTTTTAGTTATAAATACAACCCATCCAACATCATCACTGCTCTCCTATGTCATGATTACTGCCTCCAGATGATATATGCTACTGATTTTCATGTCAGCTAGCAGCTTCCACTGCATCTGGTTCCTATATTAAATAAAAATTAGAATAAAAAATAGTTTTAATTAGATGATACATAAAAAAATATTTACAACAATTATTATAATAATATAAACATATTAAAACACATGTAACATATTCAGTACTATTGTAGTGTGTCATATCAGGGCTACAATGTCCGCAGGAATGCCGCTAGTCAAGGAGGTGTCATTAAAATCACACCACAACCTATACTTAAATTCTTTCCACTTCCCCCCCCAAAATTTCAACATCTATTAAAATAAAATCGTGACATCCACATAAAAATATAAAATAATACACATATTAGATAATAAAAAATAATTAAATTAACATTTGATAGGAATAGTAGATAACAAAACTATAAATATAATTTTTTTATTACTTTAAATTGTTTATAAAATATATCTCTAATCATGATAAGTAATGGAAAAAGACATTGTATATCATGATAACTCACCCAAGATCTGCCAATATAATCCTCCAACATCATCAATAGGCACTCCAAATATGTCAAATGGTACAACTACTTTAAAATTTCTCAACTTCCAAACATATGATGTATTCATGTTTGTTTCTATCTTGTTATTATCTGAATCTATTGAATAAATATATTCAACAATTATTATATAGATGTAATAAATTATATTTTAACATTAATAATTACATACTAATAATGGTTACCCTCTAGTACCCTCATGATGGTAACCGTGGTACCATGTGCTTAGTTGTTGATCGCTCCTCAGTTGCTCCATATGATCCCTCTCATATCTAGAGATGCAAAGCGGGCCCGCGACCCACAGACTTTGCGGGTATGGGGCGGATGTGGGGAAGGGTAGGCCTAAAATTTTTGACCGTTTAGAGTGCAAGCCAATGCGGGTTGGGCCCGCGTGGGTGCGGGCCAATGCGGGTTGAGCCCGCATGGGTGTGGGCTTGACCACAAGCCTGATTTAAGAAAAATATATATTATTTTTACAATATATGTTTCTTTAACATTTTCGTTTTTTTAATAAAAAAATCATGGTTAAAAATTGACATATGATTTCTCACCGTAATAGTCATATTAATTCACCATTTATTCACATGTGAATTTTAAATAGGCCTATATTTATTGTTTTAATATGATATGATATTATTTATATAGTAATTATTAACCATATTCACATGGTGTGTCAACCCATCTCTCAAAAAATGGAACTCATCTCCCCTGCGCATGGTTTCAATTCTATAAGTGTTATTATAATCATAATATTTTTAGGTCGATTTAATCTTGTTATTATTTAATTTTATTTTTTTATTAAGAGAATAGGATAGAACCTCTTGAAAACACTATTAATATCTTCCTCTGAAACTGATCGTTACTTGGAGAGACTTCATTCATTCACAGGTTTAGTTGTTCACATCACCACACAACCAACATTATCATTCATCTCCCATCACCAATCACTCACCTACTTTCTATCACAATAGTTCACCACCACATCGGCATCACCGCATGCCACCATTAACCCACAAAAAAAATGTTACATCACATCCTTTAAAACTCTAGTTATTTTTAATTCATACTTCTCCCCACAAATACCTTTAATAATGATAAAAAATACATCATTTAAATGATTATAAATAGTATTTTTTTGTAAATGTGGGTAAGCCCGCAGGCAACCCGTGGGCAACCCGCGGGTTTATGCGGGGCGGGGCGGGCTTGGAATTTTTTATTCACATTATATGCGGGCTTTTGTGGACAAACCCGCGCGGGCTTGGCCCTCCCCACCCCGGCCCACCTGTTTCACATTAATACTCATATATCTATAGTAGAAGGCAATGTACTTGAAGTAGGGAGTGTGTCTGATCAATATAAGATCATTTCAGATGAAATCAAATGATAGAAAGGGGAGAAAACAAAAAATATGGAACATACCTGACCAGCCACCCACGAGCATCGTTAATTCCTCAGGGCATGAGTCAAATTAGAAATTTATATGTGTCCCAATATTTACCAACTACTAGGGCATAGTAAAGTAGAAGTCCAGGGTCTATCCCACGAGGAGGATGCTGTTCTATGGGTGAAAGAAATCTGATCTTAAATCCTTTGCAGGAGTCCTTACTATTTGACTAATGTTTGAGAGTTTCTAACTAATTTTGGGTTTTACTTCAAGTGATGAAAGAGGGGTCAGGATCAAGTCTGAGTATCTAGATAAAGGTGATCCTAGTTCTAATCTTGGCAAGGTCCTAAGTTCTTAGTCTGCGAAGAAAGTGGTAGGTGCTAGTAAACCTTGGTCTAGTCTTCTAGTTCTACCTAGGATGTAGCTATTCCATGGTCAGGAGGCTAGCTACAGTCCTAGATGCATTACATACAGCTTCTATTGCAGAAAGTTCCCTAAGCTAATGGTCATAGTCATAGTTTACTTAAATTAGGATAGGGACATTTTCTTGACTATCCGATGGTCACGGTACAATCACACAAATGGGGTTTAACCGCTGGTTTATATCCTAATTACTAATCCATTTAGGTTTTCCAAGACTAGAACTAGATATTTAATTAAGCGTATAGATACATCGAATCTTGATCCCTACCCCGATGCATTTATCTACTCATATTGGTAATTAAAGCAATAAAAGGGATAGAGGAAATCATGATAACAATGATAATGGAATTGAACATGTATTGATATGAAATGAACATGAAAGAATAATTTAAATAAAACCTTACTTGAAAGGAATGGTATTGAAACGACATGAGAATTGAAGGTGTTGAAGAAAAGTGAATCCACATGCTCTCAAAGTGCTGTTATGCTGCTCCTTATATAGGCAGAAATGGTCACGACGTGTACTTGATCGTCACATTGTGAACCCTTAATATGCATTATTTCGACAAGGATCTCCAGTGTGGCATGCATATATTCCACAGATTAATGATGTTTGACCATGGTTACATCATGTATAGGTGGTTCATGATGTGTACTTCATGGCTAGCTGGTTTTTCGCATTGAATCCTCACATCTTTCTCGGCGTTCGGTTTAACTGGTGTCACGACGTGTAGGAGGGAGTCACGAAATGAAATGGAAATTCCTTCAGTAATCATGGTTGGTCATGACTTAAGCTTCATGGCTTGATGTAGGCTGTGATCATAAAGCACACGATGTGAACTTGGATGTCATGACGTGTACTTGGCCATTTTTTTAGCCTTTCTGCCTTTCTTCCTTGGAATCTTGTGAAGCTATGTTTCCTGCAAAATTGGTCATCTACCACATGAATTATCTTGTATATTAATGAAAAAATAATGGAAAAGTGACAAAAATATATATATAACATTTAGGCTTATCAAATCCCCCCACACTTGAACCATTGCTTGTCCTCAAGAAAAATATCTCAACAAGGATTTCAAAAAGGATAAGCAGTTTTCAAAGAAAGAAATGTATGTTATGTTCATGCAATTAAATTAGGTGTAAGCAGAAAAGTAGTCAATTTCCAGTTTTAATCCCGCCTAGTAAATTAGTCATGCCTCATATTTCAGATTTTCAAAATCAATTCTATTCTTTTAATCATAATCATTTAACTGTTCCTTAAGCTATATGCCCACTTTCAATTTACCTCACCATGATTTTCTCTCATCACTCAGGGTAGATTGTAAGTAAGGTTTACTCATACCCTAAGTCCATGTTCCTAACTATAGGCTTGCACTGGTTCTATCATCTCCACTGTGTAAAGAAAAGTATAAAAATAATCTTGAGGGCTTTTATCAACAAGGTTCTGATGACTCTGAGGCTGTAAGTAAGTAAATGAAATGTAAAAATCAGGCTCAAAATGAGGGTAATCTCTAAAGTACAATGCATATGCAACAAGATAAGTGTGAAAAAATTCCTCTATATGGAAAGTCAGGTCCATACTCCATCATCTCAGGTTGGATCCATATGTACCACAAGTAAGTAGATAAAGAAATGATTCTGTTCCTTTACTTTTTCTTTTGTATTTTTATTTTTTGAAAGTTATGCCTAGGATAGATTGCACATCCATTACCTAACCACATATGATCCTTCTAGGGATTCATCGGTCTGGAAAATGGTGATTTTTGAACCTCCTAGTACAAAACCCATACCAATTTTTTTTATTTTAAATTTTATAAAGGAATAGAATACGAATGAGATACAACAAAAAGGCATATAGATCACAACCTATTAGTTAGGTGAGTGCACCGTACATCTCTAGAAGTGAAATCATCCCATGCTATCTAAATTTCTCCCCCACACTTGTTCAAAAAATAATCTTTAAGTATTGTACAAAGAGCAGGGTAGGAAGGGAAATAGGCTTGAAATAGATTTTCTTCTAATAGGTCATTCATGGAAACTATGGGCTAAATGAAGGATATATGTCAGGTGGGTATCATGTAAAACGGATATTAAAGGTCACATCAATCATTTTAAAATTATACTTCTTTAGTAATCATTTTGATAAGATCTTAGTGCAAGTTCTAGTAGGATTCCATGCCCTAGGTATCTCTCAAGAAATATGATCATAAAAGAAAATGATATTGAAGGCTTAGAATCCTCTCGGGTACTAAGAATAAAATAAAAATTGGAAATTACAAAGGGTATAAATTCTAAGTGGTGATTAAATTAATCATGATTTCAAATATTTTAAATTTTAATTAAACTTCTAAGCTCAACAATCATTCTAAACTTCTAATCAGGGGTGAAACATGGTTCTTAATTTTTTTCTTTTAACTTTATTTTTTATTTACATGGGCATAATGGTTTTCAAATTTTCAGCATGCGTATTAGTTTAAAAAATGTATCCTAGAACAGTGAGAACAAACAAAAATCAAGTGTATATCTGTGAAAATACGAGAAAGACCCCCCCTCACTTAAAAGGAGACATTGTCCCCACTGTCTATGAATTAATGGGTGGGAGTGGTGTGGTAGTGATTTTTGATTTTTTTAATCATTGAATTGACATGGAAGTGATGACAGAATTTAAAAATAGGTAATTAAGAGATCCCTAAGATGAAGTGGTATTCTATGGGGGTGTTTGAGCTGTCTTAACATTGAAGTTTTGATGCACCTGCAAAATATGTTAGTAGAAAAATCCTGCACTATAGAACAAATGTTAATCCATAGGTTTAAACATTTGAATAGCTGAAAAACAAGTAGGTGTAAAAATAAGGAATAATGGTAACCATTTTATTTATTTAATGAAAGTTTGTACAAAGTACTGCAATGAAACATTGAAAATTTCAAGACTCAAACAAAACTCAAAAACAACTATGGGTTGCCTCTCACAAAGTGCTAAATTTAAAGTCACCAGCCAGATGTCCTTAAAGTTTATTAGAACACGAGGTTGAGGACATAGCCCTTATGGAATGGTTCTTGAAAAATCTTCAACAATTGACCATTCAATTTTGATGTAGGATCTCCATATCATTAAATTTCAATTTCTCCATATGGAAAAACTTGGATAACATCATAAGGACTAGTCCATCTTGATTTTATCTTTCTTGGGAAAATTTTCAATCTTGAGTTGAATAGCAGAACCTTATTCCCTAGGATGAAGGTGCATCTTTCAATTCATCAGTCATTCCATTCTTTTGTTTTTTCATTATAAATTTGTGCATTCTCGTAAGCATATTTTCTTAATTCTTTCATCACGGTTAATTGCAATAACCACTTCTCTCCAGCCTTGTCTAACTCCAAATTTAGTTTTTTATGGACCAAAATGATTAGTGCTCTAGCTCCACCAGAAGATGACATGGTTTTCCATAAATCATTCAAAATGGGGTGGTGCTAATGGGTGTTTTATAATCCATTCTATACACCCATAATTAATTGTCCAGTTTCTGAATCCAATCATTTATTCTTGTATTGACTATTTTTTATAGGATCTACTTTACCTCCCTATTTGACAATTTGACTTGCCTGCTCATTTGTGGGTGATAGGGGGTTCCATTATTGTAGTGGATCCCATAACGTTGAAGCATTTTTCTCACTGGTTGATTGGAGAAATGTCTTCCACAATTTCTAATAAGCAGTCATGGAAATCCAAAACGTGCAAACACATTTTTCCGCAGGAAATTTATTACCACGTTGGAAGTTTCATGAGTCATTTCTTTGGCTTCGACCCATTTAAACACATAGTCCACTGCAACTAGAATATATTTCTTGCCATGTGACATGGGGAATGGTCCCATAAAGTCGATTCCCCAGACATCGAAGACTTCAACTTCTAGCATGGTGTTATGTGGCATTTAATTTCTTTTATTAATATTCCATGTCCTTTGGCATCTGTCATAGTGGCGGCAGAATCTCCTGGTGTCTTGATGTAATGAGGTCCAGAAAAATCCACTTTGTAGGATCTTAGACATTGTGCACTTAGGCCCATGATTTCCTTCATTTGGATAAGTATAGAACAATCCAATTACATTCTGCACCTCTTCTTCTAGAATGCAACGTCTTAAAAGGACATCAACACAACACTTGAAAAGTATAGGTTTATCCCAAAAATAGTGCTATGAATCCGAAGGAACTTTTCCCATTGTTGATAAGATAAATCTTGAGGGAGGAATCTTGTTGCAAGAAAATTGGCTATGTTAGAGAACCAAGGATGGGTCTGGATATTAAATAGGGTATCATCAAGAAAATATAGCTTGATATCAGCATTGTTGTCTTTGATGATGGTAAGAGGTAGTCTAAAGAGGTGATCTACAATGACATTTTCTGTTCCCTATGTATCTTTGATTATTACGTCTAATTCTTGTAGCAAGAGAATACAACGTATTAACCTTGTTTTTTTATCTTTCTTAGTCATCAAATACCAAAGGGTATCATGATCTGTATGAACAATAACTTTTGATTGAACAAGGTAAGAACAGAACTTTTCAAAGGCATGCACGATGACTAGGAGATCCTTCTCTATAATCGTGTAATTAATATGAGATTCATTTAAGTTGTGAATTTCACAATAGATTGGTTAGAAGATTTTATTTGAACGTTATCCTAGAACAAATCCTACAACAAGGTCACTGGAATCACACATAAGTTGAAAATCTTTTTCCTAGTTTGGTGCAATGATGACCGGAGATGTCATCAGGCTGTTTTTCAAAGTATAGAAAGATTTTCAACACTCCTCATTGAATTATAAAGGAATATATTTTGATAATAAGTGTGTCAAGGGATGTGAAACTTTAGTAAAATATTTTATGAAGTGTCTGTAGAATCCATCATGCCCAAGGAAACTTCTGATTCCCTTTAAAAGTGGATGGATCAGGTAGATCTTTGATAACTTTTATTTTTGTTAGATCTACTTTGATGCCTTATTTGGAGATGTTGTGGCCGAGTACGATTCCTCATTGCACCATGAAGTGACATTTTTTCCAATTCATCACCAAGAATTTTTCTTCACAACGTTGAAGAACTAGTTCTAGATTGTTGAGACAGACATCAAATGATCTTCCATAAACTGATAAATCATCCATGAAAATTTTGAGAAATTATTTAGCCATATAATTAAAGATATGTGCCATACATCTTTGGAAATTTGTTTAAGAATTACACATACTAAAGGACATGCATCTGCACACAAAATTACCAAAAGGATAGGTGATGGTGGTTTTGGCCAGTCAGTGGGGTTGACTGCAATTTGATTATATCTCGAATAGCCATCTAGGAAACAGTAAAAATCATGCCTCGCTAGTCTTTCTAACATTTAGTCTATAAAAGGTAATGGAAAATGGTCTTTTATTGTGGATGAGTTTAAAAATATGTAATCCACAAAAACACTCCATCCAGTGATGGTGCATGTTGAAATAAGTTCATTGTTATCTGTTCTTATTACTACGAGTCCTTCTTTCTTGGGAACAACTTGGAGGAGGCTTACCGATTCACTGTCTAATATAGGAAATATTATTCCTACATCCATGAGTTTTAACACCTATTTATTAACAACTTCCTTTATGGGTTGTGTGAGCCACCTCTGATGTTTCCGTTTTGGTTTTGCATTCTTTTTTAGTAAAATTTTATGAGTGCATTTAGTGGGATTAATCCTTTTAATGTTTTCCACTCCCCAGGTGATAGACTGATTGTGTTATTTGAGGACATCAACCAATTTTTTTTCTTGACCCTGGGATAGTTTGGAGTTGACTATAATGGGTAAGGAGGAAGATTCCCCTAGAAATGAGTACTTTAAAGTACTAGGCAGTGGTTTCAGGTCGGATTGAGGAGGCTGGATGATGGATGGGGTAAGTGATGGAACCACATCTCTGGTGAGTGGTTCAATAAAGTTGACTTCCTCGAAGTCATAGTCTCATTATGCTTTTTTAAGATAGCTTCCACTTTCTTTCTCAATGGCCATATATTCTTATTTATTCTAGGCGATAGAAATGGCGTGATAGTCCATATTGTCATTTGAGTATTTCACCACTCGAATTAGGTTGAACACAACTTGTTCTTCTCCTACTCTGAATATGATACGTCCTTGTTTCACATCAATCAGTGCCTTTCCTATAGATAATAATGGTCTTCCAAGTATAATAGGAACATCACCTTCTTCTTCTATGTCCAATACTAGGAAATCAGCTGGGAAAATGAACTTTCCAACCTTTACTAGTACATTTTCTAGAATGCCTCGAGGGTACTTGACCGAATGATCAACTAATTTTAAAGAAACCCTTGTTTCTTTGATCTCTTTGAGTCCAATATTTTGAAAAGTACTCATTTACATGAGGTTAATTCTTGCTCCAAGATCACATAGTGCTTACCAAATTTTCATGTGCCTATCTAACAAGGGATTGAGAAGATTCTAGGGTCTCTCATCTTCAATGGAATTTTCTACTGTACAACAGTAGAGCATTCTTCATTTAAATAGATGAATCCAAGGTCTTCTATTTTTATTTTATTTGATAATAGGTCTTTTAGTAATTTGGCATAAATGGGCATCTAGGAAATAGATTTGGAAAAGGGATGTTGATATGTAATTTCTTGAACATATCTAGGAACTTTTTGTATTGTGTCACCTTTCTAAGTTGTATTTCTCTCTATGGATAGGGAATAGGTGGTTGATATGGAGGTGGGTAAACATACATAGGTTCCTTTAGTTTCTTAGGTATATGTTCCTTCTCAGTTGGTAATTCTTCATGATGTAAGGTGGGATTGACTTCATCAGGTATTGGTTGTTTTCTCAGCTCTTATTCTTGTGGCATTGTTTCTGTAGGTTGTTGGAAGTCCGGAATCTTTCCACTCTTTAGCACCACGACTTTAGATTCCTCTCATGGGTATGTATCAATGTTACTAGGTAGTGTACCTGGTAGTCTCTCAGATAAGGTCTTTGAGATTTGACCCATTTTCATTTCTAGGTTCCTTAGCACAAATCTCTGGTTTTGTATATCTGTCTCATGGGTTGTCATTCTTTGATCAGATTTTTTCACAAATGATGCCAGGAGGTTTTCTATAATGCCTTATATAGGTACTTTCTAAGGTCTTGGTTGAGGTGCCTGAAATTTTTGTGCTCTTTGAGGGAATGGTTTCTGTTGATCTTGTGGTCTTGGTAAAAAGTTCATCGGAGGGTATCCTGGTGGTCTTTGAGCTCTGAATTGGTTCTTTCCTCCTCTTAGTTGAAAATAACCCCGATTTCTCTAAGGTTGCTACTAAGCAGGCCTCTGTTGATAATAATGTTACTGCTGGAATGTCTGGTTTAGTTGATTGTAATTAATGTAATCACAATCTTATTGTGGTTTTTTATATCCAGCTTTGCAGTCTTGATATAGATGTGGTCCACTGAACATCTTGCATGATTGTAATTCCATTACAGGGGTAGGAGTGGGTTGATTATTTGGTATCTGAAACGCTTCTAATTTTTTTTGAGCACTTCCACTTGTGCTTCTAGCCTTGTGGTCTCATCAATCTGGTGGATTCCACGCTGTGGTGGTCCAAGATCACTCTTCCACAAACTGGAATTGTGAGAGACTTCATCTAGAATTCCTCTTCCAGCTTTAGGAGTCTTGAACATGAGACCTCCATCAGCGGCTGCATCGACAACATTCCGTGCCATTGGCTGGAGTCCTTGATAAAAAGTTTGGAGTTGTATCCACATATCCAGTTCATAATGTGGACACTTCCTCATTAATTCTTTAAAGTGGTCCCATGCTTCCCAAGATACTCTCCTTCAATTTGGTTGAAATTTTGAATTTCCATTCAAAGCTTCCAGGTTCAGATGGGTGGGAAGTACTTGTCCAGAAATTTCTTGGCCAGTTCGTCCCAAGTCATAATTGACTCGGGAGATTGACTTTTTAGCTAGTCCTTGGCTTTGTATCGTAAGGAGAATGGGAAAATGAAGAGTCTTATTGAATCAGATGAAACTCCATGGTTGAAAAAGGTATCACATACCTCTAGGAAGTTGGTAATATGTTCATGTGGATCTTCGCTCTGAAGAATTCTAAATTTCCCCATGTTCTGGATCATATGAATGAGTCCAGGTTTGATCTCAAATGTGTGGGCTTGGACAGGGGGATGTACAATACTAGGAGTCATGCCATGAATTGATGTCAAACCATAGTCCATGATCATTTTTTCCTGGTTCATTATTGGGTGCTCTCCCTAAATGATTTTTTCATTGGGGTTTGGTGGGTTAGGTTCTGTAGGTCAGAATTGCTCGGTGATTACTAACCGGTTAAGAAAAGAGAGATTCCTTTCGATATCGGGATCGAAGGAAAAAAGAGGTTGTGATTCAAGAGTCCTTGAACGAGTCAAAGGACCTTGATATATTCACGGGGTGAATGAAAGATAGAAAAAAGGAAAATGAAAAGACACAAGGGCGTCTATAAACAAAGGAAAGGGGGTGAGGGGAAAGGTAATCCTAGACCTAAACCAGAGTCCTAATCAAGTAAAAACAGTGTTGCCTCCCCAGAAACGACGTCAAAATTTGAACATCCACCCACGAGCATCATTAATTCCTCAGGGAATGAGTCAAATTAGAAATTTATATGTGTCCCAATATTTACTAATTACTAGGGTGTAGTAAAGTAGAAGTCTGGGGTCAATCCCACGAGGAGGATGTTGTTCTATGGGTGAAAGAAATATGGTCTTAAATCCTTTGTAGCAGTCCTTTCTAGTTGACTAATGTTTGGTAGTTTCTAACTAATTTTGGGTTTGACTTCAAGTGATGAAAGAGGGGCTAGGATCAAGTATGAGTATCTAGATAAATGTGATCCCAGTTCTAATCTTGGCAAGGTATTAAGTGCTTAGTCTATGAATTAAGCAGTAGGCACTAGTCAACCTTGGTCCAGTCTTCTAGTTCTACCTAGGATGTAGCTATTCTATGGATAGGAGGCTATCTATAGTCCTAGATTCATTACATTAAACTTCTATTATAGAAAGTTCCCTAAGATAATGGTCATAGTCATAGTTTACTTCAATTAGGATAGGGTCATTTGCTTGATTGTTTGATGGTCACGGTACAGTCGCACAAATGGGGTTTGACCACTGGTTTATATCCTAATTATTAACCCATTTAGGTTTTATAAGATTAGAACTTGAGATTTAATTAAGCATATAGATACATCTAATCATGATCCCTACCCCAATGCATTTAGCTACTCATATTGGAAATTAAAGCAATAAAATGGATAAAGGAAATCATGATAACAATGCTAATGGAATTGAACATGTAATGATATGAAACCAACATGAAAGAATACTTTATATAAAACCTTAATTTAATGGAATGGGATTGAAATGACATAGGAATTGAAGGCATTAAAGAAAAGTGAATCCACGACTCTTTGATTGAAAATGTAAAGAAATTACAAAAAACTAAAGTGTTTTAAGGAGGAAAAAGAGAAGGAAATCTCTAAAGAATTCTAAAAGGGAGAGAGATATAATCCAAGAATGCTTTCAAAGTTCTACTGTGCTACTCCTTATATAGGTGGAAATGGTCATGACGTGTACTTGATCATCACGTTGTGAACCCTTAATCCACGTTATTTCGATGAGGATCTCTAATGTGGCATGCATATCTTCTATGGATTAATGATGTTTAACCATGGTCATATCGTATACAGGTGGTTCACGACATGTACTTCATGGATAGATGGCTTTTCTCATTGAATCCTCATTGCTTTCTCGACATTCGGTTTGACTGGTGTCATGACATTTAGGAGGGAGTCACAACGTGAATTGGAAATTCCTTTGGTCATCATGGCTGATCACGACTTAAGATTCACGGTTTTATGTAGGTTGTGATCATCAATTACACGATGTGAACTTGGACGTCGTGATGTGTACTTGGCCATTTTTGTAGATTTTTTTCCTTTCTTACTTGGAATCTTGTGAAGCTCTATTTCTTACAAAATTGGACATCTACCATGTGCATTATCCAGTATATGAATGAAAAATAATGAAAAAGTGATAGAAAAATATATATAACATTTAATCTTATCAATACCTAATGCAAGTGGGAGTGTATCAAAAGGGTCATCCATCGCAGGAGCTGTGGATGATCGACTCATATCTTTAAATCATTTTTTTCTCGGTATTCCTACATCTAAAAAGAATATAAAACAAGATATAACATGATATAAAATATAAAAAAAGAAAATTATTTGAAAATTTTGTACATAGATTAATTAAATTCATGTATTATAAATAAACAAATAAAAGGCAAGTTAAAGGAATGGTCATACAATCAATTAATCCATCATTATCCATATTATTGTTATCATCCACCATTAACATGATTTCATCACCTTCACCCTACCTTTCAAGAAAAACTATTTCAATATAATCATGGACATATAAATCAATCACTTGTTGTTTATGCGGTTCGATGACGTAAAAAAATTCTTTAACATAATCACACATATCATAAAAGTCTCTTAGTTTAGCATAGACTACAAAAATCCACTCTTCATTGAACCTTTCATCCACATAATATACCATTTTATCTTGTGAATCCAAAATATATGGATCATGTTCTTTATGATCACTGATATCAATCAACTAAGATAAGTTAACATAAGTAAATTGTAATGAATCTATCCGTATGCCCTTATAAGTATCAACTCACTTGCATTTGAATAACATAATGTAAAATTACCCATGATAATTTAATTTGATATTGTTAATCAACATCCCATAGTATCCCAAGTTTTTGAACTTTGTGAACATGCCACGATTTTTTGTTTTCAAACCTTCTTCATGAAAAAGTGTGCAAAACTTAAATCCATAAATATTATAAGCATATAATCCCCTACACTTCTTCAAAGGTCCTCGATCCAAATATTTCAAATCATCTAGAACTCCAACTCAATTATCAACATGCATGATTTACATGTATAAATATAAAATATTATCAATTAAAAAATATAATTATATCAATATTTTAGGAATATGAAATTGATTATGATCCTATATGACATGAAAACCAATCAATAATGTATTTATTAATAGTTTTTGTTATATATTTATCATTTCATGATCAACTATGAAGTTGTATCTTTGTTTTTATCTTTAATAAAAGGATCTGTGATATCACTATTGAGTAACACATATCTATGTGCTTGTATAAACTTTGTTTGTGTTAATATAACTGATGATATTTTCCCAACTTGATGACCCAAAACTAGAAATTTTGCTGAATTATTGTAGGATTGAAATTGATTTGCGTTATCATCAATACACCCAATTTTATTGAATTACATATCAATATTATCTAAATACCTTGATAAAAATATGAGACACTCTTACAACACATAACCTTCAATAATAGAGCCTTCTGGTTGAGCTTAATTTTTCACAAAAGACTTCAAATGACATAGATACCTAATGAAATAACCTAACATAACATAATTAACCACATATGTAAGGAGTTTGAAAATTTTAATGTAGTATTCATAAAAAAATTAAGATGAAAATACCTCTATATGGGATACATCCATCGATAATGTATGGGTCCTCCTACTTTTACTTCCCTGGACAAATGAACAGTTAGATGAATCATTACGGTAAAAGATGATGGGGGAAATATCATCTCCAAATGAAAAAGTGTCATTGCAATTATTTTCTAAAATTTGTCAAGCTAAGTAGGGTTTAAAGTTTTCTCACAATGCTATCTGAAGAATGTGCAAAAATCAATTACAATCGCTATTATTTTATCATGTAACATTTTACACAATGTCAAAGGTAGTAGTTACTCCATCAAGATATGTGAGTCATGAAATTTAATTCCATAAAACTTATGATGTTTCAAGTCAATACATATTGAAATGTTACTTAAATATCCATCAGGTACTTTCACATTTTTTATTTTTTGAAGTAAAACACATTTTTCTTATTTTTTCAATGAAAAAACTACTGTAGGATAATTTCCATAAACATTTACCCATAAATCACGCTTTATATTCATTTCTTACAAGTAATTATAAGAATTAAGATGATATTTTTATTTTACCTACTCATTTAATATTGTAAAAACCATACTATCACATATTTTTTTTAATGTGTATAACATCAATATTATGAAATATTAATTGAAATGACCAATAATATAGTTTGAAAAAAAATACTCGGTTCCTTCCATTGTTGGGTAAAAAATATATCTGATGAGATATGAACTCTCTTCCAAGAAAGCTTAAACTAATACTATTTCTGAAATTCTACATAAATAATTGATAATTGTGATATGATTTTTAAACCTGATAACAATTTTGGTGGTGACCTCAACTCATTTTTTATATCAAATCACGACTTGTTAAACCAATATCTATAAAATGAATCCAAGAATCACTAATGACACATGAAACACCAATTTATACTATATGTTAATCTTATCATCTCAAATTAAATGTTACAAATTGGATAATCTTGATCAATGTGAGTGCTCCAACCAGACAAATTTTATAATCTAGGAAAATCACTAATCATCCACATTAGAGAAACATGAATATTAAATATTTTGGTTGTCAATACATCATATGTATCTACACCATTGTCCCATAACACTTGTAATTATTCTATAAGATTTTGAATATATACATAGATGTCATTTCCAGGAATTTGATTTCTTTGAGTGATCATTGAAATAATGAAATAAGTTTGTTGCATACATATCCACAAAGGTAGATTATAAGGGATCAAAATAACTGGCCATATACTATAAGTTATGATTAGATCCATGAATGGATTAAATACATCTGTATCTAATCCCAAAATCACATTTCTAGGATCTAAAGATAAATTTGGATATAAATAATCAAAGGATTTACATGTTTTTGAATCTTTAGGATGACGTATAAACTTGTCATTATTGTTTTCCATAGAATTACACTTTATTTTCTCTATCATTTCAGAAGACATGAAAAATCTTTTAAAACTTTTTTTTAATTGAAATTAATGTAAAACCTTCATAAAAATTTTATTTATCTTCTTCTCCATAGTTCATTAATTCATCATTTTATCGTGATTCACCAATTTCCATCTTGAAGTATAACAGATTTTATACTCTTCTCTATCTGAATCTTCTCCCTGATATAACATGAAGTCATTAGGATATGAATGTATATTTTTATAACTAAGACCAAGTTTCTTAACAAATTTATCTATATCATAAAATTATTGAGGGATCTTATCTTGAAAAAATGCATCATGCAATAAATCTAATATCATCGATATTGATTTTTCTATAATTCCACATAAGCACTTGATATGGTACAACTTTAATAAGAAGGTTTTTTTTTGTATTTGATACATCCTTCATACAACTCTTGATTTACATATTCTAGTAATTCATAAACCTCATTTGATTTCTTAGTTACCGTCTCTATTCTATTAATCTCTGGAAAATCGAAAAGCATCTCCACTGATATGTTGAAATCTTCATCATTCTATGCAATGATATAAACATAATTAATTAGGTTTTGAATCCCATTCTCCAGTATCGAGATAGTAGGTTGTTCATTTTGATGATGGTTAGAAAGTTAACTCTTTTGAATTTTCTAATTCCCCATGCCAAATCCAGCTCACATATCCAATAGGTAATTATTTCAATATCAAGTGCTCATAAACATCATGTATTTTCAACCATCATATGAAATTATAATCAGGACATGGAAATTTTATTCTTCAATCTCTGGATTTATTTTTAATTGAAATATAAAAAAACACCTCCAACCCCTTAATATATTGAGTGGTATTTTGGGGAAGATTAATCCAAATTTTATCTATTTGTATGATATTGATAAATATCTGTATAAAAACATAACACTAATCAATTAAATAATACCATGTTAAGAATAATACAAAAGTTTTATGGAATAGTAAAATATTAATATCAAAAAAATATTATCATTTTAAAATTTGACCAATAAAAAATCATCAAATATAATTATGATATAAAATAAGTATTATTAATTGAAGCAACATAAAACATTTAAATAGTTTGTATAAAAAATAACTACTATAATGATATTTTTATGAAAGTAACTTGAAGGTTAAATATAATTTGAGATGTATAAGATCCCTTGATCTGGAAGAGATCATTAAAGAACACACATATAAGATTTTTACATGTCAATAGAAAATAGGGTAACTTTATTTAAATAGTTTCTTATGTATGACTGAAGATAACTAAAACATGTCTATGCACACACATACAAAACCAGAGTAGGTTCTAGTATGGAATGAGTTAGGGAAGGAATTAAATGATAAGTCACCACATATAAGGATAAATGATAAAAGATAATTGATAAATTTTATTAACCATGTTCTATCTCATATTTATGTGATTGATAACCTATGAATGGTAGTGTATAAATAATAGGAAATAAATAAATTTCTCATGAATATTTGAGAGATTCAATGATAGGTTAATTTAATCCTATAATGGGAATGGTCTCTTCATAGAAATTATATAAAATTTAAATGGTAAACATAAGACTAGTTTAGCTTCTAGGTGAGGATAACACACAAAAATCAATAAATTGTCCTATAATAGAATTAACATTAAGTGATTAGTGTTCAAATAAAAAAACACCAGTTTTACCTAAATACTACTATCTATAGGGGATTTATTCTTTGAAGATTCATCATAAGGGGATGAACTTGAGGTGGGGAGGATGTACCAGAGTCTTTCCATGAGGAGGAGTTACAGTTTAGGAGGAGTTGTTATAGAGAATGATTTTTCACTGAGGAGTCACCACCATGAGAAAACCAGGTTAGGGAATTGGGAGATAGTGGAGGATGAAAGGGGGTATATACTGTGATATACACTCTTTTTAGTGGAATTTTACTAATGAAACACTACTAAATACATCTTTGGAGGTATTTATTTTAATAACTAATACTAAAAATTAATTAGAAGCGGTAAAAAAACACCATCATTAAAAAATTATGGATATTTAGATTTCACTTATTAACCTTGGTTAGATGAAACCAATACTATTTAGTTTTTTTACTATAATGGTAAAAAATATTTCAGTGATGTATTCAATATAGAAGGAAGGGGACACTCAACTCATCGAAATAATCAAAAGCAACCAGAGAGGAAATCAAGGGATAAGAGCAGTGGAAAGTCTTCCAGAAGTGGGCATGCTTTCTAGAATTTTAGAATGAGAGGTCGCCTCAAGAAATACTATCATGGAATGAAAAAAACTCTAAAAGGAATTATTATGGAGAATTGAGTGTTGTAGTGAAAAGTGGTGTAAATATACTTTCATGTGTTTATACTCAAATGGAATCATGGATCGTAGATTCTAGATCTTTATTACATTCTATGATAGAAAAATGATTCATGTAAAATTATGTATCTAGAAAATTTGGTAGAGTTTATCTTACTGATGATGAAACTCTTGATATTTTGGGAAAGGGATAAGTTAAATTTAAATTGAAGGATAAAAGTTTTATTATACTGAAGGAAGTGTGACATATTCTAAGGCTTTTGAAGAACCTGAAAATTACTCAGGGTTCTCTTTTCTTAGCTAGAGGTGTCAAAGATGGGCCACTGTATTTGACCGGAAGGGTAATGGGAGCTACACTTGTTGGAATGATATCTTCTATAAGTTAATAACTTTGGAATAATTGATTTGGACACATCAATGAGAAAGGTATTAATATTATAGTAGATAGAGGTATACTGAACTTAGATCATTCATACTTCAAAAGATGTGAGAGTTTTATGATCGGGAAGCAACGAAAGGCACCGTTCAATTTGTCTGAAAGAACACCAAAATTCTAGAAGATGGAATTGGTTCATATAGATGTTTGAGGACCAACCCCAATCCATTATTATGGAAGATCTAGGTACCTTGTTACGTTAATTGATGATTCTACAAGAAAAGTATGAGTATACTTTATGAAACATAAAAGTGAAGTGTTTGGAATCTCTATTCAATGGAAGACTATAGAGGAAATAGAAACAAAAAGAAAGATGAAATATTTATATAGAGACCTTGTTTTTTACTTTTAAGACTTTTAAATATATCTAGAAATATTTATGGTTCTAGGAACTGAGACGACATGGGATCTCGAGGCCTGATGTCCCGGAATTAATTTTATAAAAATATTAAATATATTTTATACCACACATGCATAGTTTTTCAAAAATAATGGGATAACTATTAAAAATAGTATTAGATCAAAAAATATGAGACCATGGTTGAATCAATAATATGTGGTTTACCCTAGGTGTGACCTAAAGTTGGCTGACCGGGGGCATTCAGATAAAATGGTCGTTGGTGGGTTCGTTTAGTGAATTCATTAATTCATTCATTCATTAAGACCATAAAAAATAATTTAATCTATTTAAGAATAATTATGATGGATCATCAGAGTCAGATACATAACCCTAGGACCATTTAAAGTGGAATCCACCATTCTTCATTGGCAGATCGAGATCAGATGACAATGAGCCTCTAGATCAAGGTGAATTAGGACGAAACAAACACAGATGATCTTCCTCCATTGGAGAACATGTTCTTCATCAATGAACGATCAAATATCAAGGTAGGAATCATCATTTCGGATTATACCTCATATGATTAAAATATTGAGCATGATCATTTCCTTTTCTTTGATCTGTAATTATTATGAGCCTTTGTATGAGCCCTTGTATCAGTTTTAAATTGTTTATTCAATTTATTCCATTTTTCTCACCCAGGAATCCTAATATGTATCCGTTGGCCAAGAACTCTTTTACAATGATTGTTTCACCTTATTTTTCTATTAACCACTATAGTTCTTCATGTTATTCTCTATAGGACTACAGGGCCACAATTCAACATTTTTGGGTGGGGTCAAGCTCGATCGAACCTTCATATTCATTAAAAATTCACATGTGGTAGAAGGTTTTTTAATATAAGGATTAAAAGGGATTATTCATGGGATTTAGGTGATTTTTTAATAGATCTAGGATCTAATAAAAAGAAGGCGATGACACGTGAGGCACACAAGGCATGTATAGGCTTTGTATAGACCATCAGAGATCTGATTTCCAGCCACCGAAGGGCCAAAATTGACAAACAGAGACTTCCCCATCATTTTCAGGTGAACTTGAGGCATGATTCAATGTGGCAGGAATAGATTAGATATTTGAAGAGAATATATGGTTTTTTGTGAAAAACCCAACTACACATCGTGTAGTCTTAAGAACACACTGCGTGTAGCCCCCTGGCTGTAGTGGCTAAAGTTTTTGGGTGAGTTAAATATCACATGTTATGTGGGACCCCCATACACCGTGTAACCCAATACTGGGGACCCGATATGTACTCTGGGAGTAAACAGACATGGGTATGACCAAGAACATGACTAAGGCATATAGACACGACCAGGGGCATAAGCATGACCCAAAGTGGATGAGGCATGTCATGTAATCCCATTAGATTCCGTGTAGGGATACATGGGTAGTGAATTGTGTACTAATAGGGACACAACTAGGTAGAAGGGAGGGACTACACACCATGTGGGTCCCCTCACACACCATACACCCTTCTTTTTTAGTAAAATTCTATACCTCATATCCTATTTGTTTGGACTCATATTTTGGTATGAGAGTATCCCATCCTGAGTGTTTTTCTATATAAAACGTGAGGGTGGGATTCATAGTGGATTTTGAGATACAATGCGAGATGCTCTAAGTGCGATGCTTCTTTAGGAGACACTTGACAATAGTAGTGATCAAACAAAATCATCAGAGTGGAACCCTCTTGTGAGGAAAGGGCATGGGTCCTATAATTATAGAGTGGAACCCTCCTACGGAGTCAAGGGATGGGTCCTCTATCTATCCACCTATATAGTGGAACCCTCATGAAAAGCCAGGGAGTGATTCCTTTATCTATCCATATTTAGAGTGGAACCCTCCTACAAAATTAGGGAATGATTCCTCTATCTATCTACCACTAGAGTGGAACCCTCCTACAGAGTCGGGGTATGGGTCCTCTACCACTAGAGTGGAACCCTCTTTGTGGTGTCGGTGCATGGGTCCTCTACCACTAGAGTGGAATCCTCCTATGGTGTCGAGGCATGGGTCCTCTACCACTAGATTAGAACCCTCCTACATAGTTAGGCTATGGGTCCTCTACCACTTGAGTGGAACCCTCCTGTAGAGTCATGGTATGGGTCCTCTACCATTAGAGTGGAACCCTCTTTCAGATTCAGGTTATGGGTCCTCTACCATCAGAGTGGAACCATCCAGTTGGTACATGGCATGAGTCCTATATCTATCTATAGAGTGGAATCCTCCTATTGTATCATGGAATGGGTCTTATACCTAGAGATTGTGGCCCTTAGACTATGTGACATAGTGGTGAGATGTGACATGACTTGGATGTTTCTATAGAAAAATGCATGAGATGCTGGGAATAGTTGATGGACCTCTTGGAAATTTTGGCATTCTTTCCTGGGTTAGGCTGTGATACGGAGATCCCATTTCTCTTCTATTTGGGATTATTTTTCTGAATATATATATATATATATATATATATATGTATCAATGATGTTGGATTTTGTTACTCTCTTACTATGGGTTGAACTGTCTATTCCTACAATATCTTTTACTACTCGCTTAATCTTTCTAGGTATCATACCGGGTATGTATATAATCAACCATGCATGGGATTTTCCCACACATGTTGTGTCTTATGAAGAAAATGGACAAGTCAGCGAAGATTACATAGGATCATAGGGATAACTGGTGCTTTGGACCATGTACGGTGGAAGGGGCTTGGAGATCTATAGAGGAGATATCCCAACACATTAATTCTATTATTTTTTAGGTTGGGACATCATTCTGGTTGGGAATGTATTTTTTAAAATTTTACTTTTCTGATTATATTTTCATACTCTTATACTCCCTAGAGGTTTTACATGCATGGTTTATTCTATAGATGTTGCATATTATATTATTATTCATATGCACTTATGTATGAAGATGGTTAATTGTTTGTGTATAGGTACATTAGGAAAAGGACTCCCATATTATTTATACCTTTAATCACTTATCACCATCCCCTATCCTATGGTGGTAGGCTTTGAGGAGTTGCGGCTCAAGCCCTGTTGGGTTGGGTCATGAAATATTGGTATCATAGTGTGGTTATTTCCTTGGTATGGTTTTTAGAGTTGTCACCTTATGAGGATTTGGTTAGGATTTAGGAAAAAAGCATTAGAGTGTTTTGAGTGTGGCTTTCAGGCTAGGGAACCCAGTGTTGGTGTGGAGACTGATGTGTCCATAAATCAGGACTCTGACTAACTTCTTGTTGACTCGACATACTGAGATATTGGTTTCATGGATCAATGATACATGAATCATATAGTATTTATTCTTTTTATTATCCTTATTGAGTTATCTCCCCATATATATATGCTCATCTAACCATGATACATCTTAATTAAATTTTCAGGATGCCTTAGTGAAGACAACCAGCTAGGTTACCAGTTCTGGATCAAGATGATCCAATGAGTGATGAGGCCTCATTTTATGTTACATTGTGCGAGATTATTCTTCAAGGTGGATAGGTATTAATACCTATACCTATTGAGTAGCAGATCATACCAGAAGAATAGGCTGAGGATGCATGTAGGCTTAGCACACTTCGTGAGTTCCAATTCCAGAGGTCGCTGAATTTCCATGGTGAGATAGATCCCTAGGCGATGGAGGATTGGATAGAGTTAGTGATCCATGTTTTCAAGATTATATGGACACCTACTGATGAAGTGATTTCAATGACATCCAACCTTTTACACGAATCATCTGAGAACTGGTGGAGTCTAGTTACATAGATGCATGAAGAGTCAACACCAAGTCCACCTGCTATTTCATGAGGAGAACTACCCCTCATTCTTGCACTCAGTTTGGATTTAAGAGATTTTAGATTTTCAACAAGGAGGGATGAAAATTTTAGAGTATTCTGAGAGGTTTACAAACCTTACACAGTACTCCATCAACATGAATCGAGATGGATACTTTTAGGCACATAAGTTTGAGCAGGGTCTCCACATAGATATATGTGATAGTGTAGTACCCTTATTAATTCCCACCTATGAGAGGGTATTAGATCAGACACTAATGAAAGAGAGTTTCCTATCAGAGGTATTCCATGTAGTTAGATCTAGTAGTGGGTGTCATAGGGCTAAGTTGTCTGCAGCAGCTAGTAGGCACTAGTCGGCAGGATCTTGACACAAGAGATCTTTTCATGATCAGACTAAGGAACATGGTTGTGCGACATAGGGATTACACAAGAGATCAAGGTGACCCAGATATGGGAGTAATTACATGTGTGATGGGTGAAGTCACATAACATGTGATTTCTTGTCTTGATGTGCTAAGGAGGGCCTGCATATAGTGGATGGACCGCCACAGTAGAGACAACACTGTGATAATGGATCTCCCAAGTGAGGGAATGACACCCCCCTGGGAGGTAGAGATAGTAGGAGAGAAAATGGGGATCCAGGAGGATGATCTATGGGTGGTGGATGATGTTATGATATCCTTCCACCACCACCACTAGGCGGTCCACATCAGGATCAGGGAGCTGGCGGTCAGGGTTGTGGACAACTGCATGCTATGGATGTGTATGACCAAAAAACTCATGTGATGATTATAGGAATTATATGTGTTTATTATACTATTATTTTAGTATTAGTAGACATAGGTGTGAGTCATTACTTCATCTATTTACTCTTAGTGTGAGAGATGGAGCTCCTAGTTGAGCGTTTATCCCAACATCTTTTTATTGAGGTTCCTACACGGAGTACTTATTCTATATCTTTTATCTGCCAGAAATTCAAGCCATCTCTTGGTGGAGAGAGGTTCTAGTGGGACATTTTGGCCATCATTATGAGACACTATGACATCATCTTGGGTATAAATTGGTTTCCCAAAGTCTGATCCCAAATTGACTGTCACCACAGACGAGTCAGATGTATTCACATTGAGGGGATGCGATTCTCCTTTATGGGTAAGAGATATATCATAGTAGGGTAAGTGGGTTTTGTGAGAAGGAGGTTTCATCCCATTACCTATAAGTTATAGAGTGTAGACCTTATCACATCAGGCTCTTCAGGCATCAGGATTCCTTTAGTCATAGAGGATTTTACAAATGTATTCCCTAAGGATGTTCCAAGACTACCTCCAAGGTGGAAGATAGAGTTTTCTAACTATTTGAACCTTGGGACTACTCTGATATTTTATGAGTCATATAATATAGCCTCTATTGAGCTTTGGGATCTATAGTTGTAGTTTTAGGACCTTCAATAGAAGAGTTTTATCAGACCTAGTGTGTCTCCCTGGGAATATTCAGTGTTGTTCATGAAAAAGACGAACAAGATATTGCATATTTTCATAGATTATCATCTCCTAAACTATGTCAAAATAAATAAAAAGTACCCCTTACTAAGTATTAATGACCAATTTTATTATTTGTGAGGTTTGAGATGGTTCTCGAAGATCGATCTTAGGTCTGACAACCACCAGTTGAGGGTTTATGAGGCTGATATTCAAAAGATAACATTTCGATGTCGCTATTGACACTATGAGTTCTTGGTGATGACTTTCAGCATGATGAATTACCCCACTATATTTATGGTTCTAATGAACCGGATCTTCTATCCATACTTGGACCAATTTGTTTTCATCTTCATTGACAACATAGTATTCTACTCCACATCAGAGGAAGCACATGCAAATCACTTGAGGATGGTCCTAGCATTTCTTTGGGCGTGACAACTGTATGGTAAGATCTAAAAGTTATATTTATTGATCCATGAGGTTCAATTTTTTTGGAATTACATTTTTGAGCATATATTATCTATAAACCCAATGAAGATCAATGTAGTGCTTTCTTGGGATCCATCCAAGATCTCATTAGAGGTGAAAAGTTTTCTTAGTTTGGAGGGGTACTATAGGAGGTTCATAGTGAAATTATCCAGGATTAAAGTTCCTTTGACCATTCTGAAATGGAAAGGGCATCCTTTTACCTATAATGAGTAGTGTTAGAGAGCCTTTAAGGAGTTGAGGTTGAGGCTAATGGGTGCACTTTTTTTTGAGACTACCGAAGGAGGGTGTGGAGTACGTAGTGTATTAGGATGCCTTAGGAGTTGATCTTGGATATGTGTTGATGTAATGATAGGAATTTATCATATATGGGTCAATTTATTTGATACCCTATAAGCAGAACTATGAGAATCATGACCTAGAGATGACAATATTAATCTTTTCTCTATGGATGTATATGCACCATCTTCTGGGAGAGTGCCTTGTTATTTACTAAGACTATCAGAGTCTCAGGTATGTCTTCACCCAGAGAGACCAGAACCTAATACATAGGTGTTGGTTTGAGTTCTTATAGGATTATGACTTTGAGATAGTCTGTACTCCTCAGAAGGGAAACGTGGTGTCATATGATCTAGTAGTAAGTCCTTGGTTTTCTTAGCATAGGCATCTAAACAGATGGCTTCAATTATAGCTGAACATGGTGAAGGAGGATGGTGAAAATTTTCTTCAGTCGATGGTGTCGACTCCTATACTCCTCCAATGTGTGAGGGAGTCTCAGTTAGGATACATTGACTGTGAGGTCCTACATGACCAGATATCCATAGGAGATTCACCAGATAGATTCTCAAAAGGAGGAAATGATGTTATCCTTTTCCAGGGAAGGATGGTCGTTCGAGTTGTGATGTGAGAGACTATGATTATGGAGTTTCACACTTCTCCTTTGGATATACATCCTGATGTAGGAAAGATGTACACGGACCTTGAATGATAGTTTTGGTGGGATGGCATGAGACAGATCATAATTGATTTTGTCTCTCGGTGCCTCACATATCAGTAGGTGAATATTGAGCACTAGTTTAGATAGGTTTGTTGTAGCCTATTGAGATCATAGAGTGTAAATGGGGTGAAATATCCCTAGAATTTGTGACATGCATTTTGTGGAAAGTGTAGGGCCATGATGCCATCTGGGTGATAATTGAACGACTTACCAAGTCGGTACACTTCCTTCCAATCATGGAGTAGAGTGTGGTAGAGATTTTGGGGTGGTTGTACATGTGGGAGATAATACGCCTTCATAGGGTTCCCTTAATGATTGCATCCAACTGTGATGCATGGTTCACATCATAGTTGTGGAGGTCCATATAGGAGGAATTCAGGATCCAGATGAGGATGATTACAAATTTTCACCCCCATATGGATGGGAATACTGGGTACACTATCTAGGTATTGGAGGATATGTTTATTTCTTGCATGTTAGAATTCATCCAGAGCTGGGAGGATCACTTAACTTTGTTATATTTTTCTTATAATAATATTTATCACTCTACTATCAGCATGAAACTTTTCTAGGACATATACGGGAGACCCTATAGGCCACCCATATTCTGAATTTAGATCAAATATACATCTCTTGTTGGGTTAGAGATAGTGTAGGAAGTGATAGAGAAGGTCCAGGTTATCCATTAGAAGATGAGGACAACTCATAGCAGACAAATCTTATGAATATCGATGTCGCCGAACCTTGGAGTTTGAGTAGGGAGATCATGTTTTCCTAAGAGTCTCACCACAATGAAGATTATAGAGATTTGGTTGAGTAGGAAATATATCCCTAAGGTTCATCGGACCATTTGAGATGTAACCTAAAGTTGGTCGGCATAGGGCGTTCAGATAAAAAGGCCGTTGGTGGGTGTGTTTAGTGAATTAATTAATTAATTAATTAATTAAACCCCTAAAACCTAATTTACCCAATTAAAGCATAATTATAGAATATTTATAGGGTTATTCACATAAACTTGAGATTGTTGAGAGAAGAATCCACTGTTCTTCATTGTCATATTGATATCATACGACAATGAGCCTCTGGATCAAGGTGAGTTGGGACACAAAAAACCCAACAGATCTTCCTCCTTTATTAGAGAGTGTGTTCTTCATCAATAAATGGTCCAATATAGAGGTAGGAATAATCATTTTGGATTCTTCCCCATATGATTAAAATATTGATCATGATCAATTCATTAACTTTGATCTGTGATTATTATGACCCTTTGCATGAGTCAGTGTATCAGTTTAAAGTTTTTTATTCAATTTATGCCATGTTTCTCACCCTGGGAATCCTAATATGTATGCATTGGCCAAGAATTATTAGATAATAATTATTGTACATTTTTTTTCTTTCCCATATCTTTATTTGTGTTCTTCACCATAGGATTATGAGGCCACAATTTGATATTGCCGGGTAGGATCGAGCTCAATCAAACCCCCAGATTCACGACGGATTCACATGCAGTGGATGGTTTTAAAATTCTAGGATGAAAGGGTATGAATCATGGGATATAGTTGATTGTATCATAGATCTAGGATTATATAAAAATAATATTATGTAATGGGAGGCACACGAGGCGCTTACGCACTTCCAATATACCATTGGAGATCTGATTTTCGGCCACTAGAGGGCCGAAATCAATGAACAAAGGCTTACTCTTCATTTACGGGTAAACTTGAGGCATGATTCGATGTGGTGGGAGTGGATTGACTATGTGTAGAGAAAATTTGGGGTTTTATGAAAACCCAACTACACATCGTGTAGTCTGAAGAATAGATGGTGTGTAGCCCCTAGTTATGACAACTAGGGTTTTCGGGTGAGTTAAATATCACACATTGTGTGGGACCCCCACAAATTGTGTGACCTGGTGTTGGTGACATGACATGTAATCTTAGAGTACATAGACATGGGTATGGCAAGACACATGGCTAAGGTACATAAACATGGCCAAGGGAACGAGCAGGACCTTAGGCGGCACGCCGTGTAGTCCCCTTACACACCGTGTAGGGCTACATGGGTAGTGAGCCGTATACTAGAAGGGACATGACCAAACATCAAGGCAGAATAACACGCTTTGTGGGCCCCCTTACACACTGTTTACCCTCATTTTTAGGAAACTTATATCTCTCTCATATCCTTCATTTTGACTCGTATTTTGGGCCGTGAGTATCCTATCCTAAGTTTTTTATATGTAGAACATGATGGTGTCCTTTGTAGCATATTTCGATATATGATACGAGATGTTCCGAGTGTGATTCTTATTTAGGATGAACTTGATGGAAATAATGATTAGATAGGATCATCAGAGTGGAACCCTCCTGTTGAGATAGGGTATGGTTTCTCTACCTATAGAGTGGAACCCACCTACAGAGTGAGGGCATGGGTCCTCTATCTATCCACCTATAGAGTGTAACCCTCCTATAGATTCAGGGAATGTGTCCTCTATCTATCCATATTTAGAGTTTAGCCCTCCCATATAATTATGGTATGAGTCCTCTATCTATCTACCACTAGAGTGGAACCCTCCTATGGAGTCAGGGAATAGGTCCTCTACCACTAGAGTGGAACCTTACTGTGGTGTCAGGGCATGTGTCCTCTACCACTAGATTGTAACCCTACTATAGTGCCGGGGCATGGTTCCTCTACCAATAGAGTTGAACCTTCTCATGGAGTTAGGTCATGGGTCTTATACCACTATAGTGGAACCCTCATGTGGATTCAGGGTATGGGTCCTCTACTATAAAAGTGGAACTTTACTACGAAGTCAAGGTATAGATCCCCCACCATCAGATTAGAACCCCCTTGTTAACATAGGGAATTGGTCCTCTATCTATATACTAATTGGAACTATATTATTGTATCATGACATGAGTCCTATACATAGAGATTGCAGCCCCTCGAATGTGCAGCATAATGGAGAGGTTTGTCTTGACTTGGATGTTTCTTCGGATAGACACATGAGATGTTGGGCATCATTGATGGACCTCTTGGAACTATTGACACTCTTTCCTAGGCTAGGATGTGATATAGAGATCCCCTTTCCTTATCATTTGGTATTCTTTTTTTGATTATATATATATATATGTATCCATGTTATTGGATTTTTCTACTCTCTTTCTTTGGGTTGAGTTGTCTATTCCTATAGCGTATCTTAATACCCCCCCTTCAACTTTTGGGGAGTCCTACTGAGTATGTATATACTCACCCCTGAATTGTATTTTCCAACACGTGTTATGTATTTTGCAGATGATGGACAAGTCGGTGGAAATTACAGAGGGTTATAGGGATACCTGGTGCTTTGGAAAATGTATAGTGGTTTGGGAATGGAGATATAAAGCCAGTCTATCTCAACACATTACTTTTACAGTTTTTTTTCATGTTGGGACATATTTATAGTTGGACATGTGTTTTTTCCATTTTTACTTTTCATATTACACTATCGTACTCTAGTACTCCCTAGAGGTTTTACATGCATGGTTTATCCTCAAGATGTTATATATTTTTTAATTATTCCTCCACACTTCTGCATGGAGATAGTTGGGTGTGTGTATATAGGTATATTAGTCAAAATCCCCCCATATTAGTTATTCTTTTCATCAATTGTCACCATCCCATGGCCTATGGAGGTAGGTTTGGGTAGTTACAACTCGAGTACCATTGGTTTTGGTCATGATAGTCTAAGATATGACAATGGTGGTGAGTTTATCAGAAGGAGTTTCCAGAATTACTATAAGAAAAGAGGAATCCAACATGTGAATACTATTCTAGGAACACCTGAACAAAATGGTATATACAAGAGAATAGATTGGATTTTGATGGAGAGGACACGAAGTGTGCATATACATTCAAGAATTCCTTAGAAATTTTGGGTGAACATAGTGGGTACAATAACTTAATTAATTAATAGAATTCCATTAGAACCAGTCAGACAATAGTTACCAGGAGAACATTGGTTTGAAAAAGTCTTGAAAGTTTCTCATTAAACATCTCATCTTGAAGTATATTCCTTTTTTGATCTTTGATATGGTTATTTCTGGATTCAATATGTTTTTTATGTCTTGGTGTATTTTTAAGAGGTTTTTGTTTTTTCCAGTATTAAATAGGTTTTGACACAACATGGAATAATCCGTTTCACCCCTTGGCATCTCCTGTTCATCACAGGTAGAGCCACCATGCCTAGAGGAGGGTGTGATCCTGGGTGTGGCTCCCTTGTGGTCACCCTATGTTACAAGACCAAAAATACCCACCATAGGCTTAGTTGAGGCCATGGATAGTCCAAAACACCCAAGCGCTTGGTGCTAGGGAATGTTGGGTGGTGTAGTGAGGTGCCACCGAGGCCACCATGACATGGTGAGAAACCACTATGCCATGGTGCTGCCTGTTTCAGAATTTCAAATGTCTGATTTGGACACCTTTTTTTGAGAGTGTTATGCACATTTATGGAAACTAGAGATCTTTTAAGGGTTAGTTTTATATATGTTTTTGAATTATATTTAAGTCTATAAACCTTTCATATTTCAATCATTGATATAATATTTAGACTTGGATTATTTCCAGGGTATTTTGGGATGAAACTTTGTTCCTAATTTCATATTCCATAGGCGATTATTTTGTACCCTCAAGCTTCAATCTTGGATTTTTTCCTTTTCTTTTGACCATCCTAGTAGAGTTCCATACATGTGATCGAACCAGTGGTTATTGGTTATTTATGTTCTTGTTTTCTAAAGATCTTTTGATGAGTTTTTCTGGTGGTATATAGTATCATATTTCCCCATTGATCTAAGTTTGGTTATGGTTTCTTAACATGGATTCCTCAGTTTAAGAAATTCTATTTCCACTATTAATAAACCTTGTTCTTATTGGTTTTGGATCCCATTATTTTTGTCACGCAAACCCAATTTTGAGGTAGGTGGTTCTATCTCTAGCCTATGTTTGATGAACCATGAATGTTCTTAGTTTTATAATTTTTTTTCTAAATGATAATTGGAATGATCCTTGGTTTTCTTGATATGCACACATAAATGGGGTTTTGATAAAATATAGGTTTTCACCTTGTTTTGGTAAAATAAATAGGGTTTTAAATCATTATGAAATGGTTCGGTAAATTGGTTTTCAAATCATGATTTTGATGAAAAGGGTTGTTTGAAAATTGTTCATGAAATGTGATAATCACTTTTGAAATGATTTGACTTATGCAATGAGAGCCTTGGGTACCTAGGATGAGGTTTTAGTATTGGGAATTGTCCTTGATTTCATAAGGGCTTTACTCATGGGGAGTTCCTCTGTTTCCAAGGCCCTGTGTCCTAGGGACTTGACTATTTAACATCATAGGGGGTTCAATCATGGGTAATTCCTCTATAATTTAGGCCCCATGTCCTAGGAACTTGATTAGTGCACTAAGTATTTATTTATTATTGAGGTAAAGGAGACCTAGAAAGACCAAACTTATTCTATCCTAGGGGTGATCTCTATTGTGATTTGGATTTTTATTGTCCCGACTTTGACATGATATATGATACATGCTTTGATAAATGTAAAATGGTTTATTATAAATATTTTTTGGAACTATATTATCTATATTTTGTTAAGGAACTATGAAAAAGGGTAATTATTTTACCATAACTTTTATATAAATGTGAGAACTGTATTATCATAACACATTTTTCTTAAATTGAGAATATTGAGATTATTTGACAGAGACTATTATAGAAAACCTTGGTGGGATGCTGCTGAGCATGTTTAGCTCACACCCCACACACTCTCTTGGGGGTGTGTAGACCATGTTATGTATTATAGAGTAAAGGTAAAGCACCATAATGAGGCAGTGAGGTTTATGTCAACTGGTCTTGGATAGCTGGTGGTGAGATGGTTGGATATTTCCCACGCATCACACGAATTAGTTATCCTCTATTTTGGATGTCCTTTTTGGTTGGTTTTTGGGAAATGTACCCTAGTTTTATCTTTCTTCCTTTGGTTATATCACTACCAAATTCACTCATTTTATTATGACATATTTATTTATGGTTTTTCTCTCTCTATATATTCCATGTATCTTATTTTAGGTTGGGAAAATCATTTCATATTTTCATTGTTGGATATATGGGAGCATGTTTCCAGCTCGCAGGGATCGGGAACACCCTTCGAGTCTTTCTATGGTCTATTTTGGAGCCTAGTTGGATGGGTCGTCTAGGATAAATCATGAAAAATTGGTATCAGAGATGGTTGTGCTTATTCTTAAGAAGTTGATAGATATGATATAAGATTTTAAAGACTTGAAAGGCAGATTATGATGAGTTCCTAGACATATATTTCCATGATGATCCTCAAGTCACCATGGGATGTTGGTTTGTGTGTCTCATATGTTAGGTTTTGATCTAAATCTCAGTTTTGGGTTATGTTCATTTGAGTTTAAACTAATATTTTTTCATTTTATAATAATTCTCTTCTATTTTGGGATGTAGAGTCATGCATCCAAGATATATTTCAAGGGTTCCTTAGGAGGGTGTAATAGGAAATTCTCCTCAAGGGAATCCTCCTCTTGATTAGAATATCCTAGAGGATATCGTACAGGCAGTTCATGCTATAGATCATAATGCTCCACTTGTTTAGAACTAAGATGCAGAGGTACAACCCAGAGGTAGAGGAGATAATGATTGAGCATGAAAGTTCCTATGCTATAATCCCCCATATTTTAAGGGAACTAATGACCCTCAGTAGGTGGAGGATTAACTAGAAAAGATTTATTAGGTCTTGGATTTACTAGATACATCTAAACATTCCAAGTTAAAGTGCATGATGTTTAAGTTTATGGGTCCTAGAAAGAGGTGGTGGGATTCTATAATAAAAATAAATGTAGGCTTGGAGTTGAAAGGCTTAAATACCATTTTATTTTAGTAGTTATGACTAAAATATATTATGACGGGAAATTTTATGGAGTTCCTCTCCTTTAAATAGGGAGAGAGTTCAATGATAGAGTGCACCAACCATTTTGTTGAGTTGGTATGTTTTTTCTAGAGTTGGTGATGAATGATTAACCAAAGGATCAGAAATATCTACAAGGTTTATGACCTAACATTCAATCACATGTATATATATTCTAAATCTTACCATCTATGTTGAGATTTTAAATGGGGTTATGATGGAAGAAATTAATATATAAGGAAATATATATTTGTTTGGACCTTCTCTTCCACCTAATGGAAGTTCCATTGGTACACATGGGAATAAGAGGAAGTGTAATGATAGTTTCAAAAGTGGTGGTAGTAGTTCTCAGTAGCATGTTTTTTATACACCATAAATAGAAAATAGTATTGTACCATTAACTTTATACTAGTGTGGAAAGGTGGGGAACACTCGATGATCTTTCCCCGCACCTTCGAAGAATTGTAGTGCTTGTGTCCATTAAGGTCATATTAAAAGATTCTATTAGGCTCTATCTATTACACAATATAGATAACGATCTTCAGCTCTAAAGGCCACATCCTTTATGAAAAAGTTTTCCACATCCTTTCCTATACTAGATTCACCATCAGAACTTGAATACTTCATTAAAATTCATCCGACTACCATTTATATATTCTCTTTCCTATATTTATTCCTATTATTTTTTCCCTTATTTAATCTTGGGTAATCAAGATTGATTTTCCATCTATTTTTGTACATATAAAAAATAATATCTTGAGATTAATTAAAAATAAAATTACCTTTCTTATTCTCCTTGAAATCATCTTTGGGATAGTATTTTCAAAATATTATTAAATAATATTTCTTCTTTTTATATCCACCCTTTATAACATGTGCAATATTATTCTCATCACTTATCTATAATTATGAATCAAAATAATAAGTAAAAAAATTTGAATTAAAATTAATTCCCTTATTCTTTATGTTATTTTCTTGAGAAATATTTTTAAGTTATAAATCATATTGGTAGAAATGATACAAAAATCTCATCAAGTGTATATTTCTTAATGTTTTTACAGTCATATATCATAACCTTTTTATAATACCACTTCTTAGGAAGCTATCTAAGAACTATTTCAATAAGAACAATGCTTTCTAAAGTTTATCCCAATCCACTAATACCATTTAAAATACCAGTGAATCTATGAAACATATGATTTTTTTTCTCCCATTTTAAATTCTTGATATTCATCTATTAACATGCCTAAATTAGTTTTAATAAGCTTATCTGATCCAAGATGTGTAACTTGAAGGATCTTACAAACATTAAGTACATTTATATATATAGATAAATAAATATAAACATTTCTATTTATGGCATAATATAAATTATTCACCACCTTTTAATTCAACACATACTTTATCACATCATTACCAACTAGTGATTTAGGTTCACCTTTAGGTAGTTTTTATGGGTTTACCATGACTATCTAGTGATCACTACTAAGCTATTTTAAGAAATATTTTATACATGATTTCTAGTATCCTTAATTATTTCCATCAAAATGAGGTGGTATTTGATGAACCCATCCATCATTAAAACTTGACCCTACCATCTCAAATAGATCTTTTCCCCTTGATGGTTAATTAAGGAAATAGTTAAAAAAATAAAAATAAAGCTAGGGGTTAATATTTGATATTAATTATTAGTCATAGAGGGAAGATATAAAAATATCCAAGTGTGTGGTGAATTGGAATTTTAAAATAAATTTAAGGATTATATTATAGTTTTAAAGATAACTCATTAGAAATAAAAATAGATAGAAACAAGATATTTTATAGTATTTAGAATCAAATTGATCCCATGTTTAATCTTCACACTTCTCAAACAAAAATAAGAATGAAACCCACTAATAAAATATAATATTACACCAAATTTTACACACCTGGAGTCACAACCCAATTAAAAATCCTTTTTCCCCTGGAATCTTAAACCCAAGACTAACCTTCCCTTTTCTACTTGGAGGAACAACCCGAACAATCTTGCCTTTTTCTCTTGGAGGTAGAATTTTTTTGGGAAGTCACAACCCACACATAGACACCCTTTAAAGGGGTAGTATAACCCACACACATTAAGGTCCAATAAATAATAGAAATAATTACAAAACCTTAGAACTATATTAGATTTTTAAGACTTTGTATGTTTTTAGTGTTAAGGAAACAATGTTTACTATGGTAGTAAGGATCACATAGTGTAGTTAAGCACACTAAAGTCCAGTAACAATGATAAAAGAAACTTGTATATGAATCAATTATTTTATTCAATGGATATTTCAAATATTTATATAGAGTTTATTTGAGCACATAATCTTTTAAATTTGAAGTCCATTGTATAAAAAATTTCTTGAAGCAACACATGCATGTATCTTTAATAAACTAATTTATATTTGTTCATGATTATTCCTAAGATAATGGTTTATATTTATTTCTTTCATTAATGAAAAATAATATTTATGTGATTCCTCTTTAATATTATGTAAAACAAATACAAACTATATAATAGAAATTGTTAGAATATTTAATATAATAGTAAATTATTTCATAATAATGAGTACTAATTTTATTGGAAAACCACCTAAAAATATACGACTTTACCTCTTCACATTTAAACCATTTTGAATCTGAATATACCAAGTTCCAAAATTTCAGCATGAATATTTATACATGCTTAATCTTATGTGTATATTATTTATTTCATCACAAAACAATTTAAAATAAATTCTCATGGAATCTATATAATTAATGAGTAGTTATAGAATAAATAAAATAATAAAATTATTCAATATAAGCTTACAAAAATGTAAATATTTAATGATACAAAAAACAGAGCATAGTTTCCAATTTTAAAAACATAAAGTAGAAACTAAAAATTCATGTAATTTTTTTCTATGTATGCATATTTCACATATGTAAAATAAATTAATGTAACCAAATGTGTATAATTGAGTTTTATGTAACTAAATTTATTTATGCAGTAGATTTCACTTTTTTAGATTCTAAATATCCAAATTTATCATGTAGTAAAATTTACATAACCAAAATACTATGTATCCAAATTTTCATATAAATAGGATTAAATAATAAAATAAATTATGTAATACATTTTTTGCAAGAAAATTGTTTACATAGGAAAAAATCTATGTAAGGGAATTTATGTATGTAAGAAAAAATTTCAAAAATATGTACAACTTGAATTATTAAACTTTAATCCAATATCAAGCCTTCTAAACACCAGTTTCCAATTTTTTTCTAGTTGAATTATATTTATATAATTTTTTAATATTTCTAATTCATTAAAAAATTACTTACTTAGATTTTAATATCTCATGATATTAGTGAAAAACAAAAACAATCAAAACCTAAAAAACTACAGAATTGTAACTAAATACCTATAGTAACTTTGAACTAAATTTCATATATCCAAATAAAAGATTAATCTTTTATTTTTGTTACATTAAATATTGATAATATTTCTATATTTACAACACATCAAGAATCGCTCAATTTAGATTTTTGTAGCCCATGTTATGTTCAAAATATAGAATATAACTAAATTTAGAAATTTGAATACGTGGAACAATATTTGTCTATATGGATCAATATTTGGCTAAGTGGTAGCAATAATTTGGATACATAAGAATAGTTAAAAAATTGTAAATGAATTTTAAAGGTCCCAAATGACATATTTAACATAGGAACTCATCTTGAAATTTGTAGAACATGTTTTGAACAATCAAACATGAAATATAATGATAATTTAAGAAAAAAATTATAATATTCAAAGTAAATACTAATTTAATCAATATATAGGATAATAAACTGAAGATAACACTTAATAAATCTATGGGAAAGTATAACTACACAATTAAAAATATTAATAATTATGATAAAGATAATAAAACAAATAAAGTTTTTTAATTATCAAAATATGAAGTGGTTTCAAGGATCCACTCAATAATAAGTGGGGAAAAAGGAATGAGGTACACCATCCTAAGAATTTAGAACCCAATATTGAAAGAAAATGAGTATATTTTCAAACTTACTTATTGGGAGCTTGAATTGCATAGTCATAATCTTAATGTAATTAATTTTGAGAAGAATATATGTAAAAATTTAATTTTTACATTGTACAATGATCATAAAGGATCATATTAATGTTCTTAAGGACTTGGAAACAATGTATATAAAACATAGTTTGTGGGAAAATGAGAATGGGAAGTATCCTATATCAAAATTTTCACTGAAAATTCATGAAAAATAAATATCCATTAGAATTGTAAAGAATTTAAAAGCGACATATGAATATTCAAGTAAAATTTCAAGTTGTTTTGACTTAGAACATTCAAAATTATATAGATTTAAAATTCATGACTCACATACTCTGATGGTGAATTTTTTTCCCTTGGCACTACATAAAGTGTTTCTTGAAAAATTAATCATTGTTATAATTAAGTTTTGAACCTTCTTCAAAAATAGTTTTGAAAAAAATATAAATCTAACTAAGCTTTAAAAACTTTAATATAGACTTCTAATGACACTTTTTCATTTATAAATGTCATCCCACCTGTAAAGACCCGTAAATTTCAAGGAAATTATTTTCTTAATTTTCTTTGGAATTTTACAAGAGCACAATTTCTGAAGACACCTGATTCCGAGGCCTGGTGTGCCCGGAATTATTTTCCGAAGTTTGGCTCGGGTACGTTCAGTGAACGGACGAGAGGGTTTTTCTAACTTTTGAACCGGTGCTCGGAATCGAATTATGAGGGCACCGATGGAATCGCAGCGCCAATACTTTCTTAGAAACACCTCTTCCGGAGTTGCGTTTGCTCGGGTGTGGTTTTTAATTTTCGGGCTTAAAGTTAAGAAATAAAATAATTGTACAACAAAATTTATTTTATTTCACTTAAGCCACTTGGAAGCCACTTGAATCCACTTAAAGCGGCTTAAGATTAGTTGATGCGGATAGGGTGCTATCCAAAAATATCCTACCCTCTTGGTAGGATATTTGTGAGGTGGGACCCTCACGAGCCCCACCGTTTCTTTTCCTCTAAGTAACGCACCCGCGAAAACCCGTCATTATGAAAGTCAACTGACGCGTTTTCTTAATTTCTTAACGCACCAATTAATTGGGCGGTTTTCATCGTTGAATTAAATGTGAGGTTTATTCGTTGAAATTAATTCTATGAATTAATTTCATTCGTTTCTTAACCTGTTTGAAATCTGTTGGTGTAATAATAAAATAAGACCAACGCACGACATCTGGAAAAATGCTCATTGAGAAGTTTTGACAAGTTTTGTGCCTTCACCCACCTTCACAAAGAACACGAAGAACGCGAAGAACACGAAAAACACGAAGAATGCCTTCACCCTCAGAGATTGACGACGCTTCATCCGAGACGTTCTTCCCCGCCCCGATCTCCGATCACCTACTGCTGGAGGTAAGAGATTTCGGGTTTCTTTTAAATCTCCTTTGCGGTTTTTAACAAAACACGGATTTAATTATTTATAATTAAATCTGTTGTTTCTTGGTCCTCAGAGTTCGTCGACGCAACGCCGGATACCGCGACGACGCGACGGTCCCCTCCTTCTGTGACGATCAATTTCCGTGAAGAACGCGCGTGCGACGACTTGACGAGGTAGGGATTTTATTTTGGAAATACCCTTTTATATCCCCGTGATTGTTTCTTTTAAAACAAGAACCTAGATCAAGTGTAATTTTAAATTATTAAAATTGTTTTGATACGTTTTTCATGTGTTGATTTATCCTCCCGATTGATACCGTCTAACGCGGAGGGTGCGGGCCAAACGAACACGGCCCGATAACCCTCCGCAGTTCTTCATTGTTGTGCGGATTTGACGGGCGACGACAAAACGTGCCGCAAGAGCGATTTGATGTTTCCGTAGTGAAGAACGGGACTCGGGAGGAGCATCGGCGCAGACGAGAACGGAATCGGACCACCGGAATGACTCCGGTGGCCAACGGAAGCCACCGGCGGTGCCCCGGCGCGTCGCGGCGGCGGTAGCGGCGCAGACGGGAACAGAATCGGACCACCGGAGCGACTCCGGTGGCCAGTGGAAGCCACCGGCGGTGCCCCGGCGCGTCGCGGCGGCGGCGCCAGCGGACCCGCGACCGCGTGGGTCCGACGCACACAGGACGCGGCGAAGCCGCGTCCGTTGATCAGGGCGGCCCCCCACGGGGGCCACAGAACTGTCACGCGGGGGCAGCGTGCCCCCCGCGTTGCTCGGCCGCTCGGCCGAGCCGGGCCGCACTCTGGCTGGACCGGACCGGGTCCAGCCGGGTCGGATCGGGTCGGGTCGATCCGGTTCGGTCGACCCAGGGGGGGGGGGGGGTCGGGCCAGGTCGGCCCGGGCCCAGACCCCCCGTCTTCAGACCGTTTTCGGTCTTTTGCCCATATCTTGAGATACGGGCCTCCGAACGACACGCCGTCAGCGGCGATGCGATCCTTGGATCGAGACGGTCGTTTCGGTATATTACACTCAAGGTTTCGGGATACTTTGGGTTCGGCCGGGTTGGTTCGAACACGAAACCAACCGGACCCTCGGAGCGGAAACGCTCATATCTTGAGCTTCGGACGTCCGATTGACGTGCCGTCGACTTTTTTGAATTCCTCTAAGTGAGACGGACCTTTTGGATCACTCCACCCGAGTTTTGGACGCAGGTGGAGTAAGTTCGGGTTGGTTTTGCCTTAAAAACCAACCGGGACCCAGGAACGAAAAAGCCAATAACTCACAGACCGAGCGTCCGATTGACGCGCCGACTGTCTCGTTGAATTCCCCTTGAAGAGACGGAACTTTTGGCATACTTCGCCCGAGTTTTGGTTGCTGTTGGATAGTGGCCGGGTTGGATTGTACCCGAAATCCAACCGGGCCCCTGGAACAGAAAAGGTGATATCTTTCAGACCAGATGTCCGTTTGACGAACCGTCAGTGGCGTTGGTGATCACGTTGAGAAATGATCCCTTTGAGTATACCCTATGGGAGTTCAGGGTACAGTTGAGATACGGCCAAGTTGGTTCGCACATGAAACCAACCGAGCCCCTGGGACGAAAAGGCTAGTAACTCACAGACCGGGCGTCCGATTGACGCGCCGTCTGTTGTGTTGAGACCCCTGTGATGAGGCGGTCCCTTGAGATACTTCTTTGTGGAACCTTGTGATACTTGTAGTATCGACCAGTAGATCATGAAGCGGACCCTCCCGGAGACGTGCGTTCGGAATACGGAGACCGTGTAGCCAGCTGAGACTTGACGACTGCTGATCGAACGACTCGGTGTGTTATGGCTAGCCTTGTGAGGAGCGCTTGGTTGTAGCGGCAGACCCACGACGGAGGTGCGCTTGGTTGTAGCGGCACAGGGGAGCGCTTGGTTGTTGCGGCAGACCCACGACGGAGGTGCGCTTGGTTGTAGAAGCACAGGGGAGCGCTTGGTTGTAGCGGCAGACCCACGACGGAGGTGTGCTTGGTTGTAGCGGCATAGGAAAGCGCTTGGTTGTAGCAGCAGGCCCATAGTACTCGATAGGAGGAGTACCTCAGCAGTCTTAGGTTAGTGATCAGTACCTCGGAGTCGTGACAGGACCACTGTACACTCCAGAGACGGGGCTCTTCAGCAGTTGCAGTTTCGATAATGAAAATCCTGGTTTGAGCTGAGACTTTTGACCTTGATAACTTAGGTATAGTATGGGCATATACCTGGGTAGTGGTTATCCGTTGTTTTCTAAATCCTTGTGTTTCCTCCGGATTGAGATGGGTTACTTGATAACTTAGGTATATGTATGGGCATATACCTAAGTAGAGGTTATTTGTTGAGATCTTATTTGTGGTTATCCTTGTTGGTTTTAGTGAGACCTTGAGGGTCTCGGGGTCCCTACTGAGTATCATTATACTCACCCCTGCACGGGCTATGCCCGCACCTCGTTGTGTTGGTTGCAGACGACGGGCAGTGCTGATGGAGGCCGAGTGTTCGAGGACTGGACGGTACCCGGAGGTGGACTACACGACGAGTCAGTACCCGGAGGTGGACTACACGATGAGGCGACACACGGAGGAGGTTGACAGGCGAGAGCATTGAGGAGGCTATATGTACCTACCCTTCAGGTAGGATCCGTGGTGGACAACCAGGAGCTGCACCATCTGTACCTACCCTTCAGGTAGGATCCGATGAGGACGACCCAGGAGCTGCTTCCTTTCTCCCAGCTGTTGTCTTTTTCTGTTGTACTTTGTTCAGTTGTAGTTGTACTTTCATTTGGGTTTGTATTCTGGCCCATTTACTTTTCATCAATTTATTTTATACTTAGTGTTTTTCTTCCTCTTGTGCTCTGTGGTATTTTGTTTACTTTTATAAAGGCAATGCCTTCCCATTTATCGGGATTTACGCCTTTGGTGCTAGTCGCCAGCCCCTGGCCTATGGAAGGCGGGCTTGGGGTAGTCACGGCACGGGCCCCGAGGACGGGTCGTGACACCACCTTTCATTTTCCACTGTTATGATTAATTTGATTGTTCATTTGATCAAGGAAGAAAAACTACTGGATCAGTACATTATCAATGGATGTATCCAATTAAGTGGTATATTAATAGTATTTTTAGTTTCATTAATTAATTAAATTTTATCAAATCACTATGAAAAATAATTTAATATGTTTCTTATATTTCTTTCATTAGGTGCTTAGGTCATTGAATTCATACGTGAGAAATAAAGCTAAATCAAAAGGATATATTATTTAAGGTTACATTGCTGATGCATGTATAACCCTATGGGGTGGATAAAATTGATATAATATTCAATCATTTTTTATGTGTCGATGACATCTCCAATAATTATCATTTTAGAAAATATACATTATTTTTTCCAACTGTAGACTGAACAATTAGAAATGGCACAAATTTTAAACTAATTGAATTATAGCTACTAAAAGCACATAGATATGTGCTATACAATAGCCATATTTCAAATCCATTCATTTAATAATTTAAATTACAAACAAATAGATGTATGAGGGGTCGATCATGAAATGTGATGGAAATAATAAAATTTTTCAATAAGGAGATTATTGAATGATTATCCCATCGTTTAAGTATATACTCATATTAAAATTATTAACATGTAGTTATTTAGTACTTATACAAAGTAATTATTGAGTAAAATAATCACTTTATCCTATGTTTTTAAAATCATAATACAACCTATTAATGTTTTGATGTAAATTTTTTTGTTTCTATCTTTGATGTATGCAGAATATAAAACCATTAATTGAAATACTGATAACTTAAGGTTTTATAAAATACTGATGGTTTAAGGATTTGTGAAAATTAAATGATCTGAGGAATTTATAATTATTTATGGTTTAATATCTTATAAAAAACTATCTATTTGAGAACTATTTTGGTATCTATATAACTCTATTGGTAGATGTGGTGAGATGTCGAGTCCATCAAAAGAAAAACAAAAAATTCCACCGATGCTATTACAATTGAACCTAAATATTTTCGAATCTAACCATTAGAGGATATTCTATAAATATATCCACCCTTCAAGCATTAGAAAATGATGTATGATTAGAATCATAAAAGAATATGCTAAAAGTTGGCAATCTCTTGAAGTATTCAATAACTTGTTAATTTCAGAGCATTTAGTTGTTTTAATTTTTGAGTGTTTTATTAGAGAATATGAGTGTGAGGCTTTCATTTTAAATGTTCTAAGTTTTGTTATTGTATTTTTTTTTTAATTTTAGATTGGGATGATCGAGGGATTCCAGAGTATTAGAAGACAGAACCTAGCCATAGGTTTATAGAAATGGGAATATCGAGATTCTGGTCTATTGAATTGGGAACCTACCAATGGGTTTAGTTGAGGGATTTTAGGGGATAGAAAGGTAGATACAAGTTTCTAGTTTATAAAAGTGAATACCTTTTGATAGGTATATAGTCAAGAATACCTTGGATCAGGTCTACACTCCCCTATTCATTTTATTTTTTTTATAATTCACCCCCTATTATAGTGTGATTTCCATCTATATATTGGGGGAAAAATTTGTAATTAGAGCTAGTCTTTATGATTAAGAATAAAAATGATCCAATTTTTCTAAATTTTCATTACTCTATCAGATTTTTGAGCTTATTAAAGGAATGATTTTGTTTATGGTGTCAATAATTTATGTCATATTTATCAACAATCTTAATCTTAATAGACCACTTATATTTTATGGTAATGATTATGAGTACTAAAGAGATTAGATGTAAATGTTAGTGATAAATACTAGAGTTGAAAATTTTATTATTCTTATCATAAATTACAAAATTATGTAGAAAAAAGTTAGTACTTTTAATAGAGAGGAGATATTTGATTTCTAGTTGAACTTTAAAGTTCAAAATACTATTTGATATTATATTCAAAGAAATTTCTATAGTCAATTGAATATCAAAAGTTATTAAGACCAAACTAGCCATGTTAATGGATGACTATCAAGATTTTGATTTTTAGATGGTGAAAGTGTGTCTCAAATGTATCAAAGGTTGATGACTATTATGAGTAGTATATAATAACTTAGAGAAAAATAGTTACCAGATGATCAACATGTAGAAAAAGTTATAGACATTTTACCAAAGGAGTGGGAGTAAAAAATAACCACAATTGATGATACTAAACATATTATGAAGCTAATTAATGATGATACTATTATAACTCTTATGAATTATGGAATTCATTTAAAGATAGAGGCTACAAAAGAGAATAAGAAAAGTAATTTTGCCTTTAATAGACCTTTAAACACCATATCTTGTAATGATAAACCAAGAACATACCAAAGTTATAACTATGCTAAATTAAGTGAAGGTGATATTTCTTAATTCTCTAGGAGGATGAAACAATATATTGGAAAGAATAATTACCAAAAACACTATCATAAATATAGAAATGAAATTTATGATAAGAATGAATCTACAGATCTAATCTATTATGAATTTATAAATATAGGTCATATTGGACTTGATTATCCCAAATTAAAGAGTAAATATAGAAATTCATCTAGAATGTATTCTAAGAAGAGAAGTAATAAAAGTTTTATAGATATAGATACATGGAGTGCAAGAAAAGGTGATACTACTTTTGTTAGTTCATTAGAATATAGTGACAAAATGGGAGAATTATCATATTTTATGCAAATATTGAAAAATGTATTTTGAGTAAAATAATTGTTGAATCTATTACAACTATTACATTAGATTCAAAGTTTCTATATGATGAAAGTTGTGATGAAAGTGAATGTGAAGAAGAGTTTTAAGAACCTAAAGTTGAAGAAATGTGTTTATATGTAACTAGTCTTTAAAAAAGAGAAAAGATATCTGAGTTGTAGCACCTCAACCTAGTTTTCCAATTTATTTATGCTCCGAGATGGTGTGCCACCGGGCCTTAGGTACACCTTATCATATTCCAATGGAAACTGGCTAGAAGCGAGGGTCCTATTAGGTGATAGTTGAGGGACTATACCCTATGGTGGTGATAATAATAATGGTTCATATATATATAACATAATATAAGAAGAACCATAAACAATATAAGAAACAAAATAAACTCAATGAAATCATATAAAACAACAAAAACAATATTAATATAATAAGAATAAAGTCACAATACCATTTGTAGATGAATGAATGACAATAATATCATAAAAAACAAATAATCAAGGTCATGCATGGATGACCATATAGGTATATATATATAGAATCGCAAAATATGGTCCATACTAATGTAGAGGAACCACCTGGTCCATTACCGTCCATCCCATGCAAAAGAAGTACAACTCTGATCACTAAAGTCCAGCTCCCAAGCCTGGTCCCTTACCTTTTCCCAAAACCATTAAGTCTACACGTGTCCTGAGGGGTCCGTGTAGGGTATGAGTATAAACTCAATAATCCACCACCAACGTGTGCCTGTCTTACATCCATAATTTTATAGTTTATGCAAATTATAAATAAAAGGCAACACACACATGTTTAATAATTTAACCCACTTAACTTGTTCTCAACAACCACAAGGAATCATTTGTATGATTTATCCAATGCCGGTATATCTATGAATATGTGCCACAAATATATATTTGGCATAAAATACATGTTTGTGAATATATATTTGAAGTGGTGAGGATCGATGGTTTAATTCCCAACTGTCCCCTGAATAATATCATACTAGGTGAATCCTCAGGTTCCACCCATAAACATGTCATTGACAACTTGTTCCATCCTATACCACCTGTATCATATATCGAGAAAGTACCGACATCCTATCAGCATGCGTAACCAATATGTCCAAGGTCCCTCATAACTCCACTCATAAATTCATTGTCGGCTTCATAGCCTGATGTCCTGAGGTATGGAGATATCTATCCTCCCATATATAATAATTCACCATTAGTTCATTATCCTGACATCCCAAGGCATGATTATATCTATCCTCCAATAATCCTGGACCATCGGCCTCAAATACAATAGTGAACCTCATCCCCCAATTGATGGTCTCATCACCATAAACCAATGCTCTATCACCATTAACCATGGATTTCTATGGCGAGAACCTCTTCCATAACTGATGGTCAACACCATCACCTAATCCGCATATCTATGGAGGCTTCCACCCACAATAATTGGTCAACACCACCCCAATTGAGTCCTATCTGTGTGCACACAACTCCAATGGTATGTAGGCCAACAATGATAAATAGAAATTACCAACATTTACTAAGACACATCATCCGACACCTCATGCCCCTATGACCAAGTTGCCCGAGTTCAATGGTCAACACCATATCAAGTCCCATGGGCCATGCCCTCATCTTGGTGACCTCATAACCTTAATCTGGTGATAAACATCACCCCATATATCTTGGGCCAAGCCTATCCTAATGAACCATGTTTCCTCAGTCCTGGTGATCAACATCACCTCAATACCTTCAGGGATTACCATCATGTTCCCAAGTAACTCATTAAATCATATATCATTTAATTAAATAAATAAGGGAAATAACCTAACCTGCCTATTTATTCAAAATCCCCTTACCCAGCTTAGCATATGTATATTGGCTAGGGAATACCCAACAATATCTTATAACATCCATTAATAAATTTAAAGGAAAACATTAATTAATTAGGGGTCCAACTTAGACAAACCACATGAGAATATTTAATACGCACCCCATAACACCCATAAAAATAAGGAGATATTTATGAACCAATTACCTTATACTCACATTAACTCACTCATTGAATATCGTTCTATAACTCGATCTGAAACAAGAGAAGTCATAGTTTTAGACAAAAACCCTCAAAATATGAAAAAAGAGATCACACAGATTTAGAATTCCATATAGTGATATAAACAAGAAAAGGAATCAAGAGGATTGAATACATTACCATTACACCTCCAATGATATAGGTAGAGCTCATATCAAAGCTCAGATGGAGAAGGGAGACCAAAACCTAGAGAGAGGAAAAAATGGAAACTCCCTACTACTGGAGGAGGCATACACATGGAAGGAGAAATGAGAGAGAAGGGATATTAAATAAGGAAGGGATAATTTTGTTATTTTTTACTCTTTAAAAATCCTTATGGTTACCAAATAGTTTGAAAAACCATGCACCAACCATGCAGTTCTCACTATCCAAGAGGAAATACAGCTCGCACAGTCTAGCTACAAGGTTTGACAACCCATGCACCAACCATGTGGGTGACTCTTAACACCTTCACCACCACTCATTCTTAACTAGAAGGTATTTCAAATTAAAAAAAAACTATTCCCCTTTGAAAATAGGCCACATAGTTTAGGCTGCATGGTTAGATAGACCATGTACCAACCGTGCACCCCTGTCTTCCTTTTCCTAAAATTGGGTTTTCGGAGCCCGATTCTTTTGAAAACAATTAAAAACATAAAGGAACTTATTAAGCCTTAATATTTTTTTAAAAACAATGCCTTGGATCATTAAAACTCTTAGAATTAGGTTCTAAATCCCAAAATGGAACTTGGATCATCCAAAAAAACTCAAAAATTCAAAAAGGTTGGGAATTTTTATCCACTCAAACACCGAGGATGTTACAGTCTCCTCACCTTATAATAGCTCATCCCTAAGTTATTAGGGTTTACCCAAACATGGTACCAAATATACCCAACTCATTTACATTACCCTGGTCTACCCCGATCATTTAGTCATATACCAATTCCTCTTGTGTCACTCCCCTCCTTAGGAATTAACTAACCGGTAGCTTCCCGACACAAAATTAAATTTCTGATGGTTCCACCAATCATCCATGGACATAAAAGTAATCCCATGATATAATATCATTCTTGCACCTCATTAGGTGATCAATTCATTCTCATGTCATACCTAACACCCATCAATCCCCACATTTCATCAGATGGTCATCAGTACATATGTCATACATAACATGCATGAGTTCCACATCTCATCAGATTCCCATAAATTACGCATCTCAAAAAATGCTCAAAAATAATCTCACATAATATATATATATATATATTCATGTCCATCATAGTCCTGATGCCTACACACCTCATAAAAAACACGTACCATACTGATTCCCACATACTAAACAGTGCCTGGTTAGTCCAAATAAAACACACATGCACCTAATACACTAAAAGTGGCCATGAAATAAATAAAATTTCACACCAAAATCAAGGAATACCTCTTACGATCATCATATCCCTCACCTGCTCTAAACCTAGAAGCTCAATAGCATGTACCTAGCATGAAGCCCGACTGCCTGAGGCCCAACCTCTCTATGGAGTTGTACTATCTACCAGCCACTGAACCCACTATTGGGTATCTCTATACCTTCTAAGACCTATAAATGGAATAGAATCTTGGCTACCAGCTCCTGGTACTACTCCCGGTCCCACATCAGATCCCTGGTTCTGACCCGGTCTGTGGCCCCCAACTGTGCGAGAAGACTTTTTAGAAAACCTCTCTATATTCCCCATATGACCACATGCCTGAAACTCCTTTGAATATCTATTACACTAAGTTTTAATATGACATGAATTCCTGCACAAGAAGAACACCATCAAAAAACCACTCCTTGGTGGCCTACCTGAGTCTTTGGTCTGACTTCCCCACCGATACTTCTCACAGTGTTACTCCTGACTACTTGAATCATCACCGCTAAGCTCACCTGGTGTCTTAACCCAACTCGAGTAATATTGGTCCATCAAGTTTCCCCCATCTATCAGATCCTGATTGAATGCCTCTAATAACGAGTTCAGTTTGAAGATATTCACCTTCACCCTGATGGTACACCACAAACCATTCTTGAACTACCTCACCTTGGCGATGTCTTCACTCACCATATAAGGTAAAAATGGTATAGGACCATGAAATTGGCCCCATTATTCATGAAATACGTGTATACTTACTATAGGTTCATGAACTCATAGGCTCAGCCCGCCCTCAACATCTCAGGGAATAAGTACTTGAAGAACCTATCCTCAAAATCCTTCCAAGCCAGTCTGTTGCATCTACCAGCTTGAACCTATATATCCAAACAACGATTTAATGGTTCTTTGATCATATACATAACTAGATTCTCCCTATGACTTTGGGGTGTCTCAATATAATTGAAAATCATCTACACCAGTTTGATCCACTTCTCTACTGCCTACAGTCCACCCTCACCCTAGAATAACAGTTGGTGTTGAGATTGGAACTCACAATTCAGATAAGCCATGGAAGGCCCATCTCCTCAAGCTACCCTTTAGATACCCTATATGATACAAACCAAGATCTCTCTGAGTTTCTCGTCTAACTATGGCCCAAAATCCACTATCTTTAGTGGCTACCCTGCCTATACTGGAGCTTATACTTGTGGATCAGGATAAACCCAACCCTCATGGGCCTCATCTTGACCATTATGGGTCTCATCCTATGCATGCCCATGAGGCATCAAATCTCCTCCCTCCTGATGCTCCACTAGAATCAGTCTAGGTGTCATCACACTGAAGACCAAACACAATGTTAAAAAAACCATAATAGTTATATATATCATAGATAGGGAAATCTATAATAGGCAACACATCTCACCACCCTTACACTCCCCTACTGCACCCATTTGACATGAAATTCAACCTCATAGACCCTTACCTACCCATAATAGAGTCACATATCACATATAATCTGACCTTATATCACCCTTCCTACTCATGTCAGAGTCCAACATCATATATCATCCACATTGGATATCATCAATCTGGGGTAGCTGAGTAGAATTCCACCAAAAGTATATACAAGAAAACATTGTTTGGAATTTTTTTTAATATTTTAAACAACTCACCACCTTTCATTACTCATGACCACCCTTAACAAAGTTAGGACCATATGTCACGACCCGTCCTCGGGGCCCGTGCCGTGACTACCCCAAGCCCGCCTTCCATAGGCCAGGGGCTGACGACTAGCACAAAGGCGTAAATCCCGGTAAAAAAGGAAGACATTGCCTTTGTAAAGTAAACAATCACACAGAGTACAAGCGGAAGAAGTAAACACTAAGTAAAAACTGAGTACAACAGTAAGTGCGAAAAGTAAAAAGGGGCCGGAAATACAAGCCCAACTGTAAAGTACAACTCGAAGGGAAAGCAGCAACTGAAAAGTAAAGCTGCTACGCCGAGCTGTCCACTGGAAATCCCACCTAAAGGGTGGGTACAGATAGCTCCTCTGCTCCTCAGGTCCCGCCGTCCGCTCTGAGTATGTCCGCCCAGTGGTCCACCATCGGGTACCGCCTCGTCGTCATTTCCACCTCTGGGTACCGTCTCGTCGTGAGGTCCTCCTCCAGGTACCATCTCGTCATATAGTCCACCTCCAGGTACCGTCCAGTCCTCGAACACTCGGCCTCTGTCAGCACTGCCCGTTGTCTGCAACCAACACAACGAGGTGCGGGCATAGCCCGTGCATGGGTGAGTATAAAGATACTCAGTAGGGACCCCGAGACCTTCAAGGTCTCACTAAACCAACAAGGATAACCACAAAGAAGATCTCAACAGATAACCTCTACTTAGGTATATGCCCATACATATACCTAAGTTATCAAGTAACCCATCTCAATCATGAGGAAACCCAAGGATTGTGAAATCAATGGATAACCACTACCCGGGTATATGCCCATACATATACCTAAGTTAGCAAGTGACCCATCTCAATCATGAGGTAAACACAAGGTCAAAAGTCTCAGCTCAAACTAGGATTTTCATTATCGAAACCGTAACTGCTAAAGAGCTCCGTCTCAGGAGTGTACAATGGTCCTGTCACGACTCCGAGGTACTGCTCACTAACCTAAGACTGCTGAAGTACTCCTCCTGTCGAGTACTGCGGGCCAGCCACCCAAACACAGTAGTGCTTCCCGCCGAGGTATGTCACCCAAACACAGTAGTGCACACCCCCCTAGTAGCCTGCTGAGGTACTCTCCGGACGAGCACCGCGGGTCTGCACTGTCACACAGGTAGTGCTCCGTCCGCCATGGGTCTGCACCTCAGAAAGTACTGCTCCGTCCATTGGGCTAGTCGACTCACTCCAAGTCGAGTCGGTCAAGCAGTCGTCAGGTCTCAGCCAGCCACACGGTCTCCGTACTCCGCACGCTCGTCACTGGGAGGGTCCGCTCCACGAGCTATAGGTCGATACTCCAAGTATCTCAAAGTCCCACGAAGAAGTATCTCAAAGGACCGCCTCGTCATAGGAGTCTCAACACAACAGACGGCACGTCAATCAGACGCCCGGTCTGTGAGTTATTAGCCTTTTCGTCCCAGGGGCCCGGTTGGTTTCGTGAGCGAACCAAACCCGGCCGTATCTCAACTGTACCCCGAACTCTCATAGGGTATACTCATAGGGACCGTTTCTCAACGATATCACCAACGCTGCTGACAGTTCGTCAAACGGACGTTCTGTCAGAAAGATATCATCTTTTCCGTTCCAGGGGCCCAGTTGGATTTCGGGTGCAATCCAATCCCGGCCACTATCCAACTGCATCCAAAACTTGGGCGAAGGATGCCAAAAGTTCCGTATCGTCAATAGGAACGCAACGCAATAGACGACGTGTCAATCGGACGCCCGGTCTGGAAGTTATTGGCTTTTCCGTCTCACACCCACCCTGGGAAACTTCCCAGGAGGTCACCCATCCTGATCACTACTCTGGGCCAAGCACGCTTAACTTTGGAGTTTTAACCACGTAGGCTCCCGAAAAGGAAGGTGTACCTTGAGTATAGTATACCGAAACGACCGTCTCGATCCAAGGATCGCGTTGCCGCTGCCGGCGAGTCGTTTGGAGGCCCGTAGCCCAAGATATGAGCGAAAAACCGAAACCCATCCGAAATCGGGGGGTCTGGGCCCGAACCGACCCGGCCCGACCCCCCCTGGTCCGACCCGAACCGGGTCGACCCGACCCAGTCCGGATGGAACCGGCCCGGCCGGCGGCGCGGCCCGGCCGGCGGTGCGGCCAGCGCGGCGGCGCGGCCCGGCGCGGGGGCGTGGCCCGGCGCGGGGGCGCGGCCTGGGCGCCGCACGTGCGCCGCACGCGGGGGGTAAACTCCCCCCGGGTTTTGTGGATCTCGGCCGGCCTTAGGCCGGCCGTTTTCCTTTCACAGGCGGGACCCGCGGGTCCCTCCTCCTAAGCAAACCGGCGGCCGACCGGCACGGCCGGCCGCCTTCCACCCTTCCACCGCGGCCCGATGGCCGCAGCTCTTCTGATCTCCGGCGGCCGGCAAGGCCGGCCGCCTCTGGCTGCTCCGCCGCGGCCGAGCCGGCCGCGACTCTTCATTAACCGCCGGCAGCCGGTTTTCCGGCCGCCCCTTCCAGCTCTGCCGCGGCTCAAGCCGCGGCCCTTGTTCGATTGGCACGGCGCGACGGCACCGCGCCCCTCCGCCGTGGCCCGACTCCGGCCGCGGTCTCTTCGACTACGTTCGACGCGACGCGACGGCATCGCGTTCTTGAAATCTTTCCACGGCGCGGCGCGGCGGCGCCGCGCGTATCTTCCGCATTAAACCGCATGAACCCGCGTGGTGCGACGGCACCACGCCCTTCCGAACCATTCCACAAAAAAACAACACGAAGTAAAAGAGGAGGATCGGCCAGGTTTGTACGGTCCGAACTCCTCACGTTATAAGGATAACAATCGGCCTTTAACGAATAATAAACTTTCACAATCTTTTTAGATTAAATAAAAAGATTTGAAAATCAAGGCCCGACAAATATAAACAATCAAGTTCGAAGAAAGTTCCACATAACTTTAAAAAAAATTTACCACGAAGAATTTTCAAGTCGAAATTCTCGAACAAATATAAACAATTGAAACAAACCCCTACCTCGGTTCAAGTACGGAGCACGTCAACAAACCGCGGAAGACAAGCATCACAGAGGTCGGGCATTGCGGTAATCGTTCGTCGATTCTGTTGACGTAGAGGTACGTCCGAAGAGGTACGTCGTTGGTGAATCTTCGTAAGCCGACGAAGAAAGTCCAAGCAGGAAGCAACGTTCCCTTTTGTTGACACGGAAGGCGTCGTCGATCTTCGGAAACAATCCAGCTAGGAAGAAGAGAGAAGCGGCGTTCTTGAGTTTTCTTCGCGTTCTTCGTCAAAGTTGAGGATGGTAGAGAGAGCTTCTCAAATCCTCTCAAGTGGCAAAAGAAACCAACCCCAAAATGATAAAATAAGGTTAAGCTTATTTTATTACACAACCTCCCTCTTAGAATTTCAAAGGTTTGAAATTTAAAACATCTCACCTCAATTAATTATTCCAAGTGTCAAACATTAATTAAAGTGAGTTAAAGGGGAGTTGGAAAGTGAGGGGTTAAGAGGGTTAGGGAGTTTAAGGAATTTGAAAAGGTGGGGAGGGGTTCGTGTGGGCCCCAACCTTTCAAATATCCACACATGGGAAGTTGGATGGATGTGGACCCACCACCAACTTCCCATGGGAGAAGTTAACAACTTCACATGAAATAAAATTGAGTTAACATTTTTATTCACTTTTTTAATTAAACCCCAAAAATTAACTTCTCCTCCCGCACAAACGCAACTAAGGTAAAGGTTCCCTTAAGTGATTACCGGCATTGCGAGTTAATTGGTGCAATCGGATTTCAATTCCGAGCACCGGTTCAAAAGATAGAAATTTCCCGCTCGTACGTTCAGTGAACGCACCCGAGCCAAACTTCAGAAATTAATTCCGGGCACACCGGGCCTCGGAATCAGGCACCGTCAGAAACTACGTTCTTGTAAAATTCCAAAGAAAATTAAGAAAAAATTTTCCTTGAAATTTCCGGGTCTTTACATTACTCCCACCTCAGGGCTTTACGTCCCCGTAAAGCTTCAACACAAACTAGGGTCACAAAAGCGGTACAGAGCACGCATCCGAGCCTTCTGCTCCCATGTGCTTACCTGGAGGTTCCGTACTGCCAAAGAAAGTGCACTCGAGGAATCGATCGTCCTCGTAGGATCTGCTCCTGTCGATCCTCGATCCCCACTGGAACCTCTGTGAAAGACACCCCATCGCCATCGTCCAGCTCCTCATGGTCGATGGTATGCGAAGGGTCGAGCACGTATCTCCTCAGTTGAGATACGTGGAAGTCGTCGTGCACCTGGTGTAACTGCGGTGAATGGGTCAAGCGGTAAACCACCCCGCCTACCCAGCTGGGGACCTAAGAAGGTCCGCTGAACCCTGGAGTTAACTTGCCGCCTTGGCCACATCTCCGTAAACCTTGTCTAGGCGAGACCCGAATAAGGACGTGATCGTCATCCTCGAACTCCAGAGGTCTCCATTTTCTGTTAGAACTGGAACTCGAAAGGATGCTACCATGAGGGTAAGGTTGACCGACTCAAGAGTGATCGGTCGCACCCTCCTGTGCAAGAGTTACCCTGCGCTGCCTGGGGTTTCCTTTTCCTCCGACCAAGGAAAACTCATCCCGACGTTTGCCTAAAACCGTCAATTTGAGTATGAAAAGTTATTTCCCATTCCATACTCAAACTAACGTCGTAAGGCCTCGACGCTTCCACCAAGAGATTCCAACCGAAACTCTCACCTCGAGGGTCTGACCACACCATCGGCGTAAGTGTGATTATCGAGTCTCCTCCCAAGGTATCTCCAGACGTGAGGGTCAAGTCCACGGCTTATCGGAAACTCTAGGTCTGGAACAAGATTTGTGAAAGCGAGGAATGATTCATATCGACGTCTGTTACTTCAGCAGATAGTAGTGGACACAGACTGTCCCTTGAATCATTTTTAGAGCCATTAGGTCACACTCCTTGACCGCATGCAGCCGCATTCTTCCACCGCCCTCCATCTCCCTGAGCTTGGCGGGGATAACTAAGGCGGGTGGTTGTACCATGTTAGGATGTACACCACCTCATGCTGCTCTCCTAGCTCTTCCTCCACTTCTACTGCTTCGTAGAATCATCTCTCCTTTAAGCTTCCTCTTCTTAACATGCCCGAGTCTCTATGACTGGCACCGGTTTCCTGTTTCTTACTGCACTGTGCAGTCTTCATCCTCTCTTGGATGTCCTGGACCTCCTTTAGTCTCACAAGAGCTGCTATGATTTCTTCTTTTCCGATAAGAGAAACCTGGTATCATCCCCTGGATGAACCACATTCGTTGCCTAATACAATCAATCCTGACATGAATGAGGCATTCATGCCATGGATGACGTCGTAAGGCCTCGACGTAACTACTAAGAGATCCAACTGTCACTCTCGCCTCCAAGGGTCAAGTCACATTGTCGGCATCAGTGTGAGGTCACTGGGTCCCCTCCAGTAGAAATCTTGAAAGTGAGGGTCAAGTCAACAGTTTAACCGGGACCACTCAGTATCAACCAAACAAAAGGACAGGAAAGAAAACATCTCAAAGATAAGTGTCTTTTTATTATTGCAGCTCATAGTACAAGAAACGAATACAACATCAAAATGTAACTAGAAGTACAAGGGACGTATCCACTAGTTCTTATCCTATCCACCTGCTCTCAGTGGCTCCTCCAACACCCGTTGTTCAACCGTACGAGGATTCGGACAGTCACGTGCCAGGTGACCCTTTCTGCCGCATGAGTAACACAACCTGCTTCTGGCACACCTAGCTCTGTTCCCACCCCGGGTGCCCCGCACCACCGGTCCTAAAACCCGAGATCGTCCAACTGCTAGTCTGGTCCTCCTGGACCTTTGCATCATCTGTCTACTACCCACAGATGACTCGACTACTGATCAAAAAACTCACAGCAAAGGCAGAAGCTCCTGTACACGCTCGGGGTGTAGAGAAATTGGCCCAAACTCCACCCTGAAGAAGGTCTCGAAGTCTTCCCATGCGAAGTTCATCCCGTCGTAAAACTGAAACATGTGGCTCCACCACCTGCCTGCTGCTGCCTGAAGGAGGCTGGTAGCAAAGATCACCATGAAGTCTTCCGGCATCCCCACTAGCCTGAACACTCTCACCACAGCCTCCAGCCAAACCTCAGCCGCCTGCGGGTCCGTCTCTCCCCGGAACCTGGGTGGCCTCTGGCGCTGGAACTCGTGCAGCGCGCTCAAGCGTCGTGCATCGCCTACTACTGGGGCTGGTGGCATCGGTGGCCCAACGGGTAGCAGTACCGCTGGTGCCTCAACTGCAAGAGGGCCCTGTACCGAAGCCTCGTCGCTCGACAGGCTGTCAGCACGCACATCCCTCTGGGCTCTAGCTGGTCGTCCGTGAAAAGGCATCCTGAAAGAAACATCGTGACACAGTCAAACGTTTATACCTGGTGAGCTGACCTGGTTTGAGCTGTTTTAAGGGGAAACCTTTGAAAACACACACGCAATCAGTGTTTTCATGCACAAAGTCGGAAATCAGTTTTCAGGGTCCTGGTGTATGGATATGTCGGCCGCCCGCACCAACACTGGACTCCCTGAACTGAAATCCACACTCGGTACTCTTAACACTATTGCTTCACATAAAGAAAAAGTCAGAGTCATAAGTTCTGCGGTAGAACCAAACTCCTCTGATACCAATTTGTCACGACCCGTCCTCGGGGCCCGTACCGTGACTACCCCAAGCCCGCCTTCCATAGGCCAGGGGCTGGCGACTAGCACCAAGGCGTAAATCCCGGTAAAAAGGGAAGGCATTGCCTTTGTAAAGTAAACAATCACACAGAGTACAAGCGGAAGAAGTAAACACTAAGTAAAAACTGAGTACAACAGTAAGTGCGGAAAGTAAAAACGGGCCGGAAATACAAGCCCAACTGTAAAGTACAACTCGAAGGGAAAACAGAAACTGAAAAGTAAAGCTGCTACGCCGAGCTGTCCACTGGAAATCCCACCTGAAGGGTGGGTACAGATAGCTCCTCTGCTCCTCGGGTCCCGCCGTCCGCTCTGAGTATGTCCGCCCAGTGGTCCACCATCGGGTACCGCCTCGTCGTCACGTCCACCTCTGGGTACCATCTCATCGTGAGGTCCTCCTCCAGGTACCATCTCGTCATATAGTCCACCTCCAGGTACCGTCCAGTCCTCGAACACTCGGCCTCTGTCAGCACTGCCCGTCGTCTGCAACCAATACAACGAGGTGCGGGCATAGCCCGTGCAGGGGTGAGTATAACGATACTCAGTAGGGACCCCGAGACCTTCAAGGTCTCACTAAACCAACAAGGATAACCACAAAGAAGATCTCAACAGATAACCTCTACTTAGGTATATGCCCATACATATACCTAAGTTATCAAGTAACCCATCTCAATCATGAGGAAACACAAGGATTATGAAATCAATGGATAACCACTACCCGGGTATATGCCCATACATATACCTAAGTTAGCAAGTGAACCATCTCAATCATGAGGTAAACACAAGGTCAAAAGTCTCAGCTCAAACCAGGATTTTCATTATCGAAACCGTAACTACTGAAGAGCTCCGTCTCAGGAGTGTACAGTGGTCCTGTCACGACTCCGAGGTACTGCTCACTAACCTAAGACTGCTGAAGTACTCCTCCTGTCGAGTACTGCGGGCCAGCCACCCAAACACAGTAGTGCTTCCCGCCGAGGTATGTCACCCAAACATAGTAGTGCACACCCCCCTAGTAGCATGCTGAGGTATTCTCCGGATGAGCACCGCGGGTCTGCACTGTCACACAGGTAGTGCTCTGTCCGCCATGGGTCTGCACCTCAGAAAGTAGTGCTCCGTCCATTGGGCTAGTCAACTCACTCCAAGTCGAGCCGGTCAAGCAGTCATCAGGTCTCAGCCAGCCACACGGTCTCCGTACTCTGCACGCTCGTCACTGGGAGGGTCCGCTCCACGAGCTACAGGTCGATACTCCAAGTATCTCAAAGTCCCACGAAGAAGTATCTCAAAGGACCGCCTCGTCATAGGGGTCTCAACACAACAGACGGCACGTCAATCGGACGCCCGGTCTGTGAGTTATTAGCCTTTTCGTCCCAGGGGCCCGGTTGGTTTCGTGAGCGAACCAAACCCGGCCATATCTCAACTGTACCCCTAACTCTCATAGGGTATACTCATAGGGACCGTTTCTCAACGATATCACCAACGCCGCTGACGGTTCGTTAAACGGACGTTCTGTCAGAAAGATATCAGCTTTTCCGTTCCAGGGGCCCAGTTGGATTTCGGGTGCAATCCAATCCCGGCCACTATCCAACTGCATCCAAAACTCGGGCGAAGGATGTCAAAAGTTCCGTATCGTCAATAGGAAAGCAACGCAACAGACGGCGCGTCAATCAGACGCCCGGTCTGGAAGTTATTGGCTTTTCCGTCTCACACCCACCCTGGGAAACTTCCCAGGAGGTCACCCATCCTGATCACTACTCTAGGCCAAGCACGCTTAACTTTGGAGTTTTAACCACGTAGGCTCCCGAAAAGGAAGGTGTACGTTGAGTATAGTATACCGAAACGACCGTCTCGATCCAAGGATCACGTTGCCGCTGACGGCGAGTCGTTTGGAGGCCCGTAGCCCAAGATATGGGCGAAAAACCGAAACCCGTCTGAAATCGGGGGGTCTGGGCCCGAACCGACCCGGCCCGACCCCCCTGGTCCGACCCGAACCGGGTCGACCCGACCCGGTCCGGCTGGACCCGGCCCGGCCGGCGGCGCAACCCGGCCGGTGGCGCGGCGCGGCCCGGCGCGGGGGCGCGGCCTGGGCGCTGCACGTGCGCCGCACGCGGGGGGTAAACTCCCCCCGGGTTTTGTGGATCTCGGCCGGCCTTAGGCCGGCCGTTTTCCTTTCACACGCGGGACCCGCGGGTCCCGCCTCCTAAGCAAACCGGCGGCCGACCGGCACGGCCGGCCACCTTCCACCCTTCCGCCGCGGCCCGATGGCCGCGGCTCTTCATTAACCACCGGCAGCCGGTTTTCCGGCCGCCCCTTCCAGCTCTGCCGCGACCCTTGTTCGATTGGCACGGCGCGACGGCGCCGCGCCCCTCCGCCGTGGCCCGACTCCGGCCGCGGTCTCTTCGACTACCTTCGACGCGACGCGACAGCGTCGCGTTCTTGAAATCTTTCCACGGCACGGCGCGGCGGCGCCGCGCGTATCTTCCGCATTAAACCGCATGAACCCGCGTGGTGCGACGACACCACGCCCTTCCGATCCATTCCACAAAAAAACAACACGAAGTAAAAGAGGAGGATCGTCCGGGTTTGTACGGTCCGAACTCCTCACGTTATAAGGATAGTAATCGGCCTTTAACGAATAATAAACTTTCACAATCTTTTTAGATTAAATAAAAAGATTTGAAAATCAAGGACCGACAAATATAAACAATCAAGTTCGAAGAAAGTTCCACATAACTTTAAAAAAAATTTACCATGAAGAATTTTCAAGTCGAAATTCTCGAACAAATATAAAAAATTGAAACAAACCCCTACCTCGGTTCAAGTACAGAGCACGTCAACAAACCGCGGAAGACAAGCGTCGCGGAGGTCGGGCATTGCGGTAATCGTTCGTCGATTCCGTTGAGGTAGAGGTACGTCCGAAGAGGTACGTCGTTGGTGAATCTTCGTAAGCCGACGAAGAAAGTCCAAGGAGGAAGCGGCGTTCCCTTTTGTTGACACGGAAGGCGTCGTCGATCTTCAGAAACAATCCGGCTAGGAAGAAGAGAGAAGCGGCGTTCTTGAGTTTTCTTCGTGTTCTTCGTCAAAGTTGAGGATGGTAGAGAGAGCTTCTCAAATCCTCTCAAGTGGCAAAAGAAACCAACCCCAAAATGATAAAATAAGCTTAAGCTTATTTTATTACACAACCTCCCTCTTAGAATTTCAAAGGTTTGAAATTTAAAACATCTCACCTCAATTAATTATTCCAAGTGTCAAACATTAATTAAAGTGAGTTAAAGGGGAGTTGGAAAGTGAGGGGTTAAGAGGGTTAGGGAGTTTAAGGAATTTGAAAAGGTGGGGAGGGGTTCGTGTGGGCCCCACCCTTTCAAATATCCACACATGGGAAGTTGGATGGATGTGGACCCACCACCAACTTCCCATGGGAGAAGTTAACAACTTCACATGAAATAAAATTGAGTTAACATTTTTATTCACTTTTTTAATTAAACCCCAAAAATTAACTTCTCCTCCCGCACAAACGCAACTAAGGTAAAGGTTCCCTTAAGCGATTACCGGCATTGCGAGTTCATCGGTGCAATCAGATTTCAATTCCAAGCACCGGTTCAAAAGATAGAAATTTCCCGCTCGTACGTTCACTGAACGCACCCGAGCCAAACTTCGGAAATTAATTCCGGGCACACCGGGCCTCGGAATCAGGCGCCGTCAGAAACTACGTTCTTGTAAAATTCCAAAGAAAATTAAGAAAAAATTTTCCTTGAAATTTCCGGGTCTTTACACCATACATACTATACTCACATAACATCACATATTGATATCATTGGGAACCAAATACCTGGGCCAACTGAGTAGAATTCCACCAAAAAGGATAAGTAGGAAAACACTGTTTAGATTCTTTGTTGACACTTTAAACATACCAACCCCTCTTATAATATTCCAGGTTCTAAGTAATTATTTATAGAAACATACATATATCATGTCACCCTAAGTTCCTACTATGATGTATAAATAATCCTCCCTTACCATATCAAGCTAAGGGATAAACTACATAATCCAATAACATCACACCCAATTGCCCCACTTGATGTGGAAATCAATAAACTGTAAAATAGAAAAGCATAACACCAATTTCCCACCCCTGAAAACTTGTTCTACCCCCATGCATGGGACTTCAAGAACCTAAAAACAAGGTCTTTAACCAATTACAACTACATCCTAGTATATGGTCTATTATAACCCAAATAGTAAGACAGAAAAGGAAAATAAACTCCTCTGATACCATTTATAGCACCCTGACCTAGTTTTCCACTTTATCTATGCTTCAGGCTGGTGCTCCACTAGGCCTTAGGCACACCTCCCCATATACCAAAGACTGCTGACTAGTAGTGAGGTTATGATTAGGTGATAGTGGGGATATTAGACTCTCTAGTGGTGATAATAATAATGGTCCATATGTATACGACACAATGAAATAAGGACCATAAATAGTAGAAAAAATAGAATAAACTCAACAAAAGCATGTACAACAGTAGTAAAAATATTAATATAATAATTTCAAGGGAATAATACCATTTGTAGATGAATACATGATAATAATCTCATAAAAAACAAATAATCAAGGTCGCCCATGGAGAACCATATAGGTGCATATATATAGAATACTAAAATAAAGTTGAGCCTGATGTATAGAAACCACATGGTCCACTCCCATCCACCCCACTCAAAAGCAATACAACTCTGATCACTAAGGTCCAACTATTGAGCTTGATCCCTTAACTGATCTAAAATCCCTAAAGTATACATGCCTCCCAAGGGTCCCGTGTAGGTTGTGAGTACAAACTTAGTAGTCCACCACCAATGTGTGGATGTATTATATCCATAATTCTATAGTATATTCAAAGTATAAATAAAAAGGTAACAAACACATGTTTAATAATTTAACTCACTTCCCTTGTTCTCAAAAACCACAAAGAATCATTTACCTGCTTTAGACAACACCGATATATCTCTGAATACATACCCCCAAATATATATTTTGCATACAATACATGTTTGAAAATATATATTCGTAGTGGCTAGGACCCATGGTTTAATTCCCATTCATCCCTTTAATAATATTACAGTAGGCGAACCCTCAGGTTCCACCCATAAACATGTCACCCGAAACCTCGTTCCATCTAATACGACCTGTATCAAATATCAAGAAAGTATCAATGTCATATCATCATGACCAACCAATATGTCCCAAGTCCCTTAGAACTCTATTTAGAAAGTCACTGTCAGCTCAAAAACTTAATGTATTGAGGTACAATGATATCCATCCTCCCATATATAATAAGTCACAATCAGTTCAAAAACCCAAAATTTTAAGGAACGACAATATCCATCCTCCAATAATCCCATCCCATCAGCCTTAAATACAACGGTGAGTGTTAGACCCCAACCGATGGTCTCAAAACCATCAACTGATGGTCAAACACCATCAACCATGTATTTTTACGATGAGAACCTCCTCCATAACTGATAGTCAACACCATCCCATAAGATACATATCTATGGAGGCCTCCACCCACAATGAGTGGTCAACACCACCTCAAATAAGTCCTATCTCTGTGAACACGACTCTAATGGAATGTTTTCTAGCAACAATGAGTGGTAATCACAAACATCTCCTAAGTTACATCATCTAAAACCTCATTCCCCTATGAACATGTCACTCATGTCTGATGGTCAACACCATATTAAGTCCCATAGTCCATTCCCTAAACTTGATGAAAATGTCACCTCAACCCGGTGATCAACTTCGCCCGATACATTATAAGCCAAGACCATCCTAACAAACCATGTAACCTCAGTCCCAATGATCAATATCACCTTAATACCTTGGAATATGCCCATCATGTTCCCAAGGAACTCATGCAATCATATAAAATTTAATTAATTAATTAAGAAAACCAGCCTAACCTTCCTAGTAGGTCAAAATCCCCTTACCTAACTTAAAATATGTATATAGGCTAGGTCATACCCAATGACATCCCATAACATCCATTAATAAATTTAAAGTCAAATGATAATTAATTATGGGCCTCACTCAGACAACCCAAATGTGCATATTTAATATTCACCCCATAACACTCACAAGATTAAGGAGAAATCTAGGAATCACCAACCATATACTCATAGTTGCTCGCTCACTGAATATCATCCTCTAACTTGAACTGAAAATAGAGAAACCAGAGTTTTAGAAAAATGCCCTGAAAATAGGGAAAAATTGATCGCATGGATTTATAATTCCATTTGGAGATATAAATAAGAAAAGTAAGTAAGAGGGTTGAAGTCATTATCTCTACACTTTGAATTAGGAAGACAGAACTCGGATCGAAGCTCAAATGGTGAATGGAGGCCAAAGACTTGGGAGAGGAGAAAACGTGAGATCCCTACTTCTAGAGGAGGTGCATACATTGGAGTAGAAATGATAGATAAGGGTTACTAAAGGAGTGGGGAATTTGGTTATTTTTTCCTCTTAAAAAAGTCACATGGTTACTGTATAGTTTGGAAAACTATGCACCAACCATGCAGTTCTCATTGTACAAGAGAACAAAAACCTCGCACGGTCTGGCCTCAAAATTTGAAAACCTATGCGCCAGCTATATGGGTGAATTTGAACACATAAACCATTGAACATGCTTGACTGGAAGGGGCCACATAGTTAAAACAAACCATGCCCCTTTGAAAATAGGCCACACAGTTATATAGATTGTTCGCCAACTGTGCTCCCCTATCTGCCTTTTCCTGAATCTAGATTTTCAGAGACCGATGCTTTTGAAACCCATTAAAACTCTTATGGAACTTGTTGATCCTTCAAACACATTTAAAAACAATCCATTGGAGTGTTAAAACTCTCATAATTATGTTCATAATCCCAAAAAATAAAGTTTTCCTATCCACTAAACTAAAAAGTTCAAAAAGTTTTGGAATTTCAACCCACTCAAAAACCCAAGACGTTAAAGGGTATTAATGTAATAAAGTAAAAGATGACTTTTTAAAACTCACTAAGAAGTAAAATGATCTCAAAACTAAGTTATTTAAATAGGAATAATAACTTTCCAAAACTTCAAAAGATCTTTCTCAAAATAATAATATGAAAAAAATATAAAGTTTAAGTTGTAAGACATGAAGAATAAGTTTTCTAAAGTTAATGCTAATAGGAAATTTAAAATTATTGTAAAGTCATTGGAATTTCATCCTAAGGCTGATGATAAAATGTTGAGTAATTCTGAGAAGAAATTTAAATAAACCAAAACTAAAGATGCAACTATCAAGTTAAAGTCAGATATTGAAAGTATAAAGAAGTTACTAACTAAGTTTTCTATTGGAATAGAGGAGTTTGAAAAAATGTATGGATAGAAAAGTAAAAATAGAACTATGAACAGAATTGGAAATAAATCCATTGTAAGTTTAACTTATCATTCAAATCACCACATATCTAGTAAATAACATTTTTTCAATACAAGTTAAATAGGTGGACATTGGAAAAAAATTTGTCCGATTAATAGATTTTAGTCAATCAGAAGACCCCAAGACTTTATATCTAAATAACTGATTACACAAGAGAACCAAAAGTATAAACATATTTGGGTATCAAAGATTTTATTTTCAAATATTTATGGACCTAAGAAGGTATTTATATGATGACATTAATTAAAAAGACTTGAAGGCACTACACATCAGCAGTTAAAATCCCATTTTTGATGCTTGATATTTATTTTTATATTTACCGAAACTATGTTTAATATAAAAAATACATGTTTTACATATTTTAAATATTTTACGATTTTTGTTATATATAAAATCAATCCTCTCTATTCAGGGGGAGTTATTGTTTTTATTTTTATCTAAATTTTATAATATAGAACTTTTTTTTGAAGAATTTATATTTTCTAAGTTAGAATATATCTAGAATTGTATTCAAAAGAAGAAGATAAATCCATTTTAATGGAAGATAAATTCTAGATTATTTTAAACTATTTTTAATTCCTTAGTTTTTAAAATACTTTTTTACTATTTTTAATTTTATTGAACTATTTTTTTTAAGAAAAGAAAAGATCAATTTTTTTTAAAAGATTAAGGTAGTGGTAATTGAAAAATTTATCAATCTCTAAAATTTATAACATCATATTTTTTTGGTAGGAATCAATTCTAAGCTTTAGATCTTAGAAAACCAATGTTCACTATTAAGGATCTCAAATGTTCTATAAAACATATATAAAGGCATGGACCCATACTTTGTTGGGTGCATTCATTGTGGTCTCATTTTGAAGCTCTACCAAATTTCCTAAAATCACTATTCATTTACTATTCTAGCTATCATATTTGTTGATGATTAAGCTATGATGGAGATAATAAGAGAAAGACTCATAGATCCTGATATCTTCAAGAAATATTATTTTTTATTGAAATAATTTATATATTTCCATGGATGGAGGAAGTTGGTCCTATCATTTGAAGAACATGAGTTATAATATCCATTAATGATTTGGGAGTTCTATAGTTTTGCTAAATTTTTTGAAGTTAATTGAGTCAAATAGGTGTCATTTTTTCTCTTTATCCATAAGTTTATGTTTTCTATAGAGTTTTTTTTTCATTTTATTAAAGTTCCACTCAAGGTATAATCCTTTTTTATTTTACACATACTACCAGAGTCTCGTAGAAGTTTCATTAAAACTAATGTAGAGAAGAGTTTGTTTATTTTTAATGATAAGGTTAAAAAGATAATTAACTTACATAAAAAAATATGTATCACATTTAAATGGGTAAATTATTTCCTACTTATAAAGAAAGGATATAAATATATCATCAAAATATAAAATGTTTATTTGTTATATTTTTTGGTGAATTTTTGAAAGATTAATCTCACAAAGTTTATTTGGTCATATATTGAGGTTACATGCAATGATTTAGTCAAGTTGAAAATTTTATTATATGGTTGGATTCTTAAAAGGTTTCTTGTGAAACCATTTAAAGAATAAAATATTTATAATGAGGAACATGTAAAAATAAAAAAAAGGAAAATTTTATTAACACTTGGATGATATCAAGGATGAGATTAAATTTTAATTACAAAGAAAATAAATTTATTAAAAATTCATTAGTAGACATTTCTTCATATTTTTAAAAAAGTATTAAAGATCACATGACTAGAAAAAATAAATCATCATATGCTCCTATTATTAATAATTCACTAAAAAAGAAAAATTCAAAATCTTGAGAAATTTAGGTTAGAAGAAAGAGGTTCAACAAAAAGAAGTTAAACAAAAGGAACATCCTTTAAAGTAGAGACTAACTAAAATAGTTTAAGATTTTCATAGACTTATTGATACTCACATTGGGTTATTTAAGGGAAAAAATAACGAAGGAAAAATAAGGAAGATGGAGCTATAGGGAATCCTTAATTTGGTATAGACAAAGTAGAGGTAAAATCCTTCAAATAAGATACTATATAAAATTTTTATAAGAAAAAGAAGAAGTAATATGATTTGTAAGAAAATAAATATCATATTTCTTAATCCATTATACCCTTAGTGAAAATTAAATAACTTGTTTTTAATGAAAATCCATTGATAATAAAACTAAAATTTAAAGGAAAATAAAAGAGACTATGGTGGTAGAATAAACGAGGAAATATTCTTTGCTCTATTCACCCCATAGAGTGGTCGTGGAACTAGATGGGGAATCTATATAAGTAATTACTTTGGAAACTCACTCATCATAAGATAATGCAAATACATTGAATGATATTTCATTTTTTAATGATATAGAGGTAGATCCCCTATATAAAATTTTAGATAATAAAGAATATTAAAATTCATAAGTTAAATTTTTGAAAGAAAATTCTGAAACTGAAGCTATGAAAGATATCTCCTTGGTATAATCTTCAATTCATACTTCAATAGTAGAAACTAAGGTGTAAAATTCTTCTAAATAGCTGAGTCCATCAAAATTGAATTAAATATCTTCATTATTCAATTCATCTAAAAAGTTGAAAATGACCACAATTTAATTAATAATGATAAATCAAATGATTAAGTTGATATTGAGGGGTTTTCCCTAAAAAAAATCAAGTATCGGTAGTTCAACAAGAAGTTTGAAATGCGAAGCATATTTATAATGAAAAATTTAATAGTTCTTCTAAATCTTAGATAAGCATGTCAATATAAAAAATTAAAAACAAAATGGATGCTCATTTTGAGTTGCTCAAAAAGTAGGCAATGTTATTGATTTTTACCTTGTATTTGTGTAAAAGTGGATTTAATTCAAGGAAAAATAGTTTTCATTTAGGAATTAAATCAGAAAAATTATTTAATTGAATCACTAACAAAATAAAAAGGAAATTTGAGAGCTGTTAAGGAAATCTATGAACTACATGATCAAAAGATGAGAAATTTTATGAATTATTCAAAATATTAAGATATTGATATTAGTTAATGAGTAAACTACCATATTTCATTGAAATTATTAGATTATATGTAAAATATTTGTTTAATTTGAAGATGTTTATAAAGATACAGTAAATATAATTGATGAGAATTATATTACTGTTAAGGAATTAAAGAAATTGGTGGTTGTACATAACCATCAATTAGTCGAGAAATGTTCAAAATTAGAATCTTAAGAGGAAAAGATTAAAAAATATGAATGTCAAGAAGAATGGTTAGTCACATTAAAATAGAATTTGGAGTCCCAAGAATAAAAGTGTTTGGTGAAAATCATAGATCACAACCATAAATTCAAGATTCAAGATGAGATGTTTACAAAACAATAGAAGTATATCAAAAATAAAAAACATATGATCTAAAAATCTATAAACAAAGGTTAATTTTTCAAATGCTCATATTTGTAATATTGATTGAATGTTTGAATATCCAAATGATTGAATTTTTGAATCATGGTTATTTCATCTGATGCTTACAATTCCTTATTCAAGTAAATGTTTTTATTGAAAACATGTATAAAAGGTTGTTTTGTTTCAGGATTTATGATTCAAAGTTTAAAAAGTAGAAGTTTCATTACCATAATTTCTTACATACTTTAAGGAGGTATACTTCATACTTTATTATATATATATATATATATATATACACTCATACAAACATAAATATATACATATAAATATACATATACACATACATATACACATACATATACACATACACATACACATACACATACACATACACATACACATACACATACACATACACATACATATACATATACATATACATATACATATACATATACATATACATATACATATACATATACATATACATATACATATACATATACATATACATATACATATACATATACATATACATATACATATACATATACATATACATATACATATACATATACATATACATATACATATACATATTTTTCTTTTCCAATTTGTATTTTTAAAAATCACAACGGGGAAGAAATTTTAGAAAAATTATAGATATATATTTTTTAAAAATGGGGAGAAAAATATTTACCAATCATATTTTATAAAGGGAGATACTAATATTATTTGATTAATTTTCAAAGGGGAAGTTTTAATATGTACATTAGAATCAATGGAAATCACATGGAGTATTTATTTTTAAAATTACAATAGCCTCAATTTTTTCATGAGTGTTTCTAATTTTCAAAAAGGGGGATATTTTTGAGTCAAAGACTCACTTTATCCTTTGTTTTAAATAATATAATACAATATATAAATATTTTTATTTAACTTGAGTTTTATGTTTAATATTTTATGTACGTAGAATATAAAACCATTAATTGAAATACTGATAAATTGAGGTTTTATGAAATACCTATGGTTTGAGGATGAGTGAAAATACAATGATCTATGGAATTTATAATTACCAATGGTTTAAAATATTATGAAAAAATAGTTGTTTGAGCACTGTAGTGGTACTTAGATAACTTCATTAGTAGATGTGGCCTGATGCTAAGTACACCAGAAGATAAATAATAAACTTATACTAATTACATTATAACTAAACTCAAAGATTATGGAATCCAAACATTAATGGATAGTTCATAAATAAAGACATTGTTTGAGCATCATAAGATGATGTATGATGAGACACATATGTGAAGAATATAAAAGCTTATGATCACTTGAATTATTCAACAAATTATTGATCTAGAGCTTCCAATTATTTTACTTTTTGAGTGTTTTCTTAAAGAATGTGAGTGTGAGGAATCCATTGTAAATTATCTAAGTTTTTTTATTGTAATTATTTTATTTCTGATCAGTATAATTGAGGTCTTCAAGAGGTCTTGAAGTTAGAATCTAGTCTCAGATTTATAAAAGTGGGAATACCGATATTTTGACTTTTTAAAGAGGGAACCTACTGATGGGTTTATTTGAGGGATTCCTGGGGTTTGAAATATAGAGTCAAGCATCCATTTTATAGAATATAATACCTTTTTATAGGTCTATATTCAAAATTAATTGGATAATATCTACAATATCATATTCATTTTGGGTTAAAAGTGAGGTTTTTAATAATATATTTTAGGGGTACTTGATTAATAAATCATTAATACATGTTTTTTTATTTCCTCTATGCTTATTATTTTAATGGTTATTATAATATATTTAGTTTAAATTTCTACTGTGATTTATTACTTTCATCAATAATTTTGAAATATAGATTATCTTACAACTATGATTACTTTAATATTACTCAAGTTACTTTTTGGGTTGATCAAAAATTATATTTCCATTAGTTTTTATATAGGAGGAGGATAAAAATTATAGGTTATTTTTAAACTAAAATTCACCCCCTCTTGTAGTGTGATTTCCATCAAAATTCTTAGGACAATAATAATAGAATATATCCTTTTAGGTAGATGATAAATATTGATAATTGAGTTGATATATAAAACAATTTAAAGTTTTTTTACTTGAGATCCTTTAAATAAAGCTAATAAATTCAATGCGTATAATATTAATGGATTTAAAATTCTTATAATTGATCTCAAAGAAGGCTTGAAAAATTAAAATAGTGATATATTTACACATATAGAGGTGGGATACTATATAAACCTAGTTTATATCATCTGATTAAACTATCATTTTCATTTTTTAATTTACTTATTCAAATATAGGTGGGTCAACATTCACAGGGGTATAATTAAAGATTCATTTCACTTTACTTGAATTGAATTATCTCACTTGATTAATATTAGTGAATGTGAAGAGTATGATCCATTTATATTGGTTTTTTAAGAAAATATGGTTTATTATATAGACGGTGAAGTACATAAAGGTTTTAGTGTTGTTATTCACTTAAAATAGATAGACTTGTATGGTATGGATGATGAATCTCAATTTTTATTATGAGAGTAAACCCCATCAACAAAAAATATTCAATAGTTTTTCTATAACGAACTTCATTTTTTGGATCATTAATTTCTATTAATTTTTAGTTCTTTTAGTATTGAGTTAATGTAATATTTAGGGTAATAATGGATAAAGGTAAATGAATATAATTACCCACACCTTTTCAATTTGGATCCCCTTTAAATTAATTTATTCAATTTCTTAATTTGTGTGAATTTAAGTTTAGGATATTTGGAGGACTTTGGATGGGAATTGGAAGATGAAAGTGAAGGGGGAGAGTCACATAAGAGGCATCAGGTACCTGGTAGGGTTATAGTTAAAGGAGTTTCTTTCTTTTAAATCCATCAGGTACTTGATGGCCTTTTACCAGGTACCCTGAAGATTCCTAGGGAAAATTCTTTAATATAAGGAAATTTTAGTTATTTCAAATCCTTAATTTAAACCCCCAACCACCTTTATTTTAGTATTTCATTCCATTTCAGTAAGTCCTTCCTCCCTTGGGTTCTCTCAAGGTTCCACCTTCCTTCCTAAGAAATCCACTTTTCAATCCTTAACTGAATTGGTTCCAAGTGGTCGTGATAACTCATATTTAGTGAGAATTTAGGTATAGATTCTTTTAATATTATATTTTCACTTTTTTATTCATGGAAGTGATCATAATCACCTATTTTATTAATATAATTCATATAAAAATCATTGAATGATTCATTTTTCTTTATATATAACTAGTACAGGAGTTAATACTAGGAATAACCAAGGAATTTCTTTGGGTTTTTTTTTCCACATTTCTTCTTCATTTTTGGAAGAAATTAAATTCTTAATAATCCTTCATCCTAAGTTAGTCTAATAAATATTTTGTTGGCATCTATTTATCCTCTATACCTTAAAGAAATGATATTCAATAGTTTAGGTAGGTGAACCATTTTTTCTCTCATACTCTTGAAGAGTTGGACTGACAACAGTATGAGGCTGAGTGAATTTAATTTAGATAAATTTTTTTTCTATTAATAAAGATTAATAAATTATTTTATAGAAGTTAAAAACTAATTTTGTATAATATGATATTTTTTTCATATTGGCATGTATTGATTATCTTATAAATGTATTACCCTTTACTTGATTGTTTACTTGGCATGCACAATTTTTTACTCATGTTAAACATCATGTCTACTTGATTTACTATATATACTTAGTGTTTATCCATTATTTTTTAAAATTATAGTTCAACATGTTGAAAATATCTCCTTGGTGTGAATTTTTATTTTATGGCATGGCTATTTATTCTTGAAATTTGGTGAATATATATATTTTTTGGAAAGGGTATGTTATATTATATAAATCTTGAGTAGGTATACCTAATATTGATGAATAGGTCAATGTAATGGTATGGGATCATAAGGATTTGACTCTAGTATACAATTTTCCCTTTCCCTTATGATGGGATGTAATACTACCCTAACACAAGTATACACTTTTTCCTTTACCCAAAGATGTGATTAACATTTTCCCTAACTCTAGTATACATGTTTCACTTTCCCCTAGGATGAGTATTTAACTATAAAAATAGTATATTTATTCATCTCAGATTCTAGGATAGTATCAAAACTGGTAACTCAGGTATAGACCCTCTTTGTTTTGGGAGTTACTTTATGTAATTTAAATCATTGTATAAATGTATTATTGTAACATTCTATTTATTAAACTTTGGTTTTTCACCTACCTTATATTTTTTATTCATACACTCTAGTTTATGAAAATTATGTTGGGGTTGTTGGTGATTTCCTACTGGGTATATAATACTCACACCCTACATAGATCCCAATTTGGGTGCATGTAAATCCTTTTGTATGTTATCTAGGGAAAGTAAAGGCCTCAAATAATGAAATATATTAATACATGATGTATAATGTTTTGGTGAACTATTTCTAAGATTTTGATGGTAATATCTGGTGAGGATATAGTGGTTGTCCATGGGAATATCCTAGGAAGATCTCACTTAAGGTATTTTTCATTTTTTATCTTTATGGCATGTTTGGATTGTGTAATACTTCTATAAGAAGTTTTTTCCTAGTTACCCTTATTTTGCAGACATTATAGTTTTTTATACCATAGTTATATGATATATTAAGTTCACATAATCACATGTATTTAGTATTGTTATATTTTTCATTTTTTTCCATTTTTTGATTGATTATGCGTGTGGTATAATTTGTGTTTAGGCTGGTCATACCCAATATTGGTGTAAACCTATTAAAATTTATTATATCATTATATAAGGTAAAACCATCTCCCATATTAGTATTATTGAACCCTTGGAATTTATATTATCCTATAGTGATCAGGACATGTGCTAGAGTTGTTGTGGTGAACCGAATCAAATACAGTTTAGGTGTTTTGGTTAGGGTTGTTGAAAAATTGTATCAAAGTACACTAAGAGCTCTTGTTGTGAAATTTGAGATTATCCAAGAGATATGAACATATATACTCAAAAATAAACCCATGAATATACCTAGAAAGAATAATTATGTCCAAATCTTGAGTTACCAGTGGTGGTCTATGATCAATTATTTTCTTTTTCATTTTGAGTTATTTCTTATTCTCGAGTTTCATGCATTATTCTAGGAATAAATAGGTAGAAAAAAGTATGTTATCATACCATATTGTATGCTTTAATTTATCTGATTATTTACATTATTATCACAACTAATTTATGATTCATATTAACTCAAACATTAATAATAAATAAATAGAATTTTTCTATATATTTATTATTGATGAATTGGTTTATATGAATTAATAATTGATTCATTTGATTAATAAAATCCTATTTTTTCCTACTTATATCTTTTTTCATGTGTTCATATTTTAAGTAAGCCTTTAAAAGTTTTCAAAGGATATTCCAAAGAACATTTTTAAAAGTTTTTAAATCTGATATTGGGTTTTATTGGTTAGGCCATTCATGTTTATATTTAAAATGTTTTAAAGGGGCTATATCATATGTTTTAATGTGTAATATATTTTGATAAATGAAAGTAATAGATAGAGGATGGGATTTAAACCTAACCATTACAATTCTCAGGTACCTTTAGGATTGTTAGAGATTATTAAACTTTGTGGGATTATTTCTTTAGTTCTCTATTTATCCTCTAAGGAAATGTCTTAAATTTTGAGTTCTAAGATCATTAGTGAGTTTCTTTTATTATATATATTTATATTCTATCATGGTTAAGTATAATAATTTAACTAATCCTCTTTTGTTTTCTTAGGGAGTCATATAGAAGGTGATAAAATTAATTAAATCATTAGGTTTTTAAGTTGTGAAACTTACAATTTTAAAAATTATTAAATTTTAATAATAAATTAGTTGGTAATAGATTATGAAGCTAGTGTTGTATATATCAATAGTTATTATTTGATCATATATCCCTATAAATTTATGGTTTTTCTTCTATATATTTTCTATGTTTGAGCTGTTTTAAAAATATAAATTTATATGTTATTAATGTTGTTTTATACTATATTAACCTATTTAAAATTAAACAAATAACTAAAAGGATTAATGTTGTTTTGAATAGTCAATTGTTTGTTATAATTAGTGGTATATATATAGGTATATTCCTTATAAAATTTTCCTCTATGGGGAAATAGTTTAAAAAAAATGATCCCAATATTATTTAAATGTTTTTAATGTAGTTTTAAGGTCTGAAATTGAATAGGGATTGGAGATTTTTTGTAAAAATAATAAATCTAAACATCATTTACCAATGATATTTTTATTTAATTAAATTAAAAAGGTTGGGATGTAAATGTTTATTTTTGAAAAACTAGCATTGAAATTTTCTTTGAATGGTTTTGAAGGGTGAACACCTTACAAATTTATATTTTCAAACTTATTTTATAAATACAGTTTCCTTTTATTTTAAAACATTTATTTCTATTATTTCATTAGGATGTATATATTTAATTAGTTATATAATTTTTTTTAAATTGGGTGTGTTTGGGAATTAATTTGTGTAGTTTCTCATGGTTTGTAATTGAAAGTAGTAGTTTATTAATGAAATTAAATATAATAATAGTGTTTTGGAAGACCTAATATGGAATTAGACTTTTTTAGTATCATGATTTAATTAATGGAAATTTGAAAACATGTTATTGACTAATTTAAATTAATAAGGAAGTTAAATGAAATAGTTGTTTTCCTATCATAAATACTTGAAGTTTTTTTCACATTATTTGATTATTATTTTGATTTTTAACTTTAATTTAAGCATTTTTAAGAATTTTTTGAATGATAGTTTTTGATAAAAACTTACTCATTCTTGTAGACTATATTACTTTAATTAATTTTTTTATCTTCCATATTTAAAGTATAATTCTAACATACTGAAAATATGTTTTTTTGGAAACAACGCTTTTGATAGTGATTTGAAAGAATAAAAAGGTTTATTTTATTTATCTTTAATGTTAATAGTTTTACTTTTTATAAACTTACTTTTAATTTTTATGAAGAGATATTCATTTTTCTAGTTAAAGCATTTGAAATCCTTATTTGGTACTACCAAAAGTACCTTTTTTTTGCATTTATTACATTTTTATTAAAAATATAGGTTTTCTCATTAGTGATAGAGTTTTTATATGTTTATTTGAAATGGTAAATATGGGGTTAGATATATAATTTAAAAATGTATTAATAAACCTTATATTTTTAGTGTAACTTCTTTTAATAAACTATATTTTTGGAAAATAATAAAGGTTTTAAATTATTTTAATAAACCTATTAGCTAATGTATTATTTACATTTTAAGGGAGTAAAGTTTTATGTACTTTGGGTTAGAGGTTTAAATGTGGTATCAAAGTATTTTTTAGTATAATGGAGTTTTATTGGGAATGTTTTAACTTGATTTTATGAAAATTAAAGGGGGTAATTATGAAAATACTAAATTGAAATTGTGTGAGTAATTTCTAATGAGAATGAATTTGAATTAAAATCACTATAATAATCATTTAGGCCATTATGTGTTACTTTGGTGAGTTTCAAGGTTTAAAAAAAATTTGTTTCAATGTTTCTAGTTTTATTTTAGATTTTAAATTTTATTTATTATTGGTTAAGTCAACTAAAATTTCTCTTGGAATAGCTAAAATCATAGGAGGTTGATAGTTTTTCATTATTTTGAAAATAACACTTTTTTTATAAAATCTTATTTAAAGCATTTAATGGCATAATATATAACCATTAAGATAATTTAAAATTTTTAAAACACTCCTTATATTTTAAACTCCTTGGTTACAAGTATACCTATTATAAACTCTTTTATTTTGTTACATGGTTATAATTTCTAGAATTAATAAATATTCAGTTAAAGTAAAATTTTTACCTTGTTATACTTAAACAATTTATACAGGGAGAATGTTTATATATTGTTGTTAATAATAGGAACGTTAATTTAAATATTATTAATTAATGTCATTATTTCAAGTATATGAAATGGTAGATTTAAATATCATCATTCTATTTAGTAAAAGTATGGATAATATATTCAATTAATGATGGTATTAAGACATGTTGTGATAGATTAATGTGGGTTTATGAGGTTACATAGTATTATCTTAGACTATTTTTTATTTAAAGAAGTGTACTATTGGTAATTTCATATTTTTTTACTTAATAAATTGAAAATCATATTTTCTTTATTTATAAGGTGATCAATTGAGTTAGAAAGTGAGAATGACTATATTTAACTTAATTATGTTTTATTCCTCTAGGTAAATTTGTATGCCTATAATAGTAAAAAATTATAGATGTGGTTAAGCATTAATGTTAAATATATCTTAATTTATAAATTTTCACACTAATGAGATACTTTAATGGATGGTATAACTTAAATTCTATTTTGACTTATAAAAGCATTTAATAAGTATATGGGCTATCATGGTTGTCTTAACTTATTAGTTAAAACAGTTTAGTCAACATTTTTTTTATTTAGTAGATGATTTATATATTAACTGGACTATGATTGATTTGTTTTTTATTCATAATATTAATTTTATTTCTTTTATGATCCTCCTAATGGAATCATATCTCAGTTAATATGGTCTAACCAAAAATATTAACTAAATAACACATGTTTCATGAGATGACATTAAAATGTGTAATATGGTTAATCTAATCTATATAGTTAAATGTTCCAATAGTACAATGCTTCCTTGATTTCAAAAGATTATTCATTCTACCATATTGTTTGAATGATTAATAAATCACTAAACAACATTTAACCATGTTTTAAAAGTTGAATCAAGGGTGACATGATGGTTGGGATATATGATTATGTTTGAAATGAAAATTATTTCCATATTCCAATATTTTTATCTTTAATATATATTATAATTGGTAGTATTATAGGGTTTTAGTTTCTTGTAATTTAGCAGTTACTATTTGAATAATTACCTTGTTTACACTCTCCATTTTAAAATTGATGAGTGTTAGTTTGGTATTCTATATCTAGGATTTTTCAATGTAGGGGAGTCACTAGATACTTTTGAATTAAATACAGTAACCCTTGAGTTGGTTTTAAATGATATATTTGGTTGTTAGTATTTACCATGTTAAATATCTTAAGATGCTTATTAAGGATGATAAGCATAATGGTGGGGAGTTTTTAATGACCCTTATTTTTTTGGCTCATTAATTTATATTTAAATATGGTCTCTTCAATATTGATTGGATAAAATATTTAGGGTGATAAGGTAGGGAGATTAATGGATATAATGAAGCATGTATTTTTAACTTGGCACCCATTTAAATTTAGTTCTTTAATTTCCTATTCGGTGTGGAATTAATTTGTGGAAATTTGGAGGTATTTATAGGGGAATTAGAAGATGGAAGTGAAGGGGGAGAGGTGTAGAAAATTCATCTGGTACTTAGTGGTCTTAGACTGGGTACCCAATGGGGGTCTAGTGGCAGCAGTGGCTTCTGTTGAATCCACTAGGTATGTGATGACCATGTATTGAGTACCTAGTATATTTCTAGGAAAATTTTATAAAATAATGGAATTTTATTAATTTTAAATCCTCAATTATCCCCAAAACCATTTGGATCAATATTTCATCATATTTTAATCACTACTTTCTCCCTTGGGTTCCCTCAAGGTTCTCCCACACTCTCTAAAAAACCTATCCATAATCATTTACTAAATCATTTCCAAGTGGTTGTAAGAGCTAATATTTAGTGAGGCTTTATTAAGACAAAACCAAGGTATTAGACAAAACCAAGGTATTTTTTGTGCTTTGTTAATAAATTTGTTCTTCTTGTTTATAAGAGGTTAAAGTCTTAATTTCAAATTGGATCCTTTCCACTATTTTTGTAGCACCCCTGATTTTCGATATGTAACCCTTTATTTATGCTTTTTTATGTATATAAAGTATAAGGGTGAAAGTTGGGAGAGTTTGGAGAAATTGTTGAGATTTTTTGGGGATTTTATATAGGTGCACAGGTGGTTCATGGTTTGTGAAAACTATGCAACACTTACAGGAAACCGTGTATAGTGAGACAGGGGCTAAAGGGGAGGCGCATGGGCTGCACACAGTTTGTCCAAACTGTGTGGAAGCCTAGGGGAAATCGTGTAGTGTAGTGAAAATTTTGGACTAAGATCTTTGGCACGGTCAACATATGGTTTGGAAACTGTGTGCACCTACCATGTGAGGCCTTTATTAAGACATAAGTAAGAGAACGGTTAGCACATAGTTTTATCTAACCATGTGACTAAACTATGCGCAGGGTCAAAGTTAGATCTTTAAAAAGTGTATCTCACTCATTTTACCCTTAAAACCACTCTTTTTTCCTCCTTTGCAGCCATAACACAGGATTTTGTTCTCTCAAAGGTTGGAGAACCTCTCCCAAGTGAATTTGAATCGATCCAGAGCCATCCCTTAGTGCGTTGAATCCCAATTCTTATGGTAAGGCTTCATTATTCATCTTTCTTGACGCGTTTTCTTAGATCTACTTCACCCTTCCTCTCATTTTCTTAGATATATGATCACCGTGGGTAGATATAAGGTAGTGGATTCCAAATATGTTCATATTTTTGTTTGTTTATGATAGGTTAATAAATATAAGGTGGGTTTGTGGAGATTTAACCCGGTTTCATTAGAGTTCTTCTCCCGTTTATCATTTTTTTCCAAAACTCTCAAGGTAGGTGTCTTTACTCTTATATCCTCTTGCTATAATTGATTGGATTAGTTTCAAACTAATTGATTTGTGTGAAATTTATTATTAAAGTGTTATTAAATTCATGGTATAAATCCTCTTTAGTGATGATTTATGGTTTTTTGAAAAATTATGAAATTGTTGCGAATTGTTGTGTAAATTGATTTAGTTATTGATTTTAAAATGATGATTTTAAAATATGAATTTGATGGATTTGTGAAATGGTTTGTTGGAAAATGATTTTTCAATAAAAGGTTATTTTATTGAAATGATTTTTGGAAATGTTGGTTTTGACAATGGTGTTGGGCATACTTGTGTGTGTATTCATATTGCATTTACGAGTATTAGTTGAAATATGACCTTTTGCTCGATGCCAAAAATTTTAATGGAACATGGGAAATAATTATCTTTTGATGATAGGGTATATTGATGATAGACTGCTCATGAGTATGGAACTATCATAAGGAAGCATGCATAGTTGGTATTGTGATTGTGTGTAATAACATGGTTATGCCAAATGGAGTTTATGGAATGGTTTTAAAAGCATGGTTTGGTTTTTTTCTTGAAAATAACTAGCTAGAAAATTGTTGATATAAAACTAGTTTATATTGTGTTATAAAATATTTTATAAGTTGACTATATTTTGTTATAAATTATTTTGGAATTTTTTTTATATAAATTGTTTTTATATAAATGATGTTAACTCTTCTATCTTAGTGGAATCAGTAGGGAAGTCATTGGGGAAAACCTACTGAGTTATAGTTCTCACCCCTACTTTGGCACTTTGGTTATTTTTCATATGTCATCTACCAGGACACGGGAAAAGGTAAATTATCACATGTTTATCACTACTTCATGATACTTGGGTTGTTTGGTGATGATGGAGCAAATAGCTTGTAAAGCATGAAGTATTTTGGTCATCTTGGAGTTTTATTAGTTTATCTTCCGCTATTTACTTTTATGCTGTGGTCTTCCATTATGGAACTTTATTTTAATATGATTCTTGGTATAAGAAATGTTGAGTTATATTCTATGGTTATCATGCATCATATAGTGGTATATTTGGTTATGATTTTTTGGTTAGTTGTTTTATTCTTAAAGGGTAAATCGTCCCCCACATGTATTGAAACCCTTCGACATTTATTGTCAGCCTTTGGAGTCTTGGGGATGTCATTAAGGCTAAGTAGCATTCTCCTACCTTCTCAAGCTAATGAGGAGAAGGAGGGTTGTAAAATATGGTATTAGTTTTGTTTGCTCCGAAGTCTGTTGGAGACAAATGGATATGTCAGCCTTGGAGTTGAATTTATTCTTTTATATTCCTTGGGTTGTGATATTATAAAGGATTAGGATTGTTGGAACTTTAAATATAGATCACATGACATAGATAACCTTTTCATGATGAACTTCAAGTTACCAGGGAGTTAGGTATATAAGTGTTTTGGAGACACTTATAGGATTTTAAAATCTCATTTTCATGGGTTTAGACAATGAGACAAGCATGACATGAATTGTAGAGGAATGAATTCCCACTAGGATTTCATATTTAATTTTGAGAAATGATATATGATTTGATATAATGTGTTGATTTTTGAAAAATATTGAAATTATTTTCAAATGAAATACTTTGAAAAGAGAATGGTTGGTATATTTTGAAAATGATTTGATTTTCAAAATCAAGTAAATATTTTTCAAAAATAATTGAATGTGGAGAAGTTTGATTTGAAATAAATGTTGTGATAGTTGATGTGGTAAAAATTGAAATGATAAGCCTTTAGTTTCTAGAGAGAGAGAGACTTATGAAATTTGTTATCTTTATAGAAAATGGAACCTAGTAGACATTGTAGAAACCAACCAGAAGAAGCTATGGAGAATGTGGTTTCACCTAAGCCATATGTGAACCAACAACTTGTTCAAAGTATTGTCCAAGAATTTCAGGCTATGGTCACAGGGAACTAGAGTGATGAACCAAGACAAGTGGATCATTTCATCCAGTTATAGAAAAAAATCCACCCATTTATGAGGTGATTTTGAACTAGAAATAGCTAAGGAATGGATGAATAGGATGAAAAATATATTCAATTTCATCGACATACTAGTAGATGTAAAATTCAAGCTAACAACATATATGATGGAGGATCTTGCATGCCAGTGGTGGGATCTAGAGGTGCAGAGTAAATTCGATCAAGGCCATGGTTGGGAGGATTTTGAAGATTTGTTTAACAAATAATTCTATCCTCACACATTCAAGATTCACAAAACGATAGACTTCTTCATCTTAAAGTAAGAAAAAATATCTGTCATATAATACAAAGCTAAATTCATGGATTTAGTATGATTTTCACCTGAGGTTGTAGCTAGTACGGCCTTGAAGACACACATCTTTTAATTATAGCCAAGATCAGTGATTCACTCAAAGATTTCTGTGCTTTGTATTATTGATTATACAGAGAAGGTCAATAGAGTGACGATGGTTGAATGATACATCTCAGGAGATATGGGAAGAGGAAGTATGTTGATACCCATTGGAATTGGTGGGAACTCTAATACTGGAAGCAAGCAGAAGAGGGGCACCTACTTCCAAGGTTCGAGCGGGAATCAGAACCATATAGCTAGATCAGTGAATCTTCCTTCGAGACCCACAACAAAAGCGGGATGTTTCCAATGTGGTTCCTTTGACCACATGAGGCGAGAGTGTACAACACCACCAAGATCATTCCATAATTGCAAAAATATGGGACATCTTAATTTCTATTATCATAGTGCTCTGAGGTAAGGTGTTTGAGACACTTATCAAGCATCACAAGTGTCATATACTTCGATGGGGAGAGGAAAGAAAAATAAATCTCATCTATAGAATAGATCTATCCATGGTGATTCTAGGAATACCATGAATCCCCAATAAGGTAAATATCATAAAGTAAATAAGGAGCGAAGTGCAGTGACGAAGAAATTATATGGAGCTGAGTAGGTGATTGTGGATGATCATGCTGGACCATTTATGGTGAGAGGTATGATTATTTTTAATTCTACCATTATACAAGTGTTGTTTGATACTGGTGTATCTCATTCCTTCACTAATTATCTTGTTTTTTATTTTATAAGTTTAAAACTTGAGATGATTCCTTCTGTGATAAAACTTCAAACTCCTCTTGGTCAAAGAGAATATCGAACCTTTCTATGTAGATCATGTGTTATAACTATTGATGGAGATGAGATGAAATTAGATTTATCTATGTCAAAGATGGATGTTTATGATATAATCCTGGTTATGGATTGGTTGAAAATATTCAAGCCTCACATCTACTATTATAGGAGAACAATTAGTTTCACGAATGAGGATGACAATGAGCATATCTTCAGAGGAGAAATAGTTTCAAAGACAGGTGTAACGAGAATGTTGGCACCCGTAGTGGGAATGATATCTTATGAGTTGGAAACATTGACCTTGCATTTATAGAAGAGATCAAGGACAACGATTTTCTAACAGTATTAGATCAATTTTCAGATGTTTTCCCAAGAAATTTTTAGGGTTACCACTTATAAGGGTAGTATATTTTGCAATTAATATCCTTTTGGGGACTAGTCTGACTTTCCTTCCATCATATATAATAGCACCAACATAATTAAGGGAGTTGAAAGTGCAGTTGGAAGAGATGGAAATCAAGGGTTTCATTCCGCCAAGCACATCTCTATGGGAAGCACCAGTCTTGTTCGTAAAGAAATAATATGGAACTCTTTAGCTTTGTGTCGATTATCCTAAACTAAACCAAGTTATGATAAAGAATAGATACCCACTTACATGCATTGATGATCTGTTTGATCAATTGAGGAGAGATCAATGGTTCTCTAAAATTTACTTACGATTAGGATATCACCAATTGCGAGTTCGGAAGGAGGATATTATGAAAACTACTTTCAGAAGTATATATGGCCATTATGAATATGTGGTAATGACTTTCAGTCTTACAAATTCACTAACAATATTTATGGAATTTATGAATCAGATATTTCAACAATATCTAGATTCTTTTGTTGTGGTGTTTGTTAATGATATCTTGGTGTATTCAAGAACTAGGGATAGGCATGGGAAACACTTGGAGATAGTGTTGCGTATATTTATAGATCATTGTTTTTATTCCAAATTATTAAAGTGTGATTTTTGGATAAAAGAGGTATGTTTTCTTGGCCATGAATTTCTGAAAGAGGCGTTTCAGTGGATCTGGGGAAGATAAAAGATGTTATCTCTTGGAAACTGCTGAAAAACATGTTTGAGATACAGAGTTTCCTTGGTCTAGCTAGTTATTACTGATGATTTGTTCATGACTTATCATGACTAGCTTTGCCTATGACATCTTTGAAAAAGAATAATGTTCCATTCCAATGGAATGAGGAATTCCATAATTCTTTCCAAGAGTTGAAAGTTCATCTTACATCAGCACCTATCTTGATATTACCAAAATCAGGATAGGGGTATGTGGTGTATTTTGATGCTTAAGAATCAGGGTTGGGATGCATTCTCATTAAAGGAGACCATGTTGTTGCTTATGGATCAAGGAAGCTGAGAGTGCATGATAAGAATTACCCAACACATGATTTGGAGTCAGTTTTATTTTTCCATGCCTTGAATACTTGGCATCATTATCTATTTGGTGAGAAATTTACTGTGTTCATGAACCATAAAAGTTTGAAACATATTTTTTCACAATGGGATTTGAATATGAGATAATGAAGATGGATGCAGTATCTTCAAATGTTCATATTTGACTTGATGTATACACTAGTCAAAGGAAACATAGTGGAAGATAAATTAAGAAGAAATTCATATGCTTAGTTAGAAAAATAAGCTTCAAATGAGTGGCCGTTAATGTTGATCCTAGCTGACATTCATGTGGAATGTGATGACTGAGGTGATGTTTTAGTTTTCTTTTCAATTACGCTTGTTCCTGATTTGGTAAATACAGTTAAAGAGGCACAAACATCTGATGAAAAATGTGTTGTAATGAGTTCAAAACTCAATGGTGGGGAGACCATTGATGGATGGAAATAGGATGGGAATTCAATTTTGTGGTTTTGAGATTGGATGGTTGTAACTATGGATCATCAGGGTTAACTTATTCATGATTAACACCATTCAAGATGGGATATTTATCTTGGAATATAAGAGATGCATATGGTATTTAAGGAGTAGTTTTGGTGGGTCGGTATGAAACAAAAGGTGGATGATTTTGTTTCAAAGTGTTTAACTTGTCAGCAAGTTATGGCAGAGCATCAATGATCAGCAGGTATGTTGCAGTCTGCACCTATTCTAGTGTGGAAATATGATCAAATAGCTATGGATTTTGTAATAGGTCTCCCAATAATGGTCTAGAAACACGATTCCATATGGGTGATGGTGGATAATCTTACCAAGTCAGCTTATCCATATTCATGAAACTCATACAGTGGAGGATCTAACCAAAAACTATATCCAATAAGTGGTAAAGAGACATGGAATACCAGTTTCGATCATATTAGACAAAGACCCTAGGTTTAAATCTCGTTTATGGAAATCCTTATAGAAATACCTTGGTACTTAGTTGACTATGAGTGCGGTGTATCATCCTTAGATAGATGGACAATCCTGAAGGATGATACACACATTGGAGGACATGTTTCAGGATTTTGTAATGGATTTTGGTGGATAATGGGAAGATCACATACCCTTAATAGAGTTCTCATATAACAAAAACTATCAGGAATTGATACATATGGCTTTGTTTTAAGCATTATATGAATTTCCTTATCTTCCATCACTTTGTTAGGTGGAAACCAGTGAGACTTCACTGGTTGGGCTGAGCCTTGTCCAATAAACAACAGAGAAGAATCAGTTGATTAGAAATTTGATGAAGATGACTCAGAGTTTTCAGAAATCATATGCGGATCATCGTTGATGGCCATTGTCATTTACAGTGAGTGATCATGTGTTATTATTGATTTATATTAGGCTTGGACATCTTCATTTTTGGAAGAAGGTAAAGTTATCTCCTCAACAAATAGTCCCTTTTGAGATACTGGAATGGGTTGGAGAGGTGGAATATCGGTTTTAATTACCACCATAGCTTAGTGTGGTTCATAATGTATTCCACATATCTCAGTTGAAGAAGTATCAGTCTGATCCTGATCATGTGATCAGATAGAATCACATTGACCTAGATCCAAATGAATTATTGGTACATATCCCAGTGCGGATTGTGGATAGGTAAGAAAAATTATTGCGTGAAAAAAGCATTGTTCTAGTGCAGGTTTTGTGAAAACATGGTCAGATTCTGGAAGAGACTTGGGAACATGAGAAGGAAATGAAATAGAAATGGATGGAACTCTTTCATGGAAATGATGGTTTTTTACTTTCTAGGGATGGAAAGACCAACGATTGGGATAATTTATCACCTATGATTTCTAGTATGTAACCCTTTCTTTATTATTTTTATGTATATAAAGTATAAGGGTAAAATTTGGGAGAGTTTTGAGAAAATTTTGAGAGTTTTTGTGGTTTTTATATAGGTGTACGGGTGGTCACGGTTTGTGAAAACTGTGAAACACTTGAAGGAAACTGTGCACAATGAGACAAGAGCTAAAGGGGAGGCGCACGGGCTGCGTACGATTTGTCCAAACCATGTGGAAGCCTAGAAGAAATCGTGAAGTGTAGTGAAAATGTTGGAAAGGGAGATTTGGAATAGTCAGTGCATAGTTTTTAATCCCTACACACCAACTGTGAAAGGCCTTTCTTAAGATAGAAGTAGGATCATGTTTAGTGCACAATTTTATCTAACCGTGTGACTAAACCATGCATAAGGTTAAAGTTAGATCTTTAAAAAGTGTATCTCACTTGTTTTACCCTTTAAACCACTTTTTTCCTTATATGCATCCCTAACTCGGGATTTTGGTCTCTAAAAGGTTGGAGAACCTCTCCCAAGCAAATTGGAAGTAATCTGAAGCCATCCCTTGGTGCGTTGAAGCCTAATTCTTGCGGTAAGGTTTTTTTCTTCATTGTTATTGATGCATTTTCTTAGATCTACTTCTCACTTCTGCTTTTTTTCTTAGATCTACATTTTCTGTGTAAATATATAAGGTAGAGGATTCCAAATAAGTTCATATTTGGGGTTTTTTATGATAGGGTAAGAGATATAAGGTGGGTTTGTGGAGATTTAACCTCGTTTCATTGGTATTCTTCATCCATTTATCATTTTCTGCAAAACTCTTGAGGTAGGTGGCTTCAATATTGACTCCTCTTTCTAGAATTGATTGGATTAATTTCAAACTAATTGATTTTCATGAAATTTACTATGAAAGTTTTGTGAAAATCATGGTATAAATCCTCTTTTGTGATGATTTATGGTTTTTGGTGAAATTGTAAAATTGTGGTGAATTGTTGTGTAAAGTGATTTAGTTCCTGATTTAAAAATTGTGATTTTAAAATATGACTTGGATAGATTTGTGAAATGGTTTTTTGTAAAATGAGTTTTCAATAAAGGTTGTTTTTTGAAATGATTTTGGAAATGTTGGTTTTGGAAATAATGTTGGGAATACTTGTGTGTGTATTCATATTGCATTTACAAGGCTTGGTTTAAATATGATGTTTTTCTCGGTGCCAAAAGTGTAATGGCACATGGGATATAATTATCATGTGATAACATGGTAGATCAATGAGAGACCACTCATGAGTATGGAACTTTCATAACGAAGCATGTAAGTTGGTATTGAGATTGTGTGGAATAACATGGTTATTCCAAATAGAGTTTGTGGAATGGTTTTAAAATCATGGTTTGGTTGTTTTCTTGAAAATAGATTGCTAGAAAGTTTTTGATATAACACTTGTTTATATTGAGTTATAAACTATTTTATAAGTTGATTATATTTAGTTATGAACTGTTTGGAAATTGTTTTTATATAAATTATTTTTGTATAAATGCTGCTAAATCTTCTATCTTAGTGGAGTGAGTAGGAAAGTCATTAGGGAAAACCTACTAAGTTTTAATACTCACCCCTACTTTGGCACTTTGGTGCTTTTGTAGATTTCATCTACCACGACATGGGAAAAGGTAAAGTATCACATGTTTATCACTACTTCATGATACTTGGGATGTTTGGTGATTTTGGATCATAGAGATTGTGGGTTATTAAGTCTTGTGGTCATCTTGGAGTTTTATTAGTTTACCTTCCACCATTTACTTTAATGTTCTGGTCTTCCATTGTGGCACTTTATTTGAGTATGATTTTTGGTATAAGAAATGTTGTGTTATCTTCCATGGTTATCATGAATCATATATTGGTATGTTTGGTTATGTTTTGTTGGTTAGTTGTTTTATTCTTAAAGGGTAAATCGTCCCCCGCATGTATTGAAACCCTTTGACATTTATTTCTAGCCTTTAGAGTCTTGGGGATGTCACTTAAAGCCAAGTAGCATCCTCCCACCTTCTCAAGCTAATGAAGAGATGGGGGGATGTTACAATTTATTATGTTTTTATAATCACACATGTCTCTCATATCTTGTTATTATTCATTAATGATATTATAGAATTATTATTATTTATTTTGTCATATACTCTCTTAAATAATTTTGTTAAGTACAAGAATTTTCCACATTGAGTTACTAATCTTACACATGCTATAAATTGGAATTTTGGTAAAGTAAATAACTTTACGTTTGCTATGAGAATTTGTAATTTTGGAAATTTGGCTAAGTTATGACTCTTATGTATGAAAATATGACCCTTACACATGAGATCTATTAGAATTTTCACCAAGTAAATAGCTCTTATGCATTACAATGGAAGTCAAAATTTACTCCTACATATTGAAGACGACTCTTACATAATATGGAACTTGAAAATTTATCTAAGGAAAAAACTCTTATGTACTGAAGTTTTACTCTTTAGCATTATAGAGAGTTGAAAATTTCATAAAGTACTTCGCTCTCACACATTAAGGAATAACTTTTACATATTAAGGAAAAACTATTATATATTTAGAGTTCAAAAATTTCAATTAAGTGATATAATTTATGAATTAGAATATCTACTCTTACATATTGATCTTAAGTTATGGTTTTAGAATTAATTTGTAGTGCCCCAACCCATTTTTCCACCTGAACAGTGCTACGGGTCGAGTTCCACTGGCCTTAAGCATGCCTCCCCGAATGACAAAGGCTGTCAACTAGCAGTGATAGTGTAAAGATGTGTTAGTGGGGAGAATATACCCTCTGGTGATGATATAATAATAGTCTAATAAATATATATATATAAAGAAGTGGAAATAAATACCAACAAACACTGGACCATTAACCCACCCATGGTGGAAGAACAAACAATAATAGTAATAACTAAACAGTAATCTCAAAATAACCATTTGAATAATTAAAACTTACAAGATACAATTTGTAAAGAATGCATCCAAAAATTGTCATATAAGGAAATAAACAAAAGGCTTTCTAATGTACAACCTTAGTACGTACATATAAACATTCTGAAACAAAAAAAAAGAAAACAAAAGGAAACTCTAGATGATTCAAGAACCATAAGGTCCCTTTCCATCCATCCCATGCTAAAAATCCCAACACTAAGGTCCACCTTTATATCCTGAACCTTTACCCGATCGCAAATCCATAAAATCTATATGCATCTCGAAGGGCCCATGTAGGGTGTGAGAAAGAATCTCAGTAGGCCACCAATAACTTGTTCCTATCCTATATCTATGATTATGTAGGTGCATCTAAACAATAAATAAAGTGGCACATCATATCACATAAATAAGCATACTCCCCTTATGATCAACATCCATAAGGAAGTAATCACATACTTTATCTAGTGTCGATATAAGGTAGTGGGGAGGATCCTTAGCATAAAAGCCTAAGGAATCCCTGATGTAAATCAGCACAGGTGAACCCTCAGGTTCCACCTCTAATAAAGTCACCCGAAACCTCATTACAACCAACAAATTGTGTTCAAAACAAGCAACTGATGTCTCAAAAATATTCCCCATAATCAGTACCTAGTACCAAGGACCTCAGATCATAAGAAACCCCATTGGATCAAAGCACTACATCCAAGGCACAATGATATCTATCCTCCAAATAGTATCACTGTCAGCTTAACATGTGATGTCCCAAGGAATGATGATGTTCATCTTCTCAAATGATCTTTTCCCAAAAGCCTCAAGTATATCAAGCCTCAAAACCCAACCTACAACCTCAACATTATCAACCGATGGTTACTCACCATCGCCATGTCTTTCTACGACAAGCACCTCCAACATTTTCCCTAATCTACTTCTAACGGAGGCCTCTACCCACATGAGTGGTTGAAACCACCTCATCATCTGAGTCCTTTTGTGTGAAAAAGACTCCAAATGGCACATTGGAAAACATGGTTGAGTGGAAATCACAAAATAAGTCCCTAATACACATCATCCGGCACCTCATTCTCCTATAAATTCATCATTCAATCGGATGGTCAACACCATCCAACATCACACAATCCATGCCTATAACTTAACGATATTGTCACCTCATCCTAACGACCAAGTCTCCCAATCAATGATCAACATCACCCATATTCCTTAGGAAAATCCTATCTTAATGATTACATCACCTCAATATAGGTGGCCAACACCACCTCAATCCTTGGGACAAACCCATCATGTTCTCATGAAACTCACAATCAATTAATATAAATATAATTCATTTCAATTTAAATAAAGGAGACACCCCGGTCTAATCTTCCCAAGGTCAAAATCCTCTCACTTGGATCAAAACACTTGTATACTTGATTGAGCATGCTCATAGGCATATCATGGGTTCAATTAATTAATTAAAATACAACCATTAAATTACTACTGTCTTTATCGGACAACACAGTGATGCTCTCAAAGCCACACCCTCAAAACACTCATGAAATAAAAACTAAAGATAAGAACCACCTACCTCATTGGTAAATGCTTGTATGTCTGATCTTATCCTCTAACTTGAGCCAATTTGGAAGGAATCAAAGTTTTAGACAAATGCCTTGAAAATAGGGTAAATTGGATCACATGTAATTAGTGGTCCATAAGGTGAGAAAAAAAGAAAAGAGAAGAAATAGGATTTAAGAACTCACCGACGTAGTTCCAACGCACTTGACGATGATCAATTCAAAGTTTAGATGAGGGTGATAACTCAAAAGCTATGGAGGATGAAAAGGGAGAGTGCCCCTATTACTATGTGTGACTGAATGAGGTAGAAGGTGGAGGGAATAAGATAAAAGGGGAGAGAAAAAATGGTCTTTTCACACTTTTAATGGGATTCATGTTTTTCTCACACAATTTGGAAAACCGTGCACAAACCGTGTGGTTCCCACTTCCCAAGCTCCAAGCTCCATGGTTCATGTGCATGGTTTTCCAAACCATGAGAAAACCGTGGTGATCCATCTATCAAAAATCACAAAGGTAATCACATGGCCTTGCGACCCCTCTTTCATTATTTTCCAAACCATGCTCATTGAACCTATAGGGCCGCACGATTACTATTGGGAGGCCTCAAGGTTTTTTAAAACCGTGTGCCCCAGTCTGTGCACCTTGAAAACTTGGGTTTTCAGCCTTCGATGCACCTGAAACCTAACCAAAACCCCATAACACTTGTTGAGAATCAAGAATCGTCTAAAATAAAGGTATAGGGTCAAAGGAACTCTTGGAATTAATCTACAATAATCAAGAAAGATGTTGGTATATCCACCAAACTCCAAAAATTCAAAACAAGAAAGGAATTCAACCCGCTCCAAAAACCCATGACGTTACTATCTCCCCACCTTAACATAGCTTGTCACTGAGGTATAGAAAAACCTGGAGATGGTAATGAACATACCTATCTATTTAAAATTAACCTAGACTACCCCGATCTAAAAGGCACTGGTCAACTACCATAAGGTGCTCCCCAATTTAGGATTTACCTACCCCAGTCACTTACCATCCCAAAACACAAAAAAAACCAATGGTCTAATGACCATACCTAGAATCAAAGTCCTCCCATGACACATCGTCACTGCTATACCTCATAAGGTTCTCCTGTTTCATACCCAACACCCATAATTTCCCACATCTCATTAGATATCCATCTCGTTTCCATGCCACACATGACACCTATGAGGCCCTGCAACTCATCAGATGATCAAAATTAGTCCCAGTGCCTCACACCTCAAATAAGTCCCATATAATAATGATGTGGAGATTCCAACACACCTCAGAATACATTCACTCAATGGTTCTCAGAGAATATCCCAGTTCCACATACCCCGTATATATATATATATATATATATACACACATATATAACACATCCAAGCTGATGAAAACCTACTAACTAGTGTCTGATTAGTCTATAGATACATATTGTGCACCTAATTCACCCAAAGTGGACATACCTACACAAGTTCTATTCCAAAATGAAATAAAAAGAAACAAGGCTATGCCCACTGTGTACCACTAACCATATCCAGCTCACCATCTTACTCTAACCCTGGAAGCTCCACGGTGTGCACCTGGCCTAAAGCTCGACTGCATAAATCCTGACCTCCCTATGGTACTACAACCAAACACTAGCCAATGACCCTACTAATGGGTCCCAATTTCTCTCCCACGACCTCCACGTGCAGTTGAATCATGGATACTAGATCTTGGTACCATTCTTGGTCTGATATCATAACCCCAAGTATACCTCAGTCCCTAAATGATGACTGTCCGAGAAGGCTTCCTACAGAACCTCTCAAGATTCCAAACCTAACTTCATGCTCGACACTCCTTTGGTGCCTGATCATACTACATCAGCACATGACCCAACTTCCCACACTGGAATCACACCATTGATGACCCAATACTCAATGGTTTGCTCGAGTTCCTAGACTGACCACCCTATTGTAACTCCTATCGGCCTCACTTTTTTCTATTTGAAGCATCACTACTAACATCACCTGAATCCATCACCCGGGTCGAATATGATCGATATGTTAAATTTACCTTGGCTATGAGTGCCTAATTCACCACCTCAGAGAATGAGGCCAACCTGAATATTCTTACCTACACACGAATGGCATGCTGCAAACCATCCTCAAAACTCTCACTCTTGAGGTGTCTTCACCCACCATACTGGGTGAAAAATGATAAAAATCGGTGAATTTCACCGCATCGTCTATAACAGACATGTCCCCCTGCTGTAGGCTCAAGAACTCCTAATCTCTCTCTACCCTCAGTGTCTTCGGGAAGAAGTGTTCGAAGAACCTAGCCTCAAAGTCCTTCTAGGATAGTCCCTCATGTCTTCCCACCTAAACCTGCATATCCCACCAGTGCTTAGATGGTCCCCTGAGCATGTATGTATCTAACTTCACTCTCTAGATTGGGGGTGTCTCAAGCTGCTCGAAGACCATATGTATCAACTCGATCTAGTTCTCAGCTGCTTGTGGTCCACCCTCACCCTAAAATAGTAGTGTACTCTATGACTATAACTCTCAAGTCAGGTATTCCATAGAAGGATCCACTCCCTGATCTCCCCTATAAATCCCATGGATGACATGTACTAGACTCTATCTGAGATAACCATCAAGCTACAACCCAAAAGCTGTCCAATCTGGAAGCTACCCCACCTATACTTGATCTTGAACATAATACTATACCTGAGCCTGTACCTAAGCCTGTACCCATGGATCATGCTTTTCCTAACCCTCAGGGGTCTCAACATGTGCATGCTCCTATGACACCACATCAACTCCCACTTTACGCTCCATTGGATCGCATCTAGGTGGCATCCCACCGAATACCATTCTAATGGACAGAAAAACCATTTAACATATAAAATGAAAATAGATAAATTAATAATAGGTAGTGAAAACTCACTACCCTTAATCCCCCGATCAAAACAATGCCTCCTAACATCTGGTCACTTGGCCCCTTACCCGCCCATATCAAATCCAAGTATCACATATAAATCTGGCCTCATGGCCCCTCGCCTACCCACATTGGAATCAAGCATCAAGTATGAGTTTGAGGTAGCTGAGTAAGATTCCACCAAAGAAGGCTAGGTAGGAAAACTACACTTATCTTCCTTTGTTGACATTTTAAATAGCTCACCCCCATATTCCTTGATCTGTGTCTGTAATGACAAACTATGTCACCTCAAATCTGATGACCCCATCACCCAAATTGGTGATCAACATCACCCTATATAATTATCCTTTCCTTATTCTATAATATCCAGGCCCATACATACATATATATCACATTTTATATCACATAAAAATTCCATTGGGTCAACTTTCCTGGGTTAGTTGCGTAAGATGACACCAAAGAGAGGCTAATAAGGAAAACACTACTTATATTCCTTTGTTGACACTTTAAACAACCCAACCCATTTTAGCACAATCCAGACACATAATGACAATCAAAAGCAATTTATATCACATGAACAAATATTTATAAATCATCCCACACGCTTAATCTGAAATCATTACAAAACTTCCCTTTCCAAACTGGGTCAAGGGTCTAAAATCCATCCCTTTACATACTAATCCAAGGGTCACATGCCATAAAAAATAATAGTCACACCCAAGTTCACCACATGAGGTTGAAATAATATCAACTGTAAAAAGAGCATAGTAAAAAAAAATGTCCACCCCCGAAATCTTGGTCTGTCCCCCATGCATGGGGCTGTAGACACCCAAAAACAAGCTCTAAACCGGTTTCAACATCCTAATCCCCAGTCTACTATATACCAAATAGTAAGACCAAAGAAAATAAAATAATTTTATATTATTAGTATCCAGCCAAAAACTATTACTAAATTCCTTATTAAGAACTTCTTTGATACCATTTGTAGTTCCCTAACCCATTTTGCCACCCGAATAGAGCTACTGGTCAAGTTCCAATGGCCTTAAGTGCACCTCCCAAAATGCCAAAGGCTTCTGACTAGAAGTGAGGCTGTAAAGAGGTATTAGTAGAGAGACTATACCATCTAGTGATGATATAATAATGTTCTAATATATATATAAATCAGTGGATAGAAAGACGGACAGAAAGTAGACCGGTAACCCTCCCATGGAAGAAGCATAAGAAATAACAACAATAACTAAACACCATTCTCAAATTAACCATTTGCAGAATTAAAACATTACAAGATAACATTTGTAAGGAATGCATACAAAATAGTTCATAAAAGACAATAAACAGAAGGATATACAATGGATTACCTTAGTATGTACATATAAACATGATGATATAAAAAATAAAACAAAAGAAAACTCTATCTGATGTAGGAATTTCAATGTCCATTTCTATCCACCCCATTCTAAACAGCCCAACACTAAGGTCCAACTCTAGATCCTGAACCCTTACTTGATCACAAAGCCATAAAATCTACAGGCATTCCGAAGGGCCCATGTAGGGTGTGAGAAATAATCTCAGCAGGTCACCACCAATTTGTGTCTATCCTACATCTATGATTACATAGTTGTATCTAAATAATAAATAAAAAACCACATCATATCACATAAATAAACATACTTCCCTTGTTCTAAACATCCACAAGAAATTAACCACCCACTTCGACCAATGATGGTATAAAGGTAGTGTAGAGGATCCTTATCATATAGCCCAAGGCATCCCCTGATGTAAATTAGCCTAGGAGAACCTCAAGTTACACTCTAATATACCTCATGCCAATCGAAACCTCATTTCCAAAATAAGCAATCGATGTCCTAAAGACACACCCAATAATTAGTATCTGATCCCAAGGACCTCATATCATAAGAAACTCCATCAACTGAAAGCATTAAGTCCAAGGCACAATGATATCTATCCTCCAAATAGCACCACCATCGGATCAATATCCAATTTCATGAGAAACAACGATATCCATCCTTCTAAATGATCCTGTACCAAAAACCTCAAGTACGGATAGCCTCAACACCCAACTAACAACCTCAACACTGTCAACTGATAGATATTCACCATCCCTATGGATTTCTATGAAAATAACCTCCAAAATTTCACCTAAGAGACATATAACGGAGGCCTCTACCTACATGAGTAGTCAAAATCACCTCATCATCTAAGTACTTCTGTGTGCACATGAATCCAAATTATGCATTGGATAACACAGGTGAGCGACAATCACCAAATAAGTCCTTAATACACATCATCTGACACCTTATGCCCCTACAACCATGTCAGTCAATCTGATGGTCAACACCATCCAATTTAACAAGATACATGCCCATAACCTGATAACATCATCACCTCATCTCGACAACCAAGTCACCCAAATAGTGATCAACATCACCCATATGCATTGGGCCAAGTTGATACCCATGATTACATCATCTCAATCCAGATGGACAAAACCACCTCAATCCTTAGGCCGATCCCATCACATTCCCATAGAACTCACAAGAAATTCATATAAATATAATTTAATTCAATTTAAATAAAGGAAACACCTTGGCCTAATCTTCCTAAGGTCAAAAGACTCTCAATAATCTCAAACCACTTTTATACTTGATTGAGAATTACAATAGGCATCTCATGGGTTCAATTAATTAATTAAAAGACAACCATTAAATTATTCAGGTCTCGCTCTGACAACATAATGACACGCTCAAAGCCACACCCCTAAAACACTCACAAAATCACCAAGAAAGATAAGAAACTCCTACCTTATATTGGTAGACATTCAAAAGTCCAATATTAGCCTATAACTTGAGTTGATTTATAATGAATAAACATTCTAAATGAATGATCTAAAAATAGGGTAAATTAGTTCACATGGATTTAGAAGTACATAAGGAGAGATCACAGGAAAAGAGAATAAAATGGATTTAATAACCCATTGATGTGGTTCTGTTGCACCCGACGATGATCAATTCGATGTCCGGATGAGGGAGATAGCTCAAAATATATGGAGGAGGAAAAGGGAAAGTTCCCCTACTACTATACACAAATGAAGGAGGAAGAAGGAGAAGGAAATAAGATAAAGTGGGTGAGGTAAAAATGGTGTTTTCACACTTTTAATGTTCTAAATGGTTTTCCTGCACGGTTTGGAAAACCATGTGAAAAATGTGTGGTACCCACTGCCCAAGCTCCAGGATTTCATGGTTCATGCACATGGTTTTCCAAACTATGTGTGAGCCCTCTATCAAAAATTATATAGGCCCTAGCATGGTCATGCACCCCCTCTTACATGGCTTTCTAAACCATTCTTAGGTAACTTGGAGGGCCACACATTTACTCATAGGAGGCCGCATGGTTTGTCCAATCCATGCGCCCTAATCTGCGCACCTTGAAAACTTGGGTTTTTGGACTTCGATGCACCCGAAACCCATCTAAATCCCCAAGACACTTGCTGAACATTAAGACTCATCTAAAATAAAGGTCTAGGGTCAAATAAACTCTTGAAATTAAGTTTTGATAATCTAGAAATAAGTTGTTCTATCCACCAAACTCTAAAAATTCAAAATAGGTGAGGAATTTGACCCACTCCAAAAGCCCAAAAAATTACATATGTTTAGAAGAAAAGAGGATTAATCTTATGTTCAAAGTAGTATCTAGATAATTATCTATAACCTTATATGATAGTATTATCAATCATAAGATATAACCGATAATCTGGGATTATAATGTTCAAAATTCAAATGGTTTGATTTTTGAAGTGGTTGTTGTCACATGATTACATAGATTATTCAAAGTGATTAATAATTATTATTATGAAGGATTTAATGGAAGGATTTTTAGAACTCTAAGACTAATAAATGGTAAAGATATTATTTAATATAATTACTCTAAAGGATTTATTTTATAGGTTATTTCAATGTGAAGATTGTCATTGAACAATAAATAAATATTCTAGGGGTAGCCATTGTTGTTTTATTATAAATGAAAGTAAAAGAACTATCATAGTGTACACATATACACAAAATACATTATTCAATATTCAAGTGATTCAATGCTTGAAATACTATTTGTTTACACCACCTTATTGTATTTCCTGAGACTTATCGTTTAACCACCACTACAAAAAAAGATCCGTATAGTGGTGGTTTATTAGCAGTGGTTATAGTAACCATTTATAATAAAATCCATTTAAAAAAAAGTATAATATAGAGGCAGTTTTATAAAAACTATGTTATATTTTTATTATTTTAAAAATTTGTAGTGGTTTTAATTAAATCATTGCTAAATATTTTAAAAAACATTAATTCTTCCCCCTCCCTGCTCCCTCTGTGAGACCTTTACCCCTATCATCCACATAATTTGAGTGAAAGAATGGACATCAAAAATATATTATGATTCCACTATACTCAAAGTCATTGAATTTTGTTTCTTACTATGCCAACAAACACAACTTTTTCCAAAAAATAATGTTCCTCTAGACATTGATTTTTAGTAATCAGAATCACCAACCCAATCAACATCTATGAACCCAGGTAAGTTCAACTTGTCACTTATATGATACAGTAATCCAAAGATTAATGTTCCTTTAACAAACCTTAAAATTATTTTAACAACAATAAGTTTTGAATCCTTCATATCACTTTGATATCTATCACACAAAGTGAATACATACACAATTTCTAGTTTATAAGTAATTAGATATATAAAAATTTTGATTTAATTTTAGAAGTATGTTTGATAATTATATTTTATCACTTTTAATCTAATATAGATATGCATAACAGCTTTCTTAGAATATTCCATGTCAAACCTCTTTAACAGACCCTTAACATACTTTTCCTATGACTAGAATATATATTTTCCAATTTTTAAAACTTGTATCCCACGATATAAATTCATATTCCCAAGTATTAAAATCTCAAAGATATAATTTTTTATTTGATAAATCCTTACATTCATGGTCATTATCACCAGCAAAGATTATATCATCAACATAAAAAATGACTATCAGAGTTCTGGAAAATGAAACCTTCACATATAAGTTTCTAAAATATTTTACTTTAAAAAAGTTCAATATCTTTAAGTATATATCAAGTTTGTAAGACCATTCAAAAAGGGTCTGATTCAGCCCATATAAATCCTTCTTGAGTCTAGAAACCATATTTCTATTCTCATAAAGTATGAATCCTTTTTTTTTTCGGTGAAAACTTATTCTTAAAATTCACCATTTAAGAATGCTGACTTCACATCTATATAATAAACCCTATACTTCTAATGAGAAGTAAATACCAAAAACATTTTCACAGTCTCAAGTATTGAAACTAGAGAAAACATTTCTACAAAATCAACACTTTCCACCTATGAGTATCCCTTAAAAAATAACATTTACTTTTTTTTTGTAAAACTGCACCCTTTTCATTGATATTATTCTTGAAAATCTATTTATTTCTAATGATATTTTCCCTTCCAGTATCAAGACAAGATCCCAGGTGTTATTATTCTCAATTTTATCCAGTTCCTCATTCATAGATTTTGACCATTCCTTATGCTCAACTGCTTTTGATACTGAAAGAGGTTCAACCTAAGTGACAAGTTCCATTTTATTCTCTATTATTAGCTTTCTACTTGTATAAAAAAGTAGATTTAAAACTTTTTATGATATTACTTGATTCATCATCATTTTTTAATGTTCATAATTTTAAGTTTCTACTTTTGATAGAACCTTCTTCATCACTATATTCATTAGAATATGTTTTTTTATACTGGACTCATGATTTCCTTCTTCTTTACTAGTTATTATGGAATATTCTGTAATATATTCCATTGGTTCATTGGATTATCCTATTTTTTTGGTTCAAACTCATTTTTAATCAGTTTAGAAATCACATGTTTCCAATATTTTTTTGATCATTTGTTCTAGAACCTGTATCTCCTTCTATTGGTTATGTACCCCAGGAAAATTCCTTGTTCAACTTTTTCGTCAAATTTTTCCAAGTTTGATTTTTTGATCTTTATTAGAAAAGTACTTCCAAAAAATTTAAAATATTTGAAAATTGGTTTCTTTTTATACCATATATCATAGGGAGTAGTTCCATATTTTGGTTTTATAATACATATATTATAAACATGTAATTTCATACATATAACTTCCCTCTAAAATAACTTTGAGAGTTTATACTCTGCAACCATGGTCCTTCCCATTTCCACCATGATCTTTTTTTCCACTTAGAAACCCCATTTTTTTGATATTTTCCAAGAGAAACTTTAAGGGTAAGTGGTAACCATACATCACAAGATTCAAAAATGGAATCACATTACAAAAACTACACCACACTACAATTTTAAGAGAAAATCACCACATCCCATCTTCTTCATAACCAAAGCGCCACACCGCAAGTTTTAAAATTCAAATTCAAAAACCTAAAATGATTTAAGAACCACATGATTGACATCATCATTTTGAGTTGATCAAAGAGATATCTCGAGTCATGTAAACATTGATTCTTTCACATTCCTTGATTTGAGTCGACGACATATCTAACATCCAGTCACCTCCATCATCATCGCTTCTCAGAACCATAACTATTGTTGTCACCACTATCATCAACAAAGCTTCCATAATCATCATTGCCATCATTATCGCACAACACCGAAATCCACTTCGTTAATTTCTATCACCCAAAACACCCTTTACATTAAAATTTTATACCACAAACATCATATAAGAACACAGATCTCTAAACAAGACATTGTCATCATCACCAAAATCACCAGTCGTAGCTCCATGGACCCCCATCCACTCGTACGAACACATCTCAAATTCTCCATAGAAGATAATGCACCCAAATGAACTTGGAGGATTTGAATAACCTAGAAATTAGATCAGAGCACAAACACTGGTGCCTCCACAACAAATTGTGATGAAGCCAACACCATCAACACTGTTGGAAACTACATCTTCAAACCTGAAAGAAGAACATTCGACCACAAACCCACGAAACCGAAACCTATTTATTGCCACATTCTCTAGATCCAACTTTGAGAGGATAAGGGGAATGTGAGGTCAGAGTAGGGTATGAGCAGCCAAGGGTAGTGCAACAGGGAACTTACACAAAGACCACCAAAACTTCCCTATGAAATAGTCAATCATGAAAATCACCTTGAAATCGCCAACAAAAATGAGCAGATGGTCACCAGTCTTCATCCCATCGCAAGTGAGGAAACAAAGGATCATCGAGGAGGTATAACAGATAAAGAATCCAAGGTAAAGAAGAAAAGGGGGAGGATAAAAGAGGGAAAGAGGGAAGGAAATAGGGGGGACTCACCATATATTCTTCCCCCCACCAAATCGCAAAACCCCCCTTTTTTGAGTGTAAGTATCACTATACTGATGTGTTATTCTACGATTTGATAGATTGGATTTGAAAGAGTTACATGTAAATTCCTTCTAATTATCTATTTTATTATCCAGATATATGCACTAAGTTGTTTTTAGATTCCCTATTATAAATATTAAACATCTCCATAATATTAGATTTATGATTCAAAAACATAACATTGGTTATCTAGGTGAAGTCACTAATAAAAGTGATAAATTATAAATCACTATTTGTGGATTAATACCTCATAGGTCCACATCAATTATAATTTATAAGTTCAAGTTGTTTGGTGGACTGAATTTTTAATCAGTTATGTTTTCCTTTATCAATCTTATCTTTTTAACAAGATTAAAAAATGATGGTTATTTCTCTTTTAAATAGAGGTAAATCTATTACATATTCTTACTTTTAGATTTTTACCATGTTCTATTATCCCATGTGACAAAGTATTCTATTCCATAATAGGTTTTTATCTTTCTCACTTAGGTAACATGAGTTTCCCAGATCTCCAATATGAAATAGATTTACTTTGGTTCTTACTCCTTCAGAAATAGTTCTTCCTTCCTTCAAGCACTTGAGGGTGAAATAGTTTATTTGAAAGATCACTTTATTTCTATCATCACTCCAATAACTTACACTAATTAATTTATATTCAAGTACTTAAACAAAAAATTATTCCTAATATTTTAATTTTCGATCATCTATGATGGTTGTTCAACTCCATTTTAATTTTAAGAAACTACCATTTCCAAAGTAAATAGCTCCACTATCATAGTGTTCAAGTTTTCTTAAGAATTTAAACCTCACCAGTCATATAAAATGAGAATATACTATAAATAATCCATAGTTTCTCCTTCCAGATAACTTTCAAGGGGACTTAAACAATTAGGGATTTTCATTTATCTTTATTTTTCCTATATTATTTTTTTGTTTTGGTGTATATAGCCAATCCAGGAATATTTTTCATACATTATTATATATACCAAACAATTTTATCACATATTCGACATTTTTTTTCAATGAAATCAAAATTATTTCTTATTAAAGAGGTATAAGTTCCCAAATCATCCTTCTGTTAGATATCACCTCTCATATTATGATTGAAATTTTCTCTAATTAAAGAGTTTCTACCCCTAAACGTGTAACTTATTAATTAAAGTGAAATGTTTTCCAAGAAGTTAAAGGCATTGTTCCCACAACTTTCATAGCACAAATAATATCATTCAAACCTCCATATTTCTAATTGATAGAAGTTTCAGTTGTAGAATTTTCATGGTGGTTCATTGGTAGATATAAATTCCTTCTATTTTTAATATCGAGGACCTTATTTTTGAAGTTGTTTATAACTTCAATTAGTTTAATATAAGTAATTTTTTTCATGATCTATAATTTATCATTTTTGTTTGAGAAACCTGCATTATTAATAGAAATCGATCTATCTTTATTTTTTTTGAGGAATAAATTTTACTTATTTTTCCACACTAGATTTTTCAATAGCTTATGAATATTAAACTTTAAATTCCATTTCCTTATTGAAATAATATTTCAACTTCTTCATAGTTATTTCAAATTCAAGATATTTAGATTGAGTCTTACCCAATTCATCTTCTGTTGTAGTTAACTTTTCACCATTATCTTTCAAAATTTTTTATTACTCCATCACATTTAACTCAAGGTTATCAATTTCTTTAATGTATGGATTCTAATTTTTGGTAAAATTTTATTCAATTTCAATATTATTCTCTAATTTCCTTTTTAATAAGAAAAGTTCCTTCTTGGGTTTGGTATTTTTCTTAATAAAGGCTTTAAGTTTTGATTTCAACATGTGTTCTAAGTAAGTTACTTCTCCTCCTAATTATTATTCACTTGAGGTTTAATCATATTTCACATGATCTATGAATTCCATAAATTTATCAGGAATTTAATTATCAATTAATACAAATTATGATAATATTTCTTCTTATTCTTTTCTTAACCAACTCATTTTCTTCTTTCATGTTAATTTACTTTTCCCCTTAAACTGATTTTCTATATACCTATATATATTTATTCAACTTCTTCAGTCAGGTAGTTTCATAATATTCATCTTCTTCTACTTTATTATCTTTATTATAAGGTCAATAAATAAAAAAGTTTCTAATTTTACCACAGTTAAAACATTTCAACGGAATTATTCCTTTGTACTTTCCATTTTATTTCTTGAAATTTTGAGAGATAAGAGATATTATCCTCGTGTTCTCATTTTAAATCTCATATTCACCTTTAGATTCATCATAATTTTCATCTTATAGTATATTTAGTTTTATTTTCATCATGTAATCAAAAGATTTTTCTTCCTTATCCATTTTCTTGAATGTTGGATCCATCCTCATTTCATATGAAATAAGAATATTTTGAAATTTATCTAGTGATAATCATATTTATATTCTAGGATTGAGGCAATCAAGGTTTCTCTAAAATTTATTATGTTACTAATTATTTCAATGACTCTTGTGAATAATTCATCTATGGTTTCTTCATCATCCATCTTCAAGTACTCAAACTAAATTTTATAACTTTTAAGTTTTTATATATTTATGTTAAAATTACCTTCAAAGATACTTTCTAGCCTATCCAAAGTTTACCTAGATGATTGAAGACTCATTACCTTAGAGTAAAAATTTTCTGATAAATACAAGAGAATTTCATTTTGATATTTTCCATTAACTACCATTTTCCTTTTTATCCACAACATTTATAGGTTTATCTTTTTTACTTATGTGGAAACCCTTAAATATTAGTGTCCAACACTTTCAATCAAAGATATATGAGATTGGGTATCATCCTATCTTCCTATAAATTAATTTTTTTCCACCAAAGGTAGGAATACCGCGACTGTTAATATAATTTAAGTTGTCTGTTATAAAAAAACTGGTCCAATAAAGGAAAAATTATCCAATAACACTTATAATACCTAGGGATGGGTTAAACCCCTAATATGAGGTGGGGGGGGGGGAGGTGAATCGGTGGTTCACATTTTAATTTTTTTTAACTTAAAGTCAACCTTTATAACTTGTTAATGTTATGATCTACTAAAGTAGAAAACACAATCTCACTGTATTTATAAATAAAACAATAAATCAATGCATAAAATTTTTACAAGGTTCATCCCCAATGAGGGAACCTAATTCTTTCTTTGATCAGGATGTATAGTTCATATGTTTTACTATATGATCAATCAATAATTACAGTGGTTTAGGAAGGAATCATCGTTTACCCAAAAGTTCATCCTGTAAAATATTTTCCTAAAAAATTGATTATAATGATTCCCACGAGTTATAATGTTTGGATTATCCTTTGAGATTCTTGAATTGCAAAGAAGATTCTATTTACAATCTCCAACCTTTGAAATTTCTTCATCTAGAACATCATTCTTCCTAATATTTCAGATTTTGATAAAATCAAATCTATATGCTTCTTCTTTGACTTAGATTATCTTCTAATGAATGTAGGTCAGATTGTTGATAATCTTATTCACTCAAAAAGGCTCATTTTGATAAAAAAACGATAACAATGAAATTTTTTCAAATTATTTTCACCCTTTATATAACTCCTGCTCACTTAATGTCTTCGGTCACCATACTTAAATAACTTCTAAATTAAATATAGTTTTTTACTTCATAAAACTTTATGAAAGACTCATCATAAACAATATTAAACTTCTCCAAATATATTGGATTGATTAATGATATTTCTTTCATTAATATTGAACATAGACTATCCGGATTAACATCATCATAATGAATGTTACTTTACAATGTATAAGTAAAGTCACTCGACATCTTCCAGTGAATGTACTTTTGATTTTGAATATTATTTAGCTCAAATCACCCTCCTATAATATTTAGTAATTTGGATAGTTCTAATAATAATTTTGAGATTTAATTGAACAATTATTGATTCTCTAAGCATTTTTCAAGATTTTACATGAAACTTATTTTTCCAATCAACTCCTTATATGTATTTTCATTTCACTATATTCCGGTGAAATCATAGCTTGTATTCCCTCTCTTATTTTGAATCTTCCAGCCTAAAACCTCTCTATTTTATCTTCTAATCGACTTAAAATTTGATCAACACTACGTGAATCACTATTGGTATTCCTACAAAGTGATTTTATTCCATTGATCAAACAATAAAACATAGTATGATTTATTTTATAGTGCTTCATCCAGTACACCACCAAATTTTAACACATCCATGAGTTTTCACTGAATTTATGACAAGATGGTGGGATTATTGTAGGAAGAACTCACTTACATCCTCCAATTAAGTGGATGGTGGCCCTCACCTACTATCCAGTAGAAATCTTGTATCCTTTATAGCTATTGGATCATTCCCACTCCCATTATAAATGATATAGTTACCTCCCAGACACTAAAAACAAAATCAACCACTCACCCACACCCCTCTAAAATCTTAAATGAGGGGAAACAACATAGAAAAAACTGGTAAAACTATGAAATGATAAAACAACTAGTGACCAAGCATAAAATCAAAGAGAAGCAAGAACAAAACTAAGATCATACCTGAAAGATAGTAATGTTATGTGAAACCTTTGGATTTCATTCTTGGGATGGTTTGTATGATTACTCATAAATCTCTTATTGACTATTATCTTCGGTAGGTCTCCTTTAATTCCTTGATGGGGTGTGCCATGTTTTTCAAGGATATTGGGATCCATGGTCGAGTCAATCTAGACCTCCTCTTCCATATTTGGGTAGAATGTTATCCATGTTTTTTTTGAACTAGAGTAGGGATCTTTATGTGGTGATATTCCTCTAGTAGTTGTTGAGTTTCTTGATGTATTTACATTTGAATTTTTTGATCTATCACTAATGGGGGAGATGAAGTTTTCTATAAACTTAGTACCAGGTACCTAGAATATTTATACTCCCTCTTACCACATGGAACAAACTAAATTGAAGGAGTTAATGACTCATTTGGTTGACTTGATGTCCAAATGCTTTATCTAACTGAGTGTGTCTCCTTAGTCATCACCAATTCTTTTCGCCAAGAATATTGATGGAACCCTTCACATTTGCATTGATTATCAAAATCTTAATTAACTCATGGTCAAGAAAAAGTATCCATTACCTCAAATTGATGATTTTTTTGACCAGATGAAAGGGAAAAAATGGTTTTTAAAAATTGATATTTAGTATGATTATCACCAGCTTAGGATCAAGGAGTCTTATATCCCTAAGATTTCATTTAGGAGAAGGAATGGACATTATTAATACCTTCTTATTAAAATTATTTTGACTAATTCTCCTATTGTATTTATGGAATTGATGAATATGATTTTTCATCAGTACCTTGACTCTTTTATAGTGGTAATTTTGGATAAAATATTGGTTTACTCCAAGATAAAGGAGGATCATGTTTTCCACTTGAGAGAAGTTATAAACATCTTGTGAAATCATAAAATCTATTACAAGATTTCTAAATGAAGTTTCTAGATTTGGGAGGTAAATTAATTAGGATATGTGGTTTCTAAACATGATATTTTAGTTGATATTGAGAAGTTGAAATCTATTATAGCCTAGGAGGAACCAAAAAAGTCTTCGAGATTTAGAGTTTCTTGAGCTTGGTAGGGTATTATCACCACTTTGTGAAGGATTTATAAAAAAAATCTTCTCAATTGACTTCTCTTACTCAGAAGGTAGTAAACTTCACATGGGATTCACAATTTCAGGAATCCTTTGATGATTTGAAGAATTGATTGACTTGAGATAATATATTGAATCTTCTAAAAGCCAGAAAGGGCTATGTGGTCTTCTGTATTGCATGAGGTTTGGGATTGGTATGCATTATTATGAAATGCTATCATGTAGTGGCTTATGGTTCTTGTCAGTTATAGCCTCATGAGAAGAACTATACCATACATAACCTCAAAATCATAGCTTTGATTCATGCTCTAAAGAGTTATCAACATTAAATTTTTATAAAAAAGGTTTACCATCAACTTCAATCATAAAATATTGAGTTATATCTTGTAAAAATATTTGAATCTTTCATAGAGGTAGTGGGTGGAGTACCTGTAATCCTTTGATTTCTATATTTCCTGCAATCTTGGTAAGGGTAATATCATTGTTGATTATTTGAGAAATAAACTTATATCCAAGGGTGTGAAAGAACCTTCCTAGGGTGGAATATAATGTATCTCTTTACTCCCATGCACTTGGGAGTTTGGGAGGATGAGATCAAGGTTGTTTTTTCAAGTGTTCAATTTAAATATTCCCTTATCGAGATGACTCTTTAGGAGTAATATCTTGATGATGTGTTTGAAGGAATTATATATTCTTTATATGGTGGGGAGACCATAAACTAATAGTATCTATATTTTGAGGGTATACTTTCTTTTGAAGCTGATATGTTGTTCCATTTCCTATGAGGAAGCTTGTGATGGAATATTTTCATAATTCCTAGTGGGAAATAAACCCAAATACCATGAAAATACTTTATGATATGATTTAGAATATCTGGTGAATTGGCATGAGATAGTACATTGTTGATTTTGTTTCTAATTTTTATACTTTTTAGAATATTAATTTAGAGAATCATAAGCCTTTAGGCTTGATTCAACCCAATCCTATGCCAAATTGGAAGTGGGATGAGATATCGATGGACTTTGTGGCCATATTTTCATATGATCTTCAAGGAAAGAATGTGATTTGGGTGGTGATTTAATTATTGAACAAATTATCTCTCTTTATACACATTTATGATATAACCAAATTTAAGGAATGGAAATATATATATTCTGGTGATCATCATATTTCATGAAGTCCTATATACAATAGTTTCTGATAGGGATCCCTAGTTCAGTTCTCATTTTTAGAGAGTCCTCTAGGAGGTGATGAGATCCCCGATAATGCTGAGAACATCATACTATCCTTAGAAAAATGGCTAGATAGAATGGGCTACACTGATTCATGAGTATATGCTCCAATCTTGTTTCCTTAATTTTGGAGGATATTGGGATTGACACTTGGGGATATTTGAGTTTTCCTATAATAATAGCAGCTTGTTTTCCATCAATATAGAACCCTTTGAGGTATTTTATAGCCAAACATGTAGATATCTACTTTTTTGGTTGGATATTGGTAAAAATTCCATAGTTAGACCAAATTTGGTCTAAGAGACAATGAAAAATATTTAGTTGATTCATCAGAGAATGGTAATGACATGAATCTATTATAAATACTATACTGATCATCATCACTGAACATTGTAGTTATTGGTTATTGGCCTAGTTTTTTTGAGAGTTTTACCTTAGTTGGGCCACTAATGAATTAAAAAATAGGGAAATTTAGCATATAGATAAGTGATAACATTTTAGGTTATTGAATACACAGGTAAGGTGGCTTACCATTTAGATTTCACCCCTCATATGACATCAATACACAATGTGTTCCATGTTTCACAACCCATGAAGTATCTCTCTGACCCATATCACATTTTGATTTAGGAGGACCATGATTTGGAACCTGATTTATCAATGAACAATCATTCGATTTATATTATTAATTCTTAGATAAGTCTTATTCACGGAAATCCTATCCCATTGGTTTGGGTGCTTTGGAAACATGGTTTTAATTAACATGAGACATGGGAGCATCTGACCTTGATGAGTTAGCAGTGGCCTTACCTCTTTGATATGGAGTCATATTGATAGGATTTCTAGAGGAATAAATCCTTTATGGTGGGGAGATTATAAAATCCCATTACCATATTCTAGGTTTAAACTTTGTTTTGTTCTTGGTTCTCTTTGATTTCATGCTTTATATATACTTTTCCTATTATTTCTTGGTTTTACCAATTTTTTATTAGTTGTTTTCCCCTCATCTTAGATTTTGAGGGGTTTTATAGGGCAGTTAATTTAGGTTTTAGTGGCCAATATATAGATGATGCATTTAGTATGGGAGTAGGTATGCTCATGTATCTGGATAATCTATAGGATTCCCATCGTCTATCCAATGAGGGCCACCGACCAATCAGTGGGAGGCTGGTAGTGGGGTCTTCCTATGAAATCCCACCTTCCATCCAATGAGGTCCATTGACTAGTTTTTAGGATGGTAGATAATGATATTTCCTATATTAATTACACTATATGGAAAGTGGAATCCCATCAACTATGCAGCGGGGTTCTTAGGATGACTGGAAATCATCTAGGTACCACTAGTGAGCCGGTGACACCAATAGGGCTATGTTTTGGTAGGGTAAAGTCATAATTACCTTTCTTTTAATCTCTAATTCAAGATAAAATCCCCTCTATTGAATTTAATTTGACTCAAAACTCTTAAAAGGCTCTATATAGAAAAATTTGGCTCTCTTAACCTCATTTTTTCATGGATCTAGGTGTTAGTTGGTGAATTGGATCTCTTATGATAAGTGTGATCTCAAATTTATTATGGATTCTTCTTTCTTACTATATCTACCTCCTCAAGAGTGGTGAATCCTCATGTAATTTATGGATCTAGATCTCGACTTGATGAATTATGATTCTAGGATTCTCCTTTGATTTCTCTATATAATGACTCTCCATTGGTAGATCCCATGCAGGTGTTTATTGACCTTGATTAAGGTAGGTGGGTTCATAAATAAATCCCTATAAATTAAATAATTTGATTATTTCTTAATTTAAATTAGTTTTATAATTTATTTATAAATCGTTAATTGAGTATATTGAGATATTTTTGGAAATGGCATGGTGTGTGTAATGGCCTTGACAATGGATTTGTATAATTAATTATGTTTTTTGGAAAATGATTTTTATTTGAAATAAATGATTGAATATATGACTTTGATAAGATAAAAAATGATATGTTTTATGATTTTAAATGAGATTATTTGATTTTAAAGGAATTAGTTTATGATAAAACCATTTGATATTGGTTTTTGAAATGATATGGTATGTTTTTTAAATTGAACTTGCGGATGAATGAATTGACTAATTTAATGACTGGAGATTTATTGAAATGAATGATATCCCCAAGTATGATTGATTACCTTGGAGAACATGGGAATCCGATTAGTTAGGTTAAAGTATATACACTATAGGTAAACTTCTATTCATAAATGGATTGATGATGACAATGATACTAAACTATATTGAGGGTGGGGAGTTTATACTTTGGAATTATCTCCTATACCCCTTAGGCTTTCTGATCCAAGAGTGTGTGAACACCTAGAGCTGTATTTCATTGAGATTGGGAAGAAACTTGTGATCGGTAATAACCCTTGGTGTTATTACAATGGTTATATGATTGAAAATGATTTATACATGAAAAGGTTTATTTGAAATTATTTTCTCATGTTTTTTTGATAAAAATGATTATTCATTCATGTTTTGATAAAAATGATTATATATACTTAATTTGATAAAAAACAAATCTGAAACCTATTTTATATTATCCATTGAAATGCTTTATAAATTATGTTTTCTTATGAATTGTGAAAATATTTCCATTCCATGTTTTATCTAAAATTGAGAAAAAATAGATTATTTATTATATATTTCTTATGAAATAATTGGTGAGATCCTATTGGGATTTGTTGATCACACCATACCTTTTCCTTCAGGATTTTTTATATTTTTTTATACAAGGTCCAGGAAAAGGGAAAGCACTACTTAAAGGTATTGGGTGTACTTGATTAGATGGACCTTGGGAGTGGGAGATGACTAGTGGAACATGTGATCCAATTGTTACATAGAGATCCAAGGTTGATGTCTTGATGGTTTTATCTAACGAATTTGTTTGATGTACTGTTTTTGAGTATTGTATCTATTTCTTTATGGTATTTTATCTTCCAAGGAGTGTTTGAAAAACTAACTATTCATTGTTTTATATTATCTACTTTTCTGGATGAGTTACTCTTATGAAAAAATCATTCCCACTTTCTTGTAAATTATGCCCAGGAACTAGTCACCAACCCATAGGGAATGAGAACACCCTTCAGGATATGTTAGAACTGATTTTAGTTTCATTTATGTGGGTTATGAGAGTTGGTTTGTGATCGATACTTAACACAAAATTTTCATGAAGTTTCAAAAACCCCTTCAGATGTCTTAGAAAATTCCATCATATGGAAACATTTCCCATCCTCTTAGACTTATCCTTTTGGTTTCAATTACCAAGTTTGACTAGTATACAATCCAATATTTTCCTTATAGCTTAAATCTTTACCATTTTGTTTTGTTAGAAAAACCCCTAAGCCTATATATCACATGTAATGAACATCTATACTCAATAATTTTAGGATTAGGGTAAACATTTATTGAACTCATTTACATTGTTGCAACATTTACAATAATGATTCCAGAATGAATTAAATATTTTGATCATGCCTTAAAGGATATTTTTAGTTTCACCAAGTCATTTGAAAAACTTAATCTCATTGAGTATGTGAGTAAAGATAAAATTTCCTTTGGTAATATTGAATTTAATACCTTTTAAACCTTAAGAGACCATTATATGATTATCATGAGAATTTAGATTCAAGTTTTGAAAAATTTAAATAGTTATTTACTCAGGTAAGAGGTTTATTTGATGCATATATTTTTTCTCACTTATTTAAGAACAATGATTAAATTTTACACCAATCTGAAAAGTTTCTTTCATTAAGCTTATTATTTATCTATGATCTATCTCAAAGTCATGATCAATAATTATGATTCCATTATATCTACAATAGAAACTTCTATTTGATGATTATCATGTTTTACATTCATTTAATATGTATTTTTATTAAAAATTATCCCATTAAAATAATTCCTCCTTTTTTAATTACATCTTAAGAATTTGTGGGAAAATATCCACATTTCAATAAAAAATGATTTCTATTTATCATTCCTCTCACCACTTAGCTATTTAGGTAGGCCATCAAGGAAATCATATCACAAATGAATCTTGGATGGTTAATAAGATAAATATTTGACCAATTTATCATATAGATATACTCAACACCATTATTACAGTATCACAACTATTAGAGTTTCCCATCTAAGTGAAACCCAATAAAAATTACACAAATGAGTCACCTAACTCTTAGGGCCACCACATTACTTGATTTCCTTACACACGATAATATAGGGGCACCCTAATTTGAAAAAACCTACCCAATTGGATGATCGAGGTATTAAAAAGTGTCCTATTAGGAAGGAACTTGATACTTAGTATTCTAAAGGGGATTTAATCTCACCATATTATGCCATGTCATTACCTTAACATGTATACTTGTTTTTAATGATTTATTTTGGAATCATATTCCTACCACCAAACCAATACGATCAAAACATATTAATGTGTAGCTCTTTACACAAGATTATGTTAGTAACCCACATTAAGATCTAACTATATTCACAAATATCCATATGTATACTAAGCGTAAGGTACATTGAATCATTTCATTAAAAGTCTTAAAATCATATAAAATGAACAATCCATAAAAGAGTAAGCTTATGAATATAGATATCCAACCCCCACTATTCTATACAAGGCATAAGATTTAAGGCTAGTTGAGTATTCCAACCAAAATTCCCTCTACCCAAGGTTACTTTACTCTATAGAGACTTCAATTCCATAACAATTCTACCACCTACTTTGTATAAACTATAATTAACTTCTAAATTCATGCTCACAACCTAGTACAAACCTAATTTAAGGTAGAATAAATATAAATGAATTATCACCTAGCATGTAACTCATTAAATGTATGTATAGAAATTTATAGATGAAATTTAACTCTTTAAACAAAATCATACATGAATTCATAATATAAAAAAATTATAATTCTGAATATTAAAAATAATAAAACTAAATAAATTAATAATATGTATATTTAATCATGAAATATGAATCTATGAATAATTCATAAATAAAACAGACATTTTATAATTTTTCCATGAATTATGAAAATTCTATAATTAAATATATATATATATATAAACACTTTATATTCATGTATAATATGAAATAACTCATACTATCCTTTTATATGTTTGTTTCTAATGCTTTTATTGGGATTGATTCATTAGATTGTGCTAGGATGGTTGTGATTCGGGTCCTGCATTCCTTCTTTCCAAAGGTGGGTGGCCTATCACTACCATGGTGATGATGAAGACACATTGATTAGAATAGGAGGATGGAATGTTGAAACTTTCCTTTAAGGAGTTTATTTCCTAGTATGAGACTCCCTAATAATTTTAATACATGATCATAAATCTCATTCTTGATGCTATATCAATTTGGAAACTGGTTAATTAAATCACTTTTTTTCCTTAGTAGGGTGATATCCTTGCAGTCCAAGTTGATGAGTGTATCAATTATGTGGAATGTAGATGTTTTTTTTTCTATATTCCCCATTCCAATCCATGAGGGTATATTTTTCTCATTACACAAGGGAATTATATGGGTCTATATTTTAGAGAAAATTAGAAAGGCTATTTTATCTTCCAAAACTTAGGCTATTAAGGTAATCTTATAATCATCATAGAGGCGTCCTAGGATATTCAAATAAGGCATCCTAGACTCATCACCTAAATCATCATAGTATAATTACATAAGGTATCCTAGGATCATCACTTAAGGTATCCTAGGATCATTACCTAAGGCATACCAAACTCATCATATGTAGTATCCTATACTTGTAACATAGAGAAGGATGAGTTTCTGATAAATCAATAAGTGTTTCATCCTATTCTCATCACATGTGATATCTTATACTCATCACATAAGAAAATAATAAGTCCTTTTATGCTCATTACATATGGGTAGTTGATCCTCTTATGCTAATCACATAAGGGAAGTTATAGTTTAGAGTCTAATGGCGGAACTCATGGTTTAAAGTCTATTGGGGACACTTTGTAAGGATTTTGGTGCTCTCCACAAAATGGTTATGTTTGGGTAATACTGTCTCTTGAGGGATAAATGAGATAGTATTGATGTTGGGGTATTGAGACTGGGCCTTAAAGAGGAATCCTACATATCCTACTAGAATAGGAATCAAAACCCATATAGTTAATGTTGTAGAGTTTAAGGTCACATGGTAGAACCGGTTCATGTAGTCTAATGTCATACGATAAAGATTATTGTGTTGTTAAAAGAGAAATAATATGGTATTAAGTGGGTATTACCATTAATGATTCTAGTATGTTCAACCTGGTAGATGACTCAAGTGAAGTTAGGTTATGGGGATTATACTCAGTGGGAAGCCTTCCTAGAGGCATGGTACATTGAGTGGACCAGGGGTAGGGTCACTAGTGAGAACATATTTAGGGTTTACACCTAATAGTAGGCTTGGAAATTTCTTGGAAAGAATGAGGATATTTGTAGGTCTTATGTAAATAATGATTAGTCCTTGGCTATTATAGAGGGATTATAGGTGGGATACTATAATTCTAGTCACGTGTATGGAGTTTGTTTGATTGGTCTCAAATTAGGAATATGTGGATCCATTGAGACATAAAATATCAATGAAGTGTTCTTTGTAGAGGTGGTTTCAAATGGGTTTCCATATCATGGGTTTCACATAAGTAGGTGTTACATGAAACTGTGACTTGTGTGGGGATTTGGCCTTTTTCATAAAGGGAGAACTTCATTGAAGGGATCTGTGTGAAATATTCTTGAGCACAATAAAATAAATTTAAGGTAATGAATAAGTTAATTTTCATAGTATTTTCACATACAATAATACATGTTAGATTCTTGGATTACGTGAGGGTGTATAGAATTTTATGTTTTATAAGCTGAGAGCTTTAGATTCCCCAAAATCCAAAATCCAAAATCCAAAGTATGAACCCTTAAAATGGAAAGTTAAGGGGAGTATTTATAAGCCTTTAGCTCATGGAATTAACTGGATCACAAAATTATTTCACGTGTATGTAACTATAGACTTGTGATATGTTCCAGATATGAGCTTAAGTAAGAGTTGTGGGTATAAAAAAATTTAGGTCGTGTAGTACTGCTTGTTATGAACTTTTGTAACTCAAGTTTCATGAGAATATGTCCTTTGTTACAAAAATAAATTATTTCAGAAATACTTACTTATAGATCTTTTTGGATGAGTTTTTGAATATTAATATCCTCCCTCAGAATTGGGACTGATTGGGAATATGAGGATCAAGTTTTGAGGAAAGTACCAATGTTTAGGAATCCCCCTACACATTTGTACAACTCAGGTCACCCATTTATTTATAAATAGGTGGAGAAATTAGATAGAGTCTATTATTTTTTATAGAAATTGATAAATTTCTCTTGTTTCATAAAACTAAATCCTTATATGAAAGTCCTATGATATAAATCCTTGTATTTCATGTTACTCATGACTTACATGTGTGATCCTCCATGACCTTAAATTGTGTGAGGTAGACTTCAAGAAATTTTCAACAATAACTTGCATGAATTTGAGTTGTTTGAGAGGACTTGAAAAAACTATACTTAGCCAGTTTTTTGAGAAATCATTGAATTCATGTGAATAATACTGAATATACTATTACTCAAAGTAAGGATATGGCGGAGAACCTCAAGATCAGACCAAGAAAATGTTAAGTTAGTTTCATAAAACCAACTTCTATATACTTTATGATTAACCATATTCAGGGTTTTTTAATTTAAAAATGTTTTTATCAAAACATGATTATTATTCTATGTGAAATTTTATGTGAGAATGTCCTAAGAGTACCTATCACACTAAAATATCATAGTAGTTTCTTGTTATGATGGTAACCAAGTAGTACTATGATGGTATTCTTAAATACATGTTATATGGAAGAATGATATTATCCAAAGGGAAATAGATGGTATAGGATTTCAAGGGTAGGGTTCTCATAAGACATTTATACTTATTCTCATAACGTTCATCCTTAGAAATCTCAAGAAAAGAGATTATGAGAACTTGAACCACCTGTAGGAAATCCATATTTATACATGTCATCGGATGTTTCTATCTGCAGAAATGTGTAATGGTCCTCAGACTTTAAAATTATTATTAATTTTTATCATGAGTTGAATAATTTGATGCATTGATGAAATCCGTGATGACATATCCTCAAGGTGAGTTATGATACATTGGTTTCATCATGGTTGATAATGAACTAACGAATAATACAAGAAAGGATTTGTCCCTTTTGTTCTTTAATATAAGTTAATATATCAGGCCCTTTGATGGGAATGAAACTACTTGATTAAGTCTATGGAAATGAAATTTTTTGTAAAAACCTAGTTAATTTTAGAATAAATCATTCATTAGTTAGATATTATAGAGTTATATTCATTATAAAAATATTAGGTAATTTCTTAGTCAAAAGGAATTTTTTTCTAACCAAATTGGATTTTCAGGCATTATATGGTTTTATTTAAAATATTAGTTTTTAAATAATAGAATTTTAATTTTAAAAAAATGAATTTAATTTTTTATTCAGAATTTCAAAATTATCTTAGGATGAATTTTTTATAATTTTATGAAAATTTTTATTTTTCAATAAATAGTGAAAAATTAAAATTTTGGATAAAAATTATATTTTATTTTCAAGTATTTACAAATAAAATTCTATATTTTATTAGTTTTAAAATTTAATTAGTTCAATTTGATTAACAAATACAATCATAATCTTTGGAATTAATTTTAAACTTGAATGTAATATAAAAACTTTTTTTATACTTAAAAAAAATATTTTCTTGAAAAACTCTTTTTCATCACATTTTTTAGGTTTAATTTTAAATTAAACTATGAAAATTCTATGTTTTTAATTTTCAAAAATAGATTAGATATTTTTAATCAGGAGGTCCAAATTTGGTAAATATCTCCCTTTCATTTTTGGTCAATATGAATAGTAACCTTAGTAATTTTTGTTACCATGGTAAAAGAGTAAATCAGGAAACTAAAGTTAAAAGTAAAATGATAAGGATAATAAACTACCCTTAAACATGACTTAATTTTATTTAATGAGTCTATTTCATGCATAATTATCCAAAATTTTGTTACATGTTGTTTTGTTTCCATTTGGACGTGAGTATGACCTTTACAATATTTTTTTAAAGAAAAGTAAAAAATGTCGCACTCTTGTTTTTAATAAATATAATATTTTTAACATAGAGATAATTAGAGGATAAATTCAATTATAATTATTATTTTTAAATATATATTATTTATATTTATCATATCAATTTGTTTTTAATTTTTATTGCATAAATAATTACTTGAAATTCTTACACAATGTTGACGTAGTAATTATTCAATTAATGAAAAAAATAAAATAAATGATATTAAAAATATTAATAGTATAATTTTAAATAATTAATGAAACTCACAAATTTTATAGATAATAATAAAATTTTATCTATGTATTAAAATATTTTCTTCTAATTTATTTTGTTTTTTTGATGTTATAAAAGTCAAAGTAAATGAATAGTTCTAAAATTGTCATTATTGATATTTTATGGAAATAATATTTTTTTAAATGATATAAAATTAATAAAAATATTATATTATGACAAGTGATTATTATATTGCTTAAAAAATCAACCATTTTATATTATGGTCTACTTTTTCATTTATAGTAACTATCATGACCCTCAAACATTAAAAAACCTTATTGTCATGGTAAGTGTGAAAAGAGCTAATGGGGGGTTAAAACCAAAAGATAAGGGTAAAAATATGTTCTAAAATTATCCAAAAAATATTTTATGAGATTATTTAGACTCATCCTCATATTATATTTTAATATTATCAATTTGGATATATTTTTACAACACAATTAATTTATATTAATTTAATATTTAATGAAATTTCAAAAGTACCCCACCCCACTCTTATAAAAGGGAACCACTTATTCCCATTTATTAACACTTAAAGACCCATTTTTTTAGAAAATATTTACCAAAATACCTTAATAACTTACTTAACCACGTTATATAGGAATTATTTAGGGTATAATACCAATCTTAGAGTTCTTATGTTGTTAAAAAAAGAAAATTTTCCAAAGAAGAGGTATAATTTTAACCGCATATTTTAGTTTTATTTATTCTTCCACATAATTAAAATATTATTAAAACATGATAAAATAACAAAACCAATAAAATAAATATAATTATATATTATTATTTTAATTTCATAACCAATATCCATCTCCTCTCCCATCAAATAGGAAACAAAACCATCATTCTTGTGTACGAAAAACTACCACCCACAAGCTAATGAAATTTGTTTTCCATATCGTATCTCATGGATATATTATAATGATGGAAATAATTTTTATATATGATATTATTAAAATATTTATCATTATTAAAAGATAATATATCATTTAACTTCTTACCTTTCCATCCATTGAAAAATGATAACGTCGTTTGTGCATACGTGTGGACTACCACCTCCACAAAGCGATGTGATTCGTTTTTCATCACCACATCACATGGATGATATATATATATATATGTATATTTAAAAATTTAATATATATATATATATATATATATTATATTATGATAATTATTTAAAGATAAAATAATACCTACCTTCTTTCCACTATGATTTTCAAAAAATGGAAACGTTATGCTTGCATACGTATGACCTACCACCTCCATGATTGTAACGTAGTTTATTTTTCATAACCATATTTCATGGTTGGGTTTAAAAATATAATTTATGTATAAAAATTATAATTATATAATTATTTTTTTTATATGGTGTACTAATGACCTCTTTGACTATAGTCAACCCACTGAAGTCATTTTGGACTTATGAACCAAATATCATCAAAACATCTGAGGTGAAATTAAATGATTAAGTATTTATTATAACATGGTAATAAGTTAGATAAAAGGAATAATAAAATTGAAAAAGTATCTCAAGTAAACAATTAACAATTTTTTTATTCAAGAATATAAATAATGTATGCGACAAGTCAGACTCAAAGTGAGAGACTTTCTTTTAAAAATACTTGTTTAAAGTTTCCCTTAAAGCTATCTTTTTAATCCATGTATATGTTTTTAAAATATTTTATGGATGTATTTATATGAAAATAAAATAATTATAAAGGTAATTTTATTTCTCTTTTGAATTTATTTCAAGGATTTTCAAAATTAATCTTTTTACAAAATGTTTTGTCGTTATTTAAAAAAAGACAAAAGTAATGATCTATTTTAACATATACAATGAAAATGAATTTCCCAAAACCATAACCGTTATTTAATTTTTGGATTCCATTATAAGATATTATTTTTTTTAAAAGAAAACCCAATTTCCCTAGTTTCTAGTTATTTTCAAAAAGTGGTTTTAAAATGGATTGGATATTTCAATATCTAGAAATGTTTTCTTATAGATGAAAAGAATATTTTTATGAATGTAATGATGGAGATTGAAAGATTTTATATGATGTGATTATGTTATAGTTCTTGTGAATTATTTTGATAATGAGTGGTTCTATTATAAAACAAGTATGAATGGTTACGTTATTAACCAATGATGGGTGGTTCCATGATAAACCAAGGATGGGTGGGTCTATAATATCCACCCAATTCATTGGGTATGGAAGTCAATAGTATGGTTGTTCCATTCTTAAGAGTGATTATAAGAGTGATATGGAAATGATTTACCATGTAACCTATATGTTTTATTTTTTGCGTTCTATATATTTTTATCGGATTATTATGATTTATCAATATAATATAATGATATTACTTTTAAAAGAAAGTATATAATACTTTTTAAGGGTGAGAAGTATAACTTTGTGAAAAAATTATTATGAATTTTTCATGATTTCAAAGAAACATTTATGAGTTTTATTTTGACTTTAATATTTATTATGAAATTATTTATGAAAATATTTGGGTATACAAGAAGATTTATTATGTAAGAAAATATTTATTTTGATCCCAAAGTTTATTTTGAAAAAGGAATTTTTTTATAAGTATTGATGGACTAACAATTTCTTTCTTTTTATGTACCTTACTGAGATTTTTGTGATCATACCATTTTTTAAAATGTTTTTTATGTTTAAATGATGGTTAAAGTAAAATAATAAGTCAAGTTTAAAGTCATGAATATTTTTCATGAGAAGAAAACATGTTTCATTTAAAAAATTTTATATTGTGGGAAAAATCGATATTGATTAGAAGTGTCCACTTTGTATATATATGGGTTTGTTATATAAGATTTATGACCTGAATCTTTAAATATATAAACCTAAAAGATCTTCGGTAATGTAAGAAAGTCAATTATAGTTTAATGACACTATAATATGTAATATTTAAGGAAGGTTACTTATAAATATAGGGTTACAGATAAGAGATTCAAGGACTCATTCGAGGAGTAGAGGTTCGACCATCAGGAGGCCGACACTAGGGTTCCGACCAGTCGTAGTTATGTTTTTCTTTTGATTTACATTCTTATGATATAATGTAACATTGGTTTTTTATTATTTTAATTACATTTTATCTATATTTATTTCTTTATCAATCATTATCTTATATTATCTCTCATATGGTTTTGGGTTTATTCTTCATTAGCGATCACCTAATGATGATCAACTAAATCCATAGTGGAGAGCATAATCGATCGAAATGGGCGCATACCAAATTGTTATATTTATTTCAAAAAAAATCAATGATTCTATTCAATTTATATTTTGTTAATACTCATTATATTCATATCTGTTATCAAATCATTGACCAAGTGTGTTTAGTAGTAGATGAAATTGAACATGATAAAGGCAATTAATTCACGACCACTGGATTTGATTATTATTATACCTTTTCAATCCATCCTAAAGAGTCTAGTTATTCTAATTCATCTAGACATGAAAAATTAGGGTTATAGTGTATTTTTATAGAGATTTAAAATTTCATCTATTGATAAAATTTATTGATTGTGTAGCCAACGAGTATTATTGTTTTTCAAGTGTAGTTAGGATTTATTTTTAGAAAAACTATCCATGGAAGCTGGTTTCAATCTTTTCCACATTTTATTATAAATATTTTTATTTTAATTATTTAATTTATGTAATTTATTTATTTAAATAAAATAAATTGAAATCGATATGACTTAACCTTTGGTCAAGAGTTTACATTTCTGCATTCCCCGCTCTCTTTTGGATTGACCCTATGCTGCCACTATGCCATGCCTTTATAACTATTATATTTTGGGACATTATAAATTTATAATTTTATTAGGACCTAAGAATTTAATGACATCCTTTGGATACATAAAAAATATACATAGAAAATTTTATTTGAGATCATGATATTAAAATTAATCGGTTTTACTTAGGATTGAATCCAAGATATTAAAGGGTATTGGCTTCCCATGAGTTTAAACGTTATGATAAACTTGTTTGATGTGATAAGAGGTTATAAATTTAGTTTAATTATGATCATATATTCCATGATAACAATAAAAATAAAAGTTTTGGATGTCAAGAAATGGGGAAACATTCATTAAAGAAGTCTGGAGGTAAGAAACTCAAGTTCCCATTTTGTGATAAGTGTGGTAAAAAGAACCTTAGGTAATGACTTATGAAATATGGGAAGTTCTTATGATGTGGAAATTTTGGGTATATTGATCATGAATATAAGGAAGATAATAAGAAAAATAATGGAAATATTATGGTAAGATTATTTAATTGTAATGAGTTGGGACATTATGCTAACGTGTTCCCGAAGTTAGTAACACGTGCCAAAAATCATCAATATCGAAAGAAAAAAGGTGTAGAAAAATATTTTGATACTAATATAGTTGATGTTGGGACATAAAATGAAGTGGTTACATGTATATTACTAGTTTATTAAAATAATTTAAATACCCTGTTTGAATTTGGATCTTCATATTATTTCATTTTTGAGAAGTTTATAAATAAATTGGGAATATCCCCTCATGAAAGTAAGATAGAAATTTTGGTGAAAAATCTAGGTGAAAATATTAATGTAACAAATATTTATAGGAATTTTACTATTATTATTAGTGTAATGTTCTTTCTTGAAAATCTTTTTGAACTTCCCATGGTATATTTTGATATTTTTTTAGTATGGACTCAATTTTAATTTATCATGCTAAGATAGATTAAAGAGCCAAGAAAGTTTTATTCAATGTTTTCATACCTTTGATAACATATCACAAAGCTGAGAAATTGATTATAAATAGAAGTGAATGTTACTTAGCACATGTTATTTAAAAGTAAGAAACTATTCAGATTAAATAATTCCCCGTAGTGAATGAATATATGGATGTTTTTTCGAAAGATTTATCAGGTTTTATTCCTAATTGAGAGGTTGAGTTTACTATTGAATTAGTACATGATGCTAAGCCTAATTGAAAACTGTATTATCAAATAGATCAACTAGAATTATTAGAATTGAAAAATCAATTGTAGGAGTTTCTATATAAAGGTTTCATTCATCCTATAACTTCACTATGAGATACTTCTGTATTATTTTTTATAAATAATTATAGTTCAATGAGACTTTGAATTGATTATAGATCCTTGAATAACATCACTATTAATAAAAATAAACCTTTTATTCATATTAATGATTTGTTTGATCAGCTTTAGGGAGTTCAGTACTTTTTGAAGATTGATCATCGATTGGGGAACCATTATTTGAATGTGAAAGAGGTAGATATTCAGAAGACAACATTTCATACTAGATATGGGAACTATGAGTTTTTAGTTATTCACTTTTGGTTTGTCTAATACACTAACTGTATTTATAGATCTAATGAATTTATTTTTATATAATTTCTTAGATAAGTTTTTGGTTGAGTTTGTTGATGATATATTAATATATTATAAAATTCATGAGAATCATGAAAGACAAATAAGGATTTTTTTTGTGAAACTTAAAAGAAAAGATACTATATGGATAATTTAGCAAGTATAAATATTGGTTACAAAAAAAATATTTCCTTATTCACATTGTTTCTAAAGATGATATAACTATTGAAACTACAAAAAATAAAGTTTTCAAGGAGTGAACAAGACCAACAAATTTCATAATGATTCGTAGTTCTCTTAGATTGGTTGGTCACTACCGACATTTTTTTGAAAATATTTATTTTTCATCTAGACCACTAAGTTAACTAAAAAATGAGTTAAATTTATATGGATGAAATAATGTGATGATTTTTTAGTAATTGAAAATAATATTGGTAAATGTTGAAATTTTTGATTTTCCCTCTAGGAATGATGAATTTTTCATCTATAGCAATGATTCTTTGAAGGGTCTTGGTTTTGTCCAAATATAGAATAGTCAGGTAATTTCTTACACTTCATAGGAACTAAAACATCATGATTTAAATTATCCTACACATTATTTGGAATTAGCCAATGTGGTTTTTTATTTAAAAATTTAGAGGCATCATTTATATAGAGTAAAGTGTGAAATATATATTCATCATAAAATTTTGAAGTATATATTTACTTCAGAAGAGTTGAACATAAGGCATAAAAGATTATTGAAACTAATAAAGGATTATAATTACATGATCCATTACCATCCTGGAAAATAAAACAAAGTAGATGATTCTTTAAGTTAAAAAAATAATGATTCATCAACCATTTTATGTTTATATAATGAACCTTTGTTTATGATTTGATGAATTTTGGACTATAAGTTATAGATTTAGGAACTTTCTTCGTTTTGTTTCAAGTTTCAGTATAGTAATCTCTATTAGAAATAATCAATCAAGCTTAGAATGAGGATCATGTTTTATAAGAAAATATATAATTGGTTAAGAAGGGTAAGTTTAATAAATTTAACATTGATAAATATTGTGTTTTTATATTTGTAAAGATATTATGTGTGCCTTTTGTCTCACACTTTAAGATAGAATTGTTGATTGAAGCTCATATTTACCCATTTTATATTCATCCTGGAAGTACTAAGATGTACAAAGACCTTCAGAAGTATTACTGGTGGGATGAAATGAAAAGTGATATTTCTGAATTTACCATGAAATGTTTAACTTTTCAACATGTTAAAGTAAAATGATAATTACCAAAGGGGATGATTCAACCTTTTCAGTGATAGAGTGAAAATGGGAAAATATATCCATGGATGTTTTTGGTGGGATTACCAAATAATTCTCATGATAATAATGTGATTTGGGTTATTATTGACCAATTAACTAAATCTATAGATTTCCATCCCATTGGAGATACAATTTATTTTGATCAAATTTCTTGATTGTATCTTAAGTATATATTCAAGTTACATGTAATTCATATCTCCATTATATCTGACTATGATCCCAGGTTAACTTCAAATTTTTGGAAAAAACTTCAAAAGTCATTAGGCACTGAATTAAATTTTAGTACAATCTTTTATCCTCAATATGATGGATAGTCTGAATGAAAAATTCAGACCTTGGAATAAATGATTCATACTTTTTCAATGGTTTACTAGGGATATTGGGATCAACATCTTTCATCATTTTAGTTTTCTTATAATAATGGTTTTTTATTCCAATATATAGATGAAAAATTTTGAGGAATTATAGGGAAATTGATGTCGGACTCTAGAATTTTGAGATAAAGAAGGTAAAAAGATATTGATGGGACTAGATTTGGTAGATGAAATGGTTAATAAGGTAAAGGTAATTCAACAAAATATGAGTACAAGTCAGAGAAGGTAGAAACTTTATTTCGATAACTAGAGGAAAGATCTTTCTTTCAGGGTAGGTGATCATGTTTTTCTTAAAGTATCTCCATGGAAAAGTGTTATTAATTTTGGTAAAAGGGAAAAGATAAGTCCATAGTTCATTGGATCATATAAAATCCTGGATAAATTCTGATCAATTTCTTACTAAGTATCATTGCCTTCGAGTTTATCCTAGGTATAATGTTTTTCATGTTTTGATGTTAAGAAAGTATGTTCCAGATTCATCTCATGTTTTTAACCTTGAGATAGTTCAGTTGGAAGATAATCTATCTTATGAGGAATAACCTGTTCAGATTTTTGACCTTATAGAGAAAGTATTTCAAAATAGATTAATTCACTATGTTAAAGTTTTTTAGAGAAACCATATGGTTAATGAAGCAACATGGGAGTCTAAAAAATGCTATGAGGGAAAGGTATCCCCACTTGTTTAATAAGTGAATAAAATTATGAGGAAATAATTTCCAAAATGGGAAAGAAAATAAAAATCCAGGTAATGTTAGAATAAATCATTAATTGGTTAGATATTATATATTTATATTAATAATAAAAATATTAGGAAATTTCACCATCAAAAGGGAAAAAGTTTTACTTCTAACTAAATTGGACACTCAGGCATTATATGGTTTTATTTTAAAACATGGTTTATAGATAATAGAATTTAAATTTGAAAAAAATAAATTTTACTTTTTTTACCAATCATTTCAAAATTATCTTAGGATGATGTTTTGATAATTTTCTGAAAATGTTTATTTTTCAATAAATAGTGAAAGATACAAATTTTTATTAAAAATTGTACTTTATTTTAAAATATTTACAAAGTAAAATTCTATTTTTGATTAGTTTTAAAATTTAATTAGTTATTTTTTATTAAAAACTTTTAATTATTGTTTTTGGAATTAATTTTAAACTTGAATTTAGTATAAAACCCTTTTTAAACATTAAAATGGTATTTTTTTGAAAATTGTTTTCTATTGTGTCTTGTAGGTTTAATTTTAAATAAAATTATATAACTTATATATTTTGAATATTAAAAAATAAATTACATATTTGGAATCAGGTAGTCCAAATTTAGTAAATATTTCCCTTTTATTTTCAATCAATATGAATAATAACCTTATTAATTTATGTTACCATGGTAAATGGTAAATCAGGTAATTAATGTTAAAAATAAAATGATAAGGACTATAAAATGACCCTAAATCTTAACTTAATTTTATTGGATGAGTCCATTTCTTACTTAATTATTCAAAATTGGGTAATATGAACCTTTTTTCTTTTAGGATGTGAGTATAAAATTTATAATATTTTATTTAAAAAAAATAAAAAATATCATGGTCTTGTTTTTAATAACTATAATATTTTTAACAGATATAACCAAATAATATGTATGGATATAAATATAATTTTATATATAAATGATTTATTTTCATCATAGCATTTTTTTTTAATTTTTAGTGAATAAATAATTACCTTAATTGCTTACATAATGCTAGTGTAGTAATTATTCAATTAATGAAAAAATTAGATAAATGATATTAAAAAATATTAAAGTTTGTATAATTTTAAAGAATTAATGTGACCCAAAAATTTTATAGATAAAAATAAAATTTTAGGGATTTATTAAGATATTTTATTTTAATTTATTTTGTTTATTTAATGTTATAAAATTCAATGTAAATGAATAAATCTAAAGTTGACATTATTGATATTTTATGGAAATAATATTTTATTAAATGATATAAAATTTATAAAAATCCTATATTTAGAAAAGTTATAATTATATGATTTAAAAAATCAAACATGTGCCTTTTATATTCTGTTTTTCCATTTATAGTAACTATCAGGACCCTCAAAGAGTAAAAAACCTTGTAGTCATGGTAAGTGTGAAAAGAGTTAAAGTGGGTAAAACCAAAAGATAAAGGTACAAATATGATCTAAACTTTTCAAAAAATTATCAGATAATATTATTGAGGATAATAATAATATAATATTAAAATAGTATCAATTTTTATCCATTTGGACATGACAATTAATTTATATTAATTTAATATTTTAAGAAATTCTAAAAGTGCCCCTCCCCTCTCTTATAAAAGGGTGCTACTTATTCTCAATTGTTCACACTTAAAACCCAATTAGTTTCAGAGAATATCTACTAAAATACATTAAAAACATCCCTAATCACATTCTATAGGCCTTATTTTGGTTATAATACCAATCTTAGAGGTCTTAAGGTGTTAAGAAAATGAGATTTTCTAAAGAAGAGGTATAGTTTTAACAAAATATTTTAGTTTTACTTCTTATTCCACCTCCTTCAAATATTCTTCAAATATGATAAAGTTATAAAACTAGTATAATATATATAATTATATTTTATTATGTTAATTTAATAACCTTTATGCATCTCCACATCCATCAAATGGGAAACAAAACCATCATCTGTGTGTACAGTAGACTACCGCCTCGTGAACCGATGAAATTCATTTTCCATAACCACTTATCATGAATAGATTATAATTATTGAATTAATGTTTATATATTATTTTGATTAAACATTTATCATTATTAAAAGACAATATATACTTTAACTTATCACCCTTCCATTCACTAAAATATGATAACGTCATTCATGCGTACGTGTAGACTACCACCTCCGTGAAGCGATGTGATTTTTTTCATCACCACATTACATGGATGATATATATAAGTATATTTAATAATTTAATATTATATTCATTATATTATGATAATTATATAAAAGAAATAATACTTACCTTATTTCTATTATGACCGTTGAAAAATAGAAATTTTACACATGTGTACGTACAACCTACCATCTCCATGATTGTAACATAGTTGTTTTTTCATAACCATATTTAATGGTTGGATTTAAAAGTATAATTGATGCAAAAAAATTGTAATCAACTTATGATTAATATTTTCAATAATGGAACAATGATTTCACAGACCATAGCTAACCCACCGAAGTCATTTTGGACTTTTGAATATCATCAAAACATCTGATGTGAACTTAAATGATTAAGTAATTGTTATAACATGGTAATTAGTGAGATCAAAGTAATAATACAATTTTAAAATATTATAAAGTAATTAAATAATTAAATAAGTTTATTATTCAGGAATATAATTAACTCATGTGATGATTCAGACTCATGTTAGGAGACTTTCTTTTAAAAATACTCCTTTAAAGTTTCCCTTAAAAATATCTTTTCCTTCAATATCCATGTTTTTAAAAATAAAATTTAGATGTATTTTTATTGATTTAAAATAATTATAAAGGAAATTTTATGTCTCTTTTTACTTTTTTTCAATGGTTTTCAGAAGGAATCATTTTATGGAATGTTTTATGTTCTTTACAAAAATACAAACGAAATGGTCTATTTTAATATATACAGTGGTAAAGAATTTTCCTGCCTTCATAAATATTTTTTTATTAGTTTACAATATTCCATGTTTTATTCAAAGGAAAAACTCTTTCCCTATATTATTATTATTATAAAAAGGGTTTTTAAAATGGATTGAAAATTTTAATATCTTGAAATGTTTTCTTATGGATGAAAAGAATATTTTTATGCGTGTAATGTTGGTGGTTGAAATATTTTATGCATTGTGATTATGTTATGGTTATTGGTAATTGTTATGATTATGGGTGGTTATATTAAAACCAATTATGGGTTTTTATGTAATTAATCAAAAATGGGTGGTTCCGTGATAAGCCAATAATGGGTGGGTCCATGATATCCCTCTAATGCATTGGGTATAGAATTCGACCATATGGTTATTTGATTTATAAGAGTGATTATAAGAGTGATATGGAAATGATGACCAAAGTAACCTACATGTTTTATCTATGATTGATATGTATTTTTATGTGAATCTTATGATTTATCAAGGTAATATAATTATCTAATGTATAAAGAAAAATATATACTACTTTTTAAGGGTGAAAAGTATAACTTTTTTAAAAAGTTTTTATGATTTTTTCATGATTTAAAATAAAAATTTACGAGTTTTATTTTTTCCTTGAATATTTATTATGATTTTTTATGAAAATATTTGGTAAGAGAAATTGATTTCTTGGGCAAGAAATTTTTTATTTTGATCCCAAAATTTATTTTGAAAAAGGAAAAATTTTATAAGTATTCATAGAGTAATAGTTTCTTTCTTTATTTTTATGTTCTTTATTGATATTTATGTGATCATCCAAAATTTTAAAATGTTTTCCACAGGGTTTAAATATGTTTAAGGAAAAATAAAATGTTAAGTTTAAATTCATGAGGATTTGTAATGAAAATAAAACATGTTTCATTTAAAAGTTTTTTATAATGGAAAAAATGGATACTGATTAGAAGTGTCCACTTTATATATATATAGGTTTATTATGTAAGAGTTATGGAATAAATCTCTAAATATATAAAACTAAACGATATTTTTGAATTTATGAAAGTGAATTATAGTTTAAATTCACCAAAACATGTAATTTTTAAGGAAGAGTCCTTATAGTTTTCTTAGTAAATTCATTTCCAAAAATTCGAAGAAAGAGACATAAAGCGCATAGATTTATGACACTAGTATGCAACCTGATTTATTAGATATATTGATAGAATGATATTATATTACACAGTGTGAATTCATACATGGTTATTATTATTGAAAAATTTAAATTATTTATCTATAGGTTCCTTGGAATGTTGCAAAATGATAACCTTTATCTTTAGTTAGTAGTTCCCAATACCACTGGGAACGAGGCCTCAAGGATCACACACTAAAAGTATTTGGAACCTTAATTAAATTATATATAAATTTAACATGTTAAATAAATATTTTCTCCATATGTGGTTTTATAATTATTTAAGTCTGGATGATAAAAAATATTCAATCACCAGTTATTTGGGAGAATATATGCGAGTTGAATATTTAATAAATCTTTCTTCTCCATTTTGTAAATATAAAACTTACCTATTTTTTTTGATGAATAATGCAGTGATATTTATTTATTTAAATAAATATTCATTATTCATTATTTGGTAAATACCATGGAGGAATGACATATCGAGTTAACGGTCTGGTGAGAAATGATATATTAAATATTATTTATATAAATGTTAATTTATTTATTTATGAAATAATAATAATTTATCAATGAGTTTAGAAAATTTCAAGTCAATAAAAATAATAATAATATTATTTAGACATGGGGTACATTGGGGATTAAGGGAATAATAATGGATTATGTGATATTGTTTATTATCTAACCCTAGGTCTATAAATACCCAATTATGACATTCTCTCACTAAGGCTGAGCCATTCTAATCATTGTGAACAAAAAATTATATATAGGATACTATAAATTCCTAGAGATATTTTATCCTAGAGAACTCTCAAGAATGAAGAGTGATCTTCCTCCTCCACCATCTTGAGTCCAGAGAGAATAAAATAATCCTTTCACCTTGAATTTATTATTATGTAGATCAATAATTAATGAAACAATTGCTAGAGTATTCCATGATAGCACCTGGGGATTTGTAAGATTATGTTTGGAGGTTTTCAGAGCATATGTAGATCACTACTAGAGGGATTATACACTTTAATCATCTTAATTCAATGAAAATATTCTAATAAGTGGTCCACCAAATCTTCAATGAATAAATAATTACAATTTGAGTTAATTCCTAAAATATATAAATTAATTATATTTTATATGTGATGATCTTGTCTCATGGATTCTAGGGTTACTATTTCATCTGGCTTCGAGGATAAATCCCAATGAGTTTATGAAAAACCATTATTGGGAATGGGCCTAACCACATTCTATGTGCCCAAGAATCTTCAAGTGGTATCAAAGTGGTTATAAAATAATTTTTAATTATTTATTTTTCATTGGTTGATATGCGTATTTTTTGTTAGTATTTCATTTTTTAATTTTTTATTTTAATCTAAAAGTTGATATTATTTATTTTTTCACCTTTATATGATCCAGAACACATGAAGAACAGATAGAGAATGATCAAAGGGTCCATTGAGGGCTAACAAGGGTTATGACCAGATGATATGGTTACCTAGTGTGTAATTGAAAATTACATTCCATGTAATATCACATTTGGATGAGATGTGAGATACACAATTTTCTAAGAAAAAATCAACAGATGGAGTAATCTATACATCACTTGTTTACTGGACAGATTGGAAAATAGATTTAGGGTTTACACATAATGTAATCCACTTACACTTCATGTAGTCCTATATGGTTCACCCAATTATTATCATGGAAACTCTATGATCAACATACGTGTCTCATGATACGTAATGTCTTAAAACCATTTAACCTATAATTAATAAGATTACATTCCATGTAACCCATGTACAGGACTTGTAACCCAATAATTTCCATAATACATAAATTCCTAGCTCCCCGAGAATGTACCTAAGAGGAATAAAATGTGATATACATGGTGTGTAGCTCGATAGTATAACCATATAATCACCTAGTAATAAAAAAGATTAAATTTAATGAATAATTAATTACATCATTGAATATACTTATATATAATTGGGGTTAAGAGCATATAAATACTCAATGATTTTTTTATAATTAATTAACCATAATAGTAAATGTATTTATTATATTCATTTAAATAAGTACACACCACATGGATTAATGCTTGCCCAAATATTATAAATGCAAAATTTATCACACAGTATTATGAAATATTGATTTCACATTATTTAAGTCTGTGAATTTCTATATACATTGATATTCCATTTGAGAATTTAATACATGATTAAGGATGGTGAATTTGGTTACATTCCATGTTTCCTCCATGTTTATAATGTGTACATATTTAATTTTAAATAAAATTAATAAAATTAATTTGTTTAAATTAAAATGTTTGAATTTATAATACTATTTTAAAAAGATAAATTTAATGATGAATGATTTAATATGATAATTAATTGAATTAATTCAAGATGATTTTATATTAATAAAATAATGATTTTAAGTGAATACTAACTAGTTTACAAATATGTATTCATTTCATGTGTGCATAATCATGATGCTAGACTGAATAATGTATATTCTTGGATTATTTTAATTTAATTATATCTACATGAGTTTTTAATAGTTATTTTATTAAATTAAATTTATGGATTGCGCGACATCCCCTCTTCTATTATGTAATGGACTATGTGTATGTAGTTTAGTTTATGTAAACCCCATAAGCAATCCATTGGTTCCCCTAACCCATGTGTGAGTAAAATATTATACAATGGGTGTAGGTCCCAAGTGAGTGGAGGTAGTTCAAGATTGGAGTCGAGGTGAAACAAGCTAACGAGTTAGATTGGAGTACTAGTGGAATGCTGTAGCTCGAACCTAGTTATGGTTCAAGGAGTTATTCTCCTTGGTCAATGGTTAGTTTATCATCTACTAGATAAACTAACCATTAGACAAGATCATGATCATGCCACATTTATTATTTTATTTCTTTCAGTTGTATGGTTAATTTTTTTTTGTATTCTTTATTATAATCACTTAATACATGAATTAAAAAGAATGCGAGATGGAATTAAAATAAATTGGACCATGTGTGAATTTTATCTAGATATGGTTAATCATTTAATTAAAATCAACTTAATATTAACAATCATGCAATAATATAAAATGGAAAATTTATGCTTAAAGATAAAATAAATTAAATAAAAATATTAAGTCATTAAATCCTTCCACCGCTTAATTTTAGATCAAACCATAGTTAAAAGTGCTTAACCAACCTAAGTTGGGGTGCTTTCAATTATTGGGGAATTAGCTTGAGTTTTGGATTGACTTATCCTAGTTCACATCAAGGATCAACTACTCATGTCGGAATTAGAGTGACTCAGAGGAAAGTGTTGAGGAAATCCAAGATTAGTTGTTCAATATCGGGAGTCTACTCAACAGATCAATGAGTTTCAAGTTAATGCAGTTAGAAATATTCACCCACCAAATACCTTCTAGTATCTTATCAGGCCCACTTTTGGGTTATGAGAAGGGATATATAGATAATTTCCACTATAATATCCACATGATATGATATTCTAAAACCAATGGTGAGGGTTTTGGGTTTTGATAAAATAGTGCGAGATTAATAAATTAATCAATATTTATTATCTAATTTTGTAATCTAGATAAAGTACAAAAAATATACTCTTATTCATTATTGAAATAGAAAGTTATATGACTTTTACCATATCATTGTAATCTATATTAGATAATTATAAACTTATCAATGGTTTAAAATTCTAATAATGGTATAGGCTCTTTCATATTATATGATTCCATGAGTAAAACTTTTACATGATGGAAACCTATACTCCTTAAGTGCTTGGTAAAGAGGCTAGTGAGGGAAAAATTTCCCTATACATAAAACCTTTGAATGATGACATAGATTTCCAATGTTTTATTCTATAATCTATGATGATTGTGATCATAAATAAATATGAGGAAATGATTGTGTATATCATGATGTCTCACTTTTATGTTCTTTATCAAGAGAAGGTGATAAAAGTGAGATATGAGATCTCCAATGAACTATTCACAATCAAACTTTAAGATTTGGTGCTAGCTGGGGATCATGTAGTCAGAATTATTGGATATATAGATTGCTTGGATATATTGGGATTCAAGATCCCTAATGATTTGTGCATAAATCTCATTATATCCTCATTAGCCAAGAGATTCTCTAGTTTCATTACTAATTATAGTATAAGAAATAATGAGAAGAATATATTGAAACTCCTTACATTGATTCACCAAGCTGACAAGTACCCGGGGTGTGAAAAACATATAATAATTATAGTGAATTAAAGGATGAGAAAGGAAAAGGGACCCAAGACTCTCTCTAAGTATAAGGCTCCTATAAATTATCCTTCCAAAAAATAAAATCCAAAGACAAGAAAAGGAAAAAAAGATACAATATTCTTTTCATATTGGAAGATAGGACACAAGAAGAATAATTTCACATAGTTAAATAATAAATGAGAATATTTAGGTATGTTCATTATCAAGTTCAGTATTTCCATATCTAAAAATTAGTCATTATATGTTACTTTTGGTACTCACATCTGTATCTATATACAGGAACCAAGTAGATTCTAGAAGATTTAGAGAGGATTGGTAGATCTTTAAGTAGCCAACAGATTTTGACTTTCTAACTTGGATATAGAAGAATACTACCTTCCATTTACAAATAGAATTATCTTGGATTTTAATGATAGTTATTATGTACCTGTAGTTATGAAAAAACAATTTTGGTATCTTTCCTAGATATCAATGGTTTCATTTTAATGTTTGGAAATAAAATTTTTTTATTTTAAAAATATAACATATGTTATGGTATGGAATATTTAAATAAATTCCTTTATGTATTAGATTATTAAAATCAAGTATTATCCATTGATAATGAATCAGGTTCACATGATTAATATCACACCCAGTTGTGCAATCACTACCTTGGTCATGTAAATGATAAGTAGTTGAAAAATATCTACCAAGATGGCCATATAGATTCTTTTTAAGTAAATCTAATTGAACTAAGTCCCACTTGTTTACAATGAAAAATTACTAAACCACCTTTTGGTGGGTAGGGTGAATGATCTATAGATCTTATATGATTGGTACACGCTAAAGTATGCACAACTTTTCTAGTAAAATTTTGAGGTGGGTATTATTACTTCATTACTTTTATTGATGACTTAAGTAGATATGGTTTTGTATAATTAATGAATTATATGTCTGAATCATTCAAGAAATTAAAATAATTCAAGAATTAAGTAGAGAATCAAATTGTTAAGAAGATAAATAAGCTTTGATCTAACCAAGGTGGTGAGTATCTTAATGAAAAATTCATTGATTATTTAAACGAGTTTTAGATTATATCTCAACTCACTCCTCCTTATACTTCATAGTGGAATGTTGTTAGTGAAAGGAGGAACTATTTGACCCATGTGGATATTCCATTATCCTTTTGGTGATATGAATTACAGACTATGGAATATACACTAAACCAAGTTTCAATTAAGGTGGAAAACAAAATAAAATTCGTTTTTTGGAGTTAAAAAAACCCTGTGAAATCACATATTCATTCATGGGGTTGCGAAGTGTTTTTTAAATAGAATTCCAGAAATAAACTAGTACCTTTGGGTATAAAGTGTATCATTATAGAATATACAAAGGAAACAAGGGGATGTGACCCATATAAACCCTTATATAATAAATTAATTGTGGAAATACATGCCATATTTTTTTTAAAGGATTAAAATATCTAAAAGAAATAGTGAGAGCATGATTGAATTCAATGAAGTTAATACTCAAAATACAGAAGATTTGGTGAAAAAACACATTCAATAAGTCCCCATGGAAGAGGTTGTTCATGTGACACAAGTACTGTGTATGATACCCAAAGTGGTTAATGAACTAGAATGATATGATGTTATAGTCACTGAGGATGGTGACTCATTATTGGTTAACAATAATGATCCTATTTCCTAAAAGGGGGAAATTGTGACCTCAGAATTTGAAATATGGAAAGAAGCTATAAATTACAAGATGGATTCCATGTATCATAACCAATAATGGGTCCTCTTTGATCCGCTATTTGATTTAAATACCATTGGGAAAAAATGAGTATTTAGGAGAAAACCAGACAAGGAATGTAAATTGAGTACCTATAAAGCAGGATACATGGATAAAGGGTTTAAAAAAACAAGGCATAGACTTTGATAAAACACTTTCTCTTGTTTCCATGCTTAAATACATCAGAACTTTTCTTACCATAATAGTTTTCCCTGGCTATAGGATTTAATAAATGTATGTAAAAACAAATTTTCTTATTAGGAACCTTCAGGAAGATGTTTTTATAACACAACTATAAGGTTTTATGACTCTAGTTAATGTCAATAAATTATGAAAGTTTTAGAGATCTATTTATGGATTTAAGCAATCATCCAGGTCATGAAACATTTGGTTTGATTAAGACTTAAGAGAATTTGGTTATATAAAGAAAAAATGTGATCCATAAGTTTATAAGTAGTTTAGTGGGAGTGTTTTCATATTCCTAGTATTATATTTTGATGTTATATTACTTATTAGAAATGTCATACTGATCTTATAGTTAGTTAAGGTATAGTTGAAGAAGTTATTCTCAATGAAGGACTTAGGTTAAGTATCCCAAATCCTTGGGATGATGATCATACATGATATATTGAAGAGAATACTCAGTTTAAGTCAAGATGCACACATTGAACATATAATAAAGAGATTTGGTATGGAATGATCCAAGATAAGATTGGTTCTAGTGTCACACGGAATACATCTCTACAAAAAAATGTGTCCTTAAAAAAATATAAGGGAGATAATTATTAGGATACCATAATCATCTATGATAGGATCAATCATGTATGACATGTTATGTACTAGGATTGATGTTTCCTATGACTTAAGAAAGGTAGAAAGATATCAAGTTGGCCTAGGAGAACAACATTGGTGTGTGTTAATGAAATCCATAAGTATTTGAGGTGTACTAAAGATATGTTTCAGGTATATATAAGAGATGATAAATCATTCATCAAAGTATATACTGATTCCATTTTCCAAATAGATCATAATAATCAGAAGTCACAATCAAGATATGGATTCAGTCTCAACAGAGGAGCTGTGAGCTGGAAGAGTTCAAAGCATACCATTATCACTGATTCTATAGTGGAATCTGAGTATATTTTGGTTATTGATACAAATGAGGAATTGGTTTGGATATGAAACTTTATCCAAGATCCTGACTTGGTTCCTATAAATAAAGACCCTATCACATTATATTGTGATAATATTACAGTGGCGACTCTTACAAAGGAGCTAAGATTACATCAATAGATAAATCATATACTTCAATAATATTATATATTATGGGATTTTTCATGAAGGGGAAAAATCAAATTGAGTATAGTTTTCACACAAGAGAATGCGGAAGAACTATGGACTAAATCCTTATCTCAATACAAGCATTAACATCATGTGAGATCCACTAGACTGAGAGTTTTTAGCATTTGAATCTTGTGCAAGTGGGAGTCTTTTAGAGTTGGTTTTCTAGAACCAACTTAAATATAATTTATAATTATCTATATTCATGATTTTTAAATATTAATAAAGTTATAATAATAATATTATTGTTATTTTGTATGACATTATATGTGATAATGTCTTAAGGGAACCTATCATGATAAAATGTTATAATAGTTTTCCACTATGATGAGAACCTAGAGGTTCTACGATGATATTCTTAAATAATTGTTCTATAGATGAATGATATTATATAATGAGACACATATGATATAGGTTATCAAGGGTAGGGGGATCATAAGGCATTGAGACCAATTCTTATGAATTTCATCCTTGGTAATCTCGAGAAAGAAGGTTACAAGAACTTGACCACTAGTAGGAAATACATATTTATACATGTCATTATTTGTTCCTATTTGTGAACATTTGTAATGGTACTTATACTTTAATATTATTATTAATTCATATAACAATTCATGTGCTTTTATGTATTAATGGAAACCATGATGACATATGCTCACAGTGAGGTAGGATATGTTGGGTATGTCATGATTGATACTGAATTAATGAATAATGTGAGAAATGATTTATCTCTTATGTTCTTTAACTTAATTTTATATCTTAGTCCCTTTGATATAAATGGAAGTATATGATTAAGCCTATGTTAATGGTGGTTTTTTAGTAAGTTCATTTCCAAAAATTCAAAGAAAGAGAGATCAAGTACATAGGCTGATGATGCTGGTATGGAACCTACTTGACTAGAGATATCGAGACAAAGAGATTATATTAGATAATTTACATTTATATTTGGTTATTATCATTATATAATTTAACTTATTTTTCTATGAATGTCTTGACGTATTTCTAGATTCTAACTTTTTTTTAAATTAGGTATTATTTCCTAATGTAACTGATAAAGAGGCCTATAAGGTCACACTAAGTGTTTTTAGAACCTCAGTTAAATTATATATGAATTTAACATGTTGAATAAATATTATTACCATATGTGGTTTAATAATTAATTATGTTTGTTCGATCACAAATATTTAGTCACCAGTTATTCGAGGGAATATATGCAAGTTGAATATTTAATAAATATTCATCCCCTTTTTTATAAATATAATATTTATCTATATATAAATGTATAATTAAGTGATATTTATTTATTTAAATAAAGAGTCATTATTCAGGTTTTGATGACACTAAGGAGGAATGAACAACCTAGTTAATGGTCCAGTGAGAAATGATATATTAAATAATATTTGAATAAGTGTCAATTTATTTATCCAAGAAATAATATTTATTTATACATGGAATTTACCAGGGATTCTGGGAATAGTGAGGTTCTATTTTTCAATTATTTATTCTCTAATCGTATCTCTATAAATCCCGGTTATGTCATTCTCTAATCATCATGTAAAACAAAATCTAGCAACAATCCTCTCAATCCTTAGAGATATTTTCTCATAGAATTCTGTCATGACTGGGGAGTGATTGTCCCCCTCCAACCTCTCAAGTATAGGGGGAATAAAATAATCCTTCCACCTTGAAGAGATTATTGTGGTGATATAAAAGAATGACAGAAGAGCTACAATCTTTCATGCCATCACCCTAAGATTTATAAATTGATGTTTGGAGGTTCACATAGCACATGTGTATCACCAATGGAGGTATTGTACTCTTGGGTCCTCTTACTGCGATGATGATACACTTAGAAATGGTTTACTAAATCTTTAATGAATAAATAATTCCAATTCAAGGTAATTCTTAAATATAAAAATTAATTAAAAATTATATATGACCAACCTATCTCATGGATTAAGGGGTAGTTATTTCATCTAGTTATGAGGAGAAATCCAAAGGGGTTGATGAAAAACCATTATTATAAATGGCCCGACTACTTCCACTACACCCTATAACCTTTAGAAAAAAATCTAGTCTCTGCACCAAATTCCAGTGGACCCAATGACATAAGAACAAAAGGAATATCCATTGTGAAATATACTACCTCTGTACATCTTTGGCCTATATGATGAAATTAGGATATTAAATTACAACCTCAACACCCCTGGTCATTAGTTTAGGAGTTTGATGGAACTCATCTGATGGAATGTTTATACTACTGGAAATACTATAAGAGACCACCACCTAATGCTAGCTTATATGGTCTAGAATCTGACCTTGGTGATTAATGGTGAGCTGCTAAATATTGAAGTGTCTCCTCCATAATATCCCAACATCTACTAGGAAAACATAACAAATAACCACTAGGGATGTACAAATAAACGAGATCTTCACTTAGAAGGAAATTTCATGGATTAGTGGGTGTGTCCCTATTGGGTTCGCTACACATGTGAGGAGCCTGAATATCTCCTTTATAGAGTCATATTGTACAAGGTGGTGTAGAAATCCTAATTCTATGTTCACCAGCACCCATACCTCATTTCTGAGTTATTGAGTAGGTGGTCACCAGATACAAATTCCTTTCACCTCTATGGTGTAGTCAGGATCAGCCTTTAGAATCACCACACAATTAGGGGGATCTCCATATTCAGTGGAATATATGGAAAATTATTTCAAGTGATGAACACTTGTGATGTCATGGATCAGATCCCAATTATGGAAAAGGTGTTATTGGGGGGTATTTTAGACCACACAATGGAAAAATATTCACCTTCACCTATATATCACTTTTAAGACACGATTCATGATCTTCCTCAACATGCATTAGGGATAGATTCCAGGGAGGTTAAATTAGTTCCTAAGAACAAAAAAATTAGGTAATATTGAGTTATATTTATTCCTTTTAGTATATGTATAATAAATAGATCAGGGATTTAATGTGATGTTCTAGGTGGACTCAAAGGTGGGGATAGAAATATTCCCTACGGGTTTCCTCAGTGGATGGTTACTACTTTTCATAGATTCCCACATGGGAATGAGGCCATAAACATTCATTGTGGAAAAAATACTAGTGAATGAATTCCATATTGACCTTGTTGTATTAGTACTATATAATCTATACAGTATGATGAATTACATTAGTTAGTGGGAGGGGGAGGGGTTCCTTTTATTGTATGTTGCCCATTCCAGTTCTTATACTGGTAGGTCACTTCACAATTTGAGGTATATGAGTAGAAAAATATGATCTACCCTCTGAATACTGACTTTAGGCTATAAATACTCAACATATTTGGTATCTAACCTTTATATATTAGAAGGAATAGGGTGATCTCCATGATTGGATAATATTAGTGGTTCATTTTCATTACTTTATACACACTAACTAGAGATATTGTAGATTAAATCCAAGATAAATTTTAGTAGAGGTCATAGTTGGTGGTATTTAAGGGTTGTGTATTGGTTTCATACATCAATAACAACATTATTCATGGGATTTCATCCATGTTTTGTTTTACACCAAAGTTCCACTACCTCCAGTAACTAATGCTAAGGGTATACACCATAGTTCTTTATGAATGAAACACATGGTTTTCTAGTATCTTTGGTGTATGCTCATGAATGATGGAAGAAAAAAAAGGATAATTATACCAGTGGTCAATTCCCTGATTGGATTGCTCTAGGATTATTCATGAAGTTGGATAGCAGTGTATCCTAGGGCAACGATGAGTTAGCCAATGATTTGGCTAGATCCACTGGAATAATCCTAGGGGTTCCATAGAATAGGACGGATCAATGGAATGGAATCCCAAAAATCAAGCATAAAGGATCATACTAAAGTAGTGTAGGTCGCTAAGGGAGATTTTAGTCCTGCTACACATCATTAAGTTGAGGCCTCTGGGTCAATTACACCCTCTAATAAAGGGATCACCGAGAAGTGGGTCTAAGAAGGAAGAATACTTTATGACTATATATAATACACCTAAAATGGATTTAAGGAAGTTACTATGCTTCAATAGTGTAATACTAAAGAATATGGCCTTCCTTAAATCCTAGATTACTAAGATAAGTTGAGGCTATTATTCAAAAAAATAAAAATGTGTTGGATGATCTAGATAAGAGGTACACTCTTACTTGGCCTTGGATATGCTAGAGTCAATCTCATAGTACTCTAATAAAAAATTATGCATTAAATACAATATCTAGAGGTGTTAGTACACTTCTAGGTTAGGGGGAATTATTCTCTAATAGGGTGATTACCATACTCATAGGTAAGATCTTTAAATTCTCAAAAAACATAGTATCATATAGGGATGAAAATATAACAGATTCCAGTGATTAAAAATCTTAGAGAATTGATGTGGAGCATTTAGACTATTCAATTACGGGTGAATAATATTCTATAACTGGTGAAGAGTTAGGATAAATATCATCGGACACTTACACTCCCATAACCATAAAATTTAATAAAATCATGTAACTTTTAATAAAATTTATTTTTATTTGCATAATTGTATAGTAATTTCAAGTGGGGAAGCTTCAGAATAGCCTCTAGTATGTTCACTAAGGAGGAAAAAAGTATCCCCAAGTGGTTAGGAAGTGGGTTTAGTATCACCTGAATCCTTGTACTTTCTAGTGGTCTAGGGAGTTATTCCTACCAATTATATGAGGTCACTTCCAACCATTACAAACGTAAAATATCCTATGAAGCTAAAAAATTCACCTACTATGTGGTTTGGGAGGTAAATTCTAATTATCATTTTTTCTTCTAAGTAATTTTAAAAATTTCCACCATCTTTCTTAGTTTTTTCTTTTCATTACCTGTATACCTAGACAAGGAGAACTCTATGATGAATACTGATTTTTTTACTGAGATTCAGGGGTATCTAATTGTATAACTTGCATCTGGTACTTAAAACCTTAACCTGCTATAGGAAATGACAACCGAGGAAGGCCATGATTCCAAGAAATTTTCCTTCCTAGATGCAGGTGAATAAGTTCTCATGAACACCTATGTAAAGTGTAAGTATTCACCCTTCTTCATTTATTTATAAATTTTCATTATTCCATAGATTGAAATAATGTTTGGCTCTTTCTTTTGATAATATTTCCCATGGAGGAGTAGAAAATTGGGGTGCCAATGGGCCAAGAATAACTCATCACCAATATTATGGATGCAGATGTTTCAACTAAAGTTTATAATAATTATAATGGTGATCCTAATTTTTTTATGGGGGGTGGGGTATGACATTTAGGTACTATCCATTTAAGAAGAACCTTCCATAATCACTAAACTAGAGGCACCACTTGTGGAGGAGGCAGTTGGTGACCCAATCCCTCCTCAAACACTAGATCTCATCTCATCATAAGTGGATTATGAAGTCAGTTTTACATCTACCTTGATTAATCAGTTTCCATAAAACGAGAATGCCCTTGAAGACGGGGATGACTTGGGGATGGATGCGGTAGAAGAAAAATGGAAGATCCGATGATGTGAATAGGAGAACATTGGGAGTCCCATAATACACACATATCTAGGGAAAATAGAGAGCTATATAGGAATCCACTTCCATTATATGGTAAAATTAGGAGATGTTGGTGTTGACTACCATGAACTCTATACAATAGATCATGATTTCTTGGATGAGAGGGAGTATCTGGAGGTATAATAGTTTGACTCTATTAGGGGTGTGCCCGTGGATAATTATATGATGACTCTTTGGGCAGCTTAGTAGAATATTTCTTAAAGGGAGGAAGTAAAGTGTTAACTATTAGTACTCAACCAAATGTAGGGGGATAAGTATATGCACCTAAAGAATCAGTTGGATGTAGTTGAACTTTATCTGGTTCAAACTTCACCTCGAATAATAGAGAGTAGGGCTCAGTAGGATGGGTTCTATATGTGGGTGGCTTAAGTGTGCCCATAGGTAGAGTAATAACTAGTTTAGTAGGTCAGGATACAGAAATATATCAACTCCTCTAAGTAAAGGCTGTCTGATCCCAATAAGGTGATAGCTAAAGCATAATTTTAGGCCAATTTTTCATCAAAGGAGAGGCTCTACCATGTGGAAAACCCTCTTAATTCTTCCAAGTAAAAGAATTAATACTTGTTTAAACTATCTATTTTGAGTTATGCATCTCAATACTATTAATCAAATAATCATAAAAAAACCTTGAATCCCACTTGAGTCATTCTTGATGTTTTAAGTAAGATATAAATAGAATATTTTTTATATTATATGAGAGTTTATAATAAGGGATGGAAATTTAGGTCTATAATGTTAAACTAAACACCATGAGGGAACCTGTAGAGATGGGTGGAACCAATTTGGTATGATTATAAATGTTTTATTCACCCTATCATCATGTAGGATGTATGGGGGTGCAACACTAAGTGTGTTAGAACCCTACTTAATAAAAGACAAGCGATATAAATCTAAGTTGTGACTTTGAGAATCTAAATAAATGAATGAAAAGGGTAGATATGATAGAGATGACCATTAACCAAGTTTAAAACACATGTTCTATAACCAAATCATCGAGGATGATTCCTTAGGGATATATACATTAGATAAGAGGCAAGTTGAGATGAGGAAACCATTCCATCACTTTATGGGATTTTGTTTAGAAATGTTGAGAGTGGTTCCTTATGGGCATGTCCCATAGATAAGAGGATAACCAAGACTAGGGAACCATAAAATCACTATAAGAGAGTTTTTTTGGAAATGGAAGGGGATAAAGATTCAAATATGGGGGACAAAAAGTGTGTTTATGAAATAGAGGGATGCTTAAGAAGAGTTCAACCACTCTTAGGGTTACTTCATTGTGTATTGATGAAATCAATGGGGAATATCAAAATAGATGGAGAAAATGTGGTCCAACAAGATTTGGACCAACTAAAAATGCCTATTAGGTGCAAGACATGAGAATGGGATTTAGTCTTGATATAGGGAGGAGGGAAGCCTTTGAGCGGCCTCGCTCTCCAATATTCCTGAGCTAGGTTTTCCTCTAGTGGCAATTCATAGGGGGAGGCATATGTTCTATATCTAGCTTCACCTACCCCTCAACTCTTTGCTCCTCTTTTCCTTCTTTTCTTCCCACTGGTCACCTATTTCTCTTAGTTCTCTCATCACTCATGAATCCTATTCTTATTACCCTTCCTCCATTGGATTTTTTGATTCCTTTCGGTGGTGTAGGAGATCCTTGCCTTGGTCTGCCTTGTTATTTATTATCTTTCCCCTATCCTCCTCCCCCACTTTCCTAATGTTTTTTGCTGGTGGGACTTTGTTCACCTGTTACTTACTCTTTTTTCATTTCCTTGTGCATCAAACCTCCATTTTGGGTCTCTATGTGGGTACTTCAGGCAGATTGAGTCGGCTCCATTGAGGGTGTTCAAGGTTTTTCTTCTCCTATACCCTTGTTTTTCAACCCATCATGCTCGAACCTATCTTGGTCAGGACCGATGCTGGTTTCGAGACATATTGGGATGGTGTTGGATGGGGACTAGAAGTGGTCTCAGTGCATTTTGGTCACCAGAGTTCGTTTCTTTCACTCCATTTTTGTTTCTTTATTCTTTGTCCATAGTGGTGTTTCTTATAACATTGTCTTCCTTCTTTCATTTGGATTTTTTTTTTCATTTTTTGGTGTTTTTCAGATAGATTTTTCTATGGTTATTTTATCGGGTTTTCTATGGTATGGTGTTTAGTTGTGGTTTGCTACAGTGACAACATCGACGTTTCATTTTGGATGATATCAATGACTACGATTCACACAGATGAAATGGCCATCATTGATGACTCTATTTGTTTCAGATATGTGAAAGGTATTGTGATGATGGTGAGATGGTATAAGTTCTGTGGTAGTGTTCTGATGTTGTGGAGGGACATTAGCCGGTGGGTACTCGCTGATAGTGGAGCTGTCAATGGTGTGGTTGACTGTCAGGGGGAGTGGCTCAAGGCAATGCCACTTGAGTTTTCTAGTCCCAAGAAGATGTGATGGTGTTAGGTTCAATGAGTTATTTTTGGATTATCAAATTTTGTTATTGTGGTTTGGGTCATGGTGTGTGGCCCAAGGTGGTGGAGGTGATATGATGGTTACTGTTTAAAATTTGAATTTTGAATTTTGAATTTTTTTTATCAATGGTCGGTGAATTTGGATGTGTATAACGCTGAAGAGGTGAAGATGGTTGTGATGGGTTGATGGAGTCGATTTTGGCCAAATATCAGGTGGTTCATGTTTTTTTTGAATATGGTCACTGTTGTTTATGTATGTTTTTTTTAAAGTTTGGAAGTCTGGTTTATTTTAATTATGAATTGTGTGGTTATTAGTAAACCAAAAAGTGGATTTTATAAATTCTAAAAAAGATATTTGGAGGAGGATATAGGGAGGATATTGATTAAATATTTGAGACTACTTAGTTTATGGTCACATAGCTATGACCAAATAGGGATAATGGTTTAATATAGTGACCTAATCCTTTTACACATATTATTACATTATTTTTAACATAAACATCCATTAATTACAACCTAATTATAATAAGGCCTAGTTCCTTTAGAAGACTAAGTTCACAATACATCAAAGTGAGACTAAAATAAAACTTATTTATATTATTTTATATAATGAGATCCTAAATCCTTTTGATCTCATAAAATTGTGTGGGATAACCTAAAAAATACATAGACAAAAGGGTTTAGCTAAAAATACCAGAAAGGGAATAAACATGATAAAGAAACATAATGTGTGAATCAAAGGTATGACATGAATTAATAAAATAAAAGTATCATGAGTAATAAAATGGAATAATAAATTAAATTACATGGTATCATAATATAATGACATCATAGGAAATATGGTAGAAACATATAACAGGACATAAACTTGATTCAAGGATAACTACCTAGACAATATCTCATGGTGGACAAAGTCCCATAATGGATTTGGTTTACTCCATAATCCTATAAATGATGCCTCATGAGACTCAATATTTACACAATGAATTGGATAACTATATAGGTTCACCCATCATAACATGTTCATGATTATTTTTTCCACAAAATGAAATCATTTATAAGGCATAAACATAAAAATTACCCATGGAAAGAAATGGGTTGCAAAATCTTTCCTCATATCATAATCAAAGAAAAATTCAGAATGAAGGCATTTGAGAGATGAACATTGGTAATGTATTACCCCATAAAACTAAGGAATAATAATCTAGGTATATATTCAAGAGACATATATACATAATTTAGAATCAATCCATAATATCAAAGGTTGTCGTCATTGATAAAAATTTCTTTAAAATATTACATGGAATATTTCTTGAGGAAAATACTTTTTTCACCATGAAATAAATTATTTAAAATATAAAAATTTAAAAAATATTATAGAAAAAATTTTATTTGAAAATAACCATGTAAAATTTTAAATATATCTTAAAAGTTTTGAGTGGTCATGATAGTGAGAGATTCTGTTCATGCCGTACAAGTTAAAAAAACATTCCTTTGTAAAAATTCAAAAAAGATTTCTATTTGGAAAGAAACAAGAAGATTACTTTTAAAGAATATTGTAAAAAGTAAAACATGGGAAAAATTTCTTTGATAAATAAATTTATAATATTAAAATATCCTTTAAAAATTTTTATTGAATATATAGATATTGATGAAAAACCATTTTCGACCGAAAATAAAAATAAAGTTATCTTTTCTTAAAAGCATTTCTATCAACCATTATAAGTACCAAGAGAGAAAAATGGTACTATTAATTTAAAATTTCATGAATAAAAATATGAGAATAAAATTAAATGGGTTTATTATATAATTATCAAATAATTTCCTCCAATGTAAATTCAATCATAAACAACCCTGATTAAAATGATATTGAAACATAAACCCTTACTGCTTTGGTAAATTTTGAATAATAACTCCCATGAATAAAGTAAATAAATTATAACTTAAAATATCATTAATTATGAAGGATTCATGATATAATATGTAAATGTAAAATATATGCACCATTTAAAATAAATTAGGTGTATAAATGAACATGTATCTCAAAGAAAGAAGTTTTGAGATGAAACCCTTACCTCGAGTCCAGAATTTTTCATGTGTATATTTTATCTCCTATATAATAAACTTATATAAATTATTTTTTTCTGTAAGTATATTTTATTGGTTTAATACCTTATACTAAAAAAATTTTACTTTATTTATTTTAATTATTTATTTAATTACTTAATCAGTTATGTCCACGTCAGGTGCCTTCAGGATGCTCAATTCATAATTTGAAAACGACATCGGTGTGTTGACCATGATCAGAGGGGTAATTATTATATAATCTACATAATAATAATCATGAAATAATTATTTTTTTATACATAAATTATACTTTTAAAAATAACTATGAATTATTTTTATGAAAAATGAACTACGTTACAATCATGGAGGTGGTAGGTCATATGTATACATGTGTAACTTTTCTATTTTTCAAAGATCATGATGGAAATAAGGTAAGAGTTATTTATATTTATTTAATGATAATAATATCATAAATAGAATATAATTTCTTTAAATAAACTAAAATATACCATCCATGTGATGTGGTAATAAAAAATAAATCACATCGCTTTGCGGGGCAGTAGTCCGCCGTATGCATGAACGATGTTATCATTATTCAATGGATGGTATGGTAAGATGATATATAATATATTAATTTACAATAAATATTAATATTTAATTAATATCATATATAAACTTAATTTCAACACCATGAATATATGTGAGAGGTGATGATGGAAAAAAATTACATCAGTTTGCGAGGCGGTAGTCCGTCGTACACACGAATGATGGTTTTGTTTCCCATTTGATGGAAGAGGAGATGAATATAGGTTATAAAATTAATATAATAAAATATAATTATATGGTATATAGATATGTTATTATATAATCATGTTTTAATATTATTTTAAGGATTTTTAAGAAGAAACAAAATGCAAACGCTCATTTAAGAACATTACCTCTTCTTCGGACTGCCTCTTTAGAATTATACATAAAGCCTCCCTAGATTGGATTTATAATCAAACCAAAGAATATATAAAATGGTAAGAGAAGTAATTAAGTAATTTGGTTAAGTATTGTTTGAACAAAAAGGATTTATAGGTGTAAATAGGAGAGGGTAGAGGGTGATATTTTATAGGTGGGAGAGAAGAGGCACTTGGAATTTTGTAAAAGAAAAAGTTATTCCCATGTTCTACACATTAAGAAAGCATGAAAAATGTATAATTATTGAAACTAAGATGATATAATGTCAAAATATGTCCATAAAATAGTATTTGGACAAGTTTTAGGTTATTTTAACCCTTATCTCTTCAGTTCAACCTCTCAGTAAACCTGTTTTAACCTTAACCACAATAATTAATTTTTACTGTAGTTATTATTTATTATGACCAAAAATTAAGTTGAAATTATTATGTAATATTAATAAATATTATTAAAAATATGGAATAAATTTTTATAAATTCAATTCAAATAAGTGGTATAGTTTAATTTAAAATTAAACCCGTAGTTTTGATGAAAAATATCCTTCCAAAGAAAAAGTTTTGATAAGTATAAAAAGTTTTTTTATAAAAAATCAGCATAAAATCGATTCCAATGGCCTAAATTAGAATAGTAATAACATAATTGAACTAATTTAACTTTTAAACCATTTTAAAACAAAATATAACTTTGTAAAATATTTAAACAAAAAGTTAGTTTTCAATAAAAACTAATATTTTTCTCTATTCATTAAAAAATTTAACATTTTATAAAAATCCTAAAAAAATTAACCCTAAAATAATTTTGAAATGTTTATTTATAAAATGAATTTAATTTGTTAAAATAATTTTTATAAAAGTATAAATAATAAATTTTATTAGTTTTTCACAAAAATAAATAAAAATCATTTTTTGAGAAAAAATTATTTTCAAAGACTATAAAGGCTTTATCATAAATTAAGTACTTATTTATCAATATATTAAATTTACCCTTAAAATATAATTTTTAAAATTTGGTTATTCCAATTCATACTACAAAATTTAATAGATAGATTATAACAATCACATTTAAATAATAATATTTTAATAATATATCATGGTTTGTTTAAACTCAGTGTTTCTTGTTGTATATGCTGTAAAACATAATGGTATTTTGAAATATAGGGGTATTTCATTTAAGGTTTCACAACTTGGAACACAAATGTTGTATTTGTCTACATAATGATAAGGGAAATGGAAAATATGATGTGAATTAAAATCCAATATGCTAATATAGATAACCCTAGGGGAGGATGCACACAGTTTACAGTCATGATGTGTGGACCATGGGGTCAGAGTTTAAGGTCACATATCTTATACCATATCCTTATAATGGAATCACCGTATTTATTCTTAGAGAGGAATGGAAACCCAATGAAAGAATCATTATGAATCCTGATGAGATGAACCAATGAGATTTTGTAGGATAGACCAATCATGGGAGATCCAAACATCACTACATATCCCATTGATTAGGAATCAAGCCACACATAATTCTTAGGCCCAAATGCTTTATTTATAGTTATGGATCATGTATAAAAGGGGGACAAAATGTATGGGTTATGAAGCTCATAATTTCATATACTTTATTAAATAATAAATTGTTTTTAATCCTATTGATTTTATATTTTAAATGTAATTTTCACATTTTTAGGTTTTTGGAATAATTTAAGCTTAACTACAAAAATGAAACGATTACTTATTTTTATGTATTTTAAATTAGTTTGTTATTTCAACCATAACTTTTTGTACACACATCAAAATTATGAAATTTATTTTTGTAGGATTAAAACATTGATGGAATACATTTAATTCAACTATATTAATAGATCAATACAATCATTAATGGCTCAAATATGGTTCAAAAGTTGGGTCTTTAAATCTATGTATAGTTTTGGAGAGTTTCAAATATGAGACCATATATCCTAAAATAAAAAACTAAATGAGTTGAAATTTTGTATAGGAAAAGAAAAGAGTATTAGAAGTATTTTATTTAACTATGTAATGTCAAGATTTTTCCTCCTTAATGGTCATAAATTCATTAGAAATCATATAAGGGTAATTTGGTGAGTCTACGAGGACATGAATAATTTGTTTAGTAATATAGAAATAAGATCATATTCATATGGGAAAAGTGATCTAATTTTATTATTTAATTGATAAGAAATAGGGGAAAAACTTTATAGAAGATAAAATCCCAAGATTAGTACATTATATGGTCCAAAACACACCAAATTTCAATATGGATGACTAAATGAAAAACTCCTTGAATGGGTGTGGTAGTACAAATTTATAGGCATGAGTGTTGGCTCATCTTCCATCTAAAATTTTCATATGAAATTTTGTGCATTTTTTGACCATTTTATGGATGAATATTTGAATATGGCCTTTGAAAAAGTTTTTCCCATATGTATTTAATGTGCACACACAAAATTTAATCACCATTGGCTATATATAGTCGAAGTTATTTCTACATTACTAAAGAAATTATTTCTATCATGGTAGAATATTCAAATTACCCTTCTATGATTTCACATGAATTTATAATAATTAATTAGTATAGATATTGAGATTACATAGAAAAAATTATCCTTGGCCTCTTCTATTTCTCTACACAAAATTTCAGTACATTTAGTTTGTCTATTTAGGAAATATGGGCCCATCTTCAAGAGTATTCAAAACTGTCTATAAATTTCAAGGCATGAATTTTGAACTATATTTGGGAATTTTATGATTGGATTAAGCTCTTGATTCATTTGAATGAAATTTATTCCACTAATCCTATAATCCTACAAAAAATAAATTTAATAATTTAGATCAGTGTACAAAAAGTTATGGTCAAAATATAAAAATGATTTAAAATACATAAAAATAAACAATTAGGGAATTTTCATAATTAATATAAAATTATTCTAAAAAAATAAAAATGTGACAATTATCCTTAAAATATAATTTTTGGGACTAAAAAAATTAATTATAGAATAAAATATATGAAATCATGAGCTTCATCATTATGTGCTTTAGGAGAAAAGGGGCATGTCACCAAACCCATTGTGAATCGGTAGGCGTTCCCTCCCTGAGGGTAGAGAGGGGAATCATCTGAGTGATGGGAATTAAAAGGATATCTATATGGATAAAAGGATAAATCAAAACACTAATAAAGTGTGATATTTATACTTTGTTTCTAGGATCAAGTTAAGGCACCAAGTTGTTACTACATATCCCATTAAATGGGAATCAAGTGGCATGTTGTTCTTAGGGTTGGTGTGATAGGTGACCAAAAATAAAATTGGGGCATGGTGAGTTACCAACACTATGATGGAGGTTTCCTATAAGGTGATGTCCAATGAATCATACATTTTAAGTAATGAAATGTGGATAATACCATATATTTTAATTTCATGCGACATGAATGATGATCACACAGTTCAATTTCATACAACGAGGATTATATTCTATGAGGCTTGAAGTCATTAAACTAGAAATATTGGGGTCTATGTAGTTTTAGATACATGAAACTATTAATATTAGGGGATATTTATTTTTAACATTTTGAAGTTAAGACTGTTAGAGGGTACCCTACTTTTGATGTTGATGCATCTCGATCATGTTGGAGAAATGATCAACCAAAGCCTATAATCCCATAAAAGTCATTATTAGTGAAATAAATAATGAGAAATGGAATAATACTCATATTAAATGAGATTTAATTCCATGGATGATTGGATGAGTTCGTAAATTTCATAGACTAATGCAAGTAAACCCATAAATATGGTTAACCAGTTGTATGTGAATATATAAAATTGATTTACCTTTCCAACATGAAAAGATTCATGAGAGGGTAGAACTAGGGGTGTTAAAACTCCACTCAAGTAAAGGGAAGTATAATAATGGTAAATTGTGGATCAAAGAGTTTTAATTGATAATTTATGCGACAATTATTCTAAGGATAATAATTGAACATGTTTGAAATAGGGGTTCCACTAATGTACTATAAAAAATAGGGGGAAAATATCGATGATGGTTGTTGACCATGTTTGACACATGGGTTCCACTATATTGATACTAAGGATGTTTCCTATAGGATGTGTACATGAGATGAGATGTGGGATAATATGGGGGAACTATGTTCTCATAGTATATCAAGGGGAGTACATTAAAAAATGAAAGGTTTATAAGGGAATTCGAACTCTAGAGACACAAATTATGGAGGTGAAGGAAATAAAGATTCTAAAGAGGAATTTGAGAACATTTTAGCTATACAAACATGCATTAAACATATAAATGAGGGTAACTAGGAATAATACAGTTTCTAACCCCCATGATACATGATAACGACTCGATCGTTCCTTGGGGGAACTGTATTAGTCCCCGATGCTTTGTAGTTTATGGTTATATGGATCAAACCATAAAGTTTAAGTTTTTGGATTTATTTATTAGACTATGGGATACTAATTTTTTAATCTCATGGAGATCAGAACATTGGGAAGCTTGATAAATTCCATATATACTAAAAGGGGAAGGGTAAAACCTATGTGAATTAAGAACCCCAATGAAAACATAGAAAAACTCAAGGATGAATACAAATAGTTTAAGGTTGTGATACTTAAACAATGGGAGAAACGATCTATATGGTAGAGGGGTAGGGTAAAATTTATGTGGATTAGGGGACCAATGTAAATATAGACAACCTACAAAGAATAGGTACATATATTAAGGTTATAACTCTTGGAAAATTGGAGGGTTTTAATTTAAGGTTATATAACCTTCAACCATCTCTTTTGAGAGAAGTATTTCCTTGATTCTAGGAAAGAAATGGGAAATTAATGAAGGGTAATGAAACATCAAGGCAAGGAAGGGACAATGAGATAATTTTATTTGGGTCCAAAATAGAAGATTTAGGCATCACTATACATATTATGGAGTAAGAATCAAGTTAGATGTAGTTCTATGTAAGTGGTGATATAGGTGACCAACTCTAGAGTAAAATAGGGAATCCTATTGAGAATTCAATCCATCATAGTTATATAGTTTAATAATTGTTCATAAATACATCAGTTATAAATATTAAGGTCACAAAACTAGGACAAACAACCAGGTAGTTTCACATCTTATGGTGAAGATGATATTCTACGTAGTTTAAGGTCATGCATTTGAGACCTATGTGTCATACAGACTACGTTTATATGAGGATGAACTATTATGATAATTTTAGACTCATATAGAATAAATGTAATTCCATGACCCCAATTACCCAGAGTCGGTGCATTATTACATAACATTGGCATGGTCACAAGAAAGATCAAGTCTGAAAAGACCTATTAGTTTAGTAGCCTTAGAATAACTAGATACATTAATAAAGTTTACATTACATCATAAAATGAAAACTACAACAACATAGTCTCCATAGTCCACACTCATATCCCCACATACTATCCCAGCAGGTCATTCATAAATTACTTCTTCACATCCTGGGAAAAATAAAACATTGAAAGGGGTGAGCTCAAATGCCCAGTAAGGATAACAATATAGAAGAAACTTTCATAAATAAGAATAAACATTTAAGGCAATGTATAACTAAAACAAAAGTATTTTAAACTTTAACTTTAACATAATATGGCAGAAATAAAATAAAATAATTCCATTTACTTATTCACATGGATATTCTACTAATCGAATAATCACATGCAATATCAATAACCACTTTAATAATGATGGAATGCATAATGCCAGACTATCATAACCACATATCCAAGGCCTCGTGCCAAGACTACAAATAAGATTTTGTCAAGGCCTTGTGCCAAGACACTAGCTTGTCTCATGAGACCTACTAATACAATTTTTTTAGAAGATACTTACGTTTAAAATTTCTCAAATATACTCCAGTGATTTTCTGAAAACATTATGCAAGCTTCTGAAAACAAAATAACTAATTCTGAGAATGTTCAACTAATTACAGGCCACGATGGGTCCACACCCAATCCCTTCCTGTCTACCACACTTGAGAGTTGGGTTTTCTGAAAACATTTTTAAGCTTTCATTAAATACGTATACATTTGCACTGGATTTTCATATATTTGAGAGAAATATCTCTCAATTTTTTTTGAAATCATTTAAAAATCACATAATTATAAAGGAAAACATTTACTTTGAAAATATTATTATAATATTGTAATGGAATCTTCAAAGATTTTATAATGGCAGAAAATAGCCGCACCCTCCGTATAAGTTAAAAAAAAGACATTCTTACCCTAATTTTGTCGAAAAGGTTAAAAAGGACCTTGTTTGGAAAATGACGGAAAGATTCCTTTATAAACATCTTATAAAAAGTCAAAAAGGGTATAAATGACTTTAAACCATATTATGTAAAATAGTAATAATGTTTTGAAATTCATTTTTAAGAAACATAGATGTGGATGATAAAGAGGCCCCAGTAGATAATTATGTATAAACAACCTCAGATAAAGAAGAGATTGTGAAATAACCATTACCAATTTGGTAACTTATGAAACATACACCCCATGAAATAGGTATCATACAATGAATATGTAAATACACATAAATTAAAGTGTATTACAAAATAATACAATTATGGGTAGTACATACACCACACAAAAGGTAATAGTGGCAATATGGCATGAATCTCACGGGAATAAGTAGTGAGATAAAAACCCCTTACCAATTTGGTAACTTACGAAACATACACCCCATGAAAGAGGTATCATAAAATGAATATGTAATACACATAAATTAAAGTTTATTACATAAATAATACAATTATGGTCAGTACATATACCACACAAAAGGTAATAGTGGAAATAAGGCATGAATCTCACAGGAATAAGGAGTGAGATGAAAACCCCTTACCTTGCACTTTCCTTTAGTCGAGGGTACGTTTAACCTCCTGTATGAAGACTATAGTATGTTATTAAATTATACCAGAACCATATTAATATTTATGATATCATAAATTATTCATTTATGACTTTATACTACCCATTTAATAATAATTTCCATGTTATATTAATAATTCGGGTAATAATTGCTTTCTTTATCGTACGTGTTTTAACTTGTTACTCTTGATTGTATCACTTAGATCATGATTTAAATACTTACAGAATATAAAAAAATGATTTATTTATCATATATATTTATAATATAAAAATTTATAATAGACGTATATATGAAATGGAAAACAACGTTTATGGAGACGGTAGTCCGTACGTACGCATAAACGCTGTTTCCGTTTTCATATAGTATTGAACGGAAGTAAGTGAATAAGATATATGTAAGCACATAAATATTTATATATATAAATATATATATATCCCCAGTATAATTATTATGTCATATATTATATACTTATTAGTAATATATATTTTTTATAATCGTCAATGAATAGTGAACTTGGAAATGAATCTCATCGCGTCATGGAGACGGTAGTCCGTACGTACGTACGAGCGACAATATCATTATTTTAATATTAAAATAATATATAATTGGATGGTATATCATATATAAAGAATCCTTATCATGTTATATTTATTATTTACATGAATTACACATCATTATTATACCCATCCAAATAATAATATATATTGAATAACAATTACACCACGACGTGGAGACGGTAAGCCGTACGCACGCACGTATGGTGACATGTCATTCAAAGGATGGATAGAATACTGAATATGGTTTTACCATATATATAATAACATCAAAGTATATATAATATACTGGAGTTATTATTTTATAATGGAAATAACAAATAAAGAAGAAGTTGAAGACGAAATGAACTTGAAAAAGGGTGGTGAAAACATTACCTCTTCTTCGGGTTCTTCCTTTTGATTTGATCAAAATAGATCCTTAGGTTGTATTTATGATCAAACTAAGGACTCTAGGTTGTATTGAGGAAAGTTGAGAGAGTATTTGGTCAGGTGTTGGCCGAACCAAAAGGCTTTGAAGGTGTGAATTAATGAGAAGGGGGAGTGCCCTTTTATAAGAGGGGTGAGGGGCACCTTTGGAAAAGATAGAAATATTATTTTATAATAAATTCATATTCGGTTTATAATGGCTCCAAAGTGGATTATTTAAAGTTTATAGTGGGGATAGGTCTAAAACCACTCAACTAATAGGATTTAGACAGGTTTGGGTTACTATATTAACCTTATCTTTAAGTATTAACTCTTAGTTAATTAGTTTCACTTTTACAATGTCTCTTTGTATTTTTATATTATATGGTTAATAAACTCACTATATACCTCCAAGATACCTTCAAGTGGTCTATTAATGATACACCTATCATGATATAAGTCTCTTGGCCGGACCTTATATTTTTAGGAATTTAATATCAATTAATATTATAATATTTGTTTTAAAAACTCTTTTATGTCAATTTTGACACTATTCAATAATTGTTTTTTGTAAAAATTATAACAGAATGATTACTTCCAAAAAAGTTAATTAAATAAATCCTAAAATGTCATAATAACCTATAAAATTAGTTTAATTCATAAAAAGTTTCAAATTTTATTTATTTGGGTGTTTATAATATCAATTAGTTTAATTTTTTACTATTATGGTAATTACTGCATCATCATTATGTCATAAATAAATTAAATTATTTAATGTTTAAAAATTATAAATAAAATATCATTATGTAGGAAATATTTTTATATTTATAATTAATATTTATAATCGAAAATAAAACATTTATAACCCTATGTAAAAATTGTTTTGCTAATAGATATATGCTTTTGTGATTTTTGTATTTATTTTAACTTAATTAATATAAAGTGTCATTATCACTTACAAGTGGCTCCATGGGGTCCAAAAATCGACCTAAAGATGCCCATGGTCATAAATGTATCAACCAATAAGGTTAGGACATGTTTTATGGTAATTTATTATTATTATAATATTATTGTTTTACCCTTATTTACCGGATTTACCCTTTAACCATGGTAAATAAAATATTTACCGAAGTAATTATTCAAAATGTCTAAAAATAAAATTTACCTATTTAAAAAATTTGTACATCCTGATTCCAAATATGGAATCCATTTTTCTAAATTCAAAACACATAAGTGGTAGAAATTAATTTAAAATTAATTTCCGTTGTTAAAACAAAAAGCGTGTTTTTAAGAGATAATAACTATCAAAAGATTAACACTTGTTTATGTCTGGTTTAAATGTAAAATTATGTACAATGACAAAATTTGTATTAAATGGTAAAAATATATTCTAAATATACTTTAAAACCACTCAAATTCATTATTTATCACTATTAATTATTTCAATTAAAAAAGTTGTTTTTAATTAAAATTTAGTAATTTTCACTATTCATCAAAATATGAAAGTTATCTGAAAAGTACCAAAATTTCACCCTAGGATAATTTCAATATTCCGAATCCAAAAAATGAAGTCCATTTTGAATGATAAAATGTATAAAATTTTAAGAAGTGGGTATTACTATTCATTACGGCTAGTTTGATTGGTTGTGGTGTGTTAGAACTCGATGTTGCGTACAACACACGCTATTGCATTATTAAAAGGGAAGCGTAACGTAGAAGCTTGGGGTGTTACAATAAACTAGGTTTAAGTTTATATATTTAAGACTATGGATTCTATAATGACCTATTCATGGTACTTATTGAGAAACCTTTAATTATTGGGAGGTGTAATGCACTCCCTATTCATGATGATCAACGGGTACACTCCATTAGAGTAAACCTTATAAATGGTGAATAAATCCTACCATTTGGGATAAAAATTTTGTGGTTTCTTTCTCTGTACCATTGGAATTCTTAATTACATCACCAAGTTACCCTAGAGGAAGGAGTGAACGCATACCTTTTTATTGAATGCTTGAGCCACTTGATTTTGATGGACCTTGAGATTGCATATTTCTTAGAGTATGTTTTCATCAAGGGTTTCCAAATCAGATAGATAGACTTGGTACATTTTATCTAACTTCAAATGGTCATAGACATATAGCTAAAGAAATGGTAGTTATACCTAAATGGGAAGAACTAGTTCTGTCCAGTATACCAAGGAGTAAGAAGTCCCTTTGGTGGAAGGCTGCGTCATTTTATGATATTCCCAAAATGCATTAGAGAGATTTTCAGGCTACCTCTTATTATTTTGATCCACAATATTCTAAATAATGTTATATAGGAATTCATTTAATTCCTCAATCTATTCATTAATTGGTCCAGGACAATAGTAGGTATGGTTAGATCAGATACTGTACTTGGAATAGATTTTATTTAGCTCAGAGGCTTGGAAGTTGGTTCCATTATTTGTGAAAATAGTGCGGGGTATCTAGAACCGATGAATGATGTTGGATTTTAAAAAATCATACATGGACCTAGTATTAACCTCCTTTAGTGGGATTACTTTATCCTATTTTGATAAAAAAATTAGTAGTGGTTATAATAAACTTGAATGTCATACTATTTCTAATGAGTAGGGAACCATGACACCTACTCACATAGAAAAGGGATAATGGTACTTGGTGGTGTTGGAAATATATGAAATCCAATATATAAATTTGGCATAAACCCAGAATGTGTAAAAATTCTTAGTAAATCCCATGCAGTCATGAACCATAATAGGCTTGAAATAACACAATCATTAGATTTGGTGATATAGCTTCAGTCATCTCCAATGAACTCACATGTCCCAGTGTGCAGCTCCTAAAAAACTTAAGTAATTTTCTTCAATTGTATTTATAAGATAAGGATTCCATAAAATATGCACTTATATAGGACTTACATTGAGTTAGGATCATCATAGAGGTTGAAATTTTCTACACACCAGTGAATTTTTTCCTACTCAGATTGACTTGAAGACAACATTCCATGTTGGAGGTACTCAACGAGGGGAGTCATTTAATAAGATGTTTCTTCCATATCATGGTAACTTGAGGGAATAAACTCGGAAGATAGGGAGAAAAGTTTTTTCACCTCTCGAACCTCTTCACTAAGAGTAGTGGGAGAAATCACCCTTCAATGCACCATGTGGATGATCAGGTCATCTTAGTCTAGATCGATAAGGAATGTGACTATGTTTTCAAGGAAATATTCCCAATAATTATAATATTATAAGATAATATATTCCTTCATATGATCAGAAAATATAGTCATCAACTCATGGGTGAAATCTAGAAAGGGGATGGTCTCCCATTTCCTAACATTATAGACACTATTGATATGCTTAATTACCACCCTAGAGTCACCCTTCACTTGCAACTAAGGGACATTGATCTTGAGGGACAACTTGAGGTTGGTAATAAGGGATTGGTATTAAGCCTCATTATTGATGAATCCCTATAAAATGAGGAATGAGTATAATATGAGGTCCTTTAAGGGAGTGATAAAGACAACCCCACGGATGGCCCTATTGAGTTTATGGTTACTCATCCTTTTCCCATTCAGGCTTTGGGAGTCACCATCAAAGTTCATTTTCCAGTATATCACTATTTGGGTGATGAGTAGAATGGACTCATTTATAAACTCATAGTCTAGGTTTATATCTTTAGGGTTTGGATGCACAATAAGTAAATATATCATCATTTCCCCCTTGATATCCATCTAAGGGTTGAACCTGGCATCAAACAATTAAAGGACCACTTTCTATCATTCCTATCACCCAATAAACATGTAATTACTAAGGATGAACTTCAGTGGGTCATTTAGAGAGATCAAATGGACCACATGATGCTACATATAATAACACATCTTATAGAGTAAAAAGACTATGGAAATATCATTTTTCTTGATAGGAGAATATTTGACCTCAATATCTATCATCATGTGATTGAGGTAGTATAAAATATTCTATGTACCCTTGTTGTTATTTTAGTCTAAGAACGTTTTGAGAGATTTTTCAAGGGTTGGAACATAGAGGATTAAAGTTTTCCCCTAGATAGGTAGAAACATAACCATAGGGTGCATCAAATACTTCTTAATGTCAATGAATGCGCCTTAACATTATTCATCCACAAATAGGAAATTCCTTTCTTTATTAGCTTTAAGAAGGAAATACATTTTCCTACTAAGTTGGTAACAAAAAACCTTATGTAAAATATATTCCCATCAAACCCTTACAAATCTCATAGATTTCATAAAGGAGTCTTCTAAATGACGCACTTGATATTTTCTAGGTTAATCTTGATGCCACTATATGAGAAAACAAAACCAAGGAATTTCCTAGAGGTGACCACAAATGAACACTTCAAGGGGTTCAACATAAAATAATGGGCACAACTCATTCTAAACACTTTCCCAAGATCATTGATATGATTTTAGCATTGGTGGTATTTTACTGCCAAATCATCTATATAACACTCCACCATCTTTCCTAGTAGGGTCTTGAATATGTGATGTATAGCCTATTGGTAAGTTATTCTAATGTTCTTTAAGATGAAGGGTGTCACCTTGTAGTATAATTTGTTAGGTCCCAACTATGATACTCAAATGGTCTAGAGGGTGGGGGTGGGGAAGGGGGGGTGAATCAACTAGTTTAAATTTTGTAATATAATTAATTATATTAATGTTATCAATTATTTAAGTTGTGAAAATTAAAATAATTACACACAATTTTTATATTAATAAAATTGATTATACATCTACTCCCAAAGAGTTATAGTTTTCATTAAATATTTGACTTTTGAAGTGGTTTCACAACCCAATTATAACCTACCTTTTCTGCTGGATCCACATCCATACAATAACACTAAATTTTAATGGGAAGTCACAAACCAATTAAAACACTAACTTTTAACCCAAATTCACAACCAAAAAACTTATCTTTTGAAGTAGTAATAACCCAAAACTAACTTTTTAAAATGGTAATTACATTTTTGAAAGGAAAAAAATAAAATAGAATATGGTTTAAGCATAAGAGAAAAATAAAAAGATGTAAGAGTGGGCTCAAAGAGACTTGCTTGAGGTAGTTGAAGTAGAATAGTTGAAGCATGGAAACTAGTTCTTGAGTAATGGATCATCTTAGTAAAGATTTTATAGGTTTAATTCTTCCTTGAGTATTTTCATATAGTTTTAAAAAATTATTTGCACATGATCATAAAATTATTTCAGTGGTTCAACAAAGTGCAGTAGTTGAGTATGTTATTATTCACATCTTATATATCCACCATGAGGCTTTGATCCATTTAAAAAAAGTTCTCAATATCTATACAATATTCTAAAAAATTTATAATAATTCAAAATACTAATAATAATTATACTAAAATTATCACCATGATTATCACATCCTAAGAGTTAGTCACTCCCATCATTCTTTATCAAATTATAATGAAATAATTTAAAGATTTCCAATTCATAAAATGATATTTATGAATATTGAATAAATTTTAAATATCTTCCAAAATAATTGGTCAAGGTATCCTATAAATATTATGATTTAGTTTCCTTAGAAAAACTTTTGAATATGAATATCAAAACATATACTAACTAAATAAATAAATAAATATATATTTAAAAAAATAACGCTGAGTTTCATAAGATAGATACATAAATATCATATGGTATAATTTTTTACATGTTAAAAAATATTTGTGAGGTAGATTTTAATAAGATATTTTTTAATAAATGAATATATTCATGAGATATAGATATAACTAATTTTTGTAAGATATAAAATATTCTTAGTGTTAATGTTTATATGGTTCATGAAATACTAGATGAGATTTTAAGGTTTAGGTCGTAAGGTTCTGATAAGTTATTATAATTTATCCTATAAGGTTGAGACAAATAGCTGTAATTTTAAGAAAAATAGTCATAAGGTTGATATTGAAAATCGTAAGGTTTATTCATATATGTTTTCATAAGGTTTAAAATCAAAATAACATAGTTTCTTTAGAGTCCTTTATGTAAAAAAAATTATACATAAAAACTACAAAAAATATGAGTAGATAAGTAACAAATAACTAATTTTGAGAGAAAATATTATTATCCCAATATGAAAATAATATAACATTAGGTTAAAAAAATTTCAATGGATGAGACATTTTATAATCTATATAATATTAATTCAAATTTTACAGAAGATTAAAATAGAATTTTCAGATGAATAAGATATTTTAGAAAATTTTATTTTTATAGAATATGAGTTTTTTTGAAATAGTAAAACCATTTAAAAAAGTAATATACTTACATTGTTCTCTAAAATCAGTTCATAAGAAACATAATGAATAAGAATTCATTTTTATTTACTCATGTCAGAGGGAATAAAATAAGGTTTTTTTTAAAAAAGTGGTTTTTTAATTATTAAAGAATAAATAAATAAAGTGGTGAGGAGCCACTCGACCACATGTTCATTGGGATACCCTGAATGTGGTGGCATCTTCATCTTCAGGGTCCATATATATTTTATGATATACAGAGTATCCATCCATGAAAGAGAGTACTTGAAACTCGGTGGTTTCATCGATAAACAATTTTATAACCTAGACGGGGAAGTTAGCCTTCGAGAAATGGAGGTTGTGGTACCAAAAATAGATATAGACTCTAATATATCCATTCTTCTTTGTGATTGGGAAAATTTTGGTCAAGTAATTGGGGTAATGAACCTCCTTGAAAAATATGGATTTAATCATCTTTTCAAATTTTACCTCAACCATGGAATTATGGGAAGGGTTTATCCTTTTAAGTTCCTACTTATACCCATGATGTCCAATGAGATCGTTAATACGATGGAAGATGAACTAGGAATTGAGCCCTGACATCTCCGTATAGTTCCACGAAAATACATCATGGTGATACTTAAAAAATACAATAACTAATCTTGTTTGTTAGAAGGAATGATGATACTAATCAATGTCAGCCTTAGATCCTCCTCTATACTGTGGTTCAACTGCATCACCTCATAGATGGAAGTAGAAAATCCTTCTTCAAAGGAAGGATGAGTTTCATCCAGCTCTTCCTCATCAGGATTATGAGGGATAAAGTGTGGAGATAATTCCTTAGACATACATGGTTTAGAGATAACTTCATCTTAAAATGTGGGGGAATATTCTTCATAAATAGATTCCTATCATTTTTTTCTATGGAAACTATGCAGACATACACCATGGATCTTATTATATGAAATATTAACTGAAAATTTCCACCCAGTACATCAAAACACCACGACTTAATCAACATATAGAGGGTTAATACCGCTATTTAATAGAAAAGTTTGAGACATCAGTTAATGTTAATAGAGTGAAATTTTCAATGCATGTTAAGGGTGTAAAAAACCCCCATACTTCGAATACATGTACATTACATTAATTATGAATAATACTTAATACATTAAACAAATAGACACCCAAATACCATATTAGTTTAGTGACTTTGGAATCATGGAAACATAAACCATGATACATAAGTGAGATAAATTAACTCGCACTAGGTTATTCTCAACTAGAAACCTTCTTAGACACATCAAACATAATAAGTATATTCATAACCTGGGAGAAAGGAAACATAAAAACGAGTGATATCAGATGCTCAATAAGGTTAAATAATAAAAATATGTAAATATACACTACTGGAAATAAGACTTTTCCCAACACTTGTATACCAACGGTTCAAAGAACCATTGGTATAGGTTATCTTTACCAACGGTTTGCATAAACCATTGGTAAAGATTTGTAACAAGTGACTTTTCCCAATGGTTTGATCAAACCATTGGGAAAGATGGGTAAAAAATCACTTTTCCCAACGGTTTGATGAAACCGTTGGGAAAGATGGGAAAAAATGAGTTTTCCCAACGGTTTCATTAAACCGTTGGGAAATATTGAGTTTTCCCAATGGGTTTTAAAAACTGTTGGAAAAAATATGCCCCAAATTCTCCAAAACTAGGCAGCCACCTCCCCATGATTCCAGAACCATTCCGCTACTCTCTAGAAGTGATTCCTTTACAGAAGCACTTGAGAAGCCCCACCTCTTCCATCGGATCAGCTGCTTCCAGGTTATACTCTTTCCATTTTTTATCAAGGATATAGTTCCACCTCTTATCAAGAATATCCTTCTATTCTCAAGGATTTCGTTATTCCCAATTTTTAGGGTTTTTGTAAAATTTTATGATTCACTACTCCACGAATTGTATACTAAAATCACTACATTAGTGTATGTCAAATTAATGTTTTCATTACACATTTACATTTATAAGGGCATGATGTCTCTTTATTGTGTTCTAATTTTAAAGATTCATAGTTTTTTTAATCTCAATTCTTCAAATATTACAGCTTCATGTATATGAACTCATAAGAAATTGTTTGTAATATTTATTGATATTATTTCATGAAAATCACTCCTTTCATTAAGATCATGTCAAACATGAAGATCTTGTTCATCTTAATTTTTGTACACTATGTGTATTACATAACAAGTATGTATCATGTTTCTATCAAAAGATATATATATATAAAATGACACACTGTTCACTTATCCTTCGCATAATAAAACATATGGAGTATCTTCTTAAACTTTGAAAAATAGTATGTGGTCCCTAATTAGTACTTCTTCATTCTTCATGAAACTAATTCATAGAATGTCAAATTTACAATATTAGTGAATATTAGTTTTTCTAATATAACAATTAATCATTATGCCTTTGACATTATACATGTGTTATTCAATCACCTTTTTAAAACACAATGACCATTTTCACTGATTTGGGGTTCCTCAAAATGCTTGGGAAAATTAGAAAAATGCATGTATTGAATCATGTTTCTCATATGGTTTCATGGATACAAGTTCATCTCAAAAATCATGACTGCATGTTTCAAATATCGCGAGGACCATGAGATTATTATTCTTCACACAAATGAAGTTGTTTTCTGTGACTATGTGTTTTTGTTTTCACTTTTGATTTGGATGAAAGGGGATATTTGTGGTCATTAATCATGGTTGTGGGTGGTCATTTAGGATGTAAGATAGTATGACTTCATTTTACTTGATATATCCAATATTATTATTGATTTATGTTCAATTTTATTATCTTTAACAAGTGATGTTGTTTAATAAGTTGTTATTAATGGTTGTAATAATGACAATATGGTATAAGGGTTCATATGGTGTGTATAAGGGTTCACATGGTGTGTATAACGGTTGACATGGTATCAGTGAATTCAATTCATTAATTTAAGCCTTCGTTCTCACTATCATGTAAGAAATTGAATGATGTAAACCCATCCTCACATGAATTCTTACCCTAAATAGTGCTCAACATATGGAATACGAGCTTTTGAATTCATCAGTTAACCAGGATCATATATTCCATTTCCCCCAAGATGACTGTACTAATATAAATTTAGGGTCAATTAAATATGGTTCTCAATGTAAGTTGTATATTATGTGTCCTTCTTGGCCAATACTCACTTTTATGAGGGTGGGGTGCTTTTCACTACCCATGCTGGCATGTGTAGACATCCATAAAAATGTTAGATAAGTCACAATTTTAATTCAGTAATGTTGTTATCATTGACATACTTTATTATTATTTTCAAATTTAAAAATAAATGTTTTTGTCTATACTTAATGAAATTAAATCTTTTTATAAGCCACGAAAAACCTATTAGTGTAGAAGCCTAAAATTTATTCACCCATGGGGTGCGCTTGACTTGGGGAAGTAATTGGGTAATGAAAGATATGACCATAGAGGTTCCAATAATGAGTTATTGAACATGAGTGAATGATTTGGGATGCCTATAACACATGATGGGACCTAAGGCAGGTGCCTCTTATAGACCTAATAAATATGAATATAAATAAATTTTAATTTAATTTATGAGTACTTGTTCTTTACATTATTTTAATAGTTCACTATATCGACTAGAAACTTCTTCCTTTATTGTTTACTTAAATGTATTTTCTATTAAAGTTAAATCCTATTGAATTGTTTATGACAAAATGACTTATATAAATTCTTTTTATAGAATGGAAATAAGTTGGATGTATGAAACCGATCATATCTCAAGCGATTTTCAAAACAATTTGGAGAGCTTTATAGATTTTGCATTTCACAATGCTTCAGATAGTGGGCGCATACACTGCCCATGTTCCAATTGTATTGGTAGACCTTGGTTGAGCCATGAAGAAGTCAGATACCACATAACTAAAAATGGTTTTCAAGCAAACTACTTTGTGTGGTATCACAATGGAGAGAAAATGAAATCTCAAATTGGTGATGATCGAAATGAAAGGACTGGAATGGAGAATTTGTTAGATGATCGATTTCTGTTTATTCATCATCATGGAAAAGAAAATATTTCGACTCAAGAAGACTTCGATATGAGGAAAACTGATGCTTCTAGTGAAAATGATGATATTGATAGGGTGAAAAAATTGAATGATGCTACCAGGACTCCAGTATATCAACAATGTAATAAAATGAAAAAGCTAGAATTTTTAATCCGATTGTTTCATGGGAAAACTATGCATGGGATTTCTAATACAGCAATTGATTACATTATTACCCTCTTGAAGGATCTACTTCTATATGATATAGATATTCCCTCAAACCACTATATAGCATGGAAGTTAGTTGAGGAACTTGGATTTTCAAGAAACAAAATTCATGCTTGCTCGAAAGATTTCAGTTTATTCTGGGAGGAAACCACTGAACAAAATGATTGTATAAAATGTGGCACATCCCACTGGAAGTCAAAATCTGATGGAACACCATCCCGCGTTCCACAGAAAGTAATGTGGAACTTTCCATTGATCCCCAGACTCCAGAATCTTTTTATGTCTGATGACATATCAATAAAAATGAGATGGCATGATACCAAGAGAAAGAAGAATAATGATGAGTTGGTTCATCCTGCAGATGGATTTTCATGATAGAGATTTGATGCTCGACATCTTGATTTTACAGCTGACGTGGGTAATGTGAGGCTGGGTCTTTCATATGACAGTTTTAATCCGTTTGGACAGATGCTTACTTCGCACAACACATGGCCAGTTTTTATACACATTTATAATCTTCCCCCATGGTTGTGTATGAAAAAACCTTTCACTTTCATGAGTATACTCATATCTGGTCCTTCTGATCCTGACATTGATATTGATGTATACATGCAACCTTTAATAAAAGAGTTGAAACTTCTTTAGGATGTGGGTGTGCGCACATACGATGCATTTTTGAAAGACATATTTCAGATGCGTGCTATGCTTATGTGAACGATCAATGATTTTCTGGCTTATGCAATGATTTTTGGATGGAACATGAAGGGAAAACTATCATGCCCAGTTTTTAGGAAGAATACAAGATCCAAAAGACTGAAACATTGATGTAGTTTCAGTTTTATGGGACATTGATGATTCTTACCAAACGATCATCCATATAGAACAAATCATCGAAGATTTGATAATACCATAGAGATCGATGCTCCACCTCTGCGTATGTCTGGAACTTATGTGCTTAATGAATTTAAAGATTTCAGTTTTTCATTCGGGAAGGGTCAAATGAAATCTGGAAGGAGAAAGAATGTTTCCACTAAAACCTGTTACAATTGGAGGAAGAGGAGTATCTTTTTTGATTTGCCTTATTGGTCAACCAATTTGTTACGTCATTGCTTAGACGTAATGCATATTTAAAAGAATATATGTGAAATGTTGCTTTTGGTTCTTCTAAATGTCAAGGGGAAGAAAATAGATGATTTAAAATCTCAGCGTGACTTGGTGGATTGGGGCATCAGACCAGAATTGCATCCTGTGCGTATCAGTGAAAATAAATGGAAACTTCCATGTGATTCTTATGTGATGACACCTTAAGAAAAAAACAATTTCTGGAATTATTAGAGACTATTATAGTTCCTGATGGCTATTCAAACAACATATCTAAATGGGTCAATAGAAGAGAGTTGAAGCTAAAATCTTTCAAGACTCATGATTATCACGTTCTACTGCATGAGTTGCTTCCAATAGCAATCTATCATCTTTTGTACAATAATGTAAGAGTGACTGTTATTCGGTTGTTCCATTTGTTTAGAGATCTTTGTGCTAAGAATATGTCCAAGTCTTTCTTTTAAAAAATGTTGACAGATGCCCCATTAATTTTGTGTGAGTTGGAGAAAATATTTCCTCCATCATTTTTCACATGCATGCTGCATCTGACTGTCCATATTACCACTGAAATACTTCTCAGAGGACCTATTTCTTTTCGTTGGATGTATCCAACTGAAAGAAATATGTACACATTAAAGTCTTATGTCTGAAATAGGAATCATCCCAAAGGTTCTATCATGAACGGTTACATGGATCAAGAATGTATGGATTTCTGCTTGATGTTTTTGTCTGATCTTACTACAAGAATGAAAAGACCAATGAGAAATGAAGAAGAATAGTATGATAAAATTGAACCTAGTTTTCCATCACTTACTCAAACAGGAGGAATTCCTGGATCATATACATTGAAGAAATTAAGCCATGAAGAGCGGGAGATGGCACATCGCACAGTTTTGTTCAACTGTGATTTGTTCGATGACTATATTAGGTAACTAAATTGAATATGTATATATTACATATATATCTGTTAAACTATTCATATTTTTTATCTACAGGGAACATAAAACAATGATAAATAGGAAGCATCATTCTTTATCTTTGAGAAGTAGAGAGACTTTTCATAGAAAAGAGTTTTCTGCTTGGTTAAAATTGAAGGTACAAATATTACTATTTAAAATAATTATATCAATATTTAATTAAGTTTAACAGTGATTTATATTGCAGGTATTGAGTTTTTCTACTGACTCTGTCTCTGAGGAAATAAGAGCTTTGGATTTTTGTCATAATACCGTGGTTCGTGACTGTAAATCAATTGTTATCAATGAGTAAAAATTTATTGTCACTGAACGAGAAAAGAACATGATAACACAACATGATGGTGTTATAGTTACTTCCACAACAGATTGTTATGCCAGTGCATCAGATAGTAGACCGTGATTTGAAAATTTGGGTTATTATGGATTCATTGAGAAAATAATAATATTGGATTATTACTCTCATGGACGAGTCACAATGATGAAATTCCATTGGTTTAATTCGATGATGAGACATGGCACATTTATTGATGATTGTGTATTTTGAGTAATTAATATGACTCGTACTCTTGCTACCGAAGAACCATATGTGTTGGCATCAACGGCTAAACGAATTTTTTATGTCAAAGACCCACTTCGACCTGAATTTGGTGTCATAGTTGAAGTAATTCCAAGACATATTTTTGATGATGGTGATGATGTAATTGACACTGTCCCCAGTGCCATTAGAACCAATCCATTTATTTCTTTTGATGACTCCAATAGCTCAATTGTCAGAGTTTATTGTGAACCTAAAGTTCTGGTTTAAAATATATAGAATCATTCATCCATGTTCTCAATTCTTTTGGTTTACCTCGAGTTAGGTTGTTAAGGTTGGTAATATTCAAATTGATTTAGTAATGATCACAAATATGTTTTAGATGACTTGAACGTTATGTGAATTTTCAATGTTTATTGGTTGCAGTTTTATTTGAATTTCATTTTCTAATTTGGAATTGAACTGTATTCAAACCTAGTCAAACAATATTTCTAACTTGGTGAACATTACAACCTGTATGATTTATTAAATCCATTAAAGATCTTCTAAAACAATTGATAGATAAATTACCAATGAATCCCCTTATTCCCTCATATATTTAGTTTTTTGGGTTACACATTAGTTTCCTTTTTCTAATTAATTACATATTTGTTTTCAAAAGCAGGAAATGCAGCCAATTGAAGAGAGATGAAGGAAAAAAATGATGTAGAACAATCATCGAATGGTTGAGTTGGGAATTCCACCATTAGTTCCTACAGTGAGTAATTTATTTAAAATATATATATTTAAAGAATATATAATGTAATGTGATAAATTTTTTTGTAAACATTTTTGTAGGATCCACCTATACATTGACAGTTATTCGACGAAGAGCCTAGTACTGGTCCTAGTACTCAGGCCGGTGGTACGAGGAGGGTTCGTACCAGAGGTGGATGAGCAGTTGCGCGTGCCCGAATAAACCCTTCCCCTCCCACTGACATGTCATCCTTCCCACATTCTGATCCCGGTGTTTCATTAGGGACACATGAGATATTTAGGCCTCCCATGTTTTCGCCACCTTTTGCATCTTCTGGCCCTTCATTTTCACATCCCATGATGATTCCCACTCCCCAGTCAGAATCCAATCATACAGTTGTCTCATTTTCTTTTCCTTATAATTTTGTCTCTCCGAACTTCTATATTCCATAATCTTCGACTCCTATTCCACCACAGTGTGTTCCATCATTTTTTATGGATCCAACGGCACTCAACGATCAGACTGGCGCAGGTATATTTATAGAACCCTAACAAATTTTTATAGTAATATTTATTTTCATTATAACATGTTTTGATAAAATATTTGTTTTTATTTCATGACAGATACATCTACTGACAGGAGGCGGGGGCAGGGGTGTACACACATGCGTTCGATGTGGAATCTCCGTACACAGGTTATGGTGGATTACAATGAATACAACCAAATTGTTGAGAAAATATGGCAGCAATATCGGAGTTTTTTGGCGATGCTTTCCAAATACTCCGACATCATTCCCGTCAACCCGCTATCGTGGAGACATTTGCCACATGAGGTCAAGGATAGAGCTTGGGCAGAGATATGGGTAAAAAAATTTGTTGTATTTAATTCAATGAATTATTTTTGTATTTATATGAATTAATATTTTGATGTCAGCTGCGATTTAATTTTCCCGATGGTGAGGGTGCACGACCGGAACGTCTAAAGAATTTAGTTGAGCTTTGGAGAGCCTACAAGAACGAGTTGTATATTGGCTGGCGTGCTAGAGTTGACACTCAGTTAGAGGCTGTACCAATCGTGGATGATTGTTCTATAGAGCAGTATCGTCAGATGATTACTCATTGGACGAGTACCCAGTTTAAGTTATGAATTACATTGGAGGTATTTAAATAATAAATTTCATGTTTTTCATTAATATTATCCTTTTAATTATCGAATTTTATTTAGGAATCATCTGGAAAAAATAAAAAAAACATTGATGCAAAAATATACCTCCACACACTAGGACGTACTTCGATGCCGGATCATGAGAGGAAGCAGGTATGACAATTGTTCATAAGTTTTCTTTATGAATTACATTTTCTTTTGTTTCCTCAATTATTTAATCGTTTTCTAAAGTTTTCATATAACTTTAGTTTTCAATGTCATTGTAGAGGAAAATATAGAATATTGAAGGACGTGTGCCTCGAGCAAAACTGTTTTGCTTGAGTAGATAGAAAAAGGATGGAAGTGCCGTCAACGAAGCGACTCAGCAGCAGATTGTAAGTTTTAATCTGTAGATTTTATATTTTAATATCTATTTTGTAACTTAATGATATATTTATATTTGTAACGGGATACTTTAGAGGCCCTCAATGCCCAAGAACCAGACAATTTTGGTCCAACTGATCACTTACATCAGGTGTTGGGAGAGGAGTATCCTGACAGAGTACACTACCAACCTAGGATAGCCCTGAAGAGGTATTAAACCTCCTCAGGTACGAGTTGTAGTGCCACCGAGCTACAAAAAGTTAGGGCACAGGCAGAACAGGCTGAGAAAAGGGCCACAGAGATGGAAGAACAGTCTGCTAGGGAAAACAGTGCATTTATGAAATTTATTTAATTTCTACGTCCAACACTTCCAGCAGAGGACACCCCAGCTTTTGATGAATATATGTCGTCGATACTTTCTATATATGGTGCACTGGGTGGTAGTTCTAGTGGTGGTCAAGACAATGTACAGTTTGACGATGATGATGGCGAGGATTCTGATGCGGAAGAGGAGGGAGAGGAGGAGGGCGAGGCGGATGGCGAGGGCGAGGAGGATGGCGAGGGTGAGGAGGAGGGCACTGAGGAGGGTGAGGAAGATGATGGGGACGAGGAAGAGGGTGATGATGATGGTGATGGTGATGTGGGAGAAATTGATCCGTTACATTTTTGACTAATATTATTAAGATTTGATGTTTTATCTATTCTAGTTGTTGGTTTTATCTAGACCCGTAGTATAGTATTGGATTTGAGTTATTTTTATATATTGTCTATTTTTATGGATGTTGTTGTCTTTTAGTGGTTGTGTGTTTGGGAACTCCTTGGATATCCCCCTCCTTTCTGGACCCTGGACAACCCCCCACCATCCTCCTTGGACCCCGGACAGCCCCCCTGACAACCCCCCACCCCGGACAGCCCCCCCCCCCCCACCATCCTCCTTGGTCCCCAGACAGCCCCCGAACACCCCCGGACATCCCCCCCACCCTCATCCCTGAACCCTAGACATCCCCCCAGATAGCCCCCCCGGACAGCCCCCCAGACAGCCTCCCGAACAGCCCCCCCATCCTCCTCCTTGGTCCCCGGACAGCCCCCGGACACCCACCGGACAGCCCCCCAGACAGCCCCCCCCGGACAGCCCCCACCCTCCTTGATTTCATTTACTACTAGAAAATCTATAAAATATATTTTATTTATTTTCATCATGATAATCAATGTAAATCACATTTACACATCTAATCAATATCATAGATTCTTAGTATGTTATAAAAGAGATGTATTTATTGGGCATGGCATTGTTAGCTTTGAAATGTTTTAAACAGTTTATTTTAATAATGTGAATAAACAACTAACATGATTTTTCACAACTATACATGGGTCATATGTGACGTGTACGAGCCAACCCGGGATCAATCCGAGGCGCGGTATGGCCGACACCACTCATAGTGTCACTCTTTTGTTTAAAATGAACTTTATTTTAAGTGAAAACAACAACTAGCATACAGAAAACAGAACAAACAAATTATGATTGTGTCGATACTTTATCACAACAATCCATGGGTCATATGTGATGTGTACGAGTCAACCCGACCTCAATCCAAGGCGCGGTGTGGCCAACACCATTCATAGTGTCTCTCTTTTGTTTAAAATGGACATCATTTTAAGTGAAAACAACAACTGACATACGAAAAACTGACCAAAAGAATTATAAATGTGTTGATTATTTAGGATAATGATCCATGGGTCATATGTGAGGTGTACGAGTCAACCCCGCCTCAATCCAAGGCATGGTGTGGTCGAGGTCACTCTAAGTGCCTCTCTTTTGTTTAAAATGGACAACATTTTAAGTACATACAGAAAACTAACCAAACGGATTTTGATTGTGTTGATACTTTAGAACAACGATCCATGGGTCATATGTGATGTGTAATAATCAACCCCGCCTCAATCTGAGACGCGGTGTGGCTTGCACCACTCAAAGTGTATGTCTTTTGTTTCAAAAGGACATCATTTTAAGGGAAAACATCAACTGGCATACGGAAAACCGACCAAACGCATTCAGATTGTATTGATACTTTAGTAAAATGATCCATGGGTCATTTGAGATGTGTATGAGTCAACCCCGTCTAAATCCGAGAAGCGGTGTGGCTAGTACCACTCTAACTGTGTCTCTTTTGTTTAAAATGGACAGGATTATAAGTGAAAAGAACAACTGGCATACAGAAAACCAACCAAACGCATTAAAATTCTATTGATAATTTATCACAACGATTCATGGGTCATATGTGACATGTATGAGCCAAATCGGGCTCAATACGAGTCACGGTGTGACCGGGATCACTCTAAGTGTCTCTCTTTTGTTTAAAATGGAAAACATTTTAAGTACATACGGAAAACTGACCAAACACATTCGGTTTCTGTTGAAACTTTAGGAGAATTATCCATGGGTCATATGTGATGTGTACGAGTCAACCTTGCCTCAATCCAAGGCGCGGTGTGGCCAAAAACACTCAAAGTGTCTCTGTTTTCTTTAAAATGGACTTCATTTTAAGTGAAAACAACAACTAGCATACGGAAAACCAACCAAACAGATTATGATTATGTAGATACTTTAGAACAACGATCCATGGGTCATATGTGACGTGTATGAGTTAAACCTACCTCAATCCGAGGTGTGGTGTGGCCGACACCATTCATAGTGTCTCTCTTTTGTTTAAAATGGACATCATTTTAAGTGAAAACAACAACTGACATACAAAAAACTGACCAAACGCATTCAAAATGTGTTTATGCTTTAAGAGAACGATCTGTGGGTCATATATGATGTGTATGAGTCAACCCCGCCTCAATCCGAGTCACAGTGTGGCCGGGATCACTCTAAGTGCCTCTCTTTTGTTTATAATGGACAACATTTTAAGTGCATACAGAAAACTGACCAAACAGATTCTGATTGTGTTGATACTTTAGAAAAATGATCCATGGGTCATATTTGATGTGTAAGAATCAACCCCACCTCAATATTACACATGGTGTGCCCAGAACCACTCAAAGTGTCTGTCTTTTGTTTCAAAAGGACATCATTTTAAGTGAAAACATCAACTAGCATACGGAAAATTGACCAAACACATTCATATTGTGTTGATACTTTAGGAAAATGATCCATGGGTCATTTGAGAGGTGTAAGAGTCAACCTCGTCTAAATCCAAGAAGTGGTGTGGCTGGTACCACTCTAATTGTGTCTCTTTTGTTTAAAATGGACAGGATTATAAGTGAAAAGAACAACTGACATACGGAAAACCGACCAAACATATTCATATTCTATTGATAATTTATCACAATGATCAATGGGTCATATGTGACGTGTATGATCTAACCCGGGCTCAATCCCAGTCGCGGTGTGGCCAAGATCACTCTAAGTATCTCTCTTTTGTTTAAAATGGACAACATTTTAAGTACATACAGAGAACTGACCAAACACATTCTTTTTCCATTGAAACTTTAGGATAACAATCCATGAGTCATATGTGATGTGTACGAGTCAACCTCGCCTCAATACAAGGCACGGTGTGGCTGACACCACTCAAAGTGTCTCTCTTTTGTTTAAAATGGACTTCATTTTAAGTGAAAACAACAATTAGCATATGGAAAACCGACCAAAAGGATTCTGATTGTGTTGATACTTTATAAAAATAATCCATGGGTCATATGTGATGTATAAAAGTCAACCCTGCCTCAATCCGAGGAACGGTGTGGCTGACACCATTCATAGTGTCTCTCTTTTGTTTAAAATGGACATCATTTTAAGTGAAAACAACAACTGACATACAAAAAACTGACCAAACGCATTCGAAATGTGTTTATGATTTAGTAGAAATATCCATGGGTCATATTTGATTTGTACGAGTCAACCCCACCTCAATCTGAGGCACAGTGTGGCCGGGATCACTCTAAGTTCCTCTCTTTTGTTTAAAATGGACAACATTTTAAGTACATACGGAAAACTGACCAAACGGATTCTGATTGTGTTGATACTTTAGAACAACAATCCATGGGTCATATGTGACGTGTACGAATCAACCCCGCCTCAATCTGAGACGCGGTGTGGCTGGAACCACTCAAAGTGTCTGTCTTTTGTTTCAAAAGGACTTCATTTTAAGTGAAAACATTATCTGGCATACGGAAAACCGACCAAACTCATTGGATTGTGTTGATACTTTAGGACAATGATCCATGGGTCAGTTAAGACGTGTACAAGTCAACCCCATCTAAATCTGAGACGCGGTGTGGCCGGTACCACTCTAATTGTGTCTCTTTTGTTTAAAATGGACAGGATTATAAGTGAAAAGAACAACAAGCATACGAAAAACTGACCAAACACATTCAGAATCTATTGATAATTTATCAAAACGATCCATGGGTCATATGTGACGTGTACGAGCCAACCTAGGCTCAATATGAGTCGCGGTGTGGTCGGGATCACTCTAAGTGTCTCTCTTTTGTTTAAAAGGGACAACATTTTAAGTACATATGGAAAAATGACCAAATGGATTTTGATTGAGTTGATACTTTAGAACAACAATCCATGGGTCATATGTGACGTGTACGAATCAACTCCGCCTCAATATGAGATGCGGTGTGGCTGGTACCACTCAAAGTTTCTGTCTTTTGTTTCAAAAGGACATCATTTTAAGTGAAAACATCAACTGGCATATGGAAAACCGACCAAACACATTCAGATTGTGTTGATATTTTAGGAAAATGATCCATGGGTAATTTGAGACATGTATGAGTCAACCCCGTCTAAATTAGAGAAGCGGTGTGGCCGGTACCACTCTAACTGTGTCTCTTTTGTTTAAAATGGACAAGATTATAAGTGTAAAGAACAACTGGCATACAGAAAACTGACCAAACGCATTCGGATTCTGTTAATAATTTATCACAATGATCCATGGGTCATATGTGACGTGTATGAGCCAACCTAGGCTCAATCTAAGTCATGGTGTGGCCGGGATCACTCTAAGTGTCTCTCTTTTGTTTAAAATGGACAACATTTTAAGTACATATGGAAAACCGACCAAACACATTCGGTTTCCATTTAAACTTTAGGAGAATGATCCATGGGTCATATATGATGTGTACAAGTCAACCTAACCTCAATCTAAGGTACAGTGTGGCCGACACCACTCAAAGTGTCTCTCTTTTCTTTAAAATGGACTTCATTTTAAGTGAAAACAACAACTAGCATACGGAAAACCGACCAAACAGATTCTGATTGTGTAGATACTTTAGCTCAATGATCCATGGGTCATATGTGACATGTAAGAGTCAACCCAGTCTCAATCCGAGGCGTGGTGTGGCCGAAACCATTCATAGTGTCTCTCTTTTGTTTAAAATGGACATAATTTTAAGTGAAAACAACAACTGACATACAAAAAACTGACTAAACGCATTCGAAATGTGTCGATGATTTAGGAGAACGATACATGGGTCATATGTGATGTGTACGAGTCAACCCCGCCTCAATCCGAGGCACAGTGTGGCCGATATCACTCTAAGTGCCTCTCTTTTGTTTAAAATGGACAATATTTTAAGTACATACAGAAAACTGACCAAACAGATTATGATTGTGTTGATACTTAAGCACAACGATCTATGGGTCATATGTGACGTGTACGAATCAACCCCGCCTCAATCTGAGACACGGTGTGGCCGACACCACTCAAAGTGTTTGTCTTTTGTTTCAAAAGGACATCATTTTAAGTGAAAACATCAACTGACATACGAAAAACTAAACAAACACATTAAGATTGTGTTGATACTTTAAGAAAATGATCCATGGGTCATTTGAGACGTGTACGAGTCAACCCCGTCTAAATATGAGAAGTGATGTGGTTGGTACCACTCTAACTGTGTCTCTTTTGTTAAAAATGGATAGGATTATAACAACTGGCATACGGAAAACCGAACAAACACATTTGGATTCTATTGATAATTTATCACAACGATCCATGGGTCATATGTGACGTGTATGATCTAACCCGGGCTCAATCAGAGTCGCGGTGTGGCTGTGATCACTCTAAGTGTCTCTCTTTTGTTTAAAATGGACAACATTTTAAGTACATACGGAAAACCGAACAAATGCATTCGGTTTCCATTGAAACTTTAGGAGAACTATCCATGGGTCATATGTGACATGTACGGGTCAAACTCACCTCAATCCGAGGCATGGTGTGGCCTACACCACTCAAAGTGTCTCTCTTTTGTTTAAAATGGACTTCATTTTAAGTGAAAACAACAACTAGCATAAGGAAAACCGACCAAACAGACTTTGATTATGTCGATACTTTAGCAAAACGATCCATGGGTCATATCTGATGTGTATGAGTCAACCTTGCCTCAATCCGAGGTGCAGTGTGGCCGACACCATTCATAGTGTCTCTCTTTTGTTTAAAATGGACATCATTTTAAGTGAAAACAACAACTGACATACGAAAAACTGACCAAACTCATTTGAAATGTGTTGATGCTTTAGGAGAACGATCCATGGGTCATATGTGATGTGTACGCGTCAACACCGCCTCAATCTGAGGCACGGTGTGGCCGGGATCAGTCTAAGTTCCTCTCTTTTGTTTAAAATGGACAACATTTTAAGTACATACGGAAAAATGACCAAACAGATTCTGATTGTGTTGATACTTTAGCATAACGATCCATGGGTCATATGTGATGTGTAAGAATCAACCCTGCCTCAATCTGAGATGTGGTGTGGCCGAAACCACTCAAATTGTCTGTATTTTGTTTCAAAAGGACTTCATTTTAAGTGAAAACATTAACTGGAATATGGAAAACTGACCAAACGCATTTGGATTGTGTTGATAATTTAGGAAAATGATCCATGGGTTATTTGAGATGTGTACGAATCAACCCCATCTAAATCCAAGACATGGTGTGGCTGGTACCACTCTAATTTTCACTCTTTTGTTTAAAATGGACAGGATTATAAGTGAAAAGAACAACTGGCATACGAAAAACCAACCAAAAACATTTAGAATCTGTTGATAATTTATCAAAACGATCCGTGGGTCATATGTGATGTGTACAATCCAACCCGGGCTCAATCCGAGTCGTGGTGTGGCCAGGATCACTCTAAGTGTCTCTATTTTGTTTAAAATGGACAACATTTTAAGTACATACCGAAAACTGACCAAACAAATTCTGATTGTGTTGATACTTTAGCACAACGATCCATGGGTCATATGTGACATGTATGAATCAACCCCACCTCAATCTGAGACGCGGTGTGGCCAGCACCACTCAAAGTGTCTGTCTTTTGTTTCAAAAGGGCATCATTTTAAGTGAAAACATCAACTGGCATACAGAAAACTGACCAAACGCATTCGGATTGTGTTGATACTTTAGGAAAATGATCCATGGGTCATTTGAGATGTATACGAGTCAACCCTGTCTAAATCCAAGATTCCGTGTGGCCGGTACCACTCTAACTATGTCTCTTTTGTTTAAAATGAACAGGATTATAATTGAAAAGAACAACTGGCATACAAAAAACCAACCAAACGCATTCAGAATCTGTTGAAATTTTAGGAAAAAAATTCATGGGTCATATGTTACGTGTACAAGTCAACCGAGCCTCAATCCAAGTCACGATGTGGCCGGGACCACCCAAAGTGTCTCTCTTATGTTTAAAATGGACAACATTTTAAGTACATATGGAAAACTGACCAAAAGAATTCTGATTGTGTTATATTTTATCACAATGATCCATAAGTCATTTGTAACGTGTACAAGTCAACCTCGCCTCAATCCGAGGCACGGTGTGGCCGACACCACTCAAAGTGTCTCTCTTTTATTTAAAAAGCAATTCATTTTAAGTGAAAAGAACAACTGACATACGGAAAACTGACCAAACGCTTTCGGAATATGTTGATACTTTAGGAAAACGATCCATGGGTCATTTGTGAGGTGTATGAGTTAACCTCGCCTAAATCCGAGGCATTTTGTGGCCGGTATCACTCCATGTGTATGTATTTTGTTTAAAATGGACATCATTTCTAGTAAAAACATATGGTATATGAAAAACCGATCAAATTATGAATTGAATTTCAGATTTTGTTGAAACTTTAGGAAAACGATCCATGGGTCATATGTGATGTGTACGAGTCAACCACGCCTCAATCCGAGTCGTAGTGTGGCCGAGATCACTCTAAGTGTCTCTCTTTTGTTTAAAATGGACAACATTTTAAGTACATACGAAAAAATGACCAAACAGATTCTGATTGTGTAGATAATTTAGCACAATGATCCATGGGTAATATAAGACTTTCATGATTCAAACCAGCCTCAATCCGAGGCGCGGTGTGGCCAACTCCACTCAAAGTGTCTCTCTTTAGTTTAAATTGGACTTAATTTTAAGTGAAAACAACAACTGACATACAAAAAACTGACCAAACGCATTTGGATTCTATTGAACATTTAGGAAAACGATCCATGGGTCATTTGTGACTTGTACGAGTCAACCTCGCCTCAATATGAGGCGCGGTGTGGCCGGAACCATTCGAAGTGTCTCACTTTTGTTTGAAATGAATAACATTTTAAGTGAAAAGTACAACTTATATACGAAAAACTGACCAAACACATTTGTATTGTGTTGATACTTTAGTACAATGATCTTTGGGTCATTTGTGAAATGTATGAGTCAACCCATCCTCTATCTGAGGTGCTGAGTGTCCGACACCACTCGAAGTGTCTCTCTATAGTTTAAAATGGACTTCATTTTAATTGAAAACAACAACTGACATACGGAAAACTGACCAAACACATTCAGATTCTGTTGAAAATTTATGAAAACATTCTGTGAGTCATTTGTGATGTATACAAGTCAACCCTGCCTCAATCCGAGGCCAGGTGTGGCTGACACCACTCAAAGTGTCTCAGGTTTATTTGAAATAGACAACATTTTAAATGAAAACAACAACTGACATACAGAAAACTGACTAAACACATTCAGATTCAGTTGAAACTTTAGGACAACGATCTATGGGTTATATGTGATGTGTACGTGTCAACCCAGCCTCAATATGAGCTGTGGAGTGGCCGGAACCACTCGAAGGGTCTCTCTATAGTTTAAAATGGACTTCATTTTAATTGAAAACAACAACTGACAAACGGTAAACCGACCAAACAAATTAGTATTATATTGAAACTTTAGGACAATGATCCATGGGTCATGTGTGATGTGTAAGAGTCAACCGTTCCTCAATCTGAATCGCAGTGTGGCTGGAATCACTCTACGTGTCTCTCTTTTGTTTAAAATGGAAAACATTTTAAGTACATACGGAAAACTAACCAAACAGATTCTGATTGTGTTGATACTTTAGCACAACGATCCATGGGTAATATATGATGTGCACGAGTCAACCCTGCCTCAATCCAATGCATGGTATGGCCAGAACCACTCAAAGTGTCTCTCTTTAGTTTAAAATGGACTTTATTTTAAGTGAAAACAACAACTGACATACAAAAAACCAACCAAACGCATTCGGATTCTATTGAACCTTTAGAAAAACGATCCATGGGTCATTTGTGACGTGTACGAGTCAACCCCGCCTCAATCTGAGGCACGGTGTGGCCATAACCACTCAAATTTTCTCTCTTTTGTTTAAAATAGGCTTCATTTTAAGTAAAGACAATAAATGACATACGGAAAACCGACCAAATGCATTCCGATTCCATTGAAACTTTAGGAAAATGATCCTTGGGTCATATGTGACGTGTACAAGTAATCCCCGACTCAATCAGAGGCCTGGTGTGGGAGGCACCACTCAAAGTGTCTCATTTTTTTTAAAATGAACAACATTTTAAGTGAAAACAATTACTAGAAAACAGAAAACTGACCAAATGATTTCAGAATATATTGATAATTTAGGACAATGATCCATGGGTCATATGTAATGTGTACGAGTAAACCCCTCCTCAATTCAAGCCATGGTGTGGCCGGTATCACTCCAAGTGTTTGTATTTTGTTTGAAATAGACATCATTTTTAGTAAAAACAACTGGTATATGAAAATACGAACAAACGTATTCGGATTCTGTTGATACTTATTCAGTTTTTTATTTATTTTATTGATAATTGATAATTAAATTATGTATGTATTTAATTATGAATTGAATTCATGATTCCACATATAATTTTCATCTAAATTTTAAATTGAATTCTAAATCAATTATGTATTATATGTTAAATGTGTATGAATTTGTTCTCTATATGTATTGGTTATTTTGTTATTGCAGGTAGCAGAATTGAATGGAGGCTGTTGTGTAAAATTAGAGGCTGTTGTGCAATTTGCACAGCATAGCTTATGACAACGGTTTCAAACCATTGGCATAGGCTTATAATAACCCTTTCCCAATGGTTTACAAACCGTTGAGAAAGGTTTCTAGTGATTTTTTTACCAACATTTCAAATAGAACCGTTGGTAAAAACCTTTCCCAACAGTTTAGAACCATTGGGGAAGACTGAATTTTCATCATCTTTACCAACAGTTTGGTGTAAACTGTTGGTAATACTTACGCCAACGGTTTAACCAAACCGTTGGCATAGGTTAATTTTACTAACATATACCAACCATTCTTTGTAAACCATTGGGATAGGTTTTCCCAACGGCTTACTTCCCCACGGTTTGCAGAACTATTGGTATATGTTATACCAACGGTTCTGCAGCCTTTCCCAACGGTTCAGAACCGTTGGGAAAATCCCCATTTCCAGTAGTGATAAATTTGAGTATAGGGGTATGATAATGTGATCATAATATTAAAATATAATACCCAACATATCAATGATCATAAAAATAAATAATGGAATAAATTTTTATAGCTCATTAGACATGAATGATAAGTAAATAAAGAATATAATCCATGAAAGCATAACATAGGAATAAAACATGGAATTGTAGAAAACACATAAAAATATAATATGATTTCCATTGTAGCCAATAAATTGATACTAATACCATATTAATAGTATGGGTTCACTCCCCATACTATCTTGGTCGTCATGGTTCACTCCCATGGAAATCTTGGTAGAATGATTTCACTTTTGATACCATATTGGTTGTCATGGTTCACTTCTGAGACTATCTTAGTTTATATCATGAGATATAAATCTTTACCCAATGTATTGGAGGGAGATATATGTCCCACCAATCTCATAAATAAATCATACATTGATGTTCCACAAAATCATAAACAATTATATCATAACCCATGAAATTAAATGGGTATCATAAACATGTGATCATATCATAACCTATGGAAAAATATACAAGCTCACAATCATTTCATCATAGTATAACCCAAGGGATAAAATGGGTTTCTCAAACATCATTCTGTCATAACATAATCTAGGGTAAACAAATGGATTTCATAAATATAATAAACATAATCAAAACATAGGAATGATAGGGATATTACTAAGTAATGTGATCTTATATGGAAAATAATTTTGATAAAACACTTGAAATTGATTCTTGAGGAAACTATCCTTTATTCTTTGAAAATGTTTTCTTTTCTTAAAAAAACATGCAATTTTAAAAGAACAAATTTATTTGAAGATATCCATGAAAATTTATAAGGGAAAATTCATGTAAATAAGGCATCATGAAATCATAAAAATATATTCATGCTATATAAGATAAAAAAAATTTCTCATACTTTTGTTGGAAAAGTAAAAAAATTAACTCAATTAGAAAACAAAAGAAAGATTCCTTTCAAACCATGTAGTAAAAACTAAAAAATGGGTAAAAATGACCATAAACGTCCATAGGATAATAGTAAAACATTTTATGAAATAATTTTTAGAAAACATAGACAAGGATGATAATTAAACTCCAGTAAATACTTACGTATAAATAGTCTTAGATAATAATGAGATTGCAAAATTATCCCTTACTTAAAACCTTAAAAAGATTCATTTTTAATTTTTTTTAATTAACCTAAAAATATAAATAAAATTTACTTTATAATACATTTATATCCATATAAAATGTTATGTAAAATAATATCAAGAATATTGAAATGTAGAAAGGATAAATTATTTAAACATTCAAAGCGTCCCATACCACTTTGAACATTTAAATCAAAATTATGATATCTTCAAATGAATATTTAAATACCATGAAGAGATATATATTAATAATATGAAATATAATTGGGGTATTAAACACACCTCACACAAAAAATAAGCGGTGAACATGGCTTATATCTCATGAAAATTAAAAGTGAGACGAAATTCCTTTACCTTAGGCCCGATACTCTTCCTATGTGTCCAAAAATCATGTATAAGGGTTTTAAAAATATTATTAACTTATAAAAAAACCATAATAATATTTATTATATCATATATGATTCATTTAGGATTTTATATTACCCTTTTATTAAAAATTCTAAGTTAAAGCAACATTTCGGGTAATAATCATTTTCTTTATCATACATGTTTTGACTTGTTATTCTTAATAATATTACATAGATAACAATTTACTTGATTATATAATTTAATACCTGATTTATATATTATATATATTCATTATATATATATATAATAGATATATAAATTAAATGGAACACACTGTTCATGGAGATGGTATGCCATACATACGCATGAATGATGTTTCTATTTTTCTTTGTCATATTAAAATATTGAAAAGTGTATGATACATATGTATATTATAATTTCATTATCATATCTATGTCATATATATTACATATGTTTATTAAAATTATCCTTAATATGTTCCATGTATAGTGTGAACAAATTACATCACTTTGAGGGACCGGTAGTCCACACTTTCACAAACGATGTTATCATATAACCACAATATGGAAAGCATGAAGGAATTTTTAATATAAAATTTACATAATATTTAATAGGTTATAATATATATATTAAAATATTATTTTACCATAAAAATAGTTTTAATACCATCCATGAAGGCGTTAATGGAAAAAGAACAAAAACATTATTCACGGAGGTGATTAACCAGTATAACGTGGACAACAAATTCATTTCTTTGAATAAGAGGTGAGAAATGAAATAGATATGAGATATTCCATTAGAAACATAAAACTCTAGTATATACATGTATCTAGAGTTATCATGCATTTATGGATGAAGGAGGTGAGAGGAAAGTAGAAAAAGAAGAGAAATTAAGAGTGATACTTTGAGAAAATTACCTCTTGAATATCCCCTCCTTGAAAGACCCTTGAGGGACTTATATTTGGTATTTTGGTGTATAGTGAGTAGGAGAGGTTTTATTAGAGATTTTATTAGCTACCAGGATTTTTTAGTTTAAATATGTAGGTAAGGGGTGGTATTTATACTTGAGGAGAGGTGGGTTCAAGTGATTAATTTATTGATTATTTTATATTAAAAGATAACCACATTGAGGTGGAATTAATTTCAAAAAATTATAATTTCATTTAATTTTGGTTAGGATCGTTAGGTTCAATAAAAAAATCAACAAACCATTAAAATTTTCAATTTTTAGGTATGCTAAGCTTTTACATTTTAACTTTAACCCTTGTCACAATTTTACCTATACAACGGTAATTATTATTTTTACCATGGTAACTTTTTTATACCTAAAAATGGAATTGAACTTATAACATAATTTTTACCTTATGATTTAAAATATGGACTCTATTTTACCTAATTCAATTCATATAATTGGGAAAATTATATTTAAAATTAATTCCACAGACAAAATGAAATCACAGGTTTTTATATTGAAACGTTCAAAAGTTTGAATTGTTTTTATACCTAGTTTCAATGTGAAATTTATTCCAATGAACTTAATTGGATTTATATTAAAAAATATTATCTAATTAAACTTTGAAACCAATTAACAATATAATTTAATTTTATAAATAAATCATATGAAAAAGTAGTTTTGAATTAAAATACAAGATTTTTAACTATTTATTAAAAATAAAACCTTATATAAAAATAAAAAAAATTTATCCTAACCTAATTATTATGTTTATATTTAAAATATTAATTTTATTTTGATATATTAAATCTATAAAAGTTTCAAAAATTGGATTTAAAAAGGTTTTTCCATTAAAAGGCGGTAAAACTACCTTTATAAAAATATTGGATTTTATGCATTAAATTGGTTTTATTCTTATATTATACCTATAAAAACTATTATATGAATATAAAATATATTTACTTGGATATATAAAATATATAATAAATTAAAATTACTTACTAATTCTAATTAATTTAATTTTTAGGATTAAAACAACTTTTGATCATAATAATAGTTTTCTATAAAAATACTCTCTTTATATTCATTTGATTCTTATATTCATTTTTAAATAATTTCTAAATAATTAATTAATTTTATATTTTCTGAAAACGAAATATTTATATATTTTAGTTAATAATATTCATAAAATATAATTTAACTACTAGGTTACATCATATTTTAATAATATATCATTGTTCACTAAGCCTCGATCAAGCGTGTTATGCAAGCCATCGAGGAAAGTCTTTGTTGCGTGTAACACAAGATAACCACAATGTTCCATTTAGAGAAATTTAAAATTTATGTTTTTCATGTAATAAAACATAGTTTATTAATATAAAATAAACTATTTTCAATGTTACATGAAATGAGAAATATCAAAAAGATTAAATTAATTGGAAAAAAATCACAAAATCTCAGGGTGTTATATTCTACCCCCCTTAAAATGAATTTCTCCCTCGATATTTGTTTGGTTTTTCAAAAGATTACTACTTGAAAGTTTCATTTATATAAACCCACATCATTAAAATTAACACTAAAACTTTCTTTTAAGAAGGGATAGTTGGAAAATAATGATTTTCCAAAGTAAATCATGACTAGGTATCTTCATAAGATAACATAAGTGATGATTTGGGCATGAAGGAAAATCGTAAATAATCATAAATATTGATAAAAATCACTGATCACAAGAAATTTGGTGACCCAAATAAATTTAATAATCACAAAACCATAAACTAAGGAAACATGAAAGAGGTCATTAATACCATAAAAATTGATGATAATAAGATACCATTTTACATCACGATCCCTTTTCCTAATGTTAAATAATTTTCATGAGAAGATATAATTACTTGTTTTCAGTAAAATCTCACCATTGGTCACACCTTGAAAAATTTCCCCTTCATCTCTTATTCAAAGAAATGAAGTTGAATTTGTTATTCCTGAAGCATTATCATATCATGTGATTCAAAAATAGAATGATATGTCATTCCATTTATCTTTATCACAACAAAAAGGTTAGCACAAGCTATAGAATATGCATAAGTCCACCTGTAGTTAGATGATAATTTAATCTAAAAAACTTTATCCAGAGTTTAACTTATATTATCCATAAATAAAAAATTGAAAATCAAAAATTTTAGAAAGAGGTGAAAAAAATCTTTTTAAAATTTATCTCTAATAAATCATAATCTTCTTCTTATTGGTCACATTCTAAACATGTGAACACTATCGTCATTTATTCTCTTAAGTCATGATAATAACTTGAATTAATATATATCTTTATTGAGAACATGCATGTTTCCTTATTCTTAAGTCTAAAAATGTTGTAAACTCTATCAATGATTGGATAACCCACATATCAATAAATACTTAATTATTTCCAAGGTAACTAGTATAATCCAATTTAATTTTTTTAACAAAATGAGATCTTTCCAGGAAAGACAAGATCCCTATATAAGTAGAAAAAAGGTTACACAAGTATGAAGGTAGAATATTTACAAAAATCCCCCCTAAATAAGGGAAGAAGATCATCAGGGACATTGTCCTCCCAATAAAAGTCATCCCCATTGACTCCCTTGTTAGAAATCCCATCTTCCAACGCATTTTACTCTCTATAAACATGAGTGATGAAGTGATCCTTTGAGTAGAGAGAGTCTAGAAATTTAGTCCAATGATTGGTGAGATTCCGGGAGAGATGTAGGGCCCCAATACAAATGGCCGAGACAATAACCATGGAATCACATTCAATCAAAATCTTGTTCCAACCCCTACTCTCTTCTTGATCCACCGCTATGATGACACCATACATTTATGCTTTAAGGGAGGAGGCAATACCACATGATCCATAGATGCACCCAAGAACATTCCCCTGATGATTTCTATAGACAGCACCAAAGCCAGAGGGCCCCATATTACCCCTTGAAGCACCATCAGAGTTGATTTTGATACAACCAAGAAAGGGGTGATGCCATATTACTTCCATTGTTCCATGTGGAGGAGGAAAATTACCTTTCATCCTAATCCAACTGAGAACCGATAAGTCATGAATTGAATTTGCACAAAACACACCTTTCGGAGTCTCCACCTCACGGATAGCAGTGAGGATCCCTACCAGCACAACACCAAACCAGAAGCGTTGTAACTCATGTTTGTGCTTGTTTCTTGACAACCAGATTAAATGTACAGCTTTTGTAGCAGTAGCTAGAAAAAGTAATTGAAGTTGTGGTGACAACGTCAAAGAGAGCCAACTTTTAATGAGGTCTTCAGTTGTGTTGAAGTGATGTAGTGGGACCTCGAAAATGTCATAAAATACCCTCCATATTGCCAAATCCACATCACATTTGAGGAATAGATGATACACATCTTCCCTATGATGAAAGCACAAAAAACAGATGGAACAAAGTGAGATACCACATACCTGTAAGAAATAATCGGTTGGAAATTTTTTGGGAGCCATACTCTAAGCCATAATAGACTGAGAAGGCCTTAAGAAATTCCTCTACAGATTCCCAATCCATTTTACATCATTTTAGCTTCCAATATAATGATTATAATACCCTTTGGAGGTGATAATACCACTGACAACAGGTTCCCATGCCCAAAAATCACCCATGGAAGACCGGAAATAATCATACACAATCAAGGTAATGTGAGTTGGAAGATTATCCAAGCACCAAAGCTATTCCTTGATTGAAATATCATAATCCAGGTTAGACTCACCCTCCATGTCCAAGTTAATCAATTGATTCCCAGTCCAATTAGACTTCCAAAAATGGAGAGAGGATTCCTTGGAAACAAGCCAATGAGAGTCAACATAAATTTTTGGAAATATGTTATTAAAATCAAGAAACAACAAGGAATTAACATAGTTAAAATTTTCTGTTTTAAGCCTATGAATAAACCTGGCCCAAAGAAAATTGGTAGTAGTAGATTTCATGTTTATAAGTCTCCATAAAAACCTGGCCTGCAAAGAATCATTGAAACCCCTTAAATTTTTAATACCCAAGCCACCCTCATCATGAGATTTGCAAACCATATTCCATGGAACCATTTCTAGTCTTATTTCCAATATGCTGCCACTCCAGATAAAATTCTTAATAGAAGTATTAATACTCTTGATTAAAGCAATCATCGATTTATACACCATAAAAGAATATAAAAATTTGGAGATGTTAATTGATTTCACTAAGAAAACCCAACCCGCCATTTATAAAGATTTTCCTTTCCATGTAGAGAGTTGTATTTTAATCATGCTAACAATCCTGAAAAAATGACAGACCTTGGGTCTCCCCCAGAACATGGGAACTCCCAAATAAGTGAAGGGAAGATGTCCCTCACAAATACCCAATTCTCTAATGATATCATTTTTTCTGGGTGTAGAAAATCCCCTGCCAAAATAAAAAAATGATTTTTTCCAGCTAAATATCATTATCTCAACATAATGTTCATATTAAGGGTCATCCTTCCCTTAATCATGTGTTTAAAAAAACTACCTTATTAACTCAATCACTTTTCATGGTTATCAGTACCATTCAACATATTCTCTTAAATCCTTAAGTAAAAACTATAGTAGACCAATACATTGATGTTTCATTATTCCATAATACCATACAATTACTTATATAACATTATTCTTGAATTCCAATACATAAACACTCAATCATTCCACAACTTCATTGTCATACTCCACATCACCGATAGTGATCGCAAGAGATTCTTATTTTCCTTTATCCTTAAGAGGTTTCTGATGTCAATCACCATAAAAAAACTTCGATTTGGGCACTAGTTAGAATAATGCCCAATATCCTTACACATGTAGCAATGAAGTGGGGGGGGGGGTGCATTCTGTGTGGCTTTCTCTCCATTCACATTGTTAGTTAACTTCTTCCCATCACTTAGGAACCCAATTTCCCAATGACCTTCTTTTATGAACTCAAAACATTTATTACACCCCTTAATACAATTTCCTCCATGTTTTCCCACACTTAGATCATAAAGGAAGGCCCCTATTTTTATCTTCATGGTTTTTAGATTTCCATTTAAACTCTATCTTCCTCTTCTGTTCAAAACCATGTGATTGTTACATGACTCCAACCTCCATTTCAACCTTGATTGAACAATGCAAAATATCTTCATAGCAACTAAATTATTTTATGGGTAATTCCTATCTGAGACTTGAATTTAATCCAATGAAGAACATATCAACTTTAATTTCAAGATGGATGATAATTACAGAAGCATAACTCACAAGTCTTGTGAAATTGGATTCATAGGTACCAACAGATTTATCAACCCTTTGTTTTAACTTGAGAAACTCCCTATCAATTTTCCTATGTAGAATACGAGGAAATTACTTATTAAAGAATAAATTATTGAACTCGTCCCAATAAATGTATTCAATTTCATATTGTCACCTCATATTCTTGATTAGAGTCCACCACTGGTCATCTTCGCCTTCTAACCGATAAATAGCCAGAATAACTTTCTCATGTTCTAAAAACTTGAGAACAGAGAATATATTTTTAGTAGTACATATCTATTATTCAGTAATAACTGGATTAGAAGACTCGCTAAAATATGGTGGAGGTTGACTCATGAAGGACTCAATAAAATTTTGTTCCCTCTATTTCTCATTTGGAAGTCCAACATTATTCATAGCTTGAGAAATCTGGGTGACCATTACAGTGATATTTTTCATTCCAACTCCCATATCATTTGATTGCTCTGAAGTACATTCATTTTATTTTCCATCACAATTACCATTAACATGATTCCTTTAGGTTCCAACTATTGACTAAAACCAAAATCATAGAGTAGGAAACATTTATCATAATGAGGGACCACATAATCATGAAAAATTACTTATAGGATACCTAAGTCATGACACCTACTTTTAAATCTATGACAATATAGGCTTATCCTTTGATACATCCCTAGAAATATCCTTAAAATATCACTAGGGATATCACTAAGTTTTCTCATCCTTGTTTACAAAGGTTAACTAAAACTTTGATCTGATACCAACTGTAAAAAAACCCAAACTTGGTGTACATATAGATTAAATTAATTTTTAGAAATACTATATACATTAAATAAATAGGCACCCAAAGACCGTATTAGTTTAGTGCCTTTAGAAACATGGATACATAAAACCTAATACATAAGTGAGCCATGTTAACTCCTACTAGGTTTATATCAAATATCACCCTTCTTATAAATATCAAACATAATAAGTATCTTCATAATCAGTGGGAAAGGAAACATAAAAAGGGGTGAGCTTAAATGATCATTAAGGGTAAATAATGGAAATTTGTAAATATAAACAAGAACATAAAGGTATGAGAACGTGATCATAACATTAAAATATCATACATTTCATATAAAAGATCAAAAAAGTAAATCCTAGCATAAATCTTGAAATTTTATTAGACATGAATAATAAGGAAATGAAGAACATAATACATGAAATCATAACATATGAATAAAACATGGAATTATGGAAAACACATAAGCATATAAAATGATTTCCATAGTAGCCAAGAAATTGATTCCAAGACTATATTAGTAGTATGGGTTCACTCCCCATACCATCTTGGTAGTCATAGTTCACTCGCATGGCCATCTTAGTATCATGAGTTCACTTATCATACCATCTTAGTAGTCATGGTTCACTCCTGAGACCATTTTATTATATCTCATGAGATATAAATATTTACCCAATGCATTGGAGGGAGATATAGGTCCCACCCATATCATAATTAAATCATACATTCATATTCCACAAAATCATAAACAATAATATCATAACCCATGAAATTAAATGGGTGTCATAAACATGTAATCAAATCATAAACTATGAAAAAAGATACAAGCTCATAATCATTTTATCATAGCATAACCCAAGGGATAAAATGGATTTATCAAACATCATTCCATCATAACATAATCTAGGGTAAAAAAATTTATTCCATAAATAGCATATAAATAATAAAAATATAGGAATAATAAGGTTATTATGAAGTAATATCATCTTAGATGGAAAATAATTTTGATAAAACACCTTAAATTGATTGTTGATGAAAACATCCTTTCTTCTTTGAAAACATTTCACTTTCTTAAAAAAACACACAATTTTAAAAGGAAAAAAATTCATTGAAGATAACCATGAAAACTAGTATGGTATGTTTCATGGAAATAAGGTGTCATGAACGTGTAAAAATCCATTCATGTCGTATATGTTAAAACATTTTTTTGTATTTTTTTTTCAAAAAAGTCAAAAAGTAACTCATTTAGAAAAAGAAAGAAAGATTCCATTCAAACCATGTAGTAAAAAAATGAGTAAAAATTACTTTAAACATCTATAGGATAATATTAAAACATTTTATTAAAGCATTTTTAGATAACATGGACAAGGATGATAAATAAACCCTAGTAAATACTTACGTATAAACAATCTCAGATAATAATGAGATTGTGAAATTTTACCTTAATTAAAACCTTAAAAAGATTAATTTTTGAAGACATTTAAATGAATATAAAAATAGACATAAAATTTCCTTTATAATACCTTTATATCCATAAAAATAGTTATGTAAAATAATATCAAGAATATTGAAATGGAGAAAGGATTAATTCTTTAAACATTCAAAGCATACCATACCACTTTGAACATTTAAATCATAAGACAGATATATTAAAATAAATATTTAAATACCATTAATTTAAATTTATTGATGATATAAAATATAATAGGGGTAGTACATACACCTCACACAAGAAATAGGTGGCGAACATGGCTTATATCTCACGAAAATTAAAAGTGAGACGAGATTCTCTTACCATAGGTCTGATGCTCTCCGTACATGTATGAAACTCCTGTATAATGGTTTTAAACATATTATTAACTTATAATAGAATCATAATAATATTTATTATATCATATATTATTCTTTTATGATTTTATATTACCAGTTTATTAGCAATTCCAAGTTAAAGCAATGTTTCAGGTAATAATCGCTTTTCTTATTGTACGTGTTTCGACTTGTTATTATTGATCATATTAATTAGATTATGATTTAATTAATTCCATAATTCAATAAATTATATATATATATCATATATATTCAGTATATAAATATATATAATATATATATAAATGAAATGGAACAAATCATTCATGGAGATGGTAGGCCATACGTATGCATGAACGTTGTTTCTATTTTTCTTTGTCGTATTAAAATATTGAAAAGTGTATGATACATATGTATATTATAATTACAGTATCATATATACATCATATATGTTACATATTTTATTAAAATTATAATTAATACATTCCATGTATAGAGTGAACTAATTACATAGCTTTGAGGGGGCGATAATCCACACTTCCCCAAACGATGTAATCGTATAACCAAAATATGGAAAGCATGAAGTTATGTTTAATATAAAATTTATGGAATATTAAATAGGTTATAATTTAAATATGAAAATATTATTTTAACATAAAAATATTTTTAAGACCAGCCATGAAGGCTGTAATGGAAAAAAACATTATTCACGGAGGCGATTAACCGACATAACATGGACAACAATTTCATTTCTTTGAATAAGAGGAGGTGATAAATGAAATGGAAATGATATATTCCATTAGAAACATAAAAATATAGAATATAAATTATTCTGGAGTTATCATGAATTTATGGATGAATGAGGTAAGGATAAAGTAGAAAAAGAAAAGAAATTAAGAGAGGTACTTTGAGAAAATTACCTCTTGAATATCCCCTCCTTGAAAGACCCTTGAGGGCATTGGATTTGGTAATTTGGTGAGACCATTAGAACATTTACGTGGGGATAGTGATTAGGAGGGGATTGGGCTGATATTTTAGGAGCTACAAGGCTTTTTGGGTTAAAATGGGGAGGTGAGTGGTGATATTTAGACTTGAGGAGAGGTGGGTTCAAGTAATTAATTTTTTGATTATTTTATATTAAAAGATAACCACATTGAGGTGGAATTAATTTCAAATAATTATACTTTCATTTAATTTTTTTTAGGATGTTTAGGTTCTATAAACAACTCAAAAAACCATTAAATTTTATAATTTTTAGGTATGTTATACTTTTACCTTTTAACTTTAACCATTGTCACAATTTTACCTATACAAAGGTAAATAATTTTTTTACCATGGAAACTTTTTTATACCTAAAAGTGAAATTAACATTATAACCTAATTTATACCTTTTTTATTCCAAATATGGAATATATTTTATCTAATTAAATTCAAAAAATTGGGAAAATTATATATAAAATTAATTCCCCAGACAAAACAAAAACACATGTTTTTAATGTGAAACGTTCAAAAGTTTGAAATATTTTTATATCTAATTTCAATGTGAAATTTATTATAATGACCTTAATTAGATTTATTGAAAAAAATATTATCTAATTAAACTTTTCAATCAATTAAAAATATAATTTAACTTTATAAACAAATTAGACGAAAAAGTAGTTTTGAATTAAAATCCTGGATTTTTAACTATTGATTAAAAATGAAACCTTATAGAAAAATACCAAAAATTTATCCTAAAATAATTTTTATGTTTTAATTTCAAATATTGAGTTTAGATATACATATTAAATCTATAAAGGTGTCAAAAAATATATTTAAAAAGGGTTCACCATTAAAAGGAGTAAAACTACTTTAATAAAAATATTGGGTTTTATGTGTTAAATTTGTTTTATTATTATCTTATGCATATAAAAACTATTGTATGAATATAAAAAATGTTTAATTGGATATATAACATATATATTAAATTAAAATTAGTAAATAATTTTAATTAATTTAATTTTTTAGTATCAGAAAAACTTTTGAGCATAATAATTGTTTTCTATAAAAATACCCCTTTATATTTATTTGATTATTATATTCATTTTTAAATAATTTGTAACTAATTAATTAATTTTATATTTTGTGAAAACTATATATTTATATATGTTAGTTAAAAATCTTCATAAAATCTAATTTAACGGCTAGGTTACATCATATTTTAATAATATATCATTGTTTGCTAAGCCTCAATCATGCGTGTTACAGCATCCATCAAGGAAAGTCTTTGTTGTGTGTAATAAAAGCTAGCCTCAATGTTACATGTAGATAAAGATAAAATTTATGTTTTTAATGTTATAAAAACATAGTTATTTAACTTAAAATAAACTATTTTTAATGTTATATGAAATTAGAAATATCAAAAATATTAAATTAATTCAAAAAAATCACAAAATCATAGGGTGTTACAAGGGGATATTTTAAGATTTAGAACCACATATTATTCACATCAGTAGTAGGTAATCTGAGAAGACTTCTTTATTTATTACACAATGAAATGAAACCTGAGGTATGGGGTTTTTTCTATCAGATGGTAGATATGTAGTTAGATACTTCTCTTCAAGTCATCATAGGGATCTGATGAGATGGAATCCATGTTATTAGGGTCATTAAAATGGTCCAGTCATTTAAACTGGGGATTCTGTCCCTCTCTTTTATAATATACAAAATCTTGTAACAAGTTTAATATGATTCAAAAAGAAAATAATTATAATGTATCACCTCTACTTGACTATTGAGTGAGTATTTAAGATGTTGATGATATAATTATGGGATAGTTTCATGCAAGTGTAGCTGGGGTCTTACTATTAAGGTGTTAAAAGTGATGTCTTATGAGACAATGATTAATTTCATACTGGATAAAAAATATAAAAACTATTCCTTTAGTTTTATCATTTTTATTGGATTATGTTCAATCTTTCCATATCCTTGAATCATTATATTAGATAGAGATAAAGAAATATATTTTCATCCTATGTTATAGAGTTTCTAGGTTGGGTTGAGATTGATTCTAGTGATATTATACACCGAGAATTGACATACATCAATGTCATTGAGCTTTCTTGAGAGGTAGAGGGGGAATACATTGCCCTGTATGGTTGTTCACCCATATTTTTCTAGAAAATGAGATTATTTCCTGGTTGTCTTTATGCTCACCTTCTTCTATACAGCAAGCTTCAGTAGTGGCCGCTTCAATATTGAACTCCATATGGATCTTTAGGGCCTCTATGAGGTCCCCACACAATGAATGTGATAGATAGAGTATATCAAGGATTGAATGATGAGTAGGGACACCAGTGAGATGCTTGATCACACTATACTTCCATTATAGGTGAATATTTTTTTTCTCTAAATGGTTTGTTCCCCAATAGTAAGCATAGAGGGTCTATCTAGTAGAGAAGACAATTCTCGGTCAGCATTTACCAAATCATGACAATTATTAGAAATATGTTCCTATAAAAAATGGTTTACCAGGCGAATGGGACATATATCATCACTAAAGGATTCTCCCAAAGAGGTTTGTTCTTGTTGATTTAAAAAAAATATTGTTTTCTTGTCTAGAAAATATACACACCATTCTAAAAGATAACACCAAAAGCATTGTGATTTCCAAGGAAATTTTTTCCCTTATCTTGAGAATGTTAGTGATAAGTTCCAAGATAAATCAATTCGTATACTTCATCTCTAGGATTTGAATAGCGGTCCACCAACCCAATGACTTTGATGGAGGTATTTTTCTATTACATATTCAAAAATTACATCAGATTTTGATGATCCATGGAACTTTATCCCAATATGTGGTAAAAATTATATAAGGGTGAAGACTAGTATTGGAAAAGAAAGGGATCACAATCATTTTTATGATGCCAACAATGGCCCCTTTGATCATTAGAGGGCTATGAAGCTAATGGTTTCACTAAATTGGGTGAGCTAGATAGTGAGTGTGTTGGATGATTTAGCTATTTATTAATTATACCATGTTATTGAGCGATAAACATTCATTCTAGTCCATCATTGAACTTCTATACTTTTTGAATTGATATTTACATCCATTTCACATAACCTTGATCATCATCGAAGGAGGAAGAAATGGGAATGGAATATGCATGGGGATTGCATAACTCCACTATGAAAAGCCTACGGTGCATTGGATATAGTATTTGAAGATGACGTATTCTTGGATAGAGTGTCCAAGGAGACCATGGTAGGGGAAATAGTTGGAAAGGTTATTCTACTCAGATTCTTGTATCTTGTTGGTATTTGAAAGCTTGAGAAAGTTATTTTCCATGGATCATATAAATAAGAATGGTACTTGATCATCCTTGAAGAAGTATACCTATTCCTATGATTAGAGAAGGTCCTAGATTACTATTTCTGATGGGAGACTTTAGAAACTTTCTTAGCATGTTCCTATTCCTAGCAAGGCTTATTATGTTGGGACACAAAAACTCAAATCAATTAATGGGTTAGGGTCTAAATTATAGTAGCTATATTTTATTTTCTATAGTTCACATATAAATGGGAGATTATGGATGATATCTTTACATGGTCTATAACATGACCTCTTTAATAAATATTTCCCTCTTAAAAAACTATTGGAACCCGCCATGGTACTTTAGGGAGATGATAATTAGGAACATATCATCTCTAGAGTTCTCAACATATGTTCCCAATAATTATTCTTGTAGAATTTGGACATTGAGGGAGTAATTTAGCTCTTTTCACTAAGCAATAAATTTAGTGACATATTTGTTCTCTCATTTTTTTTACTTGGAGAGGTCGGTGACACTCATCCCATACAAGGTGAAGCTAAAATGATAGATAAATTATTTGAGAATATCCTCCCATATATTGATGGATCCTAGTGATATATTGTTATACCAGATAGAGGTAGGTATTTCCATAGTCTTGATAAAGTAGTGAAGCTTTTCCGCCTTCTATTTCTCTAGGGTTCCTAATATTGGGCCTCATTGAGAGGTGAAGTTCTTGAGGTGTCGCTTTGGGTCACCCATGTCATTAAAGGATACGAATCTCAGATTGATGAGATTTTATAGTATGGGAAATTGGTTAACACAATATGAGTAAAAAATGTTTTTTTAATATGTACTTAAGCTCACTGTAACTCCATGGCTTCTAGGAGAGCTGTAAGGCACTGATTAGCTCATAATGGGAGGATTCTTTATGAAATTCCACCTTTTAGGTAATATGTATTGTGAATTGTAGAATCTATGGTCTAGTAGTGGGAAGTAATAATGATCTATCATAAAGGTGTCCATAAATAATATTAGATCATGTCTCAGGTTGGTGAATTAACTGGCCCCATCCCTAGTCACTTGATCGAGGCATTTCGGTTGATGAAGATCTATAGAGAATGTGACAAGTTCATCCTAAACATCCTTATAATTTGGATGGTATCCTTATATGATCTCGATGCTAAATTGATTATAATCTTTAAGTTACTAGATAAAAGAAATTATTTGGGAATCAACATTAGTTATCCTAATGAATTTAGAAATGCCTAAAGATTTAACTACAATATTGGCTTTGTTGAGGTTCCAATGGGAATTTGGGGGTGTTCTCTTAGGAGGACTCCCAAAGCCCATGGACTATCCCTACTAATATGTGTGAACATATCCATGGGGTTTACCTATTTCTACTGATCTTGTAGGGTAAAATATTCTTTGCTTTATTCATCATCAGTATCATGCTCTTAGTTGTTATGAGGATCGACTGTGATGATATTCATCATATATATGGTTGGTGGTAAAGAGTTATTGACATTATTAGATAAATAGTCTTTGGAAAATTCTATCTCTATATGAGGGGACTAAACCCTATAGTTTCATACCACCCCCAGTAAAATAATGTCATTATGGGTTGGTGAGAGTTTGGGGAATTTTATTTCTTAACTTGGATTATAGAGAGAGAGTTTTGGTCAAGTTTTAAGTGGTATTTAAGATAAATTAGGAGTGTTAGATTGGTGGAAGGACACTCAATGTGATTCTCATGGTTTTGGTGGATAAATTATAGTGTGTAGATTTCCTCATTGTAATGTTACATAATTAAGGGATCATTCCCTCTACCTAGGGCTGATTACACTATGACCTATAAGAGATGTGTTGCGATAGAGTCTAGTAAGGGGTTGGCCCCACTGCCTGGGGGTGTTCATGATGTGACCCATAGGGGTGACATCAATGATGGATTTGAGTTGATATTTGTCTTTCTTCCTAGGGGTGGTCACATCATGATCCATAAGGGATGCACTGCAACCTGTTCAGGTGAGGGTGCACCATGGTGCAACCCTCATGGCCATTCCATGACCTTAAGTATGGTTATTTTTTTTAAATAGGGTTGTTTTGATTTTTTTTTCAAGAAATCCTATTTTAAACCCCCTATATCCATTAAATTCTATCAAACAGGTGAATAAGGAGATCCCTCCTTTGGGTATCCTATTCTACCCCTTTTCCTCCCTTTGATCTGGATCGTTTAGGAGTATTTAATCATGAGGTTTCTTGATAAGGTATCTCCCCTTATTCTATTTTTCTTTCACCCTTGTTCCTTTCTAATTTTTGTCCACTCTGTTAGGGTTTTTGGGATCCAATTCCATCAATTCAGGGTGGAATCAATCTACTTCTTGGGTATTTCATGTGTAACTCATAGAGGAGGTCCCGGGAGAAGATGTTCATGACATCGGTCACTGTTCATCTTGAGGTATGTTTCCCTAAATGTTAATTTAGGGTTTTTAAAATATTTAGGTTTAATTGGCCATTGGTCCAGGTGAATTAATTATATATTTCATGTGTCTTAGATTTAGGTTTTTGTCGGGAGTGGACCACAACCCCTTTACTCATGGTTTGGCACTATTATGTCATCTGGTGAGTTTGGCGTTAATTATTTAATTGTGGGATTTTAGTTTTAGATGTTGGGTTTATTAATTTAAGTGTTTTTATGGTTGTTTTAGGTTCTCATTTTCCCAAGTAAAGTTTGTATAATCTTCAGATCAATTATATATCATCATTTTAGGTAAGTGGCTCTAAGAAAAAAATTTAAATTAAAATCCATGATTTCTTGTCTATTTCCAACACACGATTTGAACTTATTATATAAAAAATGATATAACATTCACCTAATATTATTTATTAAACTTACTTGAGGTATATTTCAAAAAAAAACCAATTATAAAAAATTTGTTTTATTTCTTGATGAAGTTAAAGGGATGGAACTCATGTATTTATAAAAAGGTTTTACAAAATAAGTATGGGCTTGGTTTTTATAAAGTTTTATTTCACTTTAATGAATGTTTGGGTTGTTTTATATATATATATTTTTATATTTTCATTTGAATTTGTTCAGGTTGAATTTATAAAAGAATGTGGTGTCTTCAAAGGATTTAAATTTTTTTAGTGGGTTAGTTTTCAAAGAAATGAAATCATAATTTGGTTTTCCTAATGATATTTGCAAAGGCCATGTTGTAAATTAATAAAACTAGATATTTTTGATGTATGAAAACCTAATAAGTGATACCCTCCATGTTATTGTTTAAAAGCTAAGTGAGGCATTGATATCATGAGATTTGATTGGAAAATCCTAGTTAAGGAAGGTGTTTCATATATTTTTATTCTTGATTAGAAAGGAGATTCTTCTATGAATGGAATTCAGTGATGAATGTTTTTTATGATTATTGTATTCTATATGTCTCTTTATAACATTGAGATTTAATATTATTGATTTTATGACTAGTTTACTCACCATTAGTTGGTTGATAATGGGAACCTCAGGTACTTAGGTAGGGAAGATGAGGATAAGTAACACTACACATGTCACAACCTACCTATCTTTGGATTATAACACACTAACTAAAAAAAATACTATTATCTATATTAAAATTAGGACTTGATGTAGTTCTCCATAGAAGCCATCATGGTGATGGATATGGCCGGATATAATTGATTTTGATCATGGTAGAGTATTAGGAACTAAGGTTTTATTTACCTTATTTCCCCAAGGTTACTCCCATAATGAAAGATATTTATTTTTCTTTATTTCAGTGAAAATATTTATGTATATATTTGATTACTGATCTTTTAATTGAGTGGATTCCATTTCTTCTTATATTTTATTTTATGTAGTGATTTATTTCCACCGATGAATATTTTTATGTGAGTCGATTTATGATTATCATGTAGCATTCATCATCTTTGGGTATTTATATTATTTTTAACGGTATATATTTATCTCTCTGGTTCATTTTTAAGTGATTTTAAAAAAATAAATAAAAAGAAAGTTATTTTACTTTAGATAAAAATGTGGGTATTTGTAAATCATGATTTTTAAACTATTTATTTTACTTTAAATTCCATGTTATCATAATATGTATTAATTTTTTTTGTTTAAATGGGTGAATTTTTTAACGTGGATTAAGTGAATTGAGTGATGGTATATTGTGTTTTTTTTAATTAAAATGAAAAATATTACTTTTACAGTTGTATTTTTAAACTAGCATGAAAGATTTTTTACTTTTAAAGGTTATAAATAGGGTGTGAGGAGGATACCTACTGATCATTTTTTTCATACTTATTATATTAAAGATTATATATAGGTTCCACTTGAATTTTGTGGTTGATATTGGGATACTATTTCAAGTATGGTGGTGCTATCAAGAAAAGGAGAATTATTTCTTAGCACACACACACACACACACACACATATATAGACAATCATGGTATTTTTTCATTTTAGTATTTTATATATCACATGTATAATTACATGTTATATTTATCATTTTAGTCTCTCCTAGTTATAATTTTTGGGTTTTAGTTATTATTTATGAGTTATGTCTTATATTTATGCCTTAGTTGGTTTTTTATTATAAAAAATGATTATTTTGTATCTGTGGTCATCAAAATTATGGTGTTTTCATGATATAATTCTATGAGAAATTTATATTTTTTTCTTGTTTAATTAGGTGAAATTATTCTCACTTTTTTACATTCAATTTAGAAGAACTAGTTTCAAACCCATGGGGATCGAGAATGCCATTCAGACCTTTCCATAGGCTGGCTCGGGTACCCAGATTAGGGGGATCCGGAGTTGGTTCATGAAAAAATGGTATCAAAGCCAAGTTTTGTTTTATGCTACTTGGGGAATCATGGTAGTCTGGAGATAGGACTATCATAGCTCAAAAGGTAGGTATAAAGAGTGTCTAGATAACACTTTCAGTGTTGAACCTTGAGTTTCCAGTGGATGTTTGTAATGTATGATTCTAGTTTCAATTATGATTTTTCCTTATATATGGGTATAATTACATATTTGAATGAAGTTGGAGGGTGATCCAATGATCTTAATGTGTAGGGTTTATAGGTTATAGAGAATGCACATATTCCATGTATCTAAGAATGGTGTTTATTTATTATACTTTTCATTTTTCAATGTTTTCTATTTTCTTTGAGGTATTTCCATCCTTGAATTATGTTGTGTCTCATTTATTATGTTTTGAACATTGGTGTTTTCTTTTTAAATTTTAAATTTTAGGAAATGAATTTTGAAAAAATAACATCCTTTTATATTATGTATTGGTTTTAAAAGTAATATAACCCTTTATTTAAAACATTTCACTTTCTTAAAACACCACACAAATTTAAAAGGAAAAAAATTCATTGAAGATAACCATGAAAACTTGTATGGTATGTTTCATGGAAATAAGGTGTCATGAACGTGTAAAAATCCATTCATGTCGTATATGTTAAAACGTTTTTTTGTATTTTTTTCAGAAAAGTCAAAAAGTAAATCATTTAGAAAAATAAAGAAAGATTCTATTCAAACCATGTAGTAAAAAAATGAGTAAAAATTACTTTAAACATCTATAGGATAATAGTAAAACATTTTATTAAAGCATTTTTAGATAACCTGGACAAGGATGATAAATAAACCCTAGTAAATACTTACGTATAAACAATCTCAGATAATAACGAGATTGTGAAATTTTACCTTAATTAAAACCATAAAAAGATTAATTTTTGAAGACATTTAAATGAATATAAAAATAGACATAAATTTTTTTTTATAATACCTTTATATCCATAAAAATAGTTACGTAAAATAATATCAAGAATATTGAAATGGAGAAAGGATTAATTCTTTAAACATTCAAAGCATACCATACCACTTTGAACATTTAAATCATAAGACAGATATATTAAAATAAATATTTAAATACCATTAATTTAAATTTATTGATGATATAAAATATAATAGGGGTAGTACATACACCTCACACAAGAAATAGGTGGCGAACATGGCTTATATCTCACGAAAATTAAAAGTGAGACGAGATTCTCTTACCATAGGTCTGATGCTCTCCGTACATGTCTGAAACTCCTGTATAATGGTTTTAAACATATTATTAACTTATAATAGAATCATAATAATATTTATTATATCATATATTATTCTTTTATGATTTTATATTACCAGTTTATTAGCAATTCCAAGTTAAAGCAATGTTTCAGGTAATAATTGCTTTTTTTATTGTACGTGTTTCGACTTGTTATTATTGATCATATTAATTAGATTATGATTTAATTAATTCCATAATTCAATAAATTATATATATATATATCATATATATTCAGTATATAAATATATATAATATATATATAAATGAAATGGAACACATCATTCATGGAGATGGTAGGCCATACGTATGCATGAACGTTGTTTCTGTTTTTCTTTGTCGTATTAAAATATTGAAAAGTGTATGATACATATGTATATTATAATTACAGTATCATATATAAATCATATATGTTACATATTTTATTAAAATTATCCTTAATACATTCCATGTATAGCGTGGACGAATTATATAGCTTTGAGGGGGCGATAATCCACACTTCCCCAAACGATGTTATCGTATAACCACAATATGGAAAGCATGAAGTTATGTTTAATATAAAATTTATGGAATATTAAATAGGTTATAATAAAAATATGAAAATATTATTTTAACATAAAAATAGTTTTAAGACCAGCCATGAAGGCTGTAATGGAAAAAAACATTATTCACGGAGGCGATTAACCGACATAACATGAACAACAATTTCATTTCTTTGAATAAGAGGAGGTGATAAATGAAATGGAAATGATATATTCCATTAGAAACATAAAAATATAGAATATAAATTATTCTGGAGTTATCATGAATTTATGTATGAATGAGGTAAGGATAAAGTAGAAAAAGAAAAGAAATTAAGAGAGGTACTTTGAGAAAATTACCTCTTGAATATCCCCTCCTTGAAAGACCCTTGAGGGCATTGGATTTGGTATTTTGGTGAGACCATTAGAACTTGTAAGTGGGGAGAGTGATTAGGAGAGGTTTGGGCTGATATTTTAGGAGCTAAAAGGCTTTTTGGGTTAAAATGGGGAGGTGAGTGGTGATATTTAGACTTGAGGAGAGGTGGGTTCAAGTAATTAATTTTTTGATTATTTTATATTAAAAGATAACCACATTGAGGTGGAATTAATTTCAATGAATTACACTTTCATTTAATATTTTTTAGGATGTTTAGGGTCTATAAACAACTCAAAAAACCATTAAATTTTATAATTTTTAGGTATGTTATACTTTTACCTTTTAACTTTAACCATTGTCACAATTTCACCTCTACAAAGGTAAATAATTTTTTTACCATGGAAACTTTTTTATACCTAAAAGTGAAATTAACATTATAACCTAATTATACCTTTTTTATTCCAAATATGGAATATATTTTATCTAATTAAATTCACAAAATTTGGAAAATTATATTTAAAATTAATTCCACAGACAAAACGAAAACACATGTTTTTAATGTGAAACGTTCAAAAGTTTGAAATATTTTTATATCTAATTTCAATGTGAAATTTATTATAATTACCTTAATTGGATTTATTGAAAGAAATATTATCTAATTAAACTTTTAAATCAATTAAAAATATAATTTATCCTTATAAATAAATTAGACAAAAAAGTAGTTTTGAATTAAAATCCTGGATTTTTAACTATTGATTAAAAATGAAACCTTATAGAAAAATACCAAAAATTTATCCTAACCTAATTTTTATGTTTTAATTTCAAATATTAAGTTTATATATACATATTAAATCTATAAAGGTGTCAAAAAATATATTTAAAAAGGGTTCACCATTAAAAGAAGTAAAACTACCTTAATAAAAATATTGGGTTTTATGTGTTAAATTTTAATTATTATTATATTATGCCTATAAAAACTATTGGATGAATATAAAAAATATTTATTTTGATATATAACATATATATATAATTAAAATTAGTTACTAATTTTAATTAATTTAATTTATTAGTATCAGAACAACTTTGATCATAATAATTGTTTTCTATAAAAATACCCCTTTATATTTATTTGATTATTATATTCATTTTTAAATAATTTGTAACTAATTAATTAATTTTATATTTTGTGAAAACTATATATTTATATATTTTAGTTAACAGTCTTCATAAAATCTAATTTAACGGCTAGGTTACATCATATTTTAATAATATATCATTGTTTGCTAAGCCTCAATCATGCGTGTTATGGAAGCCATCAAGGAAAGTCTTTGTTGTGTGTAATGAAAGATAGCCTCAATGTTACATGTAGATAAAGATAAAATTTATGTTTTTAATGTAATAAAAACATAGTTATTTAACTTAAAATAAACTATTTTCGATGTTATATGAAATGAGAAATATCAAAAAGATTAAATTAATTCAAAAAATCACAAAATCATAGGGTTTTACAAGGAGATATTTTTAGATTTAGAACCACATATTATTCACATGAGTAGTAGGTAATCTGAGAAGACTTCTTTATTTATTACACAATGAAATGAAACCTGAGGTATGGGGTTTTTTCTTTCAGATGGTGGATATGTAGTTAGATACTTCTCTTCAAGTCATCATAGGGATTTGATGAGATGGAATCCAAGTTATTAGGGTCATTAAAATGGTCCAGTCATTTAAATTGGGGATTCTGTCCCTCTCTTTTATAATATAAAAAATATTGTAACAAGTTTCATATGATTCAAAAAGAAAATAATTATAATGTATCACCTCTACTTGACTATTGAGTGAGTATTTAAGATGATTATGATATAATGAGGGGATAGTTTCATGCAAGTGTAGCTGGGGTCTTCCTAATAAGGTGTTAAAAGTGATGTCTTATGAGACAATGATGAATTTCATACTGGATAAAAAAATATAAAAACTATTCCTTTAGTTGTATCATTTTTATTGGATTATGTTCAATCTTTCCATATCCTTGAATCATTATGTTAGATAGAGATAAAGCAATATATTTTCATCCTATGTTATAGAGTTTCCAGGTTGGGTTGAGATTGATTCTAGTGCTATTATACACCAAGAATTGACATACATCAATGAAGTTGAGCTTTCTTAAGAGGTAGAGGCGGAAAACATTGCCCTGTATGGTTGTTCCCCCATATTTTTCTAGAAAATGAGAGGATTTCCTGGTAGTCTTTATGCTCACCTTCTTCTATACAGCAAGCTTAAGTAGTGGCCGCTTCAATATTGAACTCCATATGGATCTTCAGGGCCTCTATGAGGTCCCCACATAATGAATGTGATAGATAGAGTATATCAAGGATTGAATGATGAGTAGGGATACCAGTGAGATACTTGATCACACCATACTTCCATTATAGGTGAATATTTTTTTTCTCTAAATGGTTTGTTCCCCAATAGGAAGAATAGAGGGTATATCTAGTAGAGAAGACAATTCTCGGTCAGCATTTACCAAATTATGACAATTATTAGAAATATGTTCCTAGAAAAAATGGTTTACCTGGAGAATGGGACATATATCATCACTAGAGGATGATTCCAAATAGGTTTATTCTTGTTGATTTAAAAAAAATATTGTTTTCTTGTCTATAAAATATACACACCATTCTAAAAGATAGCACCAAAAGCATTGTGATTTCCAAGGAAATTTTTTCCCTTATCTTGAGAATGTTACTGACAAGTTCCAAGAGAAATCAATTCGTATACTTCATCTCTAGGATTTGAATAGTGGTCCACCAAACCAATGACTTTGATGGAGGTATTTTTCTATTACATATTCAAAAATTACATCAGATTTTGATGATCCATGGAACTTCATCCCAATATGTGGTAAAAATTATATAAGGGTGAAGACTAGTATTGGAAAAGAAAGGGATCACAATCATTTTTATGATGCCAACGATGGCCCCTTTGAACATTGGAGGGCTATGAAGCTAATGGTTTAACCAAAGTGGGTGAGATGGATAGTGAGTGTATTGGATTATTTATCTATTTATTAATTATACCATGTTATTGAGTGATAAACATTCATTATAGTCCATCATTGAACTTCTATACTTCCTGAATTGAGATTTACATCCATTTTACATAACATTGATCATCATCGAAGGAGGAAGAAATGGGTATGCCATATGCATGGGGATTGCATAACTCCACTATGAAAAGCCTATGATGCTTTGGATATAGTATTTGAAGATTAAGTACTCTTGGATAAAGTGTCCAAGGAGACCATGGTAGGGGAAATAGTTGGAAAGGTTCTTCTACTCATAATCTTGTATCTTGTTGGTATTTGAAAGCTTGAGAAAGTTATTTTCCATGGATCATATAAATAAGAATGGTACTTGATCATCCTTGAAGAAGTATACCTATTCCTATGATTAGAGAAGGTCCTAAATTACTATTTCTGATGGGAGACTTTAGAAACTTTCTTAGAATGTTCCTATTCCTAGCAAGGCTTATTATGATGGGACACATAAACTCAAATCAATTAATGGGTTAGGGTCTTAATTATAGTAGCTATATTTTATTTTCTATAGTTCACATATAAATGGGAGATTATGGATGATATCTGTACATGGTCTATAACATGACCTCTTTAATAAATATTTCCCTCTTAAAAAACTATTGGAACCTGCCAGGGTACTTTAAGGAGATGATAATTAGGACCATATCATCTCAAGAGTTCTCAACATATGTTCCCAATAATTATTCTTGTATAATTTGGACATTTAGGGAGTAATTTATGTCTTTTCACTAAGCAATAAATTTAGTGACATATTTGTTCTCTCATTTTTTTTTCACTTGGAGAGGTCGGTGACACTCATCCCATACAAGGTGAATCTAAAATGATAGATAAATTATTTGATAAGATCCTCCCATATATTTATGTATCCTAGTGATATATTGTTATACCAGATAGAGGTAGGTATTTCCATAGTCTGGATAAAGTAGTGAAGCTTTTCCGCCTTCTATTTCTCTAGGGTTCCTAATATTGGGCCACATTGAGAGGTGAAGTTCTTGAGGTGCTGCTTTGGGTCACCCATGTCCTTAAAGGATAAGAATCTCAGATTGATGAAATTTTATAGTATGGGAAATTGGTTAACACAATATGAGTAAAAAATATTTTTTAATATGTACTTAAGCTCACTGCAACTCCATGGCTTCTAGGAGAGCTGTAAGGCACTGATTAGCTCATAATGGGAGGATTCTTTATGAAATTCAACCTTTTAGGTAATATGTATTGTGAAGTGTAGAATATATGGTCTAGTAGTGGGAAGTAATAATGATCTATCATAAAGGTGTCCATAAATAATATTAGATCATGTCTCAGGTTGGTGAATTAACTGGCCCCATCCCTAGTCACTTGATTGAGGCCTTTTGATTGATGAAGATCTATAGAGAATGTGACAAGTTCATCGTAAACATCCTTATAATTTTGATGGCATCCTTATATGATCTCGATGCTAAATTGATTATAATCCTTAAGTTACTAGATAAAAGAAATTATTTGGGAATCAACATTAGTTATCCCAATGAATTTAGAAATTCCTAAATATTCAACTACAATATTGGCTTTGTTGAGGTTCCAATGGGAATTTGGGGGTGTTATCTTAGGAGGACTCCCAAAGCCCATGGACTATCCATACTAATAGGTGTGAACATATCCATGGGGTTTACCTATTTCTACTTATCATATAGGGTAAAATATTCTTTTCTTTATTCATCATCAGTATCATGCTCTTAGTTGTTATGGGGATCGACTGTGATGATATTCATCATAGATATGGTTAGTGGTAAAGAGTTATTGAAATTATTAGATAAATAGTCTTTAGAAAATTATATCTCTATATGAGGGGAATAAACCATATAGTTTCATACCACCCTCAGTAAAATAATGTCATCATGGGTTGGTGAGAGTTTGGGGAATTTTATTTATTGACTTGGATTATAGAGAGAGTTTTGGTCAAGTTTTAAGTGGTATTTAAGATGAATCAGGAGTGTTAGATTGGTGGATGGACACTCAATGTGATTCTCATGGTTTTGGTGGATAAATTATAGTGTGTAGATTGCCTCATTGTAATGTTACATAATTGAGGGATCATTCCCTCTACCTAGGGCTGATTACACTACGACCTATAAGTGATGTGTTGCGATAGAGTCTAGTCAGGGGTTGGCCCCACTGCCTGGGGGTGTTCATGATGTGACCCATAGGGGTGACATCATGATGGATTTGAGTTTATATTTGTCCCTCTTCCTAGGGGTGGTCACATCATGATCCATAGGGGCTGCACCGCAACCTGTTCAGGTGAGGGTTCACCATGGTGCAACCCTCATGGTCATTCCATGACCTTATTTATGGTTATTTTTTTTAAATAGGGTTGTTTTGGTATTTTTTTTCAAGAAATCCTATTTATACCCCCTATTTCCATTAAATTCTATCAAACAGGTGAAGAAGGAGATCCCTCCTTTGGGTCTCCTATTCTACCCCTTTTCCTCCCTTTGATTTGGATCGTTTAGGAGTATTTAATCATGAGGTTTATTGGTAAGGTGTCTCCCCTTATTCTATTTTTCTTCCACCCTTGTTACTTTCTAATTTTGGTCCACTCTGTTAGGGTTTTTGGGATCCAATTCCATCAAGTCATGGTGGAATCAATCTACTTCTTGGGTATTTCATGTGTAACTCATAGAGGAGGTCCTGGGAGAAGATGTTCATGACATCAGTCACAGTTTATCTTGAGTTATGTTTCCCTAAATGTTTATTTAGGATTTTTAAAATATTTAGATTTAATTGTCCATTGTTCCAAGTGAATTAATTATATATTTCATGTGTCTTAGATTTAGGTTTTTGTTAGGAGTGGACCACACCCCCTTTACTCATGGTTTGGCGCTATTATGTCATCTGGTGAGTTTGTCGTTGATTATTTAATTGTCGGATTTTAGTTTTAGATGTTGGGTTTATTAATTTAAGTGTTTTTATGGTTGTTTTAGGTTCTCATTTTCCCAAGGAAAGTTTGTATAATCTTCAGATCAATTATATATCATCATTTTAGGTAAGTGTCTCTATGAAAAAAAATTTAAATTAAAATCCATGATTTCTTGTCTATTTCCAACACATGATTTGAACTTATTATATAAAAAATGATATAACATTCACCTAATATTATTTATTAAACTTCCTAGAAGTATATTTAAAAAAAACCAATTATAAAAAATTTGTTTTATTTCTTGATGAAGATAAAGGGATGGAACTCATGTATTTATAAAAAGGTTTTACAAAATAAGTATGGTCTTGGTTTTTATAAAGTTGTGTTTAACTTTAATTAATGTTTGGGTTGTTTTATATATATATATATATATTAATATTTTCATTTTAATTTGGTCAGGTTGAATTTATAAAAGAATGTTGTGTCTTCAAAGGATTTAAATTTTTTAGTGGGTTAGTTTTCAAAGAAATGAAATCATAATTTGGTTTTCCTAAGGATATTTGCAAAGGCCATGTTGTAACTTAATAAAACTAGATATTTTTGATGTATGAAAACATAATAAGTGATCCCATCCATGTTATTGTGTAAAAGCTAAGTGAGGCATTGCTATCATGAGATTTTATTGGAAAATACTAGTTAAGGAAGGTGTTTCATATATTTTTATTATTGATTAGAAAGGAGATTCTTCTATGAATGGAATTCAGTGATGAAGGTTTTTTATGATTATTGGATTCTATATGTCTCTTTATAACATTGATATTTAATATTATTGATTTTATGACTAGTTTACTCACCATTAGTTGGTTGATCATGGGAACCTCATGTACTTAGGTAGGGAAGATGAGGATAAGTAACACTACACATGTCACAACCTACCTATCTTTGGATTATAACACACTAACTAAAAAAATACTATTATCTATATTACAATTAGGACTTGATGTAGTTCTCCATAGAAGCCTTCATGGTGATGGATATGGCCAGATATAATTGATTTTGATCATGGTAGAGTATTAGGAACTAAGGTTTTATTTACCTTATTTCCCCGAGGTTACTCCCATAATGAAAGATATTTATTTTTCTTTATTTCAGTGAAAATATTTATGTTTATATTTGATTACTGGTCTTTTAATTGAGTGGATTCCATTTCTTCTTATATTTTATTTTATGTAGTGATTTATTTCCACCGATGAATATTTTGATGTGAGTCGATTTATGATTATCATGTAGCATTCATCATCTTTGGGTATTTACTATTATTTTTAAAGGTATATATTTATCTCTCTGGTTCATTTTTAATTGATTTAAAAAAAATAAATAAAAATAAAGTTATTTTACTTTAGATAAAAATGTGGGTATTTGTAAATCATGATTTTTAAACTATTTATTTTACTTTAAATTCCATGTTATCATAATATGTATTAATTTTTTTTGTTTAAATGGGTGATTTTTTTAATGTGTATTAAGTGAATTGAGTGATGGTATCTTGTGTATTTTTTAATTAAAATGAAAAATATTACTTTTACAGTTGTGTTTTTAAACGAGCATGAAAGATTTTTACTTTTAATGGTTATAAATAGGATGTGAGGAGGATACCTACTGATCATTTTTTTCATACTTATTATATTAAATATTATATATAGGTTCCACTTGAATTTTGTGGTTGATATTGGGATTCTAGTTCAAGTATGGTGGTGCTATCAAGAAAAGGAGAATTATTTCTTAGAACACACACACACACACACACATATATATAGATGGTCATGGTATTTTTTCATTTCGGTATTTTATTTATCACATGTATAATTACATGTTATATTTATCATTTTAGTCTATCCTAGTTATACTTGTTGGGTTTTAGTTATTATTGATGAGTTATGTCTTATATTTATGCCTTAGTTTGTTTTTTATTATAAAAAATGATTATTTTGTATTTTTGGTCATCAAAATTATGGAGTTTTCATGATATAATTATATGAGAAATTTATATTTTTTTCTTGTTTAATTAGGTGAAATTATTCTTACTTTTTTACATTTAATTTAGAAGAACTAGTTTCAAACCCATGGGGATCGAGAATGCCCTTCAGACCATTCCATAGGCTGGCTCGGGTACCCAGATTAGGGGGATCCTGAGTTGGTTCATGAAAAAATGGTATCAAAGCCAGGTTTTGTTTTATGATACTTGGGTAATCATGGTAGTCTGAAGATAGGACTATCATAGCTCAAAAGGTAGGTATAAAGAGTGTCTAGATAACACTTTCAGTCTTGAACCTTGAGTTTCTATTGGATGTTTGTAATGTATGATTCTGTTTTCAATTATGATTTGTCCTTATATATGGGTATAATTACATATTTGAATGAAGTTGGAGGGTGATCCAATGATCTTAATGTGTAGGTTTTATAGGTTATAGACCATGCACATATTCCATGTATCTAAGAATGGTGTTTATTTATTATACTTTTCATTTTTAAATGTTTTCTATTTTCATTGAGTTATTTCCATCCTTGAATTATGTTGTGTCTCATTTATTATGTTTTTGAACATTGGTGTTTTCTTTTTAAAGTTTAAATTTTAGGAAATGAATTTTGAAAAAAACATCCTTTTATATTATGTATTGGTTTTAAAAGTAATAGCACCCTTTATTTAAATGTTTTATAAGGTAATAAAGGTTTTAATATGGGATTTTAATGGGGTAATTAAAATGTGGAAAGGTTTGAAATTTTAATTGGTGTGGTGGTCATGTTTTGGGATTTAAAATGTTTCAAAGTAATGATTTTTTTCATTAATCTATAAAAATATTTATAAGCATGTAATTTATTTTCTAAATGGTTTTGGACTTACAACTATTATAATTTAAGATGAACTTCCATATATTTTGTGTTTATTAACTTGTAATTCTTGTTTTTTATAGGAATTCATAAAATGTGATGGAATGAAAATCAATTTAATCATCACTAAATACATTGCATAGCTCAGGCTAAATGTATTATTATAATGAAAATTAAATTGGATAGGGGTTATGTATTTATATTATATACTTATACCTTTTGAATCATTACTGTATTATGTTTTTAGATTATGTAGACATTGATATGGTTGGTTTTATTTTTTTTCCCTCTTTATGGTCTTCTTAAATAAGAATACCTACAAATTTAATAATTTATTTGAGCTTTTTAGAAGTTATGTTCTTCGGAAAAACATTTTGGTCAAGCTCGTAATAAATAACCATGGGAATAATTAATGTTATTAAATTGTATGTATTAAATATATATATAAATATTAATGTATATAAATATGATTTATATATTAAAAAAATATTTATACACTTTACATTAAATTCTCATATGTTTATTGAATAATGGTTTATAATTAAAAATTAATACGAATTAAAAATATTAACTATAATTGCATAGTACTCGACATATAATTGAATGTTGTTTGATTTTTCAATTTAATATAGATCAAATGTTTGTTATATTGTTTTTACATGTACGAAATTAATTTATTTTTATATACAATGCACAGACACCAAACTTATCCATTTTTTCAATAATGTTAAAGTGTACTTATTCTTAATTTATTAAATTTCACTCAATTTAACATAGATACATGAACTTAAAAAGAGATATTCATTAATAATATTAATTATATATTTGTAAAAGAATATTTGTAAAAAAGTATATTTATAAATGTACAATAACTATATTTATACAATTATATATTAATAATTATAAATAAATAAATATGTTTTTAAAAGTAATTATATAATTATAAATAAATAACTATGTATATTTAAATAATTATAAAATTTATAATAAATTTACTTAAATAAGGAATATATTTACTATATATATATATATATTTATTAAATATATATGTATAATTATATAAATATATATAGTGATATAAATAATATTTTTCAAAAAAATTTCTATAATTAAAAATAAATAATTATAAAATTATAATAAATATATTTAAAAAGTAATATATTTACTATATTGATATTTATATATATTTATTAAGTATTTATAAATTCCTACAAATTTTATATTTATATTTATAATTATAAATCCCTTAAAAAAATTCATTAATAATCACTGATAAAATAATCTTTATCAACACAAAAAAATCACTGATAAAGATGAGGATTTATCAACCCTAAATAAAGCACTAATAAAATCAAAATTTATCAGCGCTCTAATTTTTTAGCTGGGAAATATTGGTTTTATCATCAATTATTTATAATCACTGATAAAAGTGTCCTGATCTATTTTAAAAAGCCTAACCATTTGAGAACTCATTGTGATAGTAGGATATTTTTATGGAAGCCACCCACTACCAATGATCCTCAGTGAATCAAAGCTCGAATCACACCACTCGACTGTTGTCGATGCTCCTCCTCAGTGAGTCAAATCTCAAATCACACCATGCGACTATTGCCAGCACACGACACCCTAGTTGAATGAACATCTCACCTGATATCCGGTTTTCGATTGCGGTTGCGATGAAGGTGGGGGCTTCGCATCAATTTCCAGCAATTTCTCCACCTGAGGTAGGTGGTTCCATGCCCAAATAATTTTAGAGAATTTAATTTTCTCATTTGGTTAATTTTAACATTCTCTATAGTTTATTTTGGTGGTGGTAACTTGTTTTGGAAATGATTTGACATGTATTTGTGTTGAAAATAAATTTTCTAAAGAGAAATTATTATGTTTCTATATAGGCCTTATTGTGAAAAATAAGTGGAAGTGATCAATTAATTGTTTGAGCAATGAGAAATGTGTTTTGTGGGTGGTTAAGGAGCGCATGTGTTGAGAAAGTATTTTTGATGGGAAATGAATCATTTTGGGAATGTTAGTCTTGTTGTGTGCTTTTGAGTATGAGTTGTGAAGTGTTTAAACAATGAATAACTTATTTTAGAAATGAAATTTAAGATGTTGAAATGGTTTATTAAATGGTGTGAGTGATGTGAAATGTATTTTCAAAGGGTTTGGTGTGATTTGTTTTGGGTTTGGATTTTTTAAAGGAAAATGGATATGTTGTGTGTGTGTGTGTGTTTTAGTGTGGTGTTCCGTAGAAGGGTTTTATAGGTTGTCTGAAAGGTGAAAATTATTTTTTCAAAGGTGCATAAATGTGGATAGGTTTTGAAGTAAGTTATTAAATGAAATTGACATAATTTTCCATGTTTAACATGTTGTAAAAATTTTTTAATTTGAATTTTAAATTATTTTAAAAAATATAATACATTTTCTAAAAATGATTTCGGGTTGTGTAAAAATTTGTAAAAAAGGGAATTTCTATGGAATTGGTTGAGAATTGGTGTAAACTCTAGTTTTGTTAATTGAAAGTGTTCTATAAATTATTTAATAGATTTATTAAATTATAAAAGTGTTTCTAATTATGTTCGATGCAATTATGTGGTGCGTTTGATTTTAAAAGTAGCATTTTCATGTGAACTTGGGTGTATTGATGTAAAGACTTATGGTGCCTTCGAGGGTTATTTTAGAAAACTTTTTAAATGAATTATTAACATACATAATAGGTTTGAGGAATGTTTGTGAAATGATTTGGTGTGCGTATGTTTTCAAATGGGGTTTGGGTGTGCAAGTAGTGTCACACTATGTGTACTCTATTTGGCATGACTTGTGTTTGTAAATGTGTTGGGTTAGTGGCATGTGAATGTGAAACTTGATTGAGAAAAAATAAAAGGGAATCCTAGGTAACTAGGGAACTTGATTGTGTTGTGTTAGGGAATCTTTATGTTTTCACAGTAAAATCATTATCCATAGAACTAATGTATTGTTTCATATTTATATTTAATTTATTTCTTTTTAGTATTAATCAAATAATAATTGTTTTCTTATATAGATGGATTCTTTTGTTCGATTTGGGGTTATCTATCCAACTTTTAGGATTTTTCTACCTTAAAATACTTTCACCCATGAAGTGGTGCATTTATCACTTTCTTTCAAGTTACCGCCACTTCTTTTGTAGGAAGAGAAACGAAACATCCTCTGCTCAATCCCAAAGGTAATATTGATTTTTACACAGTAAAATCATTGTTCATAGAATTAATATATTGTTTCATATTTATGTTTAATTCATTTATTTTTAGTATTACTCACATAATAATTTTTTTCTTATACAGTGGATTCTTTTGTTTGAGTTGGGGTGCTCTATCCAACTTTTATGCTTCTTCTCCCTTAAAATCTTTTCACCCATATAGTGATGCATTTATCACTTTATTTAAAGTTACCTCCTCTTCCTTTGCAGGAAGAGAAACAATGTTGCCTCTACTAAATCACAGACAGAGGTAATCTTGATGTTTGTATAGTACAATTATTGTCCATATAATTAATGTATTGTTTCATATTTATGTTTAATTAATTTCTTCTTAGTATTATACACATAATAATTTTTTTCTTATATAGGTAGATTCTTTTCTTCGAGTTGATGTGGTTTGTTCAAAGCTACTCATGTTGTGTTGGCAGTTCGACAAAGAAATTCAATAGAAATCATAGTAACATTTATAGTTAGGATTGTTTTTGAATGTATGTAATAAATTGTATTTATGTAATTGTATAAAATAATGTTCTAACTGCATATAATATTTTTTTCTGGTATTTGTGTTATAAATTTCATTTCATTTAAATTTTGTATTGGGACTTGTTTTTTATATATATTTGGTGTGTTTCTGGTGTTTCTGGTGCTTCTGGTGCTACAGTGTGCTATAATAGCACAATGCAGTGGTGATGCAGTGTGCTGTTACAAAAAACTACAGTATGAATTTTTATCATCACTTTAAAAAACACTGATAAAAATCTCATTTATCAATGCTTCTACAATGTTGATAAAGGAATATTTTAGTGGTACTTTAATAAGAGCTAACAAAGGTTACATTTATTATCACTGATAAAAGTCCTAGGATTTTAACATCCCTCATGTAGTCAGAATTTTTATAGTACTAATAAAGGCCATTTCTAGCACTATTAATGGACTGTTTTGTAGTAGTTTCTTTCCACAACCCATTGGGCCCATGCTGCGGCCAAGCTAGGTGTGGGTAAACCATGTTTTTAACCTCATTATCACATCATGACCTAGCAGTATGCCTATTTTTTAAACAGGTTTGTTTTTTTATTTCTTCAATGGGTTCTTTTGGAACTCTCTTAGTCTCCCTTAGAATTGATTGAATAGGATAATATAGAGAAACCTATTTTAGATCTCCCTTTACCCCATTTTCCTCCCTTATATTTGGATAATTCTAGAGGATTTTTTTCATGTATCTTTGTGGAAAAAATATCCCTTTATTCTTTTTCTCTTCCCAGTTTTTTATTTCTAATTTTGGATCACATAGTTAAGAATTTAGGGATCTGATTCCACTAAGGCATGGTGTAATCATCCCACTTCTTGGTGATTTCATGTGAGACTTATAGATGAGGTCCCTAGAGGGGATGAACAAGTCTTAATTCATCATTAAACATGAGATATTTTTTCCCATAAGTTTATTTAGTTTTTTTTGGATTATTTGGGTTTAATTAGTCATTGGTTTAGATTAATTAATTAGATATATCACTTGTTTTAGTTCTAATAGAATGTCAAGAGTGGAATGAAATCCCTTTTCTCATGGTTTGGTGTTATTATTCCATCTATTAAGTTTAGTTTCAATTATAAAATTATGGGTTTTTGATTTTAGATGTTCAGATTTTTAATTTAAGGTTGTTTATGGTTGAGTTAGGTTCTCTTAGACCTATATAAGGTTGTTAAAATCTTAGGATCAATTATATACCATCTTTTGAGGTTGGTGGCTCCATTAATATCTCTTTAAATTTAAATCAAATATTTATTTTATATTTTTAACCCATGATTTTAAATTCTAAAATAAAAATGGTACAATATGAACCTATTAGTGCTTGTTAAATTTCTCAATAGATCTTAAAAAAAGGTTATAAAAATGTTGTTTTGGTTCTTGATAGTTTTAAAAGGATAAAAATCATCTTTTTAGAAATTGTTTTTAAAAATTATGGATGGGTTTGGTTTTTATAAAGTTATATTTTGATTTAATTAATGTTTATGATGTATTTTGGATATTTGATTAAAATTTATATTTGAATGTGGTTAGGTGAAATTTATAAAATAATATAGTGTCATAAAAGTATTTTAAAGTATTGTTTCTTAGATTTATTTTCAAATAAATGAAATCAATTTTTTTTTCAAAAGATATTTACAAAGGAATGGTTTTCACTTAATAAAGAAGTTATTTTTTATGTAATAAATCCTAATACATGATCCCCTTTATTTTATTGTGTTACAACTAAGTGATGTGTTGATATTATGTGACTTTATAGGATTATAATACTACATCTTTTTCCAGGTACCTCCCTCTTTGAGTTTTTTCATTAGACCTTTGTGGATGAGTCTTGTTCAGATATAGAGAGCCTTTATTGTGGAAAATGACATAAAGTTTAGGGATGTATGTTTATTTGAATTAATGGAGTCTGGGTAAAAATGTGTTAAATGGGATTATGAGTGTTTTCTATGAGTTGGAAGCCTTCGGAGGTGGTTTGGGTACCTCAACAAAATCAGGGATGGAAAACTATCTATAGATCATTTACACGTCATTTACATGTTACATGATGTGTAACTATATCTAGACACATGTCATGAACCGATATAGGGAATGAAGCGGTTACACATCATGTAAACCATTCATGTCATGTAAACCATTCCCATCATGTAAAAGTTGACTAGGATTAAATATTATCCCGAGGTGATGGGTTTTTAGTTCATCCCTTTAAAAAGGAATACACAATGTTTAAATGGATTATATGACATGTATTTATCAAGATAATAAAATTTAAGTGGTCAGTAGACATGATTATTTTTTTCTTTCCTTCATTGAAGCTCCTCCTCTCAATCCTAGGTAGTTTCCAGGTGAATTCATAGCCTTCCCTTTTGTTCCAGTCATTATGTTTCCTCATCTGATCCCATATAATTTAATTTTCTTAGGTTTTCCTATCTCTACCATCATTCCTTGTTGTTTTAGTGTAAATATCTTTACTGTGGTTTAGTTTTGGGGTTTTTATATTATTTTTATTTGATCTAGTTTTTTATCTCGATATTCTACACCTCCTTTCTTATTGTTGATTACTGTTGGAAGTGTTTCTAAATCTCCATTTGAAGGTAAGGGGTCTAAACCTAACCCTATGGTCTATTTAATTGTGAAATATATGCAATATTGTGATCGTTCCAACATATCATGTGATTTAATCAATTAATTGATGAATTGGATTATTTGTTGGACTCCGTTGGATCCAAATTGATAGTGACCTATCTTATTGATACTCATTGGGTGAGATAACCCTTGAATAAATAGATCTTGTATAATGGTTTAAAGTTTGTTTATCATGACATGATATTGAAAGTGATTTCTTGATATAGAATTACCTTGGTAATAGATTATGGTATATTGATATGGTTGTTGATAATTTGATATATAATTGAAAGGGTAATTGAAATACAAATGGTAATTTTCATAATTAACCATTGAGGATTATGATGTGATATTGTGATATAATTTCTGTTATGAGTCATTTAGTACATGAAGAAATGATTATATAATAGGCTATTCCTAGTTACACATGATGAAATGGTTATATAGTGGGAAATGCCTAGTGACACGTGCTAAAATGCTTATATAGTGGGCTATTCCCAGTGACACATGATGAAATCCTCATATAACAGGCTATACCCTAACTCACACTGAAATTCTTATATAGTGGTCTATGCCTAGTGAGACATGTTGAAATTATTATATACCAAGCTATGCCCTGACACATATTATAATGCTTATATTGATGGATTTTCCCATAATTATGTGATTTTTCCATGGATATATGGTTATGGTTGGAATGTTTGTGTTACATGATTAGAGACATACCAGAATGGTGACAAAGTAGTTTATTTGTATATATAGTTATGGTTTTCATGGTTGTGTTACATTCTTAGAGATATTTTGGCATGGTGATGAAATAGGTTGATTGATGTATCATTTTAATTAATTAATCAATACCCATGTTATCGCCTCATTGCATAAAATTGTCATTAGAATTATTTTGTTTGTACATGGTGGTGTAGACCTACTAATTTCTAACCATATCCTATTCAAGACATCATTTAGTACCCGATCAGAATACATGGATGAAAGTTTGGAAAAGGTAAAGGGATCTTACAATTGGTTTTATTGTTTTCTAGATGGGTTGGAGTTTGGAGATGGGGCTGACATGGGGTTTGAGACCGGGGTCTTTTGAGATTATATAATGTATAATTATTATTTTATTTTTATTGATTTCAGTTTGACATTTGGATACATCTCATCCTATCATTACATGATTCTTTATTATTGATTTATTGTTTCCTCCTTTATTTCCTAGTTGTATGATATATGGTTTTTTTACCCATTATTATGATATTTCTTAAATTATTATTCCACTATATTATAACTCTGTAATAAAGGGTATAGTCTCCCCACTATACTTATAAAACCCATGATACTATTCAGCATCCTTTGGCATATGGGGAGTCATTCTTGAGGTCTCATAACCAACACGTTTTGGCCATGTGAGAGAGTGACGAATTAGGGGACATTATAGGATTATCCCAGATAGGGGTGTGTTTCCTATATTTTTATTCATGATGAGAAAGGGAATGATTCTATGAAGGGTTTTCATAGGTGAGGTAGAATATTATTCTTAGTTTCTATATGTTTATGTATATCACTAATATTTTATATGCTTGATTTTATGATTTTCTTACTCACCTCCAGTTGTTTGATCATTAGAACCTCAAGTACTTAGGTAGGGAACACTAAGACAAGTAATTCTAGGCATTCCATTCCATACCTAGATTTATATCATCCCAAACTAACTAAATTATACTATGATATGGATTATAACTGATACACAATGTATTTATCCCTAGAGGCTCATGTGAGACTGGATATGGTTGGATATGATTGGTTTTGATCATGATAAAGTACAATGATCCTAGAGTATCCTGACCTTAGTTACATATGGTTACTTTTATGATTCCAATTATTTATTATCCTTTATATAATATATTATATTACTTTTTATATTTGATTAATTTTACTTTACTCGAGTGGATGATATTTCTGCTTAAATTTTATTTCATGTAGTGATTTATTTTCACTGATGTATATTTTAGTATGAGTCGATTTAAAGATATCATTCATTGTTCATCATATTTTTCATCTACCTTTATTTTAAAAAGTATAAATTTATCTCTCTAGTGAATTATTTAGGTGATTTAAAAAGTATAATTTAAAATTTTATTATTTTCCTTTATGTCAAAATGTGGGTATTTGTACAATTTGGTTTTTGAAACTATTTATTTTATTTTAAATGTCACTTTCTTAGAATATCTTAAAAGATTGTTTTTTATAAATGGGTGAATTATTTATCTTAGATAAAATGAATTAAGTGATGGTCTCATGTGATTTTTTTAATTAAAATGAAAATATTACTATTATAATTGAATTTTCAAGATAGAATGAAAGGGATTTTCTTTAAAATTTTATTCATGGTGTGTTGGGAGGAAACATACTAGGAATTTTTTCTCATGCCTATTATATTATAGGTTTTTTATAGGTTATATTTGGATATAGATATTGGTTTTGTGATTTCAGTTTGAGTATGGTGGTGGTTCCAAGAAAAGGGAAATTTTCTTAATATATAGAGATAATTGATCATGGTCTTTATTTTATTTTAATATTTTATTTATCACATGTATGATTCCATACCAGATTTATCATTTTCATCTCTCCTAGTTATTCTTGTTGGGTTTTATTTATGATTTATGAGTTATTTATTATTTTTAAGCCTAATTTGGTTTTTTTATCAAAAATAATTATTTTTTAGGTGTGATCATCTTACCTATAGAGTGGTCATGCCGAACTTCTAGGTGAAAGTTCTTTTTTTTTCAGTTTTTAACAGGAGATATAATTCCTAGTTATTTACATATGAATCCTAAGAACTAGTTTTGAGCCCATAGAGACCGAGAACACCCTTTGGGCCTTACCGTAGGCTGGCTGAGGTACCTGGATTTTGGGTATCCTAGGTTGTTTTGTGACTCCCATCCCATGAATTCCACATTGAGATATGCCTCTTCAGTGATCCAATATTTCACTATGATACTTTGAGTACACTTATACTGAAATTTCTAATTATACCCATTGGATTTAGGATGTTTATCTACTGGTAGAAATGTGAGTTTGACCTTTTATCACTATTGGTCAAGGTCATTAATGTTCTTGGATCTTTCAAGATAGGAAAACAAATAATAATGAATGATGTTAAATATCTCTAACTGATTTTGATATAAATATTTCATGTGATTTTCAATGAGAAACTTCAGGATATATAATCATGGGATCATTTATGGCTAGAACATGTAAAAATATGGTTAGTGTATAAGGACTCTCAAAGGTTCTCAGGTTTCACTTTGTCTCAATAGGAGGTGAAATCCTACTCCAAAGAAGCATGTTAGTGAGAAGTGATAGGAGGGAGCGATGAATACATCATTTTACATTGATCCTCAGGTGGGAGTGATATTGTCTTAGACACCCTTCCCTAGGTTTAAAAGGTGTGTTGATGATCTAGATTAGGATTCAATAATAGTTTAACATTGGATGTAGATTTTTCATCCTAATATTAGGGGATATTATCCAATTCCTATAGATCTACTAGATGTTTTTCCTCACCCAAAAATTCCATACCATATACTGAAATTTTTCCCACATATAATGTAGAGGTATAAGGAAAGTATGTGAGAATTTTTGAGGAAAACATCATGGAAAATCCCTATAAGGAAGAAATGACATCTTCCATACATAGGTAAATTCATAAGGATTGAGGATTCTATGAATATCAATATTAGGAATGATAATCCTTAATCATTGGGTGATTTCCCCAAAGGGTTGTTGTGGTGTAGGAATGAAAATATCCTTAGATTCCTTAGTAGTTTTGGGATTTCAAAATATTAGGGGTTATCTTTCATTAATACCCCTATGAGACTTTTAGTATTGGCATGGTAATTTCCCAATCATGATCTAGTCTAAATCATAAGGATCCTTTCTATGTTAATTGTTATCAATGTCATGGGGATTACCTCCATGGTTATAGGAATCATACATAGGATAACCTCTATAGTTTTTGGCATTAGGGGGAGGACATATACGATTCAACTCTTCATTATGAAGAGGTAATTTGTGGTGCTAGTGGTTGGGAGAGTCAACCTAGCACATCTTGGGGGCAGCTGGGGTCTTAATCCCAATTTGGAGAAGATATCCCCTTTAATTATGGTCATGATATAAGAGGATGTAACAAAAGATACAAGAATGGAATCTTATGGAGTAGGAGTTACAACCTACCCACAGTGTGGGAAATATGCATTTTGGAATGGTGTAGCTTGAACAGGACTAGGCTCAAACTATTCGATCTCAAGCTAGGTGGTCCTATGTTGATGGTGGAATCAGTTAGTGGTGGACCATATTAGTGATTACTAGGAGGATGTTGAATCTAACACACCTTGGATGTCCTACAACATCCCATTACACAATTTCAGGTATTTCTCTTCTTTTTATTCATTTTCCACTTTATTTTAGTGCATCTTGGGACTCCCAAGGATATAGATAATTTTCTAGGGAAAATAAAATAATGTTTATGGATGTATTTTTTTTAATTAATGGATTCTAGGTATAAATGTATAATAGATTTTTGGTGTTCTACCCATGTTTAGAGAACATCCATGGTGGTTTGGAGTTTTCTGCTGAAAGATGGACCTTTCATAGTCTATAGAAGAAATACACACTATGTAATAGGATTAAATGTCATATAATGTATACCAAGAAGAATAAATGAGTCTAGTACACAACATGAAAGGATTACATGCTGTGTATTTGGTTCACATCATGTATTTGTGAAAGTCAGGTTTTTTTGAAAAGGTAATGAAATTCTTGGTGTTTTCATCCTTCGTTGATTACATGATGTTTAATGGGATTACACACTATGTAAATATAATTTATAGCTCTTTTAAGGATTCATACAGTTGATTTATCATTTCATTAATCCGAAGAATCTTTTTCTCTTGACCTATATGCTCTCCCAGGTGATTTTGGAGACCTCCAATCCATTCAAATCACTTCATTCAGCGATTGACCTCCATTTCAGTTGGGTTGAATCTCTTTGGGTGAGTAATAATTCTCTCTTCTTCACTATCTTTGATTGTAGTAGCATCATTGCATTGTGTTATTGGATCCATTGATTTGTGATGATGATTCCCCATGATCCTTTCTAGATCCATCATGTAATCTTCTTCTAGAGGCTAACCCTTGTGTTGGTTATGGAGTGACGTGCAAGTTTCTTGAGGTATGGGTGGTTTATTTCTCTTTGATGAACTTTTTTTTAAATTAAATCAATTATAAGATGTGTGGATTAATTATAGGGAATCCATTGTCATCTTTTAGTTCTTTCTTATTGGTGGATACCACTACAAGTGTGTACAACCCGGGTTTGTGGCAGGTGGTTCCGTCTCTAGACTATGTTGGATGAACTGCATTAATATGGTTTTGATAAATTGTTTTATAAATAAAATGACATGATTTATTGATGGATTTGTGTTTTTTGGAAATTTTTTTTATAAAATATGGTTTTTTTCACCTGGTTTGGTAAAAATAAAGGGAATTTTCGAGGCATAGTGAAATGTATTTATGAAATGTTTTCAAAACAAGGTTTTGATGAAATTGTTTAGGAAATAAAACACATGGGAAGCCTTGGATACTTAGGTGGAAGGTGTATTAATAGGATTCATCCATTATCTGGGGGATCACTCATGGGGTTTTCCTCTACTCTGTAGAGTTTTTTTCTATGGATTTGGTAGAATTATTGTGGGGTTCACTTTCTAGGGCGTTCCACTACTTTCGTGATTCAATGTGTATATATATAAGATTGATGCACATGATTGTCTATGTTTTGGTATGAGTGTCCTAGCCATTCTAACCTATAGTGATCCTTGTAATAATGTTACCTGTTCTTTTTTTCTTGTATTATTTTAGCTTGTACTACCACAATTTTTATATGTGAGAAATTATTTGGTTTGATTTGACATATCTGCTTTGATATATTTATATGAAATTATTTGAAACTATTTTACCTCGATTATTTTGAAAAAGTAGGAAAAGGGAAAATTCATTTTTTTCCATGGTTTTGATATAAAAACTATATACTATTTATCATGCCTTGTTTTCTTTAAAATTTGAGCATGTTAAGATTATTGTACTGAGAATTGTTATGGAACACCTTGGTGGGATCCCACTGAACCTGTTATATCACATCTTGATCATCTCTTCAGCTGTGCATAGAACTTTGTATGGATTTTAATGTAGGTAAAGGAAATTCACCAAAATGATGTGTTGTGGTTTTCTATTAGCTAAGTCTGGGTATCTAGTGGTGAGATAGTGGGATTTTTCCCACACTATCACATGGAGTAGATGGTTTCCTATTTTATTTTTCCTTAATGATTTGACTTGTACTTTGGGTTATTATGACTTATTTTGAGTTTTATCATTTTCCACTATATTTTTTTTATAAAATATATTTATTTATTCTTCTATTTATCTTCATTATATATATATATATATATTCCATGATGTTGCTTCAGGTTGGGTGATATCATTCACTCTATCTATTTTTTGATTCCTAGGTGCTAGTCACCAACCCATGGGGATTGGGAAGACCCTTCAGGTATATGGAAATTCGGGCTAGGTACCATTTTGAGAGTGTATCTAGGTTAGGTTCATCATAGTTTTGTATTAGAGGGTGGTCAGTCCTCAAGATTAATTATCTTTAGATGTTTGGTAGATTAGAGATAAGATTTTTTGAACTTTAAAGGTAGGTTGCAGTGAGTTCATGACCAAATATTACCATGATGAGACTCAAGTTACAATGATATGTTGAGATGTGTGTCTCCTATTTTGAGTTCTTAATATTAATCTCATTTTTTATGGATTAATGTTTTGAAATGATATTATTCTATTGTCTGATCATTTCTTCTATTTCAGTTTATAGCAGTATTCCTTTGATACATGTTCCACGTGTTCCTCATGAGGGTACAACAAATTAACCTTGAGGGAATCCTCATATAGATCATAATCTTTTTGGGGATATCATGCAGTAAGTTTGTGCTATTGAAAATAATGTAACACATGTCTATAATCTAGTTGTTGAGGTACCATCAGAATATGTAGGAGATAGTGATCGACCATGGGAGTTATTTCATGAGAATCCACCATAATTTAAAGGTACGAATGAACCTCAAGAGTATGAGGAACAACTTGAAAAGGTTGATCAGATCTTAAACTTCTTAGATACACTTAAGAGTATCATGGTAAATTGTGCAGTGTCCAAGATTGAGGGTCCCAGTAAGAGATGGTGGGACTCCATGGTATAGGCATATAGGCATGTGGGTTTGGATTGGAAGGGTTTCAAGTATCTCTAATTGAAATAGTTTTTTTCATATTCACTAATGTTGGAAAAGTATCTGGAGTTCTTTTATTAGTAATATAAATAGAATATAGGGATAACATACACCAATCATTTTTCTGATGTGGCTCATTTTTCTCTAGAGTTAGTAAAGAATGACCAGATGAGGGCTCAAAAGTACTTGTAGGGTTTGTGATCGAATATCAAATCATAGGTACTTATACTGAATATTTTGACTTATGTGGAGATGGTAAACTGAGAAATGATGGCTGAGATGAATATGGAATGTAAGGTTTGGTATTATTCCCATTATCTTCCACCCATTTGTAGATTCAGTGACATGTAATGGAAAAATAGGAAGTGGAATGATCACAGGAGTGGTGGAGGTGGTTCTCAGTAGAGGTATTCCTCTACACCCTCAGTTGCATATAGTAGTATGAATATAAATTTCTATCAATGTAAAAAGGCTGGACACACCCATCATTATTTTCATTCAACTTCAAAGATGTGAAATAATTTTGGGTGTTATGGCCATCTACAGTGTTTCTATCAAGCTATGTAGATGGCTCAATATGGATAGGAATTGTTGGATCCAAAGGATACTATGGTGCAGTCAGATGCATCAAAAACTATAGTTATCCAGACACATTCCTTAGGAGTGAAGCACCTTTATATAGTTGACGAGTTTCTAGTGGAGGTAGATGCAGGTTCAGTGATAGTGATAAGTACCATATTTATTACATATTTAGTAGCAGTTTCTTTATTTGATAATGGTACTTCCCACTCATTTATATATTTCCATTGTATTGATATTATTAAACTTACAACATATATCATTTACTTTATTATAGAGTTAGATACACCTATTTATAAGGGGAAAGATCAAGGGTTTTAGTGTCCATGTTTTCCATCAATAACTGATGCAGAGTTAGTATGAGACTTCATCATTCTTGATCTAGATATATTTTTTTTCATCATCAGGATGGATTGGCTTATTTCTCATTGTGATGAGGTTTATTTTTATCATCGACATGTCTCATTTCTTGTGGATGATGGGAAATCTCAAGAGCTTCAAGGGGAGTGGGTTCCAAGGTCAAGTCATATAGGACCTTCCCACATAGAGTTCTAGTGTTTTTTAATCTTTAGTAGTTGATCCTGATGATGTTTCTTTTGTTTTTGATCTTCCCATTATTTTTTGGGATTTTCTAATGTTTTCCCAAAAAATTTCTTTGGTCTTCCTTAAGAGAGGGAGGTAAATTTTATAATTGACCTAATTCCAAGTTTGCAGCCAATTAAAATACGTTCTTATCATATGACACTAGTGGATCCAAAAGAGCTCAAGATTTAGTTGGATGACCTACTGGAAAAAGGTTTTGATCACCCTAGTGTTCCACCTTGGGAAGAACCAATGATATTTTCCAAGAAGGTAGAGGGTTCAATCTGATTTTGTATGGATTATTGAAAGTTTAACTGAGTGATGTTTTAGAATGAGTATCCTTCCAATCATTTGTATTATTTTTTTTATCATTTAAAGAGGGAAAACTAGTTTTTGAAGATTGATATTCTATTGAGATATAATCAGCTCAGAGTTCGACAGTCTTATATACTAAAGATTACTTTCAAGGGAAGGTAAGTCTATTATGAATATCTTGTGATGTCATTTGGTCTAATTAACACTCTTTCATTTTTTATGAATTTAATTAATTAGATATTCTATGAGTATATCAACAATTTTTTGGAATTTTTTGTGGATGATATTTTGGTTTATTTGAGATAAGAGTGTGAGAAAAAGCACCATTTGAGTTTGGTTCTAGAAATCCTGAGGAGTCACTATTTTCATGGAAAGATTTTGAAATGAAATTTTTGGATTCAAGAAATGAAGTTCTTAGGGTAATGTGATTCTGAACTAGGATTATTAGTTGATATAAAGAAGGTGAAGGCTATCTTGTCATGAGAAGAGCCACATAACGTCTTTGAGATTCAGAGATTCCTTGCCAACTCTAGATATTATCGAATGTTCATCAAGGATTTATTAAAGTTGGGATCATCTTTGATATATATTACAAGGAAATGGTTGAAATTCCTATTTTATGAAAAGTTTCAGTCTTCTTTTGATGAGTTGAAATAGCTTATGACATCCGTTCCAATTCTGATCTTACCTGAACCCAGTAATGGGTATGTGGATTTCTATGATGATTTTGGTGCTATTTTGGGTTTTTTTATTATACATAATGATCATGTGGTGGATAATTTATCTTGACATCTTATACCGCATGACAATAATTTCCCTACTCATGAATTAAATCTTGTCATGGTTATGAATGCACTCATGTTTTGGAAGTACTATATTTTTGGGGAGAGGTTCATGATCTTTCTGACCATAAGATTATAATCTATATCTTTTATTAGAAATATTTGAATATCAGATAGAGGTGATGGGTGGAATACCTTTAGAAATTTTACTTTGATATTTCCTACACCCTAAGAAAGGGGAATGTTGTCGAGGATGCTCTTAGTAGGAAAGTACCATCACAGGATGTTCTGGAATCAAAGGAAGAGTGGAACCTTGTGGGAATATTTTCTTAGTTTAACCTAGATGATCAAGATGATTTTTTAGGTATGGTTATAACCAGTTTTTAGTTATCATAATATCTCCTAGATTCTATTATATAGAGTTAGTAGTAGGATGACATGGTCAGAGTAATTCGTGAAACCCTTTATGGTGGGGAGACAATTTCTAGTCGGTCTCTCTCTTTATATGGTATTCTTCATTTTAGAGATAAGGTTGTCTTCCTAGAATTTTTAGGAAACCATTTTTTTTATTTTCATAGTTATTTTTGGGTCATTCATCTGGGCACTAAAAAGATGTATTATGAGATGATACAATGATTTTGGTATCCAAGTATGAAGTGTAACATTGTGGATTATGTATCCTGTTGTTACACCTACCAACAGATAAAGGTATAGAATTTTAAACATTATAGTTTTCTTTAGCCTCTTATAATGATGGTTTGGATATGGTATGAGGTATCCATAGACTTTATTATTGGATTTACATGGACTCCCTAAGGGAGGAATTCTATCTAGTTGGTGATTGATTAGTTGAAAATTTCATCTCATTTCATTCTAATCAAGTATACCACTAAAGTTGAAGATATAAGTAAGTTGTAAGTGTAGGATATATTGTTGTTACATGGGGTTATGTTTTTAAATCATTTCAGATATGGATCCTAGGTTTACTTCAAGGTTCAATAGGAGTCTTCAAGAGTCAATGGGGCCTCAGGTTAGGTTGAGTAAAACTTACCATCCACAGAAAGACGGTAAGGCAAAGTGTTATATTTAGATCATAGAAGATATGATATGTGCATGTGTCTTGTATTTTATTGGATCTTTGGATAACCATTTGGGAGTGATTGAGTTTGATTATAACAGTAGTTATCAATATTCAATCATAACGGCTCATTTTGAGGTTCTGTATGGTCTGATGTTCATGTCACCTCTTTATTGGGGAAAGCTGGTAGATTCATATTTGGTGGGATTGAGTCTTGTTCAAGAGAAATCAGTAAGGATTTAGGATATATGTAGGCATTTGGTTATATCTTATATTTTATAGAAATCATATGTGTATCAATGAAATCATCCTTTATATTTTTCTATAGGTGACTGTGTTTTCTTGAATGTTTCCCCTAAGTTGGGTCACCGTCGGCTTGGAAAATAGGGAAAGTTGGATCCAAGATATTTGGACCATTTGAAGTCACTGAGTGGATTGGGTAGGTTTCTTATAGGTTGGGATTTTTAGTTGGGTTGATATTTATTAATGATTTTTCCACATATTTCATCTTAAAAAATACCATACTGATCCCTCTCACGTTCTGAGTTGGGAAGAAATTGAGTTAGAGCTATATGTTTCTATTGTGGAGTAGCTAATGGAAATCGTTGAATCTCAAGTGAAAGTCTTGCATGGAAAGCTAATAATATTAGTCAATGTGTTATAGAGGCATAAATAAGATTCTCAAAAGACTTGGTAATATGATTCACTGATGAGGGAGAAGTGTAATCACCTCTTTATCAGATATAATTCTTCCACTTGACCTCCCATGGATGGAAAGTCTTATAGTAGTGATTTTATAACATTCTATTACCCAATTTTAGTTAGTTACCTTATCTTTATTTGTTTTACTATTTATTTGGGTGCATCTTGGGACTCCTAAGGATGGAAATAATTTTTTACAGAAAATGACCTAAATTTTGGGGATGTATTTTTTTGGGATTAATGAGGTCAAGGTATAAACTTGTAATGTATTTGTGGGGTTATCCCTAAGTTTGGACAATATATGTAGTGGTTTGGAGTTTTATAATGAAAACTATACTTTTCATAGTATATAGGAGAAATACATGCTGTGTAATGGGATTACATTCTATTTAATGTCTTATGATAAGAAGTCATGATTTTGGTACCTAGAATGAAAGGATTACATGTTGTGTATTTGGCTCATGTCGTGTATTAGTGAAAGTCAAGTTTTTGTAAAAAGGTGATGTGTTTCTCAATTTTTAGGACTTTGTGAATTACATGAAATTTAATGGGATTAAACGCCCTGTAAATATCATAGATAGTGATTTTAGGGTTTCGTATGAGTGATTTATTATTTCATTTATCAATAGGCTCTTCTTCTCTTGACTTATGAGCTCTCCTAAACGATTTTTGGGACCTACACTCCATATGAATACATTTTTTCAGTGATTAATCTCCATTTTTATTGGGTTTAATATATATAGGTGAGTAATCATTTCTTATTATCCATTGAATTTGATCACGATAGCTCCATTGTGTTGCCTTATTGGATCTGTTGATTTTTTTATGATGAATCTTCTTGATCTTTTCTAGATCCCTCGTGAGATCTTCCTCTAGAGGCTAACCCTTGTGTTGGTTGTGGTGTGGCATGTGAGTTTATTAAGGTATGTATTGTTTCTTCCTCTTAATCAACACCTTTTTATAAAATGAGTCAACTCTAAGACATGAGGATTTATTCTAAGGTCTTTGTTATCATTGTTGAGTTCTTCTTTGTTGGTAGATCCCATTACGGGCATGTATGACCTGAGTTTGAGGTAGGTGGTTCTATATATAACCTATGTTGGATGAACAAAATTTATCTAGTTCTAATATTTTTTTATAAATTAAATGGAATGATTTATTGGTATATTTTTGGGTGTGGTAATGGGTTTTTGATAAAATATGTGTTTTCAATTATTTTAGTAAAAAGAAAAAGTATTTTTAAAGAATTTTGAAATGGATTTATAAAATATTTTCAAAGTATAGTTTTGATTAAATAGTTTTGAAAATATAGAACATGGTAATACTTTGGTAATTAGGTGGAAGGTGTAGTAATATGACTCATCAATTCATCTAGGGGTTCACTCATGGGGTACTCCTCGGTCCTTAGGACTGTTGTTATAGGTTTTTTGTATAATTTTTGTGGGGATCACTTTATATAGTGTTCATATTCTTACTAGATTTTATTAATATATCTAGAAGTTTGATTTGATCGATTGTCTATATTTATTCATGAGTTTTCTAGTTATCCTGACCTGTAGCGATCCTTGGTGTGATGTGACCTATGATTTTGGTTTGTACTATTTTAGCTTCTACTTCCATGGTTTTGATATGTGATACATGCTTTGGTTTGATTTAATATATCTTATTTGAAATATGTATATTAAATTATTTGAAACTATTTTAACTAGCTTATTTTGGAAATGTGGAAAAAGGTAAAATTAAATGTTTCTCCATGGTTTTGATATAAAAACTATTTTTTTTTATCATGGCTTGTTTTATTTAAAAGTTGAGCTTATTGAGATTATTGTACAATGACTTGTTATGGAACACATGGGTGGGATCCTACTGAGACTCTCAAATCACACTATGTGAACCCCTTTGGAAGTGCATAGACCTTTGTATGTATTTTGATGTATGGAAAGGAAAGCCATCGCAATGAGAAGGTGAGGTTTTCTATCAACTAAGTCTAGGTATATGGTGGTGATATGGTGGGAGTTTTATGACAACCCTTCTCTTTATTTATCATTAATAAATGATTTGTTACATAATATTAAATTTAATACAACTCGGAAGATCAATATTTCTAGTGTCTTTGGGAATTAGGTATATTACATAACAACTTAAAATTGGAAATGCGTCATCTTTTTTGAAAACTTCCTTAACATGCTCGTACTATTTCAACATACTTAAAACTACATGGGATAACCTTGGGATATACATAAGAAAGGGTGAGCTATAAATCCGAATAAGGGAATAAACATGGTATAAATGAAAAAATTAATACTTTATATACAATAGAAATATCAATGGGTCATAAAAGGGGTGAAAATCATAAACATGAACAACGAAGCATGATATATCATGACAATATAAAGGGAACATGGGAAATGTGACAATAACTTAAAATAATGCATCATAAACATACGTCAAGGATAACTTCCAAGACATAATGATGTAAAAAATTTCCATAAAGTAATCTGGTTCACTCCCTATCCCAATATAATGTCTCATGATACAAAACATTACCTAATTCATTGGATCTTTATATAATCTCAGGGTGAACCTGTCGCTTTCATTTCATTCTCATGCTTAAGTGCGCCACATAGATCATAAAACATGGAATAATTTAACATTAAATTTTATTTGAAGATCATGGATTGTGGAATATAAACATTTAATTCTCCAATAAATATGTATAAGTTCATAAAGTTGAACACCCTTGATAGGAAATGGGTATGTGTATTCACTACACAATTGTTTGGCATATAAAATCATGGTGGAATTTATATAGCATAATGAAATAACATAAAAAATCATAAAAAATGGGTTGATGGGAGATAAAGGGGTCTATAATAATTTTTAAAGAAAATGTATATTAATAGGTACATGTAAAAACAGATCCCAACATTAGGATCTTGAAATAGAAGGCACAATATAATGAAGAAACTTGAATAAGGAGGATAAGGAAAAGACCCCTTACATTGGGAGTGTGACTACAAATGCTTGGGAGGAGCTTATTAAGAGACAGGTGGAACCTTTTGAGGACTATATGGAGGGGAGGAAATATTAAGAATTTTCTCTCAGGATTTTTAGTGAAGATAAGTGGGAGCTTTTGTGGGTGTATATGGGAAATGAGTGGGGAATTCTTTATCATTTCTCAAACTTAAGTTTCAGACTCTATATAATAAAATAACCAAAACCACAAGCCTTCCCATTGTTTTTCCTATGATTTATTCCAAATTAGAGTGGTTAATTATTTTATAAGGAAAGTTTACTAAATTAATAAAATAATACCCCTGTTGATGTGGAAGTGAGTCAGACTCTTAAAGAAATGATTTTAAAACATTTTAAATATATTATGGGTTTTGGAGGATTCATAATGGCTTTATAAAATTAATAAAATAAAAGTAAAATCATATTATTTTAAACCTAAACACATATTTGGTTTTTTATACCCTTTATAGTATTTATTACATCACTTTTGGGTCATTATGATGTCACAATACACACTGTATAATTATATGATATTTAATTTTTACCCAAAAATTCAACTATCTCAAAAAATTATGAAAATTTAACCATTGGATAATTTAAAGGTTCTAATTTTAAAAATAGTATTCATTTTACCTAAAAAGTTTTCTAAGTATTTTAAAATTAACTATTAAAATAATAATCAATAATTATTGATAAATGTTGGATTTTTTGATAATAAGAGTTTTCAAACCCTTATAAATACCACATTTGACATCATAAAAATTATACAATAATTTACATTTAATAAAAAATATTTAATAATAATATTTTATTTAAATATTATTTATTTCAAAAATACATTAATTTGTTAAAATAAATTCATTAATTAAATTTGAATATTACCCAAAAATAAACTTTTTGTTTTATTGAATAAAAATAAAAACCATTTATAAACTAACAATAATAAAATGAAAATATATTTATTATTCTATAAATTATACATATTCATTTTATTATGGTCTTGATACATATCCCTTTAAAACACCACTTAATTCCCTAAGAGTAAGGTGTGCGATGGTGAGACATTCATGGGTTGGTTCGACGTACTTGGTTTGGGTTGTGATCACTTGAGATTGAACTTCTACCATTAATGGTTTTGATCATTATTAAGTTATTGGATCTCATATTGGTCATGGTCAAGGAGAAATACTATAGATATTATCTCCCTAAGAAGTTATCATAAATGGGCTTCACAGGGTACGATCATACTGGTTGAGACCATCACTTCCTTTGTCTGTGTCAATTAGAATTGTTAAAACCCTATATTTATACTAATCATATGATCACTATTTAATATAAATATTATCAATGGTAATTATTATTAATGGTCTTTTAAATCCTATATGATATAATAAATCCGAATAAGTTCATGTGTTTTCTATAACCATAATTCATAAAAATAAATTTAATTAAATCACAAGGGGAATTTTATTTATAACAGTTCGGGTTATTAAAATCTACCCCTTCAAAAATTGCGACCATGAAATTTTTATTTCACACACTAAAATAGACAAGGTTAAATCTGTTTCATCACCTCCTCTGGTTCCCACATCGCTTCTTCAAACACATGGTTTCTCCACAACACTTTGACTAGGTGCATTGTCTTATTCCATTGAACTTTATCTATATGATCTAAGATTTTCACTGGTTACTACTCATATGATAGATCATTATCCAACATTACTACCACTTGATTGAGTAAATGTTAGGGATACATGGAATACATAATGTAATGAAATAGGTTAGGTGTAAGTGCTAGTCAATAGGCCACCACTACAATGTGATCAAGGATCCAAAAGGGGTTGATGTATCTTGGAATAAGATTTACCTTCTTCCAAAAACTCATTAATTTCTTCCATGTAGATATGTAGAGGAATACCATGTCTCCAACATCAAACTCTATGTCTCGTCGATGATTGTCAGGATAACTCTTCTGTCTACTCTGAGCAGTCTTGATGTGCTGCTAAATGGTCTTGACTTTTCCACCATTTCCTCAACCATTTCAAGACTTAATAGTTTTCATTCCCCAAATTCATCATATCATACAAGTGTTATGAACCTATTCCCATAAAGGTGTTTATAAGGATCCATTTGGATGCTTGAATATAAACTTTTATTCTATAAGAACTCGACCAGAGGAAGATTTTTATCTCATCCTCATTTGAAGTCAATTGAACATTCCCTCAAAATGTCCTCAAGTGTTTGGATAGTCTACTCAGATTGGCCATCATTTTGAGGGTGATAATCCATAATGATGTTCAACTTAGTATTTAGAGCATTTTGGAGACTCTTTCATAACATAGAGGTAAATATTGGATCTCAATCATATATAATCGATAGTGGTGTTCTGTGCAACCTTGCCACTTCTATAATGTATATCCTTGCAAGTTAATTGAGTGAGAAATCCTATAAAATCACAATGAGGTGTGCAGTCTTTGTAATACGGTCAACCAAAACCCATATAGAATTATTTCCTCTTGATTTCTTTAGAAGACTAGTGAAAAAGTAGATGGTGATGATTTTTCATTTCCATGCAGGTATTGGTAATGAATGCATCATCCCCTTCGATTTTTTTCCTTTCTGTGTTCACTTGCTGAAATACAAGACATATTGATGTATATTCTGTGTTATCCTTCTTCATATTTTCCCACCAATAGTTCTCTTACAGATCTCGATACATATTTGTGATTCTAGGATGGATAGAGAAGGTCAATCTATGTGAATTGTCTAATAGCTCTTTATTCAAATCAGGATTTGATTGTACACATAGTTCTAACCCAAATCTCACAACTCCTTCATTAACATTTAACTTCAAGGATTTCCATTTTCTAATAGTTTCCACTTACTTCTGAATTCCAACATCATTTATGTGAGAATCCATTATCTTCTCTAGAAGGGATAGTTTAGAAGTCATTTGGGAAAGGATTGATGATTTTCCGTTATTTATGATTCCCATGTACATCCTTTATAAATCTAAGAAGAAAATATCCCTTTAAATTATCATCAATGATAGAATTTATGGATCCTTTCTACTTAGAGTGTCTTCCTCTTTATTATCTTTCCTAGGATGGCAGTTAATTGAGAATTCAGAGTCCTTGATTAGATCTAACCATCTTTGTTGGTGCATATTCATCTATTTATATGTGAATATATACTTGAGGCTTTTGTGATCCTTATATATTTAACAATTCTACCTAAAGAGATAATTACAACACATTTTCGAAGTGAAGATCACTGTAACTAATACTAGATCATGCATTGTGTAGTTCTGTCCATGAACATTAAACTACCTTGAAGAAAAGGCTATCACTTTGTCATTATTCATTAACACACAGCCCAAACCCTTCTTTTAAGCATCGTTGGATACTGAGAAAGTTCTCCAATTTTGGGTAGTGTGTGTACATGTGTAGTGGTAAGACACCTTTTTAACTCCTTGAATATATATTCACATTCATCATTCTAAGAAAAATTTATTTCCTTCTAAGTTAGCTTGGTTAGAGGGTTTGATAATTGTGATAAATTTATCAGAAATTGATGATAGTACCAATATAATCCAAGGTATCTATGGATATCTATCATAGATGTTAGCCTCATCCATCCTTCAATTTATTCTATATTTCAAGGGTACACAGATATCTCATTTATTGTGATGATATTACCCAATAATGTTACTTAGTCTAGGTATAATTTTGATTGAGAAATCAACCTCTCAGCTAGGATAAAGACCAAAAAATTATTTTGGAAACACATCAATGAATTCACTTATAATGGGAATTCATTCAAGGATGATATTTTCTTAGAATAAATAATTTGAACTAGATATGCTTTCTCTTAGGGAAATAATATCCATTATTAAGATGTTGGTGCTAAATAAGATTCATCCACATCCTTGTACTTTTCAATTGGAGATTCATGGTATGGAGGGTGGATTCCTTATTCCAACAATTTGTGTTTTCTTTATAAAATGAAAATAATTCCATGATTAGGATAACATCAAATTACACTAAAGGGATACTTATAATATTTTCATGAAGAGAATTCCCCCAAACAGTAATATGTGATACAATAATCATAGATGTTTTACCTGATGATATAAAATCATTTCAAGTTGTGAATCGATGTCCCTAGAAAACTTAAAAGAAGATATGCTAATAGGGAATGAATTGAAATACAATAAGACATAAAATATTATTAAGCAGTGGTTACATGTGCTTCAATATTTATGATCCATACCATCACATGAATTTCCATATTCCCATGATGTTGGAGATTTTTTATGTTCATAATTCTTCTCAGTCCTTGGAATAGATAATTGTCTTGGATAGTGCCCAAATTTTCCATATATTTGACATAGAATAGTATATGGTACCTTAGATTGAAATTTGTTTCCATCCATCAAGTTATTCATTTTTGTATGGAAATTTTCTACTTTATTCCCTATCTTTATATGTTTAAAACATTTCCCAGTCCTTTTATGAAATTTTCTTTGGTTCCTCTTTCCATACTTTTTCCACAAAGGAAATAAGGTCTTACTTCCTTTATCACCTTTATCAGATGAACTTACATGAGATACCATCTTCCTCTCCCTTTAATTATTTGTTAATTCAACAAAGTTCTAGTTGTTAATTATGGTTTTTGATATCTGGTTTTTTATAATCAAAACATGCCCCACTTAATCTCCCATCTGATTGGGCATCTCATTGGGGCAGTCATCACATTGACTTTTACATTGGATGTTTACCTGGTTCCTCCAATTTATAGTCATTGTCTAGAAAAAAGGTAAAATTAGGGATGATTACTTTTAAACTATTAAAAAAATAAATAGGAATCCAATAACATTAAAGGTATAACTTATAAATTATATATATATATATATATATATATATATATAACTTATGAATTTTGAGGCTTCAATCAATGTTATCCATGATCTATTTCTTAACATAGACCCTTATGGGAATTTTTTTTATTCTCTTAATAATGGTTCATAAATAGATTTTTAATTTACCAAAAAATATTCCCTTGAAGAGTCAAATTAGGTGTACAAAAAGGCCCATTGTCATATACCAGTTCCTGGTTGATTCTAGCTCAACATAGTGTTTTCGGGTTTTACCCCTATGTACATATGTGTCTGATACACATCCATTTGTAGTATCTAGAAAAGGATATATTTTCTTGATAAACCACTATTTCTTAGTTCTTTTAAATGTGTGTTCTAGATTTAAGAATCACTGTTTCCAGGCAGTTTCCATTGGATTTATTCATGGAACTAGAAACTTTCAATAGTTCTTTATCCAAAAAGGACCTACTTTCCAAAGGCAGATATTCGTTAAGTGTTGAACTTTATGATACATAAGAACATGCATTGGATGATAGGATGAGAGGTCAGACTCATCACACCCTTTTGGGGAGAATTATTGTCTACTCTAGGACTCTCTTTGTAAAATTAAAATATTTTCATGAATCTTTATTAATTAACCATGTATATCATAAGTATCCATAGGAATTTATAATCACTTATTAACATGTGTAATACTTTAGAATCATCAGTATGTATTCAAGGTTCTTCATTAATGGAAATATCCATATGTATTCAAGGTTTTCCATCAATGGTATCCTCTAATATACAGATTAGAGATTCTTTTAATCATCATTGTGATGATACTAGTTTTTAAGCCACTCAGCGGGGTACTCTGGAATTTGTTGTCATCTAGGGAGATGAATATTTGTTTTGATCTTGGGATCATGCCCATAAAATGGGATACCTACGCATCCTTATGAAAGGAATCAGAACCCTCATAGTTCAGTGTCACTTAATAGGACACATCATACCTTTTATGGTCATGTGATAAGGAACTCTAAGAGGAAGGTGCTTAGTTGAAACGTAGTGTGGGAATTATGCTGAAGCAGCCCAAGGAACTTGGAAGGGATATGGGTTTCCAAGTAAGATCAGACCCTATTGGGAATATTTCCCAAAGAGAATAGGGTTTATTTAAAATGCTGGGCTTGAACCTCAAGGATGCTTCCTAACTATCCCATATGGATGGTAATTGAAGCCCACGTAGTTCGATGAATCTCATAGGAGAGTATGGTCCTCTAAGAAAGATGAGTTTGGGATTACTTCTTAAAAAGGATGCCTTGATGATTTGAGGATTGAATTTGGGGCTTATTTCCTAAGGAGGATGCCCAAATTGGGGGAATTAGGGTTGGATTCCTGAGGAGGATATCCAGTGAACTCGGGCATTGATAAGGCTTCCTAAATATCCTGGTTTTGAATAGAAATTAGAGTTCTCATAGTTCATTCTAATGAGTGTTTGTGAACATGTTTCAACCATCACATATCTCTAAGACCACGTGAGTCATGCTCGGTGTGAGAAATAAGAGGATGTGAAATATTCAACAATGAAACTTCACACTTTCAAATTTTTCCTCCATGCTGATGGAAGAGGGTGCATCGATCATGGAAGAGGGCGAGGTGACGAACCTTCCCTCTATTATATTTACATTGGAAAAGGGTCCAATGTAAGGAAGAAGGGGTGAAGGTTAGGGGATTATACCAGGATGGCTGCCCTAAAATTGGTCCAGGTAGGGGAGGGAGACTTCTCCTATGATTCCATGGAAAATAAATAGGTGAACCGTACCTTCCCTACTAGAAACCTGAGATCCCAAGTCATCTCTTTGAGAAGGGAGAGTCCATGAACCAATCCTCCCCCAAAACCAAGAACTTCCCAACACTGTTTCTAGGAGAAAAGTCCATGTGACTATGGATATACAAACCCACAAACATCCCATGAATCCTAACCCCATTGTGAAAAAATGTGGGAAACCACTGACTGTGGAAATACAAACCCAAATAGGAGACACGTTGATGTGCCTTTCCCAAAGGTTTGAGAAGTCAGGAGGTTTTGGTGGAGGATTAAACTTATCCCCTTTCAGATAAGGGAACCAAGGAAGGAGATAACCTTCCATGGATGGATTTTAAAATAGGTTACTTGATCTGGTCACATAGGTACCTCGTAGAAGTATGTCGTGTAGGTACCCCGCATTACTGTATCACACAGGTACACCACGCAGGTATGGCATGTAAGTATACCACGCAGGTATGGCGTGCAAGTGTACCACACAGGTATGGATGATGACTAAAGAATGTGAAGAACTTTGAAACATGCTTATCCCATTTAATTATCTTTGTTCTCATGGTTTAGAGAGCTACCTGAGAGAATTTGAGGGATCTAGGTGAAAGAGCTACACAATGGGAGCTTCAGAGAGTCTTTAACTTTTTTTAGTCCTGAAATGGGGAGACCAAGGGCTCTATTTATAGGCATGGATGGGCCTAGTCAAAAAATGTTTCCTGAACAGGTATTTCACGTAGCTTCGCCATGGAGTTATTCTACATAGGTCCACTAAGCATCTTCTATAGCGGAGGTCCGGTGCGTGGCTCCTCCACATAGGTAAGTTGCGTAGCTCCGTCGCACAGGTGCTCTGTGTAGGTGCATAAAAAATCTTCTGGCGTGGAGTTCTACTATGGAGGTCAACTTAATAGGTTAGTTGCGTAGGTCAGACATGGAGGTCGTCCGCATAGGTCTGCCGTGTATGTCCGTCGTGAAAATCTGTGTAGCTACTCCATCACGAAGCTCTTTGGGAGTATTGGTGGATTTTCCTTTGAACTTTTTGAACCTTTCTTTGGGATCTAAAAGATCCGGATATCTCTTCATTTTCATTTAGGTTCATTTATCAAGTAGTGTCAACAAAATCCCCCCCCCCTCTGGATTGGATCCGAAACGTACAAAGAGGGTTGAGTCCTGAGGTGAAAGTTGATGAACAACGCCAGTTTACCGCATAGGTGTATCGCGCAGATGCTTCACAGAGGTACGGTGTGAAGAGGTTGCACGCAGTCTGGATGCATAGGTCTTTAGTTTCCTATAAATAGGTCTCACCCTTCACGATTTTTTCTTCATTTGTGATTTCTCTGAAATTTTGTAGCTCTTGTTGCGTAGCTCGTTTTCCCATCTCTTATTGCGTTGAGATCTCGCGTAATTTATTTGAAACTTTTTCAAGGTAAAATTAATTATGCAATGGAGTTACGCCAAGGGAATTCACCGATGGGGTTGTGCAAGAATCCTTGGTGAAGGACTTACGTGACCGGCCTCGTCGAAGGACCTATGCGAACAGTGTCCTTTGCCATTTTTTTTGATTTCCTCTTTAAAATTCTGACTTGGAAGTTTGGTAATTCTTTTGCAGGAAAGAATGAATCATTTGATGACTCATACTGAAGAAGCTAAGTCTCAACAAAATGAAATGATGATGATCATCGGAATAGAATATTATGACATTGTTTAGAGTACTCTTCCTGGGCTATGGAAGGGTCTAATTCCGTACCAACGTGACTACGCACAAAGTCCTTATTTACCCTTGTACGAGCATGGGATTTTGCAAGATGCCCATGTTCCATCTATTAAGAAGTAATTTCCAAATAATTGGTTTCTTCAATACTCCAACTATAACTGTATGAATATTAGTGCAAGGGGGGTTCCAATACAAGAAGGAATAGTCCCTATTAGTTGCATCCTTCATCGTAGTGGTTGCACTCCCGATATGAAAGATCATGTTGTAGAGCCAAGACCACATTGTTATGATTCCACTTTTTGGGGTTCTCAAAAATATCAATCTAATGGTTGGAAAGGAGATTGTGACCTTTGTTCTGTAGGGGGTGTAAAACCTGAGTGGATGTGGGCATTCTGGGTACGTCAGACTTGTGCAGAATTCAGAAAAGAGTTATCAGACATTCATATCTACAAATCTATCTGGATGGGGAAAAATTATGTTTATAAAAATAAATTCATTCCTAAATTACTGAGCCTATGGAGTCCACAAAAAAATTCCTTTCATTTGATGCATGGTGAAGTTGGTATTAGTCTCTGTGATATTTACCAAATAGCTGGAGTTCCCATTCTGTGGGAAATGTATAATGAATTCATTCTACCTACTAAAAATGCAGTAATGCTTCTAAAACACCACCACTAGCTCATGAATTATTTAAGATAGTGAAGAATTTACCTAAGGAAAAGAAATATATTCATGCTAGAGTGTAAATGGAATCCTTCTTAGAACCAAAAACAGAGGAAGGTCCAACTTGTGGATGTCCTACTATTTATCCTTCTGCAGATAACCGAGGAAGTTCAGGAACATATTGGCCTACGCTGGAAAGAGGAAATTATAAGCACTGAGGCTATAAAGTCAAACCCGATATAAATGAAAAATTAATCTTAGTTACCTTCCTTTCTATGTGGTTAATTGTTTATTTGCTTCCAGTCTTTGAATCTGGAGGTGGTGTAAGATCATGGACTTTCATCATTGCATCTAAATTGGTAGAGGGGAAGTATATTGGGCTAGAAACCCATGTATTAGTAAGAATTTACCATCTACTGCTACATTTATACAATGGTAAGGCTCCATTTAGGATTTCAGGGCCATTCCAAGTGTTGTGAGGCTGGATTACAACACATTTTTCTTCATACTCAGTATTGAATTCAGTCAAAGTTCTAAATGGTCGATTCACCCCATTTTTACAGAAATTTTATGGTATTAAGTCTCTGAACTTGAGACTTGATGAGGTGTTGAAGGTATTTAATATCTCAGGAGAATTCATCTTATTTCCTTTTGGTAGCCCACCAGTTGGAACATTTATTGATGATGGTAAGGAAAAGAATTATGAGCGGAGATCTTATATGATGGAATTCAGGGATAGCGTATTATCAACCAGGATGGATGGTGAAATTATCTGTGAGGATTATGTTTTCTATATGATTTCTTGTTAATTCAGATTCCTTAAACAATCAAACACTTTTCCACCTACATATGTTAGACAGGAGAAACACCCAATGGTAGCACGACAATTTTGGATTCTAATGGCTTTAGAGGTATACAAACTATCGATTATGCTACCTCCACCAGATGCATCGATTGGATTGGAAGTTGGGTATGCCAAAGCTTTAGATTCTTTATATCCTCAAGGGGATTTGAAAAAAGGAATATATCAAGTGGTGGATACAATGACTATTTCATGTGGAAATCATGGTAAGAAGTCCAAGGCTGGAGATGATATATAAGTTTCAGAGGTTTCAAAGCCCTAAAAACGTCTTCATAGGAAGTATACCAGGAAGACTAGGGCTAGAGAAGAAAAACCTCCAACACCAATGCGATCCAGTCACCACCATCAAATAGAGATTCTTATTCCATCTATTGAACTTTCTCAAGAAAGGAGGCTTGAATAAGTTCTTCAATAAGAAGGTGTTGAATCTCTTCCATTGTCAACAATACCAAGATTGAATTATGTGTAACCTTCAGCCATTCATCATTGGGAGAGTGTAACCCATGATTTTAAGGATGCCTAGGAATTTCTCCAGCATGGCATTCGAATACTAGATATTGGTGACATCAAGGCACCTTCTGATTGAAATCCAGACAATAACTTGGCTGAAGTAAATAAGTATATTGCAGAGCTGGGGGATTTTATATATGCAAATGATGAAAAAATCCCAGCCTCTAAACGAGTATCTCATATCCTGGACTTAGGAGTCTATGAAGGGGTAATTATCAACTCTGATGAGGAGTGGGATATTTATGTTAATACTAAGAATGTATTTCCCTTTTTCTTTTTTCTCAACTTTGCTTTACCATTTATCATCATTAATCTTGATGAAAATTTATTTATGCAGCTTGAATGTAGATAAGGAAGATCCGAATAAATTCTCTAATCACCTCAGTATGGTCCTTCAAGATCTCCTATCGATGCAAAAAATGATTCTCCCAGGTTTCCAGAACTTTCACTAGGAGAAAGAATCATGACTGGGGTAATGGAGATAGATAATCCTCAACCATTACCTCATGTTTCCCCTGATAAGAGGAGTATTTCAATCTCTGCCCAAGATTTTGAACAAAAACTCAAGAGAGAAATGAGATTTATTTGAAGCATTCACCAAAGGAGTAAGTATTTATACGATACTTAGGGAATAAACTTTTCTCAATATATTCTGGTAACCACCTTTTATCCTCTTGTAGGATCTATGTCTCTCTCCCCTCTCAAGGGATTAAGAGATGATTCTTCAAGGCCAGAAAAAGAAGCCCTAGGGGAAGCCCTAGTTCATGCTGATGAATCTGAAATTTTAAAAGATAAATTGCCAAAAGATTTAGCTATACCTGCTCTTGGATCTACTGAGAGAGAGGAAAGTCATGGTAAGATTAAATACATTCCTCAGTTTCTTTTTTCAATGGATCCTGAAATGATCAACACTAATATTCCTATTGCTTCATAAGAAAGGAATTAAGATCTATGGAAATCTAAGACCAATGATGATGTTGACCCAAACCTGGAAATACCTGATGCTGGAATAACAATTGAAGATCCAACGGAAAAAAATGTCAGTGGATCCAATTTATGCATCAACCAATGTTTGTTGGATACCTTAAATGGTGAGGATGTTGTAACATTTCAGGTCGTATACACTAAAATAATGGACACCCTAAATCCAAATATTTATATTCTAGGTTCCATCAAGGAGTTTGGGAATTTTCATGAAGAATTTCAAGGATGTAAGTCCTTATTCTTGTATTTTTTTATACATAATTTCTCTTGAACTTGATTCTTTACATCAAAGTTCACCTTATGCAGTTTTATCTGCAGAAAATTTTGTAAAGGCTCTTCAGGAACAGGGTGTTCCACTTTATACTTTTGTTGGGGATGGAGAAATATCTACAGAGGATCCTTCATCAAGAGATGTTCCATATCCTTCAAATTTCATAGCTGAGAAAATTCAAGGAAATTCCCCTTCTCAAGAAATATCTACTCAAAACACTAAGGCTGAGAATACGGGGAATGAATCCAATCAAGTAGCAGAATTATTATTGGGTAAATATAATCATATTTTTGAATCATATTTGTTACATCTATTTGAAACTAATAATTACCTTGATTTTATCATTTAGGGTTATTAGTTTCTATATCAGAAGGTGAAACTTCCACTATCTCAAGAGAAGTAGAACAAGGCAGCTCTTTAAGCGACCTTTTTCAGAGTACATTTTACCTCATGGTAGTGACTCAAATTCAGACTTAGAGATGCGATATGATCTTGGTATGGCACGTAAGAAGATATGGTGGCATATTTGAAGAATAATTTCCGAAAATCCATTAGATGAATTATTGTCCCATTTTTCAAAACTCCCAACATTATTATGCATATTGGGATTTTGTGGATTTAATTATTGGCCAGTCTATGATGCCATGAAAGAGACTATTCGCTGACAGGAGCAGGAGCATAAGCTACGAAAATATTTTGAAGTGGCTAAATGATGAATCAATATTGAGGGATTTCAAGCTGCAGTAATTGAGGAGGAGGAAAATCATAACAAGAAATCACTCTTGATTAGAAAAAAATCAAAGAAACTATGAAGGAGTTGTTATATCTTCAAAAAAATGGATGTTGTTCATAACAAGCTTGATCAGTTGAATCAGACATTAGGAGAAACCCGATTAGAAGGGATAACTACCATTTCAAATGCTAAGCAAGCGCACTTCATCAGGCAGAGGAGGCTGGAGTTTCTCAACTGTCTCAACTTCAACATGCAGCTGATAGAGCTTATGAAGTGGTCAAACAAATGAAAAGTCATGTGGAGAGTTTATTCTAAAACATGATAGAGAGGCTCCATTTTGTATATGGCCCTCTATTTTCATATGAATGAATGAAATTTTATTTTCAATCATAAAAATCTGCATTCCTTTTTTTCATGATTGCAATATGAAAAGTAAATGATGATAATGATTCCTTTATGTTAAATAATCATTATTATACTAATAAGAATGAAGTGCTCAATTTTTTCTTATTAATACAAGGGACCAAATGAGCATAATTTGACTGTTGCTAGGGTTATATGGATAACCCCAAAAAATTTGTATCTTTTGACCTCTTTTTTTATTGCTCAATATTACCTAAATCATACAAAAATGTATGTTTTGTGAGCTGGTACTCAACTTTTGTTTAGAGTTCCCTTTGCAGGTTCTCAATCTAATGAGTACCAAGCCTTTTGTTACTGGCAGTTTAGATTCATTCATGTTAGACTATAAAGGGACAATATTTAGGTTCGAATAGCTTTGACCATAAATTTGGAATTAGATTCCAAACAAGAATCAGTGGCTAAGAATTGCTTTAATATTCTTTAAACATTTCCAAGGGGAATCTTGAGTCATGATCTTTATGGTCACCAAATCTAAAACCTGTATCAACATAAGGGGTTTCTTTTCCAGGAACGAAGTTACCATTATTTAACAAACCCGTTATGGGGGGCTCATTATGTAGGTCCAACTGGGGCATATGCTCCATAGCCAAATAGTGGTATATTTTGACCGACATGCCTGTTATGTAGGCAACTTATGCAAGGCTGCCTAAAGGCACGTGCTACATATTCAAGTAAAAGAGTTCTTTAAGAATTTAACATTTTCTACCAATAGATTGGGGGAATTAAGATTTGGGTGACTTAAGACCACAGTTGGTGGTTTTTACAAGGATATTAATTTTAAGAATGAAAAAGGGCTATTTTAGACCAACATAAGTCATGAATAGGAAAACCATTTTTATAAAAATTTGGTGTATGTGTAATGGTTAAGAATTTATCAGAAAAGGGTAGATTTCTAATATCTTACTATTTAGTTTTAATTCATGCAGTAAGGACATTGGTACTATGCAATTTGAAGTCATGTAGTGAGGTCATTGGTACTGTGCAGTTTTAAGTCATGCAGTGAGGACATTGGTACTGTGCCATTTTAAGTCATGCCGTGAGGACATTGGTACTGTTCAGTTTTAAGTCATGCAGTGAGGACATTGTGTGGATTTAATTTAAAGTCTTTAGCTCTGACCAAAGGTATGATAAAACTCTCCCAATTTCCTAATAATTTGTTTGGAAACATACTATCATATTCGGGTATGGAAGGGAAAACCGTAAACTATGATTTAGGAATTTCTGGAACTGAGGAATGATATGGGAAAAGGGCTAAAAGAATTAAAGTCTTTTCTAAGAATGAAGTTACCATTAATTGAAAAACCTGTTATGGGGGCTGTATTATGCAGGGTCAACTGGGGAATATACTGCATAGCCAAATAGTGGCATCATGTAACTGACAGACCTGTTATGTAGGTAACTTATGCAAGGCCACCTAAGGGCACGTGCTGTATAGTCAGAAAAAAAGATCTCTCATAAGTTTGACGTTCTATTGATAAAAGTCGAAAAAAAGTTTATGGAGATTCAGATTTTCCAAATCATAGAGTTTGATTTATGGAGAAAGGTACCTGAATATAGGATGGGTATTTCCAATCAATATATCCAAAGAATCGTAGGAACAAGACATTTATGAAGGTCTAACCCATACATAAAAGATATGGTGTTTTTAGTTTTAGGTCATACAACTAGGACCCGAAATGGAAATAATATATGATATGACGCCAAGTGAATTTGAGGTTATTCTCTAGTGTATCAAAAACATGGTGAAGGAAATGTGTAAACCATGGTCTTGAATATTTTTAGATTGTGCGAAGGATACTGATACAATTATACTTGAATGACTGTTTTAAAATAGATATTCTTATATATTGTCATAAAAGATTGAAGGGGTCAAAGATACTATAACCAAGAATGGAATTACCATTATTTGACAAACCTGTTATGGGGGCTATATTATGTAGGGCCAACTGGGGCATATGATGCATAGAAAAATAATGGAATCTTTTGGATGATAGGCCTGTTATGTAGGCAACTTATGCAAGGACACCTAAGGGAACGTGCTATATAGTCAGGCAAAAGAGATCTTAAATATTAGAAACTCTATCACCAGAAAATGTAAGGAAGATTATGAGAATCTAGAAACATTAAATATTAAGAGTATGAAATGTGGAAGGAGGTATTTCTTAATGCACATGAGAACAGATGGAATCAATATTGTTTATGAGTTTTATGTCCTTTACATAGATCTGACTCATATGTAAAATGGAGACTTTCTTTGTTTCCTTTGAATGAATATGATGATGTGCAGTTTTAAGTCATGGAGTGAGGACATTATACTATGCAGTTTTGAGTCATGCAGTGAGGAAATTATTAAACCCATAAGAAATTAAAACACATTATATAAAGAATCCATTTACCCAATTCCTAATACCATGTGAGTTATGCTTGGTGTGAGAAACAAGGAGCAGTAAGGGTTTCCTTTATAATGAAGAGGTGATTCAAATGAAGAATAGGGGTATTAGATTTCCATATAGTTTAATGTCATGTGGTAAGGACGAAAATGAACCGATATGAAAGTAAAGACACATTGTAACTGGATTAATGGATAAAACCCAAGTGTCACTATATGTCTTGCTGGGGAAAGAATCAAGTCATACATAGTTCTTAAAACATTCCCTATGCTGATTTGATTTTTATATAAGAAATAAAGGGTTTTTTTATCACGTGGTTGGGCCCAAGATTGGAGATCTATGTGTCTCTACGTATCTCATTGAATATGAGAATCAATCCATACATAGTTCTTGAAATAATCATTCCTCATGCTAATTGAGTTTGACATGAGGAATGGTTTCTTTTTTACACATTCTGAGAGAACGGTAAATCTTAAAACATAAAATGGTATAAGGACCAAATCATATGTCTTAAAGAAATGATCTGTATAGATATGATTCATATACAGGAGGAGAAAAAGAAAATAATAAGATTTTGAGATTGTGGCTAGGCCCATAATTGGAGATTCAGGCATCTCTACGTATCTCATTGTCCCATTATCGGTCAAAGATATTATAACCAAGAACGAAATTACAATTATTTGAAAAACCCATTATGGGGGCTATATTATGCAGGGCCAACTGGGGAATATACTGCATATCCAAATAATGGAATCTTTTGACTGATAGGCCTGTTATGTAGGCAAATTATGCAAGGCTGCCTAAGGGCACATGCTACATAGTCAGGCAAAAGAGATCTTAAATATTAGCAACTCTATCACCAGAAACAATAAGGAAGATTATGAGAATCTGGAAATATTCAAGATTAATATTGTGAAATGTGGAAGGAGGTATTTCTTAACGCACATGAGAAAATTTTGAATCAATATTTTTTATGAGTTTTATGTCCTTTACATAGATATGACTCATATGTAAAATGGTCACTTTCTTTGTTTCCTTTGAATGAATATGATGATGTGCAGTTTTAAGTCATGTAGTGAGGACATTATACTATACAGTTTTGAGTCATGCAGTAAGGACATTATTAACCCCATAATAAATTAAAACACCTTATATAATGAATCCATTAACCCAATTCTTAAGCCCACATGATCTATGCTCGGTGTGAGAAACAAGGAGCAATAAGGGTTTCCTTTATAATGCAAAGGTGATGCAAATGAAGAATAGGGGTATTAAATTTCCCTGAAGTTTAATTTCATGTGTTAAGGATGAAAATAAAATGATATGAAAGGAAATACACATTGTAACTAGATTAAGGGTTAAAACCCAAGTGTCACTATATGTCTTGTAGGAGAAATAATCAAGTCATAGTTCTTAAAACATTCCCTATACAGATTTGATTTTTATATAAGAAAAAATGGGGGGTTTTATCAAGTGGCTGGGCCCAAGATTGGAGATTTAGGCATCTCTACGTATCTCATTGAAAATGAGAATCAAGCCATATGTAGTTCTTGAAACAACCATTCCTCATGCTAATGAAGTTTGACATGAAGAATGGTGGATTTTTACACATTTTGAGAGAACGGTAAATCTTAAAACATAAAATGGTATAAGGACCAAATCATATATCTTAATGAAAATTTCTATATAGATCTTATTCATATACAAGAGGATAAAAAGAAAATAAGAAGATTTTGTGATTGTGGTTGGGCCCAGAATTGGAGATTCAGGCATCTCCATGTATCTCATTGTCCCATTATCGGTCAAAGATACTATAACCAAGAACGAAATTACCATTATTTGACAAACCCATTATGGGGGATATATTATGCATGGAAAACTGGGGAATATTTTTCATAGCCAAATAATAGCATCTTTTGGTTGATAGGACTGTTATGTAGGCAACTAATGCAAGGCCGCCTAAGGGAATGTGCTACATAGTCAGGCAAAAGAGCTCTTAAATATTAGCAACTCTGTCACCAGAAATCGTAAGGAAGATTATGAGAATCTAGAAATATTTAAGATTAAGAGTGTGAAATGTGTAATGATGTATTTCTTAATTCACATGATAAAAGTTTGAATCAATATTGTTTATGAGTTTTATGTCCTCTACATAGATCTGACACATATGTAAAATGGATAATTTCTTTGTTTCCTTTGAATGAATATGATGATGTGCAGTTTTAAGTCATGCAGTGAGGACATTATACTATGCAATTTTGAGTCATGTAGTAAGGAAATTATTAACCCCATAAGAAATTAAAACACCTTATATAAAAAATCCATTTACCCAATTCCTAATCCCACTTGAGCTATGCTCGGTGTGAGAAACAAGGAGCAGTAAGGGTTTCCTTTATAATGTAAAGGTGATGCAAATGAAGAATAGGGGTATTAGATTTCCATACAGTTTAACGTCATGTGGTAAGGATGAAAATGAACCGATATGAAAGGAAAAACACATTATAACTGGATTAAAGGATAAAACCCAAGTGTCACTATATGTCTTTCTGGGGAAAAAATCAAGTCATACATAGTTCTTAAAACATTCCCTATGCAGATTTGATTTTTATATAATAAATAAAGGGTTTTTTTATCATGTGGCTAGGCCCAAGATTAGAGATCTAGGAATCTCTACGTATCTCATTGAAAATGAGAATCAATCCATATGCAGTTCTTGAAACAATCATTCCTCATGCTAATGGAGTTTGACATGAAGAATGGTGGATTTTTTACACATTCTGAGAGAACATTAAATCTTAAAATATAAAATGGTATAAGGACCAAATCATATGTCTTAAGGAAATGATCTGTATAGATCTGATTCATATACAGGAGGAGAAAACGTAAATAAGAAGATTTTGTTATTGTAGTTGGGCCCAGAATTGGAGATTCAGGCGTCTCTACATATCTCATTGTCCCATTATCTGTCAAAGATACTATAAACAATAAAGAAATTACCATTATTTGACAAACCCGTTATGGGGGATATATTATGTAGGGCCAACTGGGGCATATGCTGCATAACCAAATAATGGCATCTTTTGGCTGACAGGCCTATTATGTAGGCAACTTATGCAAGGCCGCCTAAGGTCACATGCTACATAATCAAGAAAAATATCTCTTAAATATTAGAAACTCTGTCACCAGAAACCGTAAGGAAGATTATGAGAATATGAAAATATTAAAGATTAAGAGTGTGAAATGTGGAGGGAAGAATTTCTTAATGCACATGAGAAAAGTTTGAATCAATATTGTTTATCAGTTTTATGTCCTTTACATATATCTGACTCATATGTAAAATGGAGACTTTCTTTGTTTCCTTTGAATGAATATGATGATGTACAGTTTTAAATCATGCAGTGAGGACATTATACTATGATATTTTGATTCATGCAGTGAGGACATTATTAACCCCATAAGAAATTAAAACACCTTATATAAAGAATGCATTTACCCAATTCCTAAGCCCATGTGAGCTATGCTCGGTGTGAGAAACAGGGAGCAGTAAGGGGTTCCTTTATAATGCAAAGGTGATGAAAATGAAGAATAGGGGTATCAGATTTCCATGCATTTTAATGTCATGTGGTGAGGATGACAATGAACCGATATGAAAGGAAATACACATTGTAACTAGATTAAGGGATATAACCCAAGTGTCACTATATGTCTTGTTGGGTAAAGAATCAAGTGATACATAGTTCTTAACACATTCCCTATACAGATTTGATTTTTATATAAGAAATAAAGTGGGTATTTTTTTATCGCACAGCTGATCCCAAGATTGGAGATCTAGGAATCTCTACGTATCTCATTGAAAATGAGAATCAAGCCATATTTAGTTTTTGAAACAATCGTTCCTCATGCTAATGGAGTTTGACATGAAGAATGGTGGCTTTTTTACACATTCTGAGAGAACAATAAATCTTAAAACATAAAATGGTATAAGGACCAAATCATATGTCTTAAGTAAATAATATTTATAGATCTGATTCATATACAAGAGGAAAAAAAGAAAATAATAAGATTTTATGATTTTGGATGGGCCCAAAATTGGAGATTCAGGTGTCTCTACATATCTCATTGAAAATGATAATCAAGCCATATGTAGTTCTTGAAACATGGTCTCTATGTAAATCTGACTCCGATATAGGAAAGAGAGGGAATCATGTACTACTAAGAAGTAGTGATGACCTCAATGAAGTTTTCTTATGGAATATTCTAATGTCAAATAGAGAAAACATTAGTTGTACATATGATGTCATGCAGTTTAACGTCATTCGACAAGGAAGAGGATGCTACGCACTTTAATGTCATGCAGCATGAACGCTTATAGTTGTTATGTAGTTTAATGTCTTGAAACTAGGACATGGAGGATATGTAGTTTTAAGTCTTACAGTGAGGACACTGTACTGTGCAGTTTAAACTCCTGCGGTGAGGACTAATGTGGTTGTTATGTAGTTTAATGTCTTGAAACTAGGACATGGGGGCTGTGCAGTTTTAAGTCTTGCAGTGAGGACTATGGTGTATAATTACACAAAGTATTTCTTTAAAAATATCACATTGGTTGGAGATGTAATGAGCTCTCCATCCATTGATATTAAAGCATAAGCTCCATTTAAATAGACCTTATGTAAGGAACAAGGTCCTTCCCATTTTGGTTCAAGTTTTGGAGGTTTCTTTCTTGGTATCATTGGAGTATTAAGGACCAATACCAATTATCCTTGAATAAATGAATGAAGGTGAACTTTCTTATTAAAATCTCACACTATTCTATTCTAATAAACTTTTAGATGATGCAAAGTATGCAGTATTTTCTCATCTAATCATTCCAACTTATTGAACCGTTTATGAGATCTTTCATCTTTAGACAACTGATCACATATTGCAACTCTAAGTGAAGGAAATTGTATTTAAATTGGAGAAACTTCTTCAGTTCCATATACCAATGAATAAGGAGTTTTTGGGTAGTAGTATGGGTATTTTTCCGATAATCCCATAAAGCATTCAAAAGTTTTTCAGGCCATGATTTCTCTTCTTTATCTGCCATCTTCTAGAGTATATTTTATAGAGTCTTATTTAATTCCTCTATCTGTCCATTGGCCACTGCATGATAGAAAGATGAGTGGTTGGACTTGATGTTATGTTTCTGATACAAATTTTTTACTTCAGTAGAACAAAAATTGGTGCCATTGTCCGTCAATATAGAATGAGGGATGACAAATCTGGTGATGATATTAGTTTTGACAAAACTAACAATTCTTTTGGCTCTAACTTACTTGAGAGGTATTACCTCAGAACATTTAGAGAAGAAGTCAGTAGCAGTTAGAATATACTTGAATTGCTTAGCTGTGGCTGGAGGATAAGGCCCTAATACATCCATTCCCCATGTGGTAAATGGCCAAGAGTATTTAGCTGTATGTAGTAACTCTGGGGGTTAATGAATGAAGTTGGCATGCACTTGACATGGATGATTTTTTTTAGTGAAATCTATAAAATTCTGTGTCATTGAAGGCCATAAGTATCCAAAACATCGGATCTGATCGGAGAGTCTGTGCCCAGATTGATGGGAACCACAAGCTTCTAAATGTACTTCTTTCATGATAGCTGTGGTCTCTTCTCTATCAATACATCTGAATAGAATTCCATAAAATCCTCGCTTGTAAAGAATCTTTTGGTGGTCTGAATTATCATAAAGAGTAAAATTGGCCACTTGTCACCAGATCTGCTCCTTCTCAACCCTATTTGGTGCAAGTATCCCATTTGAAGATATTCCATGATGGATGTTCTCCATCCCATGGTATGACCATACAGTTTAGAAATAGGGATAATTTCATTAATTTCCTCCCTTCTAGTTTGAAAAAAATGTGAAACCACACGGTGATGGGTTATGCTGATAACTGTCTCATCCTAATTTGGATCTGCCAATGCTGTAGTTGCATTAACAAGTGCATATTCTTGGTCATTTTGTGATCGTGGGACATAGGACAATGTTGGATCTAAGGGAAATTCAACCATTAACTCTCTGACATAATCACACAAAGGGATTAACTCTTCTTTTTTGATATAATATTCCCCATTGATTTGTTTGATTACTAATTCTGAATCACCTTTTACCTTTAAATGACCCATTTTCACCTGAAGGTCCTATTCAAAACCTGCGATGATAGCTTGGTATTCTGCTTCATTGTTGGTACCACCTTTCTATAATAGGAAAGAATAAGGAAATACTTCTTTTTCTGGGGAAATAAGGACAATTCCTAATCTAATCTTGTGGAGTTTAGGGTTTTCCAGTCACTTCCCTGTTGGACTTCTGGAATCACCATCAAAATACATTTCCCATGTTTGGGAATTATCTTGAATAGAGAAGACCTATTCATCAGAGAGTTTAGTATTAAATGATGTATCTTTCGTAGATGGGTGCTCAGCAAGGAAATCCTCCAGATCTTGGACCTTTAATACCTTTTGAGGCACAAACTGGATATCAAACTATTGCAAAATAACCGCCCACCATGCTGGACGTCTTGTAAGCATAGGGCGACTGAGGATAAATTGGAGCGGGTCATTACGAGATACCAATTGGACCTCATGATGTTGCAGATAGTGCCTCAATTTTTGAATTGCAAATATTAATGATAGGAATCACTTCTCAATACTTGAATATTGAGTTTCCGCATCAAGCATAGTGTGAATAAGATAATAAAGGCTGTTTTCATTCCCAACATCATTCTTTTGGGCGAGGAAGGCACCTAGTGATCACTCTAAAGATGTCACATAGAGAATGAGTGGTCTTCCTTAAATAGGCGACATCAATACTGGTGGGATCAAGAGATATTTCTTGAGGGTATCAAATGATTCTTGGAAATCCTCATTCCTTTGATAGGTAACTCCCTTCTTCATTAATCTGGTGAAGGGTAAACACTTGCCTGCCAAATTGGTGATAAAGCGCTGAATATAGTCCAAGTGTCCTTGAAGTCCTCTTAATTCTTTCAAATTTCAATGAGGTGACATACCAAGGATTGAGTTTTTTTCTCAGGATCAACTTTGATACCACGATGGCATACAACTATGCCAAGAAACTTTCCCGAGGTTACCACAAAGCACATTTTAAGGGCTTCATATTCAAATTATGTTGCCGAAGTTTGTGAAATATGGTTTCTAAATCAGCCAATTGATTGGAACATTGTTTGGATTTGACTACCAAATCATCCACATAACATTCAACAAATTTCCCTAATAAGGGTTTGAAGATATGGTGCATGGAATGTTGGTATGTTGCGACTGAATTCTTTAATTCAAAGGGAATTACCCTATAGAAAAACACACCTTGAGGGGCTCTAAAGGCTATAAATTATTCATCCTCTAGGGCCATATGGATTTTATTATACCAAGAGTATCCATACATGAAGGAAAGAGCTTCATAGCTAGCTGTTTCATCAACTAGAAGTTCTGTAACCGGGACTAGAAAATCATCTTTAAGACAATGCCAGTTATGATCTATGAAATCGATATAGACTCTAATTTTCCCATTCTTCTTTTTCACTATGACAATATTGGCCAGCCATTTTGGATACCAAACTTCCCTGACAATGTTAGCCTTTATAAGTTTATCAACTTCATCTTCAATTTTAGAGGCATGAGTTGGGTGTGTCCTTCTTGCTGCTTTCTTGAATCCACGATGTTCCTCTGGAAAACCCAAATGATGGGTGGATACATTAGGATTAAGACATGGCATTTCCATATAATTCAAAGAAAATATATCTTGATGTTTCTTTAGAAAGGAATTATACACTTATTGATCTTCAGAGGTCATGGATGTACTAATTAGAGTGGGGCGTGGATCTTCTTTTTACCCAGATTTATTTCTCTGAGTTCATCCACAGTGGTAGAGACACCTTCTTCAAATGCTGGAGGAGCATCACTGAGATCTTCCTCTTCTTCCTCATTATGTGTTACCTCTTCTGTTTCCACTTGCATAGTAGATGACAAGGCAATACTCCCAGAGTTAGGGGAGGAGTCAGTATTTGAACATCTCGAAAAAGAAGCCACCATATCTAACCCTACTAATGACTAAGGGTCTTTTTGTGGTGAAGATGGATTGATGGATTGAGAATCAACATCTTTTTCTTCCTCTAACATTTCTACAATTTCTTCTATTCTGATTGATTAAGTAGAGGATCTTTGTAGTTCAACAGATGAAATGAAAACATATCCATTCAAGATTCCATCATTGCTTGGTGTATCAATAATTTCTCCCATGTTATCAGGCTCAATTACTGCAATTGACGTTATGGAAATTATTGGATGAGTGCATGGATTTGGTTTTACCCTTTCAATTTGATTGATGGGTAACACATAATCTGTACTCAAATGTATGAATGGATTTTTTTGGATCTTTTCTAGTCTATTTGGAGCATTCACTCTGGTTATCTCCTCAGTCATGGGCATCGTTCCTTTTGTGTGATAAAGATCTGCCTCAATGTATTGAGATTCACATGTTTTGAATGGATCCTTGTCACTATACAACGTCCCAATTTGACCATTTAAACAATATTTCAGACATTGGTGATATGACGAAGGTATTGCTACATGTTGATGCAACCAAGTCCTTCCAAGCAGAATATTGAAGGTTGTGTCCTGATGAATAACCATAAAATTTGAATTAGACACAAGATCTCCAAACTAAGTTTTGAATGTAATTTCTCCCAGAGGTTCTTGTTCATTCTTATCATATCCTTACAACATTAAAGTTGAAGGAGATAAGCCAGATTCAGTCAGGTCCAATCGATGAAGTGTACGAATGAGAATGAGGTTGACCCCTGATCCATTATCAATGAAGGCTCTTCGGATATCTATGTCATTGACCTTGCTAGATAGATACAAAGGTCTGATATGCCCATGTAACACATGGTCTTCATCTTCATCCATAAAAGATATGACTGCATGACATTCTGTAGAATCATTCTCTATACGGTAAACCTTAGCAGCAACAACTTTAGTTTCAAACTCTTGAGGACTTGACAAAGCCTCAATGAGTGCCTCTCGAAGATCTTTTTATAGATTCAAGGCATCCACAATTGAAAAATTGGCTGGTACTTGGGCCAATTGTTTCAAAACATCATACTTTTGATCTAAAGGCCTTCATTTCCCATCATAAAGATGTGGGTTTTTAGGTGATTTGGAAGTTGATGCTTCTGTTGTAGATGTACTTTGTGTTGGAGAAGAAGCTATAAATATTGCTAGCTTTGGTAAATTAGACTGAATAATTCTATCTATTTGCTAAGAAGAAGACGATGTAGATTCTAATTGTTCTTCCAAGATAATTGTGTCAGAACCAAGCCTGTCTTTTATAGAAGAAACTCCTTGTTTCTATTGAGCCCCTTGAAGGGCCCTTCCATGAGTTTCTGCCACATATACGGTTTGAGAAGGGGTAGAGTTAAAATGGTGGTTTCTATAATTCCCACATCTTCCCCTGTATCCTCGACCTTGGCATATTCCTCTAGTTCCCCAATTAGGTTTAAGGAATTCTAGCTCATTATAATCAGAATCACCATTGGCATAAAGATCTGTTAAATGGATAACATTAACGGAACCAAAGATAAATTCTTCATCTGATGAGGATTATGTCGGACAGGTTACTTCTAGTTGTGCCTTTTGGTGGGGAAGTGCCCGTGATTTTGAAACATATGGAATAAAATCTTCCAGGGTCAAGGAAAACTTTTCCCTTGATGAGAGCCTGTCTTATTTTTAATGCTCTTTATCCTTATGACCACTTTGTTTCTTTTTGAAATGACCATTTGACAAAGATGGTTTTAATGTGGCAGGAGTGGAAGAAGACACAATTGGTTGTTTCAAATGTGTTCATAAAATAGCATGAGTCCAGTTGATTGTTTTCCTGATCATCCAATCATTATATTTTTGCACACTTTTACTTTTAACCTTTTTCCATTCTCCCTCTGGATTGGTAGCAGTAACACATGCTACTTGAGCTGATGAACTTTTAAATTTCACTTGTATAGAGTTTACCATCTTTTTCAGAAGATTTTTTAAAACAAATCACTCCTTAATGGGGTGTCCCAACATTTGATGAAAGGGACAAGTTCCTAGACGATCTTTATCTTCATCTTTATTTGGCTTCTTCAGCCTTCGAAACTAAACCAAATTGTTTTCTAAGGCTGAGATGAAGTATCCAAGAACTTGATAATTCTTCAAAGAATAAATTTTATTCTTTAATTTCTCAAACTGTTTCCACCTTTGATCTCTTTGATCATCTTGATGAGACGGTTGTTGATGCTGATGCTCAGGAGGCGGAGCCCTTCGGTATGATGAAGGTCTTCAAGTAGAAGCAGGTACTGGTGCCTGTTTGAGTGTGAATGTAGCATCTTTTGCCTTTCCTATTATCCTTCTTGTAACTGATGGAATTATACGTTTATTAGCCTTAGTTTCTATAATAGAATCTTTTATCTACTGAGAGATTGAAGTAAGGTCTCAAAAACCTCCTGTGTATTTCACAGGGATCAATGGTGTGCGTAATTCATCATGTAGATTTGACACACATATTGGAAGCAACTCTTCTTGAAGGATTTATAAACTTAAGGAATATGTTAATCCCTTCCATTGAGCAATGAAATATGAAACTATTTCATTCTCACTTTTCTTTCAATTGGTAAGATAAAAAATTATCATCTTTGGTAGTGTTGAGCTAAATTGAAGAAGGAAATTCTTACGGAGATCTTCCCACCCAGTAATTGATCGAGATTGAAAACTTGTATACCAGAAAAAATTTGGTCCCTGTAACGACTACACAAAACACCTAATCTTAACTGCTTCTTGTTGTTGTGAAGTTCCCATCATGGGATCACAATGAGAAACAAAATGTGTTAAGTGTTGTTCCATATCTCCTTAACCATTAAAAATTGGGAATGTGGTATTCAAAAAATTTGGTGGGGGAGGAATTACATCCATTCATTTAGGGAATGCTCTCTTTTCTAGCTGAATTTATGCACGTCGTTCCTCCATATCTTCCAATCAAGTCGTTAATGCCTCAACTATGTTCATAATAATTTGGGGAATATCTAGATGAGCTGGATTCTGTGCAGGTATAGCAACTTGATCTTGTGATTGTCCAACGACTGGTAAAACCACTGATGGTGGTGCTGATACCCACCTTGGTTGTATACCCAATGGATATAATTCATTATCCGCATCTGTAGTTACTACAAATCCCATTTACTGAGGATATACTATAGTATTTTTAAGTTTAGGACTTGCTTGGGGATACCGTCTAGCAGAAATGCTGTTTCGAAGTAACTCTGTATTGAGTCTTTTTAAATCCTTCATTTTATCTTATTTATGTGAAAATATCTTTTCAAGTAAAAGAGATTGACCTTCTCTAGTGGAAAAGTGAGATTCAATCTGAATTTTTTCCTTTCCCCTTGTTAGATACCTTTCAGAGAGGGGGGAGTTGGTTATTTGAAGGCATACCTAAATTCTGGTTAAGCCTCTAATTTCGGGTACGAACACCTTCTTTATTTTCCTCGGTGTATACCTTATTATGGACAAGAACTTCATCTTTTAATTCACCTAAACTGGATTTATTTTCTGGAGGATCTTCTGCAATGGTGTTGATAACATTCACTAATGCATAATGAATTGATAGAATTCTGTTAGTGTTTCTACTAGATTGTCTCCCTTTTTGTCTTTAATGAGACTCCATTCCCCTATATAAAGAATTCCCTAGAACTGTTTCGTAGACAGTAACATGAAGGGAATCATTGGATAGTTCTACTGTATGCTTTCCTTGTGGCTTCTTCCCTAATCAGGAAAAAATGACTTCTATTGAGGAGGGGATTGTAGATGTGAAAAATACACCATCCTTGCAGGTGGGGGTTGATCATGTTCTTCTTCTTAAAATATTTTAACATTGTTTAATTAATTTGAAGGTTGAATTAAATGATCCCCCAGCCTGGCAAGCTGGGGTGATTCTTGAACCGCTATAGCTGAAATTCATGTAACTGCACTTCTGATTTTATGGATTTTGGTTCAAACATTTGTTGGGTGCATTATCTGACAATAAATAAAATCATCTGTTTTAGAAGATCACTATGTTATTTCAGACATTTGCATCCTCTGATGCCTGAAATCCTCTAAATGGGATTCATGTTCAATATTCTCCGATGCTTGATGTAAAAGTATCTCAACAACTTCTTTTCTTTGGGCCTAATTCTCATGAGAACTGGTTGAGGCCTGTTCTTGAGTGTACATTTGATTACATACAAAACCTATTGATTGAGGATAGACTTGGGCAATAACATTTCATGAAACCAATTTTGGCTGACTTTACTGATTTTGGAGTGCAGTGAAATGCAATGATCCATATTCACCCCATCCTATGATGCGAACACTATATGGGGAATCAAAAATTAACTGGCGTAGTCTCTTTAGATCATTAAGACATGCATGTTGAAGGGTTCTCTGCTGTTTTTCAAACATTGGATGTTGAGAAACTGAGAGATATGCCAAGTCAATTTGGAATTGAAACTCCTCTATTACCTTTACATGATTTTGATATTCATAATATGGTAATACTTTGGTTTTCAAATGATGAAGAGTTTTCCATAAGTTGAGATGAATGTCATGAATTCAATCTTCTATTATCAATTCAAGAATATTATTTTGAGAATTTTCCAAATGCCAGAATATGACTGGTATTTCTCCTTTAGCTAATTGTTTCCTCATGTTTAAAATGAATTCGTCATCTTTCACTAGAAATTTCTCTACTTGGTCTAACCAAAGGGGATGCTCTGTGTTAGTAGATAAATGACCCAAGGGAGGTTCGAAGATTGACTATTCCCTTAATATGTCTTTTGGTTGAGAAATTGTTTCACCCATAAATGACAAGGCATCAGACATGATTGGCCTTGTGTTTTCAAGTTCCTCAAGATAGGAGGGCTTTCTTGTTTTTACATTGTCAATTATGGAATTGTTTTGACAATGCGAGATACTACTACAGAGAGGAATTTAACTATGAATTCCATCATGGGGAAGATCACCATGGTGGATTACAACAATGGATAAATCTTCATACTCCTTGGTCTTCTGGCCACATGGAGGGTTGTTGTGGATCTCATCCGGAGATAGGAACTTTGGATTGACTGAATTTTCATAAAGCAATCCTTCATGATGAAGTGTCTGATGAGAAAATTTATAATTACAACTACCACTCCCAAAATTTGGTAATGAGAGGGTAGTATCCTAAGTAGAAATAGATAAATGTCTAAGGGCTTCAAGAACTCCAGCATGAAGAGGAACCGAATCACAGCTTGACTCTTGATTTTCTAACGGTATTTGGAGAGACTTCTTTTTGGATGTTCTTTTATACTTAGTTGGGGCCACCTGATGGGAGAAGTGGTTATAATGGGCAGTTGTATGTGCCTAAATTGGATTAGTTACTGGAACAGACCGATTATCTTCAATGGGAAAGGGTGTATGTTCCCGATCCTTTTATCTGTATGATATGTGGGAATATCCCCCATGACCCTCCTAGACTAGAACATAGGTGTGTATGTACTTTGGGATGGAATGATGATGTGTCATACCATGTGTGGGGATAGATTTATATGTCTATTCCCCTGATACTGCTAAAGTAGTTGTTAAAATATCCTGGAATGCTTCCAGAATATGGGAAGGGATATGCGTTTTCCCTTTCACCGTTTCTAAGATGTGTTTGGTGACTTCAACGGCCAGAACAAGAATATACGTCCATTCTATATCCGGAGTAGGTGTATATGACTTCTCTTATCCTCCTTTTCCTGTCAATGGATATTGATAGTACTCACACATGGGAGCAGAGAGTTGGGTCTACCCGAAATTTTTCATCGGAGCTTTCTGAATGACTTCTCCGGGTGCAACCAAACGAGACTGTTAGCAGGCTTGATGAATATTGGTAGGTGTATGTGCCTACTGGATATTTTCCTTCAAGTATGGTTGATGGAATTCCTTCAATACTGGCATACGAGAATGCTGACAGAATTGGTGATTGTAATTAGGTTTATGTTCCTATTTACCAGTTGCCACCATATTAGATTAGTAGGTCTCTTTAAATGCAGTCAGACGAGCCTGCTGACTGGCTGATAACTTGTGAGCAGGTGTATGTGCCTGTTCATGGTACTCCATCAGGTTTATCTGGTGGGATTGGTGGGTTTCTATCAGACGAGACTGCTGAGTAACAAAATTAGGATGGACAAGTGTATGAGACCTCTCGTTGTTTGCCAACAAGTTTGGTCGATGGACTTTTCCGAAAGAGGAAGAGGTGAGAACCTACTTCTTGTTGACCAGATGTTGTCCCTAGTGATTCATCTTGCGTGCCCGGGTCTGAGAGACCTAGGCTGAATTTCCATAGGCAAAACCCCCATCATGTTGGAGGTGCACTACTGCGTGATTTTGGTGGTGATTAATGATGTGAGTCCTCAGGAAGGACTCCTACATTCTTGAATTGAGGCCTTGAGTGACCTCTTGATCCATCTCCCTATAGTATAGGAGGGACTGGTTATTGCATTCCAGGGATAAGGACCCAAAACAGTTGGAGATGGTGGTTTGCACAATCTACTTCCTGATTATTGGTCTTTGTTGGCGAGATGATTGAGGATTATTTTTGACCTGGAGGGAATGTCGAGCAACCTAAGTCGGGATTGTACCATACTGGAAATATTCCTTTACCAGCACATTAGAGACCCAACATTGAAGATGCTGGGTTGGTGATAACATCCTTCCCGAGGATGAAGATATAGCTTGAGAAGCAGTTTAGAAGTTCACAGATGTTGTCTTGGAGAAATCCATTCTTTGGTTTGAAGGGAGTTCTTTGGAAAACTGAGAAAAATTAAAGTCCATTAAATCAACATTTTTTTATATGGATACATGCATGATTGATTCCTTTGGCTGTCCTTCCTTTAAAAATTGATAGGGATCTAACAGGTGGGTAAAATTATTAACTTAGTTAAGTATTCACGTCGGCTTCACAATTTTTATTTCATGGTTTTCTTGAAACGTGTGTTCTAGATTTAAGAATCACTGTTTCCAGGTGGTTTCCATTGGATTTATTCATGGAACCGGAAACTTCCAATAGTTATTTATCCAAAAAGGACCTCTTTTCCAAAGGAAAGAGTTCATTAAGTTTTGAACTTTGCGATACTTAAGAACGTGCATTGGTCGAGAGGATGGGAGGTCGGACTCATCACACCTTATTGGGGGGGATTATTATTAAATCCGGGACTCTCTTTGTAAAATTAAAATATTTTCATGATTATTTTTTAATTCACAAATTATATCATAAGTATCCCTTGGAATTTATAATCACTTATTAACATGTGTAAAACTTTAGAATCATCAGTATGTATTCAAGGTTCTTCATTAATGGAAATATTCATATATATTCGAGGTTTTCCATCAGTTTTATCCTCTAATATACTGATTAGAGATTATTTTAATCATCGTTGTGATGATACTAGTTTTTAAGCCACTCAATGGGGAACTCTGGAATTTATTGTCATCCATGGAGATGAACGTTTGTTTTGATCTTGGGATTGTACCTGTAAAATGGGCTACCTATGTATCCTTGTGAAACAAATCAGAACCCTCATAGTTCGGTGTCACTTAATAGGACACACTGTACCTTTTAAATTCATGTGATAAGGACCTCTAAGTGGAAGGTGCTTATTTGAAACTTAGTGTGGGATTTATGCTAAAGCAGCCCAAGGAACTTGGAAGGGGTATGAGTTTCCAAGTAAGATCAGACCCTTTTGGGAATATGGCTCAAAGAGAATAGGTTTGATTTGAAATGTTGGGTTTGAACCTCAAGGAGGCTTCATATGTATCCCATATAGATGGGAATCAAAGCCCACATAGTTCGATGAATCTCATAGGAGAGTATGGTCCTCTAAGAAAGATGAGTTTTGGTTTACTTCTAGAAAAGGATACCTTGATGATTTGAGGATTGAATTTGGGGATTATTTCCTAAGGAGGATTCCCAAATTGGGGGAATTAGGGTTGGATTTCTGAGGAGAATATCCAGTGAGCTCGGGCCTTGAGAATTCTTCCTACGTATCCTGGTTTTGAAAAGGAATAAGAGCTCTCGTAGTTCATTCTAATGATTGTTTGTGCACATGTTGCAACCATCACGTATCTCTAAGCCCACGTGAGTCATGCTCGATGCGAGAAACAAGAGGATGTGAAAGATTCAACAATGACGCTTCACACATTCAAAATTTTCCTCCATGTTGATGGAAGAGGGTGCGTCAACTGTGGAAGAGGGCGAGGTGACAAACCTTCCCTCTGTTCTATTTACATTGGACAAGGGTCTAATGTAAGGAAGAAGGGTTGAAGGTAAGGGGATTATACCAGGATAGATGCCCTGAAATTGGTCCTAGTAGGGGAGGGAGACTTATCCTATGCTTCAGTGGAAAAAAATAGGTGAACCATACCTTCCCTACCAGAAACCTGAGATCTCGGGTCATCTCTTTGAGAAGGGAGAGGCCATGACCCAATCCTTACCCCAAACCATGAACTTTCCAACAATATTACTGGGAGTAAATTCCATGCGACTATGGATATACAAACCCACAAACATCCCATGAATCCTAACCCCATTGTGAAACAAATGTGGGAAACCTATGACTGTGGAAATTCAAACCTAAATAGGTGACACACTGATGTGCCTTTCCCAAAGGTTTGAGAAGTTATGAGGTTTTGGTGGAGGCTTCAACTTAGCCCCTTTCAGATAAGGGAACTAAGGAAGGAGATACCCTACCGTGAATGGATTTTAAAAGTGGTTACTTGATCTGGTTGTGTAGGTACCTCGCACAAGTATGCCGCGTAGGTACCCCGCGTTACTGTATCGCACAGGTACACCACTCATGTATGGTTCACAAGTATACCACACAGTTATGGCGCACAAGTATACCGCATAGGTATGGTGCGCAAGTATACCGTGCAGGGATGGTGCGCAAGTGTACCGTGCAGGTATGGATGATGACTGAATAATGTGAAGAACTTCCAAACATGCTTATCCCATTTAATTATCTCTTCTATAGGGGTTTAGAGAGCTACCTGAGAAAATTTGAGGGATCTAGGTGCAAGATCTATGCAATGGGAGCTTCAGAGAGTCTTTCACTTTTTTTCAGTCCTGAAATGGGGAGACCAGGGGCTTTATTTATAGGCACATATGGGCCTGGTCAAAAAAATGTTGCCCGTTCAGGTATTTCATGTAGCTTATATACAAAGGTATTCCACGTAGGTGCACCAAGCATCTTCTGGCATGGAGGTCCGGTGCATGGCTCCTTTGTGTAGGTAAGTCACGTAGCTCCTCCACGCAGTTTCTCTATGTAGGTGCATAAAAAATCTTCTAGCACGGAGCTCTACCATGGAGGTCAACCGCATAGGTCAGTCGCATAGGTCGTCCTCAGAGGTCAGCCATGTAGGTCCTCCCCGTAGATCTGTGAAGCTTCTCCATCACGAAGCTCTTTGGGAGTATTTGTGGATTTTCCTTTGTACTTTTCGATCCTTGCTTTGGGATCTGAATGATCTGAAGTTCTCTTCATAGTCCTTTTGATTAATTTCTCAAGTAGGTTCAACAACCACTTAATGAATACTTACCAAAATTTAGGGATATTTTCTTATACTTAGTTTTATCCCTAAGTCTTTCTCTAGGGATTTCTAATCCTAATCCAAAAAATAACCACACTTTTCCTTTGATACCAACTAGTAAAACCCTGCTCTTTATTTCACATTAATACAAGACTTATTGCATAAGATTATACTTAATAAAACCTATAATATTGAGAAGTGTAGTTTATTTTTGAATTAGGTACATTACACAAAAAATAAAAATATAAAATACAACATCCTTATTGGAAACTTCCTTAACATGGTCTTACTATTCCACCATACTTAAAACTACATGGGATAACCTGGGGATATACATAAGAAAGGGGAGAACTATAAAGACCAGTAAGGGAATAAACATGTAATAACATGAAGAATGTAACACATGCTAGAAAATAGGCATATCAATGGGACATAAAAGGGTTTATAATCATAAACATGAACAATGAGACATGATATAGCATGACAACATAAAGGGAACATAGGAAATGTGGAAAAAACATAAAACACTGCATCATAAATATAGGTAAAGGATAACTGCCAAGAAATCATAATTAACAAAGTCCCATAAAGGAACTAGGTTCAATTATTATCTCAACGTGATGTCTCATGAGACTAAACATTACACAATGCATTAGAGCACTATATAATTCTGGGTTCACCCATCACTTTCATTTTATTCTCATGCTTAAGTGTACCACAAATATTATAAAACATTGAATCATTAATCCTCACATTTTATTACAAGATCATGGAGTGTAAAATTAATACATTTATGTCCCTAATAAATAAATATAAGTTCATAAATATGAACAGCCTTGATATTAAATGGGTACGAGTATTCACTACACAATTGTTTGGTATAGAAAATCACGGTGGAATTTCAGAAGCATAACAACGCCACATAAAAATTCATAAAAAATGGGTTGATGAGAGGGAAAGGAGAATCTCATCATTTTTACAGAGAATTAAAAGTAATAGGTAAATGAAAAAATATATCCCAATATTAGTAATTAGAAATATAAGGCATAAGATAATAAAGAAACTTGAATAAAGAGGAGAAGGAAAAGATCCCTTACATTGAGAGTGTCACTTAAAATGCTTGGGAAGAGATTATTGAGATCTTGGGGGAACCTTGGTAGGAATATAGAGATGTGAGTTCATAGTAAGGATGTGATCGAAGGATTTTTAGTGAATATAAGTGGGATATTGGGTAGATTTATATTGGAAATGAGTGGGGAATTCTTTATCATTTCTCAAACTTAGGTTTTGGACTCTATAATAAAATAACCATAACCAAAAAAATTACCATAGTTAATTCCCAGGGTTTCTTCCAAAGGGGATTGGTTTTAATTATTTTTTAAGTCCAATGGATGATATTAACAAAATAATCACTTATTGATGTGGAACTGATTCATACTCTTAAAGAAATGATTTTAAAACCTTAAAAAATATTAATGGTTTTGGAGAATTAATAAAGGTTTTATAAATTTAATAAAATAAACATAAAATAACATTATTTTAAAGGGAATACATATATTTGGTCCTTTATACCATTTATAGTATTTATTACTTCACTTTTGGGTCATTATGATGTCATAATACACACCTTATATTTATACAACATTTAATTTTTACCTGAAAATTAAACTGTCTCATAAAATTATGAAAAAATAACTATTGGATAATTTTTACATACTAATTCCAAAAATAATATTCATTTTAAATAAATAATTTTTTAATTTTTTTTTTCATTTTAACTTTTAAAATAATAATCGACATTTATTGAGAAATGCTGAGTTTTTTGACAATAGAAGTTATCGAACCCCTATAAAAATTACATTTGACTTCATAAAAATTATATGATAATTTATATTTTAAAAAAATAATTTAAAAATAATAATTTATTAAAATTTTATTTATTTAAAAAATCTATTAATTCATGAAAATAAATTCTTTATTTGAATTTGAGCATTACTCAAAAATACATTATTTGTTTTATTGAATAAAAAAATCATTTATAAAGTAATATAATACAATTAAAATATATTTATTTTTATATACAATATACATATTTATTTTATTAGGTTCTTGATACATATCCCTTTAATACACTATCAAACACTCTAAGATTAAGGTGAGTGGGGGTGAGATTTTCATGGGGTGATTCGACGTACATGGTTTGAGTCATGATCTTGATGATCTTGAACTTATCATGTAGAAGGTTTCTCTCATGATTAAGTTATTAGATATTTTCATGGGCTTGGAAAATGTAAAATCCCAAAGATTCTATCTCCCTTGGAAGCTTCAATAAATGGGCTTCATAGGGTATGATCTTACAGGCTGAGGTCATCCCTTCCTTTGTCTATGTCAATTAGATTTGTTAAAACCCTATATTTATACTAATCAAATGATCATTGTTCAATGACTATATTATCAATGGTAATAATGTTTAATCATTTTTTAAATTCAATAGGATATAAAAAATCCAAATAACTGCATGTTTTTTTGTAACCATAATATATAATAATAAATATAATTAAATCATAAGGGAAATTTAATTTATAATACTTTAGGTTATTACAGTTTTCCCATGCTATCACATGGAGTAGTTGGTTTCTTGTTTTATTTGTACTTGATGATTAGACTTGTACTTTGGAATATTCTGAATTCTTTTAAGTTGTATCATTTTCCTCTATCTTCTTTTAATTATGGAATATATTTATTTCTTATAATGTTTCTATTTGTTATATATATATGCCATATTGTTGCTTCAGGTTGAGAAAAATCATTCCCTTTTTTTATTTTTTGATTCCTGGGTGCTAGTCACTCACCCGTGGGGATTGAGAATTCCCTTCCAGTATGTAAAAATTTGTTTTAATCACCTATTTGATAGGGTATCTAGGTCGGGTTTGTCACATTTCCCCTACCTCCTTAGTGTAGGGTAAAGTTTGTTCAACACACTCCTGGGAGAGAATCTCAAAGTATCTGGAAGTGGTAATAGGTTGTGCTTTCCCCTTGAAATATCTCTATTTTTTGGGGTTCCAACTTGATTCTATGACATCTATATACTCTCGATCTATTTTTTAGATTAGGACGACTCCCTCTCCTTCATATTAGTGAAAAAGGGTGTTCATGACCTCCTATTATTTGATATTTATTAGGGAAACAGTGTGAAGGTTCCTAGTATCCATGAAATATGTGGCATCACTACCTAGGTGTACATGTGTGGGATCACCATGTGCAGGTGTTCATTGATATCAACAGTATCATGGGTGTAACACCCTACCACCCCATAGCCACTTTGACTGGTTCCCAGACTTGTGGTGAAACACTGGACCTTAGGTGCACCTCCATGCATGCCAAAGGATTCCTAATAGTAGAAAGGGTTTTTAGGTGACAGTGGTAGGACTATACCCTTTGGTGGTAATAATAATAATAATAATAATAACATAGTAGAAGTGATTAATCAAAAACAGTGGAAATAATTATAAAATAATGGAAACAATGATCTAAAATACACATGTTATAACCTAGATACTATCAACATGTCATTTTAGTTATACAAGAGTAAATAGAATCAAATGTAGGCTGACCATATATATACATTAAAAAATAAACAAAAAATATCACCATTGTCATGACCCTTCCACGGGCCCGTGCCATAACTACCCCAAGCCCGCCTTCCTTAGGCCAGGGGCTGGTGACTTGCACCAAAAAGGCATATCCCAAAAAAAGGGAAGGCATTGCCTTTAAACTTACAACTCACACAGTCTGTACACAACCAGAGATAACCAAAAAGTACTAATAATGTAAAGAGTGCTGAATGTAAATGGGCCAGTATACAAACCCAACTGAAGTACAAGTACAGGAAAAAGGAAAAACAGCTCATGGATCGTCCACCGGAAAATCCTACCTAAAGGGTAGGTATAGATATTGATCAAGTAGTCCCTGAGGTATGTCCCATATAAGTCCATCTCCGAGCAGCCTCTCGTCTATCTCTCTCATCCTTGATCACTACTGTCCATCGTCTGCACAGAACACAACAAGGTGTGGGCGAAGCCCGTGCAGGGGTGAGTATAATGATACTTAGTAGGGACCCCGAGACCCTAGAAGGTCTCCCAGAATACACTAAGGATAAACCACATAAGTAAGGATACAATCACAAAGTATCATCCAACCCTAATTAAGTATATTCCCATACATATACCTAAGTGACCAAATACAATCCGACTTAAACTCTTTAGCCCAAACACAATCCGTTCCACGAAGGAAGAAAGATAACTCATTATTGACAACATGGAGTCAACACTTAGTTCACACAGGTATACAACTTATGTAGAGAGATAGATATGATTAGATGTATCCACTGAATCATCTACTCTGTCGAACCAACAAAGGATCCTCATACAGTAATCAGAGCCGTCGAACCCACATAGGATCCTGGAATAGTAATCAGAGATATCGAACCCACGTAGGATCCTGGAATAGTAGTCGGAGTTGTCGAACTCACATAGGATCCTGGAATAGTAGTCGGAGCTATCGAAACCACGTAGGATCGTGGAATAGTAGTCAGTCCTATCGAACCCATGTAGGATCCCATTATCACAATGCAGCCAGCCACAGGGTTCCGCACAAAGCACGCTTGATTCCGGGAGATTTCTCTCCTCAATACAAGTTTCTATACATAAACTACCATGAAGTCCCAAGTTGATGTATCCAAAATATATGTCTTTCCATAAGAAACCCAATGCAATAGACGACATGTCAATCGGACACCCGGTCTGAGAGTTATTGGCATTTCAGTTCCAAGGGCCTGTTTGGATTTACGTTCAATCCAACCTAGCCATACCCCAACTATGTCCAAACCTCAATTGGAGTATACCAAAATAACCTTCTCCCTCTAAGGTTTCTGTTGATGTAGACGGTTCTTCAATCAGACGTCCGTAGCTCAAGTTATGGGCAAAAGAGTGGAAACAGGTCAAAGCGGGTCCAGGTCCGGTCCGACCCAGCCCGACCCGAGTCCAGATTGGAGTTCGACCCGGCCCACAGGGGCTGCTCAGCCTGCACTAGGTCGGGCCCACACTGGGTCCGACCCACATTGGTTCCAGATCGCGCTGGGCTCGGCCCGCGCGAGGCCTGCGGCTGGAGGTCCCCGTGGGGTCTTCCCTAGCTGTGTCCAGGGTGGAGGCCACGCCCCCTGGAGTCCCGAACAGCTTAGCCATTCAGGCGGTTCAGATCCTGCGCCACGTAGCACCAGTCTGTGTCACACAGGACCCACGCGATAGGTCCCGCTCTTCCCAGCTAGCCGAGCGGCCAGCCGCCTCCTGTGCGAAGCGGTTGCGCCGTGCCTCCTCCAGCGGACGGTAGAGCCGGCCTCCCATCCTCTATCACCGCGGCCAAGACCGCAGCCCCCTTCACTCCACTGTGTGGCATGCACTGCATCGCGCCTTTCTCGACAACCCAGCAGCCCGAGCCACCGATTTTCTTTGTGGTCGGCCTTGCGTCGACCATTGCTACACCGCTGCAGCCCGTCGGCCGTGACCTACTCCTCCAGCGGCGCGATTGCGCTGCTGCCATCCATGCGGCCAACTAGATTTCCAGCCACCCTTCCCTTTGTCTCCGGTGACATTCTCCGGTTCCGACCATCGGCGAACATTCCGCGGGTCACTGGACGAGTTCCAGTGGCCCAATTCTCGTTCTGGAAGTTGCCTCACACTACTCGGGACATCGCCTTCGATATGCAACCATTGTTGACAAAAATCACTCAACCTGGACTCATTCCGTCATTAGCATAAAAATCCACAATGTGTGGTGGAGGGGTCGGGCCATGTTCGTTCCACCCACACACTCCGTGTTAGAGTGATAACATGCATCTTTGAATCTTAATTCATGAAGGGAAACAAAGAACGAGAAACAATAACAAAGCATGAACCCCTACCTCAGATTCGTTGACGTCAAGAAAGAGATGAAGAAGTCGAGGACAACGTTGTCAGCATTCTTCAAGGATGTTGCTTCCTCCCTCATTCTGATAGTAGATCAAAGAAGAATAAGTTGTTCATCATTAGCGGAAGAAGATTCCTTCCTCCAAGGTTTCCTCCAACATCTAGAAAACCAATTCCTGCAACTCCCCAAAGGAGGGGAATAAACACATCAATTTGAGGTGTCTCCACCTAATCACTTCATTTAATGAAGGAGGGGGGTTGGAAATAATTAAAGTGGGTTTTTAGTTTGGGTGGACCCCACTTTAATTCAAAAATATTTGAATAAAATTAAAATTTAAGTTTAAACAATTTTATTTTATTCCACCCATTTTTTTATCCTCCATGAAAGGTTAGAAAACCCACTTTCGTTCATGACCAAACGCAGCTCAGGTGAAGGTCCCCTAAAGCAATCACCGGAACTACGAGTTCAGTGGTGCCCTCAGATTTCAGTTCTGAGCACCGGTTCCAAAGTTATGAAAACCCACGGGTACGTTTACTAAACATACCCAAAAAAAACTTCAAAAATTGATTCCGGGCACACCGGGCCTCAGAATCACGCGCCGTCAATTTTTGCAGACTTGTAAAATTCCCATATATTAAAAAAAATTACATGGAAATTCTGGGTCTTTACATTCTTACTACCTTAGGGCTCTACATCCCCATAAGCCAAAAATCAAAAACTAGGGAAACAAATGGGGGTACTGAGCACTAATCTGAGCCTCCCACTCCCATGTTCTCTCTTGGAGGTTCCCGTTATTCCATCACACGCGCACCAGAGGTATCGATTGCCCACGAAGGACTCTCTCCTGTTGATCCTCGATCTCCACTGGAACCTCTAAAAAAGTCACCCCATCGTCGATGTTAAGATCACCCTAGTCTATGATGTTAGTAGGATCATGCACATATCTCCTCAGCTGGGATACGTGAAAAATGTCGTGCACCCGGTGCAGCTGAGGGGGAAGTGTCAGGCGGTATGCCACCTCACCTAATTTGTTGAGGACCTAGAAAGGTCTGATGAATCTCGGAGATAACTTGTCGTCTCAACAAATCTCCATAAACCCCATCTAGGTGAGACCCGTAGGAAGATGTGGTCTCCATCCTTAAACTCCAGAGGTCTCTGTCTCTTGTCAGCATACGACTTCTTCCTACTCTGTGTAGTCTTCATCCACTCTTGGATGATCTGCACCTTCTTCGTGGTAGCTCATACCATCTATGGTCCCACTAGTGCTGACTCCCCTGGGTCAGTCCAGCACAAAGGTGATCTGCAAGGTCGCCCGTATAAATCCTCAAAAGGTGCCATCCCTATGGTGGAGTGATAGCTGTTGTTGTATGAAAACTCCACCAAAGGTAAGTGATCCTCCCAACTGCAACCTAAGTTGAGGACACAAGCATGCAACATGTCCTCGAGGTTCTGAATGGTCCGCTCAGTCTGGCCATCCGTTTGAGGATGGAAGGTGGTGCTAAAACGAATTTGTGTCCCGAAAACCTCCTACAACCCCTTCCATAGCCGGGAAGTAAATCATGCATCACGATCAAAGAAAATCATCGAAGGTACCCCATGCAGTCGCACAATCTCTTACACATAGATACGTCCTAAGCTCTCTACTGAACCCTGCTCTCTGATTGGTAAGAAGTGGTCTGACTTGGTGAGTCGGTCGACGATCACCCAAATCGAGTCATGTACTCTGGATTTATGTAGAAGTACTGTCATGAAGTCCATGGATATCCCATACCACTTCCACTCTGGGACCTCTAAAGGCTGAACCAATCCTGCCGATACCTAGTGATCTGCCTTCACTTGCTGACAAGTGAGGCATCCAGAGACAAATTTTGATACTTCCTTCTTCATACCTAGCCACCAGTGCTTTCGTTGAAGGTCCTAGTACATCTTCACCACACTTGGATTTACCGCTAGAGGTGATGTGTTGAACTCCATCAACACTACCTCCCGAAGTAACGTTGGTACCATGGTACATCCTCTAAATAGGATGGCGTTCTCCCCGCCTACAAAAAATCCATTAGGTGCCTGCCCTATGGATATCTATGCACGTCGAGCCTCACAGTCAGCATCCCCATGCTGCGCCTCCCTGACTCTATAAAGGAGTGGGGGTGTGACTATAAGAGACTACATGAAACTTCCCCATCTTGGTCCACATAAGAAATCTACAAAGCAGTCAACTACTCAGTCACCTCTCCTAGCAGTTGAATATCTGATCTCCTACTGAGAGCATATGGTACAATGTTCCTCTTCCCAGGATTATAGACTATCTCGAAATCATATTCCTGGAAGAACTCAAGCCAATACCGCTATCTCAGATTCAGGTCCTTCTGTGAGAAGATATACCTGATACTCTGGTGGTCAGAGTAGACTGTGAAATTCTCTCCCATCAGATAGTGTCGCCACATCTTCAAGGTGAAGACCACTGCTATTAACTCAAATTCATGGGTAGAATAGTTCTAATCATGTTGTATCAGCTAAGAAGAACCATAATCTATCACTGCTCACTCCTGCATCAGGACACACCCTAGCCCGGTCCTTGATGCATCGCAGTAGAACATGTACTCAACGCCCTCCTCCGGTAGCCTCAAGATGGGTGCACTAGTCAGCCTCTTCCTCAGATCTTGAAAACTCTACTGGCACCTCTCTGACCACACAAAGGGTTTCCCCTTCTTCATCAACGCCGATAAGGGTGCTGCAACTCTGGAGAAGTCTGGCATAAATCTTTGATAATAACTGGATAGACCCAAGAAACTCCTTACCTCCAATACACTCCTGGGTGGCTCCCAAGCTAGCACAACCTCAATCTTCGCTGGATCCACAACAACTCCAGCCTCTGAGATAACGTATCCCCGAAAGTGAACCTCTCGGATCCAGAACTGGCACTTTTAGAGATTACCATAATTCTAGTGCTCTTGGAGTGTGTCCAGTACTATCTGAAAATGATGGGCATGCTCCTCCTCGGTAGTCGAGTTGATCAGAATGTCATTGATGAAGACTATTACAAAGCGATCAAGGTATGGATGGAAGATCCTGTTCATGAGTTCCATGAACACAGCTGGTGCATTGGTTATGCTGAATGGAATAACTAGGAACTCATAGTGGCCATACCGACATCTGAAATCCGTCTTCTGCACATCCTTTTCCCGTACTCTGAGTTGGTGGTAGCCCGATCAGAGGTCTATCTTCGAGAACCAACGTGCTCCCTTCAGCTTATCAAAGAGGTCATCAATCCTCATAAGTGGATACTTTTTCTTCATGGTCACCTTGTTCAGGCACCGGTAATCCACACATAGACTCAAACTCCCATCCGCCTTCTTGGCTAACAAAATCGAGGCTGCCCATGGTGAAACATTGGGTCTGACAAATCTCTTTCCCTGCAAGTCCTCCATCTATAATCGCAGCTCACGAAGCTCTGCCGGAGCCATCCGATACACTGGCGTAGATATCGGTGTCGTCCCGGGATACAAGTCGATGTAAAAGTCTACCTCTCTGTGAGGAGGTAGTCCTGACACCTCATCAGAAAAAACATCTGAATACTGATCCACCACAACAGGATAACTAAGACTTTGCATATCAACCGCTCTGAGGATAAGGATAGCCAACTGATGAGTAATAATCTACCCCCTCCTCTAGGTAAGTCCATATTATGCTTCAAAGGCTCCCTTTTCACCAGTGAAGGTAAACCTAGTCCCATCCTCGCATACACACTGAACTTTATGCCTAATACAATCAATATGAGCATGGACTATAGATAACCAGTCCATACCCAAGATGACGTTGTAAGGCCTCGACGCCACTACTAGGAGATCCCAGCCGAAGCTCTCTCCTCCTAGAGTAAGATCACACTACCGGAACTAGTGCGTAATCGTCGAATCCACTCCCTTAGGAGTCTCAAACCGTAAGGATCTAGCCAATGGCTTCGTCGGAATCTCCGAGTTCTGAATGAGGGCAGTGGCAATGAAATAATGACTGGCACCTATGTCTATAAGTACTATAGCTATGGTGGAGTAGACACAGACCATACCTTGAATCATCTCTAGAGCTCCATGATCGTAAGCCTCGACTACCTAAAGCTGAGCTCTCCCTTGTCCACCTGCTCCCTACGGTCGAGGTGGACCTCCAGGTGGTGGTGGCGGCAACACCTCGAAACGTCACCAACTGCCAGCTGCTCTACCAACTCCTTTTCCACGTCCGCCTGCACCCTGTGGACCGCCTCGATTGAATCTTTGTCTCTGCCTGGGTGGTCCTTCGACCGTCTGCTGATCATCTGCACGGTGGGTCGGACAGTCATGAGCCATGTGACCCTACCTACCACATGAGTAGAACTACCTACTCCTCATATGACTGGCTCTGTCTCGTGTTCCCCACACCACCGAACCTGTATCCTAAGATCGTCCACCAAATGGCCTGGTCCTCTTAGATCCCTACAACATCTGTCTGCTTCCAGCTACAGAAGACTCCGCTACGTGACTCCCGGTGGTGGGTCTCACTGCTGGTGACTTCTCAACAAGGAAACTCTCCACTAAGAGGGATCGCTACAACACCTTCGCCTACGTCGGTGTAACGACCCGAAATTTTGAATAAATCTTGTTTCCTAATTTTGTGGGTTATTTTATTTTTATACTCAACAAAACTGTTTCATTTGATAACATGAGTATAATTAAAATGCGACTGTTGGGTTTTGACTGTTATATGACCATTGGTCAATATGACCACTGGAAACTAAAAGTTTCGATTACTGTCTCTAAATACAAGTTATATTGGTTAATTAATATAGAAAGAAGATTCAATGGCCTCATCCAGTAGTCTCGGGCCAATCGAAGCCCATCTAACGGAACTTGGGAAAGAGGTAGCACCACTGGGCTCTACTCTGGACCAAACCCAAGCCGAACTTCATCGTGTGAAGCTAGAACGGAATCTACTTCATGAGAAATTCAAACTTATAGAAAAAACTACTCGTGCAATGTTGGCTGAGCCGCCCTTATATTCTCTCACGTTAGCACACCTTACACTTAGGTCCTATGCTAGGGTTATAAGGGGTATGTAAGGATACTGTAACTTCCTTGTGTAATCCTTTGTCTTAAATAAAAAATTTAATTTATTCTTATGATGAAGTTTATGAATTTTCAAATGTCCGGATAAATATAGTATGCATATTTTTGATGAATTTTAGAGAAAGGATATTTTAAAAATGTTTATGTAAACCTTAAATAATTAAAAATGTGTAATGATTTTCCATAAATAGTCTTCTACAATTATGTTCAGTATGAAATTTAGAGTCTAATAAGATCAACTTAATTTTTGATGAATAGTAACTTATGAATAGTGATTTTATGCTTAGGATTAGTAATGTGACCAAATGGATTAGTAATCTCACTTAAAGAAATTATTAATATAATCTAGGCACCTTGATTAAGTAATGTGATTCAATAAAATGGTTAAATAAAAATTTCATAAATTATTAGTCAAGTATTAGTTTTTCTCGGGTGAATAGTGTTTTTTAATTAAAAATTAAATTAAAAATATTTAGAAAATTATTTTTATAAAATGGAATTTATTTTTGAATTCATAACATCAATATTATGCTAAGGTAATTTTTGGGGAATTTTCTAAAAAAAATGAATTTTCGGTGAATAGTGTATTTATTTAAAAATTAAATTTAGAAAATTATTTTTATAAAATGGAGTTCATTTTTGAAATCAGAGCATAGATATTTGGTAAAGGTAAAATTTTGGGATTTTTCTAAGAAAGTTGAATTTTCGATAAATAGTGAAAATACAGTTTTTAAGTTACGGGTGTCTAATGACATCATTAAATGATATGTTAAGTATGTAATCAATATGGTCGACTTATGAATAGTAAGATAAGGTATGAGGTGTACCATGTGGCCAATACCATGGGCAAATATCATGGGAAAGCTCATGGTTTTTCCAAAACCACCAATGAGGTGTCCCTTGGCCATTATTGCCTTGTCCCCTCACTTTCCCTATAAATACCCACCCTTCCCTCCTTTAGTTTTCACTCCCAACTCTCCCCCAACAAAGATATGGTATAATTTCCACCCAAGGAGTCCTCCCAAGGTTCCCCCAAGCCCTCAAGGTCCCAACCTTCAAGTTTTAAGAGTTACGTTTAAGGTAAGGGATCCTACCTCTCTCTATCTTTTCAAGTAATCTCTTTTATGTCATTTCTTTTATGCTCCATGCTCTTATGTTGGAGGATGTTATTTTATATTCCTCTTACTTCCCTTTTCATGTTCATATGATGAGATACCCCCTATTTCTCTCATCAATTCATTTTAAGAAAGTTTAAATGACGTCGTTAGGCTGCCGAATTTTTAAGGGATTCATTCACCTTTCTCATTTTTCAAAGTTCTATTTTCATGTCAAGTCTTTCAAGTTTCTTTTTATTATGTTGGGTTATGATATATATATCTATAATACTGATCTTTTATGTTCATATGATTAGAGACCCTATTTTATCTCATCAATTCATTTTTTTTTTTAAGTTTAAGTGACGCTGTTAGGCTACCGAATTTTTAAGGGATTCTTTCACCTTTCTCCTTTTTCAAAGTTCTACTTTCATGTCCAGTATTTCAAGTTACTTTTTATTATGTTGGGTTATGATATCTATATATATCATACTGATCTTTTATGTTTATATTATTAGATACCCTATTTGATCTCGTCAATTCATTTTTGTTGAAGTTTAAGTGACGCCGTTAGGCTACCGAAGTTTCATAAGAGAAATCTTATTTTTTTCCTCCTTCTGTGTTTTTCATTTCATATGGTATATCTTTAAAATTTCATTACAATGTTATTATAACCTTTATTTTCTGTCCCTATAATATTTTATAGATCATTTATGAGTGGGTGACCCGTGTCCCCTCTTTTTTCAATGTTTTCTAAAACACCGTAACATAGCCGTTATGCTGCAGAATTTCTGTCTCAAAATGTCTCTCTCTTATCCTCAAATTCATTTTATTAAGTGAATAATAAAAGATCTTTATTCTAAATGGGTATTCACATATATACCAAAATGTTATTTTTTAAAGTCTTGGATTTACATACATGAGACCCACTTTCCCTTTCCGTGGGTTTAAAGTGACATAAAGATCATGTCTTTAAAGCAGTTTTCAAAACGTTATGATTATGAAATGAAACCCATTTCTTTTATGATATATGGGTTGTTTATGAAATTATTGATGATGATATATGTGGCTCACATTATAATAAATACAAATTAAGGGTGCTCCTTGATAGTGCTCCAATGCATTGGGTAAAGACTTAATCTCTATAGATGACCATTTTTAACGACGCCTTGGTGAATAACCTTGGTAATTTTTAATGACACCTTGAGGATGGACCTTGGTGAAACGGAAATTATTTTCAATATTAAATGTTGTATCCACATCTTCAAGTTATGAAATACATTATTTTTATTATGATATGCCTAATTATTTCTTTCTCATGCCTTAAAGTTTGTTTTCATGACATTGTTGATGTATCTCAAGCTCACATGTTAAATGTTTCCCCTTGTTTCCCTTACTGGCCCTTCTGCTCACCCTTTCTTTTGTTGTATGTCCCTAGGTTATGAGATGTAGTAATGAACCTAGGATGAACATAAGTAGAATCCTTTCAAGTGTTTAAGAAGAATGTTTTATGTTTTCATGTTTTAAGTTCCTGGTTTCCAAGACACTAAACCATAAAGATCCTCGGTTTTGTAAAATGTAATGAAAAGTTATGTTATAAAAAAGCGGGATGCCATAGTTGGTATCAAAGGATGGTTTAGTTATTTATGGAAATTAGGATATTAAAAATCTAGGAAGAACCCTATAGAAAATTTTAAATATAGTAAATCTTCCTGGTATATTGGTGAGTATTGAGTAAGGGGTTGCCAAGCAAATACATCCCTGTCTGGATACGAGTAGATAGAGGTGGCTCTGGCACAGATGTACATAGGGGTAAAACCCGAAAACACCGCTTTGAGCAAGACTCAAACGGGAACTGGTAAACGACAATGGGCCTTACTGCACTCTTGGTTACGACACTCCCTGGGGATATGCTTTGGAAAATTCATAAGCTTAGTATGAACCATTATTAAAGGAACAAAGATAAAATAAAATAAAGATTCACATAAGAGCATATGATCATGGATAACCTAGACTAGAACCTAGGGGATCACAAGTTAGGATATACTTTTCTTCTACAAGTTTATCCTTATATTCTTAAGGTTTCATTTTCATGATTATTGGCTAAGTATTTAAGCCCCCTAATTATACATTCTTTTCTTAGTTAATGGTGGGAAATGGAAGAGAATGTCCCAATAACCAATGTGATAAGAAATGTGATGATTTACCTATTAGTGTGACATAGATGACAAAAGATCAGGTTGAACATATTGTCATTATGCCAAACCAGCTATCAAAAATCATAATTAATAATTGGTACCTAGTTGAATGCCCAAATTCATCAAGGAATAAGAAGACAAAGTCTCAAGGATGTTCATATGATAACGTTGATAAGGGAAAGAAGACCCAATTTATTTTTTGCAAAAAGTGTGGGAAGAGGCACCAAGGAGAATGTCACAAAGGAACCGAGAGATGTTTTAATGTGGGAATATAGGGCATAAAGTATCCAATTGCTTTAAAAAAATGGATAATGTGATGAATGGAGATAAGGTTCGATCTAATGTACCTTATACATTTTGATGTCGTAAATGTGGATAAGTTAGACATTATCCAAGGCAATGCTCTCTTGGAAGGGGTGAGAAGCATGATGAGAATCAACAATCTTCAAGGACAAGGGAAAAATGCAAGTCCTATGTTGATATGGATCATGATGACTGAAGTACATGTAACTTCTTCACAATAATTGTCAATGTCATGTTGTATTTTAGTTTGTGCTCTATGAGCATATCTTTTATGTTTTATAAGATCATCGAGTCACTACCTAAGATGATTTTATATCGTTAAGTAAAACACTTATTGTTATGTACCACATGTTGATGTAGTGAAGCTGTTCTTCTTAAAAAATGTGATTAGGGGATTAAAAGATGATTATTATTTTGGAAGATGTTCACTATTTTGGGAACCATATTTGATCGAGGTAAATAGATTACTACGGTATTTTATTTGAGGAGTAAAGGTTGACTTATATTTTGAAGAATTGATGAATTTAAGGTGAACTTATAGTAATTTAGGTTACACATGGAAATGATTAACCTATCTTGGGGAAAATGTGATTAGGTTAGTTAATTTTGTTATAAGATGATAAGGGTGGTTGATGTTGTTTGGAGATGAATGATAAAGTCTATCTTGGAAGACTATGTTATGAGATCATTCTTATAATTGGGTTTCAATCTTAGTTTGGTTTATTTTGAGGAATTTTAAGGACAGTTATTTATGGAATGGTCTATGATGAACTTTGGGTAGTACCATGGAACTTTGAAGATTTAAAAGTAGTTTCCCTTCCTATGGGATTCTTTATTTTTGAAGAGTTTTTTTATCTTACCCTTTGTGTTTTTGGGATAATGTTTAAAGATAGAAGAAATTGATAGTTAATCTTTTGTGGATTACGTGACTCTCAAGAAGATGATTCTTGTGTTTTGATGAGACCGAGTGTTTTTGAATGCTCATCGTTTGGAGAAAAGATTAGTTTTGGTAGAAACTTATTAAAGGATGAAACTATACTTGAAGGTAAATATATTTCCTTGTGTTTTTATTCTATATAGTAAATTAATTCCTCAAAATTATGAAAAGGAACGTAAAAAAAATGTTGTTGGTTTACGTTTCCTACTAGGTAATCAAAGACCGTTTACACACATCATAAGTTTGTGATTTTATTGTGGTTAACTTTCTCCTAATCATGTTTTCTATCACTCTCCCTCGGAACTTGACCCTTTGTTTTCTCCTCCATGTCCATGTTTTCCTACATGGAATCCTAGTGTGGGTTAACTCAGGTGACCTTTGTACTTCCCTTTCTTTCTTTTAAAGTAATAGTTTTACTAACTCCTTTTCTAATGCGGTACTTTCAATGAAATTTCAAAACCAAATTTTAAAAATTGCGAGGATGCAATTTCTTAAGGGGGGAAGATTGTAACGACCCTAAATTTTGAATAAATATTGTTTCCTAATTTTGTGTATTATTTTATTTTTATACTCAACAAAACTGTTTCATTTGATAACATGAGTATAATTAAAATGAGACCGTTGGGTTTTGACTGTTATATGACCATTGGTCAATATGACGGCTGGAAATTAAGATTTCGATTTTTGTCTCTAAATACAAGTGATCTTGGTTAATTAATATAGAAAGAAGATTTGATTGCCTCATCCAGTAGTCTCGGGCCAATCGAAGCACATCTAACGGAACTTGGGAAGGAGGTAGCACCACTGGGCTTTGCTCTGGACCAAACCCAAGCCGAACTTCATCGTGTGAAGCTAGAATGGAATCGCCTTCGCGAGAAGTTCAAACTAATAGAAATTACTACTTGTGCAATGTTGGCTAAGACGCCCTCAGATTCTCTCACCTTAGCACACCTTACCCTTAGGTCCTATGCTAGGGTTATAAGGGGCTATTTAAGGAGACCGTAACTGCCTTGTGTAATCCTTTGTTTTAAATAAAAAATTCAATTTCTTCTTATGATGAAGTTTATGAATTTTCAAATGTCCGGATAAATATAGTATGCATATTTTTGATGAATTTTAGAGAAAGGATATTTTAAAAATGTTTATGTATACCTTAAATAATTAAAAATGTGTAATGATTTTCCAAAAATGGTCTTCTATAATTATGTTCAGTAAAAAATTTAGAGTCTAATAAGATCAACTTAATTTTTGATGAATAGTAAATTATGAATAGTGATTTTATGCTTGGGATTAGTAATGTGACAAAATGGATTAGTAATCTCACTTAAAGAAATTATTAATATAATCTAAGCACCTTGATTAAGTAATGTGATTAAATAAAATGGTTAAATAAATATTTCATAAATTATTAGTCAAGTATTAGTTTTTTCGGGTGAATAGTGTTTTTTAATTAAAAAATAAATTAAAATTATTTAGAAAAGTATTTTTATAAAATGGATTTATTTTTGAATTCAGAACATCGATATTATGCTAAGGTAATTTTTGGGGAATTTTCTGAAAAAAATGAATTTTCGGTGAATAGTGTATTTATTTAAAAATTAAATTTAGAAAATTATGTTTATAAAATGGATTTCATTTTTGAAATCAGAGCATCGATATTTTTTTAAGGTGAAATTTTGGGATTTTTCTGAGAAAGTTGAATTTTCGATGAATAGTGAAAATACAGTTTTTAAGTTACGGGTGTTTAATGACATCATTAAATGATGTGTTAAGTATGTAATCAAAACAGTCAACTTATGAATAGTAAGATAAGGTATGAGGTGTCCCACGTGTCCAATACCATGGGAAAATACCATGGGAAAGCCCATGGTTTTTTCCAAAACCACCAATGAGGTGTCCCTTGGCCATTAATGTCGTGTCCCCTCACTTTCCCTATAAATACCCACCCTTCCCTCCTTTAGTTTTCACTCCCAACTCTCCCCCAACGAAGCTCTGGTCTAATTACCTCCCAAGGAGTCCTCCCAAGGTTCCCCCAAGCCATCAAGGTCTCAACCTTCGAGTTTTAAGAGTTGCGTTTAAGGTAAGGGATCCTACCTCTCTCTTTCTTTTCAAGTAATCTCTTTTATGTCATTTCTTTTATGATCCATGCTCTTATGTTAGAGGATGTTCTTTTATATTCATATTACTTCCCTTTTCATGTTCATATGATGAGATACCCCCTCTTTCTCTCATCAATTCATTTTAAGAAAGTTTAAATGACGTCGTTTGGCTGCTGATTTTTTAAGGGATTCGTTCACCTTTCTCATTTTTCAAAGTTCTACTTTCATGTCAAGTCTTTCAAGTTCCTTTTTATTATGTTGGGGTATTATCTCTATATATATCATACTGATATTTTATTTTCATATGATTAGAGACCCTATTTGATCTCATCAATTCATTTTTTTTAAGTTTAAGTGACGCCGTTAGGCTACCGAATTTTTAAGGGATTCTTTCACCTTTCTCATTTTTCAAAGTTCTACTTTCATGTCAAGTATTTCAAGTTACTTTTTATTATGTTGTGGTATGATCTCTATATCTATCATACTGATCTTTTATGTTCATATGATGAGATACCCTATTTGATCTCGTCAATTCATTTTTGTTAAAGTTTAAGTGACGCCGTTAGGCTGCCGAATTTTCATAAGAGAAATATTATTTTTGTCCTCCTTCTATGTTTTTCATTTCATATGGTAAATCTTTCAAATTTCATTACCATGTTCTTATACCCTTTATATTATATCCCTCTACTGTTTTATGGATCATTTATGAGTGGGTGACCCATGTCCCCTCTCTTTTCAATGTTTTCTAAAACCCCGAAATATAGCCGTTATGCTGCAGAATTTCCGTCTCAAAATGTCTCTCTCTTATCCTCAAATTCATTTTATTAAGTGAATACTCAGAGCTATTTCTTCTAAATGGGTATTCACATATATAAAAAAATGTTCTATTTTAAAGTCTGGTATTTACATACATGAGACCCACTTTCCCTTTCCATGGGTTTAAAGTGACATAAAGATCATGTCTTTAAAGCAGTTTTTAAAACATTATGATTATGAAATGAAACCCATTTCTTTTATACTATATGGGTTTTTTATTAAATGATTGATGATGATATATGTGGCTCACATGATAATAAATAAAAATTAAGGGTACACCCTAATAGCGCTCCAATGCATTGGTTAAAGATTTAACCTCTAGAGATGACCATTTTTAACGACGCCTTGGTGAATAACCTTGGTAATTTTTAATGACACCTTGGGGATGGACCTTGGTGAAACGAAAATGATTTTCAATATTAAATGTTGTAGCCAAATATTCATGTTATGAAATACGTTATTTTTATTATGATATTCCTCATGATTTCTTTCTCATTCCTTAAAGTTCTTTTTTATGACATTGTTGATGTATCTCAAGTTCACATGTTAAATGTTTCCCCTTGTTTCCCTTACTGGGCATTCTGCTCACCCTTTCTTTTGATGTATGTCCCCAGGTTATGAGATGAAGTAATGAACCTAGGATGAACATAATGAGAAGCCTTTCAAGTGTTTAAGAAGAATTTTTTATGTTTTTATGTTTTAAGTTCCTGGTTTCCAAGACACTAAACCTTAAAGATCCTCGGTTTTGTAAAATGTAATGTAAAGTTATGTTATAAAAAGGCAGGATGCCATAGTCGGGATGCTTAGGGATATCATCAAATCCCCGATCTCTCTCTTAAGCCCCTGATCGAAGGTTTGGGCCTAGAATAATGGGTCCCGCACCATATCTATGGAGTAGCGCAAGAGGTCAGTAAACCTCACTAAGTACTGTGCCACCATCATGCTGCCCTGCTGCAGATGAAGTAACTCCTGTATCTGCACTGCACGTAGGGTGGCTGGGATAAACTCTGCTCAAAACAGGCTCTCGAAGTCTGACCAGAGAAGTGTCACCTCGTCATACACTTGGATAATCAGGCTCCACCATCTACCTATTTCTTCCTGAAGGAGACTAGCGACAAGGATCACCATAAGGTCGGCTGGTGTCCCTACCAATCGGAAGACTCTCACCACAACCTCCAGACAATCCTCAGCTGCTTGTAGGTCTATCTCATCCCTAACCCTGGGCGGCCTCTAGTGCTGGAACTCGTGCAATTCCCTCATATGGCATGCACTCTATGCTGCTGGGGATGGTGACATCAGTGGCCCAACGGGTAGTGGTACCCCTGGTGCCTATGCTGTGATAGGGCTCTGCACCAAGGCCTCATCTCTCGGTGGGCTTCCATCTCGTACAAATCCTATAAACCTGGCTGGATATCTATGTGGGGACATCTTGAAAAGAAATAGATTCTCCACGGTCAATAATTTATACCTGGTGAGCTGACTCAAAGAGATCAAAGGGAACTTTTCAAATGCAACACACACACAATTAGTGCTTTCGTGCACTGAGTCAGAAATCAGAAGTCAAAGTCCTTATGTATGGATATGTCGGCCGCCTCACCAACACTGGTTTCCCTAAACTGATAATCACACCCAAAATACTTAACACTATTGTCGTTAAAAGATCATAGTCCAATGTTCTAAAGTAGAACCAACTCATCTGATACCAATTTGTCTCAACCCGTCCATGAGCTCGTGTCGTTACTACCCCAAACTCGTCTTCCTTCGGCCAGGGGCTGACGACTAGCACTAAAAAGGCATATCACAGAGAAAAGGGAAGGAATTTCCTTTAAACTTGAAACTCAAACAGTCTGTACACAACCAAAGATAACCAAAAAGTACTAATAATGTAAAGAGTGTTGAAAGTAAATGGGCCAGTATACAAACCCAACTAAAGTACAAGTACATGAAAAAGGAAAAACAAATCTAGGATCGTCCAAAAAAAATCCTACCTGAAGGGTAGGTACAGATCTCGATCAAGTCATCCCTGAGGTATGTACCATCTAAGTACAGCTCTGAGCAGCCTCCCGTCCATCTCTCTCAGCCTCGATCACTACTGTCTGTTGTCTGCACAGAACACAACAAGGTGCGGGTGAAGCCCGTACAGGGGTGAGTATAACAATACCCAGTAGGGACTCCAAGACCCTCGAAGGTCTCCCAGAATCAACTAAGGATAAACCACAGAAGTAAGGATACAATCACAAAGTATCATCTAACCATACATAAGTATATTCCTATACATATACCTAAGTAACCAAATACAATCAGACTCCAACTCTTGAGCCCTAGCACAACCCGTTCTACAAAGGAAGAAAGATAACTCGTTGTTAACAACATGGAGTCAAGACTCAGCTAACACAGGTATACAACTTATGTTTAGAGATAGAGATGATTAGATGTATCCACTGAATCATCTACTCTATCGAACCCATGAAGGATCCAGGTACAATAATCAGAGCTGTAGAACCCACGTAGGATCCTGGAATAGTAATCAGAGCTGTCGAACCCATGTATGATCCTAGAACAATAGTTGGATCTGTTGAACCCACGTAGGATCCTGGAATAGTATTCGGATCTGTTGAACCTACGTAGGATCCTGGAATAGTAGTTAGTCCTGTCGAACCCATGTAGGATCCCTTTATCACAATGCACCCAGCCATAGGGTTTTTCACAAAGCACGCTTGATTCCGAGAGGGTCTGATCCTTAGGGAAAGTGTCTATAAATTAACTGAAATGAAGTCCCAAGTTGATGTATCCAAAATATCCTTCTTTCCATAAGAAACCCAATGCAATAGACGGCACGTCAATTGGATGTCCGGTCTGAGAGTTATTGGCAATTCTGTTCCAAGGGCTCAGTTGGATTTGCGTCTGATCCAACCTAGTTATAACCCAACTGCGTCCAAACCTAAAGTGGGGTATACCAAAAGAACTATCTCCCTCCAAGGTTTTTGTCTCCATATATGGTTTGTCAATCAGACATCCATAGCTCATGTTATGGGCAAAAGAGTGGAAATAAGTCAAAGTGGGTCTGGGTACGGTCCGACCCAGTCGGACTGACCCAGCCCGACCCAAGCCAAATTGGGTCTGGACTGGGGTCTGACCTGGTCCGCGGGTCCGAACTGACCCATGGGGGTAGCCAGGCCCGCGCTGGGTCCGGCCCACGCTGGGTCTGGCCCACGTTGGGCTCGGTCTGTGTGAGGCCCACGACTGGTGGTCCCCGTGGGGTCCACCCTATCTATGTCCAGGGGGTAGGCCTCGCCCCCTAGATTCCTGAATGGCTTATCCATTTGGTAGGTTCAGATCTGGCACAACGTGGCGCCAGTCTGTGTCACGCGGGACCCATGCGACGGGTCCCGCTATTCCCGGCTGGCCGAGCGGCCAGTCGCCTCCCACGCAGCGCGGTTGTGTCGCGCCTCCTCTGGCGTCTGGTGGAGCCGACCTCCCGTCCCCCGTTGTCGCGACCAAGGCCACAACCCCCTTCACTCCATCGCATGGCACGCACTGCATCGTGCCTTTCCCGGCATCCCGGTGGCCTGAGCCATCTGTTTGCTTCGCGGTCAGCCATACGTCGGCCGTCACTACACCGCCACAACCTGTCAGCCGCAGCCTACTCCTTCGGTGGCACTATTGCGCCTCTTCTGTCCATACGGCCGACCTGAGTTCCAGCCGCCCTTCCCTTCATCACTGGTTCGTACCGCCGGTGAACCTTCCGCGGGTCACCGAACGAGTTCCGGTGGCCCAATTCTCATTCTGAAAGTTGCTGCGCACTACTCGGGATGTCGCCTTCGATCTGAAACCATTTTTGAAAAAAAATATCTAAACCCAGACTCGATCCACGATTAGTATCAAAATCAACAAATTAAGGCAGAGGGGTCAGGCCGTGTTCGTTCAGCCCGCACCTTCCATATTAGAGTGATAGCATGCAGCTTCGAATCTTAATTCACAAAGGGAAACGAAGAATGAGAAACTATAACAAAGCTCAAACCCCTACCTCAGATTCATTGACGTCGGGAAAGATATGAAGAAGTCGAGGACGACATCGTCCTCGTTCTTCAAGGATGGCGCTTCATCCCATGTTCCGGTAGGAGATCAAAGAAGAAGAAGATGTTCGTCATTGGCAGAAGAAGAGTTCTTCCTCCAAGGTTTCCTCCAACAGCCAAAACACCAATTCCCGCAACTCCCCAAAGAAGGGGAACAAACACATCAATTTTAGGAGTCTCCCCCTAATCACTTCATTTAATGAAGGAGGGGGGTTGGCAAGAATTAAAGTGGGGGTTTAGTTCGGGTGGACCCCACTTTAATTCAAAAAGATTTGAATAAAATAAAATTTAATTCTAAACAATTTTATTTTATTCCACCCCTTTTTTTATCCTCCACGAAAGGTTGGAAAACCAACTTCTATTCATGACCAAATGTAGCTGAGGTGAAGGTCCCCTTAAGCAATCACTGGTGCTACCAGTTCAATGGTGCCCTCAGATTTTAGTTCCGAGCACCGGTTCAAAAGTTATAAAAACCTGCTCGTACGTTCACTGAACGTACCTAAAGAAAACATCAAAAATTGATTCCGGGCACACCGGGCCTCAGAATCACACGACGTCAATTTTTTCAGACTCGTAAAACTCCCATATATTTAAAAAAAATTACATGGAAATTCTGAGTCTTTACGACCATCCCCCTTTGAGAAACCACCCGACTTAACTACCAAAAACCATGGCATCGTGCCTGTGCACAATATGCACACCCCTTTCCATCGAGCTATTGAATTTGAGACTTTTCCCTTACCTATACTCAAATACATAAAGTTTTCATGTGTCGTGAAGGGTCTATATATGGTGTGAGTATGAATATTGTAGGCCACCACCAATGGTGTCCCTAGATTACATCCACACATATACCATTATATGAAAAAATATAAATAAATAGTAATCAATAAATATCATGTAACAGTCTCCACTCATACCCTACCATCCCTGAGTGATTCATTGCTAACCTCATTTAGTGCTAGATTGGAACAATACATCCATAGTCTATCATATATAAAGATACCTCAAACTTCCAACCATTTCCATATTACACAATATCACACTTGAACAATCAACACATACCACATTTCACCACATAATTTCATTCTCATATAATCATTTTGAGTCAACCTGATTCCCCAAAGGAACTCTCCCAGAACATATTACAATTCTTAATAACTTCCACTTCTTTTAACTAAATGTTTTATCAACATCTAGACAAACCAAAGGGGAAAAGATAATCATCATATTGTTATCCTAGACTAAAGGTACTAATATAAACATTGAGCCTCATGCCCCCAACTAGTAGTCTTAACTACCACAAACCATGGAATTTTTACCAATTATTAACACCACCCCTTATTTCACTTGATCTATGAAGGCCTCAACCCATAAATAGTGGTCAACATCACCTGATTGGTTATATCCAATGTGAACACAACCCCAACAGTCCTCTTGGACACACATAGTGAGAAATATCACTAAAAATACTAGGCCACACCTTCATAAAACCTATATTTCCACCTAATAAGCACACCACTCAAACAAAAAAATGGTCAACACCATCTTTCTCATCCTAATGAAACATAACACCTCACTTTTGGTGATCAACATCACCCATAGTCACTTGATCCATGCCCAACATGTTCCCATGGAACCAACTCAGCCATCACATCATTAAAATAATTTCCATAACCATAATCACAATTCCAAACAAACTAAAAACCCAAAAATATCACCTTCCATGCCTTACTAGGATTAATCATACCATTTCATTCCTGATAATACCCTTTGGCATCTCCTAATAACCATATAAAAACCTTAAGTAGCTCATAAACAGTCTCACTTGGCCCACCCCACTCACTCCTATTTAACATGAATCACATAGCATCTATATAAATTAATAAAATAATAGGAACCACCTACATTATACTCATATACAACTACTCATCGAATACCAACCATTGATTTGGGATCAAATGGTGAAAATCAGAAAAGTAGACAAAAAATCCAAAAATAGGGCATAATGACTATAAATAAAATGAGAACTATAAACAAAAGAAGAAATAAAGAATGGTTGAAGGTGGAAGGATAACATTACCCTGAGTTATATATCATAATAAACAATCCTTGATTCCATCAACATATAAGGGATAAACCTCTTGAAAGGGGAAGAACCCAAAGGGAGTGAAAGTTCATCACATGTACTAGGAGAGAAAAATCCCCCTCACTTATTTCTACACCCTTAATTAATTAATTATTTATTTTTTAAAGAAACCCTCTAGCCATGGTTCACGGTGTGAACATGTAGTTCATATCATGAAATAGTTAGGTTAGGGGATCCTCCCATATTCCCAACCTTTTCACACCATAACACGTGGTGTCACACCGTGAATGATTTCAGTCTGTAAATTGTTTAGCTGTAGACCTTCACTAACCTCATGAAACATTTATAAAACCATTACCAACCTCTAAAACCTTTAAAAAGGCAAAATAAATGGGTTTTTACAAATATTTAAATAGTTCCACATATTAGATGAAGATTTGGGTTTTAAAACTTCCCCACCATATAATAGCTCATCCTTGAGCTATTCCGACCATACACTGAACAACATCTCATCCATCCCAAGCATACTTCTCTACACTTTCCCAAACACTAAGATAATGGTGAACACATTTTTCTCATTTCTACATACTCAGATTTTCCCAAAAACACAACATAATAAACTAATTCCTTCCATGAGCACTCCCCACCATAATAATTACCTACCTATTCACTTCCCAACCCCAAATTCTAAATATCTCGATTGTACCATGTAAAATATCATCCTAAAACACCAAAATTCCAAACATCATACATCGTCATTCCCACATACCATTATATGCTCATTTCATAACCACATCATACATGACACCCATAAAATACCATATCACTCTCGATGTTCACACAAATCCTAATTCACTCCTAATTCTAACATAAATTTTATATCACTATCTTTACCTATTAAAATTATATATATCTACTAATTACCATAAAAATATATCATTTCATCTAATTCCCACATAAATCCCGCATCTCACATGATGATCACATAAGTTTAACATCACACCCAATGCTCACACAAGTCTTTCATCACTCTATATTCCCACATATTAACCAAAACTATGACATCCCACCTTTTTATTACATAACTTTTCATTACATTTTACAAACAGAGGATCTTTAAAGTCTAGTATCATGGAAATCAAGAAAATAATACATGAAAAAAACATAAAACATTATTCTAAACCACTCATAAGGCTTCATAATAGGTTAATTCTATGAACAATTACTGCATCTCATATCCTGGAGATATACATCAAAGGAAAGGGTGAGTAGAAGGCTCAGTAAGGAAAACAAGTGAAATAGTTGACATGTGATATTGAGCAATATTAATAAGAACATGTCAAAAGTCATAAAGGTATGAGAAATGGAATAATTGGAATATCATAATAAAAAGAACATGAATCATAACTTGAATATGTGGATTAAACATTTCATTTATACATTCATGAATATATCACCAAGGTTTATCCTTGAGGTGTCATAAAAATTACCAAGGTTATTCACCAAGGTATCGTGAAACTTGTCATCTCTAGGGATTAATTCTTTACCCAATGCATTGGAGTGCTATTAGGGTGCACTGTTAATATGTCTTTATTTTCATTTGAGACACATATATCATAATCAAAAATTTCATAAATAACCAAAAGAGAGTAAAAGAAATGGGTTTCACTTCAAAATCATGATGTTTTAAAAGTTCTTAAAAATAAGATCGGTATGCCATTTGTAACCCATGGAAAGGGAGTGAGAATTACATGTATGTCAATTGGAAAATCAAATATATAATTTTTTGTATCTATGAACACCCATAGAAACGAAATAGGTTTGGGTATTCACATAAATAAAACAAGATAATTCCTTGAGAAAAAGAGAGAAAAATTTTGAGATGAAATTTCTACAGCATAACAGCTATATAACATGGTTTTAGAAAATTATATAAAGAGAGGGAAAAAGGGTCTCCCATAAATAAATGAATAATTTTATAGTATAGTTAAAGAATAAAAATAAATAGGATCATGGTGTGGACAATTGAATGACACACCACATGAAAATGAAACTTGCAAGGAAAGAGAAAGTGCGGTTTCTTTTACGAAAATTCGGCAGCCTAACAACGTCACATAAAAATTCAGAAAAAATCAATTGATGAGATCGGAAAGGGAATCTCATAATTTGGAAATGAAATGGAAAGTAGTAAAGATATAGAAGAACAATACCCCTCATAATAAAATGTTACTATAAGACATAACATAAATGAAGTCATGACTTAAAAGAGGAGGGTGAAAGGTTCCCTTACCATGATAAGTAACTTCGAAAGCTTGAAGGTCGAGACCTTAGCAGGCATGAGGTCACCTTGGGAGGACTCCTAGGGAGGTAAGGAGGCCAGAAATTCGTTGAGGATTATTTTGGAATGAAATTAATGAGGGAAATGGCTTGGTATTTATAGGAAAAGTGAGTGAATAAATTATTAATTTCCAAGGGACACCTCATCGGTGGTTTTTGCAAAACCATGGGCTTGCCCATTGTATTTTCCCATCGTATTGGCCATTTGGGAAACCTCATAGCATATCTAACTATTAATAAGTCGACCATAAAGCCTACATCATTATTACATCATTAATGATGTTATTAAACACCCGAAACTCAAAACTGCATTTTTACTATTCATCGAAAATTCAACAGTCTCAGAAATATCCCAAAAATTCACCCTAAACTAATATCGATGATCTGAATTCAAAAATGAACTCCATTTTATGAAAATTAATTTTCTAAATATTTTTAATTTTATTTTTAAATAAAATAATTATTTATTCCAAAAATACAACTTTTAAATTATAACTCATTTTGTAACACCTTAAAAAGTAATCAAGGTCCCATAAAATTATCATATAACCATAACCCAATAAAGTAAAAAATTTATTATTAAATTTTATGAAAACACATTTCCATTTTAAATTATTAAATTAATTATAAAATTGTAAATAAAATATTTATGACATATAAAAATTCCAAAACTTAAACTATGATCATTTTTTCAATTTTAAGATGTCTAAAATGTATTTATACATTCATTGGAGAAGTTTCTATTTTTTTGGTCAATTTACTATTAATTAATATTCACATGGGTATGTTACTATTCACACATTACTATTCACTAAAAACCATGTTGATCTTATTAGACTCTAAATTTCTCACTGATCACAAATGTAGAAGACCATTTTTTGAAAATCATTTCACATTATTAATTATTTAAGGAATAAAAAAATATTTTAAAATACCCTTTTTTTCCTAAATTCATCAATAATACGCATCCTATATTTATCTGAATATTTGAAATTTAGAAACTTTTCCATAATAAGAAATAACAAATTTATTTATATAAAAGGATTACACAAAGCATCTAAGGTCTCATTACATAGCCTCTTATAACACCAGCATATGACCTAAGGGTAAAGTGTGCTATGGTGATAGAATCTTGGGGTGGCTCGGACAACATTGCCCGAGTGGTGATTTCTATCATATTGAACTTCTCCCTTAGGTTATTCTGTTCAAGCTTCATATGTTGAAGTTTGTCTTGGGATTGGTCTAGAGCAAAGCCCAATGATTCTATCTCCTTCCCAAGCTTCGACAGATGGGCTTCATATGGACCGAGTCTACTAGATGAGGCTATTCAGTCTTATTTCTGTATTAATTAACCAAGATAACTGTATTTATAAAAACACAATGTTAAGATTATAGTTTCCAATGGTCATATTGACCAACAGTCATATAATAGTTGAAACCCAACAGTCATATTTTAATTATACCCACTTCATTAATTAAAGTATATATTTTTGTTGAGTATAAAATAAAATAACACAAAAAATTAGGAAACAAATATAATTAAAAAGTTTGGGTCATTACATTCTTCCCCCCTTAAGAAATTGTGTCCCTGAAATTTTATCTCATACCCTCTGATGGGAAAAGGTGTGGGTACTTCTATCTCATAGACTCCTTCGGTTCCCATGTGACTTCTTCACATTTTTGGTTCCTCCACAACACCTTAACAAGGTGGGTAGTCTTGTTGCTTAGAAACTTGTCTCTATGATCCAAGATCTCCACCGGCTACTCCTCATAAGGGAGGTCATGTTCCAGTTGTACCACCTCTGGATTTAGTACATGTGAAGGGTCAGGTATGTACTTCCTCAAGAGGGATACATGGAAGACATCATGAACTTGTTCTAGATTTGTAAGAAGTGCAAGCCGATAGGCCACTTCTCCCACATGATCAAGGATTTCATAGGGGCCAATGTACCTAGGTATGAGCTTCCCTTTCTTCCCAAACCTCATGACTCTCTTCCAAGGTGAAATCTGCAGAAATACTTTGTCCCCAACATCAAACTCCAAGTCTCTTCGACGGTTGTCGGCATAGCTCTTTTGTCGACTCTGAGCAGCCTTAATGTGTATCTAGATAGCATGGACCTTTTTTGTCATCTATTGCACAATATCAGGCCCAAGAAACTTTCTCTCACCAGCTTCATCCCAACAAGTAAAAGTTATACATCTCTTCCCATATAGAACTTCACAGGGTGCCATTTTAATGCTTGAGTGCAAGCTATTGTTGTAAGAGAACTCAACTAAAAAGAGATGTTGATCCCATCCACCTTTAAATTCCATTGAGAAAGATCTCAACATTTCCTCGAGTGTTTGAATAGTCCTTTCAGATTGGCCATTAGTTTGGGGGTGATAGGTCATAATGAAATTCAATTCAGTGCTCAGAGCTTGTTGAAGACTTCTCCAGAATTTTGATGTGAACATTGGATCACGATCAGATATGATAGAAAGTGGAAATCTATGAAGCCTTACCACTTCCTTCACGTAAATCCTGGAAAGTTGATCAATAGAGAAATCTTCCCGAATGGAGATAAAATGGGCAGTCATGGCGAGACGATCCAAAATAACCCATATCACATTGTTTCCTTTGGATGTTCTCAGGAGACCAGGGACAAAGTCCATAGTGATATTGTCCCACTTCCATGCTGGTATGGGTAGTGGTTGCAATACCCCTTTATGAAGTTGTCACCCCTCCTTCACTTGCTGACATACCAGGAACCTTGATTTTTAGTCATCAATCTTCCTTTTTATATTGTCCCACTAATAATGATCACGAAGTTCCCTATACATTTTCGTGCTACCAGGATGTATAGAGAAAGTAGAGCTATGAGCTTCATCCATCAGCTCCTTTATTTCCGAAATAGAATGAACACATAGTCTTGTATGAAATTTCAGTACACCTTCTTGATCAATATTGAACTCAGGAAACTTCCCATCCTTCACAGCCTCAAACTTCTCCTGTAACAAAGGATATTCTTTCTGACCTTTCTTGATCTTCTCTAGTAATGACGGTTGAGAAAACATTTAGGTTAGGGTTGATGACGTCCCTTCCTTTATAATTCCCATGTACAACTTTACTTGGTCATTGATCAATGGATCTATTTGAATTCTCATCATGGAAACAACAACTAGGTATTTCTTGCTTAATGCATCTACAAATTTTTTTTCTCTTCCAGGATGATAATGAATTGAACAATCATAGTCTTTAAGAAGTTCCAACCATCTCCTTTGTCTCATGTTCAATTCCTTTTGGGTGAAAATATACTTAAAACTTTGGTGGTACATGTATATATCACATTTATCCCCATAAAGATAGTTCCTCCATATATTTAGAGAAAAAATGACTTCAGCCAGCTCTAGATCATGTGTAGGATAATTCTGCTCATGATTCTTCAACTGTGAGATGTATAAGCAATGACTGTCATTTTTCCTGAGGATGCACCCAAGCCCTTTCAGAGATGCATCTCTAAAAATAATGAATCCTTCTTTACTTGAGGTCATAGTTAACACAGGTGCAGTAACCAATCTCTTCTTCAGCTCTTGGAAACTTTCCTTACACTCCTTTGTCCAGATGAACTTGTCCCCATTTAGAGTTAACTTGGTTAATAGATTAGAAATTCATGGAAAGTTTTTCACAAACCTTCTATAATATGCCACTAATCCAAGGAAACTATGAATCTCAGTTATTTTTGTAGGCTGAGGACACTCCTCTACAAATTTTGTCTTTGAAGGGTCAACTGTGATTCTTTCATTGGTAACAATGTGCCCCAAGAAAGCAACTTGTTGTAACCAGAATTCACATTTACTGAACTTTTCAAAAATTCTCTCCTTCTATAGAGTTTTCAAAATAACCCTTAGATGATCCTCATTCTCCTTATTAATTTTGGAATACATCAAAATATCATCAATAAAAACTACCACAAAGTTATCAAGGTAGTCCTTAAAGACTCTATTCATCAAATCCATAAAAATAGTAGGTGCATTAGTTATCCCAAAATGCATAACAAAAAACTCATAATGCCCATATCTTGATTGGAAGGAATTTTTTGGAATATCTTATTTCTTTACCCTCAATTGATGATAACCAAATCGAAGATCAATCTTAGAGAAGAATTGAGCCCCACAAAGTTGGTCAAATAAGTCATCAATTATTGGAAAAGGGTATTTTTTCTTTATTGTGATCCCGTTCAGTTCTCTATAATCAATGAATATTCGCATCGATCCATCCTTCTTATTCACAAAGAGAACAGGTTCTCCCCAAGGAGACACACTTGGTTGGATAAACCCCTTCTCAAAAATATCTTGGATTAGTTTCTTTAATTCCTCCAGATCCACATTTTCCATCCTATATGGTGTCTTTGATATCAGATGAGATCCAGGTATGAGTTCAATGGAGAACTATACCTCTCTTTCTGGGGGAGGTCCAGGAAAATCCTCAAGAAATACATCAACATATTCTTGGATGATGGGGACATTTTCTATCCTCAAACTCTCATTTCCTTCTTCTTCTTCACTGATCAATTCCATAAAGAAGGATATCGGAGGTTCTTCCAGACAAAGATCAGGTTGAGATATCTCTCCTTGGAAGATAACTTTAGGTTTTCCATTCAAGACTACTGAGATTTCCTTAATTCTGCATTTGATCTTAGCATTATACTTTGAGAGCCAGTCTATCCCTAGTATTATGTGGAATTCCATCATGGGAATGACTACTAGATTTGCGATAATATTGTTCTCACCAAAGTAAATACTAGAGTTTCTAAACACTGACGATGCTTGGATAATCCCACCAAGAGTCTTGACTGATAACTCTACTTTTATCAAATCAAGAGTTGATTCTAAATTCTATACAAACTTGGAGGAAATAAAGGAATGCGTAGAACCAAAATCAAAAAAAGTACTTTATAGATTTGAGAGAAAAATAAGAGTACCTGCTATCACATCATTTGGAGCTTCAACTTCATCTATCGTGATAGAAAAAGCACGACCTTTCTCCCTTGGCCTTTTCTGAGGATGATAGTGGTTCCCCTCCACTACCCTCGGATTTGGTCAGTGATTGGAAAAGTGCCCAAGTTGTCCACACTTAAAGAAATAGACATCAGGTAGGGCCTGCACCATCTTCCCCTTGTCGTTAGTGTTTGGAAGTTGAGGTTTTACCTCACTACGACAATTCCTCGCAATATGGCCATCTCTTCCACACTTGTATCATTTCCCACTCCTGAGCAGGTAGTTCCCTGAATACTTATTCCCACATTTATTACATGTGAGATGTTTTACTTGCTTGCCTCCTCTTCCTTGATCAAAGATACTCCCTAAACTTGGCTCCATCGATCCTTTTTTGTCATTGGATTTATGATACCACTGCGTCGCACCAAACTCCAGTTTGACTTTCATCGCACTTCTCACGATATCCTCATGGATATCAGAATCTCAGTTGGCTAGATTATTCCACATATGAGGTCTCAGTACACCAAAAAATCTATCAACCTTTCCATTTGGATCCATGACAAAGCTAGAGGTGTAATGTCAAATCCTTGTGAAGTTCATCTCATAGCTTCCCACAGATTCATTCTCCTTCTGCTTCAACTCGAGAAACTCCTTCTCCATTCTTGTTCTGATGGAATGAGGGAAATACATACTGAAGAAGATCCCTCAGAACTCCTCCCAATCCATAGCTTCAACCTCCATTCTTTGCCTCGTGTTTTTAATCAGTTCCCACCACTGATCAGCTTATCCTTCTAAGCGATAGATAGCCAGGGTGACCTTATCTTGCTCTGAACAGCAGAGCACACAAAAGATCTTCTCAATAGAGCTGATCCACTGCTCAGCAATCAATGGGTCAGTCGATCCACTGAAGGTTGGTGGTCTTTGATGCATAAAGGACTCAATATAATGTTTTTCCCTTTGCAGTGAGATTGGTCTCTCAGCTTGATTCAAGTTATTTCCCATAACTTGAGTCAATTGGTTCATCATTTTCATGAATGTTTCCATTCTGGCTTCCATCGAAGGGCCGTCAGCGCATGGTCCATTGTGGTCACCATTTACAGGGTTCCTCCTATTGCCTGCCATTTCTAAAAGAATAAAACCTTAGTGAGAAACTTATTTAATTTACAAATATTTTAACTATAAATGATGTTATATCTTAAAACTTCATACTTAAACAATTACATTTCTCTATAATTCCTTCATAATGATTCATAAAAAGATTATGATTAAACAAACATATCCCATGGGAGTGTCATAACCAAGAGTGCAGTAAGGCCCGTTGTCATTTACCAGGATACCCTGGGTCAATCTTGAAACTCCTTTTCAGAGTTTTCACTCCTAGGTACCTATTTTCTAGAGATGCCTCTACCTGCTCGTATCCAGATAGGGATGTATTTTCTTGATAAACCACTTAATAAATACTCACCAAAATAGCAGGAAGTTTTTCTATATTTAAACTTTTCTATAGGATTCTTCCTAAAGTTTTCATAGCCTAATTTCCATAAATAACTAAACTATCATTTGATACCAACTATGACATCCCGTCTTTTTATTACATAACTTTTCATTACATTTTACAAACAGAGGATCTTTAAAGTCTAGTGTCTTGGAAATCAAGAACATAATACATGAAAAAAACATAAATATTTCTTCTAAACCACTTGTAAGGCTTAATCATAGGTTCATACTATGTAAAATTACTTCATCTCATATCCTGGAGACATACATCAAATGAAAGGGTGTGCAGAAAGCTCAGTAAGGAAAACTAGTGAAACAATTGACATGTGATATTGAGAAATATTAATAAGAACATGTTAAAAGTCATAAAGGCATGAGAAATGGAAGAATAGGAATATAATAATAATAATAACTTTAATCATAACTTGAATATGTGGATAAAACATTTCATTTATATACTCATTAACATATCACCAAGGTTTATCCCCGAGGTGTGATAAAAATTACCAAGGTTATTCAACAAGGTATCATGAAACTTGTCATCTCTAGAGATTAATTATTTACCCAATTCATTGAAGTGATATCAGGGTTCACCCTTAATATGTCTTTATTTTCATCTAATCCCCATAGATTATAATCAAACATTTCATAAATAACCCAAAGAGAGTAAAAGAAATGGGTTTCACTTCAAAATCGTGACGTTTTAAAAGTGCTTAAAAATAAGATTATTATGTCATTTATAACCCATGGAAAGGGAGTGAGGGTTACATGTATGTCAATTAAAGAATCAAATATATAATTTTTTTATATTTATGAAAATCCATAGAAACGAAATAGGTCAGGGTATTCACATAAATAAAACAAGATAATTCCTTGAGAAAAAGAGAGAGAAATTTTGAGACGAAATTTCTAGATTATAACGGTTAAATAACATGGTTTTAGAAATTAATATAAAGATAGGGGACAAGGGTATCCCATAAATAAATGAATCATTTTATAGTAGAGGTACATAATAAAAAGAAACAGGATCATGGTGTGGACAATTGAATGACACACCACATGAAAAGGAAACTTGCAAGGAAAGAGAGAGCGTGATTTCTTTTATGAAAATTCGGCAGCCTAACGGCATCACATAAAAATTCAGAAAAAATCAATTGATGAGAGCGGAAAGAGACTTTCATCATTTGGAAATGAAATGGACAGTAGTAAATATATAGAAAAACAAGCCCCCTCATAATAAAATGGAACTATAAGACATAACATAAATGAAGTCATGACTAAAAAGAGGAGGGTGAAAGGTTCCCTTACCTTGAAGAGTAACTTTGAAATCTTGAAGTTTGAGACCCTGGGAGGCTTGAGGGTACCTTGGGAGGACTCCTTGGGAGGTAAGGAGACCAGAAATTCATTGAGGATGATTTTTGAATTAAATTAATGAGGGAAATGGCTTGGTATTTATAGGAAAAGTGAGTGAATAAATTATTAATTTCCAAGGGACACCTCATCAGTGGTATTTGAAAAACCATGGGCTTTCCCATGGTATTTTCCCATGGTATTTTCCACTTGGGACACCTCATAGAATATCTCACTATTCATAAGTCTACCAGAAATATTACATCATTATTACATCATTAATGATGTTATTAAACACCTGAAACTCAAAAGTGCATTTTTATTATTCACCAAAAATTCAACTATTTCAGAAAAATATCAAAAATTCACCCTAACCTAATATCGATTCTCTGGATTCAAAAATGAACTCCATTTTATGAAAATAATTTTCCAAATATTTTTAATTTCATTTTTAAATAAAATCATTATTTATTCTAAAAATACAACTTTAAAACTATAACTCATTTTGTAACACCTTAAAAAAGTAATCAAGGTCCCATAAAATTATAGTTTAACCATAAAAAAATAAAGTAACAATTTATGATTAAATTTTATTAAAATAAATTTCCATTTTAAATTATTAAATTAATTGTAAAATTGTAAATAATATATTTATGACATATAAAAATACCAAAACTTAAACTATGATCGTTTTTTCACTTTTAAGATGTCTGAAATGTATTTATACATTCATTGATGAAGTTTCTATTTTTTTGGTCAATTTACTATTCATTACTATTCAGTACTATTAATATGGGTATGTTACTATTCATACTTTACTATTCACTAAAAACCAAGTTGATCTTATTAGACTCTAAATTTTTTACTGATCACAACTGTAGAAGACCATTTCTTGAAAATCATTTCACATTATTAATTATTTAAAGAATACAAAAATATTTTAAAATACCCTTTTTTCCGAAATTTATCAATAATACACATACTATATTTATCTGGATATTTGAAATTCAAAAACTTTTCCATAATAAGAAATAAAAATTTTATTTATATAAAAGGATTACACAAAGTAGCTAAGGTCTCGTTACATAGCCCCTTATAACACCAGCATAGGACCTAAGTGTAAGGTGTGCTATGGTGATAGAATCTTGGGGTGGCTCAGACAACATTGCCCGAGTGGTGATTTCTATCAGCTTGAACTTCTCCCTTTGGTGACTTCGTTCAAGATTCATATGTTGAAGTTCGGCTTGGGCTTGGTCCAAAGAAAAGCCTAGTGATGCTACCTCCTTCCCAAGCTCTGACAAATGGGCTTCATATGGCCCAAGTCTACTGGATGAGGCCATTCAATATTCTTTCTGTATTAATTAACCAAGATAACAGTATTTATAAAAACACAAGGTTAAGATTATAGTTTCCAACGGTCATATTGACCAACGATATTATAACTCTCGAAACCCAACGGTCATATTTTAATTATACCCACTTCATTAATTAAAGGATATAGTTTTGTTGAGTATAAAATAAAATAGCACAAAAAATTAGGAAACAAATATAATTAAAAAGTTTGGGTTGTTACAAAAACTAGGTTAATTCACTTCTCATAAATGAACCTTGTGCCTAATTATCCATCATATAAAACCAATAACCAATAATACCCTCATAGTATACCCCAGACTATCATTGGCTCTCCTGTATGATTTGTGTATGTCTACTCGACTGTATATATATGGCATGAAGCTTGAATTTCCAATGCCATTACTTTCTGCAGAAATGTTCTCTTAATTAACCACTACCTCCATTATTGTGAATTTTTATCCCTTCCCCATATTTTACATGCAGTTGTATCATGTATACCCACCCTCACATCACTCTTGGTCCTACCTCATATCCCTAAGTTTAGCTTGATCCATGACTCACAGTTGTCATCAAGGTATTCCAAAAAAACCCTTTAGATGCCCCATATGTCCACACATACAACACTCTTTTGGTTTCCTATCACACTAAGCCTCGATATATCCTTTCTTCCCACACTGTAAATATTCCATTGATAATCCACTCTACCATGAAATTCTCTAGTCTATGCTCTGACTACCTTATTGGGGCTCCTCATGGACCCCCTTCCAATTACTCATAACTCCACTACTAGTCACATATGACACAATTGTTTGGATAGGTATAGTCCCATATATCAAGTTCTTCTTGACTATCAGTTCTTGATTCAACACCTCCGAGAACAAGGTCAACCTTAAGTTGTTTACCTGTTTCCAAATAGAATGTCGTAAACCATTCTCAAACCATCACACCATGGTGATTTCATATTCTTCCATAATTGGTGAAAAAAATAGGTCTATAAACCTCCTAGAATATTCCATAGGATATGTCTCTCCCTAATTTAATTTCATAAACTCACAAGCTTGATCTACCCTTAGTGTCTTAGGGAGAAAGTTATCAAAAACCATATCTTCTAAGTATTTTCACATCACCTCCTCATGATTTCTTATATATACTTGTACATTCCACTAGTATTTCACTAGTACTATGAGAATACATGTGGAAAACTTCACCCTCTACCATGGGTATGTCTCAATATAATCAAATATAGTATTTCATTATCTCTATCCAAAACTCTTTCACATGTTCTCTACCCACTCCCTAAAATAAAGGTGGGTATTGAGAATAGAACCCACACATAACATATTCCATAGAAAAATCAACTCCCCAAGCTATTTTGTTAATTATTTGAATAACCCACACCAATATCACCCTAAACCACTCATCACCATTTCCCAAACTCCCATTCCTATTGTGGTTGTCTTGCCTACCCTGGTGCCTCTATCTGCGACTCATTCTCACCCCTACCCTCGGGGACCTCATCCCGTGTATGCCCTGGTGGATACACACCTCCAACTTCCTAATGTATATCTATGTGTCATCTAGTCAAGAACTAAATTCCATGGTCAATGAAATTACATCATCCCTGATATCACAAATAAGGAAAGGTATAACAAGCAGTGCGCCTCATTACCCTTAAATTTCCCTATCGCACCCATGTCACATGTCATATGGAATTATGTCCCCCTGCCTACCTGTAATAGGGTTATACACCACATTAAAAATATAAACATAGTATCCACACACCTATCACATTAGTAATCACATAAATATTCTAGATGATTATAATTCCACTAAGGAGATATATGGTAAAACACTATATAGGTTGCTGCTGACACTTTAAAAAACCCAACCCATTCTCATTTTCAAAATCACTACCTTTATTAGGGTATTCTAGTATAATTACACCAATATAATATTTATCATAAAAATATTTATTTTATTATCAACTCATTAAATAGTTTACCCATTTCTTTTTTTTCAAGGTTACAAGCTACAATCATAAGCACACCCAAATGTCACGTGAGCCCTACATGCCTAATATGATGCATGAGCACACCATATTTACTCTAATGGAAAAGATTTTGAAACAAAAGTAAATAAAATCAGATAATAATTATTCCAAACTAAATAACATAACTAATAAAAATTCAAACAATAATCCGAATTTCCCAGGTAACTTGGATTTCAGCTAATGCAGGTGCTGTCCAGACACAAAGCATAACCTCCATCCCAAGTTCCAACACATTCCTAGAATCCTATTCTACCATAAACCAAATGAAAAATCACATTAAAAAAATCTAGATTCAATAAAAAAAATTAAAAACCTAACACTGTTACCACTTTATAAACAACCTACTCAGGTACTACTATGCAATACCCAATATTTGATATCACTCTGTATTATCCCCATCTTGGTTCACTCTGAAAAGTAATCAGACCAAGTCACCATGAGACCTTAAGCATGATTCCCCATACACTAAAGGATACCAACTAGTAATGTGGGTTTGTTGAGTGATATTGGTGGACTATACCATCTATTTATAATAATAATAATAATAATAATATCTAGCATAAGTGATTAATAAAACTCAACAAAATAAATAATAAAATAATGGAAATATAAATTCTATAACCTTGAAAATATCCATATGTAATTGTTTTCATATAAGATTAAATTGGATTACCTATGGGATGATCATATATGTACATAAATAAAAGATCCAAAAAATCAGTAGCCTGGATCTGAAGAACCACCTGGGCCAACTAAAAAAACCATTTCATCATGCCCGTGCACTATTTTCATTCCCCTATCTACGCAAATCCTAATTTTGAGCATTTTACCCTTACTTATACTCAAATATATAAAGTATTCATGTGTCTCATAGGGCCTATAAAATATTTAATTGTGAACTTAGTTTGTCACCACCAATAGTGTCCCAAGATTATATCCATACACATGCTAGTGTATACAAAAAACATAAATAAATAATAATCAACACATATCACATAACCTGCTCTACTCTTTTCCAACCAACCTAGAGTGAGACTTTACCTACCCTATATAGTTACAAAGTGGAATGATAAATGCATTGTCTATTATACTAGATTATTCCTCGTATTTCTAACCATTTCCATTTCACATGACATTACACACTAACCATAACCACATACTGCATGACACAACATTCCACCATTCCCACATAATCATTTTAATTTATCCAGACACCTTAAATTCACATCTATAAGACATATCATAAGTACAAAAGAATTCAAATTCCTTTAACAAACAACTAGATTAACAACCCGCCAAACCCAAGGCATGATGATACCCATCCTTTCGTGATACCAACACAAAGGCCCCAAAATAAATGGTTATCCTTATACCCATAACTGATGGTCTCAACTACCAAAAACTATGAAATTATCTAGTGAAAACCTCCTCCTTACTAATGATAAATAAAAACCTCTATTATGATTGATCTACAGAGGCCTCCACTAATAAATAGTGGTCCAAACCACATAATTGGTCTCATCTTATGTGCACATGACCCCAAATTCCCTTTCGACCACCCAAATTGAGCAGCATCACCAAAAATCCTAGGACACACCTCTAGTGAACCTCTATCACCACCCAAAAAACCACATCACCCAAATTAAGTAATGATCAATACCATCTACCTGATCTTGATGAAACATGATGCCTCACTTCCAGTGATCAACATCACCCATTATCACTTGGGTCATGCTCAATGCATTCCCATGGAACCAACTAAACCACTACATCATTAAATAATTTTAAAAAATAGTATCATCATGGAAAATCAACCAAGAACCCAAAAATAAAACTTTCCATTCCTTAATAGGATCAACCAAATTATTTCATGTATAAAACTAACCTCTGATATCTCCTATGATCCATAAAAACCTTATTAGTCTCATAATCAATCTCACCTAGACCACACCACTCACACATATTTACTACACATCACATAAAACCTATATAAATTATGATAACTATAGGAACCACCTACATTATACTTGTAGGAGTCTACTCATCATATATTAGTTGTTGATTAGGGATAAAATGGTGAAACTCATAAAAGTAGAGAAAAATACTAAAAATAGGGAATAACAGCTATAAATGGTATGATATTTTTATATAGCATAAAAAACATAGAAAAATTGAAGGTGGAAGGATATATTTACCATTATCTCTATATCATAATGTACCACACCTGATTCCATCAACAAATGAGGGAGAGACCTCTTGAAAGGGGATAACCCAATGGGATGGGAGGTGAATCACATGTACTAGGTGAAAAAAAATCCCCATCACTTATTTTTATCCCTGTTAATTAATTAAATTATTATTTTATTTAAAAATCCCTCCATTAATAGATTACAGTGTGAACATGTAGTTCACACTATGAAATAGTTGGGGTAGTGAACCTCCCCTCTGCCCAACTCTTTCACATCATGACACCTAGTTTCATGTCATGAATGGGTATATATTTTAGATTTTTTAGCTAAAGACCTACTCAATCCTCCCAAAAAACATTTATTAAACCATTTTAACCCTAAAAAAATTTTAAAAAAGGAAAAATACCTAGGTTTCAACAAAAGTTTAAATAGGTCCACACCTTAATAGAAGCTCAAGGTTTTATAGTAGAAGTTTATACTTTCTCCATACTTATTAATAGTGGTTGGGATACATCTCCTAACACATATAGTGGATGGTGTTTTGAAAGTATTTAAGGAGAACTATGAATATATTTTTGACAATGGTGATTCCAAACATACATAACATTACTCATCCTCTCACTTTTTAAGGAGAGTAGATTCACATCGGGTTCACCAATATTATTTCCAACACTTTTCATTGGGATCACTTCATTAGAATACGTTGGGATAATCATGATCCATGAAACTCATTCACATTTTACAAAGGTGGGAGAATTGTATCCACCATAGTGATAATGATGAAACCTTGATTAAAATGAGAGGATGAAATTTTGGTGCTTCCCTATGAAGATTTTTTATCTAGTTTGTGACTCCCTTGTATATTTAAGACATGTTTGTGAATCCCATTTTCAATTCCATCCTCAAATGAATATTAGTAAATTACATCAATTAATACCCTAGTATAGAGAAAACCATGTGGATATAGTTGATCGGAATGTTAGGTACATTGGGAATCTAGATGTTTCTTTTTCTATCTTCTTTATGTTAATATTTGAGTGCATATTGTGCTAGTCACAGATGGGAAAATTGGTTCTATAGTTTAGATCCATGCAAGAAATATGTTTTATCTTCCTTGTGTTAGGAAATTAAGGGTATGTTATTCTCACCACATAAGAAATACTAGGATCATAACATAAGGTATCTTAGGACCATCAACAAAGGAATACCATGCTCACCACATGAGGTATCCTTTTCTTGTTACATAGGTTAAGATGGGTTTCTGATGAATTAGTAAGAAGTCATCCCATGCTCATCAAATATTTCATCTTATGATCATCACATAAAAAAATAAAGGATCATCTTATTCTAATCACACAAGGGAGGTTGATCCTCTTATGCTCATCAAATAATAGAGGTTGATCCTATAATTCTCATCATATAAGGGCTGACACAGTTTAGTGTTTAGTAGGATAATCATGATTTAAATTCTAGTGGGGACACTCTAAAATTATTTGGTTTATCTCTAGGAAATGATCATTTTTTGGGAATACCATATATGAAGGGATATATGAGATGGTTTTGGTGTTGGGATATTGGGATTGATCCTCAAAGAGACATGCTATGCATCTTGTTAGAAAAGGAATCAAAACCCACATTATTTGAGTTTTATGATTTAAGCCACGTGGAATGACTGATTTATGTAGGTTTATATCATGCAATAAGGATGATAGTGTCATGAAAAGGAGTGACAATAATGGATTGAGTGAGGCTTATCCATTGGTGTTACCTGAATGGTTGAAATTTATAGATGTATTATGTGAAGGTTGGTTATGGGGATTATACTTATTGGGAGGGATATCTAGAGGCATGGATCATTGAGTGGAAAAGGGATCTGGTCACCAATGTGGACATGGTTAGGGATTGAACCTAGGATGAGTCCCAAAACATTCTTGTAAAGAACAACAGTATGTACAAGTCTTATGTAAATGATGCTCGATCCTTTGCTATTGTAGAAGGATCATAGGTGGGATACCATAATTCTAGTCATGCTTATGGAGATTATATGAGTGGTATCAAATCGAGAGGATGTGGGTCCCATAATCCATTAACTCTTGTGTAAGTGTGCTTTGTGGAGGTTTCAAATGGGTTTCTATGATATGGTTTTCATACAATATAGGTGTTTCATAAATCTATGACTTGCGCGAGGCTTTGGCCACTTGTATAAAGGGTGTTCTTCAGTAGAGGGAGTTGCAAGAAACTATCTTGAGCACATGAAAATGAATTGAAGGTATTTAACAAGTTAATTTATATAATATTCTCCACTACAAGAGTCCAGGGTGGTTGTTTAGATTTCATGAGGGTGCATGGATATTGAGGTTTCATGAGTTGAGAGATTTATATTCCCTAAAATTTGAAATATAAATTATAAATCCTTAAAATTATGAGATGAGGGATATTTATATCACTCTAGATCTCAAAAAATGGATGTATCACGAAGGTATTCCACACACTTATAACTCTAAACTTGTGCAATGTTCCATATATGAGCTTGTAGAAAAGTTGCATGCATGTGGAACTACAGGTTACCCAACTCCTATTTTTACAGACTCAAACAACTTGAGTTCCATGAAAATCTATCATTTTCTCTAAAAATCACTTCTTTTGGCCATACTTCCACCTAGATCCCTCCTGGTTGTGTTTTTAAGTGTGAAAAATGGAATTCTACTTAAAAATATGATATTTTAAATATTAAAATTATATATATGAACTATTCATATATAATATTTAAATGTCTAAAATATCACATATTTATTATTTAAAACTCTATCATATTAATAATCAAAACTCCTTTTTACATGGTATAAATAATTTCTCAAATAAGGCCTTTAATTTAAACATTTCAAATCAAATAATTATGAATAAATCCTAATTTAAATATAAAACTTTTTTTATCTTTTATTATATTTTTTAATTTGTAAACACTTTATAAATTACACTTATAATTTCCTTATAATTTCCTTTACCCAAATTATAAGTTATTTCATATAATTAAAAAAGATATTTATTATTAGCGTTTAATAGTATGGATATTTATTTATTAATTTTTTTTATAAATATTTAGTAATTAATTATGAATATTTTCCAATTAAATAATTTATGAACATTTTATTAATTAAATAAATATACTAAAATAATTTTTTTATAATTTATAAACAATTTATAAGTTATACTATTCAATTCATAATTCAAACTTAGAAAAATATATTTTTTATTGATATGATATTTAATGATATAAGTTATATCGCATGGGGAAAAATTATATATTATCTATTATATTTAATGATAAATAATGCTTCTATTGTAATATATCCTTTATCACCTGGAATGTTATATCTTACGATATACCAGATATCACCAAAATGATATACAACTATGTTTTATAGGTGAACTCTGATGCCATTGTAAGATATGATTACCAATATCATGCATTAAAATATGTTGAAAACCAAAGTATTTCAATAGGGTCACCACTTGTGATATCACATATCATATGGAATGACTATATTGTCGCTTAAAATATCCCATATCATATATCCAACCACAAAACAAATTTCCAATCATTTTTAATAATACTGAATACAAATTCAAAAATATATCTGATTTCTTCAATTTTAAAACATGATTTTGAGAATCAGGAAGAATGATAAGGCTTTGATACCATTGTTAGGTTTTGAATGATTGAAAAACACTTGATCAACATAGTGGAAGTCATTAAAAACTCCAAATCCCAAGAACACCATGATATGAAAACTGAAACAATGTATAATATAACTAAAGAACTTGTAAATTTCATTAATGTTGGTTGACCCGTATTCTTCAATCACAGTGATTGATAAAAATCACTAAGGAAAATCCAAATAATCATCCCTTCAAGGTGTATCCATGAGATTAACTAAATTACCTAAAAAATTGGATATGACCCTCATTGCTTCCATGATATGCGAGTATCTCAAGTCGAAAATAAAGGTAGGGGAAGAGTGCTCAAAAAAATCATAGGAGCCTTGTAAAAGCTTATAATATCCATCTTAATGGTTTTTGTATCCTTATATATCCCTTGGAACACTCCCAAAATATCCATGCATTTACTCATATGTTAAAAAACATACGAGTAAATGGAATGAAACTACAAAAACTTGTAACCCTCAACTATCTCATTCTCCCAAATTTTTATCTTATAAAACATTGAATCAATAATTTCTTAGCTTATATGGAAAATCAATTGAACATTAACAATTAACATTCATCTACCTAAGTAATCTTATATCACTATGTGAATCATATAATGTGAATATATTCATTATGATCTATGAATTTGATATAATATGAATGTACATGATAGTATTTGTATGATATACCATAAGTAATGATAAAACCACATGTCATAGAACACTACTACAAAAACGGGCAAGGGAAGTGCCACCCTTTATCAGCACTAATCAAAAAGCACTGATAAAGGAAAATATTTATCATCACTAATTAAAAGCGCTGATAAAGGGTCGCTTTATCAGCACTTTTTTAGCACTGATAAAACTTGTCTCCAATTTTATTAAAAGTAGGCACACAGTATCCTCTTTTTTATCAGGCCCCAAGCTCTCGCAGTACTATACCCCTGCGACAGCTTCCCTCCCCCCGATCTTCCCTTTGCCGGACCTCCGCTGTACTCTTTCTTTTTCCCCTCGAACCTCTTCCGTGGATCTTCTGCCCTCCAAACCCTACTCCTCCTCTTCCCCTCTGTACCGTACTCCGCGTGAACCCTACTCCGGCAGATCTTCCGCGGATCTTCCTCCCTTCGATCCCTACTCCTTCTCTTCCCATATGAACTGTACTCAATGGTTGGAAGCTCCTCCCGTGCACCCCCAACTCTGGCGGTCGCGTCTTCCCCTCCCGAGGCAGTGCAGAAGGCTCCCTCAACCTTTGGGTTTTTCCTTGGACTTCATCGATTTCTTCACCAAAGGTCAGTGGATGCCCTAAAATATCTAGATGTTTTTAATATAAGTTTTTGTGCATTTATAGTTGTTCTATAAATTAATTTTGTGATGCAAATTGTGTTTTCGAATCATTTTGTATGCCTATGTGTTTGGAATTTGATTATATTGTTTGTGGTAAATGTCTAGATTACATTTTATATAGTGCATATTTTAAATATTGTTTTTCCCTCTTGATTTACCCCTTGAACAATACACACCAACCCTATTGCCATCCTTGGGCCATAGTGAAATCCTAATCACTCGATGCCATTCAAGATGCTTCAGATTTATCCCATGTAAAACCTATGCTCAAACATAAAAAAATAGATATATGGTCTGAACATGCTCCAAAGTGCCTATGCATGGTGTGAGAAATACATCTCAGTACGGTAACACCATGTTCCCCTAGTATATATCATCATATCCATGTATGGATGAGGAAAATAAAAACATCACCTAAGAATGTTGGATGTCATGTGATAACTAGGTCACCCTGACTCGGTGAACGTTATGTCTTTATGTGCTAACCATGACACCATAACACATGATCATTCCATATTTGGTACCATAAAAAATTCCATCATCGCCACATGCCATCATATTGGTACCCATGTTCCAACCCATACCCAAAGGCTTGGGGAAAGCATCATCCAAGAACTCAACCCACTATTAAAAGGTACAAATTAATGTCCTAGGTTCAAATCCTAACCCACTGCCTCATAAATCAAGATAGGTTCCATCATCCACATGTCCCATCTCATTAAAACCCAACATTGTCACTCAAGGCATTCCACCATCATGACCCAAGCCTTTCGAAAACAAGTACTATTTCATTTAAATTATTTATTAATTCTTTATTTATATATTTTTCAGTACTATTATGAATGCCGAAAAATGTCATATTCACAAGACGATGTAGATATGTTCAGAAACGAGTGGGCCGCATACCTGATGCAAGATTTTTCAGAAATAGCATGAAGATCTGACTTTTATTGCAAGAGTTGTGGACGTGTATAATTGGCGGACATTTTTGAGAGGGGTTCATGGAGATAAAAAGATGAAACATTCTTGTATGTAAATGTTTGTAGAAAAATTGTAATTATTATTAAATAAAAAATTCTTTCTCCAATGGGTCATTTGTCCATTTTAACAGATGAAATGCACCAGCAACATGAAATAATAATGAACCACATTTCTTTGGGATTTGGACAAAAAACCAGTAAAATCTCAAAAATACCTTCATATCACACATGAACCAGTAAAATATCCAATCATTAGTTTCATGTATACGACAACTTCCATGATACATTGGAAGTTCACCAATCCATTTGACGAACAAGATGGGATGCTAAATCTGGCATTTAGAACATCCAATGCAGGAAATTGTTCCAATGAATCGGGAATTGATGCTACATTTAAATATGTTTCCTCTGTTTCATCAAGCGAGTCAGTGCCTAGTTTGAAAAAGCATTCACAAACATGACTATCTAATTATTCATTATGAAAAAAATAAAGGTACCATTAAATACTTACATTGTTCAACTTGTTTTGGAAATTGTTTATCTTCATCCGTGCCTTGTACTTTCACCAATGAATTTGAAGGTGAGTATGCATACACAATAGTTGACATTCTTAGATAAGAGTTTCTGGAAGAGTATAAGAGACATGAAGCAATGAAGATCATTAGAGTGTTGGATCAAATGTGGTTGCAACAAACAATGTGGCAATTGGCTTGTGCAATGCGGCCTAAGTTACAACTTGTAGGTATTGTACTTTATTTTTTTCTGGATGGTTTCAGTGTAAATGCATTTTGGAATGATCATTTCTATTCATTGTCATTTAGGTTTTTTTGACAGCCGAGGGGAAAGGGTGGGGTCTGCAGACATTGGAGGATATGTTGAAGGATGATTATGTGTGTGAATATGTTGGAGAAATGTTAACTCACGTAGAACTGCGAGAGATAAAGCTAACTAAGAGTAGTGAAAATCATGCATATACAGTTCTGAAACCCGATCACCATCTAAGAGAACCCCAATCACCATCTAAGAGAACTGTATATGCATTCTTTTCATTACTCTTAGTTAGCTTTCTCTCTCACAGTTCTGCATGAGTTAACATTTCTCCAATATATTCACACACAAAATCACCCTTCGATATATCCTCCAATGTCTGCAGACCCCACCCTTTCCCCTCGGCTATCAAAAAAACCTAAAAGACAATGAATAGAAATGATCATTCCAAAATTCATTTACACTGAAACCCTCCAGAAACAAATAAAGTACAATACCTGGAAGTTGTAACTTAGGCTGCTTTATACAAGACGATTGCCACATTGTTTGTAGCAACCACATTTTCTCCAACACTCTAATGTTATTCATTTCTTCTTGTCTCTTATACTCTTCCAGAAACTCTTATATAAGAAGGTCAACTATCGTGTACGCATACTCACCTTCAAATTCATGGGTGCAAGTACAAGGTACAGATGAAGATAAACAATTTCCAAAACAAGTTGACCAACATGCATCATCCTCAATGGAAGTAAGATAGAAATTCACATGGACGTTCTTAAAGATATGATTTTGATGTATATAGTGAAAGGGTGGTGGATGTTCATTGTTGATGTTGTTCGTCTACGGGACTTTCACCTTCTCTTCTCCTCTCGCTATGTCTTGTACATCATGCAATAGACTTATATCATGTGGGGTAAATTGAGGTTGCTGAGAAACTATGGCACCACATGATTTTTCATGTCCAGTGACCTTAGGATTGTTTTGCTAATCAAGCTGCCTCTGATCATTAGTTGTGTGTAAAGGTGGTGCGGAAGCCTCCATGATAGAGTGTAAGTTGACCAATCCATTTGATGAACAAGATGGGATGCTAAATCTGACATTAAGATCATCCAATACAGGAAATTGTTCCAATGATTTGGAAAGTGAGGCTACATTTAAAGATATTTCCTGTGTTTCATCACATGAGTCAGTTACTAGTTCCAAAAAGCATTCACAAACATCACTCATCATTTTTCTCAAGGATAAACTTGGGTTCATGTCTTTGTATGATCAAAGAGATTTATCCTCTACTGCTTTTACAACCTATGTGGTGCATGTTTCAAATTCCTCCAGGAAAAAGGAAGAAATGTGGTGAGTTGTAAGCCACATCTATTTGATGTTTTGAAATGTTAATTATGTTTTGAAAATGGGTTCAATCTTTGAGGAAAAGTTGAATTGTCCTTGATTCATGTATGGATGCTGGATTCACATCCATTACAAGTGGTTTTGATGGGAAGGATGGATGATAACATTGGTTGGTGCTCTCATGGATGTCTAAGAACGGTAAGTTAGAAAACATGTTGGGTATGTTGTGGAGTTTTAGTTGGGGTTCTAGTGGTTCTTTCCTGATGATTGAGGTGTTAAACATTAGATGGTGGTGTTTGTGATCTAAAGCGTATAGTGGGGAGCACCATAGAAATTAAGTGGTCGGTTGATGACATGATCTGCATTTTGAATTAGATAGTCTTGGGTAAAATCTATCTTGGTGTTTAGATCGGTTGAGTACATTGAGATGAAGGTTGTAGTTGGGTTGTGTTATGGGTGTTTGGGGAAATGTAAGTATTTAATGGTACCTTTATGTTTTGCATAATGAATAATTAGTAGATCACATTTGCTTGTTTGATATACTGGTTTTTCTACAGGTCTTGTTCGGCTGGCTGTACTGATGCAGATATTCTATTTGCAGCAGGCAGGGATTTAACAGTGCTTTTTTAGCACTGTTAAAGGTGACCTTTAACAGCGCTAAAAAAGTGCTGATAAAAGCGACCTTTAACAACGCTAAAAAATCGCTGTTAAAGGGGCCCACCCCTTTATCAGCGCTGAGCTTTACAGCGCTTTTTTAGCGCTGTTAAAGCCCGATTTGAGCGCTGATATTGCCCATTTTTTTAGTGGTGGAATATATCTTTTCATTATGTATGTCATTCCATACAAAATCTCCATATCTTCACATATGATATGATCCAAACATAAATCATATATATAAAGTATTTAAGGAATATCTCTATCATAAGAATAGTTTGTGCTGACAAATAGGTTGATGGAATGGGATAGAATCACAATTAATTGACTCTAGTACATAGTATTCCCTTTTACATGGGATAGGTTGAAAGATTACCCTGACTCTAGTATATTCTTTTCCATTTCCCTCAAATTGGGTTCCATGATTTATCTAACCCAAGTATACAATTTTTGCTTTCTCCTAGGATGAGTATTATATCCAGAATCCAGTATATCAATTCATCTTGGATTCTAGGATAGGATTGAAGTTGGTAACATAAATATGTACACTCATTATTTTTGGAGTTAATTTATGTAATATAAATATTTTAATGAAAGTTTTATTATAAAATTCTATTGATGTAGTATAAAATTTATTTTATGATAGGCTAGTAGGGGTTATTGGTGACTACCTACTAGGTATATCATTTTCACACCCTATAAAAATCCCAATTAGGGTGTGTGTAGATCTCTTTGCATCTAATCCATAGAAAATAAAGGCCCTAAATCATGAAATCTTATAACACATGGTGTATGGAGTTCAGGTGGACTATTTTTGAGATTTTTATGGGAATGATCTCCATGGGCCTCTCTAAGGGATATCTCATTTAAACAATTTTCCATTTTTTCTCTTTAGGGTATGTTTCACTTATGTAATACTTTTATAAGAAGTTTTTTCCTAATTATCCTTATTTTATAACTTTATAGATGCTTTGGAAAATAGTTTTATGATATCTCAAGTCCAAATAATCTCACTCATTTATTAAAATTATATTATTTATAAATTTATATTTTTAACATATTATGAACATGGTATAATATTTTTCTAGGTTGGAAATTTTTGGTGTTTAAACATGTATTATAATTTTCTTGTTAATTACAATCCCTTCTATTTATTTGTTTTATGTTTTTTGTATATATTTTATTTTTTTTATTATTATTTTTTAATTATTTACTTTTATTAAATTTTTTAATTCTTTTAATCTTGTTTTTATGCCTATGCATGTTTTTAAAATATATTTGTACCCTTACATGAAATCCATTCTATCCTTATAAAACTTCTATTTTACCCTTACACATGCTTTTAAGAAATATTTCCACCCTTAGGTGAAATACATTCTACCCTTATGAAACATTTATAATATTTTTTATAACATTAAAAATCATTATCTTTACCTTTACACATGTTTCTGTTTACTCTTACACAAGATTTACAAAATATATACTACCCTTACATAAAAAATTGACATTATGAGTTACCCTTACACAACCTATTGTGTTTTAAGGTTACCCTTACATGAGTTATATAAGTTCAAGGTTACCATTATGTAGCATACATCTTACCTTTACACAACCTATTTCTTTTTAAGTTTACCCTTATGTGAGATATATAAGTTCAAGGTTACCTTTACACTGTGTACATGTTAACCTTATGAAACCTGTTTTATTTTAAGGATATCCTTACATAAGCTATATAAGTTCAAGGATAACTTTACACAACATAAATATTACACTTAAGCAAATTGTTTCATTTCTAGGTTACCCTTTCACTATCTATATAAGTTTAATGTTACCTTTACACAACATATATCTCACCCATATGCAGCCTATATAAAATTCATTTTACTCTTATGAAAGGTATATAATTTTTCTGTCACCTTTATATATAATGGGACTTTGATGGAAGCTATTCATTTAAACTATAGAGACCTCTATTTTTCTTACATTAATTTATATATGTAAAAATATACTATATAGAAAAATTATCTTACATGGTGAAATTCATTTATGTGGTATATCTGGTTATGTAAATTTTGGTTATGAAGTTATTTTGGTTACATGGATATTTCACCTACGTGATCAAACTAGATACATGAAAATCACCTATGTAGTCAAATTCACATATGTGGTAATGTGAGTTTTACAAGGTTTTTCTAAATATGTAAATATGATATGTTTTCATATGTCTTAATTGTTTACAATGCTAAAGTATTTTTTTAAGTATTTTTTACAATTTTATTTGTTTTTAAATTAGTTATAAAATTTATGTGGTTTATGAAAATTTTTATCTAAAAAAGTTTCAAAATGATATTCATTCTCACATGTTACAATTTTAATTAAAATTATTCTTTGTTTATCTATAATTTTATATTTCAAAAAATTATAAGTTTTTTATATTTTTTCATTTTCCTATTTTTCTAAAAATTTTATTAAATTCTAATGTATACATTAAAATATATTCTAAGATATTTTATGTAGTTCAAAATATCATGATAATTATTTTAAATGTTTTATATGATATTCAAGATACTAGTAAACTGGGTATTTCAATATTTCTTATTTATAACCATTAAAATAAAAAGTTGTTATGTGTTAAGAAATTAGGAAACATATATGTGAAAATTACTATTGATTATGAATGACTAGAAAACACCCATATGGAGAGGATTCATGATATTTCTATCAAATAATAGTAGCTGTCAGAGTTTTATCTATAAATAAAGTCTAAGATAAGAAATGAAGGAATAAAAATCAAGGAATTCATTACTGTTGAATTACTAAATCACTTTTGGTTTACCAATGTTTCCTTATTCTGTATCAATTCTAGTATGGATGAAGATCATTTCTCCACTCCATCCTTGTTTGTCAATATCTTCCTATTGTAAAGTTAGTTTTATTTTTCTATCTAAGTATTTATAATTCACATTTCACACATGGTTATACCTACATTCAAAAGTTAGTGTTTTGGTTATGGACACTTGATCAAAATGAAATAATATAGGTTTTTTCTATCCTATATAATAGATTGGGTTCTATATGCACCCATAAATGTTTGAGTGATATGTTTGGGGTACTCCTTAAAAAATCATGGATTTTTGTTTGAATCCCACAAAAGTAATTTTGTTTGTTGGTCTATTAATATACTAGGTTTATTATGCACCTGTAAAATAATTCTTCTTTATTTTTTTAGTGAGTAACATTCCCCTCACTAATTTAGAGTGGATTTAAGATTAGATGTGGGTTCATTTTGAGTCTAACTACTAAAACAAATATGGTGTTCTTATACACCTCCTCTAGTATATCTTCCCATCGATAACTCTAGAAAACAATTGGCATTATAATAAGTTACATAAAGTATTTTTTACACTATGTTATTTATTTTAATACTCTCTATATACTTTGGAGAGTTTCTGTTCTAATTTTATCATTTTTATTATGCTAACACTATCCTAGACCTAACAATCTAAGGGAATATTATTTTTGTTTTCAATGGAAATTTTGGAAAATGAAGTCATACATCTTCTCATACTACCTCACTTAAATGGAAGTGACTATGAATATTGAAAGGATTGTATAGAGGTAATATTAAAGAATATTGGAATTGAATATTAGAATATTATGATTAAACATTATAAATTTCCTAGTGTATACTTTGATACACTAATTATAAATTATGATACCAAGTATGTTCAAAATTATAAAGTCATGTATTTACTTTATTATGATTTAATTAGAAGCATGCATAGTCATATTTCATCATGAAAAACTACTTATGAGATTTGGATGACTTCATAAGTCACTCATCATGGCACTAATAAGTTTGAGATAACCAAACAATTACTCTATACTAGAGAGAATTAGTGAGCCATCAACTTCCCTAACTTATGTTACTTGTTTATCATCTGGTGCACCTATGAAGGGAGAGATGTTGGCCAATCCTCTATCTAAGGGATACCAGTGGGATACCATTATTTTTATGTATGTTATTGTAAAAAAACTACACATTTTTATTACCAATTTCATCTATTTTTTAAATAGACAAAAATAAAAACATAAGAGATATGAATATGAATACTATATATGTATAGGACATGCAAGAAATTAAAATTTCTATTCCATTTTATGAGTTTGGGGTGACTATATATGATAGTTTCATAATATATCTAAATATTCTTAGGCAACTTGCTCATGAGATGGTGACCCATACCGTTAATTATAACAATTATAGGCATATTCACATAGCTTGGTAAAATGATGTCTTTAATATTCAATTAAAGGTAATATTAATTTAATATTCATCGATGGTTTATTTTTATAAACGTGGGTGAAATTATTAATAAAATTAATAATTTTCATGTTTTTAATTTCTAGATGTTTTTCTATTTTTATTTACTAAACTCAATTTCACACTAATAGACTATGAAGAATTTGTTAAATAAATGAAGATACTTTAAGTGGAGGTTATGGAACGAGTTTAATGACACATATCTGAGGTCTTGATAGATATATGATAAAGTGCCTGAAGGCATGTCTCGTGAGCAATGAAAGTTATTTTTCTTATATTAATAGGGATGCATCCCATGGGATATTTTTATATTTTTTAGTGACTTAATAAAATAAACACAATAAAAATATAATTTTTATTAATGCTATTTTTATATAAAATATTCAAGAAAAACGTATTAAATCAGAAAAAACAAGTCATCCCTCATACCATTTGTTTATAGAGTTTTTCTAAGAAAATATTATTCTTGATTGTATTTTATTCATTATTATTTATATTATAATATTATTCTTTATCTTTTTATGAAATGATATTTATATATTTTATTTGTAAAGGGAATGTATTTAGGTTAGATAGTTGGATGAGTGGAGATGTGGCTTCATGTTTACCAGAAACCCAATAAAATTTTCATTAATAAACCTACCATAGACATCGGGGTAACTATTTTATATTATAATTTAATGCCATTTCATTAAAAAACTACATAATAATGAAAAATAAATTAATCATATAATTTTATAAATCTTAGAAAAATCAGAGATTCATTATCAATATCGAAATATTTATAAGCTAAAATCATGACAGTTAGGATTTCAACCCTTCTTAATCATCATATATTTCCTAGAATGATGTCACTACTCTCATTTTAGAGAAGGATAATATCAAAAGTTTATGGTGGATGGGTGTTAGATGGAACCCATCAAATATTTTTAGATGGTCATAATCATCCTATACCACTACACCTTTTAGTGAGTGTTTAATAAATGTTCTTAACTAAGAAGAAAACAGGGAAATTTTTAGGTTGAAATAAAAAGATAAAGAACATGAATACTATAGAAAAATATAGGATCAATGGCATATGAAAATAAAAAATATCACAAAGCAACTTAATATACCATTGACCTAGTACATAAGACAGCTAATAAAAAGGTTCAAAGGGAATTCTAGATCTCTATGGGCTAGTTAATTGTGCCTGGGAATTAAGAAAACACATTTGAGAATGATTTTTACTAATGAAAACAACTACTAAGGCTTTGTAATGGGAGCCTAGCATGACCCCATCAAATATTGGAGAGTCAATCCATTACGTAAACAACTAGAGATGCATAGAATAATTCAAACATGGAATAATATAAAATAGAGCTCATATTAAACCATTATAATGAAAATAACTACACAATCAACCATAATATTAAAACATAATCATGGGATTAATTATATATATAAAAATGATTGAAAAAGAAGTCAAAAAAGTGGATGGGTTTTGAAGCTGCTAAATTGATACAAAATAATAAGTCTATTATAATACCAAAACAAAAAATTACTCAAAAAAATCACTACCTATATTTATGTGACATCGGGGATAACTCCCATGATGTTACCAAAACCAATCCTGAGTCCAGTTACATGAATATTAAGCACCATTAAGAGGAGCCTTATCTTTACCTTAATCTATTAAAATAAGGTCTACATACACCTAAATGTCATATATAGGGTTTTCAAAAAGAAAATCCTCGTATGATACCACTAAATACTCTATATGGAAGCCAAATGAAATAAACTAAAAAATTATAGTTTGAACTAAATCATATAAAGTTAATGTTTTCATTTTAAATAAATTTAGTGATAACAATAGATTTTCTATTAAAAAATTAATCAATGAGGCATGAATGTAAAAGGTATAAAGTAAAAAAATCATCCAAATAATCTATATAATTTGATAAGGATAAATCCATGTGTACCTAAGGTAGAGTGACCTAGAGACACTATAAGGACATAATATGGAGTGCACAAGATCTACTTGGCATAGCCACATCATTCCCTATCTTTTTCTCATATCTAGAAATATATAAAATAGAGATATATACATCCCCTATCCATAACTTACCATCTACTCATGTAAAACCATATTAGGAATGATGTAAAGCATCCAATGGGGAGGGTATATTCCCAAATATGATCATGATACGAGTACTAATTCCCTATTTAGTACCCCGAGGATTTCCATAAGGCTCTATATAACTCAAAAAATCAATTAAAATTTATATATAAATTATGAAACCCATTTCTTTATTGGAGATTATTTTTCAAGTGATCACCCCCATCACCTAAGACAATCATATCTTTAATCAAAATCCTTCATCATAAAATAATTTCAATAATTTTTTATAATTGAAGACCCATAATTAACATGAAACATTTATAATTATTTCTAGGAAAACCCAATGAATTATTTCATCAAACCTCAGTGGGTAGTCATTAAAACTAAGACACACACACACATTGTAAATAATTCCTTCACTAAAACTCTAAGAAACTAGAGAGGCTAAATCACATTTTCTTTTCAGATTCAATAATTCCTAGGCATTGCACCCTGAATGTAAAAAAGTGGTTCAAGACACATTGAAATGTTTGAATTAAAAGGATTATGTATTATCCTATGTCCTTAATCTCAAAGTACACAAGAAAATATTGAGAATTTGGAGTTGTGATAACTTCAGAAACCTTGAGAAAAATATCATTCATATTGAATATCCGCTTTATATTGTTCAAGATATAGATACTTGTAATGATTCTTAAGTAGGTCTTGAGCAGGAGAACAAGATCATACATGATATCGATAATCATTTAAACCTCAAGAAATGAATTTAAAGAGAGGATTTTAAAGTTAAGTGGCTTGAGGAAGGGGACTAGAAAATCAAAGTTTTTAAATCTCTTCAATGATTCAGGAATCTTAATAAACCCATGGCCATTATCAATGATATTGGGGCGTTTCTTGATAAAAGAGTGGATTTGGTTGTCTATGTTGTTTCTTATAATAAGAACCTATTTAATGGTCTTGTTGCTAATATTGATCTTTTGGAAGGTATTATCACCAAACTTCTCAATGTTGAGGATAAATCGAGACTTATTTCTCTTACCATTGAATTTGATATTAAAGATACTGTTTTTGGATTAGAATCTAGAAGCTCTCCTTGACCAGATGGGTTTACAAACTCCTTTCTTAAATCTTTTTGGGAAATTATTAATTAGGGTGTTTTCAGGCTTTTTTGTCACTTCTTCATGGTAGTGTAGTTAACACATGGCATTAATGATCAATTTATGGATCTCATTCCCAAAGTTTTCAATGAAAACAAGATTCATATTTTCTTACCTATGTCTCTTGTCAACACTATTTATAAAATCATTAGGAAAATTCTGGTGAATAGGCTCCCCGGTATTGTTAACAGAATTGTGTTTCCAAACCATTATGGCTTCATTGAAGGTAGAAATATTCAGGATTACCTTGTCACTAATTCTAAATGCATCAATATTATCAGGAAATACACTAGATGGGGTAACATTTCTCTTAAGATATATGTTATAAAATACTTTGATAATTTAGAATGGGGTTTCATTTTCAAGGTTTTAAACAATTTTGGATTTGATGACATCATTATTAATTGGGTCATCATGATCCTAGGATTAGATCAAATATCAGTTCTTATCAATGGATCCCTTGAGGTTTATTTTTCATATAAAAGAGGTTTCAATAAATGTGATCCTCTCTCAGCCATTATTTTATCCATTGTTGAAGATTACTTAAGTAAATTCTTTCTCAACATGGAAAATGATAATAAATTCAAATATGTTAGAGCTGTTAGAGGCCTTAATGCTCCCACTCACTTATTGTATGCTGATGAAATTTTCCTATTCAATCAAGGTGATAGAAGAAACATCAAGAATACTAAATAATTTATCCTTCATTATGATAGAGTCTTGAGTTAGGAAATAAGTTAGAATAAATCTTTATTATACTTCAGAAAAAATGTTAGTCCAGCTAGAAATTTTTCCATTATTGGTAAGATGGGAATCAGAGAAGGTGTATTTACTTTCACTTATCATGGTGTTCCCATGTTTTGGAGAAAACCAATTGTTGTTAATTTTTTTTCATCTTGTTAGCTAGGTTAGAAACCGGATTGCTTCCTGGAAGGTAAATGCACTATTGATGTCTAGGAGGGTTAGCTTTGTCAAAAATGTAATTTTCTAAAAATTTGCTTATTACTTTACAGTTTACAAGTGTCTAGTAGATCTTATTAAGAGTATCAATTACCCCATTAGAAACTTCATCTGTAGTGGAAGCATTCTTTAGTTAAAACTTGTGATGGTTTATAGGAAGCAATGATGTACACCAATTGATCATAGTGGCCTTAGCATTAAAAATATTAGAAAATTTAATGAATCCTTGTAAGAAAATTTCATATGGATAATTATTAATGATAATTCAGAGTCTCTTTCTTTTTTATGATACATATTTTTACATAGGCTCAAAGATGGGAATTTAAATTATCTAGATTCTTCTATTTTGAATGCTCAAGAACTCTTTCTCTATTATCTCTGTTAATTCTCACTGGTTAGAAAGAATCAACTATTCATTACATTTTTGGCTTGATAACTTGATAGGTATGCATATTATCAACTATGTTATCTCTCACGATACTTCTCTTGACACCAATGTATCAATCAAAGAGAAATTATAAATTTCACTGGATGTGATTCCTATTCAAATCAAGGAGTCGGTTATGAACCATGCTTTTATGAAAGGTAATGATACTCTTTTTTGGTAACCTGGTCCCAATGGACAAATTTCATAAAAATATATTTATCATGAGGATGTGTAAGTGAATGTCAATAATTGGGCTAAATATTTGAGCAAAACTTTTATACTTTCATCTAGATTTTGTTTATCTTGGAGATTAATACACTAAAAATTTATAACTAAATATTTATTATTGGTTTTTAGTATTAGTCTTTTCTTAAGATGTTCTCTTTTTCATCAAAATAGGGAAGAAATTGATCACCCATTCTTAGGATGTTCCACCGCCTCTGCACTATGGATTTCAGTAGTGTATTGTTTTGAAGTTATTATTCCCAACACAAACCAAATTCAGGATCATATGCTTGTTTTAATTTCTATGACTCTCCCATAGAAGACACACAACCTCTTTATTATGGCCATTTTGGAGGTTATTAATTCTATTTGGAAAAACTAGAATAAAATAATTCATAGGGGTCCTACCTTCAGTGGCTAGTCGACTTTGTCTCATATTCTCTCTATTGTGAAATATGTGAATGAGGTCCAAAATAGATATTGTGATAACTCATTTAATTTTTTTCTATTCTTAAACTTTTTGGAATTATATGTAACTATTATCATCATTATGGTACCTTGTAAGTCATGTGGATTCCCCCTTTTTAGTCTAGATTAAATGCAACATGGATGGTTCATCAAGAGGTAATTCTGGTCCTTTTAGTTATGTTATGATTTTCATAATTCATTGTTGTTGAACCCTCTGGGAATTGAGTTGCTTTACTATATTTTGATAATCCCAACTATATATTATTTATATCTTAATTATGTTTGATACATCTCAAATATGCTTTATTATATGTTGTTACTTTCAATTATGCTTAATATAAGTCTTTTGGATATATGTACTCTGACTTAACACATTCTGCCAATAGAATGCTTAAACAGTTTATAGCTACCGATATAGAACAGTAGAAACCGTTATGACTTAGAGCTACAGATATGCTGAAGTCTACCGATATGCTGAAGTCTACGGATATGTTGAAGTCCACCGTTATGCAAAGTCTACTGATACATCAAGGAAGATACTGATAGGGACTTACCGCTACCGATACAAGGCAGATCCACAGCTACCATTACAAGTCCACTGCTACTGATGCGATCAAGTCTACTGTTGCAGATACTGATACAAAGTCGACCGTTACAAATGAAGTCTACCGATACAGTCACCTACCGTAACACAAGTCTACCGATATCAAGAGCTACCGTTCCAGAAATAGAACCCGATGCTTCTTTAATTTCATTATCATTATTTAATCTAACCAATGGTCATATCAGGTATATTTTAATACACTAACATTTATTTAATGTGTGTTGTTGGATGTCAGGGAACCGTACCTCGTACCTGCAAAAAGTAAATCATCTTTTGCTGGAGCTCGTGCTTTATATAAAGGAAGGATGTGCTACTGAAAAACGGAAGATGAATAGACGAATACACAGAGAGATATACATACCACAAGGTGTGAAAAAAGAACAACCGACTGTGAATGCAAAGAGATGACAGAACTTACACGAAGAACTCATTATTGCATACCAGTGAAGAGCTGAGAACAAGAACATAACACAAGAACTTCATAAACTACTATATCCTCTGTCTCTACACCTGGAAGTCAAGGAAGCTGATGACACTCTGTTTTCCAGACAAAAACCAGAATAGGACTCAGAACTAATTCTGATCAATCCAAATAAGTCCAGAGCTGCACTGCAATCACTAGAGCCATTTCTAAACTCTAAATATTTTCCTCTGTGATTTATCTTTCTACATATTGAGCAGTGTGTGTTATCTGCTGTATTTTACACACACACTGTCTCCTGTACTTTAACTGGAGGATCTATAAATCCTCACTCAAACTCTTACATATTTTATTTCCCACTGGGATAGTGGTAGAGGTCGTGCGTGACCTGGACAGCTGGTTTGCTGTTGTTTCTGTTCCCACGGATAACAGTGGTAGAGGTCTTAGACCTGGACAGTTGTATACTGTTGTAATCCCCGATCCAGGGTGTGGATCACTTTTATATAAAGTTTTGAGAGGACTAAGTCTCAGCTTGAGACTAAAACTCTTGGTTAAACCTGTTGTGCTTATTTATTTTCTAAGTTATTTTTATTCCGCTGCAAACTACTTTAAAACCAAAACTGTTTTAAAGTCACTTTGATAATTAAACTCGCAAGTGTTTATATTAGTTGTAAATCAGTAAGTTATTTTCAAAAGTTAATCAACTCTTCTAATTTGATTAACTAGGAAATAATCAATCCTTTGAGAACCTAACAGAACCTTTATTTTGATATAAATTCACTACAGTTTAATTCTGTGTTTTATTTGGGGGATTTTTAGACAAAGTTTTTAAAACAGAAATTTTAATTGGAACTCAATTCACCCCCCCCCCCCTCTTGAGTGTCCACTCCGACCAACAATTGGTATCAGAGGGTTGTTTAAAATATATTGTACTCTGTTTTTTAACTGTGATTTTAGTTGTATTTTAAAGTTCTTAAAATTTCTGTTATTTCTAAATTTTTATCTCTTTAAAATCTTCACTTTAAGTAAGCTATCATGGATAATAGACTTGAAGGTGTTTCTACCAATAGACAACCATTTTTCAATGGCACTAACTATGCTTAGTGGAAAATCAAGATGAAAATTCATTTAGAAAGCATGGGTTTTGATACTTGGACTGCTATAGAATCTGAATATAAAATTCCTACTACTGTTAGATCTACTTGGAATGAAGCTACTAAGACTGCCTACAATAATAATTGCAAAGCTATGAATGCCTTGTACTGTGCTTTAGGAGATGAGGAATTTAATAGAATATCTGCTTGTAAAACTGCTTATGAAATTTGGGATACCTTAGCTGTTTCTCATGAAGGAACAACTAATGTTAAGGAAATGAGATTGAACACTTATACTATTAAGTGTGATAATTTTAAGATGAAGCCTGATGAACCCATTTCTGACATGTATCTCAGGTTCAACGAAATTTTCAACACAATGACTTCTTTGGTAAAGGATGTTCCAGCAAAGGAACAAATTATGAGAATTATGAGATGTCTACCTGAAAGATGGAGAGGAACTTCTGTCTCAATTAGAGAATCGTGTGACATAGTAGAACTTCCAGTCAAGGAATTAATTGGAAAGTTGATGATGTATGAAGAGGAACTCAAGGTGAACAAAGAAGAAGATGATGAACCAAGAAGGAAGTATGTTGCTTTTAAATCTTCAACTTCAAAGAACAAAGATAAGGAGAAGCTTCAAGTTATAAATGAGAGTTCAAGTTGTGAAGACAGTGAAAGTTTTTCTGATAGTGATGATGAGATGGCTCACATTGCCAGAAGATTTAAAAAGTTTTATAGGAAGAATAAGTTTTTCAGAAAATCGAATTACAAAAATAAGTATGAAACCAAGGGTCATTGGAAAAAGGATTGGAAGAAATCTGACAAACCAGATGAGGTTGTATGCTATGAGTGCAAAAGAAAATGACATATTAAAGCAGACTGCCCAAAGCTCAAATTCAAGAAGAAATATGATTACAAGGACAGTAAGTACAAAAAGGCTATGAAGGCTACTTGGAGTGCTTCTAAGGATAGCTCCACTGAATCTAAAGTTTCTGAAACTGAATCTAGAAATAAGGAAAACATGTGTTTTATGACAAACATATCTGAGGTAACATCTGAAACTCTTGCTTTAAATTCATATTATTCTAGAGATGATTCTGACTCAGAAAACATGTCAAAATCTGAACTGTTTGAATATTGTGATATGTTAGAATAAACTTGTAATGAACTGAAAGATAAATACAAAGGATTAAAGAAACAGTATGCTTTAACTGTTAAACATAAATCTGATCTTGATATTGAAATAGAAAAGAATGCTCAGTTTCTTAAAGAGAACACTGAACTGAAATTATCTAATGAACAACTCAAGAAAGACTTAGAGAAATTTACCAATGGTAAAGATACTATTACTCAGATTCTAGGTAAGAAAATAGCACCTAGATACACTACTGGTATAGGATACCAACCTGGACAGAGAAAATTTACCAAAACTAAATTCATTCCTAAATCTGGACAGAATACTGCTAGTTCTAGTTCTGGACATTTATATGCCTTAACTAGTTATATTCATAGTTACAGATCTAATAAGGTTTACCTTTCAAAATTTTTTGATTCTATAAAGTTTATGAGACCCATTAGACAAATATGGGTACCTAAAGTTTTATTGGCTAACCTGTCTGGACCCAAGAAAATCTGGGTACCAAAATCATTTCCTGTTTAAATATGTTTTGTAGGGAACCTGCTTAAAGAGCTCCTGTAGAAAGACTTGGTATTTGGACAATGGATGTTCAAGACATATGTCAGGAGACTTCTCATGCTTTAAAAGCTTAGTCAGAGTTGATGGAGGTTTTTTCACCTTTGGTGATAAATCAAAAGGAAAAATCATCGGCTTAGGCAAGATTGGTAACACTGACTCAATATTGATTTCTAAAGTTTTATTTGTTGATGGACTGAAATATAATTTGTTAAGTATTTCTCAGTTATTTGATGATTGTTTTTATGTTAAATTTGAAAATGATTCTTGCAATGTTTTTAATTCTAAAAATGTTTTAGTATTTTCTGCTTTAAGAAATGAAAATGTTTATGCTGTTGATTTAAATTCATTAGATAAGCAAAATATTACTTGTTTAAATGCTTTTCATAAAGAGTCTTGGCTTTGGCATAGAAGATTAGGACACTTCAATGTGCATTCACTTAGAAAACTTGCTAGGAAGAACTTAGTTAGAGACCTACCCAAACTTGAATTTCTAGCAGACAAAGTTTGTAATCCCTATCAAAATGGAAAGCAATATAAAGTTTCTTTTAAATAAATGAAAGAAGTTTCAACTTCTCAACCTCTCGAGTTGGTTCACATGGATTTATTTGGACCTTCTAGAGTTTCTAGTTTAAATGGGAAGCACTATGTCTATGTTCTTGTAGATGTCTTTTCTAGATATACTTGGGTATATTTTCTAGCTCACAAAAGTGAAGCTTGTTCTTGCTTTATAAAATATTCCAAGTCTTTAGAGAACATTAGTGGACTTAAGATCAAAACTTTTAGAAGTGATCATGGTCGTGAATTTGAGAATCATGAATTTGAATCTTACTGCTCTCACAATGGCTATAGTCACAATTTCTCTGACCCTAGGACACCTCAGCAGAATGGTGTAGTAGAAAGAAGGAATAGAACCCTTCAAGAAATTACTAGGACTATGCTTAATGAGTATGACCTACCTGTTTACTTTTGGGCTGAAGCTGTAAATATAGCTTGTTATGTTATCAATAGAGTCTTGATCAGACCTGTTCTTAAAAGGACCCCTTATGAGTTGTGGAACCGTAGGAAACCAAAGGTTAACTACTTCAGAGTTTTTGGTTGCAAAGTCTTTATTCTTAATACTAAATACAATCTCGACAAATTTGCATCCAAGAGTGATGAAGGAATTTTCCTAGGTTACTCTATTTCTAGTAAAGCCTATAGAGTTTTCAATAAAAGAACCAAATGTGTGGAAGAATATGTTCACATCAAATTTGATGAAACTGATCCACATGAGCCTAAAACCTCTCTTGAAAATCTTGAAGATGATCTCTCTGTTTTGAACCTTAATGATAAAGACAGTGGACCAATAGTTAAAACATCTAGTTCTGGAAATCTTCCAGAACCTGCTTCTGTTGAAACCCAACCTGTTGATGAACCTGAAATCTAAAGTCCTACCTTTTCTAGACCAACTATAATTCTAAAGAACCATCCATTAGATGCTATTATAGGAAATCTTGATAGAGGGACACAGACTAGAGCTTCTCTAAAAAATCAGGTTGAACATCAAGCTTTTCTTTCACAGTTAGAACCTAAAAATATCAATGATGCTATCAATGATGAATCTTGGGTAATGGTTATGCAAGAAGAACTAAATCAATTTGAAAGAAACAAAGTCTGGAAATTAGTAGAAAGACCTAAGGACACTATAACCATAGGCACAAAATGGTTGTTTATAAACAAAGTTGATGAATCTGGAAACATCATTAGAAACAAAGCTAGGCTAGTTGCACAAGGTTACAATAAAAAAGAAGGAATTGACTATGAGGAAACCTTTTCTCATGTAGCTAGATTAGAGGCTATTAGGATCTTACTTTCTTTTGCATCACATCTGAATTTCAAGTTATATCAAATGGATGTGAAAAGTGCTTTTCTAAATGGTTTTATTGTTGAAGATGTTTTTGTAGAACAACCACCTGGTTTTTCAAATCCGCATTTTCAAAATCATGTTTTTAAAATTTCTAAAGCCTTATATGGTTTAAAACAAGCTCCAAGAGCTTGGTATGAAAGGCTTTAAAACTTTCTTATTTTAAAAGTATTTTCAAAAGGAATTGCTGATCCCACTCTTTTTATAAAAATAATTTCAAAAGATGTATTAATATTACAAATCTATGTTGATGATATTATTTTTGGATCTTCGAAAAATTCTTTATGTACTGATTTTTCAAAGGTTATGCAAAATGAATTTGAAATGAGCTTAATGGGAGAGCTTATGTATTTTCTTGGATTTCAAAATTTTCAAACTAAAGATGGAATTATTTTAAATCAAAGTAAATATACTAAGGATTTATTAAAACGTTTTGGTTTGGACAGTATTAAGGGAAGTGATACACCTATGAGTACCACCTGTAAATTGGATATTGATGAAACTGGTAAACCAGTTGATCAAACTAATTATAGAGGTATGATTGGGAGTTTACTTTATCTTACTACTAGTCGACCTGATATTATGTTTAGTGTATGTATGTGTGCTAGATTTCAAGATAACCCTAAAGAGTCACACTTACTTGCTGTTAAAAAGATTTTCAAATATCTTAAAAATACTCCTAATTTGGGATTATTCTATCCAAAAGGACAATCATTTGATTTAATAAGTTATTCATATGCTGACTTTACTAGATGCAATTTAGATAGAAAAAGCACTTCTAGAACATGTCATTTACTTGGAAAGTTCCTAGTATCATGGTGTAGTAAGAAACAGAACTCAGTTGCATTGTCTACTGCTGAAGTAGAATATATAGCTGCTGGTAGTTGCTGTGCATAGATTCTGTGGATGAAACACACTTTATTGGACTATGGATTCAATTTTAAACATGTTTCAATCAACTGTTACAACACTAGTATGATCAAAATCTCTAAGAACCCTGTGTCTCACTCTAGAACAAAACACATTGATATTAGACACCACTTTTTAAGAGATTATTATCAAAGAGGTGATATAACACTTGAATTTATAGGCACTGAACTTCAATTAGCTGATATTTTCACTAAGCCTTTAAGTTCAGAAAGATTAAGTTTCATTAGACACGAATTAGGAATGATAACTTATCCTCACCGTTAGAAACCTCACCGTTAGTAAACCTCACCGTTAGAAACCTCACCGTTAGTAAACCTCACCGTTAGAAACCTCACCGTTAGTAAACCTCACCATTAGAAACCTCATCGTTAGTAAACCTCACCGTTAGTAAACCTCACCATTTGTAAACCTCACCATTAGAAACCTCATTGTTAGTAAACCTCACCGTTAGAAACCTCACCGTTAGTAAAACTCACCGTTAGTAAACCTCACCGTCAGTGACCTCACCGTTAGAAGACTTTACTGGTACATCTCACGCTGTTTTAACTTCTGTAAAGCCGAGACATCAATTTTTATATATATATATATGTGATTTATTTTATTTTTGGATCCTAAATGATATTAAACCGAGTCTAGATTTCACTCAACCTCACCGCGAACTCGACTGTTCGAATCTCTCCAACATAACCCTCTTAAGACGCAAAACCCTAAACCTCGAATCTGTAATGTCCCATGTCAAGAGACCCTAGGTTACAGATTGGAGTGATGCGCCGCAAGCGAAAAGACACAAAGTAATGAATGCTAGTACCAGTGGAAGTATAGCTCGAAGGAATCCAATAAACCCACATCTCTCAAAGCGAGAGATTGTCGTAGAGAAAGAGGTGTGTGCAGAATGGCTCATGGAGAGAAAGTACTTGGTTCTTAAAGTTTTAGAAGAACAAGATTGGACTGAGTGCTTCGCTAAAAATAATGGACCTTACTATCCTGAGCTAGTGAAGCAGTTATATGATTTTGTCCACTTTGAAAAGATTGAGGAGGAAAGCAGAATGATTTCTGTGGTAAATGGTCAAGAAGTATCTTTTACTTCAGTGGAATGGGCTAGGAACCTAAGAGTTCCCCATGAAGAAGATTATGCATTTTACTCAAATTATGTACCTTCAACCAGTGATGTGTTTCAATATGAAGATGCTTTGCTGGAGCTTACAGGGAATGGGACCCCTAGAAAGGTGATTGCTGCAGATATGGCAGGAGAAGATAAGATGTTGTTTAAATTTATTCAGCATGTTGTTAGTCCGAGAAGAGGAGACTTTTCCACTTTGAGATTCCAAGACATATATCTGTTATATTTTCTGAAGCACAGTGTGAGAATCAATCTATGTAGATTGATTATGGTTCAAGTGGAAGAGATGACTAGACCGAAGTCCAAATCAAATGCACTATTTTTCTCAAAGCTAATTTCTGTGATGCTAAAAGTGAAAGTGGTTGCTGGACCTCAGGATGAGCTGGTAGTGGTTAAGGACAACTTCTGTATTACAAGAACTGTCTGTAAATACATGAAGGTCAGTTGGAATCCTTGGAAGAAATCATGGGTGAATGATGATGGAAAAATCTATGACAAGTATACTCCTATGGATCATCCTTCTATACCAAAGGATGTGAGGGATCCTGGTCTTGGACCAGATGTGCCAGAACCGGTCTACAGTGATGATGAAGCTGAGGAGGTAGAGACTTCAGTTGAGGAAGGAGGAGACCCAGACTTACCCCCTAGTCCTGTGCATCAAGTTATTTCTTATGGAGCATCTAGTCCTCCAAAATAACTACCAAAAAGAGAAACTGTCTTGAAAGACAATGATACAGAGACTACAGAAGAAGAAGAAGAAGAATGACTGTATGTTGTCAAGGATACCTCTGAGGAGGATGAGGCAACCTAATCTGATCATAATGTTAATATAGAAAAGGAGGCTGATGGTGAAGCAGATGATGAGGAAATGTTGAAAAAGAGCTCAGTTTGAGTCCTCTAATAGTCAGTATAGTCAGGGCAGTGCCTGATTAGGAAGAAGTAGCAGCAACACCTATTGATGAGAGAGTCATTAATGACTCAGAACAAATGTCTATTGAATCTGTTGTGGTTGTAGAATAAATTTCATAATTACCTCAGCAAGAACAGTTGGAAGAGATACCTCAGGAGAATGTTCCAAGTGAGGGGGAGAATATTGGCTCAGTATCAGTGCTATATGACATTGAAGGTTGGACATCAGATCCTGGATATATGATTATTGGAATTTCTTATGGAGATTTGGATGAGGAAGACCAACCCCAAAAGGAATCAGTTACCTTACCCACCGTGGCTGAAAATATGGCAACCAAGGAGGACCTTGAGTCCTTAAAAGTTTAATTGAAAGAAGCAATAAGAGAATCAGTGGTAGATATGAAGAAAAGTATGGTTGAAGAGATGAAAAGCGTGGAGCAATCCCTTGAGTTATCCATTGGATGTGGTGTGTCCAGTCCTATGAAAAAAATGATGGATGAACTTAAAGTGTGCCACACTCAGATTGAGAGTTGGACAGGAGCTGTAGTTTCCTTGAGACAATCGATTGCTTCTATGACTACCATGTATAGCTCTCAAAATCAAGTAAACTCTGACATTCGATATATCAAAGAAGTTGTCAAACAATTTGTGGAAGTTTTTGAGGCCTTTAAAAAGTCAGTTAAAGAACATCTGAACTGTCAGGATGAACTTGTTCAGAAGGTAGTTAGTAGTCTAACTCAATCTTTCAAGGAGACAGTGGTTTTCTCAATGAAACCTCTTCCCTCATCCAACACAAGTATGAACCCTGACCAGATCCCCACTATTGTTCAGGAAAAATTGGCTAAGGCCAATCCCAGTGGTGCATCAGATACTCAGATTCTTTCTACCACTAGGGAATTTAGTAGTTTTGTTCGTGATCACCTGTGGGTAGCTACTGCTTCTCAAGAGGCAATCAAAAATAAGGTGGATGCTTATTTTGAAAATATTTATACCAAGAATCAAATGACAAACCATTTCAAGCTCTTGCTAGAAAATATGAAGTTTCCTCCAGTTACCCAAGCCTTCAGGGAACAAGTTAGTAAGCTCAGGGAGCTTACTCCTGCTTTGGATAAGTTTATAGAGAATAGAGATGATTTTCTGTCCGCAATGGAGAGAGGAGGAAGCATTATAATGGATTTCAGAAACCTGTTGCTTCCCTTCCTGCATGTGGATGCCAGACCAGTGATTGTACCTCCTGCACTTCCTGCTTCTGCCTCTGGGAGTACTCCTCAATTGACTCCAGTTCAAGCCATCAGGAGCTTGACACCAATGATCACTCAGAGGAGCTCAGATTTCAGAGCCGGTACAGTTTCTGTAGCTGAACCACCAGTTGTGCCTTCAGCTATTCTGAAACCCTCTACTGACCCTGAACCTACAACCTCTACTGATTCTAAGGGGAAGACACCTATTCCAGAGGAGGATTGAGTGTTTCTAGATTTTTTTGATAGGATTCACTTATATTTTTTTTCTTCTTTTATAAGTGTATCGTTTGTATATTAATGACATTCCTCTTCAGTCTCTACTTTACTGTGTTTCTATTACTTTTTCATTTATTCTCTACTAATCTTTATCTTTTCCTTGCTACCCTTCTTTTTGTTAATCAAAAAGGGGGAGAAAATGAGAACATGAGAAAATGATATCAAATAAGCAATGAGTCCTAAGAGTTAACAAAGGGTGAGAAACACACAAAGGGGGAATGAGAAACTGAGACTTGAGGAATATGGAAATTTTTTTAAAAAAACAAAAGAAACCTCGTATTCTTTTCCATCTTTTCTATTTCCTCAGATACTATTTTTTTGATATCATTTTTTGATATATTTTTTCTCTGATACTATTTCATTTTTTTGGCATAAGTTGTGATTATAAAAAAGGGGGAGATTATTGAACCCTCTGGGAATTAAGTGGCTTTACTATATTTTGATAATCCCAACTATATATTATTTATATCTTAATTATGTTTGATACATCTCAAATATTATTTATTATATGTTGTTACTTTAAATTATGCTTAATACAAGTCTTTTGGATATATGTACTCTGACTTAACACATTCTTCCAATAGAATGCTTAAACAGTTTATAGCTACTGATATAGAACAGTAGCCACCGTTATGACTTAGAGCTACCGATATGCTGAAGTCTACTGATATGCTGAAGTATACCGATATGTTGAAGTCCACCGTTATGCAAAGTCTATCGATACATCAAGGAAGCTACCGATAGGGACTTACCGCTACCGATATAAGGCAGAGCCACAGCTACCGTTACAAGTCCATCGCTACTGATGCGATCAAGTCTACTGTTGCAGCTACCGATACAAAGTTTACCGTTACAAATCAAGTCTACTGATACAGTCACCTATCGTAACACAAGTCTACCGATATCAAGAGCTACCGTTCCAGAAATAGAACCCGATGCTGCTTTAATTTCTTTATCATTATTTAATCTAACCAACGGTCATATCAGGTATATTTTAATATACTGACATTTATTTAATGTGTGTTGTTGGATGTCAGGGAACCGTACCTCGTACCTGCAAAAAGTAAATCATCTTTTGTCGGATCTCGTGCTTTATATAAAGGAAGGATGTGCTACTGAAAAACAGAGGATGAATAGACGAATACACAGAGATATATACATACCATGAGGTGTGAAAAAAGAACAACCGACTGTGAATGCAAAGAGACGACAGAACTTACATGAAGAACTCATTACTACATACCAGTGAAGAGCTGAGAACAAGAACATAACACAAGAACTTCATTGGCTACTATATCCTCTGTCTCTACACCTGGAATTCAAGGAAGCAGACGACACTCTGTTTTCCAGACAAAAACCAGAAGAGGACTCAGAACTAATTCTAATCAATCCAAAGAAGTCCAAAGCTGCACTGCAATCACTAGAGCCATTTATAAACTCTAAATCTTTGCCTCTGTGATTTATCTTTCTACATATTGAGAAGTGTGTGTTATTTGCTGTATTTTACACACACACTGTCTCCTGTAATTTAACTGGAGGATCTGTAAATCCTCACTCAAACTCTTACATCTTTTATTTCCCACTGGGATAGTGGTAGAGGTCGTGCGTGACCTGGACAGCTGGTTTGTTGTTGTTTCTATTCCCACGGATAACAGTGGTAGAGGTATTGGACCTGGACAGTTGTATATTGTTGTAATCCCCGATCCAGGGTGTGGATCACTTTTATATAAAGTTTTTAGAGGACTAAGTCTCATCTTGAGACTGAACCTCTTGGTTAAACCTGCTGTGCTTATTTATTTTCTAAGTTATTTTTATTCCGCTGCAAACTAATTTAAAACCAAAACTGTTTTAAAGTCACTTTGATAATTAAACTTGCAAGTGTTTATATTAGTTTTAAATCAGTAATTTAGTTTCAAAAGTTAATCAAATCTTCAGATTTGATTAACTAGGAAATAATCAATCCTTTGAGAACCTAACAGAACCTTTATTTTGATATAAATTCACTACAGTTTAATTCTGTGTTTTATTTGGGGGATTTTTAGACAAAGTTTTTAAAACAGAAATTTTAATTGGAACTCAATTCACTCCCCCTCTTGAGTGTTCACTCCAACCAACAATTGTGGTGATACAACATGATTATTTTATGGAACTTATAGTATCAACACTTCCCTTAAGTATAGAATTATTGGTTTCATCAATGTGAAGAATATTACAAAGCAATGAAGATATCTTAATTTATGGCTTAAATGTGACTCCACTATCATTGTTCAGGCTATTAAGAATGTAGTTATTTATCTATCCGAGTAATTGACTACTAGATGGATCAAATTAATGGATGTGATATCATCCATGAATTACATTATCATGCATAAATATCATGAGACAAATTATTTTTTTTATGGTCATGCTAATAAGGGGGTCACTGCTCCTAAATTTATTTGGCTCAACAATGTTCCTGATGAGCTTCTCTCTTTTTAAGGAAATGATTATTGTAAAATGTCTTTGTTTAGACCTTTTTAATTCATTTTTTATTTAATAAAGGAGACTTTTCCTTTTCGAAAATTTCTAATTATACAAAAAACATTAAGTCCTAAAAACAAAAAATGCTTTAATATACTAAAAAAATAAACCAAATCATGTTTTTTAACTATGGGAATGCATAAAAATTCACTTAATTTTTTTTTCAAATATATTCACACTAGATATTTTTCACCAAAAAGGGAAGGAATGGATACCAAAATGCCAAGATAGAACCCAAAATAAGAAAATACCTTATCTTAAAAGTGGGTGATCATAAACCTTAGGCCACATTGTCAATTCGAGAGGAAGAAACTCAAAGTACAAGAATGTAGAAGATGAATAAGAGGGAGGGAAACCACTTACTTAAATATTCATTGATGAATCAATCTAAAGGATCTATATAAAACTAAGTCCAAGAGATGGTGAATCAAGGTTCTTCATGAGAGAAGACTAAAAAGTTAAAATGGGGAAGATGATAAGGATAAAATGAGTTTAATCAACCAAGGATAGTATAATAATTTCACATTACTAATTTTCCTAGGAACTTTTCACATTTTTGCCTCAGGGTTTTGTAAATATTACACTGAATGTGATAGTGGAACTAGAACCCATTTCTTAATCACACATGGTTTCCCCCAGTATATATGATTAACCCATATAGTTTCTTCCAACAATGTGCCACTCACCCCATGTGAGGTTTGGTCACACAATTTCTAATATCTTCCTTTTGATTAAGGGAAATAGTTTCCTTAACTATGTGACTCACATTTCTAAGGGGTTACCCCACATACTATCGGACTACATAGTTACTAATAACTATTTTCTAACCATGTAATAAACGTAAATATCACACTTATCCACATTTTTCTAAAATTTCAAAAGAATTTTACATGGAATCGATAAATAAGGATCAAAATAAATAAATAAATAAATAAATAAATCTCATTACTAAAAATGAAAATGTGTGTGTAAAAACGCTTCCCATCATATCACTTTATACCCATAGAAAGTCAAACTAAATCTTGATTAGGGAAAATAAAAGTCCACTGCTCCATCATAAAGGATTATTATTCCCATATATCATGAAAACCACCCTCACATTTACAAAATAATAAAACTAAATTAATATAATTTCTAATAATCAATTTAATTTTGGAGTTAATAATATTGATTCATTCCTCAATCACCAAAACATCTGATTCTAATTCTAGTTATTCCTAGAACAACACATATAAGGAATCAAGATGGCATTTATTTAGCTAAAAATGTGGAAGATATTATTAATCAATTTTAATTAAAGAGGTAAATCCAACTAATATGTAACCTTTACATTCATTTCTATTATCTCAAAGAGACCCAATACTTTGATGTTACTTTCCCTTGATTTCTGAGTTTTTGGTGACCTAAATGAGATTATACCTTTAATAACACCCATTCACCAACTGAAAACTCTATTAGATGGTGAAAATGATTGATATAAGATTTTTGGAGGCTCTGATCTATCATTGATAATTATCAGATAATCTAAATATTTTTAGTTTTCTCCTGAACAATGCTCGGTATGATTAGAGAAGTCTCACCCACCTCAGACCAACATAGTGGAGACTAGAATGTATGAATATATAAATCCTTGAAAATATTCGTTCTAATTAAGGATTGATATATATTATTATAATAGAATACAACCAATTCTAGATGGGTATACCACGAGCCTCTAAAATTTAAAACATAGGTATGAAGCATATCTTCCATGATTTGGATTTCCAACTCTGTTTATCAATCCATTTGTGTATGGTATGTCATGATTAAGTTCTCTTGGAATCCCAAGGCCTACTAATTTCCCTTCAGAAATTGGGAGGTTAATCTAGGATCTCTATGAGATATGATAATAGAAGGAACCCAATGAATCTTCAATATTACATGTAGATACAATATCTTGATATTTTATACCATGGTATTATCATTGATTGGGATAAAATGATCTAATTTATTCAATAAATCAATCACAACCCAAATAGAAAACCGTCCCCAAGGGGTATGAGGTAATCTAATAATAAAATCCTTGTATTTCTCATCCCATTTTCAGGTGGGGATAATAATAGGCTAAAAATTTATAAATAGATTCTAATTTTTTTCTTTAACTTGATGGAAAATATAGAATTATGGAACAGAATAGGATATGTCATGTATTATATTAGGCCATCAATATTGATGTACAATTTCATACATCTTTATGACTTATGGATGGACTAACCACTAGAATGATGAAAATCATTCATAAATGTTTTCCTCATATATAGAGGAACCTCATAAAATTTAATAAGATAGATAATGGTCTTAGTAGTGACCACTCATTGGTGGTCTCCACACCATATATAAATCTCTCGATTCATTGAAAATCCTCATCCCTTGGTTTCTCTTAAAAAATATGATCAAGGAGAGAAGGTTTAAATTGAATATTAGAAAGAAACATGTTCTCCTTCTATTACTTTACCTTTGTGTGATTATTAATAAATAGGAACATTAGTTTTCATTCATCACTATATTCCTTCAAGTATTAAGATGATAAATTACCACTAAAAGAATAAACAATTAAATTTCATTTACTTAATGTATAGGAGATATCAAACTCAAGTTCTCTATGGTATTCCCCCATATCGTTTTCCCAAGCTTCAAATATTTTTGAGAGAATATATAAATCAAAATTTTATGTTCAAATACACAGTGAATTTATCGCCAAAGAGATAATACAACCTATATAAGAGGTAATACATAACCTCCATGAGCTCAAGGTCATGGGTCACATAGTTTCTTTCATGTGGCTGAAGTTATAAAGAACCATATGGAACAGAGTGATCACCTTACATAAGCACGCTACCCAATCCAATACCTGATACATAAAAATATGCCAAATAGACCTTCTTGACCTTATGTAGAACTAATATAAATGCTAATGTTAATTTTTTTCTTTGAATTATCAAATACGGCATGATATTTTTGGATCTATATAAACTTCACCACTTTCCATGTGAGAATGATCAAAGTCAATGAAATCCTAGAAAATTCCTTCACAAATAACCGATAGTAACCCACTAAACCAAAAAGGTATGTATCTCAAAAATATTCTTTTGCTCTTCACAATACATAATAAACATCACCTTTCTATGATCAACTTAAATATGTTATTCTGACACCACATGTCCCAATAACATGACTTCCTGGATCAAAAATATACACTTTGTAAAAAAATTATAGAGGAAATTATCATGGAGAGTTACCAAGACAATTATCAAGTTATTCCCATTCTCTTATTTAGTTTTAGAATAATACAAGTTTTCATATATGAGTTCCATGATCAACGATTCAAGGTATCGATGACATATTTAGTTAATGATAGCCATTAATATCACATGAACATTAATCCAGCTGAATAAAATCACTAGGTTTTTTAAATTTATATAACCAATTTTAAAAGAAGTATTGGGAATATCATATTCCTTCACCCTAATTTGATGGTAACTTGACCATAGGTAGATGTTTGAGATCCACATTTCCTCTTTCAATTGATCAAATTTATTTTCAATACAATATAAGGGGTATTTATTTTTGATGGTCACATGATTCCACTTCCAATAATTGATGCCTAAACAAAGAGTTTCACATGATTTCATCACAAAGATTACATATGAAAACCATGGATATATACTAGGTGGAATAAATCCCTTAGATTATATATCATCCAGTTGAATCCTTAAATAATTTAATTCATCAGGTTCCATACAATTAAAAGGAAATGAAATCAGTTGTTTACTAGGAACTAAATCAATAGATAAATAAACTTACTACTTATGAAGTAACACTAATAATCCATATGATAACACTTCTGGAAAATCCCTGAACATAGAAGGAATCTTTCTCCTTAAATTTCCTTCATTTATATCTATTAGAAGAATGAACATCTAACATATCAACCCACTGACCTTAAGAAATAGAGGACCCATTTTACTTGACCATGGATCTCGTTCTCCATGAAATAAGTGAGAGCTTCCATCAGAAGAAGTAAAGTTCACCCTTAAATGATAAAAATTAACATTGAATTTAAAATCTATTATCCAATCCATATCAATAATGATATAAAAGAGTTTTATGTCAAGAATAATAAATTACCATGACAAAAAACACTAAATATGAGGATAATTCATGAAGTAAATAAAAAACATTCTCCATATTCTTCCTAAGAGGTGTATATTTTTCCATAATAGATGATATATGATTAGATGGAAATTTAAATAAATCCATGACATGGGAAAACACAAATGAATAAGAGAAAATTTTATCAAATAAAAAATAGACTTATATGACGCAATAAGGACATTACCACACATAGTTTCCAGTCTTTCTTTATATTCCACAGGGGACTACACCATAACATGAAACTGCTTGGTCTTTGGGTGAGATAGAGGAATAATACGAGTCTAATCCTTATCCATTAGTCGTATCTTTCTATAAGATGAACCACCACCGCCTCCATGACCTTGAGATCAAGGTCCCACCATCTTGGAGTGATAAGGTTAAACCATGAACCCAATTGGAGTGTATGATCATACAACACTTTTTTATGGGGAATTCAACCTAGATAACCTCCAAAGATAACCCATATGACCATCATCCTGACACATTTCATGGGATTCCTAAAATGATATATTTTTTAATTCATGACCTTACAATATTGATAGAATATAAGAGGGTCACTTTTTATGGCTACTTATAGACTAGGATGGGTTCCTAAAGACACTTAAACTTCCCCTATTAGATTCATATTTCTTCTTTTTTAGAAAACCATTGTCCCTTACACTTATAATAGAAGGATAATTGGTTATCCCTAACATCCTCACCCGATCTATCTCCACTACTAGGGATAAATCCACCACATTTGAAAAATAAGGGAGCTTCAATATTAACACCTAGGATTAAATGTCCAGTTGAAGGCTCATTTCAAACACTTGGGCTATCGACCTATCATTAAAAACCATCTTGGGATAAAAATGAACATGATTAGAAAACAGGTTATTATATTCCATTACTATTTGGTTTACTTGTAATAGGTATAAGAACTCTTGATATTTTTCCATGTCCATTGTATCTAGATAAAACCACCATGTGAAAATAATATTTAAGTCCATAAACTCATGAATATCATATAGTTTATCCTAAACAAATGAGTCTAACCTTTTTTGGATGGGGACATCAAGAATAAATTTATTACATTTTACATTGATGGATTTCAAAGTCTCAAGGAATTAAAATAAAGAATACAATTAATATAGGTAAATAACATCAATTAATACCTTACATATCTATTTAAAAATCATAAAAATCATAACAAATTATTTAAAATAAGGAAACCATTAAATTCACAAAAACTAAAACTATGCATGGTTATATCTCATAGTTTACCAAATCGTGTGCTAACTATGAATATGTAATTAAATGGTTAGAATTTTACTATATAGTTTGGACACATGGTTTTACAAACTATTATCCAAGCATGATTATAACCCTATAATTCTCATCTTATAGGTTTTTTATAGTTACCACATACTCTACAACCCATGCATGTTAACCGTGTACACAATAAATGTCCTCAAAACCTATATTCCTTAACCCAAAATTCCTTAAAATAAAAATTAGATCAAAATACCTTCAATATAATCTTTTCCAAAAATACCAATGAATAATTAATGCTCTTCATGATGAGTGTTGGACAAAAAATCACACTAAATATACCCCTCAAGTCCCAAAAATCCTATCTTCTATCTATCTTAACTTCCCCAAATAACATAAACAAAAACCGAGTTTTGATGTTATTTTATCATGAACCAATCTAGGATACCCCTAAATTTATAATCAAACCATACCAAAACAAGTCCAGAAGTGCATTCTAAATCCATTTGATATAGTTACTAGTACCTATACATCAAGGACATAACTTTGGGAATTATTTCTCAAAAAAATAAAAAATAAAACCACTAATGGTCCATCCTAGGAACCTATCATGACCCTACTATAGATCAAAAAGTTATGCTACTAAGTAAAAAAAATAAAGAATTATCAAATAAACCAAACATGGTATATCATAAAATAGGGATCAAATCAAATCATTATAACAAACATCACCATATAATTAACCATAATGTTAAAACATAATCATGAGGTTGATTATACATTTACTAATGATCTAAAAATAATTAAAAAAGGGGGTAGGATAGGCAGTCAATAAGGGGATACATAAGAATAAGTATACTATAGGTCCAAAACAAAAAATTAATCAAAGAAACAACTGCTCATCTCCATGTGACATGAGGGATAACTCCCACTATGTCACTACCTCCAATTTTGAGTCCAACTAACATGAACATACACTACCTCCAAGTAGTGACCTGCATTTACCTATATCTATAAAAATAAGGTATAAATACACCCAAAGGGTGTATGTATTGTGTAATCGTAACAATACTAGAAGGGTCTCAAAAATTAATCTATATAAAACCCATAAAAAATAAACCATAAATTGATTGTTTTAACAAAACATATAAAATAAATCTTTATATTTTAAATAATACAAAAAATAATGATAGATTATCTATTTAAAAAAACATCAATGATTCATAAATGTAAAAAATTTAAATTAAAAAAATAATTAAAAACATCCATATAATTCCATAAAGGGAAATATATAGGTTTAATATGGTGGAGTGACATAGAGACACTATAAGGACATAATCGGGCATGATCAAGATCCATTAGAAAGAGTCACATCATGCAATTGTGTGAACCCATATATGGTAGGACTAATAATAATGCTAAGTAAATACCATGCTCTAGAATATAACCATATTGGGAAGGACTTAAGGTATCCACTAGGGAGGGTACATTCCCAAATCCTATTATGCTATGAGTCTTAGTCCCCTGTAAAGCACCCGAAGGGTTCCAATAAATATCTATTTCATTCAAAAAAACAACCAAAATTCATATATAAAATTTTAAACCCATTTCACTATAATATATTATAATTCAAGTGATCAAAACCTTCATGGATGCTAAACATTTCTTTGATAAAAAATATTTATCATGAAATCATTTAATAAATCTTTTACAAATCAAGACTCATTGTCAACATGAAATATTTATAATTATTTTAGAAAAAACCCATTAAATAATTTAATTAAACCCTTAGTGTAAAATATTTAACACCAAGGAATATATATATATATATGTATATTACAAACAATTACTTCACAAAAAATCTAATAAACTAAATAATAATAATTTCACAATTAATCTTAGTCTTTAACAACACCAAAAATTGGTTTAATATACTCAAAAAAATATCAAAAACATCAAGAAAATAATGATTTATAATTATAAGAAGGCATAATTAGTATCCTACCAATTTAGTGTTCAAATATGTTATCACTAGATATTTTCCAATAAAAAGTGAAGGAAGGGATCCCAAAATTCCAAGATAAAACCCTAACATGGAAAGAACCCCACTCTAAAAATAGGTGAACATAAAACCTATGAAGAATTATCCATAAGAGAGGAAGAAAATCAAAGAAGAATTAATGAGAAGATGAAGAAGAGGGAGAGAAACCATTTACTTGAAGATTATTTGATGAATCAAGGTAAAAAATATAATATAAATAACATTTAGGAGTGGGAGGAGCAAGGTTAATCATTTCAAAATCCCAAAAAGTATGAATGGGGATGAAGAGAATGCCAAATGGGTTAAATCATTAAGGGGGTGTATAATAATTTTACATTTTTAAATTTCTATCCAGTCTACATGGTTGGTCACACATATTGGTAAACCATGTTCCAATTATGTGAAAACACTAGAAACCATTTATCAAGACTGTATGGTTTCCCCTATAATATAAAATTAAATTGAATAGTTTTTTCTAACCATGTGCTAATCATGTGCCTCTCAACATACGTGTAGTTAAGATGCATAGTTTTTACTAACCTATATACAATTAATTTGTACTATTTCCTTAACCATTTTCTAAATGTGTTAATTACACTACCAAGGGTTTACCTCATGTAAAAATTGGATTCAAATTTACTACTAATCATGCACCATGAATGTATTAATTTTATAGACCCCCCACTCCCCCTTTTCCCAAAATTTTAAAGGAATATGATCCAAAATCAAGAAATAAGGATAAAAATCAATTAATAAAAAATATCATACTGGGAAATGAAAATGTGATTGTGATAGAAAATTATTTAGTTTATATATTCTAGAGTTAGATAGGTATAAAACCTAAGGAAATTTCCAGTTTTATAACACACCCCATAGATTTAAATTCTCAACTCAATCCTTGAAAAAATTAGTATTGTCCTAAAATTTGAAAAATGTGTTTATAAAAATCATGTGTATTTTTATATGAGTATTTATTTGTGATTAAAGTTTATTTTTATTATAATTTTATTTGTTTTGGGATGGGGGTATGTTATTTTAAAAAAAAATTGGATGACTAGAATATGAAAGTGTTATTTGATGTTTTGTAATTTATAAAATACTCAAAAATTATATTCAATAGTTATTATTTAAAAAAAGAAATTTTTATGTGTAATAGTTCAAAAATTATATACCTCATTATATATGTGAAATGTGGGATGAAATGTCATTTTTTTAAATTTAATATGTTTGGTTAAAAAAATGACAAATGTTATGTGAAAAATGTAGAATATATTCTATGTCAACTCTATTTCATGTTCCTTTATTTAAATGTTCTTATATTTCTTTAGAAGTTTCAAATATCAGTAGTAGGTAAGAGGGTTATACTTTTAACACATGAAACTATTTATAAGGTAGTTATGATGCTTTATAATTTTTTTGTATGTATAAACATTATCATGGATTCTGTTCTAACTATAATTTATTGTACATATTTGTTTTAATTTTTATCTTGTTTCTATTTATTTGATATGATGGTGATTTTTTTGGTTTCATGTATGATATTAGATAAATATATATAGGTATTTAGAAAACATTATAGGTTTTGAAGAGAGGGATGTGATAGGTTGAGGGTGTATATTTGGATTTAAATGAATTGTGGGTATGATAACTGAATTGTTGACCGATGGTTATTAAATAGTTTTTATGTATATAGGTGTGCTGTAAATTTCTATCATGATTATGTTATTTATGATTTTAAGTGATTAAATTTAAATTAATTCCTTTTTTCATAGTTCTTTATATTTTGAGTTTATCAGTGGTTTAGCAAAACCATGAATAAATAAAACCATCACTAGATCTTTTAATGGTGGTTTTATCAAAAAAAATTCAAGACCACCAATAAATAGTTTCATTGTGTTTTTTTATTTTTTAATAAAAATTTAATGATATAAAATGAAACCAAATTAATTTATAACCACTGTGAAATATGAAAAAATTAAATCTATTTAAAATTTTCAGGACCCATCCCCCAGGGCCTGTTCCGTGACTACCCCAAGCCCGCCTACGATAGGTCAGGGGATGAAGACTAGCGTTGAGTAGGAATATCCCACAAATGAGAGTTATTTTCCTAAGAACCAATACACATACACCTAATTTAAAGCCACAAGTCTAGAGAGTAAAAACACTAAGTAAAGAAAATGCATGCATACCACTACAACCCAACAAAAGAGTACGATAGAAAGTAAAGTAGTAAAGTAAAACCGAGATAGAATACAAGCCCACTAAAAGAAAAATAACTGCAAAGCCTGACCTACAAACAAGGGTACTGAAGCTATTGTAGGAAGCTACTAGAAACACCTCAGATTGTCTGATCTCACAAGGAACCTCCTGGTCTTGGTCCTGGTCCTGTTCTGTTAAAGACTCCACTAAAGCATCAGTCATCTGCACAAGACACAACACGTATAGGAAAATCCCATGTAGGGGTGAGTAAAAAAAATACTTAGTAGGGGGACCCAAAAACCAAAAAGAAAATGACCAAAAAGGAAAACACCACCAAGAAGGTACATTCATCTCAACACATGTATATTTTATCAACACATATAATAATAACATCTTGGTATACTCATAAAGGATTCCAAGACACCACATCTCATCCTCTGTTAGACATATGGTTCTGTGCATAGCATGTTTAATTCTGAGATATCCCACTCCTTGTGCTATCTAATAGTAACCAGGTAGATAAAGTCTACTAAAAGTACCTGAGAGAACTTATGGTCTCAATACATCATGAAGTTCCCCTGAGATGTCTAGTTTCACTAAGACAAGAAGTCTTAATATCACAACCAATCCTTCATCATAGGATTCTGCCCAAGGCACACTCTCCCAAGGAGGACTCACTCCTTGATCCATCAAGTCATCAGAGACCTACGCAAAGATTTCCCGCTTCTTTGGGCCCCATCCAAAGAGAACACACTGAGAAATACCTGAAGTACATTGCTTCAGTCGTAACGCTGAACATATTGTATTGTTGAGGGACTCATCCCCAATGATTCACTGTGGTCTGCTCATCTATAGGGCCACTGAGGTCCACTCAGATACTAGGCCACTAAGGTTTGCTTGGCTACCGCTCTTCTTTCGGTACACTGAGGTCTGCTCAACTAGTTCTCGTCTGTCAGGCCACTGAGGTCCGTTTGGCTATTGCTCGTCTTCTGGGCCACTGAGGTCTTATCGGTTATTGATCATCTACCAGTACACTGAGGTATACTTCTCTACTGCTAGTCAGTTGGACCACTGAGGTCTGCTCGACTATTTATATTCTTATGAGCCACTAAGTTCCACTCGAATAATAGGACATTGAGGTTCACTCATCACTTCCTTCTTTTCATAGTCATATGTATAATTTCCTCTCATAGTATGACTGATTCGGGGAGAATATAATCATCAAGCCATCAGTAATAACTCAATATACACAAAAACTCACTTGGATTATAAAAAAGGTACCTTTTCATCGTGAGGGTCCCAGTGCTGCAAATGGATCATCGATCAGACGTACGGTTTGCAAGTTATGACCATTTTACTGAAAAGTGGAAGGTCAGGTCTAGGTCCATTCTGACCCAGTCCATTGGGCACAACCAAGACTAGCTGGTCCATGGGTTCGACCCGCTGGGCCACCTGAGTTTGTCTCACTATCCGCTCAGGGTGACCCACCTCCTCCTACCTAGCCTGCTTTGAGCAGGCTGAACTACTTAGGCTGAGACACGGCGGGCGAGCCGCATCTTCCGATCACGCTGCGGGTCGCCACGGGTTCTATTGCCGCTATAGTCCAGCTAGACCGAGGCCCTCTATCCACGTGATGCGGTGTGGCCACTGCATCCACGTGTTCTTCCAACGACCATTACCAGTGGCCCAATCCACAACCCATGGTGGGATACCGAATGCCACCTCGCCGCTGCGGCGTGCTGCCGGTGTGCCACCTTCCTGCACTGCCACTGCTTCTTTGCACTGCATGCGGCCCCCTTCCGCGGGCTTTGTCCACCACCGCGGCAATTGGCACATGTTGTCTCCCACACTGGCCTCCTCCACTGGTGTCGGCACACTGTTAGTTCCTTTCATGGGCCACTGGGTTCGCTATGGTAGTCGACTTTCTAATATGCGAGCACATTTGGGGTCCTCGGGTCGTTGTTGGCCTTGTCATCGATCTAGGGGTTCAGTCATAAAGAACACAAGAATTACCGCAATAGAGGGATCTGACCTTGTTCGTGTCAGCTCGATTCCTCCACGTTGGAATAAAAAGGGGGATGATTAATGCTATGTTTCTATCCTTTCAATACTGAGATAAAAAAATCCACCCCGCATGAAAAAACAACCCGTAGATCAACCTGTTAGTGGGTTGATCTGCGTTCATTGTTTAGAAAGAAATAATGGGGAAACAATTTCATCAAGAACAAAACCATACCTCAAGTTGGATCGCTTACCGATATAGATTGATGTTGCATCGCCACATCAATCTGTGTTCTATTGGTGTTTGTCAATTCATTGCCTCTTGATCAAACCTCGACCTTCGATCCGTCATTGCTGGTGAGAGATCCTCCTCTCACTTGCCTTAGGGAAACTTCAGAGTTCTAGAGGAATTATCCAATGTTATGAATTATAAAGCTGGAACCATTCCTCGATTAATGGTGGAAAGGCATTAACGCGTTAACTCATTTCATCATTACTGTTTCTCATTGAAAAAGTGTCGCCACCTTGATTCATTTATGAAAGGAGAACGAGTTTCTCTATCACTACATTTCAGTGTCATGATGCTAAGAAACTTTAAAAGGAAATAAAGTAAACTTATTTTAGTTTATTTTATTCTTCTTTAAATGTCCAAAAATTAACTTTTACCCTCGACCCGCATAAGTTGAGGTTAAGTCCTGCATAAGAAGAACATCTCATTAAGAACTCATATATGGTCTCCGATTTTCAATTCTAATTATCGTTCATAATATATAAGGACTTGAAAAATAAAATGATCGTATTTAATTATTTTATTTACCATTATTCCATTTTTTGGTTTTCTCACTAGAGACCAGCACCGACTAAACTTAAGTTGCGGATAGGGTAAACCCACTTCTCTGAAAGCAATAGTGCCCTCAAATTTCTGATTCAAGCACCCATTTAAGAGTTATTCCATTTCTTCAAGAAAATTACTCAGGTACGCTATTTAAAATATAACATTTTTTATGGATCATTACGGGCACTCCAGGCCTTATAATCACACGCCATCTTAGTGCTTGGTCTCATAATTTTCCCAAGAATTTTTTAAAAATAGAACTAGGAAAATCTGAGCTGTTACATCACTTCCACCTTAAGGCTTTACGTCCCCAAAATCCAAACCAAGGGATTCCCAAACTGATGAGGGTACGAGCATGAACCTGATCCTCCCACTCCCACATGGTCTCTTAGAGATTCCTATGCTTCCACCGAATGCTTACTAGATGAATCAATCATCCACATAGGGTCCTCTCTTTTTGATCCTTGATCTCTACTGAAAACTCTGTAAAAGTTTCCCCATCATCAATGTCTATCTTTCCCCAGTCAAACCTCTAGAATGTAGAGTCATCCTAATTCCTATACTAAACTCTGCTCTTGGGCAGTTAGGAAGTGGTTGGACTCGATGAGTCAGTTAACGATCACCCTGATGGTATCGTGTCTCTAGGTATACATGGTAAACCCATCATTAATTCCATCAATATCCCTTCCAACCTCCTTCCTGGTATGTCTATAAAGAGAAAGAACAACCCAAAAAACAGATTCATATAAGTGTTCATATTTTTATCTCAATAGGTAAGACTGACTTCAACCCATTCCATAATCCCCAGTGTCCATCTTAACACCCACACACATACCCCGATGTATCTCACCACTCTAGGTGTTACTGCTACAACTATGCATCCTATAAAAGAAAGACATGATCCTCACCTTTCGAATATCCATCATGGGTGTTCTCTATAGACAACTGAGTATGTAAAGACTCAAAGTCGGTTTCATTGAGTTGTGCCTCCCTAACTCATTTAAGAGTGGATAGGTAACAACCAATCACAAGAGATACGATACTTCATCCCCATCCACAAATGATAACTGCAATGAGGCCAACTGCTTTGTTTCCTCATTCATTAACTAAAAATTTTATCTCCTACTAAGAGTATCTTCTACCATGTTCCCCTTACCATAAGTATAGACTAATTCAAAGTCATAGTCCTCAAGGAACTCCAACCATTGTCTTTGTCTAAAGTTCAAATAATTATGAGAGAAGATATACTTGAGACTCTTATGGTTAGAGTAGATGATAAACTATTTTCCCATGGAGTTAGTGTCACCACATCAAAAATGTGAAGACTACCACTTCCAACTCAAGATCAGGGAACTCTTCAAACTCTATCTCAATTTCTGAAAATTCTACAGGCACCTTCCCATCCACATGAAAGGTCACCCCTTTCAACTGATCAATGCGTTCATCATCCCTTTGGTAGTGGGTACTCATTCTCCATGGTGACTTGGTTAAAGGGTTGATAATCCACACATAACCTAAAACAATGGGTCTTACTAAGCCATTCTTGTGCAAGTCCCCCACCTATACCCTCAACTCGTGAAGCTCTATGAAATCCATTCAATATAGTGATGCTAATATCAATGCCATCCCAAGGTATAGAATGATCCAGAAGTACATCTCCCTATGGGGAGGTAATATTGGAAACATTTTCTGGAAATATTTCCCCATACTCCACCACTACTACTGGGAACTGAAAACTCAAAACATCCACTGCCACGTGGGTAAGGATGGTCGACTCAAGTGTGATCAGTTGCACCCTTCAATGCATGAGTTTTATCTCATGCTACCTGGGTTTACTTTTTCACAGACCAAGGAAAACTCCATTCCAACACTGTAGACATACTGCATCCTTTTTCCTTAAATAGTTAATTTGATCATGAACTATGGATAACCAGTCTATAACCAAACTAATGGCATAAGGCCTCAATGATACCACCAAGAGGTTCCAACCAAAACTCTCACCTCAATCGCTAGATCACACTATCATCACTTGTGTGATTATCGAGTCTCATCCCATAGGTATCTCTAGATGTGAGGGTCAAGTCAATGGTTTAACCAGAAACTCTAGGTATTGAACAAGATTCATGAAAAGAAGGAATGATTAACACTAGTGTCTATTAATATGGAAGCTAAGAGTAGACACAGACTGTATCTAGAATCATTCCTGGATCCCTTAGCTCATAATCCTTGGACACATGAAGCTACCCCCTTCCCCTTTCCTACAGAACCCTAAGCCTGGTGTGGACCACATTAGGGTGGTGGTTGTAACATATCAAAATGTATACCAGCTCTTGTTGTTCTCCCAGCTCCTCTTCCACATCTTCCACCCTACAAATTAATCTGTTCCTATCACTGTCTATACCTTGATGGCTCATCCACCATTTCACTATCAGCACAATGTGCTGTACAATCTATAGCGAAATGTCTCATACTGTATTTTGAAAATCATTACCTCTTTTTAGACTGACTGGACGCACCCTATGATCCTTGATCAATAGATTCCCTGTCTTGGGACCTCTTTTTGAAACATCTCACACGTCCAAGTCTCTAAGACTGACGTCATATTCCTTCTTTCCCATTTCTAACATCCACTAGATGTATATGATCATCCAAAGGAACTTCAACCACAAAGGTTCTCTATAGTACCCTATCATAAGTAGGAATGCGCAGATAAATAGTGTTGGCTCAGATGTCCCTAAACACATCTCTCTCGGAGGTCTGAGCCCTAAAGCACTGGTCGTATCATATTCATCGAGTAACTGGAAAGGTCAGTACGCCTCAATGAATACTTAGCTACTGACATGTAATCCTTCTGAAGCCATAGAAGCTCTTGGGAATGCATATCCCTTAGATTTTATGGCAAGATCCCCTTCTATAAGAAAGATTCTCAATCTCTATCCACAGAAAAGTTATCTCATTGTAAGATTGGGTAATCTAAACCCCACCATCGCCCTACTGAGCCATGTAGAAGGATCGTTTATAGGACCTCCATCTGATCTAATGGTGCCTTTACAAGATAAAAACCCCAGTCACTACCTCAAGATAGTCCTTAGCTGCCTGTGAGTTTGAATCACCTCGGAACCTAAGGGGTCTCTATCACTGAAACTCATGAAGTGATCTCAGCCTTCACATCTCATCCGCTAGTACTATGAGCACCATGTGCTACTCCAAAGGTGGTGGTATAGTTGGTACACCACCCGGTGGTGCTATATCTGGTATGAACCCCTATACCCATCTTGTTACCCTACAGATCATCCTTATAATCATGCGATGGAATCCTGACTGGTTGTCTACGTGGAATCACCTTGAAAAAAAACAAGATGTACCATGATCAATGGAGTATACCTAGTGAGATGACTCAAGAAATACATATAAAACTCAACCCATTCCTATAAGATGAATGTACCATAGTTTTTCCCTACAACTAGTGTTTTTAAGTATCAAGTCAAAAAGCAAAATTCAGGGTCCTGGTGTATGGATACGTCAGCTTCCACACCAACACTGTATTCCCTGGCATGAAAGCCGAACTTGAAACACTAAACACTGTTTCCCAAAACCAAAATCATGGAATCTGGGTTCTTAAGGTAGAACCTACCTCCTCTGATAGCAATCTATCATGACCCATCCCCCAAGTCCCATTTCGTGACTACCCCAAGCCCGCCTCCGATAGGCCAGGGGCGGGTGAATAGCACCGAGTAGACATATCCCACAAATGGGAGACATTTTACTAAGAACCTTTACACACATGCCCAACTGAAATCCATAGGTTTAGAGATTGAAAAAAAATTAAATAAAATGCATTCATACCACTACAACCCAATAATAGAGTACGACAAAAAAGTAAAGAAGTAAAGTACAGCTGGGATAGAATACAAGACCACTAAAAGAAAGACAACTACAAAGACCGACCCACAAACAAGGGTACTAAAGTTGTTGTAGGAAGCTGACAGAAACACCTCGGCTCATCTGATCTCACAAGCACTGACTTGTCTAGGTCCGGGTCCTACTCTATCTAAGACTCCACCAAAGAATTAGTCATCTGCACAAGACACAACACATGTGGGAAAAGCTCATGTAGGGGTGAGTAAAATAATACTTAGTAGGGGAACCTAAAAACTACAAATAAAAATACCACAAAGGAAAACATCACCAAGAAGGTACATTTAGATCAAAAAAGTTATATTTCATGAACACATATAAAAATAACAACTAGGTATACTCATAAAGGATTACAAGATGCAACATCTCATCTGCTGCCATCCATATGGTTCCATGCATTACACGCTCAGTTCTGGGATATCCCACTCCTCAAGCTATCTGATATTAACTAGGTAGAGAAAGTATACCAAAATTATCTGAGAGAAGATATGGTCTCAATACATCATCAGTTTCCTTAAAACGTCTAGTCTCACTAAGATAAGAAGTGTCGATATCACAGCCAATCCTTCGTCACAAGATTCTGCTCAAGGAACGCTCGTCCTGGGAGGACTCTCTCCTTGAGCCATCAAGTCATCAGATTCCTACCCAAAGAGGTCCCGCTTCTTTGGTCCCCACCCAAAGAGAACACATTGAGAACTACATGATGTACACTATTTCAGACATAATGTTGAACATCTTGTACTGCTGAGGGACTCATACCCGATGAGTCACTAAGGTTTGCTCATCTTCTGGGCCACTGAGGTCCACTCTGCTTCTTGGCCACTATGGTTCGATCGGTTACCGCTCATCTGTTGGGCCACTGAGGTCCACTCAGCTACTGCGTGTCTGTCAGGCCACTGAGGTCTGGTCGACTACTGCTCGTCTAGGCCACCGAGGTCTGCTCAGCTATTGATCGTATTCTATGCCACTAAGGTCCACTTGGATATTTCTCATATAATAGGCCATTGAGGTCCACTTGAATACTTCTTGTTTGGTGGGCCACAGATATATGCTCGGCTATTGGGCCACTAAGGTCCGCTCATCACCTCCTTCTTGTCACAGCCAGACGTAGGATTTCCGCTCGTAGCGTGCTTGATTCTGGGAGAATCTACTCCTCAAACCATTGGTTATAACTCAAATTCTATGAAAATTAACTTAGACTAGAACAAAATGATTTTCTCTTCACGAGGGTCCCAATTGCGCAAATAGTTCGTCGATCGGATGTACGATTTGTAAGTTAAGAACGCTTTACTGAAAAGGGGCCAATGGGGTCCAGGTCTGGTCCGACCTGGTCTAACCGACCCAGCCCGAGGTCCACCGACCCGACCTAGGTCCAACTCGGTATGTTGGTACCAACCTAGACTAGAAAGGCCTGGCCCGGATCAACTGGGTCGTGGGTCCATCCCACTGGGCCTCCTAGGTCCGGCCCACTGGGCTGCTCGGGGCATCCCGCCTCTTCTTATCTGGCCTGCTGTGAGCGGGCCGACCTACTGAGGCCGAGACATGGTAGGTGAGTTATGTCTTCCAAACACCCCACGGGTCTCCGCCATGGTCCACCTAGAGCACAACCCTCCATCAGTATGACACAGCATGACCACCTTCGACAGCCATTGCTAGCGGCCTGATCCACCGCCCGCGGCGCGGGCTACCTTACCACTGCGGTGCGCTGCTGGTGTGATGCCTTCCTACTTTGTTGCAGCTAACAAGATTTGGCCTATATGAACTGCTTGTAGCCCCCTACTATGGGCTTTGTTCACCACTACAGCGTGCCATCATCATTTTCCATATCCCGCACTGGCCACCACCACTGACGCCAGTGCACCGATGTTGCCTTCTACAGGCCACCGAGTCCACTCTGGTGGTCCGCTTTCTGATCTACGAGTGCTTTTGAGGTCCTCGGGTCATCGTCGTCCCTACTACGGGTTTAAATTAGCCTTGTAATTGATCCAGGGTTTCTATTGCAAAGAACAAAAGAACTCCCACAATTGAGGGATCCAACATTGTTCGTGTCGCCTGATTCCTCTGCATTAGAATGAAAGGGGGGATGATTAACACTAAGTTTCTATCCATTTGATCTTGAGATAAAAAATCCACCCCACAAGAACAAACGACCTGCGAATGAACCTATTAGTGGGTTAATCCAAAATCATTGTTTAGAAGGAAATAACGGGGAAACAATTTTATCAAGAAAAAACCCCTACCTTGAGTTGCACCACTTGTAGATGTAGATTGAAGTCATGTCACCATGTCGATCCTTATTCCTCTAGTGTTCATAGATTTATCGCTTCTTGATCGAACCCCAGACTATGATCCATCATCACTGACGTGAGAGCCTCCTCCACCCTAACTTAGGTAATCTCTAGAGTTCCAGATGAATTCTCCAGCATTATGAATTCTAATGCTGGACCTTGTCCCCAATTAATGGAGGAAATGTGCTAACACATTTCAGCCTCACTGTTTCATTTTGAAACAGAATCACCATGCTGTTTCATTTATGAAAGGAGAATGGGTTGCTCTGTCACTATGTCACAGTGTCTCCATTCTACAAAACATTAAAAGGAATTAAAATAAACTTTTTTTAGTCTATTTTTTCTCCTTTAAAAGTAAAAAAATTAACTTTTACCCTCGACTTGTGCCAGTAAAGTTTAAGTGCTGCTTAAGGAGAAAATCTTGTTAAGAACTCAATGGTGGTCTCATATTTTCAATTTGAGTTACTGTTCATGAGTTATAAGGACTTGAAAAATAAAATAATCTTATTTAATTATTTTATTCATGGTTATGTCATTTTCAGTTTTTCTCTCTGGAGACCCGCTTCTACTAAACTTAAGTCGTGCCTAGGGTAAACCCACTACTCTGAACACAACAGTGCCATCAGATTTCTAATCTAGAAACTGTTTAAGAGTTATTCCATTTTTCAGGAAAACTGCTCACATGCACTATTTAAAACATAACATTTTTTGATGGATCATTCTAGGCACTCTAGGCCTCAGAATCACATGCCGTCTTAGTGCCTAAGTCTCCTAATTTTTTCAAGAATTTTCTAAAAATAGAATCAAGAAAATCCAAGTCATTGCCAAAAATAAATCATAATTTATGCTAACTGGATGTCAAAAATGATATACATAGTAGTTTAAAAAACTATCACCAAATAGATTACTGACAGTTTGAACTGATACTAATTAAAAAAAATCACCACTAATTTTTTTTCTTATAATGGAAGTGTCAAATTTAATAATATATTTATGAGATAGGTGATGTATTCATATAACATTATCAACATGATTATCTTCTTTTCAGTATGCATCTCTATGACACTACCTCCATTACTATCATTGACATAAGATATTTCTTGAAAAATTTATGTCTCATGTTTTTTCAAACATTAATTTTTAGCATGATCCTTCATGTGTGCATCATATCTACCCATTAGAAGGGTTACATCAACAAGTAAGTATTATTTTATTGTTCATATATTTTAATATTTATTTTTCTCCCTCTTGATAACTTTAAAAAAAATTATAAATTATTTGCTCATTTTTTTAATGGAAAAAAATGGCCTTCTTAAGAGTGGTAATAAACCATGACTATAAAATTTCAATTATTTCCCTACAGTAGATATGATTGATTATTATTGAAATTGTATTAATAATAAACATGTTCATTTTCAATACAATCACCATTCATCGAATGAAAAGATGAAATGAGGTCACAAGTGTCCAAATGATGAACACCGCATACCTATCATTCATCGAAGTAAAATTCCCTAATTATACCATGAACATGATGATGGAATAATAAAATATCAAATCTCAAATTTCAATATACACTTTAATGTCTTTGAGAATTATTATGATATATAAATTATCATGATGGAGATGATATTTTACCTTATATTATTTTTAAAAATACTATACTTTTTTATTTATTTTTTATTTTATTTTATTTATTATTTTAAAAAATACTAAAAAACTAAGTATTCATGAAGAATGAAATAAATATATTTTATTGATATTCATCCCAAAAATTTAATGAAATTATGAATTGAATATTCATGTTATCATCTTGAAGACACCATAAATCTTGATCAAATAATTTTATTTTGTTCCTTGAAATGAATTAGAATGGTCCTTTAAATTTTATTATTTTTATTCCCCGAAGTGAATGTAAAAATACATGATTTTATTTTAAATAAATTTTGTGGTAAATATGATATTTTTTATGATAATTGTGTCATATTTATTTATTTATAAATAAATAAATAATAATAATATAATCAATTAAGTTGGTTTGATAGAAATAAATATTTAAAGATCACAATGAATTTTATTAATATTTATGAAAAAAAATTCCCCTTGAGGATGATATGAAAATAATTTATTTTAACATTATGTTGAAGAATATTTTAATTTATCATTATTTTTTCCTATGGAAGAAATATTGTGAGAAAAATTATTATTTATCACGTGCTTATGAATTATCAAAATCATCTTCAATAATTCATTCAATATTTTCTTTTGAAATGGATGCCATTATTCTTATAGTTCATCGATAAAATGATAGAGTTATATAATATTTATAATCCAATATATTTTTTTGAAAATAATTTCACTACATGATATGGTTAAACAATGAGCATCATGATAAATAAAATTAATATTTCTATACAGGATGATCATTATTGATAAATAATAAAATTCCACTCATGAATCATGAAATCCAATTAATGAATTAATTATATAATCTAAACATAATTTTAATTATTTTATTTAATTCCTTTAAGTGAATGAATTATTAATGAAAAAATGATATAATTTATATTACTTATACAAGAATTTTTATCATGAACATTTGGGAAGTTATAAAATTTGATCAAATATTATGTCCTTCATTTTATATAGTGAATGTTATTATAAAAATTATTCTATGAATTATAATTATGGTCATGATGAGGTGCGTGTTATGAATCCATGTGATTATTTAATATTACTTATTTATGCTATATTCACCGACCACAAAAATATGTGGGGGATCATCTCCCCTATAGATACAATTTAATTCTTTTTGGGCTAAAATTTCCAAAATTGAAAGTCTCTTATATTTTATGGGATTAATTGATTGTAATTATATTATAAATCCATTCATTAATTGATGATAAACCACTACAAGAAAAAATTATAATGATAACTATGAGAATTTAAATATTTCATTATACTGAATGGATGTGTTAAGTTTTAACAATGAAATATATTGAAGATATTATATATGAATTTCTTAAAGCATTAGTTTTATAAAAAATATTTTAATTAAATGATTCAAAAAAAACTTATATGTTTATTTTTAATAATAACTCTTGAAGAGTTAGTGAATGATCTTATAAGTACACCATTAGTTCCAAAATAATCAAATTCTGTAGAAGAGAAATTATATGTCTACCTAGTGGTATAAAATTCTTAATAAATAATTGATTAGAGAGAAAATTTGGAGGTTTTATATGACTTTTACTACTTGAATATATATAACCAAATCAAATATTTCAATACTAGAGTTTACTGATCATGAACCATTCATTTTATGATATAATTATTTGATTCATCTAAGATCAATTATGGTTGGTAAATATATACATGGGTATTGATTTATTTAAAAAATTATATACATTTATCTGGGGAATAATTATGAATTTAATTAAAGGATTAATTAATGTTTAATAAATTTTGTTCGTAAGATATTTTTTCATTATTTTCATGATACCATGAATTTTACTCATATAATTAAATATAAATACTTATTATGGGTTACTTATTAAGGTTTACTTATTTTGGTAAATTATTTATATCATCACTAGCTATATTGGATGTGAATTTCCAATATTTATATAAAGTATAAAGTATAAATTATTTATGGGTGCACCCACCTAGTATATGAATCATTTAAATGTTTTATAATATATATATATATATATATATTAAATGGCCACATAAGTTGTTATTTTTTATTGATTATACATCACTTTCTATGTATGTTTATTAAAATAAATATTATGCTTCATATACCATATATAAAATGGTCCAACAGAATCGTTTATAAGATGATCACAACACTTAAATTCATAACTCTATAACATAGTGATGAAAATAAATAGTTTTTTATAACAACCATAAGTGTGGTTGAACTAATTATATAAAATCCTTGTTCATCAGGAGTAGAAATCAATAACTATTTTCTCCCTTAAAGAGAAAATGAATATGTCAAGAATAATATGTCTTTGTATATATTTTCCTTGAAGATACATTGATACCAGATAAATTATTATATATAATTAATTATTATTTATGATGTATTTTAATTTTTTTAATACTTTCAATCCTCATTGATAAAAATGAATTTTGATTGATTTCGATATAAAAATAATTGTCCCAAAATAATTATTGATGAAACATATTTTATGTTCAAATTATGATGTCTTGTATTGTTCATAAAATTTATGAAGGCTATAAGCACATATGATATTATTATGATAAATTTTCAATATTATTAATTTGTCTATATATAAATTTATATTATTCTTAATTAATGTTTTAATTATTTTCTATATCATAATAATGATTAGGGTATTAATATATTAATCTCTAAATGGTTCAAAATAAAAGATTTTAGAGGGATGAATATCATAAAAACTCAATAGAAGAACAACAGTAAAACCTGAACAACATAGAATCTATTTATATGTTTGTAATGAGTAATAAAATGAAGGAAAAATTGAATACCTTACACTAGTAGATCCAGGATTCAAAAAAGAATTTGATATTTACCACTAAGGATAAATCAATGAGTTTCTTCCACCTAGGTTATCCATGGATCACATGATTATCTTGACACTTTGGAAGGACCTCCTTCAAGCCACGATTTTATAAAACCGTGAGTTTAATGGTGAGAGGAATAAAAATATTGATTATTTCATATTTTGAGGAAATATAACCAACATGTTAAAATTTTATAGGATCAATAAACTTATATAATCATCCAAATAACTCTAAATGTTTGATCTACATTGAATGATTATTTGAGAAAACACTTGAATGTTTAAACTCTTGTGATGTTCAGATTAAATTATCATGATGAATTATTAACTTCTAAAAATTCATTTTATGCATTAAAACTCCTCATAATCATTAACATATGATGGTTATAGATGATAATGATATCTCATGTGAAAGATGGAGGCTTAACCGAGCATTATTTTACAATACAAGAATCCCATGAACAACCACCATTGCAAAGTGCCTCACACTCTGTCATGGTGATCATTAAAATATACCATATAATGGTCTAGACCACCATAATATGGTCAAGACCATTATTTTTTATTTACATTAATCTCAAACTTTCACTAAAGATTAATGGACTTAGCACACTTTCACCTCATGTCGCATCAATTGAAATGACTTGTGAAATTATATCCAAAAATCATTTTAGATATCTTCAAAAACTTCTTTTGGAAAATATATCATACATTTTAACTATATGTTACATCATATGTAATAACTTGTGAAAATATAACTATAAACTCTCTTGGATATCCATCAAATTTTTAGGGGAAAATATAAAAATTTCATAAACTTGATCCACCTTTACACAATCACAAAGTGTGACCCCACAATACTTTGTATAATTGACAATAATTATGAATTTATGAATCCATAAATGTAAGAAAATATCTTCCCATAGCTATCACAAACCATACCCACAAGGAACCCCTCCTAGTATTATAGTGACAATGAGAGTGACCCTTCAGGATCACCTCTAATAGGCCCCAGGTTGGAGACTAGGACAAGGGGTATAGATCATGAAAATTGGAGGAATTACCCTTATATATCCCAATAACATAACAATAAATCCACCAATGAACACAATTTTGCAGAAGTTTCGGGAGTTTCAATGATAGAAACGAGATACAGAAAGAAAATACAGAAGAAAAGAAAAAACACAAAACATAAAAATTTACGTGGTTTGGGAATAATCCCAATGTCCATAGAGAGACAAAACTTAACTATGATTTGGGAGAATAGATTAAAAAACTTTCTCACAAAAATACTAGCCTGAAAATGGGATACAAGTGGAAGAATATGATCCACTATTCCTTAGAGGAATTCCGCATTGCTACAGTGAAAGGTGGCCACTCAATACAAAAATGCTACAGTGGCTACTTACTAGAAGTCCAAAAGGCTACAGTAATGTTGACTCCGAAGTCCAAACTACTACAGTGCTTTGTCGGTGTCGGTCGGTCAACTTTGCTACAGTGTTAGAGATACTACAGTGCCAAAAAATTTGGGATGGGTGGCTTCATCTCCCAGACCCCCAAAGCAGGAGCGTGTTGCTCTATGAAACCCCAAACGATCTCACCGTAGATCTCAACCCGCAACAGTTGTAGGACTCAAGAATTCGGCCCAACCGGATTAGGATACACCAATCTAATAATCTTCCACTTGGATCCTAACCCACTACATAGCTCTACTTTGATGCCATTAACTAAGAAAACTTACTTAATCTGAGTTCTTCCTCTTCTTCACTCACCAGTGCACATGCTTTCCATTCACTAATTCAATTTAAACCTGACGATTCATGAAATAAAAACGGTTTCCCTCTTGTGCTACCATTGTGTCTTCCCTTCTTCTACCTCTCATTCTACACTCATCAGTGGAGACCAAAAGAGGCACAATAGTGCCTCAAATTCTGTATTACCATTGGCTTTGTCAACATGTCTTCCAGATTGTTGGTTCCAAAAATCTTCTGTAATGTCATTAACCCATCCTATATCAAACCTCTGATGAAATGGTACTTCAACTGAATGTGCTTCATCTGAGCATGAAACACTGGGTTCTTTACAAGATGTATAGCACTCTGACTATCACAGTGTAATACATTCTCCTCTCACTTTCTTCCCAATTCATCCAAGAAGTTTTTCAACCAAACATCTCCTTCCCAAATTCTGTTACAACAATGTATTCTACCTCTATGGTGGATAAAGCCACCACCTTCTGCAATTGTGATATCCAACTTACCTCAGTCCCTCCACAGGTAAATACATAACCCGTGGTACTACTCATGCTATCGACATCACCTCCAATGTCAGCATCCACATACCCCTACAATGAATTTCTTTTCCCAAAGAACATGGATACCTTTTTACTACCCTTAAAATACATCAGTATCCACTTCATAGCTTCCCAATGTTTCTTTCTAGGGTTATCCATATACCTTCTCACAACTCCCACTGCATGAGCAATGTTAGGTCGAGTACAGACCATGATATACATCAAGCATCCAACAACTAATGCGTATGAAACTTTTTTCCATGTACTCAACCTATTCTGCCATCTTCGTTGATTTATCTTTTGATAGTTTAAAATGGTTCATCAGGGGAATATAGAATTCCTTTGCTTCCAGCATACTGAATATTCTTAGAACCTTCCCAATGTAGTCAACCTGTGACAACATCAACATTCCACCTATGCGGTCTCTCTTGATCTTCATCCCCAGAATCTTTCCAGCTTCTCCAAGATCTTTCATTTCAAACTCCTCTGCTAACTACCTTTTCATATCATTAATCCTCCATATACATGATCCTACAATGAGCATGTCATCCACATATAGAAGCAATATAATATATTCATCACCAAAGGATTTTATATAGAAACATTGATCCATGACACATCATTTGTATGCATTTTTATTCATGAATGCATCAAACTTTTGGTTCCACTGTCTGGGTGCCTGCTTCAACCCATACAAGCTCTTATAGAGTTTGCACACTAGGTATTCCTTCACAGAATCTACATATACCTTTGTCTACTGCATATAGATGTCCCCCTCCAAATATCCATGAAGGAAAGTAGTATTGACATCAAGATGATCAAGGTACAAGTCTTCTGACGCCACAATGCTGAGAACAACCTAGATGGTGGTAAGCTTCACTAAGGGTGAAAAAAATTCAGTTAAGTCCACACCTTCCTTATATTGAAAACCTTTCACTACCAGTCTTTCCATGTACCTCCTCTTTCCATCGTGTTCTTCCTTGACCTGGTAGACCCACTTGTAATATAATTCTTTCTTTCCTGTTGGTAGAGGTGTCAGCTCCCAAGTGTTGTTATCATGAAATGAGGAAATATATTCCTTTATAGCCAACTCCCACTTTCTTGACTCCTTTAGCTGCATTGCCTCTTAAAATCATTCGGGTTATCCATCGTCAGTCAATAACAGATAATGCAAGGATGGTGAATACCTCTGCATAGGACTTCTCACCCTTGTAGATCTCCTCAAATCCACTAGAGTAGTAGGTTCCACCGGTTCTAACGTCTCATGATCAGGTACACCTTCAAGCTCCACTTTCTCTTTGAACTCAGATTCAATGTTCCCATTTTCATATTCAACTTTATGGAGATCGTTGTATGTGACACCTTCACTGAATACCACGTTCTAGTTCCTAATGAACATCTTCTTGAGATCATCCCAAAAGCAGTAACCAAACTCCTCAACACCATATCCAATAAAGAAACATGGCTTGTACTTAGAATCAATCTTGTCCCTTGAGTTAGCATCAATGTGTACATAAGAAAAACTGCCAAAGACTCATAAATGTGAGAGTTTTACCTCTTTACCAGACTAGAGATCCTTAGTTAGACATTCTTCCATTGGCATAGATGGACTCATGTTGATCATATATGCTTCCATGTTCACTACATCGGCCCAAAAGGTCTTGGGTAACCCTGAGTGTAACCTCATGCTTCTGGAACATTCATTCAATGTCCTATTCATCCTTTTAGCTACACCATTATACTGTGGTGTTCCTGGGATATTATTCTCCCACCGAATTACACTATCAGAATAGAATTCTATGAACTTCTGACTGCCATACTCTCCATCGTTTTCAGACCTGAAGCATTTCATCTTAGCTCCTGACTCATTATCCACCATGACCTTCCACTTATGAAACATCTTAAACACATCAGATTTCCTTTTCATAAAGTAAACCCATACCTTTCTTGTTGAGTTTTCAATTAATGTCACATATTATTGTGACCCTACGAGGGAGATTATAGGTGTAGGCCCCCAAAAATCAGTGTGCAGCAAGTCCAACTTTCTATCCTTCGGTGTTCTGCCACATTTTGAAAATGATACCTTCTTCTGCTTTCCAAGGATGAAATCTTTACATAAGACAAATTCCACCAACTTTAGCTCAGGTAGAAGACCTTTTGTTTCCATCACCTTCATCCCCTTCTCACTCATGTGGCCTAGCCTATTATTCCATAGTTGTAAATCTCCTACAAATTTGAGTGATGAAACCATGTCTATGAATGTTTCTGTCATGTTGTATAGGGTTGCTCCCCGATCTATGACCATAGATCCTTTGGTGATCTTCCATCCACCATCAGTGAATGTGGTACTCAACCCTGCATCATTAAGTTTTCTGATAGAAATAAGATTTCTTCTTAAGCCAAGAATATACCTCAAATTTTCTAGAATCAGCAAACTCCCACTGTTGGTCTTGATCTGTACATCTCTTTTCCCCACAATCTATAAGAGCTCATCATCAACAAGATGTACCTTGCCGAAATTTCCAGAAACATAATTTCCAGAAATCCCTTCTTTGATGTAGAATGGAAAGATGCCCTAGAGTATAAAATCCAAGACTCCATCGGGATATCCATGCTCAATAGTAGAACATCATCAATTCCTTCAACCACCATGTTTACTCCACTGGTTTCAGTTCCCTTCCTTTTTTCTATGCACTCCTTCTTGACATGTCCTTTCTTTCTGCATGTCCAGCTGGTAGGACCAGCCCACTTTGTCTTATCTTGGATTTTCCCTCTTGACCTTGACCTCCCTCTATGATTGTCTCGTTGTGGGTACTTTAATCTTCCTTCAACATTCAGAGTAGAACCAGAGAATCTTCCTGATTCTCTTCTTCGCTCATCCTCACTAAGGATTAGGTTCCATATATCTTTCAGAACCAGTTTGGTATTCCCTAAGGTACTGCTCACAATTATTACAGTTACTTCCCAACTGTCAGTTAAAGTGGACAGTAAGACCAATGCACTTACCTCATCACCAAGATCAATTTTCACTGATGTAAGCTGACTTATGATGGTGTAGAATTCGTTCATTTGGTCTACAAAAAATTCTCCCTTCATCCATTTTCAGGTCGAACAATCATCGCATCAAGTGCACCTTGTTTTTCGTAGAAGGCTTCTCATACATATTTGTGATAGCTTTCATCAGATACACCATTGTCTTCTCCTCTATGATATTGAACACCACATTTTTTCCAACATAAGGTGCACAACGCCCATAACCGGCCGATACAGAAACTCCCACTCTGACTGCTCTATGTTCGTTGGCTTCAGAACCAGAAGCAGAAAGTGCATATTTTTTGGATAAAGTTAATCCTTGATTTTCATCCTCTAGAAACTGAAGTCAGTTCCATCAAAGTGATCAATATTCACTTGGCCTTCATCTATATCCATTGTCAGAGAATTACGAACTCACCCTCTGATACCAGTTCTTGTGGAAGCATCAGGAGTCGCAACGATACAAACGAGATATAGAAAAAATCTAGAAGAAAATAAAACATGTGAAACACACAAATTTACGTGGTTCTAGAATAATCCTTGCGTCCACAGAGAGGAAAAACTTCACTATTATTTGGGAGCACATATTACATAAATTTCTCACAAAAATCCTAGCCTGAAAATGGGCTACAAAAGGAGGAAGATGATCCACTATTTTTAATAGTAAATTTTCATCGCTACAGTGAAAGGCGGCCACCCATGTTAAAAAGTGCTATAGTGGCTACCGACTGGAAGTCCAAAAGGCTATAGTAAATTTGACTCTGAAGTCTGCACTACTATAGTGCTCTGTTGGTGTTGGTTGGTCATCTCTGCTACAATGGTTGGAGATGCTAAAGTGGCCAAAAAATTTGGGCCGGGGGGCTTTGGCCCCCAGACCCTGGAGTAGGGGCGCATTGCCCCCTGCAACCCCGAACAAGTTCACTACAGATCTCAACCTACAAAAGTTGCAAGCCACAAGCATTCAACCCAAACAGATCGGGCTACACCAATCCAACACATGATAATATAAAATAAAACCAAGATCCCAAAATGAAAAAAATCATGAAATTTTATATAAATATAGGTCTCTAAAATGAATACCAAGATAAAACTCCTAAGGCATCAGTCCCAACTACAAATCCAAGATTCGAGCTTGTGCGGTTCAGCTCAATCTCTAAATCCCTCTAAAAAACTAGAGAAAAATTTATATATATAGGGGTGAGAATGTATGTATACTTAGTAGGTTCCTTCACAAGATTTATCATGCAAATTTAGGAAGAATATTATCAATTATTAAATGAATAAACAACAAAACCAACGAGAACATACCAAGACAACTATCACCCATCCTCAAAAAGGATCACTCACTCAATAATGCATACAAGTATAATAACATAATGTTAAAATAATATAGTAAAATTTTACCCAAAAACCACTTCCCCACTAGTTTTTCACTCTCAAACCTCAATGTTAAATAACCTATGATCCCATCCCTTTGGAAACTAAACTATAGTACACCCTACTAATCTCATCACATCTGATTTGGGTCAAACCAAAAATACACATACCCTAACCCATATAGGGTCTAATACTCTCATTGGAACTAGTATCAGCTATTCCATATCTATAACCATAACCATATATCTTATATTGAAATCTACACCACATATCACAACCTCATCTGATATCCATCTCAGCAGTGTATCATAAACTTGAAAGACATCAACCTCAGTACCTCCTCATACCGTGAATGACATTCACAAAGTGTAATCACCCCATCCATATAACTAGTACGCTACACCACATCTAGAATGGATAGAGGGAATGATGGAGTAGTTAGATATCCATTCCCTCCGCAACATGGATGATGAGGGAAACATATGAAACCCAAGAAATTTGGGAATCATTAAGGTTATTCAACTTGGGTGGGGAATGTAAAGAAATGAAAAGAAAATACAACCACAATACAATCACACACAAGACCAAATTATCAATTTCACACTAAAAAACACTATCACAACCCATAATCTTAACTATTTTTTAACCTACACACACTGCCATAACTTCAAACTATCTCACTATAATCCACCCCTCTTCCATACAAAACAACCACCATAATGATGAACAATTCAACATTTAATCATATCATTTAAAAAGTTATAAATTTACCATTACCATAAATATTTAATTCAATATTCCATTCATTTACATTTTCAATGAAAAACCATTCCAAACGATCACCCATGCTCAATCTCATCATTTCCCAGTCATTTCAAATATTATAAATGTAGAGACCCGAAGCCTAACGTACATGGACATTACATTACTTTTGTGGAATACTTAGTACATAACAAAAACACACACACAAGGATCGTAATAGTTTAGTGTCTTTGGAAACTCGGAATATAATCTTCTAATCATGGTGAAAGATCTTCAACATCTCCCATAAAGATCGTCTTTTTTTTATACCTAAAACCTTTCTTTATATCCTGGGGAAAAGAAAACATAAAAGGGTGAGCTCAAATTCTCAGTAAGGATAAACAAAAGAAAAATCAATCACATAATATTCATAAGAACATAACTTTTGGACATCTTAACCTGCAAAAGAGAGCATAATTTCATAACATGGGATAACTCATGGCAGTGAAATGTAATCACAATAATCATAACTTAAAACATTAAACTTTGTGTCATACACACATAATCATAGAGAATCATTTCTTGTTAGTCAAGACTCATTGCCAAGAATATCTTAGTGGACAAAGTCCCTTTCTGAACCCAGTCACCCTCGTTTCAGCCCTGTTTCACTGAACTGGTATAACCTACCGTTCCAGCCATGTCTATCTCATGAGATATAAAATCTTTACCCAATTCATTGGAGGGAGATATAGGTCCCACCCATATCATAATGATACCATTCTTATGTGTGCCAAAAAATCTTAAAACATACATCATTGCATAACCCATGTAATAAAAATGGGAATCTTAAACATCATGACATCATAAAACAATTCATATACGATAAAGGAATTCATAAAAAAAATTCCATCACAACATAATCAAATCAATGTAATAATAGGGATAAAAAAGAACCCTTTATTATCTTAGATGGAAAATAATTTTGATAAAACAATTGAACTTCATTCTTGAGGAAAATATCCTTTCTTATTCAAAAACACTTTTCCTTTTTTAACATGTCATAAAATTCTAAACTAAAAGAAGTTGATTAAAAATAAACTTGAAAACTTTTAAAAGGAAGCTTCTTGGAAATAATGTTTTAAAAATCCATTCATGTCGTATAAGTTAAAAAAAACATTCTTCTCGTACTTTTGTCGGAAAAGTCAAAAAGTACCTCGTACGAAAAACGACAAAAGATTCCTTTCATATCATTTACTAAAAACTCACCGAAGGGTAAAATAGGATTTAAACAATTGTAGGTGGATGGAAATAATATTACATATTGAGGAAACATGGATGTGGATGATAAAATACACCCCGGTAAATTTCAAATTATAAACAATCTCGGATAAAATGAGATTGTGATATATTCCCTTACCTTAGGTCTGATTTGCTTCGTAAGTGTCCGAACCTCCTGTATAATAATTTAAATAATGTCATTGACTTATTACAGAATCATATTCATTGTTATGATATCATATATGGTTCACTTATGACTTTTTATTACCCGTTCTTTTGTAAATTCCATGTTAAAGAGCGTTTTGGGTAAAATTGTTTCATTTGTCGTCCGTGTTTTGACTTGTAATTATTCATATGATTACTTAGATCATGATTACTTAATTCCAGAATATAAAACATGATTTATATATATATATATATATTCATAATATACATATATATAATAAATCAGTAAATGGAAAGAAATACACCGTTCATGGAGACGGTAGTCCGTACGTACGCATGAACACTGTTTTCGTTTCCTTATTGAATTGAATGGAATACATATAAATATACATAAATCCAGTATCATTATTATGTCATATATTTCATTAGTACTTATTATATATACTTTATAATCATTCATGAATGGTTAATCATTGAGAATCAATCTCATCGCGTCGTGGAGACGGTAGTCTGTACGTACGCACGAGCGATGATATCGTTCCCATGGTCGTGGAATTGTGTTGAAGTGTATGTATACTATTTCAGTATCAATATCATTTTATAATAATCATATATAGTTACTCATTACACCATTATACCCATCCAATTAAGGTGGTGGCGGAAAATAGATTACACCACGGCGTGGAGACGGTATTCCGTACGTACGCACGCGCGGTGATTTTATTTTTCCATAGGATGGATAGAAGGTGAATTAGGGTTGTTTCATATTTATAATAACATATCAGTATGTAATTAATACTGATGTTATTACTTTATCATGAAACAACTAAAGAAGAAGAAGTTGAAGAAGAAATAAATTGAAAAGATCGGTAATGGATATTACCTCTTCTTTGAAACGCCTCTTTGAATCCTCCACTTAGGGAACTAAGATTGGTCTTTGAAGAAGAACAGGACCTCTAGGATTATTCTAGGGAAGTGGAGAAGGGATTTTTGCAGGGTTTGTCTGAGCTTGAGTGCTCAAATTGGTGTGAGGAGGAGGGGGAGGAGGTGCCCTTTTATAAGGGAGGAGAGGGGCACCTTAGAAATATCTCAAAATATTATTTTATATTAAAGTCAAAATCGGTTTATAATGGTTCCAAAGGGTCTTATTTAGAAGGTAAAGTGGGGATGGGTCGAAATCCTATCAACCAATAGGATTTAGACAAGTTTAGGTTATTATTTTAACCTTATCAATTAGATTTAACTCTAAGTTAAATAATTTAACGTTTACCGTGTCTTTTTGTTTTCTTACACTATATGGTTAATACACTTACTATAACTTGCCAAACGAACCCCAAGTTGTTTATTATTAATATATATATCCTTATCTAAGTCATTTGGCCGAACCTTAGATTTTTAGGAATAAAATAACAATTAATAATATAATATTTTATTTAAAAACTATTTTGTGTCAATTTTGTCACTATTTGATATATGATTTTTTTGAAAGTCATAACAGAATTATATGTTCGAACCAAGTTGATTAAATCAACACTAATATATCATAGTAACCTAGAAAATTTTTGTAATTCATAAAAAGTCTCAAATTAAATTTATTTGGGCATTTATAACATCAATTATGTTAACATTTCCTTAAAAGGGTAATTACTGCATCATCGTTGTGTCATAAATAAATTAATTTATTTAAAGTCTAAAAATTATAAATAAAATATAATTATGTAGGAAATATTTTTAGCTTTCTAATGAATATTTATAATCGAATTTATCTTATGTATAAACCCATATTAAAAATGTTTTAGTTATTAAACTTTGATTTTAACTATTTTAACTATTCATTAAATAAAATAATATTAAATGTCATAATCTAATCCAAGTGGACCTAAATGGTCATATTATATTCATAAAGTTTTTTTTGGTCGAATTACACTTATCCAATAGAATTAGGACATGTGTTAGGGTAATATTAATATCATATTTACCCTTAGTTACCCTATTTATTATTAAACGCGGTAAAAAAGTAAAAAGTTACTATTCACCAAAAAATTATTTTTATCTCATTGAACCACATTTTACTTACTGATATCAACCGTGTCTGTCGGATTTTCGAAATTCCATTCACAGAAGCGGTAAAATTAATTTTTATGCAAAATTCAGTTTTTAACCTACCACTTAGTGGTTTCACTATTCATCAAAAATTGAAAGTTTTCAGAAAAATACCAAAAATTAGGCCTAAGCTATATTTGATATTATGAACTCAAAAATGATTTATATTTTACCAAATTTAAAACATATCACTTGCATTAATTAATTTAAAAATTAATTCCCGTCGTCAAAACAAATAGCATGTTCTTAAGAGATAATAACTATCAAAAGATTGACACTTGTTTATGTCTGGTTTAAATGTGAAATTACATCCAATGACCAACATTGTATTAAATAGTAAAAATATATTCTAAATATACTTTCAAACAACTCAAACTAATAATTTATCACAATTAATTATTTCGATTGAAAAAGTTGTTTTTAATTAAAATTTAGTACTTTTCACTATTCATCAAAATATGAAAGTTATCCGAAAATCACCAAAATTTTACCCTAAGCTAATTTCGATATTACGAATCCAAAAATGAATTCCATTTTGAAAAATAAAATTTACAAAATTTCAAAAAGTGGTTATTACTATTCATAACGGCTGGTTTTAATAATATTTTAATAGCATATTGTTGTTTAGTGAAACTCGTTATTGCGTACTACACACGCTATCGAGGATGGTCGTGATTGCGTGTAATACAAGGCAAGTCAAGGATGCGTGTTGTGCAAGCTCCTTTTGGTGTAGTGTACAACACAAGACATTAGTGAAATTAAAAGAATATTTTTCATAAAATCTTGGGTTGTTACATTCTACCCCCCTTAAAATGAATTTCTCCCTCGAAATTCATCGGGGTTATAAATGGTTTACTATTCGAAAGTTTCTTTAATAGAAACCCACATCGTAAAAAGGAATAACAAAACCAATATTTAAAAACAAAAGTATGAAACGTAACGGTTACCCAAATAAACTAATCACTGGGTTTCCACATAGGTGAAAATATGGATATGGAAGAGAAATCTAACCATCATGTTCTGATGGAGAGTGGTAGAGAACATGGCTATCGAAAATCCAGCAATCACAAATCCATAAATTTTTTACGATCTAAGGTACCATCTGATTAATCAGATATAAGAGCACTAGGACAACATTTTTTGGTTTTCAAGATCGTTTCCCTAAAGTTGAAGAATTTGAATTAGAATAAATACTTACTTTATTTTGGTACAATCTCACTGTTGTTTGTTCCTTGAACAATTTCCACTTCATCTCTTAAATAAATGAAGTTGAATTTGTTATTTGTGAAGTGTTAGCAGATCATGTGATAGAATTACGGGTCATTCCATCTGTCTCAAACAAAAGGTTAGCAAAAGTTATTAAATATAAATAAGTCATTCTATAGTGAGATTAATCATATATGGTTCCTAAAATGGACTTATACTTTATATATCATACTGCTTAATATAATAAAACTAGTTTATACTAAACAGGGACTTTCTGTAGGCCAGTGGTAGGCGATAAAGGCCAGTCACACTTCGGTTGTGCGTTCGATTCCCACAGCCTTGTCCGACGCGATGGGTTGTCGCCCGTCCTGTAGGATGTCCTTTTTCTAAAGCTATATTACTATAACATCCCATCAATAATATCGAAAAAACTTCTATCCTTAAACAATACTAACTTATGTCCAACATAATCCATTCCAATCTTTAGGCTTATCCATAATACTGCAGTCCACTCTCATAACATAGTGAAAACGATTACTAGAGATTTAATACCATCGTTGATCCCCATATATCATAAGATATGTTTTTTTAGTCACATTCCAAACATTCAAAGTCCTTAATCATGTATTCTCTTGAATACCCATTGAACCTTAGTGAAAACATGAATGCAGTTAAAAGTTAACACCTTCCACGTACCAAAATCCTCAAAATTCTATATACTCAAACCATGATATCACTTAGTCCTTATATCAATCATGAGCTCATGAATACTGTCAAACATTTCGTTTTCTCGTTTTCCCTTCATTATGCGCATAATATCTCAATCACTTTGAATACCACATTAGACCAATACATAAATATTCCAATACTCCATGATACAACATTATTTTGGAATCCCATTACATAAACACTTAATCATTCCACCACATCGTTGTCATATTCAACATCACCAATAGTGATCGCATGTGAATTCCCTTTGTCCTTTGCCTTAAGCGGTTGCTCATGTCGATCATCACTAACCCTTGGATTAGGGCATTTATTAGCATAATGCCCCATTTCCTTGCACTTGAAGCATTGAAGTGTTGGTGGTGCGTTCTCTGCAGTGTTTTCTTTATTCACATCATTAGAAACCCTTTTTCCATTACTTCGACACTCAGCTGCTCGATGACCTTCTTTTCCACACTTAAAACATTTTCTAGTCCCTTTAAGACAATCTCCACCATGCTTCTTTCCACACTTTGAGCATAAGGAAACATTCATCTTCTTTTCATTATTCTGAGATTTCTCCTTGAACTCCATCTTTCGTTTCTTGTCAAAACCATGAGATGGATATGTAACACCAACTTCCATTTCTACCTTGATAGCACAACGCACAATTTCTTCATAGCTACTGAAGTCTCTTATAGCTAATGCCCTTTGAAGACTTGGTTTTAAGCCACTGAAAAATCAATCAACTTTACTTTCAGGTTGGATGATAATGCCAGATGCATACCTTGCAAGTCTCGTAAAATTCGCTTCGTATATACCAACAGATTCATCATCCTTTTTCTTTAGTTCAAGAAACTCCTTCTCCATCTTTGTTCGAAGAATACGAGGGAAGTACTTATTGAAAAATTAGTTCTTGAACTCGTCCCATTCCATGGACTCAATTTCATCTCTTGGCCTCGTATTCTTGATAAGATTCCACCATTGATCAGCTTCACCTTCCAAATGATATACTGCTAAGATGACTTTATCATGTTCAGAACATTGAAGAACTAAAAATATCTTTTCAGTGGTACTGATCCATTGTTCAGAAACAATTGGATCAGAAGACCCACTGAAAGAAGGTGGACGTTACCTCATGAAGGACTCAATAGAATATTCTTCCCTTCTCTGCTCATTTGGAAGTCCAGATTGATTCATAGCTTGTGTAAGTATAGCAATAAGATTTTGCACTCCATCTCCCATAACATTTTTTTGTTCAGGAGGACAATCATTGCATTGTCCATTGCATTGATCAACACGGTTCCTTCGGGTTCCAGCCATCGTCTAAAACCCAAAAAGAATAGTGTGAGAGGCAAAAATCATGCTAGGGAAAACAACATAATAAAGGGGGAGTACCTTCAATATCTAACATCTTAGGTTTAATTCTATGATCGTTAGCGTAATTCTAGTACTATAACCTATATGTATACTTAACCTTAGGGACATCCCTAGACATACCTTAGAAATATCTCTAGGGATCTCACTAACGTTTTCGCATCCTAGTTTCCAAAGGTTGACTAAACCTTTCCTCTGATACCAACTATAGAGACCCGAAGCCTGACGTACATGGACATTACATTACTTTTGTGGAATACTTAGTACATAACAAAAACACACACACAAGGATCGTAATAGTTTAGTGTCTTTGGAAACTCGGAATATAATCTTCTAATCCTGGTGAAAGATCTTCAACATCTCCCATAAAGATCATCTTTTTTTTATACCTAAAACATTTCTTTATATCCTGGGGAAAAGAAAACATAAAAGGGTGAGCTCAAATGCTCAGTAAGGGTAAAAAAAAGAAAAATCAATCACATCATATTCATAAGAACATAACTTTTGGAAATCTTAACCTGAAAAAGAGAGCATAATTTCATAACATGGGATAACTCATGGCAGTGAAATGTAATCACAATAATCATAACTTAAAACATTAAACTTTGTGGCATACACATATAATCATAGAGAATCATTTCTTGTTAGTCAAGACTCATTGCCAAGACTATCTTAGTGGACAAAGTCCCTTTCTGAACCCATTCACCCTCGTTTCAGCCCTGTTTCACTGAACTAGTATAACCTACCGTTCCAGCCATGTCTATCTCATGAGATATAAAATCTTTACCCAATGCATTGGAGGGAGATATAGGTCTCACCCATCTCATAATGATACCATTCTTATGTGTGCCACAAAATCTTAAAACATACATCATTGCATAACCCATGTAATAAAAATGGGAATCTTAAACATCGTGACATCATAAAACAATTCATATACGATAAAGGAATTCATAAAAAAAATTACATCACAACATAATCAAATCAATGTAATAATAGGGATAAAAACAGAACCCTTTATTATCTTAGATGGAAAATAATTTTGATAAAACAATTGAACTTCATTCTTGAGGAAAATATCCTTTCTTCTTCAAAAACACTTTTCCTTTTTTAACATGTAATAAAATTATAAACTAAAAGAAGTTGATTAAAAATAAACTTGAAAACTTTTAAAAGTAATCTTCTTGGAAATAATGTTTTAAAAATCCATTCATGCCGTATAAGTTAAAAAAACATTCTTCTCGTACTTTTGTCGGAAAAGTCAAATAGTACCTCGTACGAAAAACGAAAAAAGATTCCTTTCATATCATTTACTAAAAACTCACCGAAGGGTAAAATAGGATTTAAACCATTTTAGTTGTATGGAAATAATATTAAATATTGAGGAAACATGGATGTTGATGATAAAATACACCCCAGTAAATTTCAAAGTATAAACAATCTCGGATAAAATGAGATTGTGATATATTCCCTTACCTTAGGTCTGATTTGCTTCGTAAGTATCCGAACCTCCTGTATAATGATTTAAATAATTTCATTGACTTATTACAGAATCATATTCATTGTTATGATATCATATATGGTTCACTTATGACTTTTTATTATCCGTTCTTTTGTAAATTCCATGTTAAAGAGCGTTTTGGGTAAAATTGTTTCATTTGTCGTCCGTGTTTTGACTTGTAATTATTCATATGATTACTTAGATCATGATTACTTAATTCCAGAATATAAAACATGATTTATATATATATATTCAGAATATACATATATATAATAAATCAGTAAATGGAAAGAAATACACCGTTCATGGAGATGGTAGTCCGTACGTACGCATGAACGCTGTTTTCGTTTCCTTATTGAATTGAATGGAATAAATATAAATATACATAAATCCAGTATCATTATTATGTCATATATTTCATTAGTACTTATTATATATACTTTATAATCATTCATGAATGGTTAATCATTGAGAATGAATCTCATCGCGTCGTGGAGACGGTAGTCCGTACGTACGCACGAGCGATGATATCGTTCCCATGGTCGTGGAATTGTGTTGAAGTGTATGTATACTATTTCAGTATCAATATAATTTTATAATAATCATATATAGTTACTCATTACATCATTATACCCATCCAATTAAGGTGGTGGCGGAAAATAGATTACACCACGGCGTGGAGACGGTATTCCGTACGTACGCACGCGCGGTGATTTTATTTTTCCGTAGGATGGATAGAAGGTGAATTAGGGTTTTTTCATATTTATAATAACATATCAGTATGTAAGTAATACTGATGTTATTACTTTATCATGAAACAACTAAAGAATAAGAAGTTGAAGAAGAAAGAAATTGAAAAGATCGGTAATGGATATTACCTCTTCTTTGAAACGCCTCTTTGAATCCTCCACTTAGGGAACTAAAATTGGTCTTTGAAGAAGACCAGGACCTCTAGGATTATTCTAGGGAAGTGGAGAAGGGATTTTTTTCAGGGGTTGTCCGAGCTTGAGTGCTCAAATTGGTGTGAGGAGGAGGGGGAGGAGGTGCCCTTTTATAAGGGAGGAGAGGGGCACCTTAGGAATATCTCAAAATATTATTTTATATTAAAGTCAAAATCGGTTTATAATGGTTCCAAAGGGTCTTATTTCGAAGGTAAAGTGGGGATGGGTCGAAATCCTATCAACCAATAGGATTTAGACAAGTTTAGGTTATTATTTTAACCTTATCAATTAGATTTAACTCTAAGTTAAATAATTTAACTTTTACCGAGTCTTTTTGTTTTCTTACACTATATGGTTAATACACTTACTATAACATGCCAAACGAACCCCAAATTGTTTATTATTAATATATATATCATTATCTAAGTCATTTGGCCGAACCTTAGATTTTTAGGAATAAAATAACAATTAATAATATACTATTTTATTTAAAAACTATTTTGTGTCAATTTTGTCACTATTTGATATATGATTTTTTTGAAAGTCATAACAGAATTATATGTTCGAACCAAGTTGATTAAATCAACACTAATATATCATAGTAACCTAGAAAATTATTGGAATTCATAAAAAGTTCAAATTAAATTTATTTGGGCATTTATAACATCAATTATGTTAACATTTCCTTAAAAGGGTAATTACTGTATCATCGTTGTGTCATAAATAAATTAATTTATTTAAAGTCTAAAAATTATAAATAAAATATAATTATGTAGGAAATCTTTTTATATTTCTAAGGAATATTTATAATCGAATTTATCTTATGTATAAACCCATATTAAAAATGTTTTAGTTATTAAACTTTGATTTTAACTATTTTAACTATTCATTAAATAAAATAATATTAAATGTCATAATCTAATCCAAGTAGACCTAAATGGTCATATTATATTCATAATGTTGTTTTTGGTCGAATTACACTTATCCAATAGAATTAGGACATGTGTTAGGGTAATAGAAATATCATATTTACCCTTAGTTACCTTATTTACTATTAACGGCGGTAAAAAAAGTAAAAAGTTACTATTCACCAAAAAATTATTTTTATCTCATTGAACCACATTTTACTTACTGATATCAACCGTTTCTGTCGAATTTTCTAAATTCCATTCACAGAGGCGGTAAAATTAAGTTTTATGCAAAATTCAGTTTTTAACCTACCACTTAGTGGTTTCACTATTCATCAAAAATTGAAAGTTTTCAGAAAAATACCAAACATTAGGCCTAAGATATATTTGATATTATGAACTCAAAAATGATTTCTATTTTACAAAATTCAAAACATATCAGTTGCATTAATTAATTTAAAAATTAATTCTCGTCGTCAAAACAAATAGCGTGTTCTTAAGAGATAATAACTATCAAAAGATTGACACTTGTTTATGTCTGGTTTAAATGTGAAATTACATCCAATGACCAACATTGTATTATATTGTAAAAATATATTCTAAATATACTTTCAAACCACTCAAACTAATAATTTATCACTATTAATTATTTCTATTGAAAAAGTTGTTTTTAATTAAAATTTAGTACTTTTCACTATTCATCAAAATATGAAAGTTATCCGAAAATCACCAAAATTTCACCCTAAGCTAATTTCGATATTACGAATCCAAAAATGAATTCCATTTTGAAAAATAAAATTTACAAAATTTCAAAAAGTGGTTATTACTATTCGTAACAGCTAGTTTTAATAATATTTTAATAGCATATTGTTGTTTAGTGAAACTCGTTATTGCGTACTACACACGCTATCGAGGAAGGTCGTGATTGCGTGTAATGCAAGTCAAGTCAAGGATGCGTGTTTTGCAAGCTCCTTTTGGTGTAGCGTACAACACAAGACATTAGTGAAATTAAAAGAATATTTTTCATAAAATCTTGGGCTGTTACAATAAACTCCATTTATAACCAATATTTATTTATTACTAGCCATAATCATTTACCATTTTCATTATTACCAACCACATTCCATTATTACTGAGATACTATGAAACTTCCCCACAACCATCAACCATCCTAAAAAAAACCATCCTGAATCATGAGATGATATCCCCCACAACATCCATACAACTGTTCCTCCTCTACACAACCAACCATAAAATTTTTCTAGATCAAAAACTGTATCCCTTCTTTCCAACCATGTAAAGGTAGTCATACCCCTGCTACACATTCCAAAAAAAATCTCTCAAAACCGAAAACCATAATTACCACACAACATCCCCAAAAAAATACACACAAACCACACCACTACAACAAGTATTCTAGCAACACACAACAAAAAATTCATATAATAAGCACTTATATAATTCCCCAATCTAAAATTAAAATCACATTCATTTAATATTTCTTACATGGTTGATAACCTAATACCCAAGTTTCACACAACCAATTATTTACCATCTTTCAGTAGTTAACCTTTTATGAAATGTGTAACTTCTTGGGTCCGGTTCATAGATAAGTGACCAGTCTAGTTGGCCACATGGACATAAGCAGACCACCCCATATTTCAGAGGCTATTGAATAACAGTAAGTGTCTAAGGTGATATAGTGGGGAGACTACACTCTCACGATCAGAGTAGAGAATAACAGGGAAATATAAATATAAACTAGTGGAATTAGTAATAATGGAATTAATAGATGAAAACTATCCTAATAAATATAAATAGGCAGGAAAAAACCATCAAAAAAACCATATCCAGTAACAAATTCAAAAAGTTTTCATTTCATGATGCTTTACAAATTGGGGCTACAAGGGAAAACATAGAAGTAAAAATATTAAAAAATTATACACAAAGATGAAAAGGGAAAAAACCATCTCCAATGGAATCAAGAGAACTAACTCGATACTTTACTCCCATACTCCATTCCAGTATAGAAAATAATGCCTCTATAGCAAGATGCTTCCCTTTATCCCTACCAGTATGCATGAAGTCTGTTTGGGTACCAATCGGTGGCTCAAACAGGACATGAGTAAAATTTAGTAGGCCACCACCAACAATGTCTTGTACTATCCAGTTTGAGAATACATAATGAGAATTGTGTAGGTAATAATAATAATGGAAGTAAATGTGATACATAATACTCATGTCGGTTAGGGTTCTAAAAGGGACACCCATCCAATACTACCCGCTTGGCCTAAGCCAGAATGTTCGAGAATATTTATCAATTATGAAATAATTATTTTATAGACATGGGACACAAGGCTCATAGCCATGGTATCCCTAGATGATGAAATTCATATAAGGGATGAGTAAGTCCCATTATATTTAGAACTTAATAAAGGCAGTAGAAAAGTCTTCATGTGTGTAAAGTATTACCCAAATCCAATTATGTTCTTTGAATTGGAAAATGTTTCATTTAATTAATTAAAATATTGATCCCATCCAAGAAATTCCACATAGGTAACCTAGTTATCTCTCCATGTGTACTATATACCCATCACCCTATAATCCCATCCATGGAATTCCATGTTGGAACCTAGGTACCAATTAATACAAGGTATAAAGTCATTTCCCTATGATCCAATCCTTGTAATTAAACATAGGGAACCTAAATGTTTCTCATGTAATAATAAAAATCCATTCACCTGGTGATCCTATCCAAGTTACTCCATATAGTAATCCAACTATCAACCATGATGTAATATAAATTCACTTGTAATGAATTTAATCAAACAACCCCGATGATCCCATATAAGGCATTCTGAGTCAGAACCCATGTATTTCCCTCTGCATGACATAATTAATGGTCAAGAACTATAAACCTATCCATGCAATTAGATAACTCATTTAATTCAAATATCACTTCATTTATGGGGAATAACATAAACATAGAGTAAGAATGAATCAAGTGTCTTGGAGCATAGTATAACTATATGCCTTATATTTATTTAATTAAATAACTCATTTAGTTAATTTTAACACCATAATTGAATAGGGGGAAAATAATACTCCCCAAGGATGGGTTAATTTCATAGTCAAAGTGCGTACATTTATGATAATTTAGTAGAACAACCCAAGGTCCTGGTATCTATAAGGTAACTATAACTGATAGGCTACTAGCCCAACTCTCTCCAAAATATAAAATGGTCTAATGAACCTAGGTTCCATATTCCCTTATCCCTAAATCTATCAATTCTCTAATCTAGGATAAATATGCAAGAAGACCCAATCTCCCATATCAAAATATAAAGGTTAGAATAGATGATCGACATAATACATTACCTAGAATGAGATGTTTGCATACACTTCCTAATAATTTCACCTACTCTTTGGTCTCTTGAACAAGATGAGGTCCCTATAATGCTGCATATCCTACCTATAACCAACACGGGGTGAACTAAATGACCTAATATATAGGGACTCAAAGGGATACATCTGTATAGTATCTTGGAAACTATTTTTCTGTGGGAAAATTCAGAAATAGGTAAGTGTTTCTCCCAAAAATCTAAAAAATCAAGAAATAATTCTTAGAGAATGTCCTTTAACACTGGTATCATATGTTTAAACTGACCTTTAGTTTGAGGGTAATAAGTTTCACTCAGTAGTACCTATAAAATAAAATCCTTCTATAACCCCTACTAGAACCATGACATGTATAAAGAGTCCCTATCTGATAAGATGGTACATGGAACTCCTTAAAGGAATATGAAATCCTTGATATATATCCTTCCTATATAATCCAACAGGAAGGTATCTTTAACAGGTAATAAATGAATGAACTTCATTATTATATCGATAATAACCTATACAATCTTACTTCCTTGAGGGTATTTTAGTAAGGCCGTCATGAAATCCATAGTGACATCATCCCATTTTCATTCTGTAATGTGTAACAGTTGTAATAAGCCATCATTTCACTTGTTCTATGCCTTCACCTTATGATGGGTGGAACACCAAGTAATGAAACCAGATATCTCTATTTTCATCTCAAGCCACTAATAATGGAAGTGTAAGGCATGGTACATCTTTGTAAGATCTGAATATACTACCCAAGAAATGTCATGAGACACTCATATCAAATCCTCTAAGATGTCTGTTAGAACCCAGTCATTCCCATGAATGATAAATATCTCATCCTCATCAACGAACCAACTAGGTGGTGGATCCTATCCTAAAGCACTCTTCTGTAGGACCAAGCCCTTGGGATCTAAAATCTCTCTCATATTTACTTATACAAAATTGAATAGTCCATTTCCAAATCTATAAGAATAGGCTATCTGTGAAGATCCTAAATCTCCAGATTCATCTTAGAAAAAAATTCCATTAACTTCCATTCACTACAAGCCTCATAAAATACATATGTATAAGTCTTTTAGCTCAGAGGATCACCCACTACATTTCCTTTCTGAGGAATATAAGCAACATAAAAATCAAAGGGTGATAGGTATTTGAACCACATCCACTATATGAGGTTTAATTAATTCTCAGTGAATATTTATTTTAGACTTTTGTGATCTCTTTATAAAAAAAATAATTCCCCCAAAAATAAAATGAAGGAACAACTATTTCTAATTCATGGTCATGTTCTAGGTAATTATTCCCATAAGGCCTCAACTATCAAGACCCATAAACAAAAAATAAATCTCCTACATCAAAACTGCTCCCATCCCAATTCCTAATGCATCATAATAAAATATATATCCTCTAGTAGGATCATGTAAAATTTGGATTGGTGCTAAATTCAATCTTCCTTTAAACTCTTAAAGGATATCTCACATTCTCCCAACCATAAAAATTTTATTATCTTCTCGGTCAATATAATAATAGGAATTTCAAGGAGTGATAAATCCTGAAAAAGTGCCTATAATATATAGATATCCCCAAGAAACTCTATATATCAGAGAAATTCTTTGTTTGTTCCCAAGAAACCATAGATCTCACCTTCTTAGGGTTAGCAGACACTCCTACCTCTAAGATAATATGACCCAGAAAGTGATCCTTATTAGTCTAGAAGTGACATTTTGTGATATTGGCATAAAAACTATTCTCCCTCAGTGTATTCAATACAATATCATGGTGTTTTACATAATCATGTTGATCATGATAATACACCAAGATATCATCCATTATAACCAAAATGAAGGAATCTAGGTATGAGTAGAAAACATTATTCATCAAAGTTATGAAAACAACCGACTTGTTTCTGAGAGATAACAACAAAACCAAATACTCATATAATACATATCTAATATGGAATGCTATACATGTTATATTTTAAGTTATAACCCTTACCTGATGATAGCCTAACCTCAAATAAATCTTTTATAAAATTGAATCTCCTCATATCTAAACAAATAGGACATATAAATCAGGTATTGGATATTGATTCTTAATTATACGATGAATCAACCGTTGGTATTCCATGTAAATCCTGAGAGTACTATTTGACTTCTTGGAAAAAAGGATCAGTGAACCCCAAGGAGATGTACTGGGTCATTTAAAATATTTGGCCCCTAAATCCTCTAACTATCTCTATAGATCCTTAAAATTAATAGTATCCATCCTATAAGAAGGAATCAATACTGGTGCTTCTCCTGGAACAAGATCATTGGAAAACTTTACCTCTCTATTTTAGGAGGCATCCCATAAAATTCATTAGGGAAGGAATACTTTAAAAAATCCATTACGAGAGTAAAAACTATATGTCACATTACTTGGTCATCTAGAAAGAGACCATAAATCTGGGATATCACTCTGCCCATACCATGATGCTTAGGTCCATCTCAACTCACCTGGATATCTCATTCTCCCTTGTGAATATAATCACCTCCCTTAGATGTTGTGAAGGAAACCCTTTGGTGATAAAAATAAACATGGGCACAGTAATGAACCATCTAGTCCATCCTTAGAATGATTTCAAAACCTATAATCTCAAGGATGAAGAGGTTCCATATGAAATGATAGTCACCTATCTCAAGGGGGAACTCCTTACATCGACATACAATTTTTTATTAAATCCCCAGTAGGGTGTCAAGAATCATCACCCCATATATATATATTTAATTTTAATCCCAAGAATATCCACAATTTCCATATATACAAATGAGTGATAAGTTCCTTTTTCAAATAAAACAGATACTATAGTAGAGTCTACTAAAATCATACCTTGAACCATAGATGGACAAGAACCCTAATCCTTGGGGTATAATCCATACTAAATATTTTTGGAATGATCCAAGTCTATGAGATACAACCTAATACCTTGAGTAGTACCACCCTATTGGTTCTATACAGCAGAAGTCCTGCTCTCTAATCCACGACCATCTCCTTGACCCGATCGACTGGTAGTAACCCAACTCCTTACTTGATGTGGAGCTGTTGATCCTTCTCTAAAATCTAGAGTTGGTGTAGATCCTATCTCACTAGCCACTAGAGAAAGGTTCTAAAAAACCATTTAATATGTAACATCATTCCAAAATCCCAATATTTTATTGTGTCCTTGATACACTGTGGCTTCGTGTGTCCCGACCTACCACACTAATAACATACCAACTAGCTACTTGGGAACACACTTTGACTATTGATACCCTCATGAGAAAGCTCAAAGTGATGCTTTCTAACACTGTATGAACTACCACATTGTCTAAACACATAACCACCATTCCCCACACTCTTAGTTTCCCTTTTTTTATGCTAGGAGATGAGGGCTTAGTTCACTATTTATAAAAAAGATAGTTAAAATAAAATTATTTACCTAAGTTTGGCTGGCCGGCCTAAGCCCAAACTCAAATCGTATTTCTTTGGTCAATTAGTCACTATAAGAAATAGGAATGAAATGTTATATGTATGTGAAACCAGATAAATAGTCTATAATGGACATAGTACCCTACTATAGGATTTTAAAATTATTATCTCATTCCACTTATATATTTCCCAGAAAGAAGTAATCATAGAAGATATTCTGGAAATCACTTCAGACCATATCCTGATGCTAACCTTCCTGTCTCAGAACATCCCACAAATTCTCTCCAGATCCACAAATAATATAAATTATAATCTTGACCCTTATTTATGGAGACATATCAAGATTTTTGAAGATTTTTAGGACAACCTCTATCCATAATTCAGTATCCTAGGGGCCACCATCACCCAAGAAAGTAGGTGGGTTCTACTGTAGGAATTCCCTATTCATCTCTGAAATAGTTAGTGTAGGATATGATATTCCTTATATAGACTGAAATAATTATAGAAAACACTATCTAAGATGAGTGTTAGTACCTATTCTAGGTACAATAATAGGTACAACTGGAGGTTCTTTAGGTGTCACTACTAGTGGATTAAGTCCCACCACTTCTAGATCATGTTTGTTTCCACCTTCTCGGTGCATGAATTAAGGCCACTGTGGTGGAATATCTCTAGAATTAACAGCTTAGAGATGATTTTAATAATATAAGTGGTCTTAAATTAAAGAATGAAATAGGTATAAATACTTCCTATATTAGAGTAAAAAGCCATCTACCTACTCCAAAATCTTGGTCGAGGTAGTTTAGAAGATCATTAAGGAACTTAGGAGGCACTCCCAATTCCCACTACTAAGGTTAGGTCTAGGTCATGGCCTAATATCTCAAAGCATAGGTTCTGATATATGAAGTTTTAATTGCAAGGTATATAGTAAATAACAATTTAAGTTTCAATTGGCATTCCTATTTAATGGAAAAAAAATTATTTAACCTTTAAGGACCTACAATTTCATATATATATATATATACACATATATATAATGGTCTAGTTAGATGAGTAACCATTCCAAATTTATAAATACCTACAATTTATAAGTTACAATTTACATGTCATGTAACCACAAACAAACCTTTACACTTAGTACCAGGATGTAACATGTTGTATAAAATGATTTTATTAGATGAATAACCATTATAAATTTATAGAAGTACAAGTTTATAAATTAAAATTAGGATTCATTTAATCGAAATATCTAATGTTTCAGTCCATTTAACCATAGTCACATAGATTAAACATATGATAATTGGTTATTTAAGGTTCCAAAATCAAGTTATATAGGAATAAACCATTTAGGTTGATACAAAACTTTAAATAACCAATTATTTATCCCTTTAATTCTAGAAACATTAGTAAATTTTACAGATATAGCAATCAAGGAATCTCTGGAATATTACATGCAATTAATGTAATAAAATAAATATTTCATGGAATATGCATGACATGTGAACCCTCAAGTTCTTATAATGGTGCATGAGATGGTACATCCTTATATTATCAGACCAAGGGTAAAAGAAAATTCAAAATAATAATAAACATCATAGCTCATGTGTGTCACTTAATGGTGAAATTAATAAAACTATAATAATAAAAAAACCAAAACCAAAAGTCCCATCCTAGGTAACTTTATCTTTTTCTTGTACATGGGTTAGTTACTCCTAGGAATAGGATCATTTCCAAATTTTGACACATTACTTGAATTATTTATACTAACCTAAATAGTAATACAAAAAGAAAAAAAATCCTCTAATACTACTTTGTAACATCATGGGTCTAGTTCATAGATAAGTGACTAGTCCGGTTGGCCACATGGCCTCAAGCATACCACCCCATATTCCAAAGGCTGAAGACCAACAGTGAGGGTCTAAGGTGATACAGTGGGGAGACTATACCCTTATGAATAGAGTAGAGAATAATTCTGAAATGTAAGGATAAACCATTATGAGAAGTAATAATATAAATAACATAAGTGAACCATCCAGATAAATATAAACATACAGGCATAAACCATCAACAAAACCATATCTAGTAACATATAAAAAATTGTTCCATGTCATGATGCTATAAAAAAGAGGGATACAAGGGGGAAAATATAAGAATAAATATACAAAATGCTATAAAAAGATGAAAAAATGCTAAAAACCATATTTTATGGCATTCTGAGTACTAGATTAGTCCTCTACTCCCATACCATATCCTAGTACAGAAAATCATGCATCTATAGTAGGATTCTTACCTTTATCCCTACCTGTATCCTTGAATTCTATTTGGGTACCAATTGGTGACCAATATAGGGTGTGAATCAAACTCAGTAGGATACCATAAATGGAATCTAGTGTTATCTAGTCCAATAATATAAAAATAGTGGTGTGTAGGTAATACAAATAATTATAGAAATGAAATACATAATAATCATGTTATTTTGGGTTCCCAATGGGACACCTATATGATATTACCTGATTTATCCTAATCCAAAATGTCAATGGATTCTTATTAATTACTAATTAATTATTTTATAGACTTGGGTCCAGAAAATCATAGCCAAGGTATTTCTGTATAATGAAATTCAGAGAAGGGATGAGTAAGTCCCATTCCATTTAGAACTTACTAAAGAAAGTAGACATGGCCATCATGTTTGAAAATTATTTCTTGAATCCAAGTATGTTCTTTGTATTGGTAGACATATCATTTAATTAACTAGTATCCTAAGCCTGTCTAAGGAACTTCACATAGGTAACCCTTGTATCACTCCTGGTGTACCATAAAACCATAACCCTATAAGTTCATCCATGGAATTCTAAGTAGGAACCTAGTAATCTCTCAAGGAATGGTATAAAGGAATTTCCCTCTAACCCCATCATTGGAATTCCATATTGGAAAATTGAGTGTTTCTTAAGGAATAATAAAAATATATTTTCTCAGTGAGCCCATCTAAGGTATTCTATATAGTAATACAAGTATAACCCATGGAATAATATAAATTCACTTGTAGTTCATTTAATTTAATAAGATTGATGAGTCTATCCAAGGTATTCCGAGTCAGAACCCATGTATCTCCCTTAACATGACATAATTAATAGTCAAAGACTAGCAATCAATCAATATAATTTAATAAATCATTTAATTAAATTATCATTTCATTTATGGAGAATAACTTAAAGTAGAGTAAGAATGAATCAATTATGTAAGAGTATAATCTAAATATTCATGTTCTATTTATTCCATTAGACATTTAATTTTGTTTATTTTAACACCCAATTGAATAGGGTAAAGATAACACACCCCAAGGGTGGGTTAATTTTATTATCAAATCATGGAAATTTAAGATAATTTAGCAACACAACCCAAGGGGTGATTATAATTGAGTATATCAACCTCCTTTGATGTTATTGTTCCTCATAAGACTTATAAGTCTAGTACTATATATTTAATTTAAGAAAATAAATTTTTAATAGGTGGCCCGTGGGATGGGTTGGAACATGACACAACAAAGAATAATATAAATGAATATACTTTTATTGAAAAGAACTAAACCACCTACCTTATAATGGAAGACAACTTCTCATCCAATATTGGCCTTTAATTCAGTCTAAAATTAGAGAAATTAGAGAAAGAGGAAAATGATATGAAAATATGGAATATTATATCACATATATTTAGTATTCAATATGGAGAGATAAATAGTGGAATGAATCAGGAGGATTTAATAACTTACCATTAACTATGAAATGCAATGAATAATGGTTTATTTTGATCCTGAAATAAATAGGAGGCTCTAAGATTAGGAGGTGAGGAATGAGGGAGCTCCACACTATAAACCTACTATTAAAATGTGGGAGGAGAAGTGTTTTTATTCTTTACCACCCTAAGGGGAAAATGGTCATTTTCCATGGATTTTAATGATACACACAGTTTGGCCATATAGTTGGCCAAACCATGTGCCAATCATGTTCTACCACTATCTAAGTGTCACACCCCCTTGTATGGCTTGGCACATGAATTGAAAAACCATGCACAACACCTATGTTCCTAATGTCAAACTCCTCCACCCCCTCACACTATTAAAAACACGATTAAAATAACCATGATCAGACCATTCTCAATATATCTATAATTTATTGCAGGTTTTTCATGGTCATGTAGCCTCCCTTTCATGGTTAAAGTTACTATTCACCTCCTCTTTGGGGACTCATGGTTGAGATGTACGATTAGCTCTAATTGTGCACCAACCATGCACCTCATCCCGCTTCTCAAAAAACTAGAGCTATAGGCTCTGAAAAAACCCTAAATTCTCCTGAACCTTTTCTTAATACCTTAAGATATATTAAAATAATAAAATTATTAGTTTAAAATTAAATGCAAATGATTTTCACCAATCTAAAAAACCAATTCGTTACAGCTAGTGATCCCAACGTTTTAATCACAATAACATTGAAATACATATCTCAATAGTAAAATAATTTTAGAAACAACGTTGGATGATCAATTATAACATAAAAAAATCATAGAAACAAGTAAAAAATACAAATCACCCCTTACAATCAATTATTTTTTAATTAGATTCATTATATTTATTAAGAAAATCCATATTATCCACCCAATGAAAGTAAGAGCTTGAAATTTTCAGAATTCACAAATAAATAAGATGATTTATCAAATACTCTACCTCAATCAGCACTTCACCAACTAAAGTGTGATATGAAAGGAAGGAAGAACTAATCAAAACACCCCAACTATGCATAGAAAATTCAAAAAAAACTAAATCACATCAATTCCCATCACAATAATGACTCAAGGCTAGAAAAACCAAATCCAATCCACTACCATAGACTTCCCATATGAATAATATAGAGGGAACCCAAGAGATAAGGAAGGTAATATCTACTCAAATCATTAATAAGGGATATCATGAAGATAATTATTAAAAACAAGGATAGGAACTTAATGGTATGTCAAAAATTCACTTAAGATATCCCAAGGTCAAGTGAAAAAATGGAAAAGTAATGGGATTAAGGGGAGCAATCGAGTTTATACCTGGATGGAAAACATTATGCCATAGTATGGCATGACATCATCACACTATAATATGGATATATTCAACATTAATCCAAAAATATAACCATGTATCCTTCTATATCTACACCCTCTTAAACTCGGTCAAATTTATAAATCTGATATGGCTTAGGAAGGGTCATGTCATGACTAAAGAACCATACAGCGATGACATTGTTATTACTGAAATACACATGTCATGAGATATATTAAGGAAGTAATAGCTATTTCAGAGTGAATTTAGTCCAAAACATCTCAAAAACTTACTTAGGGATATATTTTCATGAAGGTAAAAACCTTTACAAATGGACGATGCTTTGTGAGAGTCTCCAAGATCCATGGAAGTGGAGGTGATAACATTCTCGTAGAAGATTTCCATTCATAGAGATTCCCACAACAATGAAAAAACTTCATGAAATATGATTATAAGGAATTATATTTTATTAAATAGACATTTGTACCTTTACCATTCCTATAAATCTCCCTTCCATCAGACTTTTATAGAGGACACAACCTTTAGACTCCCAAAAAATACTATGAATTCTCTAAAATTTAACCTTCACGAGCGATGGAAGAGATAGATTCTGATAGGTATCCATATTTTGTGAAATATCCTCCCATGGGTTTTTGGTAACTTTAACCATGTTATATATTCCTTTTATTAATGTCCATGGTCTTTGTGTTAGATGAAATCCCTTTGTGCATATTAGAGTTTCACGAGATAATTATCCTTTACAAAACCAACCCCATTGGAACAAACACTTTACTTCGAGATCAGAACACCCTATTTTATGAAATATTCAACTTAAAGAGACCCATTTTCTTCAAAAAAAACCATCAAAACTTTTGAGACCCTTGTGCTTTGTGAAACCATAAACCATCATGAACCTCCAACCTTTATGAAACATATCCACTAGTAAAATCTATAGTGCCTCCTTTTAGTAAACACTCTTTTAAAAAGTTGAGTTCCTTGAGGACTTGAACCTATCCAAAGCTGTTTCCTTCAAACCCCAATCTTTAGTGCAACCAGTATCATTAACTATTATGTCCACCTCCTTTTATTCAAGCATGGAATGGACCATTACCTTTCCTTTTTCTTCTTAGCATTGGCATTATAATGCCTCTTTCTCTTAAACATAGGCACCATAATGTCAGGACCCATGATTGTAACTCCTCTATGATAGTGTTTACACCATGCGCCTTTGAGAGGTGCATGAATAGTAGATGCATAATACTCAAATGTGAAAAAGTAAATGGAAACTACCCCCTTTCTTGGTAGAGAGGTCAAATTTTAGATCTTTATCTCATACCTAGAAATGGTCCCCTTTGGTGTAAGTCCCCCAACATCTGAGTTGCATGATATAAAACTACATAGCCCAACATCCTAGATGTATATTGTTAAACTTATTGAGAATTTCCTCATCACATTATGTTAGACTAAAGCCTTACCATGTACGATAAACATAGGATGCCCCATGCATGATCATCATGGGATGCCACCTCATCCCCCTACATGGGATGAAACTCTTACACCGGGCCTCCACTATAAATAAGACTCATACCCTCCTTTTCAACCATGGTATAAAAATACACACCTTGGATGAGACCCCCAAGAACTTGGTCATCTCATATGCACAATCCCCACACCATTACTCATTGATGCTCCTTCTCCGACACAAGGATTTTTATTGCATGACATTAAACTTTATGGACCAGTCCTATCAAACAAAAATAAACTTTCGAAACAAAATACATGGATTTTGATCCCTTTATTATGATATGGTATGTAAGACTCCTCTACGAGTTTCAGTATTGAAATCTCAACAAAAATGGAATACCTCCTAGAGGTTCAATCTCGACACCCCAACATTCACATTAAATATGCATGTCTTCCCCTCAAAAGACTATAACCTAAAAGTGTGACCATATTAACCATTGGAACACACTTAAAATCACCATCCTATTCAAAAAATATGTTAAATATATAACCAAACTATTAGAATAATATGTTAAACATGTGACATACCTATCCCCACAAGATGTTAAATCTATGACCTACCTATCCCAACAAGACATTAAACTTATGACCAAACTATATTCAAAAGATGTTAAACCTATGACCTACCTATCCCAACTATAAATAAAACATATGGACCAAATGAAATCACTGCTACATATAATAAACATGTGTATCATGGGGTAAAAATCATTAGACGCCTTACAACTATGATGTTAACTACCCCATGGACAACGCAAGATATCTTAGGTTCCATGCCTAAGATTCCTTATATAAGATATGCCTCATATTAGAGATGCATATAACCTAAAAGGGGAAGACTTTACAGATGAACAAACCACCCAATATCTAGAATTGATCAAACATCCCCAATGTTACCATCTACTCCGACTGCAGGTTTCTACCCTATTGAGATATAAGCAGCATAATTAACTAGCATCCACCTCAAGATGACGTCGAGAATGAGTTCAAAAAGCATGTATCAAATATATGAGATAGAATTGAACTAGGAAATGAGATCTAAGGTGGGATACATGTAATAAGAAACCTACATCACATCATCCTATTTTGATCAAGGAGACAATATCACTAAACTTGGTAATAGAGGCTTACCGCCTTTTTAAAGTGGGAATGTAGGGAAAGAATAACACATTGTAAGACCCCGATGGAAAGAATTTAAAACAAAAAAATGGCGAACCTAATGTGAAACTCACATCCTCCAATAGTGAGTAGATCAGTAATGCTAAGTTTCATTAGATTTGATCATGACTGGATCCAAATATTTGGAATCAGGCCCCTACCAAAAAAATTGTGAGCCTAGTTTAGAACTATTCTCTTGAAACTAGTAGTAAGTGAAGGTCATTTGGAATCTATGATTTGAGATATTTTTGACATGGATCATCCCTCCATATATGAGAAGAAAGAATGATATTGGTTATATTGGGCATCACTTTCATGTTATTTTCACTAATGGTTGGATCTATATATCTATAGGAATCAAGCCATAATGAATGCATAATGACCCACTGCCAACCGACATAGGGGCATGAGGACTAATAGTGTTGAAATAATATACCACTATGCTCCCACTATGACTTACACCTTTTACATGACTGCTAGGTTCCCTCACCCCATCTCCCCTTTTGAGATCATCTAGAGAAGGGTCATTAATGCCCATGTTCACTAGTACAAGAAAGAAGGGGTCATAACAATCAGACATATCACCCATTAAGACCTAGAAGCCATGGAACCACACAAGAACCACCACCCATGAGGTCCGTGCTGGGAAAATACCCCCAATCATAGTGATGAATCATTTTAGAATCCTATATTTGGAAATATTTGACATTTTCCTTCCCTATGCTAATGAATTAGGGGATGTATAATTCCCACCCATGATGACCACCACCCAGGAGTCACCCATGATGGATCCCACATGGCCATGTCGATGACGTCATCTGACCCCGTAGGTCGAAGAGAAGGTCTATATCACCCCTTCTCCACCATACTTGGCTTAGATCACCTAGTTCCAACATTGGGTGCATGCCATAAAACCTTCCCATTAGGAGGACTCTTCTTAGCCACCACCGAAACATCTTACCATACCCCCACAATCTCTTCATGGGGTCCTATAATTTCCTTCTAAGAATCGAGAACCCAAACACCTATTAAGTAGTTCGGGTTAACTCTCCCAATATTTAGCACCACTAAAAACCATCACAGGACATCCCGTGATGAAAAATTTTACTATAGAGGGCTTCCTTGCACTTCCACCAATTGGTGTGGATGTCCTCCCCATGCTGAAGATATACCCTACTCTGAAGCCCCATCCTAGAGTAAGAGGGAAAGTAACCACCATGAAGTTTATTCCCATGAAATAGGTCACAAAACACATGAAATAAACCTAAGATAATCCTACAATGTTGTGCTTGGGGAACTCCAAAACCATCAAAGGTAGAATCATGGAAACTGCAGTGTCAACATCGATCTCTCAAACCTTGAGATGATGGATGAATCAATGAAGGATCTTTCACCTTCACCACTATAGCTAGGGGAAAAGACCATTAATTGAGGTTAACTATACCTGAATCTGAGGTCTAAGAAATCTATAAATCCCTTTATAGGTACTTTTAGGTGGAGGATGTTTTGGCCTCCTTCCAAGGACTTACAGTGACACCATCTCTTTCACCATTATCTTCCCTCCTATCTACCTCTACACTGGAAGTGGGAGAGATGTTGGTGTCTAGGTTGATGCCCTCTGATGGTGGTGAACACTCAAATATGACACAAAAATATTCCTCCACTCCCATTCATGAATAGGTTGTGAAAACCCCATCCTACATGGAAATGATCCTAAAGTTGACCCTACCTCTGAAAGACATCCCAATGTTCAGAGTATGGTTGGCCCACAAAACAAACTCCCACCCAAAAAATTAGTAGTAAAGTAGTTCAGTGTCAGTTCCATTCACAATTTATCATCCAATTCCAATTGTGGTTTTGGAAAATCTGAAGCCGAATGGTCCTCCAGTTAATGGAAAAGAAGACTTGTGGGATATTATAGCCACTAACCTATTTATAGTATCGTTTTGGCCATTGTAAACCCTTTATTTTTTCATCTCAGATTCCTTCACTAATATCTATAGGTAATGATTATACTATAATATTCGGGTGATTCTCAACTGCCTTTAGGGCCACTAACTGATATACCTAGGAGACCATGCACATCATGATTCCATCCATCAATAGTGAAAGAGGATTGAAATCATATAACTCTTGATAGATCAGTGCCCTAACACATATGGATACCATTAGACTTTCCAACAAACATGAATTAAGAGTATCACTATGATCTGGTGAGTCATGGAAGGTTCATCTCAACATTTACATATCAGAGGCTAGGGGAATTCTTCTACCCTTCATTTTATCCCTATCCCAAGACAAAAACGAGATCATTATTTAGACCTTCTCATTGATGGTAAAAATCATTCTTTGACCACATCTAGGGTGAATTTAATCACTATTGACCACCTTAAGGATCCGAGAAACCAGGCCACCGATGAAGGGTATGGTAGGGAGAACCCAACCCATAGAGAGGCATAATACTAGATGGATTCCTTGATAGGTGGTTTCAATCATCAAAAAATATTGATGTTGGGACTTGAAATTCCCCCCAATGAGAAAATGCTACATGCTCACTGATATCTCAGAAAAAGAAAGGGGTAACTTGAGCCCATTGGCCTATCCAAGGTATCACTAAAAAAAGAGTTAGACTCCTGAATAGATTCTTCGCTTCAAGAGATTAAAGGATACAAGAGGCTTACTACTAATCTTATATCCAAGAATAACTTGAGTAATGACAATATTAAAAGGGACACCATATCTCCTCCAGTGGGACACCTAGTCCTCCTTATCCATGAACCTAGATTTTATCTAGGTGCCCCCATGAATCTGATCTAGGAAAAAACTAGGGGCTATGAAAAATGACTGAGATATGATTTACCCACTCAATCTGAGTAGCATGTCTATCCACCTCGAGATCAGGGCTAATCCACCTCCTGGTCTAATGGTGACAATAAATCATCCCTAGGATGTCATGATAGAAGATTTCCTCACCCATATTGAGGCATTGGAAATAATACAAGTGTTAATACCACATGAAGGAAAGTTGAATCTAGAATGTGTAGATTTGATGCACCCACTGCCAAAATTCCACAATCTGATCTTCACATTTCTTAATAGGACGAGTGATCTACTGCAACATCTGGCCCAGTTCACCTCGCGGTGTAGCCTAATGTTGGGGACTCTAGAATAGAAAGAAGCCTATGTGGTTTGATGTTTCTTCTATACTCTAGAATGACCTACATTCATTTTTTATAATCAGTTTCCCCTAGTATATGTTGTTGGATAGGAGTATATTTGTAGATATTTTCTCTAAAATTTCAAATCCACTATGTACAAGAACAATATCACATATCTATATAAGTAAAAATAGAGAGTTTATGAGAAAGTTTCTGACTTCATTTCGTGATAGAAGGGTCTCACATACTCTATTGATATATAGATTTCCTAGGAGAAACTGCTAACAATGTTTGTAGATAATATTAGAGTCGAGTTGGTTCCTAACCTTATCTCCTTGAATTATCCAAAAGGATTTTGAGAGTTATCTAAAAAATATTATCATATGGAAGAATCCTTGTAGAAAACCAAGAAAAAATTGGGGCCATTATCCCTTAAAGATCTTGTGAGATAGCCTATGAAAGTAGAAAAAGTCACTACCATGCATGAAGAGGCTCCAATACAGTTCACCTACATGCCCCTTTATTGAATGAGCCTCACAAGACACAACCTCATCTGAAAAAAACCTCACCATGTAGTGCCTCTCAAACTATAAAATCACTGAGAGAATAATTTCCCCTCCCCTGTTAGGTCAAGACACCCAGGGCTTCTTTTGCAGAAAGAAATAACAAGACCTACTCCTTAAAGGATACATAGATCTTGGGGTATATCATTCGTTCCATATAAAAGGGTATCTTAAGATTTAAAAAACGCAAGATATCTCAAGAGGTTAAACTTAATGACCACCCTAATCACTTCCCATAGTACAGGATCCCCATAAATTCCATTAAATAATTTTTTCTATTCAAAAAATGTCTCAAGGACCAAGTGGACCACATCCTATTCAAATTGGATGATGTCCCAACATAGGTAGAATATGTCTGTATTGACCTTGATAGTGACAGAAAAGACACAAGTGAGTGGAATTAGGCTCTTATCCTTGGAATGAAAAATTAAAATGGATAGTTAGATCAAAATATATTTTTCCACACCCATGGTATCATCTGTGGTGCTTAAGAAATATAGAACCTCCTACAGATTCCATGTCCACATCTATGCCTCAACCTTACAAGTCTTAAATAGAAATCATTGGTAGAGTAGAGGAAATAAAATTCCCCCATTAGTGCCAAAGATGGTCCACACTCTTGGTGAATTCATACCACTTGAATTGGTATATTCACCCAGAGTTCATCTGATTCTAGAATATTCCACTGATGAAGACTAGGAATATACATATGTCTACACTATCACACTAATATATCCCTTCACGACACTCAGTGATTAAGAAGTCCATGTTCCCCCCTCAGGATTCTCAGAATAATTTCATTTAATGAGAGGAGAGGGATGGAATGACAAGTAGAATATTCAAAACCACATTTTAGAATAGATTGTGCATGCCACTGAGACCAGAAATCATGCCTTGCATAAAGATCCACAAGAACAACCCTCCCAATCCACCCCTTCAGGGGAACCTCCACATCTAATTTTATTAGTTGACAATGTGACTTAGCTGCGGCTATACCATGATCAACCACACCTATCCAGGGTCTGACCTCAACTATCTGGTGCCCAAAAATTAGGTGTCTAGTGTAGACTATCTAACCAACAACAGAGTATAAACAAAACTACCTAGGCCCCAACGTCTCATCCAACAGTTCCTGCTATTATCACTACTAAAGAAAAACCCTCTTCATGGAAAAATATTCCTCTTATGCTGAAATACCATGCACTAAAATATATTACCAAAATACCAGAAAGGATTCCAATCCACAAGGTGTTATTTCTTTCAAAGAAGATGCGTGTTTCAGATGCTTTCACTGGGGCGTGCATCCATCTCTCATTTGGAGGAGGACGTGTAGCTATTTCCCCATATTTACTCTTTTCAAAGGTGGGAAACATCTGTTGTTTATTCAGGGATGTTTTCTCCATGATTGAAATGGGATGATGGAATGTCAGTTCCTCCTTCCGTGGATTCCTCCTCATAACTCGTTACCTAGTTAGGGTCTCCCTTAAAGATTAAGACTTTGTTCGTGAAAATCTTCCTAGTTCCATGTCTTTAAGGATGCTGGTTAATTATGCTGCTTCTATTAGAAAATTATAGGGGTACAGTCAGGGCAGAAACCTTCAATTTGGGGAGTAGTCACATTGGACATCACTGGCATGTCTGGATGCTGGAACACTGATGCGTCTAGGTTTCTTCCACTTATGATAGGGATTCTCGAGGGTGCAGAATCCAGAGGCATCCCACATTGAGTGTGTGGAATTATATTCCATGGGAATTAATCTGAGATTTTCCTCAGTTTACCATGTTTAACATAGGGTATGCCATGAGTTTAACATCTAGAGGAGATAGATCAAACTGATTAGAACACTGACGGGAGTGGATCAGATGGGTGAAACCTCTGTAGGGATTGATGATGCAGGGGATAATTCATGGTTAGTAGCCTGATTACTGATAGGAGCAGTGCAAAAGTGGGTGACATGATCTCATCATGATGTGGTGTCCCAGGTAAGAATCAGGATGGATACAGACTGTTGAGAGTAGATGGGGAGTGAGATGAAGCCGACACGAGGGAGATGGTGAAGTTGGGATTGAGCCTTGAAGAGACTTCCTACGTATCCCCATGGTAGGTAATCAAAGTCCACATAGTTAGGTGGGATGATGGGACACCTGAGGAGGTGTCCCATGAGAATGGACACATGGATGGGACCCAAAGGAAGTGGAACCTCTGGGTTGTGGCATGACCTTCCCATAACACAAAGGATCAAAGAAGAGACTAGGATGGGACATGAATGATGGGCATGAACCTCAGGGAGGCTTCCTATGTATCCCTGTGGCAGGGAATCAAATTCCAATTAGTTTAGGAGGAGTGGTAGAATAGGGGTGTACACATAGGACAATGACCTGACGATACACTGGGGCTTACACGTGGTTAGCTGCCTAGGTTGTTCTGACGTTCGAGGGGTGGACTAGAGATGTGGGTCCCAATAAAGGGGACTATGACAGTTTACCGTCAATTGAAGACTACAATGGATTACTATTGGATGGGGCCAAAACAACGTCTTACCATCGATCGGGAACACAATATATTATTGTCTATTTGGGATCACAATAGATTACCACTGGATGAGGTACAATATCTTACCACTGGATGGGGTCATAATGGCTTACCACTGGAAGGGGTCACAACCTCAGGAAGGATTCCTACATACCCTTCCAAGGAGATAGGTATCAAATCCCACATAGTTATAATGGGTATATTTTAATGTCATACGGGACAAAAAAAGGGGGTTATAGTTTGACATCATGCAGGATGAGGGTGGATTGACATAGGGTGGTTGGGACCGATGAAGGTGTTGGTATTGAACCTCAGGGAGGATTCCTACGTATCTTTCCTTGGAAAGGATAAAAGTCCATGTAGTTCAGAAGTGTTTGGTGAACCAATGTGAAGGGGTTCATAACCAATGGGGGTGTTGGGCTTGAACCTCATGGAGGCTTCTTACATACCTTTCCTTGGAAAGGATCAAAGTTCACATAGTTCAGAATGGGTTTGTCTTGGGAATTACACACTAAGGCGACCCTGAGAGGATATCATGGTCAATGTTTACTCTAATCCCACATGAGTCATGCTCGGTGTGACAAACAAGAGGTAGCAAATTCCAAATGATCACGTCGTGAAATGTGTGTCCGTGGGAAGTGGAATGGGTCTCACACGTGGTTAGCAGCCCAAAGAGGAAACTGGGGATTACAGGTGATTAGTGGCCCAGCGAGATGGAGATTGGGACTTACTCCAAGATGGAGGCCCGGTGGACACAAATCCTAGAGGGAGAGGGATAGGATAACAAAGGTCCCTATGCCCCTCTCGCCTCGTAGTCTTTGGCAAGGAATAATATAAGAGGAGTAGGGGAGCTACCTTCTACAAGAAAGGCTAGGGGATTACACCAAGATGGTTTCCCTTTAGCGACAAATCCCATAGGGAGAGGAACGGGATAACGGAGGTCCGAGTGTCCATCTATCCTCTGGTATTTGGCATGGAAGAGAGGAGGGAGAGCATGGATGCTTCCTCCCACAAGAAAGGATAGGGGCTTACACTGAGATGGTTGCCCTTCCCCGCGGACAGGCACTGCTCCATCAAAGAGGATCTCATTCCATGTGAGGAAGATCTCACTCCTGTGGAGACTAACGGGAATATAGAATGTCTGAGACGGGGCAACCTACGTATGATGAAGAGGTCGAGGATATAGTTTAACGTCATGTCCTAAGGACAATGGCGCTTGGTAGTTTAACGTCTTATAGCTCAGACGAGGCGGGTTCACTCCGCACCCCTAGGACTTACATAACCAATACCTACCTACCTTTGGGGAAGGGAAGTCATCATAAATGCCTTAGTGAGGGGGCTTCCTAGAGTGATGCACTAAGGGGACCACATTAGCATGGATATGAAAAGAATTAATAGACGTTATCATGCATATGAGAAGAAACATGGGACCAAGGAATACAATGTAAATAAACACCCAAGGTACCTTGAAATCACTTCATACGAACCTGGAGGGTCATACGGGAAAAGGGTTTGCAGAGAAAAGGGGTTCATAAGAAGAGGACTAATGAAGCTCTGGTGCTCCATGTAGGATAAGGGCTTCGCGAAGGGGTGTGCTTCATGAAGTGGAATGGCCTAGCGTTGTCATAGGGTATAGGTGCACATGAAAGGTGATTCAAGAAGGAGAAAGGGTTTTGCAGAGCAGGGATTTTCAAAGTAAGGGTGCCATGCAAATCATAGCACCGGGAAGCATTGTTCCTCATGAAGCAGAGTGTCCATGCCTTATCATGTAGATCACATGTGAATGGAGGGTACTTTTCAAAGCATGAATGCCTTGCGAAGACCTGAGTCCCCTCAAGGATCTTCTTCCTTTGCAAAGGACCATGGGCTTCATGAAGGGCATCCCTACTGGAAGAGGGGTTGTGTTTAATCCAAGATAGGGGCACTTCACAATGCTAAAGTACCTTGAAGAGATAAAGTTTCATAGAGTAAAAGGTGCTTCATGATTTGAGAGATGAGAAGGTGAAAGATTGGAGTATCCATTCTTTGGGCTTGGGGAAAGCTTGGTATTTATAGGCAAGAGGTGGCACGAAGCAGGAAGCATGAGAACGTGATGCGAAGCCATGTGGAACTTTTTCGTCACTATAGAGCCTCCCATCTATTTTTATCATATCAGCTTTGTAGAGCCTCCCGCCTCTTTACTTTGTGGAGGCTTTGCAAACATCAGGTGGATCGTAGAGCCTCCAACCACTTTCCTTCATGGCGGCTTCACAAACGTCAGGAGGATCGTAGAGCCTCCTGCCTCTTTACTTCATGGAGGATTTTCAAATGTTAGGCGAATCATAGAGCCTCCTGCCTCTTTATTTCATGGCACACACAAAGGAGGGGGGGCTTTGTGTTGGATGTGGTGCTGCGAGGATCCGAGAATGGAATGGTGTTCAGGGGATCACGAATTGGCTTCATGAGGCAGCCTCTCTGGGACTAATTTTCTTTTCCTTCACACATATTTTGGTGTCAATAAATTCCCCCCCTCACACTTGTATCCAAGAAGAAAATGAGGGTCTAAGTCTGAGAGTTAATCACCAAAACCTTTCTAGGCCTATTGCAAAGCAGTATCATGAAGGAGGGTCATAATGTGGAGTGACGACACGTGGGTTGAGAGCACCATGAAGCTCGCCGAGACCAAACATTCCGATAAGTACAAGGGGTCATCACCTATAAATAGGGGAGGTTGACCTCTCCTTTTTACTTTCTCACCTCCGCGTTTTGGCGATAGTGATATTGATTCATGAATCTCTACGCGCTCTGTGATTTCTCTCCATGAATCGGGTCTTTCTGCTTCGCAGTGCATAGTGAGTCCTTTGACTTTACGAGGGTGTTCTCCCCAAATTGGGTCTGCTAGGTTAGGGTAGGGTCCATGATTTCTAGCTGAGACCGAGCTCCGTGAACGATCTCCGTGAACGAGCTCTGTGAATGAGCTTCGTGAACCAGAATAAAAAGGGTCCATATCTGAAAACTGAATGGCTTATCTAGAAGTTGTCAGAGAGGTCCTTGAGGATGCTTCCTGGAGGGTAGGGATGGCGAATAGCTAGGGTATCATAGAATTCATTCAAAGCCATTCAGATCATGATTTGCTGGTAGAGCTGCTGTCAGAGAGCCAGAAGAACTACCCACTTTTCAAAAGACTGCCTTTGTATGACTTTGGTCTGAGAGATGACATCATCATTCTGGAAGTGAGTAGGGATGAACTAGCTTACTGGTTCAAGAGCATGTTGTGCTAGCGCCAGTGGTTCAGGGCGGCTGACGACCACACTTGGGGGGATTTCACACCCGTCAATTCTGATTTCCTGTACAACCATGTGAATAACGTTGAAGGGAAAGCATTGCAGCCAGATACATCTCCCCCATTATACCATAATATTCTGATGAAGACCCTGGGAAACCCGAAGAAGGGGTTGACCGACAAGTTGGATCTGTGCTAGGGAGGTAAATTTATGGACGACTGGGCCAGGGCCTACTGGGTAGGTGCCTCGTGCAAGGAGTTCATGGCATAGTTGAGCTGAGTGGGCATGTATGAGGTGGCTTGGGCCTCCAAATTTTATATCTATTAGCCGAAGTAGCTGATGTCGGAGTTGCTGAGCAGATGTTCATCAAAGACCAACACCTTCCATTTTCACCATGGATATGTTGACATCATCCTACGGGATTTTCACAAGATTTAGGGGGTCCTAATACTGGGGGAAATGTATGATGAGTTCCTCCGCATTGAGAGTGCATGGGAGGATCCAGTGCAGATACCACCATTGGTGAGGGAATTGATGGAATTGGTGCTGGGAGAGGATAAGTAGTAGGTGAGATATGTCTATTTCAAGCGGTGGTTCAAGCAGTTTCTAAACTTCCTAGAAGATGGTCAGTTCCCTGTGAGGCCTCAGACCTGCTCAAAGGGGGTTCAACGGGGTAAAGATCACTCATACTAGCGGCTCTTAGAGGACATCCAGTGGAAAACCTAGGGATTTAGTGTCAGTACTGAGCAACAATCGATGGTTAGGTTAGCTACATTCATCATGGTGCTTATCTGTAGTTTGATCTTTTTAGAGAGTGACACGAACATGGGCATGCGACCGAGCACGTTCATTATAGAGTCCATGTTGGTGACAGGGGGACGGGTCAACCTCGGGATATCGATGCTCGCCAAGTTGCATAAGATGTTGTGGCATATCAGTGAGGGGAAGAAGCCATAGAGGATATGTGGACTGTTCTACCTTCTGTACGGGTAAATAGTAGTGCATATTAGGGGTATTTAGGAATATCTGAACACCATCTCCCCTCTAGGATCAAATTTTCTCCCGTCCATTTTGAATATGGCAGGGAGCTTTCTAACTAAGTTGACCCCGCAGTTAGTGTTGAACTAGGTTTGGAAGGTGGACGAGTTCAACTTCCACCCATTCCAATTTCCAATAGGTGTGTTCACTGATGATAGCCAGGGAATAGAAGAGAATCAGTCATACCTCATGTCCTTTTGGGGTGGAGTCCTGGTGGCATGGGTTGACCACAAGTCTCTTTACGAGCTGTACACCCCACACCATTTCATGAGGCAGTTTCGGTGTATGCAGCTGCTGACCCCACAAGTTTACTTGGGGGTGCTCCACAAGGATCAGCCATGTGTATAATGCCCCAACCCTAGAATCCTAGAGTTGGTGAATTATTATGTATCATTGGAATGATCACAAAAGATCAAGTCTCAAAATACCGGTTAGTTTAGTATCCTTTGAAGTACTAGATAAATTCATAATTTTTACATTAAATCATAAAATGGAAAACTACAACAACATTGTTTCCATAGACAACACTAATATCCCATAGACTATCCCTGCAAGTTAGTTATAATATACTTCTTCGCATCCTGGGAAAAATAAAACATAGAAAGGGGTGAGCTCAGATGCTCAGTAAGGATAACAATAAAGCAGAAACTTTCATAAATAAGAATAAACATTTAAGGAAATGTATAAGACTAAAAAAAAGACTTTTAAACTAGAACTTCAGTATAATATGGAAAATATAAAATCAAATAATGCCATTTACTTATTCGCATGGATATTCTACTATTATAATAATCACATGCAATATCAATAGCCACTTTCATAATGATGGAATGGATAATGCCAGACTTTCATAACCACATAGTCAAGGCCTTATGCCAAGACTAAAAATAATATTGTGTCAAGTACTTATGCCAAGACACTATTTTTTCTCATGAGACCTACCGATGCATGGAGAAGCTATAGAGGGATCCACCCATCACATACTAATTCCAATTCATTCCTCATATGAAAAGGTTTCAACATAACATAAACATTCGTATTAAAACTAGCATACGAAATGTCAATACTTTATCCATAAACCACGAATGGTGTAAAAATAACACATCCATAGTCAAACATATCACAAAACCTTCAATAAAATATAGAAGTTTTGTATCATAATAAATCAACTTCAAATAATCTTAAAATCCATCAAAGGATGTTGACATAGATGAAATCAAAACCTTTTTAGAGAAATATCTCTTTCTATTTTGAAATCATTTAAGAAAAAATTTATTTTGAAAATATTCTTATAAGCTTGTAAGGGAAGCTTCGAAGATTTTATAAAGTCAGAAAATAGCTGCACCTGCTGTACAAGTTAAAAAAACATTCTTACCTTAATTTCATCGAAAATGTCATAAAGTACATTGTTTGGAAAATGATAGTAAGATTCCTTTCAAAACATATAAGGTCAAATAAGGGTATAAATTACTTTACCCCATTGTCTAGAAAATAGTAAAAATGTTTTGAAATACATTTTTAAGAAACATGGATGTGGATGATAAATAGTTCCCAGTAGATAACTACGTATAAACAACCTCGGATAATAAAGAGATTGTAAAATTAACTCTTACCTTGTAATTTTATTTGGTCGAGGGTAGGTTAAACTCATGTATAATGGTGAAAAAATTGTTATTAAATTATACAAGAATCATATACATTAATATGATATCATATATGATATTTTAAAATTTCATTGTTAATAATATCTTAGTATTATCGTCGTTTTGGGTGTTAACTGATTCGCGGCCACCCAGGATCCCCCACTCTACTACCGGCTACACCTGACACCACTGCACCGGTCCGTCCCGGCTCCTCCGGCCCGACCTATGGCCGCCGCCCTTGCCGGAGCCGAATCTTCAGCCATTCCCCCCGACCACTCTGGTGGTCGGAAAAATTATCCGACATCGGTTTCGGGATCCTCGGAGCCGGAGCTTCGCAATGTCGCCCCTCACTCGATGATCTGTCGAAGATTTTCGCACCTAAAAATTGGGAGGAAGAACGCCCAAGAACGAGAATTAATAACGGGCTCGGATGGTGGCCGTGTCATTCGACCAGCGTCCCAATTAAAGAATTTTTGAAAATAAACAATGAAATTGGAAAAAAAACTCGAGAAATTGATGAAGTTATGGAAATGTAACAAGGATCCTACCTCGATCTGCCCGTTTGCCGCTAGCGATGTGTCCAAGATGCCCCCGCTTGGATCTGCCGAAGTTTTGACGGTGGTCGCTCCTTGATCCGATGAAGGATGGTGAAGAACAACTAGAGAGAGAGGGAATGGGAGTTATAGAGAGAGAGAGAGAGAGAGTGAATTAGGGTTTTTCCTTAACCCTAAACACTTAACTCTATTTATAAGGTTCCCCTTAGCACAGAATCCAAATTCACCACACCCTCTCATTTTATGTCGCGCCTAGGAAAAATGCCCCATTTCTAACTCAACGGAAGTCTCGGATTTCCATTCTGAGCCTTCATCTGAAAGTTATTCAAAAAGGATGCCAGTGATAACAATCACTAAGCCATTAATTCAAAAAGATGGTTATTCCCCTAGGTGACATCTCTCACAGCAGGCCCTTGCCTGCCACTTTTACACCCCGTCTAGGTTAAACGGCCCACTCCGGACTCAATGATGCCCTCGGTTTTCCCATTCAAGCAACTGTTTAGGAGTTATTCAGGTCTGAGCTATTAAATAAAAAATTTGATAATTTAATTATCCATTTAACACACCACCAACAAGCGTGGGGTCTGAATGTCCCGCACAAACTCATTTTATGTCACGCCTAGGGTAAAAAATGTGTTCCGGACCCAACCGTGGTATCGGATTTCCAATCTGATCAACCGTGTAAGATATATCACATTTCCTTTAGTTAACCACGTGTGCGTAATATAAAAACACTTAACATTTTTATATAATTAATTCTGGGCACACTGGGACTCAAAATTGCACGTCGTCTGAATGCCCTACTCTAGAATGACATCAAGAAAATTTTCAAAGTCTCAGAGTCCAAAAACCTAGGTTCTTACATCATTCCCTCCTTCAATATTTTCATCCATGAAAAGAAAAACTAGGAAAAACAACTTGGGATATAGATCTCACACCTATCTCTCACACTTCCAAGGAAACTTACACAACACCAAGTTTCCAAAAATCACGAACCAAAGGGATGGTTCGTACTTTGTCGTGAACGAAATCACGGTTTTTTATTGGAACGTGGTCTGATGATTCCCTCCTTCAGAATACCCATCTGGTGAAACACCCAAGGATATTCGGTCACACAAGTTTTCACAGTTGGTGCATCACAACCGAGGCTCTCTGCCGAGGGAACCTACTACAACACTTCCATCTTCTGGAACATAGACTACCTCAAAGTCATAGTCCTGTAGAAATTTTAACCAGCACCGTCACCTCAGGTTCAAGTCTCTCTGGGTGAGGACGCACCTGAGAAACTGGTGGTCTGAGCGAACCACAAAGATCTCTCCCATAAGATAGCATCTCCACATTCTCAGCGCAAGGACTACTACCACCAGTACCACATAGTGAATCATGTAGTTATGTTTATGGGGTGTCCATCACCTCAACCTATACTTGATAACTGTATCGATCTTGACGTTGAGAACGCGAGGTACCAACGAACAGGGTAGGTGAGCAAACTCATCCAACCGCCAGAGGCTATACACGGAAAGCACATGGCATACCCCATGTGTCTTTGCCCCTCTTGGAAGGAGAGTAATCCCCAAAATAGGCACTCTTCCAAACCCACTAGTGGCACCTCAAACAAAAGGAGGTCAAGCAGAAAATCCCCACTAGAAAATCCAGAACCTGCTCTGACACTCCACCGCACAACCCTTCCATGAATTCACATGTTAGAGGGACTCATCCACTGAACCTCGATAGTATCCGCTTTGGGTGGTACTGAATCTCCCTCACAGTTTTGATTGAATCACAAAAATGTGTCTCAGTGGGAGAAGAACCCCTATTTTCTGTGCATTCAAATCTACTTCAGTCAACACCAACACAGGGTTACGCCGACACCATGTGTCACCCTCAGTAACCCCTCGAATAAGGAGCCAGCCAAAAAGAGTACCTGACGCATTGTCTAAAAAGTTCTACTGGAAAAAAATATAAAATACACAGAGCGTACCTTTTATCATATCTTGTGTTGTAGGATTGTAGAAATCCATAGCACACATCCACTCGCGGCCCCATCAGTCAGCTCCCTGAGCCTTTCATGGTCCGCCTAGTGGTGGTGGAAGGACCTCGAAACGTCGTCTTACAACCACAGTTCTTCTTGTTTTCTTCCAACACCACCTCCCTGGGGACCACCCAGTCCTCACATGGTAGTTCTCAGATCACGACACTACCTCTTTTGTGGTGGAGCATCTACCAACTACCTGGAATACTCAGAACATTTTGTTGGATAGTCTCACGCAACGTGACCTCGGACATCACAAACATAGCACAAGGCCTCCCTGGGCCATCTCGGTGCTCTACGCTGCCCCCCCCCCCCCCCCGACCATGTACCTGAGTCTCATCAAGGGGAGACCTCCGGCGTCGAAGCCCTGCCAATCGAAATCCCTCTACGAGAAATTTCTCTCTTGCTAGTGCCTTCTCCAACACCCTGTGATGGGTGAGGATGAATAAGGGCGTTACACTGGCACGAATATCCTCTATAGATATCTCGCTCAAACTTCTGTGCTCGGAAGTTTTCGTCACAGACCACATCCAAAGAGTACCTAGTAAGGTCTACAAACCTAGTCGCGTACTCAGCCACTTCCATCACTCCGCGTTGAAGCTCCAGCAGCTCCCGAAACCATAAAAATCATAAGTAGGATGGGTAGTAATCCTCACAAAATAGCTACTAGAAGTCATCCCACGAGAGTAACGACTCATCGTGTATCTGAGTAACCTTTTCTCTACTAGTGCCAAGCTGCTCGGTGGAAAAATTGGCTTTCAAGGCCACCATCCAACATGTCAGTGTTCGAACAAGCCTGAAGAGGCAAACCACTGACTCTATCCAACCCTTTACTATCTGAGGGTATGGCTCACTGTGGAATCTCAACAGTCTCTGGCACTAGAACTCACATAGCATGCCCAGCCCACGTTCTTCATCGACCCTCGCTGCCGGTACTACCTTATACTCCACAGGTGGAGGTGCTACTAACTATCCTCTTGTAGAAAGGGTAATCGTATGATGGATCTCGAACTGAGGCCTCGTCGATCACGAAATTGCCGTCACGAACCAGAGCTAGTATCCTGGATGGATATCATCGCGGAGTGTAAGAACCCAGATATTCTTTTTAGGTACGTTTTTCCTTTTTCTGTAGTTTTTGATAAAAATGAACTTTCTAGAAATTTTTGAAGTGCACTCCGTGTACTTTCTGAGTACACTCCGTGTACTCCCTTTTTCACTCGAAGCCTTGTGCTGGTCGTGTCCGGGCCACACACATGGTGTGTAAGGCTGAGTTGGAGGCCGGTTAATTTGGAGTACGGAAAACTGAAGTACATTCCATGTACTCAAGAAGTACACACCGTGTAATTTTTTTTTCATTAAAAGGACCGGGGTCACGCCTCATCGCAATATTTGTCTTCATCTAGTTCTGGTTCGACCGAGAGCGACCCGTATGGCTGAATCTTCCCCGAGCTCCCGCCTCTCCGTCCGACCTCTGTTCTAGCCACCGTCAATTGCGTTAGAATCACAGCGGTGAGTTCTTCCTTCTACTTGAGCATTTATTCTTGATTCCTCCTCGTTTCCAAGTTATCATGGGTTCAATGTTTTGTGAGTTTTCTCAGATCTTCATCATTCTAAGGGGAATCTACCATTATGGTTCACATATATTGATCTATTAGGATCGAGGTAGGTGGTTTGTTCCTTTCTGTAGAAATTTGATGAATATTTTGTGCAATTTCCACCAATACCCTTAAACGGGGTATTGCATGTTCCTGTTTTTCCCTTGTTGTATTGCCTGCTTTTCTTGATTGATAGAGTAGATGTTTTGCCTGTAATTATGGTAGCTTTACTGTACCTTGGATGTTTTCTATGCTTAGTCTTCTTATTTTTTGTTTTTCCAGTTTCTATACTTAGTCATAGGACAGTGGAACTGCTACCTTGTTATGCTACTGAGCCTTTGTTGATAGCCAAGTAATTCTTGAGGTTTACTTGGACGATGTACATGCGCGCTGACCATGTATTACCTTTCACTCAGGACTGTGAGAACCTAGAGTAGTAGAGCAAAGGGATAATTGACGGAAGGGATTCTCCAGAGTGTCTTTTAATTATGATGTGAGACCACAGGGGGAATTGACGTTGAGTGCTTCCTCATAGAGTCTATAGCTCCTCGACGTGGGCCACAGGGGGGATTGACGTTGAGTGCTTCCCCAGAGAGCCTTTAGCATGATATGAGACTATAGGGGGAATTAAAGGTGAGTGCTTCCCTAGAGAGTCTATTAATTTCATAGCTGAACCAGAAAGGTGAGACTGTGTGTGCCTCCTAGAGGGTTGCTAGTACTTATAGGTTGAACCATAGAGGTTAGGCTATGAGATCTACCCAGAGGGTTACCTATTTATTCTTTTGTTGTTGGCTGCTTACTCGTGTACTTTACTTGTTAGAACTGTGGATTGTAGCTGCTTGTGCTTTCCTATTTACTGCTTCTTGTTTATTTACTGCCATGTATTCATTGACTGTTAGGCACAAATATTTGGGTGATTGCCTACTAGGATTGTATCTCACACCCTGTTTGGGCCATGCTTTTGGGCCCAAGCAGACTATGTTGCTACAGGTATAGATAAGGGCAAGCGCCCTTCTACTTCAGGTTCTTGATTGCACTAGAGCTGGGGAGCATGAGACCGATCTGTGGCTCGCGATGTTGAGGAGTTTATTTTGTTTTCCTTTGCACCTTGTTTTCAGTTGTATTCTAGCACATTGTTGTGTTTACTATTTTCCATAGATACTTGTACCTGCTGCATCATTGTTATCATTTCTATGTATATTCATTGCTTCCGCTGTTAGTTTCAGTTGTTGCATATGGTTTACTGCTTCAGCTGTTTATTGTTGTTTTTCTTACCTTGTATACCTTACCGAATGAGGGAATAGTTTCCCCAATAACTTATCAAGTCCCTCGCTGCTAGTCGGCAGCCTCTGGCATTTGGGGAAACATGCTTGAGGTCATGTGGCGCACCAGGTACGGGGCACCAATAGAGGGGCTCCGGATTCGGGTTGTTACAAAGTGGTATCAGAGGAGTTCTTTTCACTTGATTTACTATTTAGAGACTCTATCCAGGGATATAATGGATTCGGTACTTGGTATTAAGCTGTGCTTGGGAGTAGCTAACCCATGTACAGGGAAAAGACATACTACCTCGTTAATTGCAGTTTACTGGTTTTGAGATTTTACGGTTGATCTGATTTCACCTAGAGTGATTCACATAACTTGTGATATTATTGTTTTAATACTTCGGTTCTATTTCTGTCGCAACCCGATGAGATGAGGGTATGCCATCTAATGCATCATATAGGCACTTGTAGGAATCACATGCCATGCATTCTTGCCATGCCATCTAGGGTGCATTAGCGATTACATACTGTTGTGATAGATGTTGTGTAGATTATGCATGCTGTTGTGATAGTTTCTTGATAGATTCTCTGATGTTATGTTAGAAAACTATTTTTTTTTGTTCCTTGCTTAAAGTGAATGCCAAATTTTGGTTCTTGAGGTGTTATGGGCCCTCATAGATCGGAATTTGGCACTTTTCACCTTGTTTTTAGTGATTCTGGAATTCTGTGCAGTTTCTGAACTACTGCCCAGAAAAACCCAAAATACACGGTGTATACTTTTAGGGAACACGCTGTGTAGTTTTCAGGCTGTGTCACTGACCGTGTGAGAAGAACACGATGTCGTGAAAGTAAATTCGGGGACACGCCGTGTATGGTAGCTACACGCCATGTAAGTTCGGAGCCGTGTACCCGACCGTGTCACCAACAACACGGGTCGGGGAAGCTCGGGTAGAACACGCCGTGTCCATAGGGAACACACCATGTAGTCCTGTCCAGGTACCCGACCGTGTCACGAACAACATGGGCCGATGTTACCTTCTTTTCCACATGCTGTGTTTGTTCGGAACACACTGTGTAGTCTTGTTTAGGTACCCGGACATGTCACGAACAACATGGGATGGTGTCACCTTCGCCTATACACACTGTGTTTTTTTGGAGCATGTCGTGTAAGCTTCAGCTGTGTAGACGAACATGTGCTTAACAAACACGAGCCACCGAAGCCTTGACTAGTACACGCCGTGTTGTTTAGAACATGCTGTGTAGTCTCGGGTTGAGTCGGACCATGTGGGTTAGCCGTGTAAAGATACTCGGGCAGGGGAACAGTTTTCAAGCACACGCTGTGTGTTGAGGTCCAAACACCGTGTATTTTGAGGTGTACATTACTTGTAGGGCAGGAGTACACACGCATGTTAGTGGTTTAAGAATACACACCATGTAGTTTTTTTAAACATGCCGTGTAGTCCTGTTTGGTAATCTTTTGTGTTTTTCTTCCCCTGTTTCTGTCTTGTACTCTTGTGTTCTCTGTCCTTGTTTTCTTGATCTAAGGTGTACTCTTGATCTTTCAGAGCTATGCCTCTGAGATGTCCTACGATCATACGTCCTTCATCAAGCAGTGATCAGATGCCAGACAGGGCTGACCAGGGACCTCCTGCCGATCCTCCAGTCGGGCCAGCCTTGGCACCGACTCTCATACCAGTTGCAGGAGCTGACGCGCAGTTCAGGGAAGGTTTCATAAGGATGATGCAGGCCTTCCAGGGAGTGCCGCCTCCTGCCACGTCTATGGAAGACTTGACATGGGTTTTCCAGCAGCAACATCCTCCCACGTTCTCAGGGGAAGGAGGACCTCAGGCTGCAGATTCATGGCTGGAAGCCATGCTGACTATCTTCGAGCATCTGGAGATTCCTCCAGAGAGGCGGGTCAATCTCTCCACCTGCATCCTTCGAGACTCCTCCAAGAGGGGGTGGGACGTGATCTCATAGGCAGGTCAGCAGCAGGCTATGACTTGGGAGGAGTTCTAGTGCGTGTTCTATGACTACTTCTACCCAGAGACCCTGAGGGACAACTGAGCCTGGGAGTTCATGAGCTTAGAGCAGGGTACTCTTTCTGTCATGGATAATTCTGCTCGTTTCATTGAGCTACAGTGCTTCACACCCCTCTGGGATGGGAGTGGGGTGTTCTTAGTGAGAAAGTTCGAGGATGGTCTCAGGCGGGAGATCTGCTTGCAGGTGAATATCTTCCAGCTGACTTCCATCACTTCCATCGTCAACTAGGCACTAATTGCGGAGCGCAATCTGAGAGACTCTGGAGCAGTGATCTAGGGCGGTTCTGCTTCCATAGCTAGTCTTCCTCTAGATGACAGCAAGAAGCGCCGTAGAGAGCCTACACGCGGTGATCCAAGGAAGCAAGATGCATCGTCAGGAATCTAGGTGATATGCTACCAGTGTGGCCGGTTAGGGCACACGAGGCCGCAGTGCCAGAGGGACCCCATGGAGTGCCGATCTTGCGGCAAGATGGGTCACCTTTAGCGTTTCTGTCAGGTTTTCTCACCAGCAGCTGGTGACTAGGGTTCTTCCATGACTCCTCATTCAGGAGCAGCCCCACCAGTTTCTCACCAGTCGGAAAACTGGAGTTCTTCCGACCGTTCAGGCCAAGGTGGAGGTCGAGGCCGTGGCGGTCAGCCACCAATTACTCAGCACCAGCAGGGCAATTCAGCTCAGAGTGGTCAGCCAGGGGTGCAGGGTCGCAGTACAGGCCAGTCTTTCGTCGTGGAGCAGACTTATCAGGAGCAGGATCTCGGCCCTTCTACTGTTCGAGGTACGATTTTAGTAGCCTCAGTTTTAACTTCAACCCTTTTCGATACTGGTTCCACACATAGATTTATCTCTGTTGCTGTCGTGGAGAGCCTTGGGCTCTGTATCTTTTCTTCTGCAAACTCATTGACACTAGACACACCTTTGGTAATGAGGACATCTAGTGTACGCCAGTGTAGAGAGTGCCCTCTCAAGGTTGCAGGGTATCACTTCTCATGGTATCTATGTGTCCTAGAGATGACAGGCTATGATGTCATCCTCAGCATGGACTGGTTGATTCCCTTCCATGTAGTCGTCGACTTTTATCACCACAGAGTCAGTTTCATCTCACCAGAGGGTGAATATTTTCTTCATAGAGGCGAATGGGACGTTCGGGCTAGTCGGGCGGGACTTGAGCATCTTGGGCTAGGAGGGGCGACAACCCAGATTTCTAGTCTTTATCTAGATGATCAGGGGACTCTATAGTTGGACTTTCCTCCAGTGGTGGATCATTTCAGGGATATCTTTCCAGAGGACTTCTCAGGTTTGCCTCCGGAGCGTGAGGTATATTTATCTATTGAGTTCATGCCAGGAGCGGCACCAGTGTCAATTCCTCCCTATAGGATGGCTAAACCTGAGTTGCAGGAGCTCAAGAAGCAGTTGGAGGAGTTGCAGGCAAAGGGTTTCATCCAACCTAGTACTTCTCCTTGGGGTTTTCCTATCCTGTTTGCGAAGAAGGAAGATGGTACCCTTTGGCTTTGTGTGGATTATCGAAAGCTGAACCAGTTGACGGTCAAGAACCGATATCCCTTTCTTAGGATTGATGACCTTTTCGATCAGCTTCAAGGATCCCATGTGTTCTTGAATATTGACTTGAGGTCTGGTTATCATCATTTGCATGTTAGACCATCAGATATACCTCTAATAGCCTTCAGGAGCAGATATGGTCTATACGAGTATATAGTCTTGTCGTTCGGTCTCATGAACGCACCTGTAGTTTTCATGGCACTGATGAACCGAGTATTCCATCCTTACTTTCATTCCTTCTTCATGGTCCTCGTGGACGATATCTTGGTGTACTCTCACACTCGACACGACCATGCTACCCATCTTGAGATCGTTCTAAGTACACTGAGAGAGCATCGACTTTATGCTAAACTCTCGAAGTTCCACTTCTGGATGGATCAGATTTACTTCTTGGGTCACGTCATCTCAGAGGTAGGAGTATCTGTGGACCCAGAGAAAGTGAGATCTGTAGTTTCTTGGGAGCATCTAAAGAATGTTTTTGAGGTACGGAGTTTCCTAGGGATGTATGGATACTACAGACGCTTCATTCTAGATTTTTATCATCTAGAATCACCTTTGACAGGTCTGACCAAGAAGGGGGTGAAGTTCTTATGGTCAGATTCTTGTGATTCAACATTTCAGGAGCTGAAAGGGAGGTTGACGTCAGCACCGATACTAGTCTTTCCAGAGCCAGGAAAGAGCTACACTGTATACTGTGATGCTTCAGGTATCAGGATTGGAGCTGTGCTTATACAGGGAGATGGAGTCATTGCGTACGGGTCTCGGCAGTTGATGCCACATGAGAGGAACTACCCGACGCACGATCTGAAGTTGGCAGCTATTGTTCATGCCTTGCGCTGTTGGAGACACTATATTCTGGGAGATCACTTTGTGGTCTTCACTGACCACAAGAGTCTCAAGTATATCTTCACTCAGCGCGATCTGAATCTGAGGCAGTGCAGGTGGGTCGAGTATCTACAGTCTTTTGATTTCAAGATTGCCTATACGCCGGGAAAGGGCACTACCGTGGCTGATGCGTTGAGCAGTAGAACTCAGGTTCAGGCAGTTCAAGAGGCTAGCAGTGAGTGGCAGCTGATGGATCTATTCTTTAAGATGCATCTGGAGGTTCACGATAGACGGGGACAGACTTTTCTATCTTCTGTAGCTGTTACCTCCACGATACTTGATCGGGTACGGATGAGGCAGCTATCAGACTTAGAAGGCTTAGTCCTACGGGAGAGTGTGTCAGGAGAGGACCCTCTTCCTGGATGGACAGTGGACGAGGATGAGATCTTGCATTTCCAGGGACGCGTATGGGTTTTAGAAGACATACACGAGGAGCTGATGTGAGATTTCCATTCCTCTATTTGGACAGTTCATCCTGGCATCACCAAGATGTATCCGGACCTTCATCACCAATACTGGTGGCCAAGTATGAAGAAGGATGTTGCTGGTTTTTTCATGAGATGTTCTACTTATCAGCAGGTGAAAGCAGAGTATTAGCGACCAACAGGGCTTTTACAGCAGTTACTCATTCCGGAGTGGAAGTGGAATGATGTTGCGATGGACTTAGTTATTGGGTTGTTGAGATCTCCTTGGGGAAATGATGCTGTTTGGGTTGTCGTCGACAGGCTCACGAAGGTTGCCCACTTCTTGCCAATCAAGGAGACCTTTAGTGTCGATGATCTGGGATGACTTTACATCAGAGAGATTGTTCATATGCATGGAGTTCCATGCTTTATTGTTTCGGACAGAGATGCGCGCTTTACCTCTCTGTTCTGGCAGGGACTTCATAAGGCCTTGGGTACACAGGTACTTTTGAGTACAACATACCATCCCCAGACTGATGGTCAGTCCGAGCGCACAATCCAGGTGCTAGAGGATATGCTCAGAGCTTGCATTCTAGACTTTGGCGGTTCTTGGGAGAAGCATATTCCTCTGGTGGAGTTCTCCTACAACAACAGTTTTCAGGTGTCCATTCAGATGGAACCATACGAGGATTTGTACGGTAGGACATGCCAATCACCCTTATGCTGGCTGGAGGCAGGAGAGGCAGCTTTGCTGGGACCTCGTCTTGTACAGGAGACTTCAGAGCAGATAGAGCTGATTCGGAAGAGGATGGCTACAACACAGTCTCGGTAGAAGTCTTATGCTGAACAGCGGAGATGACCTCTGGAGTTCGAGGTTAGAGATCAGGTTTTCCTACGTGTCGTACCGAGGTTGGGACACAAAAGGATTCAGATACAGGGTAATCTTTCACCGCAGTACGTCGGGCTGTTTGAGGTCTTGGAGAGAGTTGGGCCGGTCACCTATCGGTTGCAGCTACCTCAGCGGTATCGGTCCATGCATGACTTCTTCCACGTCTCTTAGCTTTGACATTACTTTTCAGACCCGTCTCATGTCTTTCGGCCTAAGGATGTTGATCTTGAAGTGGATGCGTCATTCAAGGAGCATCCTATCCGGATTGTCGATCGTAGTACGAAGGTCCTTCGTGGGCGGTCTGTTCCTCTAGTATTAGTTCTATGGAAGCACAGGCGAGTACAGGACGAGACCTAGGAGAGGGAGACCGATGTACGATCGTAGTGGCCGGAGCTGTTCGGGGTTTCTCCTTCTCCACCTCGTTAGGGAAATTCGGGAACAAATTTCTTTAATGGGGGAAGTTTGTAAGAACCTGGATCTTCTTTTCAGGTACGTTTTTCCTTTTTCTAGAGTTTTTGAGAAAAATGAACTTTCTGGATATTTTTGAAGTACACGTTGTGTACTTTCTGAGTACACGCCATGTACTCCCTTTTTCACTCGAAGCCGTGTGCTGGCCGTTTCCGGGAAACACACACGGTGTGTAAGGGTGAGGTGGAGGCCGGTTAATTCGGAATACAGAAAACTGAAGTACACGCCGTGTACTCAAGAAGTACACACCGTGTACTTTATTTTTTTTCATTAAACAGAACGGGGTCGCATCTCATCGTGATATTTTTCTTCTTGTAGGTCTGGTTTGACTAAGAGCGACCCATACAGTCAAATCTTCCCCAAGCTCCCACCTCTCCGTCCGACCTCTGTTCCATCCGCCGTCGATTGCGTTAGAATCAAAACATTGAGTTCTTCATTTTTCTTGAGCCTTGTTTATTGATTCATCCTCGTTTCCAAGTTATCTTGGATTGAACTTTGTGTGCATTTTCTTAGATCTTCGTCATTCTAAGGGGAATCTGTTATCGTGGTTCACATATATTGATCTCCTAGGATTTATGTAGGTGGTTTGTGCCTTTCTGTAGAAATTTGATGAATATTTTGTGCAATTTCCACAAATAACCTTGAATGGGGTATTTCATGTTCCTTTTTTTCCCTTGTTGTATTTCCTTCTTTGCTTGATTGCTAGAGTAGATGTTTTGCCTGTGATTATGGTAGCTTTACTGTACCTTGGATGTTTTCTATGCTTATTCTGCATGTTTGGAGTTTTTCCATTTTCCATGCTTAGTCATAGGACAGTGGAACTACTACCTTGTTATGATAATGAGCCTTAGTTGATAGCCAAGTAGTTCTTTAGGTTTACTTGGATGATGTACACGCACGCTGAGCATGTTTTACCTTTCACTCAACACTGTGAGAACCTAGAGTAGTAGACCAAAGGGAGAATTGACGGAAGGGATTCTCCAGAGTGTCTTTTAATTACGAAGCAAGACCACAGGGGTAATTGACGTTGAGTGCTTCCTCAGAGAGTCTGTAGTTACTCAAAGTGGGACACAAGGGTAATTGACGTTGAGTGATTCCCCAGAGAGCCTTTAGCATGATATGAGACTATAGGGGGAATTGACGGTGAGTGCTTCCCCAGAGAGTCTATTAATTTCAGAGCAGAACTAGAAAGGTGAGACTGTGTGTTCCTCCTAGAGGGTTGCTAGTACTTATAGGTTGAACCATAGGGGTTAGGCTATGAGAGCTACCCATAGGGTTACCTGTTTCTTCTTTTGTTGTTGGCTGCTTACTCGTGTACTTTACTTGTTAGAACTGTGGATTGTAGCTGCTTGTGGTTTCCTGTTTACTACTTCTTGTTTATTTACTGCCATGTATTCATTGACTATTAGGCACAAATATTTGGGTGATTTCCTACTGGGATTGTATCTCACACCCTGTTTGGGCCATGCTTTTGGGCCCAAGCAGACTATGTTGCTGCAGGTACAGACAAGGGCAAGCGCCCTTCTACTTCAGGTTCTTGATTGCACTGAAGATGGGGAGCATGGGACCGATCCATGGCTCATGATGCTGAGGAGTTTATTTTGTTTTCCTTTTTACCTTGTTTTCAGTTGTATTTCAACACATTTTTTTGTTTTCTGTTTTCCATAGATACTTGTACATGCTGCATCATTTTTATCATTGCTATGTATATTCATTGCTTCCGCTGTTGGTTTCAGTTGTTGCGTATTGTTTACTGCTTCCGTTGTTTATTGTTATTTTTCTTACCTTGTATAACTTACCAAATGAGGGAATAGTTTCACCAATAACTTACCAAGGCCCTCACTGCTAGTCGGCAGCCTCTAGCGTTTGGGGAAATGCGCTTGAGGTCATGTGGCGCACCAGGTACGAGGCACCAGTGGAGGGGCTCCGGATTCGGGTTGTTACACGGAGACATCCTGAATCCAATCAAGGTGTACCAAGGTCAAATGAGCATATATATATATATATCAAAAATGATGGGGAACTACCTCAAGAAGGGAAGTCCAAGACTCAATCATATATGATGCATGAACCAAATTCCCTACAACTAGTGTCTCAGTGTGCCGAGTCAAAAAGCAGGTTATCAGGGTCCTGGTGAATGGATGCATCGGCTGCCACACCATCACTAGACTCCCTGTCCTGAGAGACTCTCTCGAGACATGTTGACACTATTACCCCAAAACTCAACCAATTCATTTTTAGCGACATCCGAACAATTTCCCAAGGAACGAACCACCTATGATTCCAGTTTTTCATGTCCCGACCCGTAATGGGGCTCGAGCCGCAACTACCCCAAGCCCGCCTCCATAGGCCAGGGGCTGGCGACCAGCGTCGAAGGCACAAAAAACTTGGGGAGAACTTTTTCCAGAAAACTGTACACACACACGTAGCTAACTCAATAAAAAAGTGCAGAGAAAAGAAAGCAAGACACCACACTGTAACAAAAAGGGAAACCAACATACATGCATCGACCTCTACACAGTACAAGTAAAGTGATAACAAGATAACTGTATAGAAAAAGGGGAAAAACATGTGCCCAATTAGAAAGGTTCCATAACCCAGCAACAGGTAAATGAAAGTAAAAAGCTGGTGAGTCTCACACCCGGGAATCCTCATACGTCCACTGAACGCAACCCAAGCTCCTGTGTCCTCTACGCTCCTCCGTAATCTCGATCGACCTGTCTGTCATCTACAAGGGCACACCAAGTGCGGGCTAATCTCAAGTTGGGGTGTGTATAAAGATACTCAGTAGGATGCCCCGAAATCTCGAGGGAGAAACAAAGGAGACACTAAAATGGTGAGCAGTAGATAGATCAAGAACAGTGTAAGAGTACAAAAGAGAGAGCGCAACTCAACCCAACAAAAGAAAGGAATTAGACTCGTCCAATCCAAGAGGAGCTAGACAGGGAAAGCACATGGCATACCTCGCACGTCTTCAACCCTCCTAGAAGGAGAGTAGCTGAACCCAAATAGTGGGAACACAAGTAGGGTGTATATATATATGCTCAAAAATAAACCTGAATGAGTGTGTAAGGGGATCCCTATCTCCATGATTAGCCTAAGAGAAATTGCCAACAGCTCTAAGGGTAGCCATCATAGGTGCCTATCAATCCCACACGCCACAGCTGGCTCATCACTAAACCGTACAACCAAGGGTCCCGCTCTGGTAAACACAGAGAAAAGTCACTGACTAGCCTCATCAAAAGGGTTGAGTCTGAAAGAAGTTGTTGGGTAACCCACTGCCCAGCCCCGCTGGAGGGAAAACCCCAATAAGTCAACAGTGACCCACTACCCAGCCCCGCTGGAGGGTAGACCGTAATAAATCATCGGGTGACCCACTGCCCAGCCCTACTGGAGAGTAAACCCTAAATAAGTCGATAGTGACCCATTGCCCAGCCCCGCTAGAGGACAAACCGTAATAAATAATCAGGTGACCCACTTCCTAGACCTACTGGAGGGTAGACCCTAAATAAGTCGATGGTGACCCACTGCCCAGCCCCGCTGAAGGGTAAACCATAATAAATCATCAGGTGACTCACTTCCCAGACCTACTGGAGGGTAAACCCTAAATAAGTCGACGGTGACCCACTGCCCAGCTCCGCTGGAGTGTAAACCGTAAGGTCAACGGGTATCCCACTGCCCAGCTCCACTGGAGGGTAAACCCTAAGGTCAACGGGTATCCCACTACCCATCCTCACTAGAGGGTAAACCCTAATGTCAACAGGTATCCCACTGCCCAGCCTCACTGGAGGGTAAACCCGAAACTAGGTCGATATCTCCACACTACTCGTGCCAACACTGGGTTCCACTAATGCTGCTATCGTGCGTAGGTTCAGAGTGTGTCAAAGGAACCTCTGACCAATGCTCTTTCATGTTTCCACATTTAATGAGATCTCTAAAGTGGCTCCACTCTCCCAAAAATATTACATTGTTTTAATCCTCATGGAAAAACATGCGAGATAGACTACTTACTCGCTGGAAACGGGCTCCTGGTGGAAAAGTTATTCAACACCAGTTTATGCCCATACGACATCTCATGGGGCCCACACCTCGGTTCCAAAAGATGTTAGGAAAACTGCACCATCGTGATGCTCTTGAAAAAACACGCTGAAACGACTATTCATACGCCCCAAACGGACGCCTGATGAAAAAGTCGCAGTATGCTGCACACAGCTCAAAAGGCATCCCGTGGGGCCTATACCTCAAGTCTGGCTTCAACACCTGAAACCACCCTGGTCAACTTCATCTCGACACCATGGTCACAGTGCCGCTGACGACGCCTAAAACGGACTCCAGATATAGAAGCTACAACTCCCCACGTTATATGCAAACGGGGCCCAATGGGGCCCACACGTCGACCCCAAAACACGTCACGCAGATCGTACCATTATGTTCCTTGTAGATAACCACGCGACATAGGCTATTAATTTTCCTTGAACAGACTTATGTAGCATAAGTCATAAAAAAATGTAGCATACGTCTGAAAGCTGCCTCATGGGGCCCACACCTTGGGTCCGAATTTAGGTGGGCAAATTGCACTGTTGTAATCCCCTCACAAAAAACACTCAGAAACGAGTACTCAAACACCCCAAACAGATGTCAGGTGAAAAGTGGCATTTCACCGTAAAACGTGCGAACTAGGATCTGTGGGGCCCACACCTTGTATCCAACCTGAATGCTTCAAAAATAATCTCAAAAAGTCCGCACGAGGACTGAGGTCACGCTACCACTGACGGCGTGTCAATCAGACATCCCAAGCAGAAGTTAGGTCTGACGCAACAATTAATTAATTAATTAATTAATTAGTTAATTATTCACATTAAGCGTTTCATGCCACCAAGCAAAGAAACCAACCTGAAAAGGTTCCAAACCAACTTTTCAAGGACTGTCTCAGCTCCGGGGCCACTGCACCCCTGACGGCACGTTAAACGGACGTCCGAATCGCGAGCCACATCCATCGCAACTTTAATAATAACTTAATATTATTAAGTTAGAGCGTTCCGGGCTACCCGCCTTCGGGCGCAGAACCCAAAAACTCCAAAACACACTTTGAAAGGGCCGTCTCACTGACACAAACCCACATCCATAGACGGCACGTCAAAAGGACGCGCTGTTTAGATGATACGGCCCCCCGAATGTAAGGGGGCCCAACCGGTCCGGTTCCCCCTAGCCGGCCCGAACCGAACCGCCGGCCTACAGACCTGCCGGGGGTCCGGCCCAAACTGCCACGACGCGCTGGCCGCAACCTGCTCCAGAAACACCAGACCTGCCTCGGGTTCGGATTTCTTTTTTCTTTTTTTTCTTTTTTTTTAAACAGACCGGCCAGTTGGCCGGTCTCCGCCGCGTCGCCTAGAAGGACCCGTGATGTGCGGGTCCTTGTTCCCCCTGCAAAACAGATTTGGCCGGTCCTCCTTGACGCGCCAGTAGGACCTACAATGCGTGGGTCTTGGCTTCCTCTTCATGCCCGAGGCGCTGACCGCCTCGGGTTCCCCCTTCGACCGCAACGGGCCAGCTCCGCCAGGTCCTTCTACACGCCGCCGAAACCGCGACATGCCATGCCAACCCCACTCTTCCAGGCCCCGCTTTCTCCGGCCTCCTCATGCCACCTGCTGGAGTCCCACCGAATGCCGCCGAATACACCCTCGCCTCTTCCGAATGTCGCAACTCGCTCCAGCCCACCGCACGCCTCCTACGGTCGATGCTCCCTCCGAGCTCCGCTGCGACGATGTCGCACCCCCGGCGCCCCCCTTCATCTGCCAAACGGCGCGGCCGCCCAGGCTCCCCCTCTTCACTACTGGATACACCCGACACCACCGCATCGGTCCGGCCCAGCTCCTCTGGCCCGACCTCTGGCCACCGCCCTCGCCGGAGCTGAACCTTCGACCGGTCCCCCTGACCACTCCGGTGCTCGGAAAAATTATTCGACATTGGTTTCGGGATCCTCGGGGCCGGAGCTTCACAATGTCACCCCTTGCTTGATGATCTGTCGAGGATTTTCACGTCCAAAAATTGGGACGAAGAAAACCCAAGAATGAGAATTAAGAACAGGCTCGGATGGTGGCCATGTCGTTCGGCCATCGTCCCAATTCAATAATTTTAGAAAATAAACAATGAAATTTGCAAAAACTCGAGAAATTGACGACGGCGTGGAAATCTAACAAGGATACTATCTCGATCCACCTGTTTTCCACTAGAGACGCGTCCACGACACCCCCTCTTTGATCCGTCGAAGTTCGGGTTGTGGTCACTCCTTGATCTGATGAAGGACGGCGAAGAACGGCTAGAAAGAGAGCATGGGTGTTAGAGAGATAGAGAGAGTGAATTAGGGTTTTTCCTTAACCCTAAACACTTAACTCTATTTATAGGGTTTCCCCTTAGTGTAGAATCCAAATTCACCGTGCCCTCTCATTTTATGTTGTGCCTAGGAAAAATGCCACATTTTGATCTCAACGGAAGTCTCATACTTCCATTCTAAGCCTTCGTCTGAAAGTTATTCAAAAAGGTCTCCATTGATAACAATCACTAATCCATTAATTCAAAAAGATGGTTTTGCCCCTGGGTGACATCTCTCATAGCAGGCCCGCGCCTGACACTTTTACACCCTGCCTAGGGTAAACGGCCCGCTCCGGACTCAATGATGCACTCAGTTTTACCATCCAAGAAACCGTTTAGGATTTATTCAGGTTTGATCTATTAAATGAATAATTTGATAATTTAATTATCTATTTAACACACTGCCAACGAGCGAGGGGTCCGAACGTCTCGCGCCAACTCATTTTATGTCGCGGCTAGGGTAAAAACCGTGTTCCAGACCCAAATGTAGTCTCAGATTTCTGATCCGATCAACCATATAAGAGATATCACATTTCCTTTAGTTAACCATGCGTGCATAATATAAAAACACTTAACATTTTTATATAATTAATTCCAGACACACCGGGCCTCGGAATTGCATGCCGTCTGAACTCCCTGCTCTGGAATGACATCAAGAAAATTTTCAAAGTCTTAGAGTCCCAAAACCTAGGTTCTTATAGTTCATCCTATAATTTGACTGGTAGAAGGGTGAGAAACCCCAAAATTAATAGGGAAGGCCTTGAGATTGTCTTCATAACACCTATACAAGTTTCCTTTCCATACTTATTACTATTATCAAAAGGTTATACTAACAATAAAGAAATGTATCAAACTCTTACTACTGGTCTCAAGTTGGCACTTGAGATTTATGTCCCTTGTTTTCATGTGAAGGGAGACTCTAAGATTATCATTATAAAGATTAGTGGTGACTATATCATCAGAAGATATTATCTTATTCCCCTATTGGAATGTACTATCCAACTGATGGACCAATTACCATTCCATCTGAAGGTAAATCATATTCCTCAGTCACATAATGGACAATTCAATGATCTAAAAGGCCTAGCTACATTTATTGTAGATCCTGAACAAGATATATTGGTTATTCTTGTGGCACATTAGAGTGTTATATCCCCCGCTACTCTAGATGAAAGTAAAAAATAAGTATATCAGTTGGATACTGATACTTCAATGTTAGAAACCTCACATTTTTTCATGGTTGAAGAAATTTCTGATTGGATGGATCCCATTATTAGGTGTCTCCAAAATGACATTCTCCCTCTTGGTCAAGCCGAGAGTGAGTGAATCCACTATCATGAAACATAATTCACCCTCTAGTGTGGCCCTAACCTTGATAAGACCCTCTATAGTAACTGATTTGATCAAATTATTCTCTATTGTATCCAACAGAATGAGATACCTTAGTTTATCCAAGAGGTCCATGTCCGATCCTGTGGATCCCATTAGGTAGGATTGAATCTATCCCACTAGATCCAAAGGTTGGGTTACTCATGTACCACTATGGTTCATGACTACATTGAGTTCACCCAAATGTATTATTCATTTCAGGTCCACACTAACTTTGTGCACCAACTACCATAACTTCTAAACATCACCAAATATTCTTAGACCTTTACAGTTTATGTACTTGATGTTGTGGATCCCTACCCACAAGTGATGACTCAGCCATGTAGGTTCATTTTTACTATAACAAAATTCTTATCAAAATGGGAAAAACTAATTTCCCTTAGAGAATTTGAAACTCAAATCAAGATCGAATTTGTGAAATCACACATCATTCATCAATTTAGGGTTCCTTGAACTGTTATCATAGATAATAGAATAAACTTTCATGCTACTAAACTAAAGAAATTGTATACAAAGTACAACATATGGTCTAACCACACTTTTTACAATCATGAATAGGTGAATATATAGATTGAGGCATTCAAAAATACTCTCTCTAAAATCCTACAAAAGGTGGTGGGATAGAATATTTTTTTTCTCTCTTAATAAACCCCCTAATTACCTCCGGGCCTATCATTTGAAAACTCAATGTTCCACTCAGGTGACCCCATACTCCCTCATGTATGAAACAAAAGTATTATTACATATAGAGGCTTTGTTACCATCACTCTGAATATCCAATTATGATAAGAAGAAGCTAGAAATAAGAGTATAAGTATTTCTAGTTGAGTTAGAGGCCCTATAAGAAAATAGGACTCAGGAATTATATAACTTAAAGAGACACCATAATAGGGTATCATCGGAATTCAACAAGAAATTACTCCCACGTACCATCCATTAAGGTGACATGGTACTGGCTCTCAGAACACCGATGATGCCTAAAAAAAGTCTTTGAAGCTGGAACCCAAGTGGTAAAGAAATTACATTATTCATAAATCCTATTCTAATGGTGAATACTCATTGATCACTATAGACTGGTAGTGAATCACACCTCCCATTGATTCTAGTTTCCTTAAGCAATACTATATATGAACCCTATGGTGTATGATCTATGACCTATAAAACTAGCATCTTCTCTCATGGTCTTAGTTGTATGATCATAAACTAACAACAACTATAATTTGATCTATATGAATTTAAACTAAAAATCCTAACATCCCCATCACATGATGTTAAAATTAGCCTTACCTTGGGTAAAAAATAGTATGCCTCATATTATAAATGTGAAATGATAAAAAACACATCCTCATCACATGACATTAAATAATAGCCTTACCTTGTGTAAAAAATATAGGATTCCTCACATAAAAAAAATGGGATGACAAAAAAAATCATCAACACATGATATTAAACTATATCCTCACCCTATGAGATGAACATATGATTCCTCGTGTGGTAAACATGAGTTGTTTCCATGTCCTCACCGTATGATGTAAAATTGCATGATACCATGGGTCCCCACCAAAGAGAATTATGTTCTTACACCTCGATAATGGTATCATACCATGAAACATTCCAAAACCATGTGTGGATTGATTCCCAGCTTAGTGGTATATGCAGCAAGGCCTATATCTTTTTGTATTCAAGAATATCCAGAAGTTTTCTCTTCCAAAATTTGATTATCCTCACTAACATTGAGTTCTTGATGACCTATTTCCTAGAGTGATGAAATATTCCATGGGCCTCCTCATCAAGTGTAATCCCCAGTCATATTCCTCAACCTTTCAGAAAATCAAGATTCCCTCATGACATGAAATGAGAAAGAAAGAATGGACATCTTAATGCATAATACCTCATGTCCTTAGCACATGAAGTTAAAATATAACCTTACCCAATGTGAAAAACATAGGATTCCTCATATGTAAAATGAGAGATGACCCAGGCACACTGTAACACCCCAGGTAAATAAAAAATATGACATTTTTATATTTATCCATATTTGTGAATAAAATATTAATGTTACTTTAAAGGGGACTCTATGCTCGATAGCGTACCCAATACGCAACAACGAGTTTCTTGGGAATATTACGTTGCACTCTAATAATAAAATAATATTATTTTAAATAGTAGTTAACGCCTAGCCTTTGTAATGGCGGGAATGAACGGAACTAACTACAAAATGATTATATATGTTTTTCAAATATTTTTACTTTTTACAATAAATGTTAGAGGATTAAAAATGTGAATGAATCCAATTTTAAGCGTAAACATTCTAATATTCTTTAAAAGGTCGATTAATAGCCTTTTGATGGCGAACCTCTTTTAAATCCACTTTTTGACAATTTTATGTGTTATATTTGACAAAATAAAATTCTTCTTTAGAATCGGGACATCAAAATTTACTTTGTGTAAATTTTTGGTATTTTTCCAAAAAAGTTCAATTTTTAATGAATAGTTAAAAATGTTGTATTTTAATTCAAAACCTCTTTTTAATCTAATTTTTTATATGATTATATTATCTTTTGAATTGGTTTTAAAGTGAAATTAGAATATATTTTTACCATTTAATACAATAGTGGTCATTGGAATTAATTTCACTTTGAAATTAGACTTAAACTAGTGTCAATCTTTTGATACTTACTGTTTCATAAAAACACGCTATTTGCTCTGACAGCGGGAATTAATTATTAAATTAATTAATGCAACTAATATGTTTTGAATATTTTAAAATAGACATAATTTTTGAATTCGGAATATCAAATATAGTATAGGGTGATGTTTTGATATTTTTCTGAAAAACTTCAATTTTTGATGAATAGTGAAACCACTAAGTGGTACTTATAAAAACTGATTTTCCGTTTAAATGAAATTTTGCCATCTTGGTGTTTTGAATTTCAAAAATCCGACATAAATGGTTGTAATTAAGAAGTAAAATGTGGTTCAATGGGATTAAAATAATTTTTTGGTGAATAGTAACTTATTGAGTTTTTAATCGCGATTAGAGGTAATTAGTGTAGTTTAAGGTAAGAATAATGTTTTAATAAAATGAAATGACCTAGAAACATGTCCTACCCTCATTGGATGTGTCATGGACGACTAAGACAATCCATGGGTCAACTTGGTGACCCCATGGAGACACTTTGGTTGGGAAATGACATAAATAACTTTTTATTTAATGTTAAAGTAAAAATGACACAAACATGAGTTGTTTTACTAAAACAATTTTTAAATGGGGTTATTCAAGTCCGATGTTTTACTATAAATAGTCATTGGAAAGATAAAAAGATTTCCTACATAATAGTATTTGTTTTATAATTTTTAGACATTTAATAAATTAAATTATTTATGACATCATGATGATGCAGCGATGACCTCATTATTTAAGGATTTAAATAAAATGGAAAGATAATATAACATATAAGACCTAAACATGTCCAAAACCTATTGGATGGGCTGATTTAGAACCATTATCACCTTATCCTAGAAAAAAATCAATTTGGGACCATTAAAATCCGAAAATCATTCTAAAATAAAGTAATATTTCATTACTTTCCAAGAGTGCCCCTCCCTTCCTCTTATAAAAGGCCTCCACCTCTACCTCCTTACCCACACTTCCAAAGTCTTTGGCTCGGCCAACCCCTACCCATTTTGTCTCTAAACATCCCTATTTCACTCCTTGAAGCCTCACTTTGGGCATAAGTCTTCCCAAGGAAGCCTTTGAGCTCAAACCAAAGGGAGTTACCCGATTTTAAGATAATGTCTTCACTTGTGTTCTTTTGTTTTATTTTGCTTCTCCAACCCCCTAAACTCTTTTTATTAATTTATTTTGTAACAACTACAGTATATTAAATATACTAGTATGTTTTTATAAGAAGTATTCTATCTAAATTTACACACACCTACATCTAATGGTTAAAGAACATATTGTTTCCGTGGATGGCGAATTTCTGCCTCCCGAAACGATGATTGTTCAACATTCTTTTAACACCTTCAAAGTTGGCCATTAAGATTACACTATATTTATATATGATATATAATATGTTTATGTTTTACTTAAGATTCTGTATTTTTCATTTATGGCACACCTTCATGGTTTCCATTATGGGTAAACGCGATATTTTCATTTAAGGAAGTGCGGACTACCGCCCCCTCAAAGTGATTTGATTCGTTAATACCATATGTGGTACGTATAAAGGATATATTTAATTATATTATATATTATACCATATTGGAATTAAAATACTATTATGTATCATTATGTTTTAATTCCATTAAATATGAAATATAAATGGAAGTAGCGTTCATGCGTACGTACGGCTTACCGTCTCCATGAACGATACATTTCATTTCTTATCTCAAAATGTTATGTACTATTATAAGTAAATATATATAATGGATATATATGTAATATATTACATATAAATTATGGATATCATTCTGGAATTATAACATATATATATCTCTCTCATTTTGTTTTAATTCCATTAATATGACAAAAAATGAAAGTAGCGTTCATGCGTACGTATGGCCTACCGTCTCCATGAACGGTGTTTTTAATTATTATCTCCAAATGCTATGGAATAGTATAAAATGAATATATACAGGATATATATGATATTTAAAACATAAATACTATTCTGGATATTATTTACCTATAACTACATGGAAAATTATTTTCCAACAAGTTCAATTTTTGAATCATGTACAAAACATCGACAAAGACGTCTGATATGAACTCATATTATTAACCAATTATTATAACATTAAAATATGTGATATGAACTGAATAATAATCTTTATATGAGGTCCTTAAGAAATTATAAATTGACCAAAGTTTATTATTTAGGAATATAAAGAAACGAACAAGACAAGTTGGACTTGAGGTAAGGGATCCTACTCCTCTCTTTCTTTTTAAGTACACTCTTTTATATCATTCCTTTTAAAGATCATCTTTCTTGTTATTGGGATGTTCTTTTATATTGGTATTACTGTAATTGTTATGTTCATATGATGAGAGACCCTATTCTCTCTCATCAATCCATTTTGGAAGTTTTGAGTGGCGCCGTTAGGCTGCCAAATTTTCGTAAGAGATCTATCCTCTCTCTTTCTTTTTAAGTACTCCCCTTTATGTCACTTATTTTAAGCTCTTATTTGTTATGTTGGGGGATGTTCTTTTATATTTCTCTTTCTGTAAACTTTATTTTAATATTATTAGAGACCCTATTTGATCTCATCAATCCATTTTTGGAAGTTTTAAGTGGCGTCGTTAGGCTGCCGAGTTTTCGTAAGGGATTTTTCATCTCACTTTTATTCCTATGAGATTTATGCTACATTTTCCACAATTTCCTTTGAGTGGTGTATGTAATGCCCATTATTTTACTCATTGTGTAATATACTTTCATTTATGAGTATTTACATCAATGTTGTATTTTCCTTCTTTCACGGGGTGCATGTCTCGAAAGATACCCATGTCGGTAAGGGAACCTTTCACCCTCCTCTTTTTAAAAGACTTCTTTTGTTATGTCTTTTAATTGACATACTATTATGTTGGGATATCCTATCCTATATCCTTATTGATTTAAATTTTATGTCCAAGTGATGAGATACCCTTTTTATCTCTCATTAACACCTTTTCTGAATTTTGAAGTGACACCGTTAGGCTGTCGAATTTTTGCAAGGGAACTTCTTAACCCAATTTTGATTCTTTGGGATAAAATTTTACTCCTTGAATATGTCGTTCTATGAATATGTGTGAATTACCTATGATTTTTTTACACTTAATATCCACCTATGTTTCATGTATTCATTTGTCACACATAATTATATAATTGATTTATCCTTAATCCAAGGATACCGTCTTTGTATGGGACTTCGTCTCAATCTCCTTTCATTGAGGCATATTTTGTTTTATACACAACTTTCTTTTATATGGTGTATAAACCCCTTTGACTTTTACGTTTATTCAAAAGGAATCTTTTTTTATACGAAGTGTTTACTAAACGACAAAGGGGAATGTTTTTTTCATACGTATGCGGCGACAACGACTTCTCCGCCGCCGCGATCATTATTTGAGTTTCGGCTTCCTCTACAAGCCATAACTTCTTTTTAAAAGAAAAATAAATACCATGTTTTACATTTATTTTATTTTGGTATTGAAAATGGTTTTCATAATGTTTTTATATCAATGTGTTGTATTGATATCTTGTTATTGAAAGGTGGAAATGTTATGTTTCCTTTATGCATGTTTTATGTGATAAGATTATGTTATGGTACTTGGGAATTGTTATGAAGACGGGTGGTTCCGTGATAAACTAAGGGCGGGTGAGCCCGATATAGCTCTCCAATGCATTGGGTAACACGAAGGAGTGAAACGTTAAGGCTTCTTCGAAGAGATTTAGGGAATATACTGTGGTGGGTATTCCAAACGTAACCAAGAGGGTTACTACCTACGTAAGAATGTTATGAATGCCTCAAGTTACCTTTTATGTCTTATGATTTCTATGATTTATTCATGATTTTATGAGGTATGTTAAAGTGCTTATGTTTTATGGGTAAAGTATGATTTCATTCTTATGTATAAATGTACTCATGTTTCCTTTCCATATTTTTATACCCCTTACTGAGCTTTTTATGCTCATCCCAAGTTTTTGAAATGTTTTTCAGAGGTCAAGGGAAGGGTACATGATATGATTATAGTGTTAAGGAAGTTTCAAGAAATAATCCATGTTTTATTTTAAATATGTTTTCGTTGATAGGAAAAATGAATACTATCTTTTATGTAACCACTTTGTTTAAATGTGGAATGTAATGCATGTTTTATGATCTAATTCTCTATTACTCTAAACCTGAAAAGATCCTCAATGTCTAATCTTGTAATAACTCAAGATTAAGTAAGGTTTAAGTCTGGGGGCCTTATAATTGGTATCAGAGGTTGGTTTAGATAACATTAGCGGTTAGGGTATTCTCTAAGCATAAGTGACATTACCATAATGGTAGGATTTCAAAAAGAGTCCTAGTTTTAGATAAAGTGAATGAGTAAGTATATCTTAGTGTTTACCTTCCTCATTAGTACATGATGGTTTTTTTGATATACTCAAACTGACATTTCTGTTTTTAGTGAAAGGATGGATTTAGCAGGCACCAAAGAGACAACAGGTTTGATGGAAACTATGGTGTTTCTCTGATTAAGATACTAGATAAAATGAGGGATTCAATGAGGAAACTCGTGGTTGTTCTAAACCAACTATCAAGGAGTCATGATCAACCACTTGAACCTTGGTATGATCTATAATGCATCATGTACGAGATGACCGATCGATGTGGCAGTTCAGGTAATAATTATAAAGGTAACCATTAGGGTTTATATGATCCTTACTTTTGAGGTAATTATGGGTTATTATATGTTATGATGGAAAATGAAAGGCATGAGATAAACCTGATGTTAAAATATGTTATGATCATTTTTGAAGATTTTATCTCGTTTTGGGGAATGTTTTAAGAATTATATAGTTTTGGAAAAAGGACAACACGCAGACCGTGTGACAACCCGTCTCATCGGACAAAGCTGCGGGAATCGAACCCACAACCAAAGTGCGACTGGTATTTATCGCCTACCACGGACTACGTGAAGTCCCTGGTTAGTTTGACTAATTCTTTTTAGTTAGATGATTTTAGGAATCAAGAGTAAGTTTATTTTCGGTTATCTATCTAAATGATTAACCTATCATCGAGGATATGTGATTAGGTTAATTACTTTTCAATATGAGAATTTAAGAGCAACTGATGTTATTTGGAGATAAAAGTTAATTTTTAACTTGGAAGACTATGTGAATAAATCTTTAAAATATTTGTGTTTCAATCTTATTTTGGTTTAATCTGAAGAATTTTTTGGACAAATTGTTTATCAAATGGTCCTCATTGAACTTTGGGTTTTGTTGGACAAATTTTGAAGATTAAGAATAGATTTTCTTTTTATAAAGGGTTATCCTTTTCTGGATTATCTGATCTTGTACTAACCTTTTTGGTTTTGGTTTTGGATAAATTCTAAAGACATGGGAAGTATATAGTTCTCTTTTTTGGGTTATTTGATTCTCTAGAAGTTTATTATAGTGAACAAGTCTTCCTAAATTCTCATATTTTGGAGAAAATATGAGTTCTGTAAGAAATCTAATAAAAGTTGAAAGTCAACATGATAAGTAATTATGTTTCCTTATGAATAAATTCCTCAATAAAAAAAACAAAAATTTTGTCTATTAACTTTTCCTACTAGGGAATCAAATACCGTTTAACCCATAACAAGTTTGTGACTTTCTTATGGTTAACTTTCTCCTAGACATGTTTACTATCACTCTCCATCAGAACATGACCCTTTGTTTTCTCGTCCATATCCATATTTTCATACTTAGAATCCTAGTGTGGGTTAACTCGGGTGACATTTGTACTTCTCTCCCATTCTTTTAAAGTGATTGTTTTACCAACTCTTGTTCAGATGTGGTACTTTCAAGGATGTTTCCGAGCCCAATTTTGAAATTGCGAGGACGCAATTCCCAAAAGGGGGGAAGAATGTAACACCCCAGGTAAATAAAGAATATGACATTTTTATATTTATCCATATTTGTGAATAAAATATTAATGTTACTTTAAAGGGGATCCTATGCTCAATAGCGTACCCAATACGCAACAACGAGTTTCTTGGGAATCTTACGTTGCACTCTAATAATAAAATAATATTATTTTAAATAGTAGTTAACGCCTAGCCGTTGTAATGGCGGGAATGAACGGAACTAACTAAAAAATGATTATATATGTTTGTCAAATATTTTTACTTTTTACAATAAATGTTAGAGGATTAAAAATGCGAATGAATCCAATTTTAAGCGTAAACATTTTAATATTCTTTAAATAGTCGATTAATAGCCTTTTAATGGCGAACCACTTTTAAATACACTTTTTGACAATTTTATGTGTTATATTTGACAAAATAAAATTTTTCTTTAGAATCGGGACATAAAAATTTACTTTGTGTAAATTTTTGGTATTTTTCCAAAAAAGTTCAATTTTTAATGAATAGTGAAAAATGTTGTATTTTAATTCAAAACCTCTTTTTAATATAATTTATTTATATCATTAGATTATCTTTTTAATTGGTTTTAAAGTTAAATTAGAATATATTTTTACCATTTAATACAATAGTGGTCGTTGGAATTAATTTCACTTTGAAATTGGACTTAAACTAGTGTCAATCTTTTGATACTTACTGTTTCATAAAAACACGCTATTTGCTCTGACAGCGGGAATTAATTATTAAATTAATTAATGTAACTAATATTATTTGAATTTTTTAAAATAGACATCATTTTTGAATTCGGAATATCAAATATAGCTTAGGGTGAAGTTTTGGTATTTTTCTGAAAAACTTCAATTTTTGATGAATAGTGAAACCACTAAGTGGTACTTATAAAAACTAATTTTCCGTTTAAATAAAATTTTGCCATATTTGTATTTTTAATTTCAAAAATCAGACATACATGGTTGTCATTAAGAAGTAAAACGTGGTTCAATGAGATTAAAATAATTTTTTGGTGAATAGTAACTTATTAAGTTTTTAATCGCGATTAGAGGTAATTATTGTAGTTTAAGGTAAGAATAATGTTTTAATAAAATTAAATGACCTAGAAACATGTCCTACCCTCATTGGATGTGTCATGGACGACCAAGAAAATCCATGGGTCAACTTGGGGACCTTATGGAGACACTTTTTTTGGGAAATGACATAAATAACTTTTTATTTAATGTTAAAGTAAAAATGACACAAACATGAGTTGTTTTACTAAAACAATTTTTACATGGGGTTATTCAAGTCAGAGTTTTGACTATAAATATTCATTGGAAATATAAAAAGATTTAATACATCATAGTATTTGTTTTATAATTTTTAGACATTTAATAAATTAAATTATTTATGACATCATGATGATGCAGCGATGACCTTATTATTTAACGATATAAATAAAATGGAAAGATAATGTAACATCTAAGACCTAAACATGTCCAAAACCTATTGGATGGGTGGATTTAGAACCCTTATCACCTTATCCTCGAAACACATCAATTTGGGACCATTAAAATCCGAAACCCATGCTAAAATAAAGTAATATTCCTTTACTTTCCAAGAGTGCCCCTCCCCTGCTCTTATAAAAGGCCTCCACCTCCACCTCCTTACCCAAACTTCCAAAGCCTTTGGCTTGGCCAAACCCTGCCCATTTTGTCTCTCCACATCCCTCTATTACTCCTTGAAGCCTCACTTTTGGCAGAAGTCTTCCCAAGGAAGCCTTTGATCTCAAACCAAAGGGAGTTACCCGATTTTAAGGTAATGTCTTCACTTGTGTTCTTTTGTATTATTTTGCTTCTCCAACCCCCTAAACTCTATTTTTTCATTTCTTTTGTAACAACTCCAGTATCTTAAATATACTAGGATGTTGTTATAAGAAGTATTCGAGCTAAATTTACACACACCTACATCTAATGGTTAAAGAACATATTGTTTCTGTGGATGGTGAATTTCTGCCTCCTGAAACGATGATTGTTCAACATTCTTTTAACACCTTCAAAGGTGGAAATTAAGATGACACTATATTTATATATGATATATAATATTTTTATGTTTTACTTAAGCTTCTGTATTTTTTATTTATGGCACACCTTCATGGTTTCCATTATGGGTAAACACGATATCTTCATTTAAGGAAGTGTGGACTACCGCCCCCTCAAAGTGATTTGATTTGTTAATACCATATGTGGTACGTATAAAGGATATATTTAGTGATATTATATATGATACCATACTGGAATTAAAATACTATTATGTATCATTATGTTTTAATTCCATTAAATATGAAATAGAAATGGAAGTAGCGTTCATGCGAACGTACGGCTTACCGTCTCCATGAACGGTACATTTCATTTCTTATCTCAAAATGTTATGTACTATTATAAGTACATATATATAATAGATATATATGTAATATATTACATCTAAATTATGGATATCATTCTGGAATTATAACATATATATATATATATATCTCATTTTGTTTTAATTCCATTAATATGACAAAAAATGAAAGTAGCGTTCATGCGTACGTACGGCCTACCATCTCCATGAACGATGCTTTTAATTATTATCTCCAAATGCTATGGAATAGTATAAAATGAATATATACAGGATATATATGATATTTAAAACATAAATACTATTCTGGATATGATGTACCTATAACTACATGGAAAATTATTTTCCAACAAGTTCAATTTTTGACTCATGTACTAAATATCGACAAAGACGTCTAATATGAACTCATATCATTAACCAATTATTATAACATTAAAATATGTGATATGAACTGAATAATAATATTTATAGGAGGTCCTTAAGCAATTATAAATTGACCTTATTCAGTAATATAAAGAAATGAACAAGACAAGTTGGACTTGAGGTAAGGGATCCTACTCCTCTCTTTCTTTTTAAGTAAACTCTTTTATATCATTCCTTTTAAAGCTCATCTTTATTGTTATTGGGATGTTATTTTATATTGGTCTTACTGTAATTTTTATGTTCATATGATGAGAGACCCTATTCCCTCTCATCAATCCATTCTGGAAGTTTTGAGTGGCGCCGTTAGGCTGCCGAATTTTCGTAAGAGATCTATCCTCTCTCTTTCTTTTTAAGTACTCTCCTTTATGTCACTTATTTTAAGATCCTCTTTTTTATGTTGGGGGATGTTCTTTTAAATTCCTATTTCTGTAAACTTTATGTTAATATGATGAGAGACCATATTTGATCTCATCAATCCATTTTTGGAAGTTTTAAGTGGCATCATTAGGCTGCCGAGTTTTCGTAAGGGATTTTTCATCTCACTTTTATTCCCGTGAGATTTATGCTACATTTGCCACAATTTCCTTTGAGTGGTGTATGTATTGCCCATTATTTTACTCATTTTGTAATATACTTTCATTTATGAGTATTTACATCAATGTTTTATTTTCCTTCTTTCATGGGGTGCATGTCTCGAAAGATACCCATGTCGGTAAGGGAACCTTTCACCCTCCTCTTTTTAAAAGCCTTGTTTTGTTATGTCTTTTAATTCACATACTATTATGTTGGGATATGTTCTCCTATATCCTTATTGATTTAAATTTTATGTCCAAGTGATGATATACCCTTTTTATCTCTCATCAACACCTTTTCTGAATTTTGAAGTGACACCGTTAGGCTGTCGATTTTTTGCAAGGGAACTTCGTAACCCAATTTTGATTCTTTGGGATAAACTTGTACTCCTTGAATATGTCGTTCTATGAATATGTGTGAATAACCTCTGATTATTTTACACTTAATATCCACCTATATTTCGTGTATTCATTTGTCACACATAATTATGTAATTGATTTATCCTTAATCCAAGGATACCGTCTTTGTATGAGACTTCATCTCAATCTCCTTTCATTGAGGCATATTTTGTTTTATACACAACTTTCTTTTATATGGTGTATAAACCCCTTTGACTTTTACGTTTATTCAAAAGGAATATTTTTTTATACGAAGTGTTTACTAAACGACAAAAGGGAATGTTTTTTTCATACGTATGCGGCGACAACGACTTCTCCGCCGTCATGACCATTATTTGAGTTTCGACTTCCTCTACAAGAAATACCTTCTTTTTAAAAGAAAAATAAATACCATGTTTTACATTTCTTTTATTTTGGTATTGAAAATGGTTTTCATAATGTTTTTATATCAATGTGTTATATTGATATCTTGTTATTGAAAGGTGGAAATGTTATGTTTCCTTTATGCATGTTTTATGTGATAAGATTATGTTATGGTACTTGGGAATTTTTATGAAGACGGGTGGTTCCGTGATAAACTAAGGGCGGGTGAGCCCGATATATCTCTCCAATGCATTGGGTAATGCGAAGGAGTGAAACGTTAAGGTTTATCTGATGAGATTTAGGGAATATACTGTGGTGGGTATTCCAAATGTAACCAAGAGGGTTACTCCCTACGTAAGAATGTTATGAATGCCTCAAGTTACCTTTTATGTCTTATGATTTCTATGATTTATTCATGATTTTATGAGGTATGTTAAAGTGATTATGTTTTATGGGTAAAGTATGATTTCATTCTTATGTATACATGTACTCATGTTTCCTTTCCATATTTTTATATCCCTTACTGAGCTTTTTATGCTCATCCCAAGTTTTTGAAATGTTTTTCACAGGTCAACGGAAGGGTACATGATATGATGATAGTGTCAAGGAAGTGTCAAGAAATAATCCATGTTTTATTTTAAATATGTTTTCGTTGATGGGAAAAATGAATACTATCTTTTATGTAACCACTTTGTTTAAATGTGGAATGTAATGCAAGTTTTATGATCTAATTCTCTAAAACTCTAAACCTGAAAAGATCATCAATGTGTAATCTTGTAATCACTCAAGATTAAGTAAGGTTTAAGGCTTGGGGCCTTATAAACACCTCCCCAACGCATGATTTTAAACTATATCCATACACCATGTGAAAAATATGAGATTCCACATATGAAAAATACAATATTTCCAAAATCAAAATTCTCATCACTTGACATTAAATTATAGACTTACCCCATAATGTTATAAATTTTGAATGCCTTATATGATAACAATGATATTATCAACCATCCTCTCTAGAGATTACAACCCTCTTTCATCATTGGTCAACTACTAATCCCTATTCTAGAACTATGTGTAGCTTGATTCACAATCCCACAGGATATGCAGCGATTCCCAAATCTCTTATCCTGGGTCCAGCCCCACAACCAACTCATTTTGGGGTGTTTATCACTCAGGTTCATTCTCAATCGTTTCCTACCAATATTCTCATCCATTGTGTTCAAGAATAGGGTAGAGTAGTCCTCAAATCAATTCCCCTTAGAGAAATCCTCTACATCTATTTTCACACATCATGATTCCTTCAATTTGGACCTTGATCATCTCCCTGGTTTGAACCGGACCTCCTAATGAAAATGGTGCTTGTACACACTAGTTCACCTACCGCCCTAGGCATATGCCATGAATAATCTTTGAAGATATTTTTTCATCCCTGTGTTTCAAACAATGTCAATATTTCACCCTCATTTTCACATCCCATCCCTAACCTGTGTGTCCATTAAACCTGTGTTTCAAAAATTTTCAATAGTTCTCACTACCCATCATTCACCCCATTATTCATTCAAAATTATAGAATTCATGTTTTACCTCCATTTATACATTTATTTTCTATAGTAGGAACTTCAACACCATATGTTCCATCCTTCTGTACACTCACATATGGCGACTAAGTATGTTAGCATTACTAGTACTTCCCAAAGTCTGCTTCTTTTCTTTATATTTCATTCTCCCTTGTGATGATTGGAACTTCATTCTTCTCTTTACTTCTCACATAGAGCATGGATCACATGGACTTAGGAGTTAGGAAGGAATTTCCCTAAGATAGGTTGAGATGCACCGAAATCCCTTAAGTGGAACACCACACCCCTCTGGTCTGAACTCTATAACCTTAAATTAGGAGCCAAGGTCCAAGAACCACTTCCTTAAATTTTGTGCAGGTTGCCCCTAGGATGTTTCATGTGGCACTTGTCTTTCTTGGACCTTAATTCACATCAAGTTTCCAAATTTTCATGCCATGAACACACTCTGTTGAGACATGAACCCATTGGTCCAAGTTCTATGACCTTAAACTGGTAGAAATCTTGGTCCAAGAACCACAACCTTAAGTTGTGTGCAATTTTCCTTAGTGACATTTCATGTAACATGGGGACCCCCTTGGCCCCCTCTTCATGATGAGTTTTTTTTCTTTTTCAATTCATAAACATCCTCAAAACACATATTTTCCCTATTATTCAAAGCTATCTGACCTTAAACTGAAGAGACATTGGGTCTAGGAATTATGTCCTTAAACTATGTGAAAATTTCCACCTATGGCCCCCCAATTTGCATCTGGTTTTCCACACCTCTAGCGTTTAGGTGAACTAATACCCCATTCTTCCCAATAGTTTTAAACCCTCACATAACTCTCTCATTATGGTCTAAGAATTATGAAATTAAGATATTTACAACATTTTTCTGACTGAAATAACCTTAAAATACCCTAGGAAAGAGGATCATATGTCAATCGGGTTGAAAACACATTGGGTAAACCTAGTAAAATTTAATACTCCTACCCACAAGGTAATTTTTGTGACTTGGGAAAAATGAGGGTGTAAATGGCAAAAAACCAGTGGGACCCACCATGGACACAAACAAAAACATAGTTGTGCTCACTGAACCCACTTGTTTAGAAAAAAAAATTAGGGCTAAACCTTAACTCCTTCCACTAATCACATTGGTTATCATGTCCTTTACACATTAAATTAAACTGTATTACACATGTATTTCCCATATGATGTTAAAATATGAGACATCATGGTTAAAGCTATGTAACCTTAAACTGCAATAATCTTGTCCTTTCCATATGAAATTAAACTATGAATTCAATTTCCTTTCCACAAGATGTTAAAATGCATTCCATTTGTCCTCTTGTCATGAAATAAAACTACCAAACATATTTATCCCTTGTCTGAGAAGAAATTTTACCCCTTTTGTGTCAGTTATCTACCATAAGATTCAAGTCCTTGGATATATTCCTAACATCCAAGATGATTTTCACCTTTAAAGATGAGTCTGGCCTTTGTTCATACTCATATTCCCACTCGATGTACTCATAAACACAGTGGTGTAATACCATGATTGTTGAACTCTATTCAAACATTCCCTTAATTCATCCACTTTCTTATTGTATTACATGATTTAGATCCCCATCATCTTTCATGTTTGAACATTCCCCCTAATGGTATTGGTGCCTGGCCACACTAGCTCACCTACCATCCTGAGACGACACTTCGATAGACTTATAATGAAATTTTGATAGGTATTGTATTTAAAACTAGGTCAATGGATGAACCTAAAATTTTCATCCCAATCCTTGATTGAACGATAATGGAATTTTTGTTTCGAATATGGTCAACAATCATCCTCTATCATCCTATCACCCATTTATGTTACATATCCTGGGAGTTCCAATTCATACTCTTCATCCCCTTTGTTTGGATAGAATTAAAATCCCCTAACATTACTCCATTTGTGCAGTAGCACACATTAAGACAGAAAGTCGACTGTGTAGAGAATCACACTCTCCAATAAAATATTTACTAGACATGACACTTTTGGTTGTCAATAAATAGTTTATACACTGAGTGTTTGGACCTTGTCTAGAACTCTTATATAAACGAGCCATCTCCTGTATTGCTTATTTACCACAATGAGCAAGACTCATGTGGGACTAGGGATTTATCATTGGTTTTCTCATTAATATGATCGATATGCATAAAAAGAAACACATTTAACAATATATGAAATTTAAAATAGACAAATTCAAAAGTTTGTGGAGGGTCATTGACCACGCATTCGTTGAGTATGTGAAAATTTAAAATTTATAAACCCTACAAACTACTAGTACTGTGGTAAGAAGGGTTTCAAACCACAGAGAAGGACTTATGTTGTGCTAGACCGAATTAAAACTAAAAAAACAAAAAGATAAAATAGAACACTAAAAAAACTGTACGCAAACATTGAAACAAACACTGATAGTGGGTATGAAAATGAAGGTGAAATGGTGAAATTAATGGCTTGAACAGAGAAAAAACAGTAAGGATGATTTTAGTGTCCTTAGGTTGGTTTGAACTGATTAAAAAGATATTCCCCACTTCTGTTTGGTTTAACTCAATTACTCAGTGCATAAAAAAAGGGTTCTAATCCACTGAGTTTTCGCTATAGTGGATCAACACAGCTCGATTAACTTCCTTGAGTCTCGATCTTCCGATCTTGACCCTTGGATAAATATGCTTAAATTGGAGGCGAGATGCATTGACCTTTTCCAATTCTCGGTACTTTGGTCAATGATCCACGGTGAAATGATTCACTACCACACCCGTCGGTTAAGTAATGTGAAATGATACTCAAAATAAACAGAAGAGAAAACCGAGCAATGAAATCGTACTGAGCAATCAAACTATAAACCATAACGGATATATGGATGATCAGTTATCTACAGCCTAATTTCCCTAATCAATTTAACTACAAATTAAAACAGGAAAATAGATAGAAACAAAAAATGAATTAAGAAGCATCTCCTGCGAGATTGCTCCTCTCTCAAGCTTCAGCTCTGATACTGATCTCCTGATCAATGTCTGTCAGCTTCTGTTTTGATGATGATATGGATCGAGGGATCTCTGAATGGAATCATGGATGCTCGCCTCCCTATAATGAAGTTCTGCAATACCCCTCCTATTTTTCTCCCGTGTACTTGTGTCCTGTTTGTCAGCCCAGCCTCGTCACCGAGATGAGTTGCATGTCCTCTTATTTAGAGACGAAAAATAGAAAACTAAACTAACTGGAATCAGATCCACATGGCGCGCTTTCATGTTCACGTCACCAGCTTTTAAGTGAATTCCAAGTGAGTGAAAACAACCCCCTACAACAAACTTGCGAATGTTCTCACGCCTTTCCCACAAAGTTCCCACAATATGCTTGGCACACCCAACTACCCCTGTGCAAAACCACCGAAAAACACATCAGAAATAGAAAAATGTGAATAATATAATTATATATACATACATATTTATATTTACTGTTATATATATTTATTAGAGGTATTAAATATTACTAATATATATATATATATTAGTAACTATTATATTAATGTAATATTAAACATAAATAGTCAACATTATACATATATATAAAATATCTACATACGTGTATTTATTGTTATTACTATTATATGTAATTATGTTTATTAATATGATATACTAATATTAGATATAAAATTATATATAATTATTAACATAACTATAATTATTATTGTATTATAATATATTATGTTATATTATATAATAGAATAAAATAAAAAAAGAAAAGAAAAAGGGGAGTGGGGGATCCGTTTGTGTGGCTTGAAGGGGGAGAGGAGGAGGGTGACGGGGGTTAGGGTGGGGGAGATGACGGTGGGATGCGGCAAGGTGAGGAGGTCCTCAGGCGAGATCGGCCAGTGGCACGGGCTTCGGGTGGCTCTCCGGCGAGCAGGGGGTACGGAAGAGGGTGCGTCGGTGAGGTGAATGTGGTGAGAAGGGGAAAGGCAAGGGCCAAGGTGGAGTCGAGCAGGCGGCTCGGGATCTCGGTGCGTCGGCACAGGATAACCGAGGTGATGCGGTTCGTGGCTTCATCTTGAGATTACGTCTAGATGGAGAGGCCGGCGGGGGTAGCACTTGCGGTGAAGCAGGGCAGGTTTGTGCGTGAGGAGTATGGAGGTCGAGCCACGGCGAGGGTTTGAGGATTTAAAATCTGGTATTTGAATTTGGGTAGTTCGATTCATGTTTTTGATGATCGCTATTACTGCTGATTTGTTTGATGATTTCTGTCTACCGATAATGTGAATCATTCGGGTTCCTATGCAATTTTTGTTGGATTTTTTTTGTTGTGTTTCTTTGAATTCTTGTGCTACTGGTTGTTCAATTTGCTGCGGTGATTTGTGTCTGGAGAAGCTGCTGTGTTGCTGGTGGAAATTTTGCTGCTGTTGGTTTGGTGCGTGAAGGAGCGGTGAAGAGGAGTAGGAAGCAGAGGTGCAATGGGGGTGATAGTGTGCTGCGTGAATCGGTGTGTGAGAGGTGTTGTAATGGAAATAGTGATATAAGAGAGAAGGCATGGGGAAAAAATGTAAATGAAACGGTGAGGCAGGGGAAATGGTCTAACAGTGAGGTGAGTATCGGTGAGGATTTAAGGTATAACAGTGAGGACAGAAGGGAGGTATCAGTGAGAAAAAAATATAACAGTGAGGTGTAAGCTGTATCGGTGATGTAATAAGTATCGGTGAGGATGATGTTGGAAAAGGAAAAATGAAATGGCTGTAACGATGAGGTGGAGTGGAGGTGTATCGGTGAGGTAAAAAAAATAACAGCAAGGTGGAGTGGCAGAGCAGTAATGGTGAGGTGGTGTAACGGTGGACCTAGCCTGGCGGTGAGAAAAAAGCAGCGAGGTATCAGTGAGGATTTGTGTATCAGTGAGGTTTTTCAATTTGGGTAACGGTGAGGTTTTGCGTATTGGTGAGAAAATGTGTATCAGTGAGGAAGGTCACCAATAGCAAGACTACTGATAGAATGGGCTAATTGTGAGGTTGTCACTGGTATGGATTAGACCATGCGACTGCAACACTTGTGAACAAACATAACAAAGAAAATTAAATAAATAAAATAATTTAATGAAAATAAATAAATCAATTAGTAATTTAAATTAAATAGAACTGAATAAAAACTAAAAACAACAAAGTTAAATAATAAAATTAATGAAACTTTATTTAAAAAAATTAATTAATTTGGGTTAAAATTTATAAACATACCTAATTAAAGAACAAATTAAAGTATTTACAATTACTTTCATAAATTAATTAACCAATTAATTAAATAACTAATTAAATTAAAGAATAAAAATATTAATTGAATAAAATTAGATTGTTAAAACTAATTAAATTATTATAAGATTACAAAACCAAAAAGGGTTATTTATTTACAATTTATAGAATAAAGCATTAATTAATTTAATAAATGAATTAATAAACTAACTATAATAAAAATAAAAGAATAAATAAATAAAAGTCTAATTCGCAGGACTAAGTTAATTTACGAATTATTTAAAATGACACTAATGTAAATTAAAACACATGTTTTAAACTAAAAACTAATTATTCTACAAAGCAAGTACAAAAACACAACACTTATCAATTATTTAATAAAAAACAACTTTTTAATATAAAAAAATCAATAGAAAATATAAAAAGGATGTGGAAAAGAGTGTAAAAACATTGTCACATCAAACTCCCCCACACTTAAAGCTTTGTTTGTCCTCAAACAAATACATGCCTTAGACTTTAAAACAGAAATATGATTTTTGAATTTCAACTCAAAAAGTGCATGATTGAACTTTAATATCCAGATGGACAGGACCAAACAATGAGTCATGTTTTTAAAAGGTGTTCAAGAATGTTGTCTTGTCTATCTTCAAATACTCACTTGAAGTCAAGAGCATCAAAAATCCGTACACAGTCAAGAATTTCATTCCTCCTATGTGTAATCATTAACTGTCCTACTTCACCTTCCAATTCAAGTTCTAATTCAAGGAGTGTTGACAGTTTAGATGAAGTGGAACTCAAAACTTAACCAAGTGCACATTCCATTATCACCTTCCCCCAGGTTCCAAAAATTAAAGTCCATTATTTTGATCACTTCATTGATTCAACCAAAATGAAAATTAACCAAGTCAATTTCTCCTTTCTTCATCTGGGTTCAAAATTCCCCTCACCTTAATGAGTTCATGTTTGAAAAGGGCACTTTATTTTAGTCTTTCCCAGCCATATTCCATGTGCAGAGCACTGTGCATAGCACTTATTAAGATTGAAATTAGATTTATTTATTCACAGAAACGCACCCAATTCACCTTGTCTTAGATACTCACCATGGGATCCCATTTTCCCATTTTACTCTAGTTACAAAGGACTAAATTTATAATCATTCAGATTGACAGCCTAAAGTGATTGAATAGTATTTAATAAAAATGTGAGTCCCCTAGGTTTCAGTTAGAACTTCATGTTACACCAAGTCATGATCCTCATTCCAAAAAACCTATCCTGTTATACTCTCATCAACAGTTCCTAAACAGACTGATCCATAGAGACAGTGAACATTTTTACTCAGCAATCATTCATGATTAATAGTTTCTGATTAAGTGCCACTCTCAACATCTAGCAAACACTTATCCACAAAACCAGACATAATTGAAATACCTGTGAACCTCCAATGACCATCATGTGATGAAATAATTTTTAAAATTTTTGAAGGAATTTTGAACCTTTTTTTTTTGAAAAAAAAAATTTGACCATTTTTTTAAACAAACTCAGGTTCAAGGAGGGGGAATTCGACATGACACTAGAATGACCCCTCTCCCCCACACTTAAAACCCAAAATTGTCCCTAATGTTGACTGTCAAGGTGGGAGACTGATTATGTTCACAACAGATGGACATTTCAGCTAAAAAAGGATATGGAGGGGTATCAATGAAGTTCAAAAATTTTCTTTTCCACACAAAAAGTAAAAGAAAACAAAAACAAAAGAAAACAGAAAACAGAAGAATCTGACCCCACCAACCATCACCAGTAATAAGTTCTATTCTATTCCTAAACCGTTCATTCTTGAATCATTGTGAGTAGATAAAATATTGTATCAATTTACTTGAAATAGTAGCATGATTAACAATGACGTGCAATAACAACAACATAATGAAATTGAAAGCAGTGGGTGCAAGCTTGTCAAATCAGCTCAAAATACATTTTCAACTAAGTAGATATTAGCAGCTAACACCCAAGCATAAAGCACAATTTAAGAGTTTCAAAAATTAGAGGGAAGACCCCCACACTTAATTCGTAGCAGCATGCAATAAAAATTTGAAGAATAAAACATTGCAATGTAAAACAATACTCCCCTGAATGTGCCGCTTCTCAAATTTACAAAAGCATCCCTTTGATTTTCATGTACATGAACTCTGGATGCTCCAGTTTGGCACCTACATGATGAAACAAATTAACATTAGTGTTCAAGATTTTTTATTTCAAATAAAAAGCAACCACAGAGTATGAGAGTGGTTGTTTTATACATTAATCCAGAAAAAGTGTTCTCTCACGACAACCTCCTTCCACCATGAATGTTCCAAATGCGGCTACCACTGAATCATTATTCTCTTAGAAAACTAGGACCACCAGACCACTTGCATCATATGATAAGAAAATAAAGACATTATTTTTCACCAATAGAGAGACAAAAAACTGAGGAAGGGTCATTTATTGAAACTAAACATTTAAAGTAGAAAACAAAGTAAACCATGAGTTGCCTCCCATGCAGCGCTAGGTTCAAAGTCCCTTGCCAGACTTTATTCCCCTAAATGTTTCTAACCATGACCATTTAATGAGAAAGAGTTGTCAATGGTGTGCAATTCACAATTGTCGAAAGAATCAAGAGAAGGACTACTCGAGACATTTTCATCTTCAGCACCAATCAGAATTCTCCAAAATTTATCCATATCACTAAGAGGATTCATGCTATCTAGCTCAACTGGGTCTCTGAAAATAAGTTCATTAGCTCTTAAAAAGTTCAATAGTTGTCCATGAAAATCACAGATCAGAGAAAGAATACTTCTAGATCTCCCCCCACACTTAGAGTTTTGCTCAAATCCAAAAATAGAAGAGGAAACATTGAAAAAACCTTTAGTAAGCCCCAAAACAGCATGCAACACTGACAAATCAGAAAAATCCCAGAAGAAGTTATCAAATTTAGCTTTTAACAAATTGTTCTCAATGTCTACAGAGGACTCAAATGATGTGAATCTTTTGAGTTCAGGTTTAAAATCATCACTCACAACATCAAACTGGGCAGGTAAGATGATATCAAGGAAATGCACTTGTTCATAATGGAAATCATCACGTTTTTCAGCAGGGCTCAACCCAGAGCTTCCTCCAGATTCAGGAACTCTTAGATAGTCAACTTCACAAGGGAAACATTCATAAACAGGTTGAGATAGTGTTGGACAAAGCTGAGACTCACTCTCTGGAATGGGTTCCAAAGAAATAATTTGCTCATCAATAGAAGGATGTGGGGAAAGAGCAACAACCATGGAAAAATTTTCAGTGGGTTGGGGAATTAGTATCTCTGTGACCTCAAGTGGAAAATACCCATACTCATCTCTAACCTCAATTTTGTAACATTGATTTGAAGCCCCATCTATCACATCACAAGTAACCTCATATCAGGGCCTTTCAAACACCAAAATTTCCTCCACATCATCTATATCTTGGAGGGTGAGTTTACCTTTGGAGACATTAATGATGGAACCACCAGTATCAAGGAAGGGTCTACCTAAGATGATTGGAACCTTTTCATCACATTCCATATCAAGTATCAGAAAATCAGTGGGCAATGTGAGTTTTCCCACACTTACTAATTAGTCATCCACTCTCCCATAAGGGTGTGTGAGTGACCTATCAGCAAGATGAAGACAAACAGAAGTTGGTTGGATATCCCTAAGACCCAGCTTTTTGAACAAGGAGAAAGGCATAAAATTGATACTCGCTCCTAAGTCACATAGAAAATTCAGTTGCCCACTTCCTCCTATTCGACACTGAATGATAAAGCCACCAGGGTCCTTTTATTTGGGAGGAATATTTTTTTTGGACAATTGCACTACACTCCACATTGAGATCAATTTTATCCAACTTCTTCCAATCATTCTTTCTCTTCAGAAACCTTTTTGTGAATGAAACATATGAAGAGATTTTATCCAAGGCTTATAAGAAAGGCATGTTGGTGGTGAAGCTTCGAATCAGTTTCAAAAATCTCAGGTAATCGGGTTCATCACTTTGCTTCAATATTTTAGGGAAGGGAATGGGAGGGGCATAATGTTTCAGAACAGGTAGGTTATTCACCTTCTCCTCAGACTCCACTTTCTTCTTTGCTTCCTTAATCAGTTCCCACTTCATTTTCTTTGGTTCCTTAGATTTCTCAGGTGTGGTTTGCACAATCTGTTCAGTATGAAACTCGCTTTCCAGATTTCCAGAATTGGGATTTTTGAGATTTTGATTTTCAATTTAAGCTTGAACATTGTTTTCCTCTTGCCTAGGTGGTTCCTTAACTGGTTCCTTAAGTTTATGCCCTGACCTGGTTGTTACTGCCATCACATTTTCTCTTAGATTAGGGGTTGAAGTGCTAAGCAGCTTGCTCTTTTCTTTACCAGCTTTATTCTTATCCATTTGACTCATTTGAAGTTCTAAATTTTGAATCTTAGAATCTGTGTCCTTCTTAAATGAGCTAATCTCACTCAAAACTTGTTGCAGCATCCCCTTTACCTCCCCTTGAGAATTAGAAGATTCAGCCTCATATTGATTCTGGAAAATCTGTTTGGGTTGTGGGTGGAAAGTTGGGGCAATGGGATGCTTGTTTGGGGTAGTGGGCTGCTTTGTGACCCCTTGCTCATCCCATGATAGATTGGGCTGACCTTGATATCCAGAGTGGTATGGATTTGAGAGTTGATCATGGACACCTTGATTCCTAGACCTGTAATCAACAAATTGGTCACTCTCATCACATGAACCAGGGATATCAAAGTTTGGACAATATCTCTGAGTGTGACCAAACATCCCACAATGATAACAATGCTCCCTAGGGACCCTATCATTAACAACAGCTTCTTGAGGATTTGTATCAGCCCTATGGATGACTCTTTTTCTAGTGCACTTGTGCTGAGATTTTTGAGCCAACTTATCAAACAATTTTTTCAGCTCATCAGCAGTGGAATCATAGAAATCACCTCCATGAGATTGATCAACTAAGTTCTAATTGTAGGGGGTGAGGGAATTATAGAAAGTCTCCATGATCAGATAGGGAGCTAATTAATGGTTGGGGCTCTATATAAAAATACCTATGAATCTTTCCCATGCTTCGTGAAAGAGTTCTCCCTCATCCTAGACAAAGCCAGTGATCTTATGCCTAACCTCAATGGTGGTGTTCCTGGGATAGAATTTAGATACAAAGGCACTGCATACCTCTTCCCATGTTTCAAATATTTCCTCATCTAAATTTTGAAACCAAGTCCTAGCCCTCCCTTTTAGACAGAATGGAAACAACCTCAGCCTTAACTCCTCCTCACTAAGATCTCACAGAGGCAACTACTGGACAGAACCATAAAAATCTCTGATAAACTCTAAGGAGTCCTCTGCTGGAAGACCATTAAATGATGGCAGTTGAGAAAGATGAGACTATTTGATCTCATAGCTCCTAGACCTAGGGGAAAATTTGATGCAGGGTGGATTGTTTGACTTAGTAGGAATTTGAAACTCCCTAAGTTTAGGTCTCTCATGGGTAGGAACTAAGGGCTATGGCCCATTGACATTTGGATTTCCAACAATGTTATCCAAATTCTCCATTTCAAGTTTCTTTTGTTTTCTAAGTGAAGAACAGTTCTTGTTGATTTCTTGATTTGGAGTGTCAAGTTCTGACTTTGAATCTCTAGTGTGTATACAGTCCCAACAACAAGCTTTTCTTGAGATTTTTTTTATAGTTTTAAGTTTTGAATTTTTTTTTTGATTTTTTTGTGTTTTTTACTTGGTTGCACAAGCCTTCTCCGGCAACAGCGCCAAAATTTGACCGCGTAGTCGTTGAGTACACACAAATTTAAAATTTATAAACCCTACAAACTACTAGTACTGTTGTAAGAAGGGTGTCGAACCACAGATAAGGACTTATGTTGTGCTAGACCGAATTAAACTAAAACAACAAAAAGATAAAATAGAACACTAGCAAATACTATACGCAAACATTGAAACAAACACTGATAGTGGGTATGAAAATGAAGGTGAAATGGTGAAATTAATGGCTTGAATAGAGAACAAACAGTAATAATGATTTTAGGGTCCTCAGGCTACTTTGAACTGATTAAAAAGATATTCCCCGCTTCTGTTTAGTTTAACTCAATTACTCAGTGCATAAAAAAAGGGTGCTAATCCACCGAGTTGTAACTACAGTGGATCAACACAGATCTATTAACTTCCTTGAGTCTCGATCTTTTGATCTTGACCCTTGGTAAATCTGCTTAAATTGGAGACGAGATGCATTGACCTTTTCCAATTCTCGGTACTTCGGTCAATGATCCACGATGAAATGATTCACTACCACACCTGTCGGTTAAGTAATGTGAAATGATGCTCAAAATAAACAGAAGAGAAAACCGAGAAATGGAATCGTACTGAGCAATCAAACTATAAAACATGAAGGATATATGGATGATCAGTTATCTACAGCCTCATTTCCCTAATCTATTTAACTACACATTAAAATAGGAAAATAGATAGAAACAGAAAATGAATTAAGAAGCATCTCCCACAAGACTTCTCCTCTCTCCAGCTTCAGCTTCGATACTAATCTCCTGATCAATGTCTGTCAGCCTCTGTTTTGATGATGATATGGATCGAGGGATCTTTGAATGGAATCATGGATGCTCTCCTCCCTAGAATGAAGTTCTGCAATGCCCCTCATGTTTTTCTCTCGGGTACTTTTGTCCTGGTTGTGAGCCCATCCTCGTCACCGAGATGAGTTGCGCGTCCTCTTATTTAGAGACGAAAAACAGAAAACTAAACTAACAGGAAGCAGATCCACATGGCGCACTTTCATGTGCACGTCACCAGCTTTTAAGTGAACTCCAAGTGAGTACAAACAACCCCCTACAACAAACTTGTGAATGTTCTCACACCTTTCCCACGAAGTGCCCACAATATTCTTGGCACACCCAACTCCCCCTGTGCAGAACCACCGAAAAACACATCAAAAATAGAAAAATGTGAATACTATAATTATATATACATGCATATTTATATTCACTGTTATATATATTTATTAGAGGTATTAAATATTACTAATATATATATATTAGTAACTATTATATTAGTTTAATATAAAACATAAATAGTCAACATTATACATATATATAAAATATCTACATACGTGTATTTATTGTTATTACTATTATATATAATTATATTTATTAATATGATATACTACTATTATATATAAGCTTATATATAATTATTAATATAAATATAAATATTATTGTATTATAATATATTATGTTATATTATATAATAGAAGAAAATAAAAAAAGAAAAGAAAAAGGGGAGTTGGGGATCCGTTTGTGCGGCTTGAAGGGGGAGAGGAGGAGGGTGACGGGGGTTAGGGTGGGGGAGACGACGGTGGGATGCGGCAAGGTGAGGAGGTCCTCAGGCGAGATCGGCCAGTGGCACGGGCTTCGGGTGGCTCTCCGGCGAGCAGGGGGTACGGAAGAGGGTGCGTCGGTGAGGTGAATGTGGTGAGAAGGGGAAAGGCGAGGGCCAAGGTGGAGTCGAGCAGGCGGGGTGCGTCGGCACAGGATAACCGAGGTGATGCGGTCTACGGCTTCAGCTTGAGATTGTGGCTAGATGGAGAGACCGGCGGGGGTAGCACTTGTGGTGAAGTAGGGCAGGTTTGTGCGTGAGGAGTATGGAGGTCAAGCTGTGGCGAGGGTTTTAGGATTTAAAATCTGGTATTCGAATTTGGGTAATTCGATTAATGTTTTTGATGATCGCTGTTACTGCTGATTTGTTTGATGATTTCTATCTACCGATAATGTGAATCATTCGGGTTGCTATGCAATTGTTGTTGGAATTTTTCTGTTGTGTTTCTTTGAAGTGTTTTGCTACTGGTTGTTCAATTTGCTGCGATGATTTGTGTGTGGAGAAGCTGCTGTGTTGCTGGAGGAAATTTTGCTGCTATTGGTTTGGTGCGTGAATGAGCGGTGAAGAGGAGCAGGATGGAGAGGTGCAATGGGGGTGACAGTGTGCTGCGTGAATCGGTGCGTGAGAGGCGCTGTAATGGAAACAGTGAGATAAGAGAGAAGGCATGGGGAAAAAATGGAAATGAAACGGTGCGGCAGGGGAAATGGTCTAACAGAGAGGTGAGTATTGGTGAGGATTTAAGGTATAACAATGAGGAGGTAAGGGAGGTATCGGTGAGAAAAAATATATAACAGTGGGGTGTAAGCTGTATCGGTGAGGTAATAAGTATCGGTGAGGATGAGGTTGGAAAAGGAAAAAGAAATGGCTATAAGGGTGAGGTGGAGTGGAGGTGTATCGGTGAGGTAAAAAAATAGCAGCGAGGTGGAGTGGAAGAGCAGTAATGGTGAGGTGGTGTAACGGTGGACTTAGCCTGGCGGTGAGAAAAAAGCAGCGAGGTATCAGTGAGGATTTTTGTATCGGTGAGGTTTTGCAAGTTGGGTAACGGTGAGGTTTTGCGTATTGGTGAGAAAATGTGTATCAGTGAGGAAGGTCACCTATAGCAAGGCTACTGATAGAATGAGATAATGGTGAGGTTGTCACCGGTATGGATTGGACCGTGTGACCGCAACACTTGCGAACAAACATAACAAAGAAAATTAAATAAATAAAATAATTTAATGAAAATAAATAAATCAATTAGTAATTTAAATGTAATAGAACTGAATTAAAAACTAAAAACAACAAAGTTAAATAATAAAATTAATGAAACTTTATTTAAACAAATGAATTAATTTGGGTTAAAATTTATAAACATACATAATTAAAGAAAAAATTAAAGTATTTACAATTACTTGCTTAAATTAATTAACCAATTAATTAAATAACTAAATAAATTAAAGAATATAAATATTAAATAAATAAAATTAAAATTTTAAAACTAATTAAATTATTAAAAGACTACAAAACCAAAAAGGGTTATTTATTTACAGTTTAAATAATAAAGCATTAATTAATTAAATAAATGAATTAATAAACTAACTAGAATAAAAATAAAAGAATAAATAAATAAAAGTCTAATTCGCAAGACTAAGTTAATTTAATAATTATTTAAAATGACACTAATGTAAATTAAAACACGTTTTTAAACTAAAAACTAATTATTCTACACAGCAAGTACAAAAACACAACACTAATCAATTATTTAATAAAAAACAACATTTTAATATAAAAAAGTCAATAGAAAATATAAAAAGGATGTGGAAAAGAGTGTAAAAACACTGCCACATCAAACTCCCCCACACTTAAAGCTTTATTTGTCCTCAAACAAATACATGCCTTAGACTTTAAAACAGAAATATGATTTGTGAATTTCAGCTCAAAAAGTGCATGATTGAACTTTAATATCCAGATGGACAAGACCAAACAATCAGTCCTGTTTTTCAAAGGTGTTCAAGAATGTTGTCATGTCTAGCTTCAAATACTCACTAGAAGTCAAGAGCATCACAAATTCATACATGGTCAAGTATGTCATGCCTCCTATGTGTAATCCTTAATTGTCCTACTTCACCTTCCAATTCAAGTTCTAATTCAAGGAGTGTTGACAGGTTAGATGAAGTGGAACTCAAAACTTAACCAAGTGCACCTTCCATTCTCACCTTCCCCCAGGTTCCAAAAATTAAAGTCCATTAATTTGATCACTTCATTGATTCAACCCAAATGAAAATTAACCAATTCAATTGCTACCTTCTTCATATGAGTTCAAAATTCCCCTCACCTTAATGAGTTCATTTTTGACAAGGGCGCTTTATTTTAATCTTTCCCATCCATATTCCATGTGCAGAGCACTATGCATAGCACTTATTAAGATTGAAATTGGCTTTATTTATTCATAGAAATGCTGTAACACCCCAGGTAAATAAAGAATATGACATTTTTATATTTATCCATATTTGTGAATAAAATATTAATGTTACTTTAAAGGGGACTCTATGCTCGATAGCGTATCCAATACGCAACAACGAGTTTCTTGGGAATCTTACGTTGCACTCTAATAATAAAATAATATTATTTTAAATAGTAGTTAACGCCTAGCCGTTGTAATGGCGGGAATGAACGGAACTAACTAAAAAATGATTATATAGGTTTTTCAAATAATTTTACTTTTTACAATAAATGTTAGAGGATTAAAAATGCGAATGAATCCAATTTTAAGCGTAAACATTCTAATATTCTTTAAAAGGTCGATTAACAGCCTTTTGATGGCGAACCTCTTTTAAATCCACTTTTTGAAAATTTTATGTGTTATATTTGACAAAATAAAATTCTTCTTTAGAATCGGGACATCAAAATTTACTTTGTGTAATTTTTTGGTATTTTTCCAAAAAAGTTCAATTTTTAATGAATAGTGAAAAATGTTGTATTTTAATTCAAAACCTCTTTTAAATCTAATTTATTTATATGATTAGATTATCTTTTGAATTGGTTTTAAAGTGAAATTAGAATATATTTTTACCATTTAATACAATAGTGGTCATTGGAATTAATTTCACTTTGAAATTGGACTTAAACTAGTGTCAATCTTTTGATACTTATTGTTTCATAAAAACATGCTATTTGCTCTGACAACGAGAATTAATTATTAAATTAATTAATGAAAATAATATGTTTTGAATTTTGTAAAATAGACATCATTTTTGAATTCGGAATATCAAATATAGCTTAGGGTGAAGTTTTGGTATTTTTCTGAAAAACTTCAATTTTTGATGAATAGTGAAACCACTAAGTAGTACTTATAAAAACTGATTATCCATTTAAATGAAATTTTTCCATCTTTGTGTTTTGAATTTCAAAAATTCGACATACATGGTTTTCATTAAGAAGTAAAATTTGGTTCAATGGGATTAAAATAATTTTTTGGTGAATAGTAACTTATTAAGTTTTTAATCGCGATTAGAGGTAATTAGTGTAGTTTAAGGTAAGAATAATGTTTTAATAAAATGAAATGACCTAGACACATGTCCTACCCTCATTGGATGTGTCATGGCCGACCAATAAAATCCATGGGTCAACTTGGGGACCCCATGGAGACACTTTGGTTTGGAAATGACATAAATAACTTTTTATTTAATGTTAAAGTAAAAATGACACAAACATGAGTTGTTTTACTAAAACAATTTTTACATGGGGTTATTCAAGTCCGATTTTTGACTATAAATAGTCATTGGAAAGAAAAAATGATTTCCTACATCATAGTATTTGTTTTATAATTTTTAGACATTTAATAAATTAAATTATTTACGACATCATGATGATGCAACGATGACCTCATTATTTAACGATTTAAATAAAATGGAAAGATAATGTAACATCTAAAACCTACACATGTCCAAAACCTATTGGATGGGTTGATTTCGAACCCTTATCACCTTATCCTAGAAACACATCAATTTGGTAGCATTAAAATCCGAAACTCATTCTAAAATAAAGTAATATTTCTTTAGTTTCCAAGAGTGCCCCTCCCCTCCTCTTATAAAAGGCCCCCAACTCTACCTCCTTACCCACACTTCCAAAGACTTTGGCTCGGCCAAACCCTGCCCATTTTGTCTCTCCAAATCCCTCTCTTACTCCTTGAAGCCTCACTTTGGGCAGAAGTCTTCCCAAGTAAGCCTTTGAGCTCAAACCAAAGGGAGTTACCCGATTTTAAGGTAATGTCTTCACTTGTGTTCTTTTGTTTTATTTTGCTTCTCCAACCCCCTAAACTCTTTTTATTCATTTCTTTTGTAACAACTCCAGTATCTTCAATATACTATGATGTTTTTATAAGAAGGATTCTAGCTACATTTACACACACCTACATCTAATGGTTAAAGAACATACTGTTTCCGTGGATGGCGAATTTCTGCCTCTCGAAACGATGATTGTTCAACATTCTTTTAACACCTTCAAAGGTGGACATTAAGATGACACTATATTTATATATGATATATAATATTTTTATGTTTTACTTAAGCTTCTGTATTTTTCATTTATGACACACCTTCATGGTTTCCATTATGGATAAACGCAATATCTTCATTTAAGGAAGTGCGGACTACCGCCCCCTCAAAGTGATTTGATTCGTTAATACCATATGTGGTATGTATAAAGGATATATTGAATGATATTATATATGATACCATACTGTAATTAAAATACTATTATGTATCATTATGTTTTAATTACATTAAATATGAAATAGAAATGGAAGTAGCGTTTATGCGTACGTACAGCTTACCGTCTCCATGAACGGTACATTTCATTTCTTATCTAAAAATGTTATGTACTATTATAAGTACATATATATAATGGATATATATGTAATATATTACATATAAATTATGGATATCATTCTGGAATTATAACATATATATATATATCTCATTTTGTTTTAATTCCATTAATATGATAAAAAATTAAAGTAGCGTTCATGCGTACGTACGGCCTACCGTCTCCATGAACGGTGCTTTTAATTATTATCTCCAAATGCTATAGAATAGTATAAAATGAATATATAAAGTATATATGTGATATTTAAAACATCAATACTATTATGGATATGATGTACCTATAACTACATGGAAAATTATTTTCCAACAAGTTCAATTTTTGACCCATGTACCAAACATCGACAAAGACGTCTGATATGAACTCATATTATTAAACAATTATTATAACATTAAAATATGTGATATGAAATGAATAATAATCTTTATAGGAGGTCCTTAAGCAATTATAAATTGACCAAAGTTTATTATTCAGGAATATAAAGAAACGAACAAGACAAGTTGGACTTGAGGTAAGGGATCCTACTCTCTTTCTTTTTAAGTACACTCTTTTATATCATTCCTTTTAAAGATCATCTTTCTTGTTATTGGGATGTTCTTTTATATTGGTATTAATGTAATTTTTATGTTCATATGATGAGAGACCCTATTCTCTCTCATCAATCCATTTTGGAAATTTTGAGTGGCGCCGTTAGGCTGCCGAATTTTCGTAAGAGATCTATCATCTCTCTTTCTTTTTAAGTACTCTCCTTTATGTAACTTATTTTAAGATCCTCTTTGTTATGTTGGGGGATGTTATTTTATATTCCTCTTTCTTTAAACTTTATGTTAATATTATGAGAGACCCTATTTGATCTCATCAATACATTTTTGGAAGTTTTAAGTGGCGCCGTTAGGCTGCCGAATTTTCATAAGGGATTTTTCATCTCACTTTTATTCTCGTGAGGTTTATGCTACATTTTCCACAATTTCCTTTGAGTGGTGTATGTACTGCCCATTATTTTACTCATTGTGTAATATACTTTCATTTATGAGTATTTACATCAATGTTGTATTTTCCTTCTTTCACAGGGTGCATGTCTCGAAAGATACCCATATCGGTAAGGGAACCTTTCACCCTCCTCTTTTTAAAAGACTTATTTTGTTACGTCTTTTAATTTACATAATATTATGTTGGGATATGTTCTCCTATATCATTATTCATTTAAATTTTATGTCCAAGTGATGAGATACCCTTTTTATCTCTCATCAACTCCTTTTCTGAATTTTGAAGTGACGCTGTTAGGCTGTTGAATTTTTGCAAGGGAACTTCGTAACCCAATTTTGATTCTTTGGGATAAACTTGTACTCCTTGAATATGTCGTTCTATGAATATGTGTGAATAACCTTTGATTGTTTTACACTTAATATCTACCTATATTTCGTGTATTCATTTGTCACACATAATTATGTAATTGATTTATCCTTAATCCAAGGATACCGTCTTTGTATGGGACTTCCTCTCAATCTCCTTTCATTGAGGAATATTTTGTTTTATAAACAACTTTCTTTTATATGGCATATAAACTCCTTTGAATTTTACGTTTATTCAAAAGGAATATTTTTTTATACGAAGTGTTTACTAAACGACAAAAGGGAATGTTTTTTTCATACGTATGCGGCGACAACGACTTCTTCGCCGCCGTGACCATTATTTGAGTTTCGACTTCCTCTACAAGGCATACCTTCTTTTTAAAAGAAAAATAAATACTATGTTTTACATTTCTTTTATTTTGGTATTGAAAATGGTTTTCATAATGTTTTTATATCAATGTGTTGTATTGATATCTTGTTATTGAAAGGTGGAAATGTTATGTTTCCTTTATGCATGTTTTATGTGATAAGATTATGTTATTGTACTTGGTAATTGTTATGAAGACGGGTGGTTCCATGATATACTAAGGGCGGGTGAGCCCGATATAGCTCTCCAATTCATTGGGTAACGCGAATGAGTGAAACGTTAAGGTTTCTCCGAATAGATTTAGGGAATATACTGTGGTGGGTATTCCAAACGTAACCAAGAGGGTTACTCCCTACGTAAGAATGTTATGAATGCATCAAGTTACCTTTTATGTCTTATGATTTCTATGATTTATTCATTATTTTATGAGTTATGTTAAAGTGCTTATGTTTTATGGGTAAATTATGATTTCATTCTTATGTATACATGTACTCATGTTTCCTTTCCATATTTTTATATCCCTTACTGAGATTTTTATGCTCATCCCAAGTTTTTGAAATGTTTTTCAGAGGTCAAGGGAAGGGTACATGATATGATGATAGTGTCAAGGAAGTGTCAAGAAAGAATCCATGTTTTATTTTAAAGATGTTTTCGTTGATGGGAAAAATGAATACTATCTTTTATGTAACCACTTTGTTTAAATGTGGAATTTAATGAAAGTTTGATGATCTAATTCTCTAAAACTCTAAACCTGAAAAGATCCTTGATGTGTAATCTTGTAATAACTCAAGATTAAGTAAGGTTTAACGCTGGGGCCTTATAGTTGGTATTAGAGGTCGGTTTAGATAACTTTAGAGGTTAGGTTATTCTCTAAGCATAAGTGACATTACCATAATGGTTAGGATTTCAAAAAGAGTCCTAGTTTTAGATAAAGTGAATGAGTAAGTATACTTAGTGTTTACCTTCCTCATTAGTGCATGATGGTTTTGTTGATATACTTACACTGACATTTCTGTTTTTAGTGAATGGATGGATCTAGCAGGCACCAAAGAGACAACAGCTTTGAAGGAAACTATGGTGGTTCTCTGATTAAGATGCTAGATAAAATGGGGGATTCAATGAGGAAACTCGTGGTTATTCTAAACCAACTATCAAGGAGTCATGATCAACCACTTGAACCTTGGTATGATCTATAATGCATCATGTACGAGATGACCGATCGATGTGGCAGTTCAGGTAATAATTATAAAGGTAACAATTAGGGTTTATATGATCCTTACTTTTGAGGTAATTATGGGTTATTATATGTTATGATGGAAAATGAAAGGCATGAGATAAACTTGTGGTTAAAAAATGTTATGATCATTTTTGAAGATTTTATCTCGTTTTGGGGAATGTTTTAAGAATTATATAGTTTTGGAAAAAGGACAAAACGCAGACCGTGTGACAACCCGTCGCGTTGGACAAAGCTGCGAGAATCGAACCCACAACCAAAGTGCGACTGATATTTATCGCCTATCACTGGACTATGTGAAGTCCCTGGTTAGTTTGACTAATTATTTTTAGTTAGATGATTTTAGGAATCAAGAGTAAGTTTATTTTAGGTTATCTATGGAAATGATTAACCTATCATCGAGGATATGTGATTAGGTTAATTACTTTTCAATATGAGAATTTAAGAGCAACTGATGTTATTTGGAGATAAAAGTTAATTTGTACCTTGCAAGACTATGCGACTAAATCTTTCAAATATTTGGGTTTCTATATTATTTTGGTTTACTTTGAAGAATTTTGTGGACAAATTGTTTATCAAATGATCCTCATTGAACTTTGGGTTTTGTTGGACAAATTTTGGAGATTAAGAATAGATTTTCTTTTTATAAAGGGTTATCCTTTTCTGGATTATCTGATCTTGTACTAACCTTTTTGGTTTTGGTTTTGGTTAAAGTCTAAAGACATGGGAAGTATATAGTTCTCTTTTTTGGGTTAGGTGATTCTATAGAAGTTGATTATAGTGAACAAGTCTTCCTAAATACTCATCTTTTGGAGGAAATATGAGTTGTGTAAGAAATCTAATAAAAGTTGAAATTCAACATGATAAGTAATTATGTTTCCTTATGAATAAATTCCTCAATAAAAAAAACAAAAATTTTGTCTATTAACTTTTCCTACTGGGGAATCAAATATTGTTTAACCCATCACAAGTTTGTGACTTTCTTATGGTTAACTTTCTCCTAGAAATGTTTACTATCACTCTCCATCAAAACATGACCCTTTGTTTTCTCCTCTATATCCATATTTTCATATTTGGAATCCTAGTGTGGGTTAACTCGGGTGACATTTGTACTTATCTACCATTCTTTTAAAGTGATTGTTTTACCAACTCCTGTTCCGATGTGGGACTTTCAAGGATGTTTCTGAGCCCAATTTTGAAATTGCGAGGACGCAATTCCCAAAAGGGGGGAAGAATGTAACACCCCAGGTAAATAAAGAATATGAAATTTTTATATTTATCCATATTTGTGAATAAAATATTAATGTTACTTTAAAGGGGACGCTATGCTCGATAGCGTACCCAATACGCAACAATGAGTTTCTTGGGAATCTTACGTTGCACTCTAATAATAAAATAATATTATTTTAAATAGTAGTTAACGCCTAGCCGTTGTAATTGCGGGAATGAATGGAACTAACTACAAAATGATTATATATGTTTGTCAAATATTTTTACTTTTTACAATAAATGTTAGAGGATTAAAAATGCGAATGAATCCAATTTTAAGCGTAAACATTCTAATATTCTTTAAAAGGTCGATTAACAGCCTTTTGATGGCGAACCTATTTTAAATCCACTTTTGACAATTTTATGTGTTATATTTGACAAAATAAAATTCTTCTTTAGAATCGGGACATCAAAATTTACTTTGTGTAAATTTTTGGTAATTTTCCAAAAAAGTTCAATTTTTAATGAATAGTGAAAAATGTTGTATTTTAATTCAAAAACTTTTTTTAATCTAATTTATTTATATGATTATATTATCTTTTGAATTGGTTTTAAAGTGAAATTATAATATATTTTTACCATTTAATACAATATTGGTAGTTGGAATTAATTTCACTTTGAAATTGGACTTAAACTAGTGTCAATCTTTTGATATTTATTGTTTCATAAAAACACGCTATTTGCTCTGACAGCGGGAATTAATTATTAAATTAATTAAGGAAACTAATATGTTTTGAATTTTGTAAAATAGACATCATTTTTGAATTTGGAATATCATATATAGCTTAGGGTGAAGTTTTGGTATTTTTCTGAAAAACTTGAATTTTTGATGAATAGTGAAACCACTAAGTGGTACTTATAAAAACTGATTTTCCATTTAAATGAAATTTTTCCATCTTTGTGTTTTGAATTTCAAAAATCCAACATACATGGTTGTCATTAAGAAGTAAAATGTGGTTCAATGGGATTAAAATTTTTTTTTGGTGAATAGTAACTTATTAAGTTTTTAATCGCGATTAGAGGTAATTAGTGTAGTTTAAGGTAAGAATAATGCTTTAATAAAATGAAATGACCTAGAAACATGTCCTACCCTCATTGGATGTGTCATGTCCGAACAAGAAAATCCATGGGTCAACTTGGGGACCCCATGGAGACACTTTGGTTGGGAAATGACATAAATAACTTTTTATTTAATGTTAAAGTAAAAATGACACAAACATGAGTTGTTTTACTAAAACAATTTTTACATGGGGTTATTCAAGTCAGAGTTTTGACTATAAATAGTCATTGGAAAGCTAAAAATATTTCGCACATCATAGTATTTGTTTTATAATTTTTAGACATTTAATAAATTAAATTATTTATGACATCATGATGACGCAGCGATGACCTCATTATTTAACGATTTAAATAAAATGGAAAGATAATGTAACATCTAAAACCTACACATGTCCAAAACCTATTAGATGGGTGGATTTAGAACCCTTATCACCTTATCCTTGAAACACATCAATTTGGGACCATTAAAATCTGAAACGCATTCTAAAATAAAGTAATATTTCTTTACTTTCCAAGAGTGCCCCTCCCCTCCTCTTATAAAAGGCCCCCACCTCTACCTCTTTACCCACACTTCCAAAGCCTTTGGCTCGGCCAAAACCTGCCCATTTTGTCTCTCCACATCCCTATATTACTCCTTGAAGCCTCACTTTGGGCAGAATTCTTCCCAAGGAATCCTTTGAGCTCAAACCAAAGGGAGTTACCCGATTTTAAGGTAATGTCTTCACTTGTGTTCTTTTGTTTTATTTTGCTTCTCCAACCCCCTAAACTCTTTTTATTCATTTATTTTGTAACAAATAAAGTATCTCAAATATACTAGGATGTTGTTATAAGAAGGATTCGAGCTACATTTATACACACCTACATCTAATGGTTAAAGAACATACTGTTTCCGTGGATGGTGAATTTCTGCCTCCCGAAACGATGATTGTTCAACATTATTTTAACACCTTAAAAGGTGGAAATTAAGATGAAAATATATTTATATATGATATATAATATGTTTATGTTTTAATTAAGCTTCTGTATTTTTAATTTATGTCACACCTTCATGGTTTCCATTATGGGTAAATGCGATATCTTCATTTAAGGAAGTGCGGACTACCACCCCCTCAAAGTGATTTGATTCGTTAATACCATATGTGGTACGTATAAAGGATATATTTAATGATATTATATATGATACCATAATGGAATTAAAATACTATTATGTATCATTATGTTTTAATTCCATTAAATATGAAATAGAAATGGAAGTAGCGTTCATGCGTACGTATGACTTACCGTCTCCATGAACGATACATTTCATTTCTTATCTCAAAATGTTATGTACTATTATAAGTACATATATATAATGGATATATATTGAATATATTACATCTAAATTATGGATATAATTCTGGAATTATAACATATATATATATATATATATATCTCATTTTGTTTTAATTCCATTAATATGACAAAAAAATGAAAGTAGCGTTCATGCGTACGTACGACCTACCATCTCCATGAACGGTGCTTTTAATTATTATCTCCAAATGCTATGGAATAGTATAAAATGGATATATACAGGATATATATGATATTTAAAACATCAATACTATTCTGGATATGATGTACCTATAACTACATGGGAAATTATTTTCCAACAAGTTCAATTTTTGACTCATGTACCAAACATCGACAAAGACGTCTGATATGAACTCATATTATTAACCAATTATTATAATAATAAAATATGTTATATGAAATGAATAATAATATTTATAGGAGGTCCTTAATAAATTATAAATTGACCAAAGTTTATTATTCAGGAATATAAAGAAACGAACAAGACAAGTTGGACTTGAGGTAAGGGATCCTACTCCTCTCTTTCTTTTTTAGTTCACTCTTTTATATCATTCCTTTTAAAGCTCATCTTTCTTGTTATTGGGATTTTCTTTTATATTGGTCTTACTGTAATTTTTATGTTCATATAATTAGATACCCTATTCTCTCTCATCAATCCATTTTGGATGTTTTGAGTGGCGCCGTTAGGCTGCCGAATTTTCGTAAGAGATCTATCCTCTCTCTTTCTTTTTAAGTACTCTCCTTTATGTCACTTATTTTAAGCTCCTCTTTGTTATGTTGGGGGATGTTATTTTATATTACTATTTATGTAAACATTATGTTAATATGATGAGAGACCCTATTTGATCTCATCAATTCATTTTTGGAAGTTTTAAGTGGCGTCGTTAGGCTGCCGAGTTTTTGTAAGGGATTTTTCATCTCACTTTTATTCCCGTGAGATTTACGCTACATTTTCCACAATTTCCTTTGAGTGGTGTATGTACTGCCCATTATTTTACTCATTGTGTAATATAATTTCATTTATGAGTATTTACATCAATGTTGTATTTTCTTTCTTTCACGGGGTTCATGTCTCGAAAGATACCCATGTCGGTAAGGGAACCTTTCACCCTCCTCTTTTTAAAAGACTTCTTTTGTTAGGTCTTTTAATTCACATAATATTATGTTGGGATATATTCTCCTATATCCTTATTGATTTAAATTTTGTGTCCAAGTGATGAGATATCCTTTTTATCTCTCATCAAATCCTTTTCTGAATTTTGAAGTGACGCCGTTAGGCTGTCGAATTTTTGCAAGGGAACTTCGTAACCCAATTTTGATTCTTTGGGATAAACTTGTACTCCGTGAATATGCCGTTCTATGAATATGTGTGAATAAACTCTGATTTTTTTACACTTAATATCCACCTATATTTCATGTATTCATTTGTCACACATAATTATGTAATTGACTTATCCTTAATCCAAGGATACCGTCTTTGTATGGGACTTCGTCTCAATCTCCTTTCATTGAGGCATATTTTGTTTTATACACAACTTTATTTTATATGGTGTATAAACCCCTTTGACTTTTTCGTTTATTCAAAAGGAATCTTTTTTTATACGAAGTGTTTACTAAACGACAAAAGGGAATGTTTTTTTCATACGTATGCGACGACAACAACTTCTCCGCCGCTGTGACCATTATTTGAGTTTCAGCTTCCTCTACAAGCCATACCTTCTTTTTAAAAGAAAAACAAATACCATGTTTTACATTTATTTTATTTTGGTATTGAAAATGGTTTTCATAATGTTTTTATATCAATGTGTTGTATTGATATCTTGTTATTGAAAGGTGGAAATGTTATGTTTCCTTTATGCATGTTTTATGTGATAAGATTATGTTACGGTACTTGGGATTTTTTATGAAGATGAGTGGTTCCGTGATAAAATAAGGGCGGGTGAGCTCGATATATCTCTCCAATGCATTGGGTAACACGAAGGAGTGAAACATTAAGGTTTCTCCGAAGAGATTTAGGGAATATACTGTGGTGGGTATTCCAAACGTAACCAAGAGGGTTACTCCCTACGTAAGAATGTTATGAATGCCTCAAGTTACCTTTTATGTCTTATGATTTCTATGATTTATTCATGATTTTATGAGGTATGTTAAAGTGCTTATGTTTTATGGGTAAAGTATGATTTCATTATTATGTATACATGTACTCATGTTTCCTTTCCATATTTTTATATCCCTTACTGAGCTTTTTATGCTCATCCCAAGTTTTTGAAATGTTTTTCACAGGTCAAGGGAAGGGTACATGATATGATGATAGTGTCAAGGAAGTGTCAAGAAAGAATCCATGTTTTATTTTAAAGATGTTATCGTTGATGGGACAAATGAATACTATCTTTTATGTAACCACTTTGTTTAATTGTGGAATGTAATGCAAGTTTTATGATCTAATTCTCTAAAACTCTAAACCTAAAAATATCCTCAATGTGTAATCTTGTAATAAATCAAGATTAAGTAAGGTTTAAGGCTGGGGCCTTATAAATGCACCCAATGCACCTTGTCTCAGATACTCACCGTGGGATCCCATTTTCCCATTTTACTCCAGTTACAAAGGACTTAATTAGTAATCATTCGGATTGACTTCCTAAAGTGATTGAATAGTATTTAATAAAAATGTGAGTACCCTAGGTTCCAGTTAGAATTTCATGTTACACCAAGTCATGATCCTCATTCCACAAAACCTGTCCTGTCATACTCTCATCCTTAGTTCCTAAACAGACTGATCCATAGAGACAGTGAACAGTTTCACTCAGCAATCATTCATGATTAACAGTTTCTGAGCAAGTGCCACTCTCAACATCCAGCAAACACTTATCCACTAAACCATACATAATTGAAATACCAGTGAACCTTTAATGACCATCATGTGATGAAAGAATGTTGAAATTTTTTTAAGGAATTTTGAACCATTTTTTTTTAAAAAAAATTGACCATTTTTTTTAACAAACTCAGGTTGAAGAAGGGGGAATTCGACATGACACTAGAATGACCCCTCTCCCCCACACTTAAAACCCAACATTGTCCCCAATACTGACTGTAAAGGTGGGAGATAGATTATGTTCACAATAGATGGGCATTTCAGCTGAAAAAGGATATGGAGGGGTATCAATGAAGTTCAAAAATTTTCTTTGCCACACAAAAAGTAAAAGAAAACAAAAACAAAAGAAAACAGAATACAGAAGAATCCGACCCCACCAACCATCACCAACAATAAGTTCTATTATATTCCTAAACTGTTCATGCTTGAATCATTGTGAGCAGATAAAATATTGTATCAATTTACTTGAAATAGTAGCATGATTAATAGTGACGTGCAGTAGCAACAACATAATGAAATTGAAAGCAGTGGGTGCAAGCATGTCAAATCAGCTCAAAATAAATTTTCAACTAAGTAGATATTAGCAGCTAACACCCAATCATAAAGAACAATTTAAGAGTTTCAAAAATTAGTGGGAAGACCCCTACACTTAATTCACATTATCATGCAATAAAAATGTGAATAATAAAACATTGCAACGTAAAACAATACTCCCCTGAATGTGAAGCTTCTCAAATTTAAAAAAGTCTCCCTTTGATTTCCATGTGCATGAACTCTGGCTGCTCCAGTTTGGAACCTAAATGATGAAACAAATAAACATTAGTGTTCAAGATTTTAAGTTAAAATGAAACCACAGAGTATGAGAGTGGGAGTTTTATCCATTAATCCAGAAAAAAGTGTTCTCTTACGAGAACCTCCTTCCACCATGAATGTTCCAAATGCGGCTACCACTGAAACATGATTCTCTTAGCAAACCAGGACCACAAGACCACTTGCATCATATGATAAGAAAATGCAGACATTATTGTTCACCAACAAAGAGACAAACAACTGAGCAAGGATCTTTTATTGAAACTAAACATTTAAAGCAGAAAACAAAATAAACCATGGGTTGCCTCCCATGCAGTGCTAGGTTTAAAGTCCCTAGCCAGATCTTATTCCCCTAAATGTTTCTAACCATGATCATTTAACGGGAAATAGTTGTCAATGGTGTGCACTTCACAATTGTCTAAGGAATCAAGAGAAGGACTACTCGAGACATTTTCATCTTCAGCACCAATCGTAATTCTCCAAAATTTATACATATCACTAAGAGGATTCATTCTATCTAGCTCAACTGGGTCTCTAAAAAGAAGTTCATTAGCTCTTAAAAAGTTCAACAATTGCCCATGAAAATCACTGATCAGAGCAAGAATACTTCCAGAGCTCCCACCACACTTAGAGTTTTGCTCAAACCCAAAAATAGAAGAGGAAACATTGAAAAAACCTTCAGTAAGCCCCAAAACAGCATGCGACACTAACAAATCAGAAAAATCCCCGAAGAATTTATCAAATTCAACTTTTAACAAATTGTTCTCAATGTCCAAAAAGGACTCAAATGATGTGAATATTTCGAGTTCAGGTTTGAAATCATCCCTCACAACATCAAACTAGGCATGTAAGATGATATCAAGGAAATGCACTTGTTCATAATGGAAATCATTAAGTTTTTCAGCAGGGCTCATCCTAGAGATTTCTCCAGCTTCAGGAACTCTTAGACAGTCAACTTCACAAGGGAAACTTTCATAAACAGGTTGAGATAGTGTAAGAAAAAGTTGAGACTCACTCTTCAGAATGGGTTCCAAAGAAAGAATTTTCTCATCAACAGAAGGATGTGGGGAAAGTGCAATAGCCAGGGAAAAATTTTCAGTGGGTTGGGGAATTAATATCTCTTTGACCTCAAGTGGGAAAGACCCATACTCAGCTCTAATATCAATTTTGTAACATTTATTTGCATCCACATCTATCACATCACAAGTAACCTCATGTCAGGGCATTTCAAACACCAAAATTTCCTCCACATCATCTACAGCTTGGAGGGTGAGTTTACCTTTGGAGACATCAACGATGACACCACCAGTAGCAAGGAAGGGTCTGCCTAAGATGATTGGAAACTTTTCATCACATTCCATATCAAAGATCAGGAAATCAGTGGGCAATGTGAGTTTTCCCACACTTACTAATAATTTATCCACTCTCCCATAAGGGTGTGTGAGTGACTTATCACCAAGATGAAGACAAACAAAAGTTGGTTGGATATCCCTAAGACCCAACTTTTTGAATAAGAAGAGAGGCATAAGATTGATACTCACTCCTAAGTCACACAGACAATTTAGTTTCCCACTTCCTCCTATTCGACACTGAATGATAAATCCACCAGGGTCCTTTAATTTGGGAGGAATATATTTTTGGACAATTTCACTACACTCCGCATTGAGATCAATTTTATCCAACTTCTTCCAATCATTCTTGTTCTTTAGAAACCTTTTTTTGAATGAAAAATATGAAGGGATTTTATCCAAGGCTTCTAAGAAAGGCATGTTGATGGTGAAGCTTAGAATCAGTTTCAAAAATCTCAGGTAATCGGGTTCATCACTTTGCTTCACTCTTTCATGGAAGGGAATGGGAGGGGCATAATGTTTCAGAACAGGTAGGTTATTCACCTTCTCCTCAGACCCCACTTTCTTCTTCGCTTCCTTAATCAGTTCCCACTTCATTTTCTTTGGTTACTTAGCTTTCTCAAGTGTGGGTTTCACAATCTGTTCAGTATGAAACTCGCTTTATAGATTTCTAGAATTGGGATTTTCGAGATTTTCATTTTCAATTTCAGCTTGAACATTGTTTTCCTCTTTCCTAGGTGGTTCCTTAACTGGTTCTTAAAGTTTAATCCCTGACCTGGTTGTTACTGCCATCCCATTTTTTCTTAGATTGGGGGTTGAAGTGCTAGCCAGCTTTCTCTTTTCCTTACCATCTTGATTCTTAGACATTTGACTCATTTGAAGTTCTAAATTTTGAATCATAGAATCTGTGTCCTTCTTAAATGAGCTGATCTCACTCAACACTTGTTGCAACATCCCCTTTACCTCCCCTTGATAGTTATAAGATTCAGCCTCATATTGATTCTGGAAAATCTGTTTGGGATGTGGGTGGAAAGTTGGGGCAATGGGATGCTTGTTTGGGGCAATGGGCTGCTTTGTGACCCCTTTCTCATCCCATGATAGATTGGGCTGACCTTGATATCCAGAGTGGTATGGATTTGAGAGTTGAGCATGGAAACCTTGATTCCTAGACCCATAATCAAAAAAATGGGCACTCTCATCACATGAACCAGGGAGATCAAAGTTTTGACAATATCTCTGAGTGTGACCAAACATCCCACAGTGATAAAACTGCTCCCTAGGGACCCTATCATTAACAACAGCTGCTTGAGGATTTGTATCAGCCCTATGGATGACTCTTTTACTAGTGCACTTGTGCTGAGATTTTTGAGCCAACTTATCAAACAATTGTTTCAGCTCGTCAACAGTGGAATCAGAGAAATCACCTCCACAAGATTGATCAACTAAGTTCTAATTGTAGGGGGTGAGGGCATTATAGAAAGTCTCCATGAGCAGATGGGGAGCTAATCGATGGTTGAGGCTCTGTTTAAGAAGACCTCTGAATCTTTCCCATGCTTCGTGAAAGAGTTCTCCCTCATCCTGGGCAAAGTCAATGATCTTATGCCTAACCTCAATGGTGGTGTTCCTAGGATAGAATTTAGATACAAAGGCATTGCACACCTCTTCCCATGTTTCAAATATTTCCTCATCTAAATTTTGAAACCAAGTCCTAGCCGTCCACTTTAGATAGAATGGAAACAACCTCAGCCTCAACTCCTCCTCACTAAGATCTCGCAGAGGCAACTGCTGGACATAACCATAAAAACCTTTGATAAACTCTAAGGAGTCCTCTGCTGGAAGACCATTAAATGATGACAGTTGTGAAAGATGAGACTGTTTGATCTCATAGCTCCTAGACCTATGGGACAATTTGATACAGGATGGATTGTTTGACACAGTAGGAATTTGAAACTCCCTAAGTTTAGGTCTCTCACGGGCATGAACTAAGGGTTGTGGCCCATTGACATTTTGATTTCCAGCAATGTTATCCAAATTCTCCATTTCAAGTTTCTTTTGTTTTCTATGTGCAGAACAGTTCTTGGTGATTTCTTGATTTGGAGTGTTAAGTTCTGACTTTGAATCTCTAGTGTGCATACCATCCCAACAACAAGCCTTTCTTGAGATTTTTTTACATTTTTAAGTTTTGTATTTTTTTTTGATTTTTTTTGTGTTTTTTTACTTGGTTGCACGTGCCTTCCCCGAAAACGGCGCCAAAATTTGACCGTGCAGTTGTTGAGTACGCGCAAATTTAAAATTTATAAACCCTACAAACTACCAGTACTGTGGTAAGAAGGGTGTCGAACCACAGAGAAGGACTTATGTTGTCTTAGACCGAATTAAAACTAAAACAACAAAAAGATAAAATAGAACACTAACCAAAACTGTACGCAAACATTGAAACAAACACTGATAGTGGGTATGAAAATTAAGGTGAAATGGTGAAATTAATGTCTTGAATAGCGAACAAACAGTAATGATGATTTTAGGGTCCTCAGGCTGCTTTGAACTGATTAAAAAGATATTCCCCGCTAATTTTTAGTTTAACTCAATTACTTAGTACATAAAAAAGGGTCCTAATCCACTGATTTGTCACTATAGTGGATCAACACAGCTCGATTAACTTCCTTGAGTCTCGATCTTTCGATCTTGACCCTTGGATAAATCTGCTTAAATTGGAGACAAGATGCATTGACCTTTTCCAATTATTGGTACTTCGGTCAATGATCCATTATGAAATGATTCACCACCACACCCGTCGGTTAAGTAATGTGAAATGATACTCAAAATAAACAGAAGAGAAAACCGAGCAATGGAATCGCACTGAGCAATCAAACTATAAAACGTGACGGATATATGGATGATCAGTTGTATACAGCCTGATTTCCCTAATCTATTTAACTACACATTAAAACAAGAAAATAGATAGAAATAGAAAATGAATTAAGAAGAAACTCCCGCGAGATTGCTCCTCTATCCAACTTCAGCTCCGATAATGATCTCCTGCTCAATGTCTGTCAGCCTCTATTTTGATTATGAGATGGATCAAGGGATCTCTGAATGGAATCATGGATGCTCGCCTCCCTAGAATGAAGTTCTGCAATGCCCCTCCTGTTTGTCTCCCGGGTACTTTTGTCCTGGTTGTTAGCCCAGTCTCATCACCGAGATGAGTTGCACTTCCTCTTATTTAGAGATAAAAAACAAAAACTAAACTAACAAGAAGCAGATCCATGTGGCGCGCTTTCATGTGCACGCCACCAACTTTTAAGTGAACTTCAAGTGAGTGAAAACAACCCCCTGCAACAAACTTGCGAATGTTCTCATGCCTTTCCCACGAAGTGCCCACAATATTCTTGGCACACCCAACTCCCCCTGTGCAGAACCACCGAAAAACACATCAGAAATAGAAAAATGTGAATACTATAATTACATATACATGCATATTTATATTTACTGTTATATATATTTATTAGAGGTATTAAATATTACTAGTATATATATATATATTAGTAACTATTATATTAGTTTAATATAAAACATAAATATTCAACATTATACATATATATAAAATATCTACATACGTGTATTTATTGTTATTACTATTACATGTAATTATATTTATTAATATGATATACTAATATTATATATAAGCTTACATATAATTATTAATATAAATATAATTATTATTGTATTATAATATATTATGTTATATTATATAATATAACAAAATAAAAAAAGAAAAGAAAAAGGGGAGTGGGGGATCCGTTTGTGTGGCTTGAAGGGGGAGAGGAGGAGGGTGATGGGGGTTAGGGCAGGGGAGACGACAGAGGGATGCAGTGAGGTGAGGAGGTCCTCAGGCGAGATCGGCCAACATCGCGGGCTTTGGGTGGCTCTCCGACGAGCAGGGGGTACGGAAGAGGGTGCGCTAGCGAGGTGAATGTGGTGAGAAGGGGAAAGGAAAGGCCCGAGGTGGAGCTGAGCAGGCGGCTCAGGATCTCGGTGCGTCGGCACAGGGAAATTGAGCTGATGCGGTCTACGGCTTCAGCTTGAGATTACGGCTATATGGAGAGGCCGACGGGGGTAGCACTTGCGGTGAAGTAGGGCAGGTTCGTGCGCGAGGAGTATGGAGGTCGAGCCGTGGCGAGGGTTTGAGGATTTAAAATCTGGTATTCGAATTTGGGTAATTCGATTCATGTTTTTTATGATCGCTGTTTCTGCTGATTTGTTTGATGATTTCTGTCTATAGATAATGTGAATCATTTGGGTTTCTATGCAATTTTAGTTGTAATTTTTCGGTTGTGTTTCTTTGAATTGTTGTGCTACTAGTTGTTCAATTTGCTGCGGTGATTTGTGTGTCGAGAAACTGCTATGTTGCTGGTGGAAATTTTTCTGCTGTTGGTTTGGTGTGTGAAGGAGTGGTGAAGAGGAGCATGAAGCAGAGGTGCAATGGGGGTGACAGTGTGCTGCGTGAATCGGTGCGTGAGAGGCACTGTAATGGAAACCGTGAGATAAGAGAGAAGGTATGGGGAAAAAAATGGAAATGAAACGATGAGGTAGGGGAAATGGTCTAACAGTGAGGTGAGTATCAGTGTGGATTTAAGGTATAACAGTGAGGAGGGAAGGGAGGTATCGGTGAGAAAAAAAATATAACAGTGAGGTGTAAGCTGTATCGGTGAGGTAATAAGTATCGGTGAGTTAATAAGTATCGGTGAGGATGAGGTTGGAAAAGGAAAAAGAAATGGTTGTAACGGTGAGGTGGATTGGAGGTGTATCGATGAGGTAAAAAAAATTACAGTGAGGTGGAGTGGCAGAGCAGTAATGGTGAGGTGGTGTAACGGTGGACTTAGCCTAGCGGTGAGAAAAAAGCAGCGAGGTATCGGTGAGGATTTGTGTATCAGTGAGGTTTTTCAAGTTGGGTAACAGTGAGGTTTTGCGTATCGGTGAGAAAATGTGTATCAGTGAGGAAGGTCACCGGTAGCAAGGCTACTGATAGAATGGGCTAACGGTGAGGTTGTCACCGGTGTGGATTGGACCGTGCGTCCACAACACTTGCGAACAAACATAACGAAGAAAATTAAATAAATAAAATAATTTAATGAAAATAAATAAATAAATTAGTAATTTAAATTAAATAGAACCGAATTAATAATTAAAAACAACAAAGTTAAATAATAAAATTAATGAAACTTTATTTAAAAAAATTAATTAATTTGTGTTAAAATTTATAAACATACATAATTAAAGAACAAATTAAAGTATTTACAATTACTTGCTTAAATTAATTAACCAATTAATTAAATAACTAATTAAATTAAATAATAAAAATATTAAATGAATAAAATTAAATTGTTAAAACTAATTAAATTATTAAAATACTACAAAACCAAAAAGAGTTATTTATTTACAGTTTAAATAATAAAGCATTAATTAATTTAATAAATGAATTAATGAACTAACTAGAATAAAAATAAAAGAATAAATAAATAAAAGTCTAATTCGCAAGACTATGTTTATTTAAGAATTATTTAAAATGACACTAATGTAAATTAAAACACATGTTTTAAACTAAAAACTAATTATTCTACATAGCAAGTACAAAAACACAACACTTATCAATTATTTAATAAAAAACAACATTTTAATATAAAAAAGTCAATAGAAAATATAAAAAGGATGTGGCAATGAGTGTAAAAACACTTCCACATCAATCATCAACACAATGGATCATCTCCTTTATTTCAAACTAAGATAAAGTTCCCTAAGGTTCTACCATGGAGATTGAGCATTCTAACCTGACCTGTCATGACCCATCCCCCGGGGCCCATGCCGTGACTACCCCAATCCCGCCATCCATAGGCCAGGGGTTGACGACTAGCACCAGAAAGTCATATCTCAAAAAATGGGAAGGAATTTCCTTTAAAACTACAAACAAAAAGACCAAGAACACAATAATATGAAAACCACATAGTAAAACTACTGTAGTAAAAGTGTGTACTGAAAGTAAAGGGGCCAAAATACAAGCCCAACTGAAAACATAAAACTAAAAAAAAACGGATCCTGAGATCGTCCACCAAGGATCCTACATGAAGGGTAGGTACAACTCGTCTTCACAAATCTCCACGTCAACCAGTCACCTCCTCATACCGCCTGGTCTTGGATCCCTAAAGTCTCAGCCAAGCTGCTCGTCATCTGCACAAGACACAATAAGGTGAGGATAAAGTCCATGTAGGGGTGAGTATAAAAATACATAGTAAGGACCCTAAGACCCCCAAAGGTATCTCAGAATTCCAAAAAGGAAAACCAAAAAGAATGATCTCAATCACAAAACACAAAGAAAAAGACTCAGCTCAAACCAGGTATACAACTCAGAGCTCAGGAATAAAGATGATTAGTCTTAAGCTATATCATTTTATTCTGTTAGGAAGTTTCCACAACTGAACCACGATGGATTTGTTCCATTGTTGATCCACATAGGGTCATATGTCACTGATCCACAATGGTTCGCTCTAAGGATGGTCCTTGTCAGGTTGTGCACTGCTGATCCACACATGGTCACTAGAATGCTGATCCATATAGGGTCTCTATGATGCTGATCCACAAAAGGTCACTATGATGCAGACCCACATAGGGTCTCTATGATGTTGATCCAAACATGGTCGCTATGATGCCGATCCACACAGGGTTTCTATGATGCTAATACATAGAGTTTTGCAATGATGCTGATCCACATAGGGTCGCTATTCAATTAAAATCTAGCCACAGGATTCCCCGCACCCGGTGCACTTGAGTTCCATAGTATCTACTCATTAAGATATCTGTCATGCCTCAACTGCCACAAAGTTCCAAAAAGTTCCACAAAGTATTAACCCAAACGACCTCCATTTCTTAAGGGTCCCAACGTGATAGACGACATGTCAATCAGATGCTCGGTCTGTGAGTTATAGGCTTTTTAGTACCGAGGGCCCGGTTGGATTTGGGTTCGATCCAACCCGTCCGTACTCCAACTTTCTCCAAAATTTAGGTGGATTATCTCAAAATGACTATCTCATTCCAAGGATTCCAGTACCATAGATGACTCATCAAATGGATGTTTGGTTTGTGAGATACAGACTTTTAAGCGTATTTGGTTCGAAAAGGGGTCCGAGTCCGGTCAGACTCAGTCGGGCTGACCCGACCGAACCGGACCGACCCTACCCGGTCTGAGTGACTCGACTCGGCCCGACCCGAGTGGGCTAGGGCATGGGCTTAGACTGCTGGGCCGAAGACTGTCCCGACCCGCCTCGGTGGGGCGCGGCCCGCTGGGTGACCCAACCTAGTGGCTAGCGCGATTCGCTAGCCGGGTGGCCACCCTCCTTCCTGAACGGAAAAGTTGTTTGGGTTCTTCAACTAGAGATTCCACGTGGCACTATCCCACTGTCTGTGTGACCCGCAGGGTGCGATTCCCCCTCCACCATGGCTTCGAAGCTGTAACCTCCATCTACGACTTGCGACGGCGCGCTACCCCGCTGCCACCATGGCCGGCCAATGTGGGCCGCTCCGCTTTCCACCACGACTCCTTTGGGTGCCGCCTCTCCTCCGCTGTCGTCGCCCTCCAACATCAGTGCCACACCGGCGGGGCTTCCGTGGGCCACCGAGTGAGCTCCAGTGGTCCGTTTTTCCTTCTGAACGCCCCTGCTGGCCTCCCAGGATGCTGCCGTCATTGCGTGGCTCCCAAATTCAGGATTTACTTGAGTTGAAAATTTTCCCCCAAATAATGTGACAAAAACCGAAGTCGCGGAGGGTTCGGGCCTTGTTCGTTTGGCCCACGCCCTCCATATTAGCATCATATCGAGAGAGAGTAAATAAACCATCACATAGATAAAGAATAACCCCATTCGATATTTTCCTGCTACAACCACCCGTAGTTTCATACGAATTACTGGTCAACTCGTTTTGGTTGATCCACATTCATCATGATTTTTAAGAACGAGGAAATGAATTGAGAAATTACTTGAATTTAATAACAACCCCTACCTCGGATTCAGAGGAGACATTGCGGTTGTGGAAGAAGAATCCACGTTTGATAAAGTTGTCAGCGTTCATTGTTTCGATATTGATTCCTCCAACGTTTTCATCCAAGACTCTGTTCTTTGTTGGTGGAAGAGACCATGATATTTCTTCATAGGTTCCTCACTTACGTGTCAAAAACCCAAGCCCGAGCTTCATTTAAATATAGGGGAAGGGAAATTAATGCATCGTAAGAATTATTGAGGTTCATTAATGAGTTTTAATTAATGAACCTCTTAACTCTTAACAGTGTGGTTACAAAATAGAAGAGTCAAGCCATTAAATGTCTTGACAACCCAGCGGTCCTACCACCATTTCTCAAAAGTTGGTAGAAAAATAAAATAACATTTTTATGTTATTTTATTATTATTTAAAAATTCCATAAAACTATCTTTTTCACCCGACCTACTGTCATCAAAGTTAAGCCCCACTTAAGTGAAACCCAACGCTATGGATTCATTGGTGTCCTCATATCTTTAATCCGAGCACTAGTTAAAAATATAGAAAATACCGCCCGCACGTTTACTGAACATAGCTTAAAAAATGTTCAAAAAAACGTTCTAGGCACATCGTTCCTCGGAATCAAGCGCTGTCAATTTTTGCATACTTGTAATAATCCCAAAAATTTTAAAAATATATATAGAATTTCTAGGTCTTTAAATTCTCCCCACCTTAGGGATTTTCTTCCCCAAAAGATACAACAAAACTAGGGAAACAAATGGGGGTATTGAGCATGTATCTGAGCCTCCCAGTCTCATGTGATCTCCTAGAGATTTTCATGCTTCCAAAAAACTTGCACCAGAGGAATCGAACACCCACAAAAAACCTACTCCTGTCAATCCTCTATCTCCAACGGGAACTCTACAAACGTCACCCCATTATTGATGTCCTGCTCGCCCCAATCGATAACATGTGATGGATCATGAACTGACCTCCTCAACAGAGACACATGGAATGTATTATGAACCCGGTGCCTTTATGGGGGAAGATCTAGATGGTATTCCACCTCACCTACTCTATTGAGGATCTGGAAATGTACGATGAACCTCAAATATAGCTTTCCACCCTGGATAAACCTCCATAATCCGTGTCAGGGTGAGACCCATAGGAAGACATTGTCTCCCTACTCAAACTCCAAGGGTCTCCATCTCTTGTCGACATAAGACTTATTTCAGCTCAGTGTAGTCTTCATCCTCTCCTGAATGATCTGCACCTTCTCTTTAGTAGCTTATACAAAATTTGGACCCATAAGTGCAGACTCCCCTAAGTCTGTCCAGCATAGTGGTGACCTACAAGGTCGCCAGTACATGGCCTCAAATAGAGCCATACTGATGGTGGAGTGATAAATTTTTTTGTAAGAGAACTCCAACAATAGAAGGTGGTCCTCCCAACTGTGGAAAAAATCAAGGACATAAGCACAAAGCATGTCCTCGAGTGTCTGTATGGTCTGCTCCGTCTGACCATCTATTTGAGAATGGAAGGAGGTGCTCAAACGTAGCTGATTCCCAAATTCCTCCTATAATTACTTTCACAAGCGGGATGTAAGATGAGCATTATGATATGAGACTATCGTTGATGGAAAATCATGAAGTCATAAATTATTCTATACGTAAAGGCGTCCGAAGCTCTCTACTGATACCTTCTCTCAGATGGTTAGGAAGTGTGCCGACTTGGTGAGTTGGTCAACAAACACCTATATGGGATCGTGGCCCCTAGACGTACATGGTAGCCCTGTTATGAAGTCCATGGATATACCATCCCACTTCCACTCCAGTACCTCAAGTGGATGAGCTAAGCATACTGGTACCTAATTCTCATCCTTCACTTGCTGACAAGTGAGGCATCACGATACGAACTCTGCCACCACTTTCTTTATTTATGACCACCAGTACTGACACTGGAGGTCCTGGTACATATTCACTACTCCAGGATGTACTTCCAAAGGGGATGTTTGGAACTATCTCAACACCTCATCTTATAGAATCACAGGTACCATGGTGTGTCCTCTTAAGAGGATGATGTGCTCTCCACCTTCATAAAATCCATCAAAATAATGTCCTGAGGATATTTGAGCATGTTAGGACTCGTGGTCTATGTCCCCAAGTTGTGCCTCCCTGACTTGCTGAAGGAGTGGGGGTGTAACTGTCACAGACCAGAGGTAATATTCTCCATCACTATCCATGAAGGCTAACTGCAACGTGGCTAGATGCTCCGTCGCCTCACTCATCAACTGTAGACCAGACCTCCTACTGAGTGAGTTTGCTACTACATTCCCCTTCCCAGTAGTGTAAAATATCTCAATGTCGTAGTCCTGGAGGAACTCTAGCCGTCATCGTCGTCTCAGGTTCAAGTTCTTCTATGAGAAGTTATACATGAGACTCTTGTGATCAGAGTAGACTATAAAATGTTCTCCCATCAAGTAGTACCACCACATCTTCAGTGCAAAGACCACTGCTACTAAATCCAGGTCATGTGCAACATAGTTATCCTTGTGTTGTCTCAACTACTATGAGCTGTATGCGATCTCCACTCACTCCTACATCAGGACACAACCTATCCTGGTCCCTGATGCATCGCAGTAGACTACATACCCAACGTCCTCTTCTGGTAGCCTCAAGATGGGGTCACTTTTCAGTCTCTACCTTAGCTCCTGGAAACTCTGCTGACACTTCTCTATCCACAAGAAATGATGCCCCTTCTTCAAAGATGAAAAGGGTACCTCTACCCTTGATAAGTCAGGTAAAAATCTCTAGTAGTACTTTGCCAATCCTAGGAAACTCTGCACCTTGGTCATGCTCCTGGGTGGCTCCCAAGCAAACACTGCCTCTATATTCTCCAAATCCACTGCAAATCCAGTCTCTTAGATAACATGCCCCATGAAGTGGACTTCCAGAATCTAGAAATGGAACTTTGAGAGCTTTTCATAAATCCGGTGATCTCGATGTGTATCCAGAACTATCTGCAGGTGCGTGGCGTGCTCCTCCTCTGATGCTGAGTACACCGAGATGTCATCAATGAAGACTACCACGAAGTGATCAAGGTAAGGCTAGAAGATCCAATTTATGAGTCCCATGAATACTTCCAGAGCATTGGTTACGCCAACATGCATTACCAAGAACTCATAATTTCCATACTAACATATGAAGGCTATTTTCAGTATTTACTCATACCACACCCTGAGCTAATGATAGCCTAATCTGAGGTCTATCTTCGAAAACCACCATGCTTCCTTCAGCTGTTCGAAGAGATCATCGATTCTTGGTAGAGGATACTTGTTCTTCACGCTCACTTGGTTCAGGCACCGATAGTACACACAAAGCCTCAGACTCCCATCTGCCTTCTTGGGGAACAAAATTGGGGATGCCCTGGGAGAAACACTGGGCCTTATGAAACCCTTCCTGTGCAAGTCCTCCAATTGTACCTGCAACTCACAAAGCTCCACGGGATCCTTCTGACATGATGTTGTAGATATCGGTGCCATCCCGGGGTAAAGGAAAATGTATAATTATACCTCTCTATGAGGAGGTAGTCCCATAACATCATCAATAAATACATCAACATATTGGTCCACCACTACATGATAACTTTGACTCCTCACCTCAACTACTTTGAGGGTAAGGATAGCTGACTAATGAGTGATCGAATGCACCCTCCTCCGAGTAAATCCATTCAGAGCTGTAGAGATTCCCTTATTACTGGAGAAAGAAAAACTAGTCCCATCCTCATGGACACACCTCAATTTTTACCTAAAACAATCAATCTTATCATGAACCGTGGATTACCAGTCCATATCCAAGATGACATTGTAAGGCCTTAACACCACAACTTGGAGATCCCATCCAAAGATCTCGCCCGCTAGAGTAAGATCACACTGCCGACACCAGTGTGTAATCATAAAATCCTCTCCTGTATGAGTCTCTAATCATAAAGATCAAGCCAATGGCTCTACCAGAATATCCGAGCTCCAAACAAGAGTCGTGGCAATGAAAGAGTGACTAGAACCTATGTCTATAAGTACTAAAACTAGGGTTTAGTAGACATAGATCGTATCTCAAATCATCTTTGGAATACCATGGTCGTAGGTCTCAGGTTCATGAATTTGTGCTCATCCCTGTCCGTATACTCCCTAAGGTCGGGGTGGACCACCTGGAGGTGGTGGCGGTAGAAACTTAAATCGTCGTCCACCACCTGCTACACCATCTGATCCTCTGCCACATCCTCTGCCTTGCGGAAATCCTCACTTGAATTTCTACCTCTGCCTTGGTGGTCCCTCGACCATCTTCTGATCGTCGGTACGGCGGGTCAGGCAGTCGCGAGCCATGTGGCCCTACCCGACGCACGTGAAGCACGATCTACTCCTATGTTGGCCTGCTCAACCTCATGAGCTCCACACCTTTGACCCTACATATTGAGGTTGTCCTTTGGAAGGTCTTTTCCACTTGGACCTCTGCATCATCTGCCTACTGCCTACTATAGATTACTCAGCTACCTGTTGTCCGATGGTGGCTCTCACCGTCGGTGCCTGCTCAACTAAGAAGCTCTCCCCCAATAATTCTCGCTCAAGCACTCTAGACTGCATCAGAATATTGAGAGATATCATCAACACTCTGATCTCCCACCGTAGACCCTACTCAAAGGTCCAATCCCTAATGAAATTGTATCATACCATGTCGGTGGAGTAGTGAGAGAGGTCAGTGAATCATACTGAGTACTGGGCTACTGTCATGCAGTCCTACTGTAAGTGTAAGAGATCCTAAATACACACAGAGCATAGAGTCACTGGAACAAACTCCGACCTCATGAGGCTCTCTAAGTCCATCCAAGTGAGGGTTTCCTTGTTGTGTAACTAGAGTGTGAGGATCCACCATCTTCCTACTGTGCCCTGGAAGAGGCTAGAAGCTAGGATCACCATTTGATCTGATGGTGTATCAACTAAGTGAAAAACCCATGACATAGCCTCCAGCCAGTCCTTAACTGCTTGGGGATCTATCTCACCTTGAAACCTCAGAGGCCTCTACCACTAGAACTCATGTAATGCGCTCATTCGGCATGCATAGCCTGCTTGTGGGGCTGGTGGCATCTTCTGACCAACGGTTAGTGGTGCTACTGGTGCACCACCCAAAAGTGTTATTTCTGTAAGAGGGCCCTACACAGAATCCTCATCGCTCAGTGGGCCATCATCATGAACTCTCTCTGGATTCCTGGATGACTGTCTACATGGAGGCATCCTAAAAGAAATAGGTGTGCCATGGTTAATAATTTATACCTATTGAGCTGACTCAAAAGAGATCAAAAGTAAAACATTTCCAAAACACACACAATCAGTGTTTTCAGGAACTAAGTTAGAAATCATAATTCAGGGTCCTAGTGTATGGATATGTCTTCCATTGCACCAACTATGGACTTTTCGAAATGAAAACTACACTAAAAAAACATAACACTATTGCTCTATTGGAAATATCTGAGTCCTAGTTCTTCGATAGAATTGACTCCTCTGATACCACTTTGTCACGATCCATCCCCCGAGGCCCATATCATGACTACCCCATGCCCAACTTCCATAGGCCAAGGGTTGGATACTAGCAATGGAAAGGAATATCCATGAAAATGGGAAGTCATTGCCTTTAAACCTACAAACACACTGAATAAGGACACGACAATATTCAAACCACGTAGTAAAACTACATTAGTAATAGTGTGTACTGAAAGTAAAGGGGCCAAAATACAAGCCCAATTGAAAATATATTACTACAATATAAAAAATATCCTGAGATTGTCCACCAAGGATCCTACCTGAAGGGTAGGTACAAATCGTCTCCGTAGATCTACACACCAACCTGTCACCTTTGTGTACTACCTGATCCTGGCTCCCTAAAGTCTCAACCAAGCTTCTCACCGTCTGAACAAGACACAATAATGTGAGGATGAATCCCATGTAGGGGTGAGTATAACAACACCCAGTAGGGACCCTGAGACCCCCGAACGTCTCTTATAATTCCCCAAAGGAAAACCACAAAGCATGATCTCAATCACAAAGCACAAAGTAAATGACTCAGCTCAAACAAGGTATACAACTCAGAGTTTAGTAATAAACTTGATTAGTCTTAAGCTATATAATTTTATTTTGTTAGGATGTTTACTAAACTAAACCACAAAGGAGTTGTTCCATTGTTGATCCACACTGGGTCATATGTCGCCGATCCACGATGGGCCGCTCTAAGGCTGGTCCTCATTGGGTCACGCACTGCTGATCCACACAGGGTCGCTAGAATACTGATCCATACAGGGTCGTTATGATGCTGATCCACACAGGGTCACTATAATGATGATCCACACATGGTATCTATGAGGCTGATCCACACAGGGTCTCTATGATTATGATCCACATAAGGTCTCTATGATGTTGATCCACACATGGTCACTATGATGTTGATCCACACATGGTCTCTATTCAATTGGCAACCATCCACATGATTCCCTGAACTCGGTGCACTTGAGTTCTATAGTATCTGCTCCTCAAGATATTAGTTGTACCTCAACTGCCACAAAGTTCCAAAAAGGAGTAACCCAAAGGGTTGCCATGTCGTAAGGGTCCCAATGTGATAGACAACACGTTAATCGGACGCCCGGTCTGTGAGTTACTAGCTTTTTAGTGCCGAGGGTCCAATTGGATTTTGGTTCGATCCAACTCAGATGTACTCTAACATTCTCCAATACTTAGGTGAAATATCTCAAAAGGACCATCTTGTTCCAAGGACTCCATTACTATAGAAGGTTCATCAAATGAACTTCTGGTTTGTGAGATGCGGGTTTTTAAGTGTATCTAGGTGGAAAAGGGGTCTGGGTCCGGTTCGACCCACCCTGACCTAGGCCGACCCGACCCAGTCCAAGTTCGACCTGGGTATGATCTAGCCCAACCCGAACTAGTAGGGTCGACACGAGTGGGCTGGTCTATGTATCGGGCCGGCCCGCCTCAGTTGAGCACAACCCGCCGGGTGACCTAGCCTGGTGGCTGGCGCGGTCTACCAGCCGGGTGGCCTCCCTCCTTCTCAAAGGGAAAATCCATTTGGGTTCATCAACCAGTGATGCCACGTGGTGCCTCCCTACTTTCTACGGGACCCACAGGGCATGGTTCCCCCTCCTCTATGGCTTGGAAGCCTCGACCTCCATCCGCGGCGTGCGACAGGGCGCCGACCTGCTGCCACTGTGGCCGGCCAATGCCAGCTGCCCCACTGTCCACTGCGGTGCCTCCAAGTACAACCTATCCTCTACAGCCGACGATAGCCGGCCACCACTGTCACCCTCTGGTTCCAGTCACCAGTGCCTCTACACCAGCGGGGCTTCTGCATGCCACCTGGTGAGCTTCAGTTGTCTGTTTTCTCTTCTAAACGCACCTACGAGCCTCTCGGGATGCTTCCTTCATTGTGTGGCTCCCGGATTCAGGATTTCCTTGAGTTAAAAATTCGCCCCCAAATAACACGACAAAAACCAAAGCGATGGCGGGTCCAGGCCTTGTTCTTTTGGACCACGCCCTCCCCATTAGTATGATATCAAGAGGGAGTAAATAAATGAACACATAGATAAATATTAACCCCATTCGATTCATTCTTGCTACAACCACCCATAGTTTCATATGAATCGTGAATCAACTCATTTTGGTTGATCCGAATTCGTTATGATTTTCAAAAACAAGGAAATTAATCGAGAAATTACTCGAATTTAATAACAAACCCTACTTCAGATTTAGAGTAGACGTTGCGGTTGTGTAAGAAGAATCCACATTTGATGAAGCCGTCAACTTTCTTCATTTCTGGATTGATTCCTACAACATTCTCATCGAAGCGTCCGTTCTTCATTGGTGGAAGACGCTGCAGTACTTCATCATAGGGTCCTCACTTTCGTGTCAAAAATCCAATCCCGAGCTTCATTTAAATAGAGGGGAATGTAGATTAATGCATCATAAGAATTAATGAGGTTCATTAATTATTTTTAATTAATTATCCTCTTTACTCTCAATGATGTGGTTACAAAACCGAAGATTCAAGACATTAAATGGCTAGGAAACCCAGCGGTCCTACCACTACCACTCAACAGTTGGTAGAAAAATAAAATAAATTTTTTATGTTATTTTATTATTCTTCAAAAAGTCCGTAAAACTATCTTTTTCACCCGAACTACTACAGTCGAAGTTAATCCTCCCTTAAGTGAAACCTGACACTGTGGATTCAACGATGTCCTCATATTTTTAATCCGTGCACTGATTCAAAAGATAGAAAATGTCTCCCACATGTTTAATGAACGTACCATAAAAAAGTTCAAAAAAAAAATGTTCTGGGCACACCGGTCCTCAGAATCAAGCGCCGTCAATTTTTGTAGACTTGTAATAATCCCAAATTATTTAAACAAAATTATATGGAATTTATGGGTCTTTACATGACCAGCCTTTTCCGAGTAGACTCTAGTTCCTATTATCACCTTGTACGATCATCCACTTCCCCTTCATCCATGGGTAAGACCTCAACATCATGAATTCATGCTCAGTCCTAGTTGACTTTGCACTCTACCACCAGAGACGTTGCCTCTTCTGGCCTTGCCTTAGAATCCATAAACTAATCCCTTAATTGGATAATGTTATCTACTTGAGAATTGAAAATGGATGCATGATCTTGTGCTTTCTCTTCCAACTGAGTGATCTCCTCCTTAGCATCTTGGAGTTCCCAGGTTCCCTCACACTTATTATTGTTCCAAGAAAAGTCAAACTCCTTCCACTTATATCACACCCATTGGATAATAAATCCTGAGATAATGCATTGATTTCATTATATTCTAATCTCTCGATATTCAGATCGACTATACAATGGTAGAGAGATCCCACCCAATTTAGCATATCATCCAATGGAATGAAAGTGATGAAATTTAAAACACTCCTCCATTCCCAATGTTAGATGACTCGGTTATCCTCAAAAATTTCAAAGTCAGAACCTTGGAAGACCTTAGGAATCATATGGTCAAACTCATTGAATAACACAAACACATAAGTAGTAATATTATCTATAAGAATTTCCTCAGGTGGGATAAACCCATAGTCTAAGGGAAACTCATCCTCGCATGATCCATCACCTATAACAAGAGAATCCACCCATATATAAGTGCCACAATAAATCCCACAAGTCTAACTATAAGGGACCCAAGTTTGACACTGTTTCCCTACAAGCACTATTGTATCACATATATAATTATCCAAATATGAGTGCCCCTTGCATAGCATAAACACGTTTAGACACTAGCACAACCTCCTTAGTAGTCATCCCATGTTATCATTTAGGAAATAACCACACCACTACTTGAAGGGAATGTCCTTCATACCTGGATTGTGTTCACTCTCCCCTACACTAAATATTGTAGAACCTTGGATATAAATGAAATATTCTAATGGTATTCCCAAACATCCTCTATGGGGAGAAATTCATCATACATTCTCCCTTGGATGGGAATGCACACAATCTAATGGAGATAACAAAGACTAATGGAAACCCCACCATGGTGCATGTGAAATGTGTTGGTACCTAGTGAAAACCTTCTCAAAAAAATAGGCATGATGTTTGAGTGGTGGTATATGTGGAACTATAAAGTCCACATAGATTCATACAAACCCACCATCTTCAGATCCACATTGAACTCATGATAGGACTGAGATACCTAGTATACCCAAGACCACTCATCCATAAAATTTCCACCCTAGATAAAATAAAATTCCTTATTCCATCCTTGGAGATAAACCACTAAACCCACATTTATAATTATCTCATATTGAGGGGGGGATTCCTCATTTCCCAATTCCTCCTTGTTGATGTTGTTCAGTGGGATACAAAGTGAATGGGTGGTGATTGATTCACGGTCCTTTACAATGTGACCACTGACAACTCAATGCCACTAGTACAACCCAGGTGATCTTTTGAACCAGTATATAGGTATGTACTGGTCAAAAATGGGGGTCAACACATCATCCCTCGACCCAAATCCATATAATAATAGACTCATAAAAAAGGGATACTTCCAATATTCCCTTTTCAATAACTTAGTGAGTGTGTTATGATCTGATGAACTCCTGAATCTTTCACCAATCATAATGTTTCTAGCCATCTACCTTCATCAGATCGAATTAGTATCTTAATATTCAATATACATTTCTTCAATGACTTTGATTTTTTTGGAATTGGTTCATGAAGGTTGAATTCAAAAAAATTTCAATGATTTACTCACTTCTATTTATGAAAGATATGTCCATGAAAGTTTCACAGTTTTTTTGAGTGGTATTGATCAAAATCGCATAACACTCATGAAGGTATTCAGTTTCATAAAAATAGAGAAAATGAATTATATTTTTTAAAAATCTTGTGAACCCATCTAGGAGGCCCACCCATATTTATAAGCATAGTGTCAGGTTGCGTTTTGAAAAAAAGGCTCACAAATCATAATTTTTTAGAGTTTTTCCCAAATAATATGGCCCATATCTCCCTTATAGGCTCCCATTCTGAGTGGTGGAATTTTTTGACGCTAAAATACATGTGTCATGGGAGACATAATGGAAGAAACAACTAGTTTAATGTTAATAAATTCAAAATATCTCAAAATGAAATTAAAGATCTATGTTAGTGAAGGTCAAAAACTTCACTAATGGGTGGTGCTTTACGAAAGTCTATAGGCACTGAAGAAGTGGAGGTGGTAAATTCCACACAATATGTATTAATTCAAAAATATTCCTAACCCAATAAAAAGAATTCAATAAATTACTTGTGAGGTGTTATAATTCATCAAATGTACATCACTACCTTCTCAATGCATATAAATCCCCCTATATCCAACTTTTCTTGAGGGTGTAACTTTAGAAATTTTGAAAAAAGACTCTAAATTAACAAAAATCCAACCTTCATGAGAGATAAAGGATATATATTCTAAGAGGTTAACATATTTAAAAAAAACTAATGGGTAATTTAGAAACTCAAATAATGGTAGAAATCCCTTTCATGAAGGTCTATGATCTTCACGTTAGAAGAAATCCATTTGCAGCTCTTGGGTTTTTCTGAGATAATTATACTTCATGAAAAAAACCACATGGGAACCAAGAATTTACTCCAATGTAGGTCCACCCTATTTCATGAAATTTAAAAATTCACAAGACCTTTATGCTTCATGAAACCCTCAACATTCACAAGACCCCTGTACTTTGTGAAATCCTGAAACATTTCAAACCTATAACCTTCACAAAACCTATCCACCAAGCCTCTATATATTGACTCATTTTATTAAACAACCATATAAACCTATCCACCCATCCTAACAATGTTTCATAGGGCCCTTGAACATATCTAAATCTATTTAACCCACACCCTGATCTTCTGGGTGACCAATATCATCAACTCTTCTGTTAACCTCGTTTTCTTCAATCATGTCATCAACCATTACCTTTCCATTTTATCCTAATCATTGACACAATAATACATATTTATCTTAAGAATAGACACCATAACATCAATACCCATTATTTACACTTCTCCATGGTAGTGTTTATTCCATTTCCCATCTGGAGGTGCATTTGTAGTAGACATGTAATCTCAAAAGGTGTCATCATCAAGGGAAACCACCCACCTTTATTGGTAGGGATGTCTTATGCCAGATATTTCTCTCCTACCTGGAAATGGTCCCCTTGGGTACATGTGTAACAACCCATAATATTTCATACATAGATATTAAATCTCAATATATGATTATTAATTGCATAACATAAAAAATCCTTGACATAACTGTATGAGTTTAGTGTATTTGAAAACTTGTAAATAAAAACAACTTGTTTGTAAAAAATATATAACTTATCCTGTTTATTCATTAATAACTAGAACCATTTTTGATATATAATAATTTAAAAATTTCTAGATATCATGGTAAAAGAAACATAATAAAATGTTGAGCTAAGATAATCAGTAAGGGTAAACAAGAGAGATATCTATCATAACATAAGCGTAAGGGCATAAGAACATGAACATAACATTTGAAAGTTATGCCCTGCATATCAAAGATCATAATCTTGAATCATAGAAAATCATATAATTTCATAAGACATGAATAATAAAATAAAATGATAGAATAACATTGGAATAATACATGGAATTGTGGTATACGCATAAGCATAGAAAATCCTTCCCTGAGTAGTCAAGGATCGTTTCCAAAAAATATAAGGGAAATATATGGGTGGCTACACCTCCTAGGTGGGACAAACCAACATCACCAGTGGAAGTCCTTTACTTATACTAGAATGGGTTCATTCCCCAAATGATCATAATAGTTAAGGTTCACTCCCAATACTATCATGGCGGAAAAATTACCATATTGAACAATGTTCACTTCCCATTTTAGTTATGCCTTATTGAACTGAGTTCACTTCCTATTTTAGTCTAGTCTTATTGAACCGTGTTCACTTCCCATTCCAGTCCTTTCATACTAAATTTATTTCACATCCCATTTTATTAATGTCCATCTTAGGAGATATAAATCATCATCCAATGCATTGGAGGGAGATATAGGCCCCACTTGTCATTGTTTATAACATAACCACCGTCCTTGGTTTTAATGTAACCACCATCCTCGGGGATAACATAACCATCATAATGTAATAAATACTATACAAATGTGTGACACAAGAACATAATTCATTCATCATATTAGAACCCATGTAAAGAAATGATTTTCATAAACATTTCTCTATAAAATAACTAATGGAAAAGAAACAAGATTTACAAACATTAACCATCATAAAAATAAAACAACCATAAATAAAATAAAGTTAGTATCCTAGAATAATATACCTAGTAAATCATAAGTAACATCAAATAATGTTATCTTAGATGGAAAATAATATTTAATTTACACTTCAAATAAATCTTGAATTTTTTTCCATTTTAAAATCATTTCTTTTTAAAGAATCATGAAATTATAAAGGAAAAAATATTCTTTAAAAATAACATTTTAATATTATAAAGGAGAAATAAAATCATTAAATAATCATGAATTAAGTAAAATACTCTTATTCTGTATAAGTTAAAAAGCATTCATTCTATTTTTTTTTTGGAAAAAGTCACAAAGAACATAATTAAGGAAATGATAAAATTAATCCTTACAATTTATTTTTGAAAAAATGACTTTAATAAAATCATAAATTAATAGTAATTTTTTTGGAAACAATTTTATAAAACATGGACCTGGATGAAAAAGATATTTTTAAGGGAAATTTGAAAAAGATAATTTTTAAAATAATATACCTTATAAATATCATATCATTGAAGTGAGAATTAATCAAATGAATCAAATATGTGTATCCATTGTTAAAGAAACATAAAAAAATTGGAAATAAAACATAATATATTAAATAATAATTTCAAAAATATTCTTATTATGAAATAATCAAGTAAGTATAATTTTAACCCAAAAAATTGAAATTGGGTTAATAATTCCATTAGCACTTTGTAATCACTCAAATTGTATGCCCCATAAAAGTAATAATTATCAAATGAAACATTGAATACCATGTAGATAATGAGATTCATGATATGATATATTAGAGGGAATTATGTGAACCACACAATATAATTATGTGGTGAATAAGGAATATATCTCACAGAAGTAAATGTGAGACTAGAAACCCTTAGGTCAAGATTCCCTTTAGTTTTGCATACTTTAAACTCCTGTATAAATGTTTAAAATTTTTAATTAATTAATTAAATGAACATATTAATATTTATAATACCTTATATGATAGTTATATAACATCTTTCCCAACATTCATTAATAATAGTTATTATTTTCATTGTTTAAGGTGCGTTTGTTTCATGGTTTCATGGCCGGTTGACTAGTGTATAATTACGGATTTTATTGTCAAATAGAAATAAAACTACAAAAATTAAATTAAATGGTATGAATTCACTTAAATAAATTTAAACAGAACTACATATTTATTTTATTTCTAACATGATTATGATTAATTTGATAAAATGTTAATGATAAATGTTTAGTTTAATTTGGCGTTTTTCCAACCATCACGAACTAGTTTCATTTAATTTAATATTATGTCTGTAAATTATTTAAAGAACACTAAATTGGTAATAATATACCTATTAAAATATTATTTGACCAGAATAATACTTTTATGACCTACCTTTAATGTGGTAATGGAAAATTAAAAATCATTATCCTCGGAGATGGTTAACCGCCATAATTTGGTCAATGGTATCATTTATTTGAGTAAGAAGAGGTAATAAAAGGTATAGATATAATATATTCCAATAGAAACATAAAATTATAGTATATAAATGATAATGGATTTATTATTCTATTATGGATGATGTAGGTGAGGATAAGGTTGAAAAAGAAAAGTAAACAAGAGAGGTTGTTTGAGAAAGTTACATCTTGAATATCACCTTTTGAAGGGCCCCTTAATGAACTTGGAATTGGTATTTGTGTGAGACTATTAGCATTTAAAAGTTGGTAGAGATGGTATGGGAGGGGTTTTAGGGATTTTAAAATTATGAAGTATTTTGAGTAGAAACGGGTTGATGAGGGGTGGTATTTATACTTGAGGATGGGTAGTTTTAAGTGATCAAATATTGATTATTTTATATATAAAGCCAACCGCATTTGGGTGGAATTAAATCTAAAGAATTTGGATGATAATTAATTTTTCAATAGATATTTAAGGTCAAGAAACACATAAAACACTCATTTAATGTTATATTTTTCTGGTACTTTAATCATTTACTATTTAACTTTAACCCGCTACATTATTTTACCTATACTACAGTAAATATTTTTCTACAACAATAATTTTTTTATAACTAATAATGAAAATGACCTTATAACCTTATTTAAAAATAAAAATTCCAAATATGTAATCCATTTAAAAAAAATTAAAAACAAAATAGATGAAAATTTTCATTTTAAATTAAGCCATCAAAACAAACCAAAAAAAAGTTTTTTTTAGTAAAATGTGCTTTTAATCCTAGAAATGTAATTATAAAAAAAGTATAAATATTATTTAAATACACTTAATTATATTATATCTAAAAATATTAATTAATTTATATTTTTTTTCAATTTAAAATCATAAAATGACATTTTAATATAAAGAAAATTAGAGTTTTATAAAATTTAGTATTTTCTTAGTATTTACTGAAAATTTAAAATTTTTAGGGAATTCTCAAAAATTCAACCTAAGATAATTTTTATAGGATGAATCAAAAAATTATTTTCTTTCTATCAAATAAAGTTTCTTAAAATTAATTAGATTTATTTTCTTATGGAAAGAAATAAAAATTTCTTTTTGAAGAGAACATATATTTGAAGAAAAAAATGACTTTACTAAAAATTACATGCATATTAAAAAATAATTAATTCATTAATTAAAAATGAGTCAGAAAATTATATATTTTATAATTTGGTTTATAATATTACTTCATATATATTTAACGTCCAGTTTATAATGGTCATGTTAAAATAATAATAATTTGGAGTGCGTTTAAGCTTGGTGTTCTGTTAAAAGTAAGACAACAAAGAGATTAATTTTATTTTTAAAAAAGATACATAGTGTAATATAACAACCCTAATCTTTAATAAACACTTAAAAATTATTTATTACATAAAATATTCACTTGATACAACATATAATATTTATAGATCTAGTGTCTTTGGGCTTAATAACATTAAATAATGACTTAAAACATGAAACACAACATCATTATTGAAAACTACCTTTACATGACCACTACATTCGCTCATACCTAGCATTGCAAGGGATAACTTGAGGAAATGAATAAAAAGGGGTGATCAAAAAATCCTATTAAGGGGGTAAAAAAGGAATAACATAAAGAATACAGGACCTGTTAGGCAATAGGCATATCAATGGAGCATATGAGAAATATGAACACAAAGGCATGATATAGCATGATTATCATAACATGGAAATGTGGAAACACTTAACATGTTATTAGAATGATCCAAGGATCATTGTACATGGATCATGAGTAAACACTAATTTCACTTGAATTATAATGAGTAAACCCTCATTGCACTTGACGTATCATGATACTAATCTTTACCCAATGCATTGGAGCGCTATCAGGGAAAACCCTTCTTAGTCATTTCATTTCATGAATAAGTGTGCCATATGGATCATATAACATGGATTCATTAAAAATAATCATTTATTCCATGATAAATTAATGTGTAATTCATACATGAAACTCTATAATCAATAAGAAAATGTGAATAAAGGTGAATACCCTCGATAGAGAAATGTGTATGGTATTCACTATACAATGACTTTGTCTTGGAAAATCGTAGTGTAATTTTGGAAGCATAATGACGTGACATAAGAATTAATAAAAATGGTTGATGAGAAATAAAGGGGTTTCTCATCATATGTAAATGAAATTTACTATAAGGGGGTCATATAGATATATTTCCCAAAATATGTAATGGAATTTAGATTCATAATACAAAATAATTTCTTGAATATAAATGCGAAGAGAGAAATTCCTTACGGAATTTCGGCATGGTAACAGGTGTACATGAGATGCATTAATGAGATAGAAATGTGTCTATCATCATTAAAACTTAATCAGGTAAGTATGGGGGAGGTATGAAATCATACCCCAATATTGTTAATTAAAAATAAAAGGGAATAACAACATAATGAAATTTGGACAAAAATTAGAAAGGAAGAAATCCCTTACTTGTAAGTGTGATCCCAAAGGCTTGGAAGAGGCTTGAGAGAGGGTTATTGGGAGATTGGGGTGCCTTGGGAGGATTCTAGAGAGTGGATTTCAGGGTTTTGTCGAGATTAAAAGGACTTTAGTGAAGATTAAGTGGGATTTTGGGTGGGGTTATATAGAAAAAGAGAAGGAATTATTTATTATTTAGGCTTTGGACACCACACATTAAACTAATCAAAAACACAAAAAAACCCATGGTTTTTACCCATGTTTTTTTACCAAAGGTGAGTTTAAAAAATTATTTTGTATGGAAAGTGGCCTAACTTCTTAAAATATTAGATTTTCTTATGTGGAGGCGAGTCACACTCTCAAGGAAATCAATTTAAAAAGTAAAAATGTTTTATAAGTCTTAGAGGGTCCACTAAGGCACCCTAAAATTAAACAAAAAATATGAAATCACATTATTTTAAATATAAAACATATATTTTCTAAACATATTATTTATAGTATTTTATTAAATCACTATTAGGTCATTATGATGTCATAAAACACATTATATAATTAAATGGTAATTAATTTTTACTCAAAATTCGACTGTCATAGAAAATTCCGAAAAATTCCCGATTAGATAATTTGAACGTATTGATTCTAAAAATAATATTCATTTTATATAAATAATTTTCTAAATATATTCTTTTTTACTTTTAAAATAAAAACTGACATTTACAAAAAATTCACGGGTTTTGATAAAAACGGCTTCAAACCTTGATAAAAATTACAATTGTATTTGTAATAATTATATGGTCATTTATATTTAACAACTTAGTAATAATATTTATTAAAATATTATTTAATTCAAAAATCTATTAATTCATAAAAATATATTTCTTAATTTAATATTCACTAAAAATAATATTTGTGCACTAAAAACTATTTACAAAGTAACAATGATAAAATGAGAGTTACATAACCCCGTATAACACCCACAGAAGTCCTAAGGGTAAGGTGTGAGATGGTGATAGAATCTTGGGGTGGCTTAGATAACATCGATTGGGTGGTAATCTTTATCAACTTCCATTTCTCCCATAAGCGGTTTTGTTCGAGATTAACATGTTGAAGCTGGGCTTGGAATTTCTCAAGAGTGAAGCCTAGTGACGCCAAATCCTTTCTGAGCTTTGTAAAATAGGCTTTGTATGGAGAAATTTTACTGGATGAGGCCATCACTTCCTCTATCTCAGTAAATTGGATTTGTTAAAGCCCTATATTTATACTAATCATGTGATCACTGTTCAACGACTATATTAGCAATGGTAACAATTCATAATGGTATTTTAAAAACCCAAAACATAAAAACAAGGAAGTTCACATTTTATATAACTATTTTACATAATAAGACATTTAATTTAATCCAGAGGAATTTTCATTACAAAAAGTTTGGGTCGTTACAATCTTCCCCCCTTAAGAAATTTGTCCCTCGAAATTTCCTTTTCCCACACTAAAATTGATGCGAGTAACTCTACTTCATGACTTCCTCTGATTCCCAGGTTGCTTCTTCAAACTTGTGGTTTCTCCAGAATACTTTCACAAGGGGCATTGTCTTATTTTGTAGAATATTTCCCCTATAATATAAGATCTTCACCCTCTTCTCTTCATATGAGAGGTCATTCTCCAATGGTACCACCTATGGATTGAGTACATGCGATGGGTCTGGTATGTACTTCCTTAAAAGTGATATATGGAACACATAATGTAATTGAGATAGGTTTGGTGAGATTTATAGTCGATAGGCCACTTATCTAATGCGATCAAGGATCTAAAAGGGAAAAATGTACCTTAGACTAAGCTTTCCCTTATTCCAAAATCTCATAAATCTCTTCCACTATGATATGAAGAGGAATACTAGGTCTCTAACATCAAACTATAGGTCTCGTCGATGATTATCAGTATAGATCTTTTATCGACTCTGATAAAATTTAATGTGATGTAGGATGGTCTTAACCTTATTCACCATTTCTTCTACCATCTCTAGACCTAGGAATTTTTTCTCCCCAAATTCATCCCAACAAGTCGGTGTTCTGCACCTCTTCCCATATAGGGCTTCATAAGGATCCATTTGGATGCTTGATTGGAAACTGTTGTTGTAAGAGAACTCAACTAGAGGAATATGTTTATCCCATCCTCTTTTGAAGTCCATTGATAATGCTATCAACATGTCCTCAAGTGTTTGGATAGTCCGCTCAGATTGGCCATCAGTTTGAGGATGATATGCTATACTTAAGTTTAGCTCAGTATCCAGAGCATGTTGAAGACTCCTCTAAAACATAGAGGTTAATCTTGGATCTCAATATGATACAATAGATAGTGTTACCCCAAGAAACCTTAACACATCTCTTATGTATATACATGTCAATTGATCCAATTATAAATCCTCCCAAATTGCAATGAAGTATGCAGTCTTTGTAAGATGATCCAAAACAACCCAGATAGCATTGTTGCCTTTGGATTTCTTCATAAGTCTGGTGACAAAGTCCATGGTGATGTTCTCCCATTTCCATTCTGGTATGGGTAATGGTTTCATCATCCCCTTATACTTCTATCTCTTAGACTTCACTTTCTGACACACCAGGCACTTTGATGTATACTCAGCGATCTCCTTCTTCATGTTATCCCACCAATAATTCTTTCAAAGATCTTGATAAATATTTGTGTTTCCTAGGTGAATGGTGAAATTCAAACTATGTGCATCATCCAAAAGTTCATTATTCAGCTCCAGAGTTGATGGAACACATAGTATTTTCCCAAATCTCACAATTCCTTATTCATTAACATTGAACTTAGAGGATTTCTCTTTTCCGATAGTTTCCACTTTCTTCTGAATTCCCACATCATCCTTTTGATAATCCTTTAACCTTTCCAAAAGAGGCGGATGAGAAATAATTTTTGAAAGGATTAATGATGGTCCCTTCTTTATGATTCCCATGTCCATCTTCATCAAATATAAGAAGATTGGATGCTTCTCAATTCTCATCAATGATATAATTTCTAGATCCTTTCTACTTAGAGAGTTTTCCACCATGTTTGATTTCCCAGGGTGGTAATAGATTGACCAGTCATAGTCTTTAATCATCTCTAATCATCTTCTTTTGTGCATATTCAACTCTTTCTATATGAATATATACTTTAGGCTTTTGTGATCCGTTTATATTTTAAACTTCCCCCCAAATAGGTAATTCCGTCAAATTTTTAAAGAAAAGATTACTGTATCCAACTTCAGATCATGTGTTGGATAGTTCTGCTCATGAACTTTCAATTTCCTTGAAGCTTAGGAAATGACTTTGTCATTTTTCATTAAAACATAGCCCATTCCCTTATTTGAAGAATCACTAAATACCACAAAAATTTCTCCAGTTGTGGGTAATGTGAGCATGGGTGTAGTGATAAGCCTCCTTTTCAACTCCTTGAATCTCTCTTTGTATTCATCACTCCAAGAAAACTTGACTCCCTTCCGAGTTATCTTGGTTAGAGGGTTTTAAAATCATGATAAATTTTCTCTAAAATCGGTGATAATATCCAGCTAACCCCAAGAATCTATGGATATCCGTTACAGATGTTGGCTTCAGCCATCCCTTAATTGCAGCTGTCTTAGAGGGATCCAAAAATATCCCATTACTTGTGATGATATGGCCCAAGAATGATACTTCCTTCAACCAGAACTCACACTTTTTGTACTTTTCATAGAGATTCTCTATTCGCAGGGTCTCTAGTACAGTGCTTAGATTCTCCTCATGCTCCTCCTTGGTTTTGGAGTATATTAAAATATCATCTATAAATACTAACACAAATTTTTCGAGGTAATCTCTAAAGACTATATTCATCAAGTCTATGAAGATTTATGGAGTATTAGTGAGTCTGAAAGGAATTAATATGAATTCATAGTGACCATGAATTGTATGAAAAGAAGTATTGGGGATATCCTCCTTCTTCACCCTTACTTGGTAATACCCCGAAAAAACTCCACCCTGGAGAAGTATTGTTCTCCGCATAGATGATCGAACAATTCATCAATTCATGGAAAATGATACTTGTTATTTATCGTGATTTTTTTGAGATCATGATAATCAATGCAAAGGAGTATTGGCCCATCCTTCTTCTTGATGAAGAGGACTGATGCACCCCATGGTGAAGCACTTGGGCATATAAACCCTTTATCCAAATTCTCCTATAATCGTTTCTTATTCTCCTCAAGCTCCACAACAACCATTCTATATGGATTCTTAAATATTGGAAAGACCCTAGGTTTGAGATCAATTGAGAATTCAACATCTATTCTAGGAGGAAGACCAGACAATTCCTCAGGAAAAACTTCATCAAATTCACTCACAATAGGAATTTCCTCAAGGTTGGTTACTTCCTTAGACTCAATCATCTGATCCAGATATTCTTTCTCATTGGGTAGTAATATCCAAAATTGATATGATGGTGCTAAAGAAGATTCATCTTCCTCTTTGCACTTGTATAGAATCGAGTGTCGATTCTCCATATGAAGAGTTATTTCCCTCTCACTGAAATTTATGTTGGATCTATATAGAGAAAGCCAATCCATTCCAATAATTTCATCAAATTCCACCAAAGGGAGTATGACGAGGTTTTTCGAGGAAGTTAAATCCACAAATTGTGATAGGGGAGGAATTATATTCATGGGTTACAGTGATTGCCCCATTTTACATACTCACCAAAATCTTTACTTCCATGATTTTTGGTGGTGTTGATATTGTCCTACTAAACTTTCAGGATATAAAATAACGTGTAGAACTAAAATCCAAAAGTACGTTCACTATTCTTAAATGTATAACTAGCATACCTTTCACCACTTCGTTGTTGGGGTTCACTTCGACGGTAGTGATGGAAAAATTTCTCCCTTTCTTCCTTGGATGTTTTGGGTTGCCTTAAAAAATTATTAGATTAGGGAACTAGTTTGAAAAGTACCCTGGTTCCTTACAGTTGAAGAAATGAACAATGCATTGAGGTTCAAATAGATCATTCATCTCCTCTATCACATCCGTGGGTTTTTCTTGTCGGTAGTTAATGGATAGGTTCCCTCCTCTTCCATACCTAAAGCATTTCCTCGTCCCCTTCAAGAAATTTCCGGGGTACTTCTTTCTACACCTTTGTCAAGTGGGGTTCTAGATCTTATTAGCACTATTGGATTTATCAATCAAACTGCCAGAATTAAATTCCACCTTATGCTTCTTGTCCCCATGATACCCATGAGATTTTCTGATCTCCATTTTAACTTTGAGGTCACATCAGAAAATTTCCTCATAGATATCGAAGTCACAGATCGTGAGGGATTTCTGTAGGCTAGGTTTTATCCCACAAAAGAAGTAGTCAACCTTGCATTTAGTGGTAACAAAAAAGATGAAGGCATATCATGCAAGCATTGTGATGTTTTCTTCATATTATCTGATGGATTCTTCGGCTGTTTTCTTGAGGTCTAGGAAGTCCCTTTCCATCTTAAGTTGGAGGGTGTGTGGAAAATATTTATTGAAAAACATTTTTTTGGAAATACTTCCATTCCAAAAACTTGATCTCTTCTTTAGGCTTCATATTTTTTATCAATGTCCTCCATTTATTAGCTTCACCCTCCATATGATAAGCAATAAGAACAACCTTCTCTTGCTCAGAACATTGAAGTATGTAGAAGATATTTTCGATGGAGTTGATCCATTGTTCAGCGATTGAGGGATTAGATGATCCGTTAAAATTAGGTGGCCTTTGTCTCATGAAGCAATCGATAGTGAATTGTTATTTCTTGGTGGGGGGGGAGGGTTGAAGGTTCTTCTTGACCCATGCTTATATTCAAAAATTGAGTTAACTGAGAGAGTATCGAGACAAAATTTTCAATTCCCGCTCCTAACGGATTGAGCATCTCATTAGAACAAACATCACATTGATCTTCACATCGACTCTTAGCCCGAGTCCTCCTATTAACAGCCATTGGATAGAATAAATGGAAATTTATGGGTAACACATAAAGTGGAATCCAAAGACAAAAAACAAATGTCTTATAAAATACTTTTATTTCATTAACTTAAGAATTTATAGGCTTCAGTCTATGTTATCCATGATATACTTCCCAAAATATATTCTTAGGTGCATTTTTTTATTCCCTTGATAATGGTTCATAATAAGCTTATTAATTTACCAAAGAATATCCCCTAGGAGTGTCATAACCAAGAGAGAAACAAAGCCTATTGTCATGTACCAAGATACCCTGGGTCAAGCCTGGAAATCCTCGTCATAGTTTTCACTCCTAGGTACATCTGTGCCAGAGCCTCCTCTACCTGATCATATCCAGACATGGATATATTTTCTTGATAAACCACTTACTCAATACTCGCCAATATTTAGGGATTTTTTATTATACTTAGTTTTATCCCTAATGATTTCCCTAGGGTTTTCTAATCCTAATCCCAATAAATGACTAAACCTGTCTTCTGATACCAACTATAACAACCATGCTCTTTATTACACACTTAAACATGATCTATTACATAAATTATTCACTTGATACAAAATATATGATCGATAGGTCTAGTGTATTTGGTACTAGGAACATTATATAATGAATTAAAACATGAAACATAACATCTTTATTGAAAACTTCCTTTACATGACCACTAAATTCCCTCGTACTTAGCATTACATGGGATAACATGAGGACACACATAAAAAGGGTGAGCTATAAATCCCAGTAAGGGGGTAATGAAGGTATAACATAAATAATAATGGACATGTTATGCAATAAGCATATCAATGGAGCATAAGAGAAACATGAATACAAAGGCACGATATATCATGATTATCATAACATGGAAATATAGCAACAACACTTAACATGGTATTAGCATGATCCAAGGATCATTGAACATGGATCATGAGTAAACCCTTATTTATATTTAATTATAATTAATAAAACTTTATTTCACTTAACATATCATGATACTAATCTTTACCCAATGCATTGGAGTGCTATCAGGGCGCACCTTTCTTAATCATTTCATTTTATGCATAAGTGTGCCACATGGTTCATATAACATAGATTCATTAAACATAATAATTTATTCTATGATAAAGGAATTTTTAATTCATACATGAAACTCTATAATCAATAAGTAAATGTGCATAAAGTTGAATACCCCTGAATGAGAAACGGGCTTGGTATTTACTACACAATGACTTTGGCTTGGAAAATCACGGTGCAATTTCGGTAGCATAACAACGTGACATAAGAATTCATAAAAATTGTTGATGAAAGATATAGGGGTGTTTAATAATATTTACATGAAATTAAAAGTATGTGGGTCATATAGATACAAGTACCAAAATATTTAATGGAATTTAGATTCATAATATAAAATAATATATTGAATGTAAATGCGAAGAGGGAAATTCCTTATGAAATTTCAACATGGTAACGGGTGTACATGGGAGACATTAATGATAGATAAAGAGTTATATAATCATTAAAACATAAAGAGTTAAGTATGGGGAGGTTATAAATCATACCCCATCATTTTTAATTAAAAATAAAAGGGCATAGCAATATAATGAAATTTTGACAAAAAGGAGAAAAGAAGAAATCGCTTACTTGGAAGTGTGATCCCAAAGGCTTGGGAGAGGCTTGAGAGAGGCTTATTTGGAGTTTGGGGAGACTTGGAAAGATTATATAGATAGTATAGTAGGGTTTTTTCGAGCTTCAAAGGTTTTTAATGAATAGGAAGTGGGAGCTTCGGTTGGTTTATATAGGAAAAGAGATGGAGTTCTTTATTTTTTAGGTTTTGGCCACCACACATTAAAATAATCAAAACCACAAACCATCCCATGTTTTTTACCAAAGTGGAGTTGAAAAAATTATTTTATAATTCCAATGTCAAAACTTCTTAAAATATTAGGCTTGCTTATGTGGAGGTGAGTCACGCTCTCAAGGAAATCAATTTAAAAAGTTAAAATGTTTTATAAGTCTTGGAGGGTCCACTATGGCACCATAAAATTAAACAAAAAAAAATATAAAATCACATTATTTTAAATATAAAACATATACTGGAAAAAAATATAATTCATATTATTTTATTACATCACTATTGGGTCATTATGATGTCATAAAACACATTATATAATTAAACGATATTTAATTTTTACTGAAAAATTCAACTATCTTAGAAAATTATGAAAAATTCACCATTGGATAATTTTGACGTCCTAATTCAAAAAATAATATTCATTTTATCTAAATAGTTTTCTAAATATATAAATTTTTTACTTTTAAAATAAAAACTGACATTTATCGAAAATTCATAGGTTTTGACTAAAACAGCTTTCCAACCTTGATAAAAATTACAATTTTTTTTTATAAAAATTATACGATCATTTATATTTAATAATTTAGTAATAATATTTATTAAAATATTTTTTAATTTAAAAATCCATTAATTACTGAAAATATATTTCTTAATTGAATATTAACTAAAAGTACTATTTGTGCATTAAAAACTATTTACAAAGTAAAAATGATAAAATGAATGTATATTCATTATAAAAAATAATGTACATAATCATAGTGATAGGGTCGTGTTACATAATGCAATATAACCCCAGCATAAGACCTAAGGGTAAGGTGTACGATATTGACAAACTCTTGGGGTGGCTCGGATAACATCGCTCAGGTGGTAATCTCTATCAACTTCCACTTCTCCCGTAAGAGGTTCCATTCGAGATTAACGTATTGAAGCTTGGCTTAGGCCTGGTCAAGAGAAAAGCCCAGTGATTCCACATAATTTCTAAGCTTTGACAAATGGGATTTGTACGGAGCAATTATACTAGATGAGGCCATCACTTCCTCTATCTGAGTAAATTGGATTTTTAAAGACTTGTATTTATACTAATCATGTGATCACCATTCAAAGGATATATTAGCAATGATAACAACAATTAACGATATTTTAAAATCCAAAAACATAAAACCAAGGAATTTCACATTTTATATAATCATTTTACATAATATGATATTTAATTGGATCAAGAGGAATTTTCATTAATAAACGTTCGGGTCATTGCATGTAAAATATTTGGGTGTTATATTATACCCCCATAAAATGATTTTTCCTTTTGAAATTGATCACTCAGATACAAGTATATGAGGATACCTCCAACTCATCACATCCTTAGGTTCCTACATAGCTTCCTCAAATTGCTGGTTTCACCACAATACTTTAACAAGGTGAATGGTCTTGTTTCGTAGAACTTTATCTCTATGATCCAAAATCTCTACCTATTTTTCTTTATATGAATAATATTGATCCAATGGTACGACCTCTGAGTTTAGTAAATATGAACGATAAAATATATATTTCTTGAGTAGAGATACATGAAACACATCATGAACTTGATAGAGATTTGGTGGAAGTTCTAATCAATAAGCTACCATCCCAATACAATCAATAATTTCAAAAAAAAATTCATCACTATTTGAAATTTCACATTGAAAATCTATGGTGTATATTTGAAAATTTATTTTTCGGAAACCCACATCATAAAAAAGGTTAAAAAAAATTTCTCTTAAAAATAGGGAACGTAAAAGGTAAAGATCACTGCATAACTTGGATTCATATTTGGAGAATATTATTTGAATGTGAAAATATGGACATGGAAGATAATTATAACTATCATGTTTTGATGGATAATGATAGAGAACATGGCCATTATAAGGTTAATAATCACAAAACAATAGACCAAATAAATCTAAAAAAGGCCATTGATATCATGATAAAAGATGATAATAGGATACAATTTTATTTAAAAATCATTTGAGAAGATATAAATACTTTATTTCATCTCATAATTACAATCCCACTCATTGGTTGTGACTTAATCAATTTTCTATTTATTTCTTACTCCAAGGAATGAATTATAAATTGCAATGCCTGTAGAACTAGTGGAGCATATGATCCATAATGGGATGATAAGTCATTCCTTATGTATCTAGTTATCATCATAAGGGAATAGTTATCACAGGTTATCCAATACGAATAAATATTCATATGGTTAAGTAACACATTAATCTTTAAAACATCATCCAAATTTCAATGTAAACAATTTCAAAAGTGGTTAACCTTATGAACCATCCAAAAAAATTAAAATAAAAAACTTTCAAATTAAGGTCACTAAATTTTCAAAATAAACATATAATTAATCCCCCAAAAAACATGATATAGATATTAATTGTCAAAAACTAAAGATGTGAATATTATTATCATGTATTATCATGAAACATGGTAATAACCTGAATTACCATAAAACCTTAGTGAAAACATGCATGCTTTAAAAAAATAACTCTTTCCACATACCATAAATCCAAAAAATCTAAAAACTTAATCTATAAACAACCTTGTCATCATATTAACAATAAATTCCAAGGTCATCAATACTATCCCACTTTTTCACAAAAAACATCTCTTTAACTCATTACTATCCCAACATCATGCACATATTAAGTGTTACCTTTCCCTTAATCATATGTTCTCTAAAAATATCACCTCAACACCTTATTCAGTTTTCACGGTTACCAATACCATTCAAAATATACTTTCAAATACTTAAGGAAAACTATAGTGGAATAATAGTTAGATGTTTCATTATTCAATAATACCATAAAAGTACTTCTATAACATTATTCATGAGTTCCAATATATAAACACCAATGCATTACAATTTATTTTTAAACCATTAATTAGGCTTTATCATTTTATTCCACAACACTTCTTACATCCCATAGGTCATTTATAGTATATTCATAATTAGTAATATAACCATTACTCAAACAACCCTGTTAATTATCTTCATGAACATTCTCCCAAGGCATCAATTTTCATAATGACCATATATTCCACATTTAAAAAGTATAACTATCGATTATTCCGTAGAAATATCATAATTTTCATCCATTTAATAAACTAAACCATTAACTTTTCCTTTATAATTACTTGATTTGTGTCCTTATTTTCCACCCCAAAATAATCTTATAGTTCCTTTGAAAAATTCGCCTTGATGGATCTTCTCACATGATTTACTTAAGGAAAATCGAACTTTCTTTCCTCTATGGTCACCATGAAACTCTATCTTTATCTAATTATATGGGTTAGAAAACTCACCAAAGTTGATATTATTGATCATGTTATGATATTTATAATTAGTAATAATAACCAATTTTCACCTTCCAACCCCTATTTCATTTGGTTTCTCATGAGGAAGATCATTCCATTTTCCATCACATTCACAATTAGCATGAATCCTCCTAGTTTAAACTATTAAATACAACAAAAACTAATAGTGTGACCAACAATAATCATAGTGGGAAAACCATATAATCAAAGGAAATAAAAATTTTCAATTGATAACACCTTATGTTTAACTTATGATATTCATGATTATTACCAAAACTCTAGGATTGTAACCTAGATTTACCCTTAGGGTTTTTACTAAGGTTTTCTCATCCTAGTTTCCAAAGGTTAAATAATCCTTTATCTAATACTAACTATAATGAAAAACACTTTTCCCTAATAGATATTACATCTCAATAGATTAATATTAATTACACAACATAACAAAACTATGTTAAAACAATATGGGTTTAATTTCTTAGGAATATTGGAAACAAAAAAAAACTAGTTTGTAAAACATATAAATATCCTCCCACTTATTACTTCATAACTAGAAACATTTTGACATATCAAAAATAAAACAATTCATCATATCATGAGAAAATAAACACAAGAAAAGGTTGAGCTCAAATGTTCAGTTTGGCTAAAAAATGGATATATCAATTATAACATAAGCATGTGTTCATAAGTACATAAACATAATAACATTTGAAATCTATATAATGAATATTAAATACCATAATCTTCATTTATGGAATAAATTCTATAATTTCATAATACATTAATCATAAAATAACATAATAGAATAAAATTTGAATAAGACATAGAATTTTGGAATACACATAGGTATGGAAAATAATTTCTTAGAGTCAAGGATCATTTAAAAAATATATAAGAGAACTCTAAGGGTGGATACACGTCCTAGGTGGGACACACCGCCATCCCCAATGGCATCCATTTACTCATAGTGTAATGAGTTAACTCCCCAAACCATTGTAGTAGTCATGGTTCACTACCATGACTATCATGGTGGAAAAAGTCCCTTACCGAACTGAGTTCGTTTCCCATTTTAGTCTGGTCTTACTAAAAACAATTCACTTACCGTTTTAGTCTTTTTTTACTCAACCAAGTTCAATTCCCATTTTAGTCTTCTCTTACTAAATCGAGTTTACTTCCTGTTTCATTCCTGTCTTGCAGAACCATATTCACATCCCATATCAGTCCTGTCTTATTGAATCAATTTCACTTCCTGTTTCAGTCCTGTCTTACCGAACCAAGTTCACTTCCCATATCAGTCCTATCTTACTGAATCAAGTTCACTTCCTGTTTTAGTCTTATCTATATCATGATACATAAATCATTACCCAACACATTAGAAGGAAATATGGGTCCCTCCCATCATTGGTTACAATATAACAACCTTTCTTGGTTATAATGTAACCACCTTACTTGGTTATAACTTAACCACATTCACATTATGAAAAACATACATATGTGTTCTATAAGAACTTAAGTCATTCATCATATCAAACTCCATGTAGAGAAGTGAGTTTCATAAACATTTCATAACAGCATAACTCATGAAGAAGAAACGAGATTCACAAACATAATGAAATCATAAACATAAACCAACCATAAAGAGAATCTTGATAGTATACTTGAGTATTATCCTAATTAAATCATAAATAAAATCAAATAATTTTTTCTTAGATGATAAATAATTTTGAAATATCACTTGAAATAATTCTTGAAAAAAACATTTCAATTTTCAAATCAGTTCTTTTTAAAGAGTAATGAAATTATAAAGGAATTTTTTGTTGTTGAAAATAACCTTTTAATATTGTAATTTAGGAATTAAATCATTAAAGATGCATTATGGGGGTAAAATACTCTAATGCTGTAATAGTTAGAAAAACATTTCTTGTATAATTTTTTTTTTCAGAAAAGTAACAAAAAATATTATTTAAAAAACAAAAAAAGAATCTTTTCAAACCATTTTGTAAAAAGTAAAACATGAGTAAAAATAAAATTAAACAAATAATAAAATAATAGTAAAATAAATCTTTGGAAACAATTTTAGAAAACATGGACATGGAATAATAATAGAGTTTTAAGGGAAATGTTAAAAAGATAACTTTTAAATTAAAGTCCCTTATAAATATCATATCACTGAAGTGAGAATTAATCAAATGAATAGAAAATGTGTGTCTTCTATAAATCCAAATAAAAAATTATAAATAAAAAATAAGATATTAAATACACATTTTAAATATATTCTTAGTATGAAATTATCAAAGAAGTAAAAGTTTAACCCCAATAATAAAAATTAGGTTAAGAATTCCCTTACCACTTTGTAATCTCTTGAAATGTATGAACCATAAAAGTAATAATTATAAAATGAAATATTTAATACCATGAAGAAAATATTATTAATTATATGATACATCAAATATCATTATATTTACCACACATGTTAAATAAGTGGTGAAAAAGTCATATATCTCACAAAAGTAAAAGTTAGACTAGAAACCCTTACCTCAAGCTTACATTCAGTTTTACGTACTTTAACATCATATATAAAAGATTAAATAATGTTATCAACTCATTATGGAACTATATTCATATTTATAATACCATAAGATACTTTTATAACATCTTACAACACATTCATTAGTAATATTTCATTATTTTCATTGTTTAGGGTGCATTCGTTTCATTGTTTCATGGTTAGTTAACTTGTGTATAATTATAGATTTTATTGTAGAATAGAAATAAAAATACAGAATTGAAATAAAATAATATTAAATTACTTTTATAAGATTTAATTTTCCCATATATAACTTTCATTTATAACATGACAATGATTTATTTGATAAAAGGTTAATGATAAATGTTTAGTTTAATTTGGCAGTTTCTCCGACCATCATGAAATAGTTTTGTTTTATTAAATATTATGTATATTTATTAGTTAAAAACATTAAATAGGTTAAAATATAAATATTAAAATATTATTTAATCAAAATAATAATTTAATGACCATCCTGGAAGGTGGTAATAGAAAACAAAAAATTATTATCCATGGAGATGGTTAACCGCCATAATCTAGAAGATGGTTTCATTTATTTAAATAATAAGAGGTAATAAAAGGGATGAAAATAAAATATTACATTAGAAAAATTACATTCCAATATATAAATGATACTATAGTTATTATTCCTAGATGTATGAATTAAGTGAGGAGAAGGTAGAAAAACAAAAGAAATTAAGAGAGGTTGTTTGAGAAAATTACGTCTTGAATATCAACTCCTTGAAGGACCCCTTAAGGAATATCAAATTGGTTTTTGGAGAGACCAGAAGAAATTTTACACGATGAGAGTGGGGAGGTGAGGTTTTTTAGAGATTTTAAAGGGTTCATGTCTTGTGAGAATAAATTGAGTGGTGAGGGGTTGTATTTATACTGGAGAAGGGGTGGTTTTAAGTGATTAAATAATGATTATTTTATATTTAAAGAAAACAACATTTGAGTGGAATTAATTCCAAATAATTTTGTTGATAATTAATGTTTTAATGGATTTTTAAGGTCTATAAACATATCAAACACCCATTTAATGTTACAGTTTTTAGATATTTTAATCTTTTACCTTTTAAATTTAACCCACTACATTATTTTACCTTTACTACAATAATTGTATTTACCACGATAACTTTTTTATGCCTAAAAATTAAAATAAAATTACAACCCAATTTGGACATATGTATTAAAAATATTGAATCCATTTTTAAAAATTAAAAACAATGAAGTTTCAAAATTACATTTAAAATTAAACCATTAAAATGCAATGTGAAGTTTTTTTGGGGAAATGTGTTTTTAAGCCTAAAATGTACTTATACAAAAATAATGTATAAGGATTGTTTAAATGAAATTAATTAGATTATATATATAATTTAATTAATTTACTTTTATGTCAATTTAAAATCATAAAATTACTTTTAAATATAAAGAGAATGAGTGTTTTATAAAAATCAGTTTTTTTACTATTCACTAAAAAATTAAACTTTTTAGAAAATTCTAAAAAATTCATCCTAATATAATTTTTAAATGATGAATCCAAAACTAATGTTCATTTTATACAAAAAACTTTTAAAAAGTTTCAAAAATTAATTATATTTATATTCTCATGGAAAACAAGAAAAATTAATTTTTAAAGAAAAAATATATTTGAAGATCAAAATGAATTTACTAAAAATTATGTTAATATTCATAAATAATTAATTAATACATTAAAAATGAGTTAGAAAATTATATATTTCAAAATTTGTTTAATACTATTCATTCCATCATATTTAATGGCTAGGTTATAACGGTCATGTTAAAATAGTAATATTTTAGAGCTCATTTATGCTCGGTATTATGTAGAAAGTAAGCTATTGAAAAGATTAAATTTATTTTAAAAAAAATATACATAGCGTAAAACCATGTGGGTTTATAGTATCTCCCCCCAATGTATGATCATAAAGGAAAAAAAATTTTATATCCTAATGTCTATGTCATATGATGTTAAACTACAAGACAAAATCCTTAGCACATGATGTCAAACTATATCCTCCAATGGCCCGAAGGCCTTCATTTTTTATTGATTTTGATAATACACCTTTCAAGGGGTGAGGTGGAACCCTTACAAGGCCCGTAGGTGTAAGTATTACATGGTCCGTAGTCCTTAGAGGAATTCATTGCCCGTAGGCTTCAAACATTACATACAACCCAGACTAACTACTTGGAACTACTCCTCCCCAGCATCTTTGTCGTGAAATCAGCTCTCCACCTTCGCATGGATGTTCAGATAGGCATTCCCATGCATGGACTGGCTTGTCCCAATGGCAGGTGACATACCCTTTCATTCTTGCAATCCGTTTAGCTTTTGCTGTGGTGAAAGCTCCTTGCTCATCCTCTGTAGAGCATGTTCCTTGTAGGTTGTCTAGTTTGTATCTGCACTTAAGGTGGCCCGAAGTCCTTGAGGTGACCCTATGTCCTTACTGACCCGAAGACCTGGGTGGCCTTGAGGCCTTATGTAACACCCCAAGATTCTATGGTACGCTTCTCTTTGAATAATGCAATAGCGTGTGTTGTACGCAACATCGAGTTCTAACACACACCACAACCGATCAAACTAGCCGTTATGAATAGTAATACCTAATTTTTAAAATTTTAGAAATTTTATCTCTCAAAATGGACTTAATTTTTGGATTTGGAGTATCAAATTTAGCCTAAGCTGAAATTTTGGTACTTTTCGGATAACTTTAATATTTTGATGAATAGTGAAAATTACTAAATTTTAATTAAAAACAACTTTTTTAATCAAAATAATTAATAGTGATAAATTATGAATTTGAGTGGTTTTAAAGTATATTTAGAATATATTTTTACCATTTAATAAAATTTTGGTCATTGGACATAGTTTCATAATTAAACCGAACATGAACAAGTATCAATCTTTTGATAGTTATTATATCTTAAAAACACGCTTTTTGTTTTGACAGCGGGAATTAATTTTAAATTAATTTTTGCCACTTATGTGTTTCGAATTTGGAAAAATGGATTCCATATTTGGAATCAGTATGTTCAAATTGTGTAAATAGGTAACTTTTATTTTTAGACATTTTGAATAATTACTTCGGTAAATATTTTATTTACCATGATTAAAGGGTAAATCCGGAAAATAAGGGTTAAACAATAATATTATAATAATAAAAAATTACCCTAAAACATGTCCTAACCTTATTGGTTGATAAATTTCCGACCATAGGCATCTTTGGGTCGATTTTGGGACCCCATGGTGCCACTTGTAAGTGATAGAGACACTTTATTTTAATTAAGTTAAAATGAATACAAAAATGACACAAGCATATATCTTTTAAATTTGTTTTACATAGTGTTATATATGATTAATTTTAGACTATAAATATTCATTAGAAAGATAAAAATATTTCCTACATAATGGTATTTTATTTATAATTGTTAGACATTAAATAATTTAATTTATATATGACACAATGGTGATGCAGTAATTACCATAATAGTGAAAAATTAAAATGATTGATATTGTAGATACCCAAATAAATATAATTTGAGACTTTTTATGAATTACAATAATTTTCAAGGTTAAAATGACATGTTAGGAATGATTTAATTAACTTTTTTTGAAGTAATAATTCTGTTATAAGTTTTTAAAAAATCAATTATTGAATAGTTTCAAAATTGACATAAAAGAGTTTTTAAAACAAATATTATATTATTAATTGATATTAAATTTTTAAAAATATATAGTTCTGCCAAGAGACTTATATCATGATAGGTGTATCATTAATGGACCACTTGGGGGTTTCTTGGATGTATATAGTAATTTTATTAACCATATAATATAAAAATACAAAGAGACATTGTAAAAGTGAAACTAATTAACTAAGAGTTAATACTTAATGATAAGGTTAATATAGTAACCCAAACCTGTCTAAATTCTATTGGTTGAGTGGTTCTCGACCCCTCACCACCTTAAAATTTAAATAATCCACTTTGGAGCCATTAGAAACCGAATATGAATTTATTATAAAATAATATTTCTACCTTTTCCAAAGGTTCCCCTCACCCCTCTTATAAAAGGGCACTCCCCCTTCTCATTAATTCACACCTTCAAAGCCTTTTGGATCGGCGAAAATCTGCCCAAATAATCTCAAAACTTCACTAACATTATCCTAGATGCATTAATTTAGTCATAAAGCCAACCTAAGGAGCCCTTTTGATCAAATCAAAAGGAAGAACCCGAAGAAGAGGTAATGATTTCACCACCCTTTTCCAAGTTCCTTTCTTCTTCCACTTCTTCCTTATTTGTTATTACCATTATAAAATAATAAATCCAGTATCTTATATATACTGTGATGTTATTATAAATATGGTACAACCATATTCAGTATTCTATCCATCCTTTGAATAACATGTCACCATAGGTGTGTACGTACGGCTTACCGTCTCCACGTCGTGGTGTAATTGTTATTCAATAAATTATTATTTGGATGGGTATAATAATGATGTGTAACTCATGTAAATAATAAATATAACATTATAATGATTCTTTATATAATATATAACATCCAATTATATATTATTTTAATATCAAAAGAATGATATTGTCACTCGTGCGTACGTACGGACTACCGTCTCCACGAACGCGATGAGATTCATTCTCCATTGTATCCATTCAAGTATAATTCTCATTTGATGATTAATAATAGTATCTAAGGACTTCATATCATTCTGTATATGATTAAGATAAAACCTATCCATGACAAACACAGCTTACCTAACAAAACATATAAAAGAAAACGAGTAAGTTAACACCCGAAACAACGATAATACTAAGATATTATTAACAAATCAATGTTAAAAGATCATATATGATATCATATTAATGTATACGATTCTTGTATAATTTAATAACAATTATTTCACCATTATACAGGAGTTTAACCTACCCCAACCAATGAAAAGTACAAGGTAAGGGTTTATTTCGCAATCTCTTCATTATCCGAGGTTGTTTATACGTAATAATCTACTGGGTTCTCTTTATCATCCACATTCATGTTTCTTAAAAATGTATTTAAAAACATTTTTACTATTTACAAGAATATGGGTCAAAGTCATTTATACCCTTTTTTGACTTTTTATAAGAGTTTTATAAAGGAATCATTCTTTCATTTTCCAAACAAGGTGCTTTTTAACCTTTTCGACAGAATTAAGGTAAGAATGTTTTTTTAACTTATATGGTGTGTGCGACTATTTTCCGCCGTTATAAAATCGTCGAAGCTTCCCTTACAAGATTATAAGAATATTTTCAAAGAAAATGTTTTATTTTATAAATATATGACTCTTAAATGATTTCAAAATAGAAAGAGATATTTCTCTAAAAAGAGTTTTGATTTCATCTATGTCAACATCCTTTGATGGATTTTACGCTTATTTGAAGTTGATTTATTATGATACAAAACTTCTGTATTGTATTGAAGTTTTTGTGATATGTTTGAATGTGGATGTGTTATTTTTATACCATTCATAGTTTATAGATGAAGTATTTACATTTCGTATGCTAATTTTAATACGAATGTTTATGTTATGTTTAATCCTTTTCATATGGGAATGCATTGGACTTAATATGTGACGGGTGAAGCCCGCTATAGCTCCTCAATGCATCGGTAGGTCTCATGAGACAAACTAGTGTTTTGGAACAAGGCCTTGGAAAAATATTATTTGTAGTCTTGGTACGAGGCCTTGGATATCTGGTTATGATAGTTTGGCATTATGCATTCCATCATTATGAAAGTGGTTATTAATATTTCATGTGATTATTCGATTAGTAGAATATCCATGTGAATAAGTAAATTAGATTATTTCATTTTATTTTTGGCCATACCATGTTGAAGTTCAAGTTTAAAAGGCTTTTTTTAGTTATACATTGCCTTAAATGTTTATGCTTATTTATGAAAATTTCTGCTATATTGGTATCCTTACTGAGCATCTGAGATCACCCCTTTCAATGTTTTATTTTTCCCAGGATGTGAAGAAGTAATTTATGAATGACCTGTAGGGATAGTATGTGGGGATATGAGTGTGGAATATGAAGAAAAGATGTTGTTGTAGTTTTATTTTTTATGATGTAATGCAAGACTTATGAATATATCTAGTGTTTCCAAGGCTACTAAACCAATCGGTCTTTCGAGATTTGATCGTTCTTGTGATCATGCCAATGTTATGTAATAATGCACTGACTCTGGGTAACTGGGGTCAGGGCGTTACACCTTAAATGACTCAGGGACCAAATAGGTAGCCCGAAGGCCGAAACTGTAACACCCCAGGTAAATAAAGAGTATGACATTTTCACATTTATCCATATTTGTGAATAAAATATTAATATTACTTTAAATGGGACGCTATGCTCGATGGCGTACCCAATACGCAACAACGAGTTTCTTGGGAATCTTACGTTGCACTCTAATAATAAAATAATATTATTTTAAATGGTAGTTAACGCCTAACTGTTGTGATGGCGGGAATGAATAGAACTAACTACAAAATGATTATATATGTTTGTCAAATATTTTTACTTTTTACAATAAATGTTAGAGAATTAAAAATGCGAATGAATCCAATTTTAAGCGTAAACATTCTAATATTCTTTAAAAGGTCGATTAACTGGATTTTGATGGGGAACCTCTTTTAAATCCACTTTTTGACAATTTTATGTGTTATATTTGAGTAAATAAAATTTTTCTTTAGAATCGGGACATCAAAATTTACTTTGTGTAAACTTTTGGTATTTTTTCGAAAAAGTTCAATTTTTAATGAATAGTGAAAAATGTTGTATTTTAATTCAAAACCTCTTTTTAATCTAATTTATTTATATGATTAGATTATCTTTTGAATTGGTTTTAAAGTTAAATTAGAATATATTTTTATCATTTAATCCAATAGGGGTCGTTGGAATTAATTTCACTTTGAAATCAGACTTAAACTAGTGTCAATCTTTTGATACATTTTGTTTCATAAAAACACGCTATTTGTTTTGACAGCGGGAATTAATTATTAAATTAATTAATGCAACTTATATGTTTTGAATTTTTTAAAATAGAAATCATTTTTGAATTCAGAATATCAAATATAGATTAGGGTGAATTTTTGGTAATTTTCTGAAAAACTTCAATTTTTGATGAATAGTGAAACCACTAAGTGGTACTTATAAAAACTGATTTTCCGTTTAAATGAAATTTTTCCATCTTTGTGTTTTGAATTTCAAAAATCTGACATACATGGTTGTCATTAAGAAGTAAAATGTGGTTCAATGGGATTAAAATAATTTTTTGTTGAATAGTAACTTATTAAGTTTTTAATCGCGATTAGAGGTAATTAGTGTAGTTTAAGGTAAGAATAATGTTTTAATAAAATGAAATGACCTAGAAACATGTCCTACCCTCATTGGATGAGTCATGGCCGACCAAGACAATCCATGGGTCAACTTGGGGACCCCATGGAGCCACTTTGGTTGGGAAATGACATAAATAACTTTTTATTTAATGTTAAAGTAAAAATGACACAAACATGAAATGTTTTACTAAAACAATTTTTACATGGGGTTATACAAGTCAGATTTTTGACTAAATAATCAATGGAAATATAAAAAGGTTTCCTACATCATAGTATTTTTTTATAGACATTAAATAAATTAAATTATTTATGACATCATGATGATGCAGTGATGACGTCATTATTTAACGATTTAAATAAAATGGAAAGATAATGTAAAATATAAGACCTACACATGTCCAAAACCTATTGGATGGGTGGATTTCGAACCCTTATCACCTTATCCTCGAAACACATCAATGTGGGACCATTAAAATTCTAAACTCATTCTAAAATAAAGTAACATTTCTTTACTTTCCAAGAGTGCCCCTCCTCTCCTCTTATAAAAGGCCCCCACCTCTACCTCCTTATTGACACTTACAAAGCCTTTGTCTTGGCCAAAACCTGACCATTTTGTCTCTCCACATCCCTATATAACTCCTTGAATCCTCACTTTTGGAATAAGTCTTCACAAGGAAGCCTTTGAGCTCAAACCAAAGGGAGTTACCCGATTTTAAGGTAATGCCTTCACTTGAGTCCTTTTGTTTTATTTTGCTTCTCCAACCCCATAAACTCTTTTTTATTTATTTATTTTGTAACAACTCCAGTATCTTCAATATACTAGGATGTTGGTATAATAAGTATTAGAGCTACACTTAAACACACCTACATCTAATGGTTAAAGAACATACTGTTTCCGTGGATGGCGAATTTCTGCCTCACGAAACGATGATTGTTCAACACTCATATATCACCTTCAAAGGTGGCCATTAAGATGTCACTATATTTATATATTATATATAATATGTTTATGTTTTACTTAAGATTCTGTATTTTTCATTTATGGCATATCTTTATAGTTTCCATTATGGGTAAACGTGATATCTTCATTTAAGGAAGTGCGGACTACCGCCCCCTCAAAGTGATTTGATTCGTTAATACCATATGTGGGACGTATAAAGGATGGAGTTATGATAATATATATTATATTATACTGGAATTATAATATACCGTTATATCATTATTATTCCATTCCATAAAATACGAAATAGAAATGAAAGTAGCGTTCATGCGTACGTACGACCTACCGTCTCCATGAACGGTGCTTTTCGTTTTTATCTCCAAATGATATGGAATAGTATAAAATGAATATTTACTGGATATATATGATATTTTAATCATTAATACTATTCTGGAAATTATTTACTTATAACTACATGGGCAATCATTTTTCAAACAACTTCATTTTTGACTCATGTACCAAACATCGGCAAAAACGTCTGATATGAACTAACATTATTAAACAATTATTATAACATTATAATATGTGATATGAACTGAATAATAATATTTAAATGAGGTACTTAGGAAATTATAAATTTACCAAAGTTTATTATTTAGGAATATAAAGAAACGAACAAGACACGTCGGACTTGAGGTAAGGGATCCGACTCCTCTCTTTCTTTTAAAGTACACTCTTTTATGTCATTCCTTTTAAAGCCCATATTTATTGTTATTGAGATATTATTTTATATTAATCTTACTATAATTTTTATGTTCATATTATGAGAGACCCTATTCTCTCTCATCAATCCATTTTAGAAGTTTTGAGTGGCGCCGTTAGGCTGCTGAATTTTCGTAAGAGATCTAACCTCTCTCTTTTTTTAAGTACTCTCATTTATGTCACTTCTTATAAGCTCATCTTTGTTATGTTGGGGGTTGTTCTTTTATATTACTATTTTTGTAAACTTTATGTTAATATTATTAGAGACCCTATTTTATCTCATCAATCCATTTTGGAAGTTTTAAGTGGCGCCGTTAGGCTGCCGAGTTTTCGCATCTCACTTTTATTCCAGTGAGATTTATGATACATTTGCCACAATTTCCTTTGAGTGGTGTATGTACTGCCCATTATTTTACTAATTGTGTAATATACTTTCATTTATGAGTATTTACATCAATTTTGTATTGTCCCTCTTTCACGGGGTGTATGTTTCGAAAGATACCCATGTCGGTAAGGGAACCTTTCACCCTCCTCTTTTTAAAAGAATTCTTTTGTTATGTCTTTTAATTCACATACTATTATGTTGGGATATGTTATTATATATCCTTATTGATTTAAATTTTATGTCCATGTGATGAGATACCCCTTTTATCTCTCATCAACTCATTTTCTAAATTTTGTAGTGACGCCGTTAGGCTGTCAAATTTTTGCAAGGGAACTTCTTAACCTAAATTTGATTCTTTGGGATAAACATGTACTCCTTGAATATGTCGTTCTATGAATATGTGTGAATAACCTCCGATTGTTTTACACTTAATATCCACTTATATTTGGTTTATTCATTTGTCACACATAATTATGTAATTGATTTGTCCTTAAACCAAGGATACAATCTTTGTAAGGGACTTCGTCTCAATCTCCTTTCATTGAGGCATATTTTGTTTTATACACAACTTTATTTTATACGGTTTATAAACCCCTTTGACTTTTACATTTATCCAAAAGGAATATTTGTTATACGAATCATTTTACAAAACGACAAAAGGGAATGTTTTTGTCATACGTATGCGGCGACAATGACTTCTCCACCACCATGACCATTATTTGAGTTTTGGCTTCCTGTAAAATCCATACCTTCTTTTAAAAGAAAAATAAATACCATTTTTACTTTTCTTTTATTTTGGTATTGAAAATGGTTTTCATAAGGTTTTTTATATCAATGTGTTTTATTGATATCTTGTGATTGAAATGTGGAAATGTTATGTTTCCTTTATGCATGTTTTATGTGATATGATTATGTTATGGTTCTTGGGCATTGTTATGAAGAAGAGTGGTTCCGTGATAAACTAAGGGTGGGTGAGCCAGATATAGCTCTCCAATGCATTGGGTAACGCGAAGGAGTGAAACGTTAAGGTTTCTCCGAAGAGATTTAGGGAATATACTGTGGTGGGTATTCTAAATGTAACCAAGAGGGTTACTCCCTACGTAAGAATGTTATGAATGCCTCAAGTTACCTTTATGTCTTATTATTTCTATGATTTATTCATGATTTTATGAGGTATGTTAAAATGATTATGTTTTATGGGTAAAGTATGATTTTATTCATATGTATACTTGTACTGATTTTCCTTTCCATATTTTTATATCCCTTACTGAGATTTTTATGCTCATCCCAAGTTTTTGAAATATTTTTCACAGGTCAAGGGAAGGGTACATGATATGATGATAGTGTCAAGGAAGTTTCAAGAAAGAATCCATGCTTTATTTTTAAATATGTTTCTGTTGATGGGAAAAAATGAATACTATCTTTCATGTAACCACTTTGTTTAAATGTGGAATGTAATGCAAGTTTTATGATCTAATTATCTAAAACTCTAAACCTGAAAAGATCCTCAATGTGTAATCTTATAATAACTCAAGATTAAGTAATGTTTAAGGCTGGGTCCTTATACAAACGGGGGCATATTCCCAGCTGCTACAGTGCCAAACAGTGCCTGCTACAGTCCCGCTATATCACCTGCTACAGTACTGCACAGTTCCCACTATAGTACTGCTACAATACTGCTACAGTACTGCTACAGTACCCAGAAATTCTTCCTCCACCTAGATTTGATCCATTGTCATTTGGATGCACTTACGAAGTCCTTACCAATCAGGATAAGGCTCATGTATGTCAAACTATATCCTTACCATATGTGATGAGCATATGATTTCCCATATACAATTATCATGGGGTGCCCCCTCATCTCCCACCATGGGACATAACACCTATACTGCACTGCCTCTATGTGTAGGTCCCCCACCTTTCTTCCCCACCATGGGAAAATAATCCACACCTCATATGAGACCCCAAACACCCGACCAACTCATATGCCTAGCCCCCACACCATTCCTCATTGATACTCATTCCGAGACATGAGCATCCTTACCAAATGATGTTATAATGAATAGACCATCCATGCCACACAACCTTAAAATATGACATAAAATACCTAGGTGTTATCCCAATATACTGATAGGGTATGTAGGACACCTCCATGTGGTTCAATATCGAAATCTAAACAAATTTGGGATACCTCCTTGAGGTTCAATCCTGACACCCAAACATTCCCATGAAATATACATGTATTTTCCTAGAAATATTATAACCTTAAAGTGTGATCATATTCCCCATGAAAACACATTTAACATCACCAAACTATCCCCACAAGACATTAAACTTGTGACTAGACTCTCCCCATAAGATGTTAAACATGTGACCTCCCTATCCTCGCAAGACATTAAACCTGTAACCTACTTATCCCCACAAGACATTAAACATATGACTAAACTCCCCCCAAATGTTCTAAAACCCATTCCCTAACTATCCCCACAAAACATAAAACTTGTGGCCCACTTTAAATCTCTACCCTATACAATAAAAATGGGATGATTGGGGTAAAAATTTTCAGAAAACATATTCCATGGGTGTAAACTAACCCTTGGATGAAACAGGATGACATGGGTTTTGAAACTAGGCTGAATCATATAAGAGATGTATCCAACCTCAAAAGGGGAATAATTTATTGATTATAAACATTCATAATGTCCAGAAATGATTAGAAATTCCCAAATTTAACATATATTATGACCATAGGTTGCTTTCCTGTCAATAAAGAAGCAACATAATTAATCAGTTTCCACCTCGAGATGGAATCAGGAAGGAGTTTCATGAACATGGCTCAAATATATGATGGAGACCCGAACTAGGAAATAAGATACAAGGAGTAAATGAGATCCAAGGAGGAATCCTTTTATGATGAAACTGAAATCACATCATCCTATTTTGATCAAAGAGCCAATATCACCAACCCTGGTAATAGAGGCCACCCACCTTTGGAAAGAGGGAACATGGGGTAAGAAAAAAATATATATGAGTCCCGAAAGAAATATTCGATAAAAAACACCCAAGGAAGAACCACCAAAAATCAACCTATGGGTCCTCTTGACATTATAGAGGTATACACAATGGAAATAACCAAATGGAATAACCTCCAAATCTATCCTCCCCAGATCGAAGATATGTGATCTAGGAATTCACTTTGACGCCCATCCATTGAAAAAATTCACCAACATCCAAGAAAATTTTCACTACAATCCAACCATTGTTTCATGAAAAATAAATAGATAAAGGGATGTTTGTAATGCTAGTAAGAAATTCATAAATTCCATTTCACATGGACCATAAGATTTATTCCCTTGAAAATTTTCCTTATAAACCCTCATGTCATGGCACACCATGTAACTCCATGACCAATCACCTACAGAATCACACTCTTATATAGAAAATCCTCTTTCACCGCAACCCAAAAAATCACACCCCATCTTCCTTTTCCCAATAAAAATTTCTTATCCAATAACACATCTCCTCCTATCAACTCCTCAAAACAACTTTAAATCCAAAATTATGTAAAGGAGTGGTTTGGGATGGTCTAGGATATTACATCGGATACCTATTAAAAAATTATCATCCTAGAGAATCAAAACCAAACCCAAAAATTGAAACCATATCCTCCAAGATTAACTCTCCCCAAGAGATACCCCTCAAACATAAAAATTCCAACAGTAAGTAAAAAAACTAAATAATCAATGTTAATAAGACATACATGAATAAATATTAAAATATATCAACCTAAAATAAAACATCCCAATTATTAGAGAAAAATATTCACAAAATAACTCATGATACTTAGTGTGCACATGTGAATGACATTCCCACATACTCTACTCTAAGCCAACATGCCTATAAAAAATTCAAACTAATGGAATCACTCTCCTGCAAAACAACTTCTCTCAATGATTCTAGACATATACTGAATGATCCACGAATTTTGTTTTATCCTATATATCAAACTCCCCCAATCGATGACATGTGTATTTTCATGAAGATATAAAAAAATATACCACACATGAATGATATCATAGATCCTCCTCAACTATGAAGGTACTAAAAAATGATATTCCACCTCACCAACAATCTCCAATAACTAAAATGGATTAATGAACATGGGAGAACATTACTCTTAAAAGTAAAACTTTATCATCAATGATGAGAGGAAACCATCAAGAACAAACTCTCCCCAACGTCAAACTCTAGAGGCCTCTTCCTTTCATCAATATATGACTTATAATGGTCCTTTACCACCTTCATCTGCTTATGAATCGTCTAAACCTTCTCAGCCGTGCTCTTCACTATATCTGGTATAAAGACTTCCAACTCCCAAACCTTAGTCTAGAATAATGGGGATCCTCAAGGCTGACTATACAATTCATAAAATAGATCTTTTTTAATGGAATATTAATAGATACTATATTAAGAAAAATAAAAAAATGTGTTTGATTCACTAATAATCCACAAAAATAAAAAACATAGTCTCACAACATATCTTCCAGTATTGGAATGGTCTATCCCATATGCCTATTTTTCTAAGGGTGAAAATAAATAATAATGTGTATCTGAGAGACAAAATAACATTGAATATCACCCTAGGCATGTGAGGTAAATCAATGATCCTAATCAAATATAACAGTCCTCTTAACCTACTATAGTTTTACTACATCATCCAAATATCACCTCTCTATAACATCTACAACACATAACTCCCTAATAACTAAGAAATGATCATATATTGTCAATTGATCCATGATAAATGAAATATAAACATACCCTCCTTGGGCCCATGGTAAACCGATGATGAAATCCATCGAGATATCCTCCCATTTCCACTTGGGGATATACAAAGGATTCAATAAAACACCAAAAAATGATTCTCTACTTTCACTAGATGGAAGACTAAACAAATCCAGATGAATTCCATCACTAGATAATTTATCTCAGACTACCAAAAATTGACCCCTTTAGGAATGATACATCTTTTATATACTAGGTTGAATTTCAACTATTAAGCTATGAAACTACCAAAGAACCTCCTTACACATAAATGATGTAAAAAATCTCTATTTATACATCATATAATATTGATCATTCTCTAACAATCACTCAAGATCATCATTATGAAAAACATGGTTCCATATCACCTCTATCTTCACGTATCCCTACTAAGAATCATCCAACTATTTCATCAAAAGAAAATTCACTTTCATATGGTTCATGAAACCTCTACCACCAATGTTCCCCACATCAAGATGCATTATTGTAAGCTCCTACACCTCTCTCCAAGAATCTCATGATTCTTGAATAAAATCTCCCCATGACTTTATACTCAAGGAATAAAAAAATAAATTCCCTTTTACTAGGAAGTATGAGATCTCAAAATTATAGTTCTAAAAGAACTACATTAACCAATAATAATATAGAATAAAATCCATTGAAGTTAAAATAAACCATAAGATTTTTTGATATGTAAAATCACAAAGTGATCACCAATTAGGAAATGTATTAATTATTTCTAATAAAACACAACTATTTATAAATCAATATCATGGGTGACATAGTTATGATCACATGAATATAACTTCCTATACCCATATAAGATCAATACCCTCTATTTCATTAGGATGCATCCAAAACCAATATGAGAGGTATTACAATTTTTTTAACATCAATCCCTCTTCTAAAAAGTGATGGATTGAGAACTGATCAATTTCCTATTTAGGTAATTGAAAGTTTATAGTTACTAATAAGTCCATCAAAATACCTAGTAATTCATAGTCAAGGATATTAATGGAGCTATAATACATTAGAAGTTGGGAACAAACCTCAAATTATATCCTTCAAGATTGATGGAACTATGAACCTCTGAAACATTCTTGGGTGTTTTCTAATAAACAACCACCTCAATATTCAATGGATTAACTAAAACTCCCTAGAAAGAGACCACATGCCTAATAAAGTGCACCTCACTTATTTAGAAAATTCACTTTGAAAATTTCTCATAAAGTTGATGGTACTGAAGAAATTATAAAATAACCCTAATATAATTGGAATGCTCATCATATAACTTCAAATGTATGATAATTTCATTGATAAACACTACCACAAAATAATCTAGAAGCCCAAAGAACATAAATTTGACGAGTATTATGAAAATAATTGGAGAATTCATGACCTGAAAATAAATAACCACAAACTCAAAGTTCCCATAACGACATTGAAAGGCATTATTAAGGATTTACTTTTACTTCAGCCTCTTATGGTGATATCTAGACCATAGATAGATCTTAAAAAACTATATAGACCCCTTCATCTAACCAAACAAACCATACTTCATTAGAAAGGGGTAATAGATCATGACTGCTATTTGATTTATCCACTGACAGCCTATACAAAACATTAGACCACCAAGTTACATCTTAGAGAATAACTCTAGAGAACCCCATAATGATACACAGTGCTAGATGAAACCCTTATATATAAAATCATAAATCATAATTCTCAACTCCCACATACTAAAAGGTACTATATACTAGGGATCCATCAAAATTATGGAGACACCAAGCTATAACTCTATCCTAAACTCGATGTCACATCGAGGGGGTATGGTCAAAAACTCATTAGGGAAGACATATGAAAAATACTAAATGACTCAAGGAAACTCTATCACCTATACTTATACTGGACCTAAGGAAAACATCATCAATTATGATGAAAATAGATCTTAACAACTATGAATGATTAGATTATCCCACTTTCCAATGAATATTTTATGATGGACTTGGTCATCACATAACACTAATATCCTTCAGAAATTATCAATGACCACACACATAGAATAAAAGCTATTGATTCCAAGAATTAAATCGTAAGGTTGTATCTGACGAATAAAAAATCCCTCAATGACTGATGTTTCCCTATCATCAAATCATAATACCAGAAAAATCAAAAAAAATCTCCTAACATTTAACTAGAATTTTTAACACTTGAGGCGCTAGAAGATCCCCACCTTGAGTCCCATGACATGGAAAAAGTAAGTTGAAGAAAAGGAGTGTGATGGCATAGAATCAAATAAATCATAATCTAGAGTAGATGATAAAAAGATGGCAGCTCAGATAATTTTTGTACTATCTAGAACTAGCATATCCATATCAAGAATTTGTTTATACCCATCTTTTCTACTTAATTGATGATTAACACCTCCATAGAAATTCCAAACTAAATATATATGAGGATTGGGAACATCACGAGGATAACCTCTACCAATTCTATATCCTCTAGGTAGAACATAATCCTACTATCCCTACTATTGATATGACATATGATGAAACTACTATTATGGATTGAACATATAGTAACCAACTACACCACACTGATCACTAAGAATATTTGAGAACGTATATTGTTGATGGACATGGCCAATGAAAAAAACACTATTGTAGAGCTATTGGTGGATGCATGATAACCACCAGCTCAAGAAAAATAGGAATACAACTACTGAGTCCAACTCCTCTACTTTTGAAACCTCAACAATCTAGGAAACTAAGATCCTCCACCAACAACCATAGTCCTTGGGGATCTTTGATGAATCCCTTATAAAGATGATATGGGATGAACATGAATCCTCTCAATAACCTATGCTTCTTATACACCTCCAAATATGTTGGTAACATGAATGGAGTAACGATATAATGAAAAACTGGGTATAATGCCTCCTCTATATGATGTACTCTAGAATCCTTATTTGGGAAAATATTTGGGCTGGAGTAAATGATTTCCTCAAATTTTATCTCAACCTCCCATATGCTCAGGATCCACTACTAAAGGGAGAGTAGATTTCACATCATCTTTACCTTAATAATTGATGATATAATATTGGAATTAAATTGATTTTGAACATGACCCCACATAACATATACTTATGTTCTCTCCTTAAAAAACACCATTGGTTAGATTCTCCTCAAATATTACTAACCAACAATGGAACTCAATAATCTACCCTAGCTTAGACAAAAATGAAGGTGATCTCAAGATCATCCAACCATTGCTCTACCTCCAGATCAAATACAATCCACTCATACTTACCTAACCCATGATGTTGGAACTCACAAAAAATATTCCTCTAAGACTCATCCACCTCAGCTGATTTAATCTATGATGATCAACTAGATCATCCTTCTGAACCTCACCAACCCGAACTGCATATAGATGATGACCAACATGAATCTCTAGAAATACAGAAACAAGATCCTTTTCCTTGTAGTATGGGGATAATTTAATTAGATTCATTAAATTCAATTAATTTAAATATTCCCCAAAATCACATGAATTCAAACAAAAGAGAAAACAATCATAATAAATGTACCTCACATAGGTCTCTTCACTACCATTTGAATAATATCACCTAGGGTGTTTAGTAAGATTAATATACTTTAATTGGATCAAAGGGGGCCATAATCGCATGTATCCTAGATATTCTTCTTTTCCACATCACACACTAAGTTATACAAATATTTTTTCCATACAGACCCATGAAATAATCACATGTTTTTAACTCCAGCCTCCATACTAACCCTCATCCATTACTCTAATACCATTTTTTTATTATCCACCCTCACTAGGAACTCTTCTAGGAATGCATTAAATATGAGTGTGACCCTCGAGGCCCACCTATAATAAGACCTAGTTTGGTGACTAGCATTGAGGATAAAATACATGAAAATAGGAGGCATTACCCTCACATATCCTAGGAATATAATAAGAAATCCTACAATTGACACCATAATATAAAATATAACCAATACCACTCAATTAAATATAAATCATGAAATTTTATTCAAATAAAAGTCCTTAAAATGAATAAAAAACAAACTCCTATGGTAGCATCCCCAACCACAACTCTAAGATTTGGTCTAGTATACTCCTAATTGATATCTAATGAACTCATACAAACATGTAAAATTATTTTATATATATAGGGGTGAGAATACATGTATTCTTAGTAGGATCAACCTAAATATATATCTTGAAAATGTAGAAGAAGCATACTAATACTTATATAAATAAACATTAGAAGAAACCAAAACCTTCTAAGGCCACTATCACCCATCCTAACTAAGGATCACTCACTCAATAGAGTATACAAGTATAATAACATAATTATGAAAGAATATAACAAAAGGGTACCTAACAACCACTTCCATACTATTTTTTTCCTCATGGCCCAACACCAAAACCCCGTGATTATATCCCTTAAATATCCATGACACAACATACTATACAAATATTGTCACATATGACATGGGTCAAACCATATCCCTACCTACCCTAACCCAAGTAAGGTACAACACCCTAGTCGGAACAAATATCAGCTATACCATATCCATAACCACAACTACATATAATATATCCACATCTTTACTACACATTGTAAGCACATCACATATCCTTCCCAATATGGTATCATAAAAAATAAGGATATAAACCTCACACCCTCCTCATACCATGCATGACACCCACCATGTATCATAACCCCATTCTCATAACTATTCTACTGCATCACACCCATAAGGAAGAGAAAGGAAGATAGAGTAGTCATCCATTTGTTCCCTCCCCAACCTAGCTATTGAGTAAAACAATCATAAACAAAAAAATTTGGGAATCATTGAGGTTATATAACTTTGGTGGGGTGAGTAAATAAGAAATAAAAAACAATAATAAATATACAACCACACACTATCCCAACTTAGAATCTTCACACCAAACAACACCATCAAAATCCTCAATCATCACCACTCTATCATCACCACACATCGCCATCACTACCAAATATCTCACTACAAACCAACCAACTTCCATAAAAAATAACCACCAAAACCATGAAAAAGTTACCATTTAATCACATCATTTAATTTTTTTTATTAATAGAAATATCAACTTCATTATACCATTCATTTTTTATATTTACTGAAAAACTATTCCCAATCATCACCCATGATTAATCTAAATGTTACCCATTAATTTTAATAATTAATAACTCTATTTACAACCCATATTTATTTGATTCTAGTCATACCCATTTACCTTTTTCATTATTACAAAAAACATTCCATTGCTACCGAGATACTATAAAAAATCCCCCAAACCATTAACCAACCACTACAAAACCACCCTAGAACACAGGCTGCCATCCCCTATAACAAACACAAAATGATTAATTCATCACAAAACAAACCATACCATAGTTAAAAATCCACAACCATATACCCTATTTATAACCATAGAAAATTAGTTATATTTTAACAACCTTATATTTTAGAATATATTTTTTTCTTTAAATAAATTACAAGTTTTTGATAGTTTGCTTCACATGAAACCCTGAGTCTAACTAAACTATGATATAATAAACTTATATAACTTATTCATTGAATTGAAAGTTATGAATATTAATAACTGAATTAGGAAAAATATTTTTAATATTTTGAATTAATTAAAATATATTTATTAATTCATAGTAAATAGGTAATCAACCATCATTAAAGTATTTTTATGTGACAAAAAATACACTTTCTTAAAAAATTATTTTTATGTCATTTTTTGAAATAAATTTATAATTAATTTATAAAATTTTAAAAAATTTTGTTTTAGGAAATTCATATCATTTTTACATCATAATTTTAATATTTTCTTAGGGTGATTTGTTTTTTTTATTTTCAAAAAAAATTATTTCTAGGTTAATAGTGAAAAATATCGACTTTTGTAAAACTACCATTTATTTTCAAGTAGAAGTACCATTATGTTTTCAATTTTATGTTAAAATAACATATTCATAGTTTTAAATAATCTAATTAATTACATAAGAATCATCACTATAATTTATTTGGGTAATAGTTCATTTTTGGGTCTAAAAGGACATTTTATTCTAAAAACTATTTTTATGAACGTAATTGTTTTTATAATAATAAATAAAATTAATCAATATTGATTAATTATTTTTAATAAAATTTATATATTATTGTAACATCCCAGGTAAATAAAGAATAAAGCATTTTCATTTTTATTAAAATTTTTGAATTAAATATTAATTTTACTTTAAAGGGGTTTCTATGTTCGATAGCGTACCCGATACGCAACAAAGAGTTTCTTTGAAATCTTACGTTGCACAGTAGTACTAAAATAATATTATTTTAAATGGTAGTAAACACGTAGCAGTTGTATTGGTGGGAATGAATAGAAATAACTAAAATATGATTATATATGTTTTTTAAATGTTTTTACATTTATCCAATAAAGGATAAAGGCTTAAAATATGAAAAGAATTCAATTTTAGGCATATATACTCTAATTTTCACTAAAGGTCCACTTATCGCCTTTTGATTGAGAACCGTCATTAAATATAGTTTTGGTCACTCTTATTCATTCTATTGAACCAAAGAAAACTCTTCTTTATAATTGTAACATTAAAATTTACTTTGTGTAAATTTTTGGTATTTTTCCGATAAAGTTCATTTTTTAATGAATAGTGAAAAATGTTGTATTTTAATTCAAAACCTCTTTTTAGTCTAATTTATTTATATGATCATATTATATTTTGAATTGGTTTTAAACTGAAATTATAATATATTTTTACCATTTAATCCAATGGTGGTCATTGGAAATAATTTCACTTTGAAATTGGACTTAAAGTAGTGTCAATCTTTTGATACATATTGTTTCATAAAAACACGCTATTTGCTCTGACAGCGGGAGTTAATTATTAAATTAATTAATGTAACTTATATGTTTTTAATTTTGTAAAATATACATCATTTTCGAATTCAGAATATCAAATATTTCTTAGGGTGAATTTTTGGTATTTTTCTGAAAAACTTCAATTTTTAATGAATAGTGAAACCACTAAGTGGCAGTTAAAAAACTAATTTTTCGTTTAAATGGAATTTTACAACCTCTGTGTTTTAAATTTCAAAAATCCGACATACATGGTTTTCATTAAGAAGTAAAATGTGGTTCAATGAGATTAAAATAATTTTTTAGTGAATAACAATTTTTAAGTTTTTAATCGCGATTAGAGGTAATTAGTGTAATTTAAGGTAATAATAATGTTTTAATAATATTAAATGACCTAGACACATGTCCTACCCTTATTGGATGTGTCATGGCCAACCAAGAAAATCCATGGGTCAATTTGGGGACCCCATGGAGCCACTTGGTAGGAAAATAACATTAATAACTTTTTATTCAATGTTAAAGTAAAAATGTCACAAACATGAGTTGTTTTACTAAAACAATTTTTAAATGGGGATATACAAGTGATATTTTTGACTATAAATATTCATTAGAAATATAAAAAGATTTCATACATTATGATATTTTTTTTATAATTTTTAGACATTAAATAAATTAAATTATTTATGACACCATGATAATGGAGCGATTACCTCATTATTTAACGATTTAAATAAAATGAAACGATAATGTAAAATATAAGACCTAAACATGTCAAAAACCTATTGGATGGGTGTATTTCGAACTATTATCACCTTATCCTAGAAGTATATAATTTTGGGACCTTTTAAATACGAAAATAATTTTACAATAAAGTAACCTTTTATAACTTTCCAAGAGTGTCCCTCCTCTCCTCTTATAAAAGGCCCCCACCTCTACCACCTTACCCACACCTATCAAGCCTTTGGCTCGGCCAACACCTACCCATGTTGTCTCTACACATCCCTCTATTACTCCTAGAATCCTCACTTTGGGAAAAAGTCTTCCCAAGGATGCCTTTGAGCTCAAATCAAAAAGAGTTACCCGTTCTAAAGGTAGTGTTTTCTCTTGTGTTCTTATGTTTTATTTTGCTTCTCCAGCCGCCTAAACTCTTTTTATTCCTCTATTTTGTAACAAAACCAGTATCTTCATTATACTAGGATGTTTTTATGTGATGTATTAGAGCTACACATACACACACCTACATATAATGGTTAAAGAACATACTATTTCTGTGGATGGAAAATTTATGCCTCACGAAATGATGATTGTTCAAAAGTCATATAACACCATAAAAGGTGGACATTAATATGTCACTATATTTATATATGATATATAATATGTTTATGTTTTACTTAAGATTCTGTTTTTTTCATTTATGGCATACCTTTATGGTTTCCATTATGGGTAAACGCGATATCTTCATTTTAGGAAGTGCGGACTACCGCCCCCTCAAAGTGATTTGATTCGTTAATGCCATATGTGGGATGTATAAAGGATGGAGTTAAAGTTATTATATATTATGTTATACTGGAATTATAATATACCTTTATATAATTATTATTTCTTTCCATTAAAGTATGAGATAGAAATGAAAGTAGCGTTCATGCGTATGTACGGCTTACCGTCTCCATGAACGGTGCATTTCATTTCTTATCCCCAAATGTAATGTACTATTATAAGTACATATATATAATGGATATATATGATTTATGTTACATCTAAATGATTAATATAATTCTGTAATTAAAATATACATATCTCCCATTTAGTTTTAATTCCATTAATATGACATAGAAATGAAAGTAGCGTTCAGGCGTACGTACGGCTTACCGTCTCCATGAACGGTGCATTTCATTTCTTACCTATAAATGATTATTTAATATTATAAATGCATGTATATACTGAATATATATGATATATATGATATCTACATCATGAATATAATTCTTGATATAATGGATATTTTACCACATGAACAACTTTTAATTATAAAGAGTTTATTTTTGACTCAAGTACCAATGATCGACAAAACGACCATTATTAAATTAAATAATTACATAGTGGTCATAAGATGGTAATAAGTGATATAAAAGGAATAATGAACTTGAAAAATGTTCTTAAGAAAATAGAAATTAACTCAAGTTTATTATTCAGGACGTTAAAGAACGATCGAGTCAAGTCGGACCCAAGGTATAGGACTTCGTCTCAATCTCATTTCATTGAGGAAAATTATGTTTTATACACAACTTTATTTTATATGGTGTATAAACCCCTTTGACTTTTACATTTACTCAAAAGGAATCTTTTTATACGAAGCGTTTACTAAACCACAAAAGGGAATGTTTTGTTTTTGTCATACGTATGCGGGAACAACGACTTCTCCACCGTCGTGACCATTATTTGAGTTTCGGCTTCCTCTACAAGACATAATTTTTTTTAAATGAAAAATAAATACCATGTTTTAATTATCTTTTATTTTGGTATTGAAAATGGTTTTCATAATGATTTGATTATATCAATGTGTTGTATTGATATTTTGTGATTGAAATGTGGAAATGTTATGTTTCCTTTATGCATGTTTTATGTGATACGATTCTGTTATGGTTCTTGGGCATTATTATGAAGACGGGTGGTTCCATGATAAAATAAGGGTGGGTGAGCCCGATATAGCTCTCCAATGAATTGGGTAATGCGAATGGGTTAAATGTTGAGGTTTCTCCAAAGAGATTTAGGGAATATACTGTGATGGGTATTCCAAACGTAACCAAGAGGGTTACTCCCTAGGTAAGAATGTTATGAATGACTCAAGTTACCTTTATGTCCCGTGATTTTTATGTTTTATTCATGATTTGATGAGGTATGTTAACGTGCTTATGTTTTATGAGTAAAGTATGATTTCATTGATTCTTATGTACACATGTACTCATGTTTCCTTTCCATATTTTTATATCCCTTACTGAGATTTTTATGCTCATCCCAAGTTTATTTGAAATGTTTTTCATAGATCAAGGGAAAGGTACATGATATGATGATAGTGTCAAGGAAGTGTCAAGAAAGAATCCATGTTTTATTTTAAATATGTTTCTATTGATGGGGAAAATGAATACTATCTTTTATGTAACCACTTTGTTTAAATGCGGAATGTAATGCATGTTTTATGATCTAATTCTCTAAAACTCTAAACCTGAAAATATCCTCAACGTGTATTCTTGAAGTAACTCAAGATTAAGTGATATTTAAGGCTGGGGCCTTATAGTTGGTATCAGAGGTCAGTTTAGATAACATTAGGAGTTAGAATTCTATTAAAGGATTATCCAAAAACATTTTTTATGGTCAAATTGAAATGATATAGCATTTGAATATTACCATGTTGCTTCATCTAAGAAATGTTTGTTCAGAATGGTTTTCCGTAGAGAAAACAGGGAAGCTGTGCTATTAAGGCATACAGAAGGAAATAACCTTCCGAATCAACATCCTGAGATGGTCAGAATTGGAATTAAACAGTTTGTTGTAGTGATGACTCAGTTGACTTAGGTGAAAAATGTTGGTTGTTTTTATTGATGATATTTTGGTGTTTTCTAAAAGTAAATATGAGCATGAAAGACATTTATGGGTTATTTTGAAAACCTTAAAAGAAAAGTAATTGTATGGGAAATTCAGCAAGTGTAAGTTTTGGTTGCAACAAATTTCTTTCCTTGGTAATATTGTTTCTAAAAATGGCATAACTATTGATCCTGCTAAAACAAAAGTTGTAGAAGAATGGCCAAGACCCACAAATGTAACTGAGATTCGTAGCTTCCTTGGTTTGGAAGGCTATTACCAAAGGTTTGGTAGAAAGTTTTCACGGTTATCTAGTCCAATGACTAAGCTAACTCGGAAGGGTGTTAAGTTTATCTGGACAAAAGAATGTGATGATTGTTTTTAGGAATTGAAAAGAAGATTGGTGAATGTTCCAGTTTTGGCACTACCTTCCAGGAATGGGGAGTTTGTTATCTACAGTGATGCTTCATTTAAAGGACTTGGTTGTGTCTTAATGCAGAATGATTAGGTAATTTTTTATGCTTCCCGACAGTTAAAAACTCATGAGGTAAATTACCGTACACATGATTTGGAATTAGCTTCTGTTTTTTTCACTTTAAAAATTTGGAGGCATCATTTGTATGGAGTAAAGTGTGAAATATATATCGATCAAAAAAGTTTAAAGTATATATTCACTCAGAAAGAATTGAACATGAGACAGAGGAGATGGCTAGAATTAATCAAGGATTATGATTGTACAATTCATTACCATCCGGGAAAAGCAGATAAAGTGGTTGATGCTTTGAGTCGAAAAAGTAATTCTTCATTAACAATGTTGCGTTTGGAACGTGATCCTTTGGTTAAGGATATGATGAACTTTGACATAGAAGTTGTTGGTGCAGGATGTCCTTCTGTTTTGTTTCAGGTATCAGTGAAATCTTCCTTATCAGACAGAATTAAGCAAGCACAAAAGCAAGACAGTGAGTTGCAGAAAAAGGTAGAGCTGGTTCAGAAGGGTAAGTTTCCTGAATTAAACATTGAAAATGATTGTGTTTTGAGATTTGGGAAGATATTGTGTGTGCCTTGTGATTCACGGTTGAAGAGAGAGTTGTTATGTGAAGCTCATAGTTCTCCGTTTTCAGTTCATCCAGGAAGTACTAAGATGTATAGAGATCTTCAAGAGTATTACTGGTGGGACGGAATGAATAGGGATATTGCTGATTAGTGTTTGACTTGTCAACAGGTTAAAGTAGAGTGACAGTTACCGAAAGGGATGCTTCAGCCTCTACCAGTACCAGAGTGGAAATGAGAGAATATATCCATGGACTTCATTGTGGGATTGCCGAAGACACCTCGAGGTAATAATGAAATATGGGTTATTGTCGATCGCTTGACTAAATCTGCTCATTTCCTTGCCATACGAGATAATGTTTCCCTAGATCAACTTTCTCGTTTTTATCTTAAAGAGATAGTCAGGTTACATGGAGTTCCTCTATCCATTGTATCTGATCGTGATCCCAGGTTCACTTTTAACTTTTGTAAAGGCCTTCAGAAGTCATTGGGTACTGAATTAAATTTTAGTATAACTTTTCATCCTCAGTCTGATGGACAGTCAGAAAGAACAATTCATACTTTGGAGGATATGATACGTGCTTGTTCGATGGATTATCAGGGAAGTTGGGACCAACATCTTTCTTTGGTTGAGTTTTCTTATAATAACAATTTTCATTTCAGTATACAGATGTCACCATTTGAGGCATTATATGGGAAACAGTGTCAAACTCCAGCTTTCTGGAATGAAGTGGGTGAAAGGAAGTTGATGGGACCAGAATTGGTAGAAGAGATGGTAGAAAAAGTTCAGTTGATTCAGAAACACATGAGAACAGCTCAGAGCAGGCAGAAGAGTTATGCGGATAACCGGAGGAAGGATCTATCTTTTGAGGTAGGTGATCATGTCTTTCTCAATGTTTCGCTATGGAAAAGTGTGATGTGATTTGGAAAGAAAGGAAATCTGAGTCCAAGGTTCATTGGACCATATGAAATTCTGGAGAAATTTGGATTAGTTGCATACCGAGTGGATTTACCTCCATGTTTATCTCAGGTACACAATGTTTTTCATGTTTTGATGTTGAGAAAGTACATGCCAGATCCATCTCATGTTTTGAGCCCAGAGGTAGTTCAGTTGGAAGAGAATATCTCTTATGAAGAACAACCAGTCCATATACTTGATCGTAGAGAGAAAGTGTTGCGGAATAAGGTAATTCACAAGGTAAAGGTTTTATGGAAAAACCATATGGTTGAAGAGGCAACATGGGAATCTGAAAATTCTATGAGGGATAAATACACCCACTTATTTTGATAAGTGAATAAAATTGCGAGGACGCAATTCCCAAAAGGGGGGAAGGATGTAACATCCCAGGTAAATAAAGAATAATGCATTTTCATTTTTATTAATATTTTTGAATTAAATATTAATTTTACTTTAAAGGGGTTGCTATGTTCGATAGCGTACCCGATACGCAACAAGGAGTTTCTTTGAAATCTTACGTTGCACACTAGTAATAAAATAATATTATTTTAAATGGTAGTTAACATGTAGCCGTTGTATTGGTGGGAAATGAATACAAATAACTAAAATATGATTATATATGTTTTTTAAATGTTTTTACATTTATCCAATAAAGGATAATGGCTTAAAATACAAAAAGAATTCAATTTTAGGCATATATACTCTAATTTTCACTAAAGGTCCACTTATCGCCTTTTGATGGAGAACCGTCATTATATATAGTTTTGGTCACTCTTATTCATTCTATTGGAACAAATAAAACTCTTCTTTAGAATCGGGACATCAAAATTTACTTTGTGTAAATTTTTGGTATTTTTTCGATAAAGTTCATTTTTTAAAGAATAGTGAAAAATGTTGTATTTTAATTCAAAACCTCTTTTTAGTCTAATTTATTTATATTATTAGATTATCTTTTGAATTGGTTTTAAAGTTCAATTAGAATATATTTTTACCGTTTAATCCAATGGTGGTCATTGGAATTAATTTCACTTTGAAATTGGACTTAAACTAGTGTCAATCTTTTGATACATATTGTTTCATAAAAACATGCTATTTGCTCTGACAGCGGGAGTTAATTATTAAATTAATTAATGTAACTTATATGTTTTGAATTTTTTAAAATATACATTATTTTTGAATTCAGAATATCAAATATTTCTTAGGGTGAATTTTTGGTATTTTTATGAAAAACATCAATTTTTGATGAATAGTGAAACCACTAAGTGACAGTTAAAAAAGATGATTTTTTTGTTTAAATGAAATTTTACCACCTCTGTGTTTTGAATTTCAAAAATCCGGCATACATGGTTGTCATTAATAATTAAAATTTTGTTCAATGCGATTAAAATAATTTTTTGGTGAATAGTAACTTTTAAGTTTTTAATCACGATTAGAGGTAATTAGTGTAATTTAAGGTAAAAACGATGTTTTAATAATATGAAATGACCTAGACACATGTACTACCCTTATTTTATGTGTCATGGCCGACCAAGAAAATCCATGGGTCAACTTGGGGACCCCATGGAGCCACTTTGGTAGGAAAATGACATTAATAACTTTTTATTCAATGTTAAAGTAAAAATGTCACAAACATGAGTTGTTTTACTAAAATAATTTTTAAATGGGGTTATACAAGTCATATTTTCGACTATAAATATTCATTAGAAATATAATAAGATTTCCTACATCATGATATTTTTTTATAATTTTTAGACATTAAATAAATTAAATTATTTATGACACCATGATGATGAAGCGATTTTCTCATTATTTAACGATTTAAATAAAATGAAACGATAATGTAAAATATAAGACCTACACATGTCAAAAACCTATTGGATGGGTGGATTTAGAACTCTTATCACCTTATCCTCGAATTATATAATTTTGGGACCTTTTAAATCCTAAAATCATTTTATAATAACGTAACCTTTTATAACTTTCCAAGAGTGCCCCTCCTCTCCTCTTATAAAAGGCCCCCACCTCTACCACCTTAACCACACCTCTCAAGCCTTTGGCTCGGCCACACCCTGCCCATTTTGTCTCTAAACATCCCTATTTTACTCCTATAAGCCTCACTTTTGGCAAAAGTCTTCCCAAGGAATCCTTTGAGCTCAAATCAAAAAGAGTTACCCGTTTTAAAGGTAGTGTTTTCTCTTGTGTTCTTATGTTTTATTTTGCTTCTCCAACCCCCTAAACTCTTTTTCTTCCTCTCTTTTGTAACAAAACCAGTATCTTCAATATAATAGGATGTTTTTATGTGAAGGATTCGAGCTAAACTTACACACACCTACATCTAATGGTTAAATAACATACTGTTTCTATGGATGAAGAATTTATGCCTCACGAAATGATGATTGTTCAACACTCATATAACACCTTCAAAGGTGGGAATTAAGATGTCACTATATTTATATATGATATATAATATGTTTATGTTTTAATTAATCTTCTGTATTTTTCATTTATGTCATACCTTTATGGTTTTCGTTATGGGTAAACGCGATATCTTCATTTTAGGAAGTGCGGACTACCACCCCCTCAAAGTGATTTGATTCGTTAATGCCATATGTGGGACGTATAAAGGATGGAGTTAAAGTTATTATATATGATGTTATACTGGAATTATAATATACCTTTATATCGTTATTATTTCTTTCCATTAAAGTATGATATAGAAATGAAAGTAGCGTTCATGCGTACGTACGGCTTAACGTCTCCATGAACGGTGCATTTCATTTCTTATCCCCAAATGTAATGTACTATTATAAGTACATATATATAATGGATATATATGATGAATATAATTCTGGAATTAAAATTTACATATATCTCATTTAGTTTTAATTCCATTAATATGACATAGAAATGAAAGTAGCGTTCATGCGTACGTACGGCTTACCGTCTCCATGAACGGTGTATTTCATTTCTTACCTCTAAATGATTATGTAATATTATAAATGAATATATATACTGGATATATATGATACATATTATATCTACATCATGAATATAATTCTTGATATAATGGATATTTTACCACATGAACAACTTGTAATTATAAAGAGTTTATTTTTGACTCAAGTACCAATGATCGAAAAAACAACCATTATTAACTTAAATAATTACATAGTGTTCATAAGATGGTAATAAGTGATATAAAAGGAATAATGAACTTGAAAAAGGTTCTTAATCAAGTAGAAATTAACTGAAGTTTATTATTCAGGACGTTAAAGAACAATAGATTCAAGTCGGACCCGAGGTATGGGACTTCGTCTCAATCTCCTTTCATTGAGGCATATTATGTTTTATATAGAAATTTATTTTATACGGTTTATAAACCCCTTTTACATTTACATTTCCTCAAAAGAATCTTTTTATACTAAGAGTTTACTAAACGAAAAAACGGAATGTTTTGTTTTTGTCGTACGTATGCAGCAACAACGACTTCTCCCTCTCCGTGACCATTATTTGAGTTTCGGCTTCCTCTATAAGCCATACTTTTTTTAAAATGAAAAATAAATACCATGTTTTACTTTAATTTTATTTTTGTATTGAAAATGGTTTTCATAATGTTTTTATTATATCAATGTGTTGTATTGATATCTTGTGATTGAAATGTGGAAATGTTATGTTTCCTTTATGCATGTTTTATGTGATACGATTATGTTATAGTTCTTGGGAATTATTATGAAGATGGGTGGTTCCGTGATAAACTAAGGGCGGGTGAGCCTGATATAGCTCTCCAATGCATTGGGTAATGTGAAGGGGTTAAATGTTGAGGTTTCTCCAAAGAGATTTAGGGAATATACTGTGATGAGTATTCCAAACGTAACCAAGAGGGTTACTCCCTACGTAAGAATGTTATGAAAGCCTCAAGTTACCTTTATGTCTTGTGATTTTTATGTTTTATTCATGATTTGATGAGGTATGTTAACGTGATTATGTTTTATGAGTAAAGTATGATTTCATTGATTCTTATGTACACATGTACTCATGTTTCCTTTCCATATTTTTATATCCCTTACTGAGATTTTTATGCTCATCCCATGTTTTTTTGAAATGTTTTTCATAGGTCAAGGGAAAGGTACATGATATGATGATAGTGTCAAGGAAGTGTCAATAAAGAATCCATGTTTTATTTTAAATATGTTTCCGTTGATGGGGAAAATTAATTCTATCTTTTATGTAACCACTTTGTTTAAATGCGGAATGTAATGCATGTTTTATGATCTAATTCTCTAAAACTCTAAACCTGAAAAGATCCTCAATGTGTATTCTTGAAGCAACTCAAGATTAAGTGATTTTTAAGGCTGGGGCCTTATAATTATATATTCAATACTATATTTTAACATTCATTTTATGGATTTTACATGGAAAATAATGGAAATAAATTATGTTTTATGCTAAAAGTATGTTATTATAAAATGAGTTTTCATTACAGTTTGTGTGCTTATTTAAAATTAAATCCTACTACTTATAGAAATTGAATATGGTAAATTAGATTCCATATTCTTAATCATGATAATTAATATGATTTAATAGGGTCAATATAACAACCTATAATTCTATCAATGAAATTTCCATTAGAATTATTTCATATAGTATAAATCATATAAAATCACTTAGTGATCAAAATAAAAACCCAATAAATTAAAAATGAATGAAATAAGTGGTATTTCTATAAGTTAAGGATCTTATAACAATGCAATAGTAACTTGACTTTTGGAATAGTAATGTGACCCTTATGAATAGTAGACTGCCCAATAGAATAGTAACCCCACCAATGAAAGTATAAATAAAATTTAATCATCATAAAAATGAAAATATTATATAATTATATCATAGTTTAATTAAATAAATGATGTGAAAATTATAAATTAAGTATTGGTATTTTTATAAAGAATAAATGTTTATTTAAATTTATGTAATTAATATAATTATTTAAAAACACTTCTCATAAAATAAATTCATAAATAAATATTTTGTTAACTTATAATTATAAAATAATTTTATGAGATGTTAGTTAATTTTTGAAAGTGTCATAAAATAGGTTAAAATATTAAAATTGATATTTTTCGAATAAAATATTATTTTAATTAAAAAGTAAATTTATCATATATATAAAAATATTTTCATAAAATTGATTTCATTTTTGAATTATACCTATTGAAAAATGGTTAGGGTGAATTTTTGGGATTTTTCTAAAATACTTGAATTTTTAGTTAATAGTAACATACAATAAATTTTTATAAATGATAAATAGATGAAATTTTTAGTCATTGTTGATGTTAGTCTATGGTAAGCATCATTATTTAGAAAAAATATGCACTTTTTACTGTATTTAGTCAGAAAAATCAACATTATTTCTTGTCTTGAGCCAAAATAATAAACGAATGATTAAAATAATCCAAAACACCCCTCTCCTCCACTATAAATACCACCCCTAACCACCTCTTCTCCTCACACATTTCAAGATTTGATACTTTTAAAAATTATGATCAATACACTTCCCAATCCCCTCCTACACATCAATGATCCTTTGGTCTTAATAAAAGTGAAAAAACCTTTCTCTAAGGAGGTTCTCAAGTAGGAGAAATTCAAGAGGTAAAAACCTCTTTCTTTTTCTATTAACTTATTTTCAAGTTCTTTTCTTTCTTATATTCTTCTAACCTCCCACTTTCCAAGTATAATGATAACTAAAATATAATTTATATACTATAATTCAATAATTTTAATGTAATATCTATCATCAAACTTCTTTCCCTCTCTTTTTTATTCTATAAATGAAAACATCATCTCTTATGTGTCAATTTACTAAAATCAGGGATAATAAAATTTTATTTTCAATTAACACATTCAAGGCTAGTCATAAAACCATTTTTATGATTTAAAAAATTTATAATATATTTATTATAGAATATTCAATTTTCTAGAACCATTATATACACAAGATTTTAATTAATAAAAAAACTATTTTATGATGATCGAAAAACACCCAAAATCATATAAACGATTATCCTTAACGTCTTATCTAATGATTCATCCAAACCCCAGATAAAAAAATAAATTATATAAAAATTTAATATAATTTATGTCAATTAATATCATACAACTTAAATTATAGATATATATTCCCACTTTACATGAACATACACACTCATATACAAGTAAACCGATCTTGAAAACCAAGGAATCGAACGCTCCTAAACGATAAAATTGCATCTTATAACTAATAAAAAGACCATAAATGAAATTAATAAACTTATAATAAATAAACTAAATGTAGAAAATATTATTAATTAATATATTAATGAATCCAATTTCATATTTTCAGACATTAAAGTCAAGTGCAGAACACTTTCAGACATAAGGTCTGGGATTATCCCCAAACTTTCACGTTTCATTTGGGTTATACTTTCTCTCACTTTACCCCAACATAATTCTTAATTATTATTATTTACTCCTCAAAAATTATATATTAATTTTACATAGATATGTATCTTGAATAATCCTTATTTATTTTATTTGGAGTAACATTTTTTATAAGGATCCTTTATTAATTCTTCCCGATAAGCAATCCCGATTAAAGAGAAATTCTCGATTTCTTAAGCATTTTCAAGTGCACTATATAATATGTTTTAAGAAACAATTATTTTTATAAAGTCACTAATTTTATAATTTAAAAACTATTTTATTTTATTTATTATTTTATGAAAATATTTTTCCAAAATAACTCTTATTTTCAAAGTAAAACATGTATTTCACTCAAGAATTTCTTGATGATTTTATTAGAGTATTTTCATCTATTTAAACACCCTTTGTTGAATATTATGAATAATTGGGATTAATATTTTATGTTATCATATAAAATATTTTATTCAATGGTTTATTTTTATTAATTGGGATGTACTATCTTGATACCATTCACGATATTACTCTAGATGGTTTAGGAATATGATTATTGTTTGGGGAAAGATATTTACATTTCATATGATAACATCTATATGAATGTATATGTTGATTATGTTTCACTACTTTTATATGAAGAATTAATTGGACCTAGTAAGTGATGTGTGGGGCATGATATATCCTCTTCATGCATCAGTAGGTCTCATGAGATAAAGTAAACCATATTTTTACCCATTATATATGGTTTATTGGACGAAGACTTGATTGTATGTTTATGATGCCTGACATTATGAATTCCCTCATTATGACACTATTAATTTATAATACATGTGATTATTTTACTAGTATAATATTCATGGTTATTTTTTTATTATGGAATTATTTTATCATCTTTTATTCCTTCTATATTAGGCTTAAGATTATGTTTTAAGAGAATGTGTTTTAGTTATTCATGATGCCTTATTATTTATGTTTATAATAGATTCCACAATATTTCTTACCCTTACTGATAATTTGAGCTCACACCTTTCTTATTTCCCCCCAGGATGTGAAGATGTATATTATGAATGACTTGTATGGATAATCTAGGAGTTTATGGGTGTTACCAATGGAATTTATATGGTGTATTTTCTTTGAAGTTATAATATAAAGTTCATGTATGTAATATAGCTTCCAAAGCTACTAAACTGGTCGATCCATTGGTATTCAAGTCTTGTATCTATTCCAATATAATAAAGTAAGGCACCACCTCCAGGATACTGGGGTCAGGGTCTTTACAGTTGGTATCATAGTAAGTTTAGTATAAATATTAGAAAATAGATATAGGAAACATATATTATGAAACATAACCCTAAGATAGAATTTTAGGATAATAATAGAAGAACGTCCAAGAATATTGGTAAGGTAGATATTATGTGGGTCTTACTAGAAATACATCACTTTCTGGATACTATAAGTGGACATGGTTCTAGAAAAAATGTACCTATGGGTAACAACTCTGACAAGGGGTCTCAGGCCTAACTCTGTAACCTGGTACAGGACAATGGGCCTTACTATACACCTTTTTTGACACTCTAGGGAGATATGTTTAGGATAATCAAAATTTTCTTTAAAAACTATTATGAAGGATTTAAAATTAAATATTTCCCCAAAGAGACCATATTTATGATTATGAGACTAGCTATGCATAAATTCAAATTTATGTTAAGTGTTTTGATAATTTGAAATTATGCATTATAATTTATAACCTAATTTAGTGTATTCCATTGTTTATAATTGGTTCCTAGTGGAAGGAATTGAAATTATATTAATACACGTAATCCACGTAGGGATTTCCCTACTATACAAGATAATGATGTAGCTACAACTATTGTTGAACAACTTATAGATATACTGGGATAATTGAATTAGGTTGTGAATAATAAACATACCCTTATGGAGTATCCTAATCCACAATGTGGAGAAAGAAAGTTAGACCACTTCACGAGACAATAATCCACATCATTAAAAGGTAATATAAATCCATTCATAGCTGAGCAATGGATAAGTTCCTTAGAGAAGATATTTATTACTTTGGGAAATAATGAAAGGGATAAGGTTGACATGAAAATTTATCATCTCTCAGGGTATACAGAACAATGGTGGTCATTGATTCAAAAAATTAAGGAGGAGGAATAAATAACAAACATGTAATGGAAGTATTTTAAGGAACTTTTCTTTTAAAAATATTTCCCTCATGAAAACTGAGCTAATATGAAGGGATAATTCTTGAATCTGAGGAAAAAGTAAGATGAAAATGTTTCTATATATGAATCCAAATTTATAAGGTTATAAAGGCATGTTTCGTATTATATACTCAATTCAAAGATCAATATTGATTGATTATTTTATAGGTTAAAACTATTCCTCTAAAGGGCAATAGTCTCCCAAAATTTATCATCATATAAAGATATAGTATCATGTGCTATCATGATAGAATAATAATTATCTATGTCTTATGAATTTAAAGGGAACAAAGGGAAGAATAAGGTTACCGAAAACTCTAGAAAAGGAAATAATAAAAATAGGAAGAAGGGGAGATTTGACTTATATATCCTCTCATAATTGTGGGAAGAAAAACCACGGTACTTGTTTGAAGAGAATGAAAGTTTATTACAAGTCTGGAGGAAAAGGTCACCTAGACCATGATTATAAAGGGTAAGACAGAAGATATCAATGTTCAATGCTACGATTGAAAATATATGGGAAATTATTCAAATGCTTTTACTAAGTGCCAATGAAACTTTCCCCAAAAAAAGACAAGGAAGCAAGGCTAAGCTTACATGATCACAACTGCTGAGGTCAAAATTATAATAATGTGGTGGATGATACTTTAATCATTTCCTCAAACATATCCAATTATTTATTTTATTATGGATCATCACGTTATTTTATATCTTCCTATTTTTCAATTAAAATTTGAAATTTCCCTTTTTATTTAATAATGTATTTTTCAGTTAAAACTCTTAAGGGAAGTATCATTACAATAAAGATGTGTCAGTCATCCCCCTTTATGACACATAAACATACTTTAGTTGCTAAAATGGTCATCATACCTATGATTGAATTTGAAATAATCCTTGACATGGTATGGATTTCAAATTATTATGTGAAAATATATTATAAGAAAAAAGAAATTACAATTTGTGGGGAAGATATGGAATCCATTATCTTTAGAGGAGAAACTTCATCACCTAATTATTATCTAGATCCTCTATTAGTGGATCTACTAAATGAAATTCTTAGGTAGGAAGAGAAATCGTCATCTATGTATGAGGAGATAAATATTCAAATCTAATATATACCTATTATGAAAGAATATATTGATGTTTTCCTAGAGTATTTACTTGGAAATCCTTTTGAGCATGAGGTAGAGTTTTCTATTGATTTAATCCCCGATGCATGGAAAATATCATAGAATCCAAATATAATGAACACTATGGAATTAGTGGAGTTGAATAATCAACTAGAGAAATTGATTTATAAGGGATTTATTCACCCTAGAGTTTTTCTATGGGGATACCCTATTCAATTTGTCAAGAAAAAAATTGATCCATGAGGCTGTGTATTGACAATAGGAAAATCAATGCTATTACAATAAAGAACAAGTATCTTATACCTCTTATTGAATATTTACTTGATAAAATTTATAGAGCTAAATATTTTTCAAATATTGAAATCTGATCCAGATATCATCTGTTGTGTGTGAGGAAGGAAGATATTCCAAAGATATAATTTTCTACCAAGTACAGACATTACTACTTTACAATAATGCCATTTGTACTGATTAATGTACCCTATGTTTTTATGGATCTAAAAAATAGAGTGTTCAAGGGATACCTTAATGAATTTTTTGTGGTATTTATTGATGATATATTTATATATTTTTAAAGATATGAGGACCATAAGAACCACATGATGGTTGTTATAGAGACTCTTATAAGAAAATAGTTTTATAAGAAGTTTAGCAAGTGTGAATTATGGATTAAAAACAGTTTATTTTCTTGGCCACATTTTCTCTAAGGATGGAATCTTAGTTGATCCTACAAATAAAAAGACATCATAGGAATGTGCTACACCAATGAACATAACTAAGGTACGTAGTTTCATTGGTTTAGCAGGTTACTATTAGTGTTTCACTCATAATTTTTCCTGATTATCTAACCTTTTATCCAATATTACTCATAAAGGGGATAAGTTCATATGGAAAAAATAATGTGAATAATTTTTTCAATAATTGAATAAGATTTTAGTGAATGATCTGATCTTTAATCTACCATCATGAAATGGTGTATTTGTGATTTACACTGATTCTTCAAAGAAAAGACTTGACTGTGTCCTTATGCAGAATGATAGAGTTATTTACTATGCATCAAGGAAGTTAAAAACTCATGAAAAAACTATCTAATTAATGATCATGAGTTATCAGCCACAATATTTACTCTAAATATATGGTGAAACTATCAGTATGGTGAGAGATGTGAGATAAATATAGATCATAAGAGCTTAAAATATATCCTCTCACAGAAATAAATCAACATGAGGCAAAAGCGATACCTCAATATACTCAAGTATTATGATTGTTCAATACACTACCACCTAAGGAAAGAGAATAAGGTAACAGATGAATTGAGCATGAAGGATCATATAGTTATGAAGAAAATAAGGATTAATAGGGATCTTGTGTATATGAATCTAGAAAATATAGATATGAGAATTATCAAGGAAAGTGAAACATCATCACTTTTTCAATTGATTTCCCAACTATATTTATAAGAAAGGATTAAAGTTTCTCACTCCTATGATGAGAATCATAAAAAGAAAATTAAATCTAGTAATGATGGGAAGCTGGATGATTTGATGTATGAGGATGGGATTTGGAAATTTGGGAAGAGTCTTTGTGTTCCCTTTATACCCAAGCTAAAAATGGAGTTATTGGATGATTCCCATAGCTCAAATTTATATATACATCCATGGTATCACTAAGATGTATATAGATTTGAAGTACTATATTTAGTGGGATAATATAAAGTTGGAAATTGATGATTATGTATCATGATGTTCGGTCTATCAATTGGTGAAGGATGAAAGACAACATTGTAGTGGAGTCATGAAACCTTTTCATATTCCTATATGGAAACGAGATTACATCACTATGGATTTTTTCACTAGATTAACAAAAACTATAAGAAAGAATGATTCAATATGGTTAATTGTTGATCAACTTACCAAACATGAACATTTACACTCTACAAGGAAGGATTTTCCACTGGATCACATTGCATGAATCTATATTAGTGAATTTGTAATAATTCATGGAGCACCTCTTTAAATTGTGTCTTATCATGATCCACGATTTACATTGAAATTGTAGAAATTTTTTCAGAAATATTTGGATACTGAGCTTCATTTGAGTACTACTTATCACCCTTAAATTGATGGGCATCCAAAAATAACGATTCAAAAATTAGAATACAAGTTAGTTCATGCTCACTTGACTTGTAAGGTATGTGGGATCAATATTTACCTTTTATATAGTTTTCCTACAACAATAATTTCCATACTAGTATTCAAATGTCACCATATAAAGCATTATTTTCAAAGAGATTTCATATACCAAATTTTTGGGCATAAGCTGGTGAAAGGAAGCTTGTAAGCCCAAAACTTATAGAGAAACAAATATCAATGGTGAAGAATATTCAAAACTATATTACAACATCTCAAAGTAGGGAAAAGAACTATGCCAATAATTGAAGGAAGGATTTGGAAATTCAAGTGGGAGATCATGTTTTCTCGAAAGTGTCTCTATGGAAGGATGTTATAATATTTAAGAAGAAAGGGAAACTGAGCCCCATGTACATTGGACCTTTTGAAATCTTAGAGAGAGTTGGAGCTATGGAATATCATTTAGTGATGCCTCTTATCCATTCTAAAGTACACAATGTGTTCCACATATATTTTTTAAGGAAGTACATGATATACCCAATGCATGTACTCACTTATAAAGGAATAGATTTTGAACCTTCTTTATCTTATTGTGAAGAGCCTATACAGATTATGGAAACTAAAGAAAAAGTATTGAGGAATCATACGACTTACCTAGTAAAGGTACTTTTTAAAAATCATAAAATTGAATAGGCGATATGGTAACCATAGGAAATTATGATAAAGAACTATCCAAATCTTTTTTCTAGGTGACATTATGGAAACTTTGAGGATAAAATTATTATAGGAGGGGAGAATGTTACCACACAAGAATCTATCAATGAAATTTCACTTATTATAATTATTTTATATAGTATATATCAATTAAGAAAACCTATGGAACACAATAAAAACATTATAATTGAATAATGAATCAAATAAGAGGTATTTCTAGAAGTCAAGAACCCTATACTAATGAAATAGTAACTTGACATTTGGAATAGTAATGTAACCCTTATGAATAGTAAACCAGTGAATAGAATAGTAACCTCACCAATTAAAGTATAAATAAAATTCATCCATCCTACAAATGAAAATATGATATAATTATATCATAGTTTAAGTAAATAAATGATGTAGAAATGATAAATTAAGTGTTGGTATTTTTATAAAGCATACATGTTTATTTAATTTTTTTTAATTAATATAATAACTTAAAAGAAAATTTATTTTCATAAAATACATTATTAAATTAATATATTTTTTATCTTATGATTATAAGATAATTTTATGATACCTTAGTTAATTTTTGAAAGTGTCCTAAAATTAGTTATAATATTTGATTTGGTATTTTTCGAAGAAATAATTATTTTAATTAGAAATTAAAATTCTCATATTTAGAAATTTATTTTCATAAAATTTATTTAATTTTTTAATTCTACACATTGAAAAATGGTTAGGCTGGATTTTCGGGATTTTTCTAAAATACTTGATTTTTTTGGTGAATAGTAAAATACGATAATTTATAATAAATGCTAAATACATTATTTTTTGAGTCATTATTGATGTAAGGATGAGGTAACAACCATTAGTTCAAAATAAAATGCAATATTTACTATATTTAGTTACAAGAATCAACACTATTATTTGTCATGATCCAAAATAATAAACTAATGATTAAAATAATCAAAAAACATCCCTCTCCTCCGTGATAAATACCACCCCTCACCACCTCTTCCCCTCACACCTTTCAAGATTTGATCTATGTCCAAATTTGGATAAATCATGTTCCCAAGACCTTTCCCCAAGTTTAAGAGCATTTGGTCTCAACACAATACCAAAACCTTTTCCATAAGGAGGTTCTCAAGGAGGATAAATTCAAAAGGTAAAAACCACTTTATTTTTCTTTTAATTTATCTTCTAATTCTTTTCTTTCTCATATTATCCTCACCAAACATTTTCAAAATGGAATGATAGATATAAAATCATTTATATCAGTAATTATATAATTTTAATGTAATATCCACTATCAAACTCCTTTCTCTCTCTTTTTATTGTATAAATGAAAACATCACCCATGATGTGTTAATTTACTGATGTCATGGGCGATGCATTTTCATTTTCCATTAATGCCTTAATGGTAGTTCATAATTTTTTTTCATGATTAAAAAAAATTATAATATATTTATTATAGCCTATGTAATGTTATATAAACATTATATACACATGATATTAATCAATGAAACAAAACTAGTTTGTGATGATAAAACCCCCCCAAAACAATCTAAACGATTCTCAATAACATCTTATGTAATGATTATCCTATCCCAAAATAACCATATGAATTATGTAACTATTTAATATTATGTATGTTAATTAAAATCACATAACTTCATTTCTGTATATCTATTCCGATTTTATATGAACTTCCATACTAGTATACAAGTAAACCAATTATGAAAACAAAGGAAATGAACGCTTCTGAATGATAAAATCGTATCTTATAACTCATCAAAAAAACCCTAAATGAACTTAATAAAATTATAATAAATAAATTTTTTTTAGAAAATTCTATGAATTAATTTATTAATTAATTAAATTTCATATTACAATTCATTAAGGTAAAGTGTAGATCACTTTAGAATATAAGGTAAGGGATTCTCCCCGAACCTCCATTTTTCATTCAGGTTATTCTTTCTCTCTATTTACCCTAATGTAATTATTAATTATTATTTTTAAATCCTCATAAATTATGTGATAATGTTCCATAGACATGTATCTATCATAATTATTCTTTCATTTATGTTGAGTTACATGTTTTAGAAGGTTATTTTCCCAATTCATTCCGATAAGCAAGCCCGATTTAAGGGAACTTCCTGATTTCTGAACCATTTTCAAGTGCACTCAATAATATGTTTTAATCTAGAATTATTTTTATAAAATAAATTATTTTATCATATAAAAACTATCTTAGTTAATTTCTGGTTTTAGGAAAATATTTTTCCAAAATAACTCTTTTTTTCAAAGTAAAAGGGTATTTCTCTCAAGAATTCCTCGATGATTTTATTAGAGTATTTTCATCTATTTCAACAACCTTTGTTGAATCTTATGATTAATTGGGATAAATATTTTATGATATCATATACCATATTTTATTTAATATTTTATTATTATTTTTACTTGGGATGCACTATCTTGATACCATTCACCTTATTACTCTATATGGTTTATGAATATGTTTATTGTATAGGGAAAGTTATTTACATTTCATATTCTAGCCTAAATATGAGGGTATATTTTGATTATGTTTCACAACTTTCATATGAAGAATTAAGTTTACTTATATGTGTTGTATGGGGACCTCTATATCCCCTCAATGCATCGTTAGGTCTAATAAGACAAACTAGATCATGTTTTTACCTATTATGTATGGTGTATTGGATGATGCCTTGGTAGTTTGTTTATGATATTCTACATTATGGGTTACCTCATTATAAAACTAGTAATTTATAGTCTATATGATTATTAAACTAGTATAATATCCATGGTCATGTTTTATTATTGAATTATTTAATCATCTTTTATTCCTACCATATTATGCTCAAGATTATGTTTTAATGGAATTTGTTTTTAGTTATTCACCATGCTTTATTATTTATGTTTATAATATATTAAACTTCATTTATTACCCTTAATAAGAATATAATCTCACCCAGTTATTATTTTTTCCCTAGGATATGAATATATATATTATGAATGACTTGCATGGATAATCTAGGAGTTTATGGCTGTTCCCAATGGAATTGCTATGTTGTATTTCTATTAAAGTTGTGATGTAAAGTTCATGTATATAATCAGCATTCCGAAAATACTAAAATAATTGGTTCTTTAGGATTTTATTTTTGTATATATTGAAATTTAATAAATTAATTAACCAACTTTGGGCTACTAGGGTTGGGTTATTTATAGTTAACTTATTTTTTGTGTCATAATGAATAATAAAAATAATAAAATCTTGTTAGGATGATTAAGGATAAAAAAGGTCTATAAATGGAATTAAACCAATATATAAGGGTATTAAATCCACAAAAACTTATATAATTCCTACAATTTGAATATTTTTCAGCCATATGTTATGATAAATTAGAACCCTTGTCTATTTGGAGTCACTTTCCTAAGAGATTGATCTTTTATAATTGAAATCTTTTAAGAAATTTCTTATGTATCTCTCCCTCATTTATAAAAGGAAAACTCTCCTAAAAAATTATTAAAACCATTAATACTTATATATTGGAAAATACCAGATCAAAAAAACTTAATAGATTACTTTAATTCATCATAGTGCTTCTGTTCCTATCTTAAGAGTAATACTTCATGGATTAAGGTGTAAGCCAAAGGAGGTTCTCACAGGAGGTATAAATCTTAACCAAGATCTTTCAATTTTATTTCCTCTTAAATATTAAATAATTTTTTTATTCAACAAAACATGATGAATAAAATATTATAAAAATAAATGGGAAATAATTGTATCGTTTGTGCGAATGTATGGACAACTGCCTCCAAAGAGTGATACAATTCATTTTCCATCACCATATTTCATGAGTGGTTATAATTATGGATTTAATTTTTATATATTATATTTATAACATAATTATTATTCTATAATATTAATATATTATTATCCTTCTTACCTTATGATCCATTGGTAAATGATAATGTCACCCAAGCGTACATGTGGACTACCACCTTCATGCAGCGATGCGATTTGTTTATCATTTCCACATTACTTGGATGGAAAAAGGATAAATTTAATGAAAATATATGATATTTAAGATATCATAAAGATTATTTAAAAGTTTATTATAATTTAAATTTCTTTCATTCCATCCATAGAAAATTGGAAACATCACTCATGTGTACGTACAAAATACTATCTCTACGAAATGATGTAATTCAATTTTCCTCACCACTTAATATGAATGGTTATAAATATGTATGATATTTATATCATTATTAACATTTTTTAGATGGATTAACCATGAAAAATGTTCAAGTACCATAAATGTTGAACCAAAACATAAATGAAAAATGAAGCAGTTAAGACCTAAAATGAAGACTTCAATAGAGATTTGTTAATAAATGGGTTTTAAAATGATATATATGGGTCATATAGGGTATTATTTTTAGGAATATTATTCTATATATAATGATAATAAATATACATTTATTATATAGTAGTTTAGAGTGCTTACAAATCATGTCACATATGAGGTAAGGGTTTCATCTCAATTTTTCATAAATGAGACATGTTTTAATGTTATGAAACAATTTATTATTTTTATGTATTTTATAATTTCCTATAATATATTTTGAAACACTAAATGAATTTATTTATAGAAATACATGATTTTGAATGCTTCAATTGACTTTTTCACCAAAAAATAACTAAAGTCGTAAGGGTTCTTTATCTCAATTTTGTTTCATTGAGACATGTTTGATGTTATACACTTATCTTATTTAATGAGGTGTGTATACTACCCCATTTTTTTTTTATCATTTATATACTTATCTTAATGGTATTTAAAGTTTAATTTTAGTTTATTTCCTTCACGGGGGTTATGATTCAAATGTTCCCACAAGGGTAAGGGTTTCTCACCTCACTTTTATTTCCATGATACTTATATCATATTCACCACTCATTTCATTAATATGGTGTATATGATTCCCATTTTAGATGTTATATAATTAATTTATTTCCATTCATGGTATTTAAATTTTCATTTTATGTTATTTCATTCACGAGGACTATGATTCACATGTAACCAAAGCTGTAAATGTTTTATGTTACAATCTCATTTTTACTAGGATTGTTATGCTTAAATACCAATGTTAAAATTATGTGATACATGTATCCAAAATAATATTTATTTCCTTATACTTTGATTATTACTTAATATTACTTGTTTCCTTTCATTTTACTCTTTAGAAGTACCCGAGAGACTGAAAGAATGTTTTTAAGAAAAACCAACTTTATTTTTCTCTTCGATCGGGAATATTTTCATTCACATATATATTTTATTTAAATTTTTTTGATGAATTTTTTTTACTATTATAAAAATATGATTTAAAGTAATTTTAACTATATTTTACTTTCATTATCAATGTTTAAAATCAATCTTTTTATCTTTTTCAAAACTTTTAAATATTTATCAAAAATGTGAAAGGAATATTTTTTATCACACACTACATGAATGGATTTCCCTGTAATCATGAATATTATTTTATTTAAAGATTAATTTTTAATTTTCCATGATTAATTATAAATAAAAAATTATTTATAATATTTTTAATTTTTTTTGATTTTAGATAAGTTATTTGAAAATGAAAAGGTTATTTTCCCCATGAAATATTCCATCAATATTTTAAAATGTATTTCTATCTATAACTACATCCTTTGATGTTCTAATGATTTACTGAGGATATGACCAAATGTTACCATATTTATTATTTATCTTTTTGGTTTATTATAATTATGGTAATATTTTTATTAATCCCTTTTACTTTTCCACGGGTTAATATTTGATTTAATGAAAAATATTTTCATGATATTGTGGAGTACATATGAATTGATTATGATTATGTGATGGGTGGTTCTGTTATAAATGATGGATGAGTGGTTAGGTTATAAAATAAGGATGGGAGGGTCCATTATATCCCTAAATTGGGTATTAATGATATATTGGTGGAAATCATAAGAGATAATTGAGTTAATAAACTCATAAGATATGATAAAGTTAACTAGATAGAAGATACTCCGAAGAGAATATTGGAAATCACAGGGGAAACATTACCATTATGGAATTTTTTCCGCAATGATAGTCTTGGGAGTGAACCTTTACAAAGTATGTGATTTTATTTTTTATATTAATTACACAAAATTATTTCATATTCTTATGATATGTTCTCATGGTTCATGTTTGATTATTCATGATTCCACACTTTTATGTCTTATTATTTTTGATTGAAAAACATAATTCCATGAGTCATGATTAAAGATATTTGACTTATTATGTGTGAATATTGTAAGTTTTGGTTATTTTATCATAAAATTATTCTTATATTATTATCACTTATGATCATTGATTGATATCTCTTAAATTTACCGTTACTGAGCATCTGAGCTCATGCTTTCTTTTATTTCCTTTACCCAGGTTATGAAGAAAGTTTTTTTAATTATTATATGTCTAATAAGGGTGACTATTATGAAAAACTTATTATAAAATTATGTAGATATTTTATTTTTTATACCAATTAAATATGTCATTAAATTATTTGGAAGAATCAAATTAGGAATTTATATTATCCCAAACCACACTAGCTACATATTTTTAACATAGGGAAAGTACAAGGTTGAACCTATAGAGATCCTAGAACATGAAAACAATCCTTGAGAAATTATTGGGTCTCACAATGTACAATTGATTTTATTAAAATAATTTAATTATGTAAATGAAATAAATGAATTCAAATAAAAAAAGAAATAAGGAAGAAAAATCGATTTCTATGAGTGGTTTTTCTAGAAAGAAATTTCAACAACACTTAAAAAATAATTGCATCCATTGGATACATAGTCAATTAACTTTAAAGGTAAGAGGAATGGTCAATATTGATCAATATACCCTATAATCTCAATTCATAGTGGTTTTATGAATTATAATAACTAGGTTTCATTATGATTATATTGTAATTTGGAAGGAAAATCCAATTTAGTGGTCATGAATTATTTACCTCAATCCTATTGGAATTTTTATGCTATTAAATGATCTTATTACACGATTTAATAATATATATAAAATATGTGAATCAAAAAACAATACCAATTGAATAAAAACATTGCGTTAGTTAAAAAAGAAATAAATATTTTTGGTATGTGCCTATTTCAACTGATTCCTCTCTCCCTTACAGATCTAAATGATCTTCATAAGTTAATTACCAATGATATATAAACAAAATTACATAGAGAATGTAATATAATAAAATTATTGGATAAAAAAAATCAACTAATCTAAAACCATCCAATGTTATTGTAAATAGGGAAATAAAGAAAATAAAAAACCCATTAATGATGAATGATCCCCAAGTTGGAACCCTAATAGTTAATTTCCATCGACGGATGAACCATCCATCCCCCAAAGGCCTAATAATATTCATAACGGCTTCCTAATCCATGTATACAATCTGGGATCAAAATGTAAATAAATTCCATGAGATTCATAAATATCAGATGTTTAGTTTTGTTGTTGACTCATGTTTAAATCATAGTTAGAGGTTTTATGTGGTGAATGATAATGACCTATCTCCAAAAATTCATTTACCCTATTAACTCATGACATAAATTTGGAATTTATAGGGTAAATTATGGGTGAATTTATTTTAAACCAGGAACATTCAGCTACTCGATGTGAATATTTACATCATTAATTGATATTTACATCATAAATCCTGAAATTTCCCAATTCTTATAGATCTTCTCCTAGGTCCCAACTCAAGGATTTTAGTTCATGTTTAATTATTCTTAACTCCATTTCATCTTCGTCCTCATTTTTATGGGGTCACTCCATACCACCTCACAACACAGTATAAAGTGCCTTAATCATCCCAAAATGTCATGATTTCTTCCATATTGTTCCAAATGTCCTTCAAACATAAAAATACATAGAATATTAAAATTAGGAATGAATATAATATTTATTCACTAAATATTTCTTCAATTCACATAAAAAAATTAATATATATATATATATAATTACTAGATATCAATTTACTAACTGTTTATATATCCATGTTTCTAAAGTTGCAAAACCTTTATGGTTATAGCATGGATCATATTGATATGTATTGAATATTATGATAATAAGATATATTATTTTTGAATGAAAAGTTCTGGGTTTCCATAGTTAGTATCTAAGACAGTTTTAGTTATTTTTTGAAAGTAGTATTAGAAAATTTTAGCAAGATTCCCTAGGATAATTATAAGTATAAGAGAAAATCCTAAGTTATGCTAAATAAGGGAGTGTATTTTTCCTAAAAAAACACATCCCTATATGGATAATATATGTGGATATGGTTTTGGAAGATATGTATCTAGGGGTAATTAGACTATTAAGAGTTTTTCAAGTATATCTCGACAATCATTATGGTGCATGGTTAAAAATCCCATACTGTGGACCTATTTTGACACTCATATGGGATATTATTAGGATAAATCACAATTTCTTTATGAATAATTTTGAATGATTTTAGTAGATAATAACCACAGATGATCTAGGTTAAACCTATGGTATCATAGGATGAAAATAAGGTGTCAGGTTTTAGACATCATGTGAATGATTTTTCATGATTAGATGATTATTCATTATTATTTTTCACACTATGATTTTGTTTTTTGTTAATATATGTGACTAGGAGGAATAAATTTAGCATTGAATTTTATGGATGATATAATGATTTTCCTCATGAGAAACAGAATGATATAGGATATGGAATGATTTTTTGATTATGACAATCTAGATATCTTGTTATATGATTACAAACCTGAACATAGTTGAGTTTTTGAGTGAATAAAATAAGATTATAATGGAGTTTCATGATGATTATGGAGAAAATATTATTAATATTTTTATATGTCATTAATTCGGGAATAATCACTTGAGAAAATATCTAAAAGGAATGGTAAGATGTTTTATATGATGAAACAATGACATAGAGCAAGTAATTGCCGAGGAAAGATGAAGATTTCAATGGAAAAAAATAAATTATATCCCATCATACCATTTATAGTTCAATATATTATGTGTAGGGAATATGGGAAATATCTGAGCCAATTATCTAATCCAAGGGAAAAATCCTAGACCAAGGAAGGGCCTATGATATACCAATTTTTGAAGTGGAATGATTTATGTATTTGTATTTTTGAATTATATTGTAAAATTATTTTATTAAAATTATTATGTTTATAAGAATCATAAATATTCTAAGGATTATTCTACAATAGTTTTTATTTAAGGATTTTCATTTATATGTTGAATTATATCACTAACATAGAATAGTGATTTAGTAGTAAAGTAATTTAAAAAAAAATACATGACTGATGGATAGATGAAACTTCATATGTGTATAAGGTTTAGATAATAATGTTTATTTGGGATAAAGAGTTGATAGATATTAATAAAGAAAAATGGATATAATTTTTGTCTATAAAATTGATTAGTGGTTTGATGAAAAATTAACTTATGTTATATTTGATAAATTTTATTACATTTTTGGTTTTATGGAATATATTGGACAACCTATGATTTTATTTGAGGAATAAATATAGAGTTAATGTTTTAGAAGAATATATGTTTTTATTAAGGTTTTATAGTGATTCAGTTTATTAGATGTTTTAAGAGAAAATATGATCAAGGTATTAAAATGATTGGTATGTGACATTAAGAGTTTCTTATGTTGTTTGGGGATAAATGATAAAGTTGAAATTTTAAAAAATATGAGATCAAAACTTTTAGATTTTTTTTGGATTTTAATTTTTTTAGACATATTTTGAGGAGTCTTAAGATTAATTATTTATGGAATGGTTTAAATTAAACTTTGGATGTTATTACCGAGGTTATATAAATTAATATATTATTTTATAATATAATTATTTATCCATATTAGATAAATAATGTTAAATTATTTTATTTTTTAAATATATATATATATAGAAGGAATGACTTGAAATTATTTTATGGATCATTTGATTCATTTAAAGTTAATTTTAGTGATTCAACCATGAAAAATTCATTTTGAATATTAATTTCATGGATTATTAGATAAGATATAAGTGGAAATTGATTAAAGAACAACCAAAGGATGAAACTATGCTTATGAAATGGGATAAACATAAAGTAAGTATATTTTATCTCATTACTTGCAAAAAATAATTCCTCAAATAATGGGAAAATTATTTTGAAAATGATTTTTCCCTTTTTTATGGTTATTTATTTTTAATTGATGGTGGATTTTACCTCCAACTGATTTATGGTAGTATGATAATTAATTTTATCATGACCAGGATATCTATCACTCTCTGTTATTATTTGGAAATTATATTTCTCCTCCATGTTCATATTTTCACTTTCCACTAATGTTGTCCTTATCTGGGAACCAGATAATGTGTTATTCCAGGTAACCTTTTTTGTTTCCCACTTCCAATTTTTGAAGGATGTTTTATTGTACCTTTGTATAGTGCAGGTTTTCAAAAACAGTATTTTAAAATATTAAACCTTTTATTACTAGGAAAAAAATTGCGAGGACACAATCAGTTTATGTGGGGAAGAATTAAACAACTTGATATTTAAGTTTATTTTTTTTCTTTAAAAAGTTTGCAAGTGTTCGATAGCTTGCTTCACATGAAACCATGAGTTTAAATAAACAGTGAAATACTAATAATTTATAATCTTGTAGTTGAATTAGAAGGTATGGATAATAATAAAAACATTATGTAAAATATTTATAAATGTTAAAAATAATGAAAATATATTTATTAATTAATATTAAATAGGTACTGAACCTTTATTAAATTCATTTTATGCTTTAAAAATATGTTTGCTTAGAAAATGATTTTTATTTCATTTTGTGGATAGATATTATAATTAATTTTTAACATTTTTAGAAATATTATTTTAGGAAATTTATATCATTTTTGAAATCATCATTTTAATATTAGATTCGGGTGAATTTTTATGATTTTTCTAATTTTTTAGTGAATAGTGAAAAATACAGATATTTTTAAAACTGTCATTTATTTTCAAGTATAAGTTACAATATGATTTTAATTTTATATTAAAGTAACATAATTATAATTTAATTATAATCAATCTAATAAATTACATAGGAATCATTAGTATACTTGATTTTGGTATTAGTTCCTTTTTGGGCTTAAAAACACATTTTTTCTATAAAAATTTCTCATGCACCATATTTTTTTATCATAATAAATTAAATTAAACACTATTGATTAAATTTTTTAATTAAATATATATATTATTTATTTAATAATATATTTTAACTATCATTTTATGCGGGTTTTAAAAAAATTAACGTAAGTAAATTATGTTTTTTGCTCAAAAAATGTATTTTTCTAAAATGGATTTTCATTGATGTTTATGAAATTATTTAAAATTAAATTATATAAGTTATAAAAATTGTTTCAAGTAAAATAGATTCATCATTTTTAATCATCATAATTAATATAATTTAATAGGTTTAAATTATCTTTTTTTCATAGTGAATATTAAAAATAATAAAAAATAATTACCATGTTAAAGGTTAATACAAGTTTCCTAAGGGTCTTATAAAGTAATAAAGGTAGGATTTACACCCACACTTGTATAGTTATTACTGGTTGAAGATATTTTAACCTTATCTTATCCTAAATTATAATAATTGTTTTTATAGTTCTTATTAGTTGAATATATTTCAACCTTATCTTATCCTAAATTCTAATAATTGTCCATTTGAAGCCACTTTACCATGATAGTGACATTATATAACTAAAATCTTTTGAGAAGTTCCTTGTGTGCCCCTCCACTCACTTAAATAAAGGTAACATATCCTCTACCCTTATTAAATATATCTAAGCATTATATATTAGAAAACCCTACTACAAAACCTTTTTATATTCATTTAATTAATCCTATAGAATCATTTCCTCTGTTAATACATATCCTTCAAGGCTTAAGGTGTAAGCCAAATGAGGTCTCTCAAAGAAGAGGTATAATTATTAACAAATCTCTTCCAATTTTATTTATGATTAAACCTTATATAAATTTTTTGTATATATAAAAACAATATTTTTAAAACATAATCAATATACTTATATGTAATTATGACGATGGAACTACCATTTTACTTCCCTTATCCATCAAATGGGAAATAAAAGTATCAGTTAAGCATACATTTGGACTACCACCTCCACGCAAAGATACAATTCATTTTCCATAACCATATTTCATGGGTGGTTATAATGATATATTTAATTTTGATATATTATATTTATTCCTTAATTATTCTTCATAAATTATAATATATTATCTACCTTCTTGCCTTCTGATCAATTGGTAAACGATAACATCTCTCATGTGTATGTGTAGACAACCCCCTTCGCTGAGTGATGTGATTTTTTTATCATTTAAAATTTAATTGGATGGAAAATAGGATATATTTAATGAAAATATATTATATTTATGATATAATAATGTTTATGGAAAGGTTAATTATCATTTAACTTTCTTTTATTCAATTAATCAAAAAGTGGAACATCACCAGTGTGTACATACAAACTACCGTCACCATGAAGTGATCTAATTCATTTTTAATCACCACTCAATATAAAGGGTTATAAAAATTTATATAATAAATAATTATTATTTTTATATAACTAATAAAATTATTGATATGGAGTAACCACGAGAAATGTTCAAGGACCATAATTGCTGAACCAAAATATACATAAAAATGAAGTATCTAACACCTGAAATGATGACTTTAATATATAATTGTTAATAAATGGATGTTGAAATGATATAAAAGGTTAATAAATGATATAATATGTATTAATATGATTATATTATTTAATTATAATATATATAAATTTATTATATTGGATTTTATAGATCTTGCAAATCAAGTCAACTATAAAGTAATGGCTTCATCTCAACTTCTCTTCATGGAGGCATGTTTTAATGTTATACACCAATTTATTATTTATATGGGTTATACACTAAACTATAATGTATTTTATAATAATAAATGATTTTTAAGGAATTTATAGAACCATATTATTTACAATTCTTCCAATGACTTTCAATACAGAAATTACTAATGTTGTAAGGGTTATTTGTCTCAATTTTATTTCATTGAGACAAGTTTTAATGTTATAAACATATAATATTTGATGAGGTGAATCTAATTTCCCATCGATATGTTGTTTCATGAATATAACTATGTTTATGGTTTAATTTTTTATTTTAAGTTATTTATCTTATGGGGGTTATGATTTAAAAGTTACCACAACTGTAATGGGTTGTCCCCTCACTTTTATTTATATGAGTTATATTCTATATTCACCACTAATTTACTTAATGAGTTGTATATGATACCATTTTTATTTTTAATACCATGAATTTAATTTTATTCATGGTATTCTAGGTTTCATTTGAATTTATTCCTTCCATGGTGGCTATGATTCAAAAAGTAACCAAAGTTTTATGGGTTTTATATTATAATATCATTTTTATAAGGACTATTTATGCTTAAATACTAATAATGAAATTACATGGTATCCCTCTAAAAAATATTATTTATATTATTTTAAAATTTTTATTACTGAATATTAATTTTTTTTTCATTTCATTTTCCAATCTATAAGTACCCTATAGATCAAAAGAGAGTTTTAAGGAAAAATGACATTGTTTTTCTCTTCGATAGAGAATATTTTCATCCAGGTCCATATTTTATTTAAAATGTTTTTAATAATGTTTTAACTATTATAAAAATATTATTTAGAATCATTTTTAAATATATTTTAATTCTTTTACCAAGGTTTCAAAGGAATCTCCTTATCATTTTCTAAATGTTGTACTTTTTAAAAAAATTTGAAATAAATTTTTTCTTTAACATACACCACATGAAATAATCTCCATACCATTTTGAATACTCTTTTATTTGAATATTCATTTATATGTTTCCATGATTTTTTACAGAAAATTGGTTTCTATAATGTTTTGTAAAATTTTATATTTTAAATAAGTGACTTCAAAATGAAAAGGGTATTTTCCTAAAGAAATGTTTTAGTGATAATTTTAAAGATATCTAAATCTCTAAAATAATCATATTATGTTATTATACTTTAGTAGTGATATTATCCAATGTTATAATGTTTTTTATTTCTCCGGAAAGTTTCTGATTATAATGGTAAATTATCAATGAAAACTGTTTTCTTTCCCATGGGATAAGCTTTTGATGTAATGTAACATGTTTTCATAATATTATGAAATATATATGAATGTATTATGAAAATGTTATTGGTGGTTCTGTTATAAATAAATGATGAGCGGTTATGTTATAAACCAATTATTAGTGGGTCTATTATATCCCTATAATGCATTGAGTAATGATGATGGAGTTGAATAAATCTTAAGAGATGATGAAGTTAATAAACTCATATGAGGTAGAGGAGTTAACTCGGTGGAAGTTACTCCCAAGAAAATACTGTAAATGAATTGGAGGTATTTACATTATAAGACTTTTTCTATATTGATAGTCTTTGGAGTGAATCTTGACTATGTAAGTGATTTTATATGCTTATGTGAATTTTAAAAACTTATATCTTTTTTTATGATATGTTCTCATAGATCATGATTGATTGTTAACGATTTTGAAATCTTATGTCTTAATGTCTTTTAATTGAAAAAAATATTATTCCATTATTAATGATTCAAGATGTTTATTTGATTAGGTATGGTTATTAAAAGTTTTGATCATGTTCTTATACCTTTATTCTTATCTTATTATCACTATTTATCATTGATTGATGTCACTTATGTTTACCCTTACCAAGAATCTGAGCTTACCATTTCTTATATTTCCTTTCCATAGGTTATGAAGAAATTTTTTAAGTATGATATATCTAATAAGGGTGATTGTTGTTAATAAATTAATGGAAAATGATGTGGATCTTTTATGTACCAATTGTTTATGTATCCATGTTTCTAAAAACATAAAATATTATAGTTCTAGAATAAATTATATTGATATATAATTAATATTTCACTAATAAGATTAAGTTTTTTGTATGAAAAATTTAGGGTCCATATATACAACCCCACCACAAAATCCACACCAATATCCAAAAACTAGGAAGAACGATTATCTCATAATATCCCCCAAAAATCCACATAAAATATTGCACTATAAGAAGCATTCCAATGACAAAAAATGATAAATTAAAGTATGATGCACTTCCATAATTACCCCTTTACAAAACATTCCATCACATTATTTTATCACATATCTCATAGATGATAACACTAAAATCTAGGTTTCACACAACCGATTATCTACCATATTTTAGTAGTTTATTTTTTATTAAAGGTGATTCCATAATTTAGATCACAACAACAACACTATATATATCACAATAGTAAAATATTTTTAGAAATAACATTGGGAAGTCAACAGTCACATAAAGAAGTCATAAAAATATGTAAACACATAAAATTTACCCCATCACAGATATTAATCTTTAATCATATTCGTTATCTTCATTAATCTAATCTATATTATCCACCCAATGATATGAATAGAACCCAACTTCCACAATTAACACATAAAATAATTAGAGTTCTCAAATCACCTACCATAGTTAGAGCTTAAAAAAATATTGGGAAACATGAAAGGAAGGAATAAATAAACACAATGCACCAACCATGAAAGGTAAATCCAAAAAACCTATAGAAAATGAATTCCCATAACAACCATGACTTAAGGACCTCAAAACGAAAGTGAATTCTCTTCCACAACCATATAAAATAAAGAATATAGTGGGAACCTAAGAGATAAGGAAGGGAAACTCACATCATATTGTGAAGAAGGGAAATCTTGAATCTAAGGATCAATGTTGAGAAAGGAAATTTAAAGGTCTCTTAAAAATGAACTTAATGGTTTCCATGTTTGAGAGGAACAATGAAAAATGAATTTTATTTTGGGGTTCATTTGAATTTGTTCATGGGTTAGAAAACATTGCATTGTGGTGTGACATATAATTATTATGAAATGATAAGGATATCTTAAACTACCCTCTAAAAATCATGCTATGTACCACCATATCTCTCCCCTCTTAAAATCAGTGAACTTTATGAATCTGATATAGACAAGGAAGGGTTTCTCCATGATCAAGGAACCATGGTATGACACACCCAAGGTAGAAGTACTGAAAATCAACCTCCATATCCTTACACAATTACATAGTCAGATTTTCTATGACAAACCAAATGGAATATCCATTGAATATAACATTATATCCATTGCATAGTATCATCTAGGGACACACTAAACTAACCCTCTATTAAAAAACATTACCAACTACCAATACATTCCATGCTGTGAACCTACCCTCACACCGAGACTATGAAATCAGTTAAATGATGTTATAATGTTAATAAAATTTTTATTTTCCTAAAAATATTAATATTTATTTCTTTTAAAATTTCCCTTTTAGCCTGTTATGTCATGAAATAACCAATCACTTGTAGAATCACCCTCTACTATAGCTAGACCGCTCATTCCATGACACGAATGACTAGATTGAGAGTTATTTTTCCAAGATGAAATTTCATCTAAAACACCACCTCTCCTCCTCTGAACTTCTATTAACACCTCCAACACCAAAATCATGAAAACAAACAGGCCAAGAAGGTCCATGAAATTACAATATAAAATCATAATTTTTACTCAAGATAAAAGGGATATGGAATGATCTCTATAAAACACATGTATCTTTATACCTATATATAAAAACCATTTAATATACAATCATTCATACTCATATAATCCATTTATCTAATAAATTTAGTGATCATGGAATAGAGCATGTGTCAATCCAATATATCCATTAATACATTATTAATTCTATAAGTATAAACAGACCAGGTTGATGAATATATCACATGTCATTCACCTTAATTAGATGATCACATAACATGATCCTTGTCTAAATAGATAATAAAATTACATGTAACTTGTATATTCATGTATATAAACTTCCCAAATCTATATCAATTGATATATTACATGTCATACTCTTCATGCAATAAAAAAATATCAATTTTGTTAAGACACAATTGATGACATGATCAAAAACATACCCAACCTCCCCTGACTAGATAAGCCTCAAGGATTGTATAATAAAATGTTCAAAGTATAAATATTATCATGCTAAACATCTTTAAAACCTCAGTTATGGGGATTCAATATATAACATGCACCCATACTATTCCAAAAACATAGTGTATGACACTCCATATGACACACAGGGTGAGTCATCCTGTGTAAAAATCCCATTTTGTGCCTCATGATTATATTAAATATCTCTATACAAGATTATTCTCTATATAACCACAATATTTCATCCAAACCTATAGTACTCTATGAATAAAATTATTTAGGGATAACCCAAAGTTATAATTTAAAAGGTCAATTATCATTTTAGTTTTCACAATATATATAGCCAACATGAAAGATTAATAAAGTGAATATTTCCTTTTACATAACATGATAAATTTTATATTCTTATACTTTTTAATAATATTTAAAAAAACAATACATAATATCCCATTTAATCATATCCTATATGAAAAATTTATAGATATGATTTATGTTTGTTGCACTTTTAAGGTTTTTTTTCATACTCATTACATCTATTTGTAATTACTATCACATCTCTATGTGACCATATGATAAAACCCTCCCCCTAAAATATTTTATTGAGTTACATATATAAAGAAAGATTGTTTAAATAATGGTGATACATAGGAATCATATTATTAATGTTCAACTCTTTAAATATAGTATTCTAACCCATTAATATCATAACATGAAATGTTATAATATTAATAACTTATATAGTCTAGATATATATTTTTCTACATTTATCATCATCATCTTGGAATAATTATATTAATTTAAAATCATTTTATAACTAATGTAACTCTTAAAATTATTTTATATTTAGCAACATGTACTAAAATATTTATGGATATAATGTAATATTTACATTGTTACAATAACTAAATATAACTTTTACATTTCTTTCCATTATAACCTACACTATTTTAGGATATTAAGTAACATTAATTTTGTATTATTTCTGGAACAATCTTTTTTCTATTGTATTTTGATACACCCCAACCTAGATCACAAGTCCAAGTTAGAGTGACACATGGATTCATGCATGCCTCCCTATATAAAATAGGCTATCGAATAGTAGTGAGGGCCTAAATCATGTAGTAGGGATACTATGCCATCAATATAGGGTTATTGTCAATAATACTAAAAACATAAGTAGTAATTTATAAATAAACAAAATAAAATAAGCATATAGGAATACAAAGGATAAGATTTATCACATGAAATATCAACATGTGATACAACCAGTCATATATCTAAGTCACAAATATCCCCACAAATGGCGGATCAATACCCGTGACAAACAAAAGAAAAAAAATATCAGAGGAAAAAAAATAAAATATCCAAGAATGTGTCTTTAAATCACCTCAAATTATAAACCATCAAAACATTCTCATTATCATGATATAGGTCTATTGACCTTGGAAAGATCTTTGATATGAAATTATCCATGAACACTGAGATATCTGTGTAGGGTGTGAGTAATAAACCCAGTAAGACACCACCAACACATCCATAACATAAATTTAGTAGATCTATGTGAGTGGATTAATACAATAAAATTATTAAATAATAAATAAAATATAGGAAACAAATAACTTTGTTAGTTCATTAGGCACTAACTAGGACACCAGAAACCCTAACCAAACATGATGTGATCAATATTAGGAAGAAAACATTACCTTATACTTAAAACCCATCACTAGTAAGCATAATTTGATTTGAGGAGGGAATCACAACATCCCAACTCTCATGTGTGATGGAAATTATTTTTGGAAAGGTTCAATAGATATGTCTCAACTCCATAGATCATCCTGAAAGTGGTTTGAGGATGGATATCAATATCGAACCTCCCATATAGGTAGGATAATCCCCTCGGGGTAAGGTCCTATGGATACACCACACTTATACAACCATGAAGAAGTGGTATATGAAAAGAATAAAAATAACCTACCTCCCATGAAATCCTAACCATAACATTAGAAAAAGTTCCCATAGATATATAAAAAACAATCTATATCAAAAAATAGGAAATGAAGTTATCTTGTTTAATCCTCAACTCACATAGGTCACATGATCTATAACTAGTCACACCATAAAAAAAGATCACAAAATTTTCCTTTAGACATCCTTTATTATATTAAAAAATAACTTCCCATGCGATCCATAAATTATAACTCAAAACCTTTTCTATAGGATGTATTCACCACCCAACCCCATGCACTAAAGAACAAAGTTTTCCAAGCCTCTACCAAGCCAAGACAAACCACATTAGGCCCAAAAAACCAAGTAGATAACCTAACCTTCATCCTTTTAAAAAGGAATGGATTTATCATAACTATGTTGTTTCACTTATATGTGCCTTAAAATGTTTAAATGAAATTATTATAGATTTAATTGGATAATTTGATTCTAAAATAGGAACATCACATGTACCAATCATTCACCTCCATGCAAGTGAGACTATACAACCATATATAAATGTTGTTACATGGTAAAGAATCCCAACCCCAATTTCAAGGGAGAAAACTTTCCAACTCATTCCATATGATTCAATAATGAATAAAAAACCCTAAAATCACCACAAAACATTAAAATTATGGATTTGAGAAGGAAAATAAGAAAATAGTGAAATAATAACACATTTAGGGAATAAATAATGATAGAATTACATTTTTAATATTTTGGAAATGAATGAAACTTAAGATGGATATGAGGAGTGGAAATATAGTCTTAAAAATCCATGAATAAAAAATGGTAAGTATTAAATGTTAGGGTTGAGTGATAAGCAGATAAGGGGTAAAAAGAGGTCTAAGAGAAAATTCTATTTCCACCCTTAAAAAAAACTTCCCAGCCAACAGGTTGTGGTGAAACCATTATGATCATGGATAAAACCACCCACCTCAGGGAGACATTGTGGTGTAGTGCTCATGATTATGTTAAAACAACAATCTAGATATAATAGGGACCAAAAACCTAAAAATATTCATTTTGGAACAACCATAAGCCTTATGCTATAATGTCCCACATTTCAGCAACCTCACAAGGAAGCCACCCTGATTGTTTTGTGGTTTTGGATAGTTCCATAATTTTTAATATGGCATAAGTCCATATTGAACCACAAACCACTATGATGCATCATTATCCACCCATAATCTAAAAATTTAATCACATGTAGGGATACACCATGTAGAATCCCATAGAACTGTATTGTGATCCCCTACCTTCTATGGAATTATTACCCCTTGAACCAAACTTGTGTCTTAGAATTTTGATACCAAAACATAGATAAAACCTAAAGAAACAAAAAATCAATAAAATGTTTAATATTAACAATAATTTAAATAAATATCACTATGAAAATCATGGGGTTTTATTAAATCTCCCTCAATGGGATTCTTACTTATGAGAACTATCATAGGTATCCTCAAAAAACACATTTTCCGGTAGTCTTTTACATCTAACCTATAATACTAGGTATCCTATTTGATATTATTATGACACAACATCACCTAGAAAAGAGGCACTATCATACCTTATAGAAAATTCTCACTCAAATTCATGATATGCACCAGTAACTCCTAAAATGATTCATTTAGATATAACTCAACATTTTCATTACTGATTAGATACATGGGGTCTATATTATATTTTCGAAGTTGAAACATATGAAAATTTTTGCAAATACCTAAATATCATTTAGGAGGTTTTAAACAGTAAGACTCTACTTCAATACACTCTATAATCTATATTGAACTGATAACCCACATTGGGAGATTTTCCTTCCTCCTCATATGCTGATACAGTAAGTGAGGTGATGCTTGCAAAAATACATAGTTTACCATGTAGAAATCCAAGGGTCTTTTCCTTTGATATTCATATGAGAACTATCTTCACTGAGTAGTAACCAACTAATTTTGTATCAACTAATCCGACTTAGTGATTTATTACACCATGATCGGCCCAACCACTACTCACTCACCCACCTTTAACCACCATAGTGGGGGGAAGTATTACCTACCATAAAGATCCTTGAAGGGGGATATTTGGATTTAATATTGAAATAAATTGTTATTTAAAAAATCTTATTGGGATTGATGGTCATCCAATTCTCCACTAAAATCAATCACATATACCATGATAATATCCTCAAGTATTTGGATCATCCTCTCATACTGTACATCTATGTACGAGTGGTACTATGTACTTATTATAATTTAAGATCCCATAATCTTATTTATGACCTATAAAAATCACAACATGTAGTGAGCATCCTAATATCATACTATTATCATAGGTACCCTATACTCCAACACTACCCCCACACATACAACCTGCCTAGCGCATCCACTAACCGAGTCTCCTAATTTGGAAAAATGTGTAACTTTTATCTACTAGTTCACTACCAACCATAATACATCACAAACCATTAGGGTCCTTGGTAAATCCCCGATTAACATCATAGTCACTTCATCCCACTTCTATACTGGAACTAGAAGCGGATGAAGTAACCTGCCCAGTCACCAACACTCTATATTTACCCTTTGATAGGTAAGAAAGTGAGAAATATACCCTGTGATATTATTTATCATACCCGAACTCCTAAAATGATGCCTATTATCATGATCTATCTTGGTAAACCCAGAATGAACCACACATCATGTGGTATGGGGTTCCCTCATCAACTCCTATCTCATGGAAGTCAACACCACCAACATACCATGGATGTAGAGCACATTGACCCCATCTTAAGACCATCCTAGGACTGAATCTTCTCCCTTGATCCATTCCTACATCATAAAGAAATTGGAATCAAGATTATATATACCCTTCACCCGGTCTTCTAGTGAAGAGATAATAACAAAAGGGGCATAGGTCACAACCTCTCTATCCTTTGAACGGTTAATCTTCCAATAAAAAAGTAAATGTATTAGTTCCCAGTTTCATAGGATTTCTAAACTTCATACTCCTGATTCTTCCTAGTAAGATAATTTTTGACAAAATTTTCATTTATCGACACATATCCCATTTAAAAATTTGTGGTCTACAAGTAATCATCCCAACACCTATAACACAGTTTCAATCCCCTTGGGAGAATATGCATCATAATATTTTTTGGTAAGTGTAAATGAAAATTATCTCATCGAAGAGTAAATTAAACAAAAAATTTAAGGCATGAACCATAGAAGTTGGCACTAAATCATGGGTAGGGTAGTTCCATTCAGTGGGTTATTATTGATGAGATCCATAAGTGACTACTTGATCACCCTGTATCAGAAAAAATCCTAGACGAACCCCGAAATCATAAAAATATATAGTATAATAATTCTATATATCTAGAAGAATTAGAATTATAGTGGGTTTTGACAAAAATTTTATCTCCTTAAAGGATTCCTTACATTGAATAGTCCACTCAAATTTCAATACCATATTATCCAACCCTATCGTGAGAGCTAATAAAAGAGAGAAGTCCTAAATGAATCACTTGTAATTCCCATCTAGGCTAAGAATTTTCCTGAACATAAACACAATAATGTCCATGCCAAAGATATCACCAACTCTATTTTATCAGGATGAACTATGATCCATACCTTTAATATAATCGGAATAATAAAGAGAACTTTCTCAATCTAAAATTTATATTTTGAGTATTTGGAAGAAAACTAATGTGATTAAATAATACCTAATATAATATCTAGGTACACAGCACGAAACTCTAAGGTCTATATTTATACTGATATATCATCAACAAACACCATGATGAAGGATTCAGGGTAGGGAAGAAAGATTAAATTTAGAGGATCCATGAATATAATTTCTATATTCATCAGACTATACTACATCACAAGATAATCATACATTCTGTATGTATAATGAATCATCATCTTCAGTAAATCCTTTGTTTTCAACTGAAAATAATGGTATCTGAATAATAGGCAAATCACAGAGATATCTCAGTGTTCACCCATCCCTAGAAAGGGATACACTTTCTTCACCATAACACAGTTTAGCTTTTTTTTGATCTATACACAATCTGAGTATACCATACTCATTCCTATAAAATTAGATAAGAGCACTGAAATGAGAAGTAATCAGATGAATAAATTCCTTTTCTTCAATTAACTTGAGATGCACCTTCATCTCTCTCAAATTGGTCAATTATATATGGTAAAAGGGTATCAATTTAGAATTTACTTCCTATATAATGTTTATTATAAACTAGATCTCCCTAACATTAGGTTATCTTGAAAAATCAACAAGGAAAACATAAAAAAATGAATACTATTAGAGGAAAAGTAATTGTAACCGTGACCTAATCTATTTCAAGAACTATTCCCACTACCTGTTTTATAATTTCTCTAATCTTGAATATGTTTTATCTCCAAATACATGATCCAACCCACAAGGTCCCTCTTAGTTAATGGTAATTGAGTGTTCCACCCAAATCCTATCTCTAACAGGCCATGGGTTGGTGACTAAAACTGAGTAGAAATATCATGCATATGGGAGGCCTTAGCCTTATGCACCTATACAATTGCACACATATCTCAAAACACACCAAAGTAATGTGTAAGAGTAAACAACTAGAATTATAAGCTCTTTCACAACCTTTAACATTACATACAAGAATATGATATCACATAATCAATGTAAAGAGGGAAACATATAGGCACAATAAAAATAATATAGGCCCAAATTAAATGTCATTTTTTACATTGGTTTTTCAAATAGGTTATAGTAATGATGTTTCCATGTTTTACTTAATTTCGCAATTTTCAATTTGATTGATTGTGGAGATAAAACAAATTTACTGATCAAAATTTATAGCCATCAAAAGTTGTAATTCTCTAGGTACAACTCATTTCAAATAAAACATGAGAAACATGAATAAAAATTGCAGTCACCAAATGAAAGAAATAAACTTAAGGCTATAAACATTTTTAAATTATTTTAAGTGTTTCCTTCAAATTTATATTTTTTTATAATCATTTATTTTCTTTTTTAGGGTAGAATTCATGTGAAAATGATAACAATGATCGATAATGAATTTTTCACCACCATTGGTAAATCTCATCCAGATGTTTTATCTTCATAAATTGATCGTAATAATACTCCATCATTATAAGAAAAATTATCAATATGTTTCAAAATTAAGGGAAAAAATTATAAAGAAATTACATGATTTGAATAGATACCATGTTGAAATCATCGATTGAAGATGTGTTTAAAATTTGATTGAATCGAAAAGGTAAAAAATTTTGAAATAAAGAAAATATGTATTATATATAGTAAAAAAAATATTTTAAGTGGAGTTGTATTAAAATTTATACGGTACTTTAAAAAATGAAATGCATATTGTAAAAAAATTGAAATTATGATTATGATTATTTAAAATTTTAGATTTAATGTTAGTTAAATATATTTTTGAAGTCAAAAACCATCCTGTATTGGGGTTTTAATATCATTTTTACCAAAATAAAATTAATGGATCTTCAACAAATATTTAAAGTTGTTTATTTTGTTACCAAAAATAAAATCCTTTAAACATCAGTTCAGGAAAATCTGACATTAAAATTCCTCATAACATAATTTTAACATTGGGTTTATTTTTTAATAACCCAATATAAAAGTCAGTTTTGACATTGGTTTTTTCAAGTAAAAGACATTAAAAATCATTAACATGTTGTAGATCATTTCCCAATATTTTATTTGACTGGTCTTGGAGCTAAAATGGACTTATAGATCAAAAGTTATGGATACTAGAAGTTGAACTTCTCTAAGATAAGTCTTAAAGAAGTCCAACCTTCATCGTTAATAACTTTTTATCCGTAAATCCATTTGAGCTCTATGACCAGTAAAATTAAATCTTATTAAATTTTCTAATTTTTTTAAAAAAAATTAATGTTGTTTTAAAAAAATATTACATAAAAATATACCTTTAACATCAGTTCTTGAAAAAAAACAACGTTAAAATGTTTTAATGTTCAACTTATGATGTCCATAAATTTTGATCAGAAAGTCCATTTTAGCTCTATGACTAGTAAAATCAATGATTTTGAAATGAAATAAAACTTTTTCATCAATTTTATTGTCAGGTTTTATAAAAATCGACATTAATAGTGATTTTTTGACATCGGTTCCTAAAAAAATGACATTAAAAGTCTTATATGAGGACTTTAAACATCAATTTTTCTGAAACTAAAATTAAAAGTGAGTTGTTAATATTTTTTCATAAATACCTAATGTTACAAGTCTCCATGCAATACACTTAATATTAGTCTTGAATAAATGAAATTTAAATGTTGTTGTTAAAGATAATTTTTCTAATAGATGGGGATATCTTACGTCATTAGAGTTTACCTCATAGATAAAGGATTGTGCCTTACACCATACGAGGATACCTAAATCCATGTTTACTATCCCATATAAGGATATCACATACCTTGAATGTAGGTGACGAGATATTTGAACCTTCCTAGAGAAAAGTAATAGAGGATCGTGATCCTAGACTATATGGGGGGATACCTAACTCTTTCCCTAATTAAACTATAGACAAGAGATAACATGGTCTGACTAGTAGGGTTGTATACCTAACATCATATAGGGGGATCATAGACTTTATCACCATGTACCATGTTGAATCCTACTTAATAAGTACTACTCGAATGTCCAAGTCCAAGAAAAAGGTGAGTACACAATGTGTCTAAGGGGTACATGATGTGTTACCCTAAGTCGAAGACCAAGCCATGTGCTAGTAGTATACATGTCATGAAAAAGTCTAATTAAATGTCATCTGATTCCAGTCACATGGATTTTAGGTTTGGGTCTAGAACTCAACATGTGCCTCACTGCCTGATTCATGTTCCTCCAAGGTCACACAATGGTTAGCTCCTCCACATGTTGTGTGAGAGAACTCAGGGTTCCTTGGAATGTAAACATTATACACACTTGGACAATCACATAGGGTTACATGATGTATGGTCCTGACCACCTGACCATGTGATATTTTTCATGCTTAAAAAACAAAGAGACACATCAATGAGACACAAGATGTGTGTTATTATGAACCATATGCCATGTAGTCATGAATTTTATAAAATTTATGATTCTACTATAAGATACCCCACTACCTCCATCTTTTTTATGAATTTCTACAAAAAATCTGCAAAACATGTTGAACAATATCAATTTCAAGACGAAATATGGATTATATCCACATTTTGATGGATAATAGAATCATGTCATCTCCTATAATGCCTGTTCACACCTTGTTCGAGAATGGAAATTCCAAAAATATTTTAGCCACAATATCCCTCATCCAATGATGCATCGATACACCTTTAGTTCCTAATCATAAATAGAAACCATGAACAAATTTGAAACTTAGTTTTATCAAAATTTGAACCAGACCACATTTTTTTCAAATATTTATCCAAGAATCAAGTAGAATTGATAAATGAAAATAATGAATTTGGGAAAATAATAAAATAAAATTTCATAATAAATAATGGATGTATATGATTTTTAAATAGACCAGAGGGAATAAAATGAATAAGAAACTAGGGTTGATAATTTTTCTAAGAAAAAAAACTCTCATGTTCATAATTCCAGATACAAATCATATATTAAAATCTATAATAAAATTGATTCAAGATTAAATTATAAAATCAATTGAACCATAATCATAAGAATATAAAGTTGAGAATGAAATCCACAAAACAGAATTCATACCTCATAATTGAATTGATCACTAATGAAGAAGACGATTATGTTTCTATCATCATAGATGGGGGTAATATTTAACACATTCATGATCAATCCTCATTTCCATGCTCATCCTACAAAATTTATACTCAGGGAATCCCACCTCCAATTCTACTAAGGTTATGCCTCTAACCCAAGAGATTTTTATAGACATGATCTTTATAGAGATCCTTCTAGTGTTTCAATTTTTAATTAAATAAATAAATAAATAATTAATTATTATTTTTATCTATTTGCAGAAGTGCCCCAACTCGAGATCCAATGTGAATCAAACCTATAATTAACCTAAGAAAAAAACATAATAATTATTCAATGAATGGATTAGTTTTCCCATTTTAGACTCAATTGGTGAGGAAACCCATTATTTCATAAATTAAGTGTGCACATGATTTAATATATTTATTATTTTTAATATATCAACATTGGAGAAATATGACACCCAAAACTAGATTCCAACCCCATGGATAAATATATAAATATTATTTAAAATATTCAAAGGGTATAATAAAAAACCCAAATCCATTACATTCTCCCTTACTTCAATGTTTCTCATCCTGAAAATAAATATTTATTCAAACATATGGGGATACTAAGATCACATATTTTTCTCTAGATCTGATGATATTCACTAAATATTTCTAAAATGATAAGAACATGCATAAGTGAAATCATCTACACATATAAGATATTATATTTTTGATCCTTGATCACCACTAGGTACTCTGAAAATATATCTCTATCTTTGATGTCCAACTTTACCAAGTCAAGAGTATGTGAGATATCATGCACATAGCTCCTCAAATAGGACATGTGGAAAACATCATGAACTCAGTCTGATTGGGATAGTAAAACTAGATGGTATGCAACCTCACTAACCCTAAGTCAAATATGAAATAGACTGATGAACCTCAAAGATATCTCCCCCTAACTAGACCTCTAAAATTTATTTTGAGGTGAGAAAATTAGAAACACATGGTCTCCCTCCCTGGACCTTAAATGTCTCCAATGTGAGTAAACTAATAAATTAATATAGATATGAGATATCCTCATCCAATACTTGATGGGTTTCACTTTCTTCATCATCACATGAACTATCTGTAATGACATAAGTGATTATTCTCCCAATTCTAACCATCACAGTGATGACCTACAAGGTCACCCATAAATGGGATCAAAAGGATCTGTACCAATAATAGAGTAATAATTTTTTTTGTATTAACAATTCACTAAGGGTAGATAATAATCCCAACTTCATCCAATATCTAACATGAAAAATTGAAACATATCCTCTAGGTCCTAAATGGTTTGATTAGTTAAGACCTCTATCTTGGGGTGGAACATCATGCTCATTTTAAATTGGGTCTCTAAATATTGGATAAATCCTATTTAAAAAAAATACTTGAAGCGAGTTTCATAGTCTAAGGCAATTATAGAAGGAATACTACGAATCTGAATGATCGCCTACATGTAAAAGTATCATAATCTCTCCACCAAACTCTTCTCTTTGATAGGGTGTATGTTCAATGAATTTGTGATACAAACTAAAATCACCCAAATAAAATCACGATCCTTCACAATACATGGAAGTCATATCATGAAATCCATGAATATACCATTACAATTACATTCTAGAACCTCAAGGTTCTGAGAAAACCTCATTGGAACCTGGTTCTCATCCTTTATCTATTGATAGGTGAGGCACTGAGAGATGAACTCTGTAAAACACCTCTTCATCTTTAGACACCAAAAATGATGCCAAATACTCTAGTATATATTTCCCACTATTTGATTTTTCACTAAGGGATATTTGAAGAACTCTCCATTCACCTCCTCTTGAAGCACAATGGGTAGCACCATTCATCCTTGGATGAGGATGATATGATGACCAACTTTAGAGAATCCTTCAGGATCATGTCCTTTGAATGTATGGTCATGCAAGACCAAAACATCAGTATCTCTATTATGTTATTACCTCACTCACTATAAAAGTGATGGGGTCAAAAATATCATTTGAAAGTATGATTATCCTCCCTCATTCAGCAGGGACTACTAAAATGTGGATAACTTCTCCAAAGCCTCACTTAGTAATTGGGAATTAGATTTTTCTACTAAGAGAATCTACCACTATGTTTCCTATCCCGAGAGTATATACTATCTCAAAGTCATATTCCTAATGGAACTCTAGACATCCCCTCAATATCATGTCTATATCTATTTGATAGAATATGTACCTAATACTCTTTTGGTCAAAATAGAAAACAAACCACCCACCAAGAAGGTAGTGTCTCCAAGACTTCAGGGAAAACACTACAACTGTCAAATCTAAGTCATTGGTTGTATAATATTTCTCATGGGGTCTAAGATTCCTAGAATTATAAGATATCAACACATACCTCTTCATTAACATGAAACAAATACCACCTCCAATGGAATTATATTACACTACATACACAACCCCATCTTCTAGAAACCTCTAGATAGGAGTGCTATCCGGCCTCTGATATAACTCTTCAAAGTCCTTTTGTCACTTTTCCAACCAGATGAAAGGATAAAAATTTCAAGTTAAGGAAGTTAATGGAGTCCCAATCCTAGATAAATCTTGGATGAATCATTAGTAATATCCCTCCAACCCAAGTTAGCTCCACACCTCCATCACTATCTTAGGAGTCTCCCAAGAGAGCACTGTCGCAATCTTCACTGAGTCCATCGCTATTCCCTCTTCTAAGATAAGGTGTCATAGAAAGTGTAAATATCTAATCAAGAGTTAATACTTTGAGAGTTTCCCATACAACTAATGCCCTTGATGTATATCCACAACCATCCTCAAATTCTCTGCACGCTCAACCTTTAATATCGAGTATATGAGAATTTCATTGATAAGGACCACCATAAAATGATCTGAGAAATGTTGAATGATAAATTTCACGAGTCCTATAAGAATTTTTGGGCATTGAATCACACCAAATGGCATTTACAGGTACTCATAATGACACTAGAAACATAAAAATTTCATCATCAGTATTTCCTCCTCACATTTCTATATCTAGGATATCCTAACCTGAGGTAAATATTTAAGAACCACTTTTCCCATTTCAGATGATTGAATAGGTCATTGATTTCTAGTATTGGATACTTATTCTTGATAATTACATGGTTTAGGTGACAATAATTCATACCATACCTCAGACTCCCATTTTTCTTCTTAAATAATAATTTTAGAACTTATTAGGGGACACACAAGGTCTAATAAATCCTTTCATATGAAGGTAATCCAATTGTTCCTTCATCCATTGATGATCATTGGGGGATATCCAAAATTATACTAAAGATATCAGAGCAGTTCAAAGATGCAATTTTGTCTAGAATTCACCATTGTCATAAGGAGGTAAACCAGGTAGGTCCTCAAGGAAGACATCAATGTACTAATATACCAATGTATGGAATTGATCATTTGCAGATTCTATCATGCCAAGAGTCAAGACAACCAATTTATTGGAAATATACTATAAAATTCTACACAATATCCTATCCTTATTTGATTGGAATTACTTCTATCTAGTGAAGGTAAAACTAAACCCATCAGTCCAAGTACACTATATCCTCCATAAGAAATAATTAATATGTGTATGGAAAGTATATAGTTAATCCATTCCATGAATGAAACCTTAAAATCTCATTGAAACTATGAGGGAATACCACAATAATTTCTAGTGTAGGATCCAAGTCACATAGCTAAAAAAAGAGTGTGATCAATGAACCACATATAGTTGGAATATCCATCCATAAGGGTCAATCTAGAGGCTCATCTAGAATTTTTTATTTCTCAAACAAGGGATAAGTGTATGAATGAATAGCTCACATATGTATCTACCAAAACTGATGCTAATATTAAGAAGACATAGATCATACATTGAATAATGTAAGTATCCTATGGGTCATAAGGGTCAACTACCTATTACATTTCACACCCCTTGCATCTATCCCTCTAAGATGAGAATGCTCAACCTAGATGCAGTAGAAGTGGTATTGGGTTATAACATCGACCAAATCCTATAGCTTCAATAGATCCTCTACCATGATCGCATCTCTTAGTATCTTCATGGATTCCTTTATGAGGTTTCTGGACATATATCTACCTCTAACATGGTGTTCCATCAACTTCCTTCCCTCCCACAACTATATGATGGGTTGGATTGTCTGGAGTAATATAATTATGATTGTCATAAGAAAAGAAATGCCTACCTCATAGATTTCTAGATCATCTATTACAACCCTTGGACAATGATCTTTTGGATCGAGAATCCATCATAGAGCATATCAAGTGTTTATGTCCTGAAGCCCATTACTGGTCACCTACACGTAGGTATGTTATATTTTGTGTCCACCACTAGGGTACATTCCAACACTCCAATAAAGGTGTATATACAGAGAGGTACCACTCTAGCTCAAACATCTTTATGAATCCCCCTCTCGAACATCTGTAATAGGAAGTAATAATAATAAAGATTGTCAAGAGAGTATCACATGATGTCAGTAAACCTCAATTCATACTCAGTCATGGACATTATCCCTTTCTGTAACTTGATGAGTTCCTATATGTTTACTAAATGAAAATTCACCGTGAAATACTCCTTTCGAAAGAGGTACTTGAACTCAGTCTAAGTAAGATCCTCCCCATTCATGCATCTATGTCACCAAGATCTACCAAAATCATTCCTTACCAGGGATAAATATATCAAAAATTACAACTATCTGGTCAAGAGGGGTCCAAACCAGTCAAAACACCTAGAACATTTATTCCATATGGTCATTCACTACCTTCAGGTCTATCTCACCCAAAATCTTGGGAGACATATGTATTTGGAACTCATGAAGTGTGCTCAATATACACACACCATCATCCACTATTATTGGATTTATCATCAACCTATTATGAGGAAAAATGTTGGCATGCACTACCTGGGTAGGCTTACTCTTTACTAAAAGTGTGGGTGTATTACTCACTACCCACCTATAAAAAACACCTCTTACACACCCCCCTACATAGAGGCCTCATCACTAAGATGATCATCATCACGATCCTATCATGTAATTCATGTTGGATATCTATGTAAAGGCATCCTGTAATAGTCAAGAAGTACCACATTAAAAATGGAATATCTGAGGAGCTAAATCAAAAAGGATGTGGATACCACAAACCATTATTATATGATGCATGTACCATTTTTTCCCAAAAACCTGTGTCTCAGTATACAGGGTCAACAAGTGGGTTATCATAATCCTAGTAAATAGATTTTTCAGCCACTACACCACTAATAGGTCCCCTTTCTTGAGAGCCAAACCCGAGACACTTTAACACCATTTTGATATATCCTAAACTGATACTCACAACTATTATATTACAAAATATATCCTTGGATATACTAGGCTATGATAACACTCTAATATGACCCGACCCACTAGAGATATCTTGGATGGTGGTAAGTTGTGTGTGTCACCCCAAACCTACTTCCAATAGGCCATAGACTAGTGACTATCAACGAGTAGGTATATCACACATATATAACACATTATCCAAATGCACCATTACACATGAAAACATATCTTAAATCATACCATATTAATGTATAAGAGTAAATGACTAGAGTAATAAATAAATGAACAACCTCTAATATCCCACAATAAATAATTACACTATATAATATAATTAATGAGGAAAAAATATAGGGCCCAAAACAATAATGATGGTCCAATATAACAACAAGAACGAATATAGTCTCAAGATACAACTTTCATTTCAATTTTAGTCTATCAACCACAACCACCAAGAACCAGTACACACCGCCCACATTGATTCAACCTATATATACATTTAAAAAAATTCCATTTTCCTAATAAATGTCATTTATGCAAATAAACTTTATAGGGGAGAGAATATACATACCCATTAGGACACCCCAAAAACACCAAAAATAAATGCATCAAAAGAGAGTCTGATCCAAACCAAAAACCAGAGGGTAAATAAGGGAGAACTTAGACATTCTCAAAAAAGGACAAAATTCATCTAATAGGGTATCAAACCTCACAACCAGTCAAACAATCAACATTATTCACATAGCTTCACAAGTAATACTATTAAAAAGAGTTTTGTGATACCTATCAGGAAAAAACTAAAGGAAAAAACACACCTCACTGGAAGACACCTCAGATGAGGGTATTCAAATCACAAATATAGAAAAATGTCCTAGGTAGAAGGGGATACAAACTCCATCATAGTTTAACTCAAAGGTAAAGGATCACACTTTAGGTTACATGAGGATAGCCAATTCCATATTTATTATCCTATAAGATGGGATCACTTTCCTTGGATGCATGTGAAAGGATATGTGGACTTACCTAGGGAAAATTAATAGATGAACATGACCTTTGGACCTATATGTGATATATAACTCTATCTACAATTATATCATACATAAGGGATCACAAAACTTATGTACAAGGGTGGGATAACTAACTTCATTTAAGGGGATAATAGACTCCACCACCACATCTCCACTGGAACCCTACTTTGAAAGGCCAATCAATCATCATAATTTGAGAAAAAAAGGGAGTACATGATGTGTCTATGGGGTACATAGGGTGTTACCATAAATGGAAAACAAATATATGTGCTATCATTCTACATGGAATGAAAAATAACAACTACATGACAAGTGATTTTGATCACATGGTGTGTAGTTCTGGGTCTAGAACTCAACATGTGCTTACTATGCAAGTCATGTTCCTATGAGGTCACATGACATGTGGCCCCTATACATATTGGGTAAGAAAACTTATGGTTCCTTGGAATGTAAAATTTGTACATGTTAGGCTGGTTATCTTGGTTCACATGGTGTGTAGGACCACCACATGACTATGTGATATTTTTCTCACTTGAAAAACCTAGTACCGTATCAAAGAGACACAGAAAATGTGTTCTTCTAAAAGAGACAAAAAATATGTGTTATTCTATGTCTATAACTCAACATGTGCCTAACTACCCATGTCATGTTTCTATGAGGTCACATGACATGTGAACCCTATACATATTATGTTAGAGAACTTTTGGTTCCTTAGAATACACAGTTTGTACATGTTTGGATGGTCCTCTTGGGTCACATGGTGTGTAGGACTACCACCTGGCTATGTGATATTTTTACCACTTGAAAAACCTAGTTCCATATCAAAGAGACACACAACATGTGTTCTTTTGAATCATATACTGTGTAGTTAATAATTTTTTAGAAACTGTTCTTCTCCTACAATATTTATCACTTCCTTTATCGCTTCCATGAATTCCACCAAAAAATCCCCAAACCATGTTGACTGATATCAATGCCAATCCAAAAGATGGATTTCTTCCATAGTTCATCAAAAAATTAAATCACATCATATCTCAAGCCACACACACATGAATCATTTGGGAAGGGACATTCCAGAACACCATTTAAAATAATAACTATGATATAATGATTCATTAATGCACCACTAGTTATTTTTCATAAATCAAAACCCCAAAAAATAATTGATTCGAGTTTTATTGTGATTGAAACCAGACCACTTTTTATTGAATCATTAGCTAAGAATCGAATGTTGATTTTGAATGTGGAGAATATAGGTGAAAACCATATAATAACAAATTTAATGATCTATGGTCGTTGAATGTTCTTTAACCAATGATAAAGGGGTATAAAACAAAAAAGAAATATGGTTTGATATTAATTCTAATATTGATAGATATCATGTTTATAATTCCAAGAAAATAATAAATTAAAAGGTCTTTGAAAATACCAATTTTGGATTAAATTATTTGAATGATTAACATATAATACTGAAGATATCAAAGAATGAATGAAACCCAGAAGAATTAACTTCCTTGAATTTGGATTGATAATTGGTGAACAAAAAACTTACATCATTGTCATCATTGACGAGGGTGACCTCCAAAGCACTCGTGATTGATCCTCAATTCCAAGCTCCCACACCAATGTTTCCTATATGGGAATCTCTCCTTTAATTACATCAGGTTTATATGGATAAACCTATAGATTTTTAGAAACATGACTTTTATAGGGATTACATTACGTATTCAACAAATAAATAAATAAATAATTGTTTAATTAATTCCCTTTTTATATACCACAGCTACATCCTGGATTGGGATCTAATGGGAACGAAACTTATGTCTTACCCAATGAAAAACCATATTCTAGAATCAACCATGGTTTCAATTTTACCATTTTAATATCTTTTCAATATTAAATCTATTATTTTCTAAATTAAGCACGCACATGAGTTAATATATTTAATATATCAACATTGGGGTTATATAGTGCATGAAACTCAACGCCAACCCCATGAATAGATTTGTAAATATTATTTAAAATATTTAATGGTTCTAATCATAAAAACAAGATCCATTATAACACTATACCATCCTCCATATCCCACTCTCCCAAAAGAGCATAATCATATCCCAGAAGTGGGATAAAATACACGACCTTTATTAGCAATCAATATAGGCCTAAAAGCACATATGTAATACCCATACTCTAGTATTATGGAGTTGGTGGTTATTTGAATACATTTATAGAAAGTATAAGGGTTCAAATCTTAAAGTACTGAACAGTTTAGTAGTATTGTGAGACTATATTCATACACGATTCATAAATTACATTTTAAAACTAGAAATATAATATATTAATTATTGTGATAATTTTTTATTTCTTAAATTAAATCACTAATTTGATTCATAGATTCATTCATGGTATCTTGGGTAAAGGAAAACATAATAAATGTTTAACTCAAATGATTATTATGGGAATGTGTACAAAAGAATCTATCATAAAATAAATAAAACATTAATAATTTGGATGAGATAAATAATAATCAAATATGTTGTATAACTAATACCATAAAAGGGTAATAAATACACGGATATAATAACTATATAAATATTCACATGGATGATAATAACTAGTATAATAATAAAAGAATTAATAATTACAGACATCATAATCTTAATATCAAGTCCCTATGTGAAGAAAAAATACATATATAGGTAAAGTGTATAATAAATACCAAAAATTGTTTTTTCTCATGATACCCATCAATGAATAATGGGGATATAATGGTACCCTACCATAACTTACTAAGTCTAATTCATTCATCATTTGAAAGTGGTCAAACATAATCAACATAAAAATTTATATTGAAAATATGGTGTACAAAATGTTAACATTTTATCCAATTAGAAAAATAATCATAAGACACACATATTAATATGGTGAATGGTATCAAAATAGTACATCAATATTAAATCATAATAATCATAAAATAATTTTTATATATATGAATCTAATTTAAAAATATCCCTAGAAACATTCCTAAGAAAAATGCCCTTTTCATTTTTAAATCACTAATTCAATGTCAAAGAATTTACAACATATTAAGGAAAAAAATTTATTTGGGAAAAATCTTGAAACATTTTGAAGTAATATTCTATTTATTAAGAATTCATGATGTTGGTAAATTGGGTTCAAGTATTGTAAGTAAAAAAAAATATTCTTTTTACATTTTTGGTAAATTGTCAAAAATCACTTCATTTGGAAAGAAAAAAGAAGATTCCTTTTAAACAATTTTTAAAAAGTAAAAATGGAAAAAATGACTTTAAAAAGCATAGTATAATTATAAAAACATTCTTTAAAACATATTAATGAAAATATGGACATGGAAGAAATATATTCCTGACTAAAAATAAAATAATATCAGTTTTCCCTGAAAAAACATTCTTTCGATTTCCAGAGTACATAAAAGAAGAAAATTAAAGGAAAAACATAATTTTTAAAAACTAACATAAGAGAATAAAATATATTTATATTAATATAGATTTATCATATAATCTATGAATGGATACTTGAACATAAAAAATCATTAATATTGATGAGATTGTGAAATAAACCCTTATCTCTGGTCCGATTTACTTTGTATGTACTTTTTTCCTCCAAGATAATAAATTTAGACTTATTAAATTTATATAATATAAAAATATACATAATTATAAAATCATATATGATATAATCATAAAATTTCAATACCATTTTATTATAAGTTCTTTATTAAAATCGTTATTTCTCAGTGTTAACTATTTCGTTTTTCAAGTATATTTCAGTGTGATATTTTTGGTCCCTAGTTATTTCTCATTATTATATTATATCCATGATGTTAATATAGATATAAATAATATATATATTCATTACATAAATATTTTGAATCATAATTTCAATGTATATATATAAAAAAATTTCACCATTTATGGAGATGATTAGCCGAACGTACCCATGAATGTTGTTTTCACATTTCAACAGATACAATAAAAAGAAAGTTAAATAATGATGAAAATTTTGAAATAATTATTATGTAATAAATTATATATATATATTATTTAAATTTATCCTTATTTCCATCCATGTAAAGTGGAAATGAAAAATGAACCACATCGCTTCATGTAGGTGGTAGTCCATACGTATGCACGAACGACATTATCGTTATCGAATTGATGGGAAGATAAGAAGTTATATATTATAATTTAATTAAAAAGAATAATAATTTCATAAATATCATATATATAAATTATTTATATCTTTATAAACATCCATATAAAGTGGCGATGGAAAATAAATTATACCCCTACATGGAGACTGTAAACCGTAAGTATGCACAAGAAATGTTTTTCACTTTTTATAGGATGAAAAAGATATGGAAAATGGTTTTACACTAATGAAATAACATATATGTATATTTAATATACTTTAGTTATTATTTTATTATGGTTAAAACATATTTATACTATGTATAAGAAAAAATAACTTTGCAAGAGTTGTAAAAACGATTACCTTCTCTTAAAGAAACCTCATTTGGATATTTAGTTAAGCACCATGGGGTTGGTATTTTGGGTAGAAAAGAACTTATATAATGTGTATAAGTATGTTTTGGTGAGATTTTTTTCATGGTATTTTGATCTATATGTGTCAAGATATATTTATAAGTGAGGGAATAGGTTCACTTTTATAATTGAGGTGAGTTGAACAAATGTAATTTTTGAAAGCTTAAAAATATTATTAAGTCACATTATTGTCAAAATAGACTAAAAAATCAATCCAATTTAATTTTAATAAGGGTTAAGTATAAATAAAACTGAAAACGTGGTTTAATAAAGTGTTTAGTTCATTTTAATGCTTATCTTTTTAGATTATCCCTTTGGTAACCAATTTTGACCATAACTGTGGTAACCAATTTTTCATTATTAAATAGTTATAATTTTATTTATACGGTAAAAAATGGATCATAAAATGAACATGAATGAATTTTTATTCCATTTATCATCCTAATTGTCCTCTTTGAATATTTTTATGATGTTTAAATAACTTAATAAAATATTAATTTTCAGAAAATATAACTGATTTCATTTTTGAAACTATTCATTTAATTTGACTTTAATGACATAAATATGGAATTTAAATTTTAATATAAACCATTAAAACCTAGTTAATATTATATATTCATATAGTAAATTCTTGGGGCATGATAAATCAACCAAAAAATATTACTTTTATTGTTTTTAAAATTATTCACACGATTTTTCTACTACTTGAACAAGCACCAAGTTAGTCTTTTATAAGAATTTATGGTAATTATTTAATAAATATTTTTTAAAAAAATATAATAAAAATAATTATTTCATATTTAAAATAAATATTTATTACCATTATTCTACTATTTTTATACCCATGTAAAATTTTTATAGATATTATAGTTAAGAGAGGGATATTTTGAAATTTTTATTACTTTAAATAATATAAATGTCATTATCAAGAGAAAATGGCACAAAAATTAAATATTTATATATTTTTTATTTTTATGTCCTAGTGTATCCTATAAATTTAAACTAAGATATGCTTTTTTATTTTGAGACTTTATTCCTTGGTTTTAATTCTATTTTACCCATTTTACCTTTATAGATGTGACAAATATTTACCTCGATTACTATTCATAATGAAAAAAATAAAAGGAAAATATTTACCAAATTTCAACCTCCTAATTATAAATTTGGTATCCATTTTTTAATATAAAATTTCTTGGAGTTTCAAAAATTTATTTTACTATAATTGTTTAAATGTAATGAAAAATTGGTTATTGAAAAATTGCGTTTTTATAGATAAAAAAATATATTATATAAAAATCATGAAAATTTATATAATTAATTATATTATTTTTAATAAAATTTATCATATGTAAATTTTTAAAAAATTAAAAATATAATGGGGATTTTAAATTTAATGGACATAAATGACAGTATTTGAAAAATTGATATTTTTTTTACTATTCACTAGAAAATCAACCATTTCAGAAAAATCACAAAATTTCTCCCTAAGTTAATTTTAATATGAATATTTTAAAAATAATATAAATTAAAGAAATATAAATTAATAAAATTTTATAATTTAGGTTTTAACTACATTTTTGAATAAAATATTGTCTATTGTGCTATTACTTCTCGTGAAAGAAAATATTACTATAATTGAAGCTTGTGGGTTAAATTCCCACCCCCTTAAAAATATTTTACATCAAAATTTACAGAATTCATCCTCCTGAATAGATTTTACTAGTTATTTGGAATAACATCTTTAAATTCCCATGTCACCTCTTCTATCTTATGATTTCTCTAATGTACCTTACTAGTTGAGTAATTTGATTCCTCATCACTTGTTATCTAGTGTCCATAATTAGGATTGGATCTTCACAATAAGATGAATCAGGTTCCAATTCTACTTCTTCAAAGGTAATCACATGAATTGGGTCTGGGATGTATTTTCTCAATAAAGAGGTGTGGAACACATCATGTACTTTTGAGAGGATAGTTGGAATTTACAAATATTAATCCAAAACTCCAATTATTTCTATAATTTTAAAAGGTTTGAGGTATATGGTATCAGTTTTCCTTTCCTAACAAATAATATAACAACCTTACCTGAAGGTACATTCCATAAAAAATTATCTACCATATAAAATTACAAATCTTTCAATTAGCTATCCTCATAACTATTTTTCTTTATTTGATCTTCCTTAATATGGTTATGAATAGTCTCAACCTTTTTAATTTTCATTTCAACATGTTTTGGGACTATAAGATTCATTTCAAAAAATTCATCCCTAAACGTTAGTGTGTGACATCTCTTTCCATATAATGATTTATAAAAAACCATTTGAATACTTGAATGGAAGTTACTGTTATAAAAAACTCTACCATAGCTAAATATTGATGGCAATTACCTTGAAAGTTAAGTGAAAATGACCTCAAAATGTTTTATAATGATTTAATATTCCCATCAGACTACCCATAACTCTCAAGATGATATACGATTCTCAAATGAAGCTCCATATTAAGGGAATTTTAAATAATTTTAAGAAAATTTAATATAAATAGTGGATCACAATGAGATACAATTAAAAGTGGTAAACCATTAAGTATTATAACTTCATTAATATAGAGATGTACAAGATGCTCAAGAGGTAAAAATTCTCTTATAATTAGGAAATGTACATATTTGGTCAGACAATTAATAATAACCCATATATCATCATTTCTTCTAGGATACTTTGGTAATCCAGTGAAAAAATATATATTAATTTCATCCCATTTCTATTTAGGAGTAAGTAGTGGTTTTATGAATCCTATTGCATATTGTCTATCTACTTTCATGTATTGAAAAACCAAGCATCTTGACACATAATCATATATTTCATACTTCATATTATCCCACCAAAAATATTCCTTCAAATCCCTACACATTTTTGTGCTACCATGGTGTATATAGAAATTCAGGCTATGAGAATCATATAATAATTCCCTATCCATCTTAGGTATAAATGGAATATATAAACTTTTTACAAATTTAAGATCAAAATATTTATAAATGATGTTTTCCAACCTCTCATCCTTTACAACTTTAATTTTTTTTAAAAATTCTCATCACCAGTTGGAGAAATTTTTATATTTTCTAATGAAGATGGCTTGGAAAAAATTTTAAAATAGAGTGATGTTTCCACTTTCCAAATAATTACCATATCAAAATTTAATAGTTCCCTAAATAGATAATCATAGTTGATCCTCATATTATTCATAACTCCATGATCTTTATTACTTAACACGTTATCCACCTTACTATCCTTTCTATGGCGAGAGTGCATCGAGTAATCATAATCCTTGGGTAGCTCCAATCATATATTGTTCTTCATGTTGAGATCTTTTTGTGAAAAGATGTATTTTAGACTCTTAAAATATATATATATCTCACATATTTATCCATAGGTATAATGTATCCATATCTTTAAAGAAAATATTGAAACAAAATATATGAAAAATCCATACCATCCTGATTCTAGTGTCAATAGTAAAACATTGATTAGTCTAATATTTAATTCTTAAAAACATTCTTTACATTCATATTTACATAAGAACTTAACCCCTTTACATGTCAACATGGTTAATGAGTTTTCTAATCAGATAACATTTTGAACAAAACACTAAAAATTACCTGCTAATATACGAAAATATGTTTCTCAATTAAGTTTTTCAGTGTAATCCATTATTTAAATTCTTATTTATTTGATGGATCATATGATATTCCATCCTTAGAGACAACTTAGCCGACAAAATGAACTTATTATATCCAGAATTCATACTTTCTAAATTTCCCATATAACTCTTCTCCTCTAAGAGCCCCAAGAATGATTTGTAAATAAATTTTATGCTCTAATAACTTTTGGAGTATAACATGATATATTAAATAAATACAATAAAAAAATACCAAGATATTAATTAAAAATATGTTAATTATATCTATAAAAATAAAGGGTACATTATTGAATCCAAAGGGTATTATTATAAAATTGTAATGTCTATACCTCATACAAAACTATATCTTTAGAATATCCTCCTTCATTACTCAAATTTAATTATAACCAAAATTAATATCAATATTTGAAAAATATCATTCTCATTAAAATTAGATTAAATAGGTCTTCAGTATTAGGTAAAGGATATCTGTTATTCATAGGGATGACATTGAGTTCTCTGTAATCAACACAAAGTCTTATGTCACCATTTTTATTTTTCATTAATAGAATAAGAGCTCCCTAAGGTGAAAAACTTGGGCATATAGATAAATTAACACACAACTATTATAGTTGTTTATTGTACCCAACTTAATCTATATTATCGATCATATTGGTATTCATAAATATAGGTATTCCACCAAGGATGAGTTTAATAGAAATCTCAACTTCAAGCTCGGGTGGATTTCTAAGTAGTTATTCAAGAAAACATCAATATATTATTGTACAATAAGAAATTATTCTATCCTAAGGATAAATTTACATTCCATAGGTTCTGATTATCGTATTATATAATATTTTTATTAAGGAAACCTACTAGAGGTTGATCAAGATACGATTTAGATTACATACTCTCCCCTCTGATGGTAAGGAATACTATATATTCATCATAAATAATAATATCCTTTTCTTGGAAATGATTTTTTTTCATTATATTTTTAAAGACAATACAAACCAGGAATTATAACATATTCAACTATAGGTATAATAATAAAGTGTACAAATAGAGTATAGATATGTGTTATAATGGGAACTTAATGATAAATCCTTGTTTTGGTGAGACTTTCACAAGGATTATTAACTGAAAAAATACTTATTAATGTGATAGGTCAATATCTAAAATTATTTGAAAACATAAAAGATATAAAAGTCTATGAAGGTGTAGATTCAAATAAAAAATTAGCTAAATTTTAAGCAATGATTAAAGTATCTTCTGCCACTTCTTTAAGAAATTTAACCTCAACCATAATGATCACATAAGCTTCGAATTTATACCATGTCCTTTTTTGAGGAAACTTACCTTGATGCCTAAGACATTAATTCAAATAGTTCCCCATATCTTTACATTTAAATAATTGAACAATGTCAGCTTCTTTATTTTAACTATAAATCATGAGCCTAATGTCCTTTTTCTTCACACTTCATGAAATATTTCATTCCCTGTAAGAATATTCCAGGGCGTTTCTTTCCACACTTTTTATAAGTTGAAAATTATACCCATCCCTTCTTTCCTTTTTCCATTTATCCTTATAAAGAGTTCATAACCTCCATCTTCTTACATTTATTTCCATAAAATTTATAATACTTAGAGAATTATTTATCTATCTTGATAAAACATGATACTATATATTTTTGAAATGAGAAGGTTTGGGAGACTAGTGGCCTTCAAAGGTTTGGATTTATAACATTAAATAAATGGTAAATCTTACTCATTAAATTACATATTTAGTCCACAACATGACTTATTATGCTTGTAAAGTTGTATTTATTCTAAAAATAATTTACATCATCCTTTATTCCTAGACTTACGAATTGTCTCTCAATATCGTCTTGTTACTCATGAGTGAAATATTTTTCCAAGAAAAATACCTTAAAATAATTTCAATACAAGTTGAATATTTCATCCCCATCCTTAGTGTTTTGAATCAATGACCACCATTGGTCTACATCACCTATGAGATGATAAACTACCATTATAACTTTTTCCCTTTTATTACTTCCCAATATAAGAAATATGTTCTCTATGGAAGTTATCTATTAATTAGATACAAATAGATTAGTAGTCAAATTTAATGATGGAGGTCACTAACACATGAAGAATTATAACATTTTTGTACCACATTGTGGATCTTCTGGATGATCCATATGAATAAGGATATTGGTCATAACCTAAGTCTGTTACCCCAATATAGTAATAATTTGTTCAGCTCCATCTTCCTCACTAATTATAACTCCAATTTAATTATCTTTGAAATGAGGAAAATCCATACATTGATTACATGAACTGATATAATTTTTATTCCTTATAATAGGAACCATTTCTAAATAATTTCATGAACTAGATAAGATTATAACATTTTTAATTGTAATGTATAATTCTAAAACTAGAAAAAAACATTACATAACATGAAAATTTAATCATAGATAATATTATAATCCTAATATTTACATCATTAGGAATATTCAAAAATCATAAATATATTTTATAATATTTCAAAATGTTTTGTAAATAAAATTTAAATTATCCTAATCATATCACATGGGAGTGTCAAACTTGGTGTGTGGTAAAAAAACACTCACCATGCATCAGAATAATGAAGTATATATACTCAAACGACTCATTTAGAGGTTATTACCACTAGATGAATCTATACAAAAACCAAATCCAATTTTAGTATTCTGATAAGGATGCATTTCTAAGAAAATCACATAAAATTTACCCTAATAAAAAATTTATGATGTTATTATATAACTATACACATCCTCATAGTTTTTCATAAAGTTATATGCCCAAATATATGTTTTAATAAATGTAGTTCCAAGGTTTATACTAAATGTACTCTAATACCAACTGTAACATGCTGATTACAATAACTCAAAGCTAGTGATTATTTCACTACATTGGCATAAAGTACAAGGGACCACATCCCAAAGGACTAAATAGTTCAGTAGTCTTAGAATACTATATACATACATGATTATCACATCATATTTGAAAATATGAAATATAATATAATAATAATTATTATAAATATATTATTTATTCTAGTAAATCCTTAATTTCCTTCATAGATTACTTCTTGGTATCCTGGGGAGAGGAAAATATAATAAAGGTTGAGCTCAGATGCCCATTAAGGGAAATATTACAAAAAATGACATCATAAAATAAATAAAACACAAATAATATAGTTTAGATAAACATTAATAAAATATTACATATAACTAATACTATAAAAAGGGATAACCTAAATAATTACACGGATAATAATAACTTGTTTCATAAGCATAGAATACATAATTTTGGACATCATAATATTTCTGTCAAGGAATTGTACCAAGATAACATACATAAAAAGGCAAGGTTTGTGCCAAATATCCAAATTTTTTTGTCTTATGATACCTGATGATGCATCTAGGGGCTATAATGGTACACAAAATTCAATTAATAAGTCTAATTAATTCATTATATGAAAGGGATGAAGCATAATAAACGTAAAAATTCATATTGAAAAATAACATACGAAATGTTAATATTCTCCCCAATCAATAAACATAATCACAAGACATATATAGTAATATGGAGAATGGAATAAAAATATTACATCCCTAGTAAATCATAATACTCACCAAAGAATGTTTAAAGAGATGAAAATACTTTAAAAATACCATTGGAATATTTCTTGTGGAAAATACCCTTTTCTTTTTGAAATAAACTATTCAAAATCAAAAAATTTCCAAAATTTTAAGGAAAATATTTTATTTTTAAATAATCTTGAAAAATTAGAATGTAAGATTCAAATTAATGATCATTCATGATGGAAGGAAATTCCATTCATGCCGTGTATGTAAAAACAAATATCCCTTTCACATTTTCTATAAAAAGACAAAAATTATCTCGTTCAGAAAATGATAAGAATATTAATTTTAAACCAATTTTTAAAAAGTAAAAAATGTGTAAAAATGAATTTAAAAAATAATTTTATAATATTAAAAACACATTTGAAAACATTTTAATAAAAATATGTACATGGAAGAAAAATATTCCCAACCAAATATAAAATAAATTCAGTTTTCCTTAAAAAAAATTATTTTTGTTTCTTCAGTACATAAAAGAAAAAATGAAAGAAAATAATATAATTTTAAAAAATAATCATAGGAGAATAAAATAAATTTATTTTAATATTAAATTATCACATAATCTTTCCATTAGATACTAAAACATAAACAATCCAAATAATGATGAGATTGTAAAATATAACCTTACCTTAGGCCCAACATGCTTTGTATGTACTTTTAGCCTCCAGTGAAATAAATTTAGATTTATTATAATTCTACACCATAACCATATAATTAATTATAATATCATATATAATCTACATATAAAATTTCAATACCCATTTATTAATAGTTTATTGAAATCATCGCTTAAAAGTGTCAACTATTTCATTTTTTATGTATGTTCTAGTTTAGTAATCTTGGTCCTTGCATATTGATCGTGGTTCTATAATCTACAAGATTTTAATCATGAAATTAAAATCATATATATTCATTATATACATATTTTTAATCATTCTTGAAATGTATAAATAGAGAAATGAATTGCAATGTTCATAGAGATGGTTGACCATACATATGCATGAACATTGTTTTCACTTTTAAATGAATGGAATGAAATGAAAGTAAATAATAATTCAACATAAAATAATTAAAATTACATAATATATATCATATATATTCAATATATCTATCCTAATTATAGTCTATGTAAATTGGAAATGAAAAATTAATCACAACAACAACACTATAATGGATTGGCCACTCGACTTGTATAGTACTTCATTGGCTTGTTAGTAAATGAACTACGATAATGGATTGGCCACTCAAAAAAAACCCATGAGGGAATATCATCCTATATAATGAATTTATGAACCTCTTCCATACCTAGATTATCTCTCACTACCATATCACATCTCATTAGATTTTCTCTTAATATGATTAGAAGATGTGCTAACAAAATCACCATTAAGGCCACCAACATGACCACTAAAAAAAGGAAGATAACCTATTACACTATCCATTGTTAGAACCTTACCAATAGTGACATTATTATGAATGAAATCAAAATTATAAATTAAGTTAATCATAATAAACTCTCACCTCAGCTTAGTCTAAATACAAAACTTAAATCTATTGTCATTCTTTGCTGCATTCCCTACTAGTATATGGAAAATTGAAAAAAAATAAAAAAGTGAGTCACATAGTCTGTCACAGATATCATCCCATAAAAAAGTTCCATAAAATTACACTCAGTATAGATTCTATGACTTAGGGAAGAAATATTTAATAAATAGGTCCTTAAAGGGATCCTATGATAGTCCCCCATACCTCTTATCCTGAACCATGAAACACTACCACCTCCTAGTGGGTCCCCGAAGCATATAAGCTTCTAACTTCACTCACTGATCATCTGGTGTCTTTAATAGCACAAATATTCCTTTGATGATATTAATCTAATCCTATACATCTTCAGGACCACCCACACCCTGAAAATCTGAAGGGTTATACAGTAAAAAATACATGGTGAATTCTATCATGGAAATTTCAACACAATGTACACCTTCAACTACCATTGGTACTATTTGAAACACCCCTAGATAAAGCTACTCTATTGGATGAAAAAATATAACAACCTTAGGATAATGATTATACCCATCCTCAGAAACATTTAGAGGTATTATTGGAGAATTACATACCTTTGTAAAGTCTTTAATCTAGTCCCTAGGTGACACCATGAGACATCAACGAGGTGAAAGTTTCCAAAATTTCAAAACAAATACTAAGAAAGGCCTTTAATATATTTAATATTAAGAAAATTTAGAAAATTAACATGAAAACACAGATGAAAAAATCCTAAGTTACATGACTTATGTGTACAACCATAGCTAAAAGGTATAAAATTCCACCACCCAAGGACTAAGATTGTATCATTGTTACTCTAACATTAGGTATAGTCAGATATAATAAAATTATTACATGAACAGGTAAATTAATTAAATTTCAACCATAATGTATTTCGAAAAAAGAAAAAACCATAAAAGAAACACAACAGAATCCAATAAATGAATACCACCATATAATATATTGCAATTCAATACAACCAGTAATATATTTGAGTAAATAAGATCCCCACAAGTAGTGGATCAATGAATATGATAAAAAAATAACAAAATAATATTAGAGACATAATAACAAAATATCCTAGAGTGTATCCTATAATCATATCAAATTCTTAAACAAGTCCATATTCCCATTAATACAACATAGGGAAATTTACATTGGTTGTATTCCTAATATGAAAGTATACAAGTACACTAATATTCCTATATAGGATTTGAACAATAAACCCAATAAAAATCCACCAATTAATATTTATAAAAAATGCAGTATATATATGTGAGTGGATACAACAATTGGAGTAATTAAATGATATATAAAATATAAGAAACATACACCCATATAGGGTCATTGTACACTAACCATGCTATCAAAAAATCTGACCATACTTGAGGTGATTGATGTTAGGAATAAGGAGTCACACTATATTTGGAACCCATCACTAGTATCCATATAACGATCTGAGGAGAGTTCCATAATATCCAACCTATCATGTGATCCAAAATTTCCTTTGAGTAATGTACAAAGGATATTTCCCATATCCACTGATAATAATATAAGTATTCTAAGGGAATATTGATATCCAACCCCCTACATAAGATGAACCATCCCCTCGGGGAAATCTCCCATGGATATTCCTCCTATATTCAACCTTAAAGAAGTGGTTTGAGGAAGGAATAAAAATAGAAAACCATCTATAAAAACCAAAAAATAAATTCAGGGAAAGGTCCCACTATCACATCAAAATGAATCATTCTCACACAATAAGAATCAAATTTATCATGGTCAATTCCTTTCTCAAGGTAAATTCCCTACTCACATTAGTAACATGTACTCTAACTAGTCACACCCCATAAAGAGTTTGAAAAATAACCCTTATACCTTACCTTATTATATTCCATAAAAAAATACCATTATAGAAATTTGTTATCACCCTTAGAATTTAGTATATGATGAGATCACCACCCATCCCCATGCATTAATTTAAAACTTCTTCTAATCACTTACTAGTCTAAGACAATCGACATTAGGCCCAACAAATCAAGCAAAAAACCCTACCTCTATTCTTTAAAAAATGCATGGATTTGTCAAACACATGTTTTTAAAATTATATTAATACTCAAAGGGGCCAATTACATCATTATAAGCATACCCAGATACTTAGATACCAAGAATAGAACATCATAGGGATAACTCACACACCCACATGCAAGTCAGACCATATAACCACCTATGAATATCGTAACATGGTAAGGACATACTATCTAAAGTTTAAGGGAGAACACTCATCAATACACTCCTTTCATTTCAATATCGAACCATATAATCCCTATAATCCACCCAATCCCATATAATTGATGCCTTATGATGGAAAACAATAAAATAGTGAAAGTATAATACATATAAGGCATAAATAGAATTAGACATACTAGAAGAAAACCTCATTGAATAAAACAAAAAAAATAGTCTGGAACATATGAATTGGAATCTTAGAAATAAAATAAGAACACCAAAATAATGATAATTTTGAGTGAGCATTAAGGGAGAAGGATATGAGGGGTAAAATAGAGTATAAGAGGAAATTGCATATCTTTACTTAAAAGAAACTTCCCTGTAACCAAGTTCTGGTGTGACTATGATGGGCATGATGAAACCTAACTACCTTAAATATATTATACGGTGTGGCCCTATAGATTATGGTAAAATAACCCTTTAAATGGAAGAGGGTCCAATACCATGAATTTATCTATTTTGGCATATCCATTCACCTTGCACTGAAACTACCCACACCATGGTTTCCTCTTAGTGTAGCTACCCTGACTATGTATTTGTCTTTCCCAGTGCCATAATTTTTAATGTGATATTGAGCCATGTTGCACAAAACCAACAAAGATGCACTATGATCAATATTGACCCATCAAAATTTCATTTCACACTAAGGAACACCACACAACAACCTGTAGAATTGCACCATGCTCCTCTATATAGTGTATAATTTTCTTTCCTAAATCAAATTCAAGTCCCTAAATTCCAATCCCGAGCCACAAAAAACACCCAAAATAGCCAAAAATCAGAAAGATATACAAGATTAAACATAATTTAAAAAAACACACCTTTTAAATTCAATGGTTGTTATATAAATGAACTTATCTACATCTAAATATACCCCCACTAGAATTTTAGAAACTATATAATTTATATAATATAATATTAATATACACAAACTCGTTTATTATTTTAAAATAACATTTATTTAATTTTGATGGTAATATTTAACAAATAAACTATTTTATCCATATCATATTTTGTATTCTATTTGTTTGGTAAATTATTTTGAAAATAAGTTTCTATTATTTGAAATAATCCACTAAAGGTAGTGGGAATTAATTTCCTCATATTTTAACAAATTTCTTGAATAAACTATTATATCATGGATAAAAACCCTTTTATTCTTATTATATTTTCAAATCATGTTATAAAATTTATTTAATAATAAACCTTGTGTATGAAAACTATCATCTCATGTTGTTCATAATAAATCATTTTATAAAAAACTTTTCTTATCATATAAGTGAAATAAAATAAAAAACACATTCTTCATTTAGATCTATTAGAGATTCAAAAATACATTTACATTCACTCTATGATTTAACAACACTTTTCTTTATTATTTGAATTAAAACTGTAAGATCAACCAATTCTTACCTTGATTTTGTATTATTGTATATATAAAAGTTTTTTAAAATATACATTTTGTGTCATATATACATAAAAAGAAAATAATTTATTTATATAACCCCAATACCATGCATGAAATTTCTATGTATTTTCTAAAACCCCGTAAGGTATCTTTATAAATTCCATCATATAGAAAAATTATCCCATTTTTTTCAAAAAAAATTAGATTTTAATTCTCATGACTGGCTACTTGAAGAAAAATTATTAGACTTTCCAACTAATGCATATTCTTCCAGATTGAACATTTATCACTTGTACTAAAAAAACACCAGAGTATAGATATCTAATTTCATGCTAATATATCCTAAACACTTTGAAAAAATTGGGAAAACAATTATTGAAGTCATTCACAATTTTAGAACATTTCCAAAAATTATTATATAATGAATTATATATCCTGGCCAAGATATAATGAAAACTTCTAGACTCTCCAAGTAATTTATATGAAACATTATATTTAGTATATGGGTAGAAACTGAATTTCCTTTGGTTTTATCATATTTAAATAATTTCTTTAAAACCTAAAATTAATTATTTTGTGATTATCATAATCATATAAATTCAATTGTTATACAATTTCAACTTTAGGTAATTTAGGGAGGGGTCACTCTAACACATATAATTTTCTCCTCTTTTATAATAATACCTTTTAAGTTTCTATATCAGCCAAAAAAATTACTTCCATTAATTTTTCCTTCTCAATGAAAAATTTCAAAGTCACATTTGATGATGATAATAATATTTCATCTATAATTGAATCTTTTATCAGATGATTATAATATTTTAAATTTATTTAAAAATATCTTTTATAAAATATTCTCTTACTAAAATGATGAATATTTTTAATTATATCATATCCATTATTTGGAAAATATCCATATTTCATTAATCATTAACCCTATTTTGGTGTAAACCTCATAAAATTAGTTATATAGCTTTACATTAATGTCAATAAAATATGATATGAATCTTATATGGTTGAGCAGAATAAACATTTCCCAATCGATATTACATATAAAATCAATATAGTTCCTTTTATATCCTTCCCAAGTGGTATTCACCTATGTGAAACCTCGAGAAAATTCCAAAAAATCAACACCTAATTCTTAATTTAACCTCATAAATTTCTTTCCTTATACAAGATAATTGATGGACACCCTACTCTGGTATAAACTTACACAGTTGGATGATCGAGCTCTTATCAAGTGTTTACTTTGGAAAAAATATAACTTTTAGTATTTTTAAGGTGATTTAATATCACCATTTAAATGTATACAATATTTTAATGATTTAGTTTATAAATCCATATTCCTGCCATTTAATAAATATGTTCTAACCATATTTATGTGTAACTATTTACACAACTCACGAATAAGATAAAGTAATTGTAAAATTAAACTAAACCAATTTTCATACCTAGAATAAAACTTTATAAATGCATGTATATAAAATTAATGTAGTAGTATAGTACCATAAACTAAAGCATACATTTATTCATAGTATAAAAACAAAACAATAAAAAACAAGGGAATAAAATAAATGAAAAACATGATAAAATAATAAAACAAGGGAATAAAATAAATAAATTAAAAAATCATATATTACAAACATGATATAATAATATATTAACTGTTAATAAAAAATTATGAATACTTTATAATTTAAGTATAAATCAAAATAAACAATTCTATTTTATCCAATATGAATTTTTTATATTATAATTTACATGGTTTTAATACAAAAAAATTCATATTATATATATATTTTTATGTGTATGTATACATTTTATTATAAATTAATAAACATTTCATAAATTAAGAAAACTTTTACATGAATCACAAATTTTTCAAAGTAAGGATAATAATATAAAGATATTATATTCAAATTTCTAATTTAATCTTAAATAAATATAAATAATTTCATTTTTAACCATGTTTAAACAATTTAAGTGCACTTCAAACCTTGATCTTATATATCAAAATGTTTTTGGTTCGGTTTAAATCCCCATTCTAGGCCCAAAATGGTGAATGTTTTTGATAATATTAACAAAAATATAATTTTCATTAAAATAACCTTTAAAATTATTTTCACCATGGTATGAACTTCCCTATAGTGAAAACTCCAATCAAGGGAATATCACAAACATTTTGGTGGTTGTTTTAGACATACTAAACAATTTTGGGAAAACTATTTTAGAGGGGTATGCATTTGGTCGATATAGTTTCTCTTCACTAATATTTCATAGATAGGATATTCAAAGACCCAAAATGGATTGTTTGTTTCTACTACACCTTGGCCAATTATAATTTTTATGTCCACCACACTATAGTTTATGCCATTCCATGATATATAATACAATTATACGATATCATATTTTTCTTTATATTTTATCTTCACTTGTAAATACCTATGATGTGGTCTCTGGGATTTCAATAACAAACCTTTTATATTCATTGTTGCATATTTCATATTCTAGAGGTGATAAGAACAAAAATTACCATTTCATTTGGGATATGTCATGGTGAATAAAAACTCATTTTTCAATATTTCTTTATTGATTTAAAAATAAAAAAACATTTATAAATCATCTCTAAAACCAATGAAGGGTTTTATAGGTATTAATATCATCCTCAATATAGTGAAAAAAAATACAAAAAATTAGAATATATATATGATTGGAATGAATAATAAAACAAAGTTAAAATGATGTTCTTTACAGTAGTCGATGCAGGTTTCAAACAAGAATATGAAAATGATCATTGGGGATAAATTGATGGGTTCCTCCCTCCTATGGTATCCATGGATATCATGAATCTCCCAATTCCAGATAAGGATTGAAATCTAGCCATAATTTATTATAACATCGAGTTTAAAGGTGTGAGATAATCAAGAGCTTGATTATTCTATATTTTGGGAGTTCTAACCATAATAATAACAAGTTAAACAATAAAAATGCATACATAGTTATACAAGGGCCTTGAAACATTTAACCTATATTGAATGATTGTTTCATAAACCTCCTTAAAGATTAAATTTTTTAATATTCATTTAGAATCCTCTTGATGAATTCTTAACATTTCAAAATTTATTTTATGTTTGAAAAATGTTCATAATCATCATTTTTGATGGTTATAACCAATACTGATTTTTAGTGTCGAATATGGAAGTTGAATTGATAATAATCATTAAATATGATACTCTCATGCACTAACGATATAGTGTCTCACACTATGTTTTGGTTCTCATATGATAGATCATAGTGTGGTATATAACACTATGTCATAGTAAATAAATTTAGTGAATATCTTTATCACAAAATCTTTAAATCATATTAATAATTATAAAAGTTTCACTCTATCAAATAACTTATTTTTTGGGAAAAACTGGTTAAGATTTAGTTCAAATTTTTATATTATAAAATATTTATATGTGGAAGAACATAAAATAAATTTTATCATATGAATTGATTTTTTTTCATTAATCCACATTTTTTGGGTAAAATTAACACTCTTTAAGAGTTTAGAAAATAAATGAAATATTTGATGAAAAAACTCTAAGAAATATCCTTTTATTTTTAATTAATAATCTATGAGATAAAATATTATATTTTGGAATGATTTTTCATATTTCAAAAAACATTCATAATAAATAAATATATTACTAATAATATTTATTTAATTCATATATTTAAATATTATGAAGAACTTATTTAGCCCCAATGGATTAAATATAAATTCATAATTAATATACCACGAAATTATATATATGATTTAATGTGAAAATATACCTTATAGATAATATGATGTAATATTATGATAAATTTTATGCAAGGTAATGTTATTTACTACTCATTGAGATTTATAGGGTATAAATGGATTTTTATTAAAAAAATTAAAACCAAATGGTTTTGTTATAAAATAATAAATTTTTTCAAAAAAATTATATATTTTAATTTTGATGATATTAAAAATACTTTACATGAGAATAATTTAGATTGTATAGTGAAATTAAAAGGTGTCTATATCAAAGGTGAAAAGAGAAAACATCTCACAAAAAAATTATTTTTTTCACATGATTTTCAAAATAATAGTGATATTTATATCTATAAAATTAATTCATGTGAAAATAATATATATTTATACATAAAAAAATTACTGACTAAATATTTTGGGAATCTGTTTCATAAAATTAGGATATGAATACATCAAAGTCTCTAATCTTCTAATTTGTGGGATTTGGGAATACTATACACTTTTTCCCTTTATCTTGTGTTTATAAGGAGTTTTTTATGATATAGTTTTTAATGACATAGTTCAAATTTTTCCTGGAATTCAATTATATTAACTTACCTTATTTTTTACCATAAGTTTTTAAGTGTCAGATTAAATAATATTTCATGAAATTCATGAAAATAAATATTTTGTGGATGTAATTATTCTCCATGAATGAGGATTATTAATTCTCAATTATAACCATTCATATCCCAACTATTTATATTCTAAAATTAAATATCTTATATTAATAACCATTATATTTTAATAGAAGAGGATAATTATTCTAGACCATTAATTGTAATATAATTTTATTTATATATATTTGATAATGTTATAATAAAATATCACTTTTGGCCGAAATACATTATCCTCATCTCTTACCTACTTATTTGAATTTGTAATTATAACAACTCTTGATATTAACAACCCATAAATATGATTTTAAGAGAAAGGATTTCATTTTTTTCATTCCCATGATCATTTAAGTTTTGTGTTTTGGGGAATTTGGAAATAATATTACATAATAAATTGGATACATACAAAAAGTGTACAGTTTTCCCACAAAAAATAGGGTATTAAGTTAACACCCTTATTTTATTAAAGACAATTTAACTTCATATAAGATGAGTCACCGTAGTAAAAATCATGACATTTCTAAAATTTCTAATCATAATTATGTCTTTTGAAAAATATTTGAAAATGTGGGATATTAAGAAAATTCTATGTAAGGGATAAAAAAATAATGGAATCCTATTAGTTCAGTGAAAAACATGAAAATATATAAAGACATTTATATTTCACACAATAAAACTTTGATCGCATAAACACAACATTTACACTTGAGAAAACCAATTTTTTCTCAATGTAAACATTTAAAACCAATTAGATACCAAAGTAAAAACCATTAAGCTATCCTAAGGAATTTGAGAACTCTTTAAAATATTTCTTTGTAAAAAACCATTCACCTATAAGATTACCTTACCTCATGAAGTGAAATTATTTCAATAAAAACCCATTTATTTCAAGAATGATATAGGTATCTTAGAGAATCATATTCAGAACATTTGTTAACTCATATTAACACATTAAAAAATAACTGAATACCAGTTAATTAAATATAAGTATCTTACTCAATTATCTCCCTTATTTTCTTCCTTCAAATACAATTCATTACATAATGCACTAGAGAGCTATATTAGGTTCACCTATCACCATGAGCTATATAGAGATCACTTATCATCATATATATTTTTCAACTACTATATTAGGAAGAAAACATTTGTAGTATTTCACTTTTTCATAATAAAACCATTGTAAAACTTATTTAAACCCATAATAAAAAACATTCCATTTTTACTAACCACAAAAAGAAGTATCTTTTTAAGTTATAAACTCTCAAAATTAAAAATTTACCAAAATATAAGGAATATTATCTATATTTAAAAAACATGTTAAATTGTAGATTATTCTTGATAATGAATTATGATTATGATGGTGTGAAATGTCGGTCAAGTCATATATGTTAAAAAACATTCATTTTTCACTTTTTGTAAAAAGTTAAAGATAAACTATAAAAAATTGCTAAGAAGATTACTTTTTAAACCATGGTAAATAAAGTTAAATATAGTCAAAAAGTATTATTATCAATATTTTAATCATAAATATGAACATTCTTTAAAACATTTAAAATAAAATGTATATAGAGAAGAAAGAGTTTAAAACATTTAAATCAACATTTTAAAAGAAAATCCCATACCACATGTCTAACAGAGTGCATTATTTAACTCCTAAAAAATAAAATTATATTATTTTTATACATAATTAATAACCTTTACATGTTAACTAAATTATAATTATTCCTTTTATTTCATTTTTAATCATATTTTATTTAGTTACTAAAATGGTTAAGTTCACATTATACATTTTTGGGTCGTTCAGTTTATAACCTCAAAATACCATTGGTGTGTTTCCCATTATTAATGGTTTCATAGTTAAAAAAATTAAAAAATCATAATAATGTTATAATTTTCATAATTATACATTTTATACACTTAAAAAAAATCCTATAAGGCAGTTATGAAAAAGGAACCACATCGTTTCATCAAGATGATAGTTTGTAAGTATGCATGAATGAAAATTTCTTTTTTTTAAAAAGGTGGAAAATGAATAAATTAGATAATATTTTACTTTTATATACTCATAAATATTTTATAAAATTAATTTTTATTCATTATTTCTAACCTTATTACCATCCATTTATGGTGGTTATGAAAAATTAATCACATCGGGTGGTATTCCACACATACACATGGGAGATGTGTTCATTTCACATAGAATGGAAAAGAAGATGAAACATGGTTGTCTCTGGAATAATAAAATTTCAATATATTGAAAATATTGATGTTATTATCTGATCATGTTTATAGAATATTTCATGGTGGTATAAGAAGAAATAAAATGAAAACACTTCGTTAAAAGTTATATATCTTATTCAGAAAACCACATTTGGATTACATATTAAGACTTATAGGTTGGTATTAAGAAGATAATAGAGAATCAATGTCATGGGGAGGAATTTATTTGGGTGATTTAGGTAGGTATTTGTTGATATAAGTGGAATATTAGGTATTAATAATATAATAGTAGTGGTTCCCTTTTATATGTTAGGGGAGTGGCACTCTTGTAATTATTAAATGTTTTAAAATATTAAAATGCTTCATTCACATTCATGTGGAAGAAAGGAACCAAATATTCAAAGATAATATGTGATAGGGTCTAATATCACTAAAAAAAAATCACATTTAGAGAAGTGTTGGAGTCACTTTAATCCTTATATACAAGTTATACCCCTTTAAACCCAATTTATCCTTAATAGTGATAACATAACATTTTACTATGATAACTTATTCATGGAACCAAAAATAAAAAAAGAAGTATAAAAAATTGTGAATTATTATTAAAAATATTAAATTAATTTTATTAGATAAATATTCTATATGTTGAAGAAATTACTTTTAATATAAGAACAAAAAACACATAGAAAACATTTTTTAGGGAAAAAACTGATTTAAGCATAAAAATTATTTGACAATGAAATAAAGAAAAAATATTAATTTAAAAGAATTATTTTTCTTATTTAAATTTTTTTTAATATTTTTATACTTTTTTATCAAGAAAAAATCCTATGTCACCTTCCAACCATACCACTAAATGAAAAGACCCATAAATAGTTTTTAATTTGAACAAAATTTAACTTGTGTTCAAAAAATCCAATATTCAATTTCCAAATTCAAAATATTACTTATAAATACATTATTGAACCCCTTAAACACATATTTGGTAAATAAAATGGTTTTAAATTTATTAATTCATGATTAAATCATAATAATGTTATAAAAGTGTTAGTATTTTGCCAAATCGGTATTTTCACTATTCACCCAAAAATCAACTGTTTTAGAAAAATCTCAAAAATTGACCTTAAGAGGATTTTGATATGAAGATATAAAAAATTAGTTCGATTTTACCAAATTATATTTCTAAAATTTATAATTTTCTATTTAAAAAAAAACCAAGTTGTTCATGGGAAAACAATTTATTTAAATAAAATTATTCATTTTTCAACTAAAATCTTTTATAAAATTATTTATAAAAATTTGATGAATATGAATCCATAAAATGAATAAATATAAATCATAATATTGCTTTATATGTAAAATTACCTAGGTTTTCACATTCCTCCCCATTTAGAAATTGTAACCTGATAATTTTATTCAGTACTTAAACAAGTGAGGGTATTTTTCCCTCATGGCATTTTCTAATTCCCATGTTTAATCCTCAATCATGTGATTCTTCCATAAAAACATTACATGGTGAATCATATTATTTTATATTACCCTATCTCTATGATCTAGTTTCTAAATACAATTTCCTTTATAGGAAAGATTATATTCCAATTATACAACCTCATGGCTCAAAACATGAGATGTATTAGGTACGTACTTCCATAGAAAACAACCATAAAATATATAATGTACCAGAGATAAAATTGGAGGAAAGGCTACTAATTATGTTAATTAACACACCTTATAAATAATTTTTTAGTGTATAATTAACCATGGAATTATCTTTCCCTTTTAACAAAACACATAACACATTTCCAAGGAGATATTTTAAAGAAAACATGACCACCTACCTTAAATGAAAGGTATTTACTCTTATTATCTACATAAATATTTTATATATTCTAAGTTAACCTTATAAATGAATTACACCTAGTATCCTAGATCTATTGGTTACATTGTTATATAGAAATTTCAACCCAAAAGACTGAATAGTTTAGTAGTCTTGATAAACTAGATACAGACTTGAAATTAAAATTACATTTAAAAAAATAAAAAAACATAAAGTGTTTTCTTTGAGAATGCCATTATTACCCTTATAGTTTCCCTGTATATCAATCACAAAACACTTTAAAGTATCTTTTATAAAATTAAACATAATTAATGGGTGAGTTCATATTCTTATTAAGGGTATGCATATAATGGAATCTATCATAAATACATAAACATAGAAAATATGGTAAGGTAAATAACTAAAAAAAGTTATTTAAACAATAAATTGATCATAATATGGTAGGAATAAAGGATGATATAATAATCCATATTAAAAATAACAAATTCTTAAAACATATCCATGGATATTATAACTAATATAATAATATCATGGACATCAATTACCAATTTCATAATGGTGGAATTAATAATTCCAGACATCTGAAACATATCGTCAATGCCTCAACCAAGGCATCTAAAAATAAAATAAAGGACTTGTGCAATGGAATCTAAATAAATGGGTAATGCCTTGTCCAAAACCTAATATGTTTTATCTCATGATAGCTACTGATCCATCTAGGGGCCATAGCGATCCCTTTCCATCCCCTACAATGTCCAATTCATTAATCATATGAATAAATTATGCAACTAAATAAACATGCATTAACAAAATAAATAATTATCCATATTGTAGGAACTATTAATATATAACATTAATAATATTTGTAGTTAAACTTATCATAAACAATCCAAATAAATATGATTAATGGTATCGTTAGAGTACATCCTCAACATAAGATTCAATAAAGGATGATGGAATAGAAAAAACATTAAACATATTATTGGGAAATTTATTGAGGAAAATTCCTTTTTAATTTTAATATAGTTTTTCAAATCTAAAAATTATACATGTAATAAAGAAAAAAATTTCTTCTAAAATAAACTTTTAAAATTATAAAGTTTCAAATCATTGTGGCACTATGATTATGGGAAATTTCGTTCATGTTGTATAAGTTTTAAAAAAAATTCCTTTCATGCTTTTGTAATAAAAATAAAAAAGTACATTATTCAAGGAATGATAAGATTATTCCTTTTAAATAATTTTTTAAAAAGTAAAACAAGGGTAAAAACTACTTTAAACAATTATTGGATAATAGTAAGAACATTTTGGAATTTTTTTTTAGAAAACATAGATATGGTAGAAAAAATATTCCTTAGTTGATACTTAAAAATAAACAGTCATGGATAATGATGATATTGTGAAATAAAACCTTAACACTTGGGTTTCTTTTGAATTATATGCACCATGAAATAAATAAATTCAAATTAAACATAAAATATCCTGAAGAAAATGATATTTATTATTTAATATATCAAAGGGATAATATATATACCACTCAAAATAAATCAATGGTGAAAATGACATATGTATCAGACAACTAAAAGTGAGATGACAAACCCTTAAATATGGTGAAAAATTAATTTTAAGTGATTTTGAACATTTATATAATAAATTTATATTTATTATACTTATATAAATTTATCTATAATGTCATATATGACCCATTTAAAACATTTTATTACCTGTTTGTTAAGGATATTTTTACAATTATAATTATTTCTATAATTATGGTCCTTATAATTTTGTTTACATAAACTAAATAATATTATTGTTGGTATAAATATCATATACATTTAATAAATAAATAAATATATATATATATTTATAGTTATCCATAAAATATATAGATATAAAAATGAATTTCATCATTTATGGAGATGGTATAACATACATACACATGAACGTTGTTTTCATTTTTTGATGTATAGAATGAAATAAAGGTAAATAATAATTAAAATTTTTAGAATCATTATTATGTCATATATATCATATATATTAATTAGTTCCAAATTCACAACCATACAAGTAAATTGGTGATGAAAAATAAATTACACAGCTATGTGGAGATGGTAAGTCGTATGTACGTACGGGCGATGTTTTTGATTTTCATAGGATATAAATGAAATGGAATATTATTTTCTCATAATCATAATAACATATCATTATATTTATGATATTATAGTTATTATTTTTGGATGGTTACTACACATAAAGAGTAAGTAGAAGAAGAAATAAACTTAAAAGAGTCGGTAAAGACGATTACCTCTTCTTCAGTGGACTCTATTTAGATTTTTTATTAAGGGACCTATGATTGGTATTTTGGATGGGATAGAACCTCAAGAACATGGATAATGATTTTAAGAATAGAAATGGTTGGGTTTTGGTGGAGATAGAGTTCTCAAATTGGTGTAATGAAGTGAAGTAAGGGGTGCCTTGTATCATGTTATTTATAAAAAAATACATAACTTTTAATATTTTAAATATCATTTATTTTATTTTTCCATTAATTGAATAAATAGTATGTCAGTGTTGTGTAAGAATTTAATGTAATTATATCATCAATAAAAATTTAAAATAAATTAAAATGATTAATATAAATATTTTATATTTTAAACTATTATTTATATTAAAAAATATCCTCTAGATAACCCCATATTAAAAATATTATATTTATTATGAACAAGAGTGTGAAATGTTTGACTTTTCTTGAAATAAAATACTATTAAGGTCATAATATCATCCAAACAGCCCAAACATTCCTATAACCCAATATTAGATTATTATTAAGTAAATGGAGCCATAAAATATGATTAAGTAAAGTTTCAATGTCATTTTATTATCCTTATCATTTTATATTTAACTTTAATTACATAATTTACCCTTTATTGTTGTAATAAAAATTACAAAGGAAAATATTCGTACTAAACAAAAATAAAAGGTAACTATTTAATAAAATTGGAAATTCTGAATCCAAATATTGAATCATTTTTCCAAAATTCAAAACACATAAGTGGAAGAATTTAATTTAAATTTAAATCAAAAAAATGCCATGAAACACAGTTTTTCCAGAAAACGCCCCCATTAAGTATAAAAATGTTTTTTATTCCAAAATTAAACCATAAAAATGATTATAATGAACTTAATTTGATTATTAATAATATTATATTACTAAGTTAAATTTTAAAACATTTTAAAATGAAATATTACTCTGTAAACATTTGAAACAAAAAACAGTTTTCAATAAAAAACTGTATTTTTTATTATTCACTGGAAAATAAATCTTTTTAGAAAAAATCTGATATTTTTACCCTAAGGTAATTTTAATATACTAATTTAAAAAATAATATTATTTTTATAAAATAATACTTAATTATATTCTATAATTTAGTTATAATCTTTTCTCAATAAAAAATGTTTTGAAGAAAATACATTTCTAAAGCATAAAATAAATTTACTAAAAATTGAGAAATTATTTCATAAGCACTAATCAATGAATTTTTATTGAGTAGGTACTATATATATATTTAATAATTTTTTAATACTACTTATACATGCCAATTTAATATTTAGGTTATAATTATCATATTTAGATAATATTTCACGGTTCATCGAAGCTCAGTGTTGCGTGTTGTATACAATTTCAAAAATAGTGTTCTTTTAAAATTTTAGGGTTGAATAAAACACAATGTATCGAAGTGAATAATTTTTTTTGAAAAAAACATATTATAAAATATTTGTATTTAAAACCCTTATATATTACTAAATCATCTTACCTTCTCAACTAATCCTTCAACTAATTCTGATCTTAGTAAATTTTTTTCAACGACTTCATCCCAACATGTCAGAGTTTGAAAACAATTTCCATATAATTCCTCAAAAGGTATAATCTATATTCTGGAATGAAATCTATTATTTCATGAAAATTACACCAATTAATTATGTTTATCATAACTTCTATGATAATCTAATGAATAATCCTAAATCATATCTTCCAAAGTCTAAATAGTTTGTTCTGACTATCCATCAGATTGATGATGAAATGTTATACTGAAATTTACTTTAGTAACTAGAAAATTTTGATTTCATTTCTAAAAATTTAAGTAAATATGGGATTATGATAAGATATAATATAGATAGGGACACATTTAATCTGATTATCTCTTCAATATATAGTCTATAAAGGTGATCCAAATACATTTTATCTCAAATATAAAGAAAAGGCACTGATTTAGTCAAAGGATTTTCAATAACCCAAATTTCATTATTACCTCAATATGTATTTTGTATTACCACCACAAAATCCATGGATATATTATTCCATTTCCTTTTAGGCACTGGAAAAGGTTGAAGAATCTCCTTAAGTAGATAAACATTAACCTATTGACAAGTCAACCAATTCATTATAAAATCAACAATATCTTTATTCATAAATTCCCACCAATAATATTCCCAAATATCTCTATATATATATTTTTACTTCTAGGATGAATGAAAAATGGATATCTATCAGATTCACCCGAAAATTCATTCTTCAATAGGGAATCACTTAGAATATATAACCTCTTCTTAAATATGATAACACCTTCTTTATTGATATTAAAATTAAGAAAATAACCATTATTGATTGATTTTACTCTTTCTTGAAAACTATGATCTTCAATTTGAGCCTTCCCAATTATTTCTAAAAAATATGACTAACATATACCTAAGTTAAAATAGAATAAGTTTCTATATAAACAATTTCTAGGCCAACATTTATTAAATCATTAACCAAATAATCAACTTTTAGAAATAACATAGTTAATGATAAATTATATTTTCTACTCTAAGAATCAATTAACTTGTTTATTTTACTTGTATGATAGTTAATTGTGTAGTTATAATCCTTAATTAGTACTAACCATATACTTTACCTCATGTTCAACTCTTTTTGAGTGAATATATAATTTAAAATTTTATGGTGAATATATTTCTTGTATTTTAAACTACATAAGAGATGCCTCTAAATATTTGAATAAAAAACCACTGATATAAGATAAAGATCATCTTTAGGGTAATTCTACTCATGGAGTTTCAATTAACATGGAGCATATGAAATTAACTGATAATATTGAATTAATACACAATCAACTACCTTAAAATAAGCTTTATTGTAAATAAAATATTCTCTTCTACTTATTAGAAATTATAACAATAGAGCATTAAACACTATTCCTTTCAATTCACGGAAACATTCATCACATTCTTTTACACAAATTAATTTTACTCCTTTTCATGTTATCATTGTTAGTGAGACAGATAACTAAGAAAATATGACAAAAAACTATCAGTAGTAAGATACCAATCTATGAAAACTTTAACTCTCAGTGAAATTTATAGGCATTAGACACTCTTCAACTACTTTAGTTTTTATAAGATCAATAATTATTTAATATTTATAAAAAATATTCCCCTGTAATGGAATATTATGTAACCAAAATTCACATTTACTAAATTTTCCATACAATTTATTTTATTTTATAGTCTAAGGAACATTCCCAATATTCTTCATATGATTTTAATAACTTTAAAATTATACCAAAATATCATAAATAGACAAAATCATCAATTTATTTAAATAGTCAAGAAACACTCTATTCATTAGATCTATAAATACATTGATTGTGTTTGTGAACCTGACAGTCATAAATAAAATCTTGTAATGATCATACCCAGTAGGAAAATATTTTTCTAGAATTTCTTCATCCTAAACCATCAGCTGATGATAACCGGACCTGATATCAACCTTCAAAAAATTATAATATCCTTGGAGATGATAAAAAACAATCAATAGGAGAAAATAAATACTTGTTCTTAATAGTGATGTTACTGAGTTCTCTATAATCAATGAAAAGTCTTCTGAAACCATCCTTCTTTCTAACAAAATATAGGTATTCCCCAAGGAGAAGTTTTAGGTGAATTAAACCCTTATCTAGTTACTCCTATAATTATTTTTTTAATTATAACAACTAAACTAAAGCCATTTTCTAAGGGGGTTTGATATTAAATTAGCATCCGAAACTAAATCAATAATAAATTCAACCTACTGAATAAGAATAAATCTAAGAAAATAATTATAAAATACATATTTATATTAATTTTCCACTAGCACAACACTAATTTGAACAATTCATTTCTTTTTAACAATATGTGTATGATAAATTTTACTTCTATCTTTTTTCATTTTCTCAGCTTATTGATATGTTATCAATGGTATAGAATGAGTTATATATATTAACTGAAACTCACTCAAAAAATTTAATATAACTTCGTTATATATTCAATCTATATTTACATGATAAACTGATATCAAATCTATATCCAGAAGAATATGAAACTCAAAAATGGGAAATACACTAAGTGTTTTAGGGAAAACCATTCCACATATGATAATAATAAGTTTTTTTATAAATTTTTGTTACATTTTCAATACCTAGAAAAGTTTTTACCTAATCTTATAACTTCATTTATTGAGATGGTATTTCCATTTTACATTAAAATTTACCAAAAATAAAAGAATTTGTGGATCCTGAATTAAAAAATTAATTGGAATAATCTGAATAATCAAGTAATATACCTGAAACCACTTTATTTGATAGTATAACATTTATTGTAGTACTAGTAAAAGAATTATTCATATTTTTCTACATTCTATATTAATGATTCCCATATTGAGTTGCTAACATCAGACATGTATTAGCATAATGACCTAACTCATTTTAACTAAAATTATCACTGCTTGTTGACTAACTATTTTTCCATTACAAGTATGTTCATAACTCTTTTCTTTATAGTCATGAGATAAATTACTGAGATTACTGCATCAAAAATACTTTCCTAATACGATTATAAAATATTTAAAATAACATTTTCCACATTTGGAACATTTTTATAGTGAAAAATGGTTTTCCATATCAGTTTTTTTTAACATAGGTTTGGTAGTTATTTTTTTACAAGCATCCTAGTAAATAAGTCATTCATATTGGTTGAAAATAACTGAATTGAAAAAAAACTTTTACGTTAGTTTTTAAAAGACCAACATAAAAAAAATATAATAGAACCAGAATCATTTTTCACATCTTTTATATGAAAACTGAAATGAAAAATGTTATTCCCTGTTAGTTATTTTAAATAAAAAAACATGGTAAAGAATATTTCACATCGTATTTCATATAATCCATGTCAAAAATCAAATTTTCACATCAGTTATACAATAAGCAATTTAAAAAATAACATTTTTAAATTAAAAAAGTTATACTAAGACTAAGAGTACAATAGAAGAACTAGAAACAAAAATATAAAAACATAATAACAGAACCAAAAAATAGCATACTTTACCCTTTGAAATTTAAACTTTATAATATATAATAAAAAAACAAAAAAACTAATAAAACCCTTGAAATATTCTGACCATGATCTTTGTAAGTGATTTATATCATATTCATTATAAGTGAGAACATCATAAAAAATATATATTTTAAAAATTAATCACTAAACAAAATCTCAACATAATTCTATGATAAATTCAATGAAAATTTAGAATAAAATTTAACCTTGTTGAATTTTGTAATTTCCCCGGTTTAAGTTATTTCAAACGTAAATATTATAAGACATTATCCACATTCCATTACTCCTTACTGATAACGAAAGATCCATTTCAAAAGAATTATTTAATTCAAAATAACATTTTGAGTACTTTCATAAAAAATTTACTAACTATAAATGAGAAGTCACCTTTTCTTTTACATATTTTATCTTTCTACTCCACTTTCATGTTTTCTCCCTAAATTAATCCCACTCCTTTTTTAACAATTATGAATATGAAATAAAATTAAAATTCATTATAATATAAAAATATTAATGAGATAAAACTTAATTATTTAATAAATTACTAAAATTGCAATATCCTAACCCGAGAGACACTAAAACGGTTCCCTGAGACGGTTCACCATGTTTCCTCAAGTGCACCTACCTAGAAAATAAAGTCTATTGAATAGGAATAAGGGTATAAAGGGGTTATAATGTAGAGACTATAACATATTGATTATAAATAAATAAAATATATGATAAATAAATAAAGGCCACAAAATATATAAAATTAAGAATTAACAAAAATCATAAATAGATAACCAGGAAAAAGCTAAATAATACAACCATGCATGAACATGATATACCCAAAAATACAAGGTAGTAAAAATACAATAGTTAATACATAATACATTTTTATAATGAAAAGTAATAAATAAAAAAATTCCCAACTCCAGTAGGCATCCTGAGTACATGCTCGACCCCCACATACATGTCAAGTCCTATTCCATAAGGGGAAATAGAAAGCAAGCACAATCCAAGGACCTATCGTTCAACTAAGAGGACTATCTTGGTACCAAAAGGTGACCTAAACAATGAGTGATTAAAAATCAGTAGGACACCACCAATTACATCTAATACATATCAATTTCATGGATATAAAAAAAGCAGTGTGTATGTATAATAATAAATCAGTGTACACATAAATTTAATTACACTGGTCTCAGGTTCCTCAAGGACGCCTGTCTTACTATACATATTTGGACCTAATATGAAATGTATTGGGACATTTAATCATGTAAATATATGTATATATGTAAACATATATATATATATATGTATATATATATATACATACACCGGTGAATACTTAAGCCGTAAGACCAATGTATTCACATATAATAATAACAACAACAACAATAATAATAATAATATAAGTATCATTGTTTAAAAATGGGTGAAATCCCAAGCATCTATATAGAGGATAAAAATTTCCATGCACGAAAATCCCAATCAATGATGTGAAATGTCATGTACAACATCCTAATCACAGGTGTGAAACATCATGTCCAACAACCCAAAATGATTTTAAGACCCTTGTTAGACATCATAAACTAGGAGGATGTAGAACTTCATATCCCAAAAAACCAACCAATCCCTATCAATAATAATCATGTATGTGGTAATCCTAGTTTTCTTATGATTTCTTAACCAAGGAATGCTGTAAAGAGGAACCTGGTATTGATTAAGGAAATATATTATCCCATCTAACCTATGAGCCTCTCCAAGGTATTCCTACTTTGGAATCCAATGATTTATCAAGGTGTAAAATAATGGTTTTAGAAGTTCACATTAAAATAAATAAACATAGGCTATGAGAAGTAATTCATGCCACTATAGGAACGATTCATCATGATCGTTCATTTGGTAAGTCAATTGATAAAAATTAAGAAGGCCATGCAATTAAACATCCCATTATAAAATTAATTTTTACACAACTAGGGCATAATATAACTCATTATGATTCATTTTTTTGTTAAATCCAGTTATAAAGTAATACAAAGGTCATGTTCATAAGCATGCCCTGTTAATATTTAACTATTCACTTAGTTTTATCCCTTATAGTGATCAAAATCCTAAAATGCGAAGGACCAAGGGGGAACTATCCTAACCATTCAAAAATTTCCTTGATTCTATATGTTATTTCACTTACAAGTTAAGGGATTAAATTCAAGGTATATGACCATATGAAAATTCATCAAATTTTACCTATTTAATTATACATGATTCAACTCAATCAAATATATTGACCATTTCACACTTCATTTAAGGAAATTATGGCTCCCACTACCATGTGGAAAGATCAACACACCCAAGGGGTGATTTGGAACATGATGCCTTATAGTCATTATAAGAATTTAAACCAAACTCACCTTAAGTGGTCATTCAGGTTGGGGTCATGAGGATCCAACCATTTGTAATGGTACCATAGCATGTAAAAATGGTCTCTACATGTTCCATTTAAGGTATTTCATGTTTTAGGAGATGCATGTAGGAATTCTGGCATGTTTAATAATGAAAATTATATATAAATGATGAATATTTAAGGGAAAAGAAACTAGACCACCAACCATGTACCTAAGACACTTGAATCATCCATTATCAGGATTTGATTCAAGATGAAATGAGATAAAATGAAAGAAATGGAAAACACCTTGAAAATAAGGCATACACGATCTCATAATGATCACATAAAAAAGAGGGATAAGAATTGATAAAAGAGGAATGTAGAGTATTATACTCACTGTTACACTTCCGAAGCACCTGACAGTGCATGAATTAGACAAAGAATGAGGGAGAAACACTAATGAGGAGGAGAGGGAGAAGAGGGAATATGCGGGGGAGACTTCTAGACAAATGAGGGTTGAAATAGGGTGAAAAAATTAATATTTGGTGAAAAAAACTACTAATTTTTAACCATTAAATGAGGTGTATGGTTAGGCCACCCAGTTAGAAAAAATGTTCACCAACCATGCAGATCACACTACCTAAGATCCATACCCCCTAACACAGGTTCCATAAAGTTAAAAAATATACATGTATCCTATGTGGTCACCTATAAAATTTATTTTAGACATATCACATAGACTTGTAGCCTATATCACATTTTTAGACAAGGTGTTCACCTAAAAAAGAAGGCTGCATGTTATGGTTTCACGGTTTTCACTACCAATGTGAAAATTGTGCACCCCCTTTTCCTTTATAAAATCCCATCCTTTGAAACATAACACATTTTAAACTTAATTTAATACCTATGAAACTTATTGTTTCTATAAAAATATAAAAAATCATATTTTTGTGTTCCAATGATCAAATTTACATTCTGAGGATCAATTTAAGATTCATTCCATTCCCAAATGGAAAGTTCAAATTCCTTTATAATTTCAAATGGTTTGAAACATGAGATAATGTAATATCCCTAACTTGGAGCTGCTCATCCCTGATAATCATTGGGAGAAAATGAAAACATCACCCAACCTACTTAGTTCATGAATTTTTACACAACTGGCCATGTGGTGTTTCCCATGACAAACACACATGCATGTGCTACTTTAAACACGTGGTATTTAAGCCATTAAAAATCAAGAGAACACACATATTAAAATATAAAACATCAATAAGGTTCTTACTAGATCCAATATAACTTGAGGCATGATCATATCATCATATATTTCATTATGTAACGTCCCGGTTCTGGGTGCCACTCAATGGGTGCCCTGAACCCGGTTCGCCACAAGACCATAAGCGCGTTTCCCCAAATTCCAGAGGCTGCCGACTAGTAGCAAGGGCCTAGGTTTGATAGTGGGGAAACTTTTCCCTCATTTGTCAAAGTGTAGTGCATCAGAATAAGAAATAAAACATACAAAAATGGAAGAAATAAACCATACACAATTTAAATGAACACTGTAGTAAAAGATAACCAACCAGATATATAGATATGATGCAACATGTCTTAATTCTATGAAAACAGCCAGAACATGTTACACAATCAATACAATACACCTGAAGTACAAGTATATAAAAGAAAAACAAAAATAGCCCATGGCATTGTGAGCCAATGCTCAGTCCCATTCTCTCTTACACCCCATCAGCAATCAAGTACCTGTATAGGGACTCTTTTCCCCAATCTACACCTGCAGTAACGTAATTTGTTTGGGCCGAAAAGTGTGACCCAAACCGGGTGTGAGAAATAAATCCCAGTAGGCACCCACCAAAGGCTCGTGCTAAACTGTGTGTAAATAAGAAACAACAGTGTTTAAAAGTAAATGAAATAAAGTACGCAGTACTAAAAAGTAACTAACTTAATAGTTATATTGCCATTTAATTATTCATTTAATCCATTTACTATAAGAAGTCACCACAGTGCATTTCTAAGTAAACGACTAATGTCCTTAGACACGTAAACCCCTAACCTCAGGTAAAGAGTATCCAAATCACAATAATCTGTCCACAGACACACGGATATTGCCCACGGGTGTAAGAAGTGTCGCCCACAAGCACAGAATCAACTGCCCATAGGCACGAAAGAATTTTCCCACAGGCTAAGTAGTAAAACGCCCACAGGCTAATCAAAACACTTCCCTCAGGCTAATAGGTAACCGGGAAATGCCTAACATGAAAGAGAGCAGTTCAATTATAGTTCCTCTCAAGGAAATTCTACAATTATTACTTCAAAGGCATACCCTTGGGTATCCTGGCCAAACGGCTAAACAGTGGAATGCACCCCCGAGGTGGTTCTGAATCCAAGCAACGATCCCAACCAGCATTTTAATATCACATTTAAATCACCTATTCAAATCTAGGTATTTAAAATAGCTATGGCCTCAGCTACATGACACCCCAACATGGGTCTGTGGCACAAAAACGCACAAAACACACAATAGTTGGAAAAATTAACACCAAGCCACCTACCTTATACGCCAACGAGTGCTATACACGAACATCGATTCCAGAAATGCCCAATTACGACGTAGATCTGACGAAGAAGAAAAGCCGCTTAACCTCAAATAACTCCCATTAGTAGAATAATTTGTAAGCAACACACAAGGAGAAGAGAGGGCTTACCCGCGCGGTTCCAACAAGATCGTCCGAGGTAGAAACGGATTCCAGACGCTTTATTGGTGGATCTCCCAAGTTTTAGCCTCCCTCTACCACTCCTCTCATCCGGTTTTAAGCCTTCCCTGTGAACAGGGGAGGCTACTGCCCATTTAAGTGAAAAAGACAAAGTACACGGCGTGTACTTCCAAGTACACGACATTTACTTTCATCATTTAACTGTTCCTTTGGCGGCACCGCCAAACTGTTCATCTGTCGACATGAGTACACGATATGTACTCCTGAGTACACAGCATGTACTATCTCCCAGCTAGTGGATTTTCCACCGCCTTACTGCTTTGGCCTGTTGACTGACTACACAGCGTGTAAAGGACCACTACACGGAGTGTAGTTGGTTCCTACACCCTTCATCACTGGCATGGACACACGCCCCGTTTACTCATCCCACATAGTCAAAAGTACATGGCGTGTGGAAAATCACACGGTGTGTAGTTCCAAAATTTAATATTTTTCCCCATTTTTCATATTTCTCAAAAACACTTAAGGAAAAGAGAAAAGAAGAAGCCCAAAACTAAAAAAAAAAATAAGAACAGTGTTCTTACAAACTTCCCCCCTTATAGCAATTCGTCCCCGAATTTCCTTTCCAAGGGTTGTGAAGATATAGCCGTGAAAAACTCCAACCACTGAGTACGTACATCAGTCTCCCGCTCCCAGGTTTCGTCCTGCACTCAGCCATGCTTCCATAGCACCCATATGAGAGGAACTAACCGGCCTTGGAGAACCTTCGTGCTCCTGTCAACGATACGAATCGGATGCTCCTCAAAGGACACATCTGCTTCCAGTTCAACCTCTTCAAGCTGAAATACATGAGATAAGTCTGAATGATAGCGACGTAACTGAGACACATGGAAGATGTCGTGTATGGCTCGGTACCCCTATGGTAACTGCAACCGATAGGCAACCAGACCGACTCTCTCCATAATCTCAAATGGCCCCACATACCTCGGTGAAAGTTTACCCCATCTCCTGATCTGTTTGTGTCGCAGCCTCGGTGAAACATGCAAGAAAACCTGATCCCTGACCACGAACTCCAATGGTCGTCTACGGCGTTCAACATATGACCTCTGACGAGACTGTGCGGTAGCCATCCACTTCCAAATCAAGTGGACCTGCTCAAGAGTATCCTGGATGAGATGTGGTCCCAATAAAGCTGTGTCACCTGCCTCTGTCCAGCACACAGATGATCGGAATGGCCTACCATATAAAGCCTCCTAGGGTGCCATCTTGATAGTCGCCTAAAAACTATTGTTATAGGCAAACTCGACTAGGGGTATGTGATTCTCCCAAGATCTCCCAAAGTCTAGGACGCATGCACACAACATGTCCTCTATCACCTGTATTGTACGCTCTGACTGGCCATTAGTCTGAGTGTGGTATGCTATGCTCAGAAGCACCTGTGTACCCAGTGCCCTCTGAAAACTCTACCCGAAATGAGACGTAAAGTAGGCGTCCCTATCTAAAATGATAGAACGAGGGACCCCATGAAGACGTATGATCTCTCAGATATATAGACTTCCAAGCTCTTCAACACCAAAGGTCTCCTTGATTGGAAAAAATTGAGCTACCTTCGCGAGTCTTTCCACAACAACCCACATGGCATCATTGCCTCGAGGTGACCTCGGCAATCCAATCACGAAATCCCTCGCGACATCATCCCATTTCCACTCTGGAATGGGTAACTACTGCAACAGTCCAGCTGGTCTCTGATGCTCCGTCTTTACCTGCTGATAGGTGGATAATCTCGTAACATAACCAGCTACATCTCTCTTCATACCCAACCACCAGTACTGACGCCTCAAGGCACGGTACATCTTGGTAACCCCGGGATGAGCCGCCCAAGCTGAAGTATGAAACTACCACATCATCTCCTCACGTATATCCCCTAGAACCCACATTCGTCCCTGGAAACACATAACTTCATCATCGCCTATCATCTAACTAGGAGAAGGGTCCTCACTTGCCACCGACACCCGTAGAACTAGGCCTTCCGAATCAGATAGCTGTCTCATCCTCACTCTGTCCAGGAGGGTAGAAGTCACAACTAAAGATGAAAGATAGGTTTTCCCCTGACTGTCGTGCACCTCCAAATGCATCTCAGAGAATAAGGCCATAAGCTATCACTCACCACTGGCCTCCTGCACCACCTGTATCTGAGTCTTCCTAATCAGTGCAGCAGCTACCGCATTTCCTTTACCAGGTGTATAGGCAAGCTCAAAATCGAAGGAATGTAGGTACTCAACCCATCTTCTCTGACTCAGATTCAAGTCACGTTGAGTAAAAATATACTTGAGACTTTTTTGGTCGGTAAAAAACACAGAATGTTCACCCAAAAGATAATGTCTCCAACAACGCAACGCATGCACAACTGCAGCCAACTCAAGATCATGCGTTGGGTAATTCCTCTCACGTGGCCTCAACTGCCGAGACCCATACGCAACGACTCAATCGCCCTGCATCAACACTGCTCCCAGCCCAATACCTGATGCATCACAATAAAATGTATAGCTCTTCACCTGCTCTGGGAGTATCAGGATCAGTGCTGATGTCAACCTTCCATTCAGGTCCTGAAAAGCTACCTCACAAGATTCCGACCAAACGAACTTCACCCCCTTCTTAGTCAGACCCGTCAACGGTGCTACTAAGCAGGAGATGTCCTGTATGAAGCGTCTGTAGTAACCAGCCAACCCTAAGAAACTATGTATCTTAAACACGTTCTTAGGATGCTCCTAGGAAACTACTGCTCTCACCTTCTCTGGGTCTACCTCAACTCCTACCTCCGAGATAATGTGACCCAGGAAGTGAATCTAGTCCATCAAAAAGTGGAAGTTTGAGATCTTAGCATATAGCCGATGCTCTCTAATTGTACTCAATACAATCTTAAGATGGGTGGAATGGTCGTGTCGAGTGTGAGAGTACACCAAGATTTCATCCTTGAATACTACCACAAAAGAATCAAGATAAGGATGGAACACACGATTCCTCAGAGCCATGAAAACTGCTGGCGCGTTCGTGAGTCTGAACGGCATAACCAAGTACTCGTATAGACCATATCTACTCCAAAAAGCTTTAAGCGGTATATCCGATGGTCTCACATGTAGATGATGATATCCAGATCTCAATTCAATCTTCTAGAACACTCGTGGTCCTCGATGTTGATAAAAAAGATCATCTATCCTCAGAAAAGGATATCGGTTCTTGACCGTCAACTGTTTCAGCTTCCGATAATCCACACAGAGTCTGAGGGTATTGTCCACCTTCTTCGCAAAAAGGACTGGAGAACCCCACAGAGAAGTACTGGGTCAGATAAAGCCCTTTGTGTGTAACTCCTCTAACTACCTCTTGATCTCCTGCAACTCAGGTGTAGCCATCCAATAAGGAGGAATAGACATTGGTGCTGCTCCTAGCACAAGCTCGATAGAGAAATCCACCTCTCGCTCCGAAGGTAGACCTGAAAATTCGTCCGGGAAGACATCCCTAAAATGATCAACCACTGGAGGGAAATCCGTCTGAAAAGTCCCCTAATCGTCCAGGTATAAGCTTGCAATCTGGGATGTGACTCCACCCCGCCCATGATGCTCTGGTCTAGCTCGACTCGCCTGAACATCTCATTCGCCCTTATATTGAAACTCTCCTTCCTCTGGTGACATGAAGCTCACCCTGCAACGATTGAAATCTACAAAGGATCGAAAGGGAACCAACCAGTCCATCCCGAGAATGACATCATAGCTCGTCATCTCTAAGACATAGAGGTCCCAAAGAAAGTGACACCCACCAACCTCAAGGGGGCACTCCTTGCACTGACGCACACCAGCCGTTCTAGTCCCCAACGGAGTGTCTAGCATCCTGATATCAGAAGAAGAAACACAGAGCCCAAGACTCTCCACAATGGGCACATATATGAAACTATGCATAGAACCCGTATCGAAAAGTACTGAAGATAAGACAGAAGCTACTAGAGTAGTACCTATGACTGTAGAAGGTTTAGGATCATGCTCCTGCTGGGTCTGCTGCATTGCATATGCCTGCCTAGTGTCGTGGACCTACGACACAGCCTGGATACCCTGAGCTGTCCCGCCCTGCTACCTCTACAATCCTGGTGTCTGGCTACCATGGCCACGAAGACCATCTCTGCCTGCACGCCCTGACGTATTCCAGTTCCCTGACTGGTAATAAGCCATTGGTCCTGCTCCCGCACGCGGAGTCTGCACAAAACCCCTCTCACTAGCCACTGGTAGAAACTCCCTGCAAAAGCACTGCAGATGACCCATCCCGCCGCAAGCTCGGCACTCCACTGGGTCTTGTGGACACTGCGGCCTCTTGTGCCCCTCTTTACCACACTAATAGAACATGACCTGGCCGCCTGAAGCATTCTTCTGACTGGTACTGCCACCCTAAGAGAAGTAAATATGTCTCTTCCTCTTGCCAGTAGAAATAGTACCAGTAATTGGTGCTGAACCGCCCTAGCCCACACCACTAGATTCTCTCAGGTTCGTCTCTGTAATCAGCTTCTGGTTCACAATAGTGTGTACTGAAGGATACCTAAAAACATTCACCAGTGCTCGGATGTCATAATGAAGACCATCCTCAAAACGTCTGGCTCTCAACATCTCATCACCCACCAGCATGGGTGAAAAACTCTGAAGCTCGGTGAAACAAGTAGAATAGTCCATCACCGACATAGCGCCCTACTACAGATTCATGAAATCTCGAGCTCTATTTTCCCTCAGCGTCTCTGGGAAAAATAAGTCATAGAAGACTGCCTGAAAATATTCCCACACAATGTCCCTGTGATGCTCTGACTGGGTGGTAACATCCCACCACCTCTTGGCGGAATCACACAGCATATAAGTCGCAAGCTTGACCCTCCACTCTGGAGGCATCTCAAGATGCTCGAAAATAGTCTGCATCGACCCCAGCCAAGACTCTGCATCCTGTGGTCCGCCATCCCCTGAAAATGTAGGTGGATGCTACTGCTAGAATATACGAGTCAACTCAGCCATAGATGTGGTAGCCTTCAGTTCTCCCTGAAAGGTCTGCATGAACCGCATAAAGCCTTCATGGAACTGCGCCTCCACGCCAGTGTCTGGTATAATGGCTGGCGCCGCATCTGGCTCTACTGTAGGATCCACTAGTAGCCCATGGCCCACCATATCTGGAGTATATTTGTCACCACTCTCCGGGTGAACAACGCGTGGATGTCTAGGCGGCATGACACTACAAGGTCAAAAACACGCCATAGATTCAAGATTAACAAGACTGAAAGCGAAGGAGCCACAAAGGGAACAAGAGGAAGAAGGAATTTCAAGATTTTCAAAACAAGACTACACGACATGTACAATGACAACACATCTTGTAATTGAATTCCCTTTCCCTGCTCGGGTCCTTCGACATGGCTAAGCCACATGGCTCCCGTTGAAAAAAACTACACGGTGTGTATAATATCTACACTGCATGTATGGTGTTATTTCCAAACATTCCGTGTCATTTGTGACATGGCTGACTACTCAGATTGACACTACATGGCATGTTACACCTGCACACGACGTGTACACCACCTTGTTTCCCAGCCACACGGCTAAGTCCACATGGTCTGTCCTCGGACAAGACTACACGGCGTGTCCCAAAGGTACACGACGTGTTCAAGGAGAGGTGACATCGACCCATGTTGTTAGTTACACAGCTGAGTCCCCAGGTCACACTACATAGCGTGTTCTTCATTGACACGAAATGCTCAAGAAAAGAGTTCACTGACCCGTGTTGTTAGTTACATGGCTGGACTCCGGGTTAACACTACACGGCGTGTTACCATGTACATGGTGTGTTTTACCCAAGCCTTTCCCTTCCCTGTGTCGTCGCCCACACAGTTTGTGACACGGGAAGAGACTACACGGCGTGTACTGAGGGTACACGTTGTGTACTCAAAAAGATTATTTTTCTTCCTGAACAGAAGAACATACATGGCATGTATAAGATTACTACACGGTGTGTATACTGGTTTTCCGGACAGTATGCCTTCGAAACTCCCCTGGAACCCAGAAAATACTAAAAACTAACACCTAAGTGTCAAATTTAGATCCGTGAGGGCCCATACTCAACATGAATCCATGTTTGACATCTTATCTGTGTTATAACTAAAATAAATAGTCAATGATCCACCAAATTCCGGTCAATGGGGTCCAATACTCTCCAAAAATCAAAGCTTGGCGTCCATTCTAGCAACCAGATCACACAAGGAAATACCTATCACATAGTAGGTATTTATCAAGAAGCTATCACAACAGCATGCTTCTCTAGAACAATAACTATCACAACAACATGAAATTTCTAATGTACATATATGGAATGGAACTAAGCATGGCATGTGATTTCTAGCATGTGCCTATATGATGCATGAGACGACATACCCTCATCTCATCGGGTTGCAACTAAATATAACCCATAGATAAAATATAAACAGCATAATCTCAAGTGTGTCACCCAACGGTGAAAAAAAATCAACCGTAAAATTTGAAAAATCAGAAAAATTGAAAAAATACGAGGTATACTGGCTTTTCCTTGTACACGGGTTAGCTACGCCCGAGCACAACTTATTACCAACTACGTTCCGTACTATCCCTGACTAAGGCTCCAAATAGTAAGTCAAAGAAAAGAACACCATTTGATACCACTTTGTAACATCTCGGTTCCGGGTGCCACTCAACGGGTGCCCCGAACCCGGTTCACCACAAGACCTCAAGCGCATTTCCCCAAACTTCAGAGGCTGCCGACTAGCAGCGAGGGCCCAAGTCTAATAGTGGGGAAACTATGCCCTCATTTTTCAAAGTGTAGCACAGCGGAATACAAAATAAAACATACAAAAATGGAAGAAATAAACCATACACAATTTAAATGAACACTGCAGTAAAAGATAACCAACCAGATATATAGATATGATGCAACATGTCTTAATTCTATAAAAACAGCCAGAACATGTTACACAGTCAATACAATACACCTGAAGTACATGTATAGAAAAGCAAAACAGAAATAGCCCGTGACAACGTGAGACAATTCTCGGTCCCATGCTCTCCTACACCCCAGCAGCAATCAAGTACCTGTATAGGGACTCCTTTCCCTATCTACACCTGCAGCAACATAATCTGGTTGGGCCGAAAAGCATGACCCAAACAGGTTGTGAGAAATGAATCCCAGTAGGCACCCAACAAAGGCCCGCGCTCAAATATGTGTAAACAAGCAACAACAATGCTCAAAATTAAATGCAATAAAGCAAGCAGTACTAAAAAGTAACTAACTTAATAGTTATATTGTCATTTAATTATTCATTTAATCCATTTAGTATAAGAAAACACCACCGTGTATTTCTAAGTAAACGACTAATGTCATTAGACACGTAAACCCCTAACCTCAAGTAAAAAGTATCCAAAGCACAAGAATCTGCCCACATGCACACAGATATTGCCCATGGGCGTAAGACGTGTCACCCATAGACACAAAATCAACTACCCACAGGCACGGAAGAAGTTGCCCACATGCTAAGTAGTAAAGCGCCCACAGGCTAATCACAACACTGCCCTCATGATAACAGGTAACCGGGCTATGCCCAACATGCAATCAAGAAGTTCAATTACAGTTCCTCTCAAGGAAATTCTAAAATTATTACTTCAAAGGCATACCCTCGGGTATCCTGGACAAACGGCTAAATAGTGGAAGGCACCCCCGGGGTGGTTCCAGATCCAAGCAACGATCCCATCCAGCATTTTAATATCACATTTAATTCACCTATTCAAATATAGGTATTTAAAATAGCTATGGACTCAGCCACATGACACCCCAACATGGGTTCGTGGCACAAAAATGCACAAAACACACAACAGTTGGAAAAATTAACACCAAGCCACCAAACTTATATGCCAACGAGCGCTATACACGAACGTGGATTCTAGAAACGCCCAATTACAACATAGATCTGACAAAGAAGAAAAGCCTCTTAACCTCAAATAACTCTTGTTAGGAGAATAATTGGTAAGAAACACATAAGGAGAAGAGAGGGCTTACCCGCGCGGTTCCAACGAGATCATCCGAGGTGGAAACAGATTCCAGATGCTTGATCGGTGGATCTCCCAAGGTTCGGCCTCCCTCTTCTGTTCCTCTCGTCCGGTTCTAAGCCTTCCCTTTGAACAGGGGAGGCTACTTCCCATTTAAGTGAAAAAAACAAAGTACATAGAGTGTACTTCCAAGTACACGGTGTGTACTTTCTTCATTTAACTGTTCCTCTGGTGGCACCTCAAAACTTTTCATCCGTCGACATGAGTACACAACATGTACTCCTGAGTACATGGCATGTACTATTGCCCAGCTGGCAGCTTCTCCATCGCCTTACTATTTTGTCCTACTGACTGACTACACGGCATGTAAAGGACCACTACACAGCGTGTAGTTGGTTCCTACACCCTTCATCGCTGGCATGGCCACACGCCCCGTGTACTCATCCCACACAACCAAATGTACACGACGTGTGGAAAAGTACATGACATGTAGTTCCAAAATTTATGATTTTCCCCCATTTTCCATATTTCTCAAAAAAAACTTAAGTAAAAGAGAAAATAAGAAGACCGTACCACAAAAAAATAAGAACCAGGTTCTTACACATTATCTATCCAATGGCATTCCCCACCATAGGCTCTATATTTCCATATCTAATTCTGATACATGACACACCCAGAATCAAAATTTCTTTTAGAAACACATACCTAACATACTGACAATAAACATGGAATGCTTATTCACTCAAAACATCTTTTCACACATTAGGACTCATATATTGGTCCTTTTTTATCTCCAAATGATCGAATTTTAATTGAACAAGATTAACTTCTCGTACTAAATTTTCATTGAAAATATTTGACTGAATCTTGCACTACACGTGTCTCTTATGACGACATTCTTGGTGGGGTTCCTAAATTGACAACACTCATCCAAAAAAGAGAACATAAGTCAATCAAATTATTTCCAACTATATTTGAAAAGATTGAATTTTGGATCTAATTCATTATCAAAACTAGATTCCAACACCTTTAACCAAGTCACATCAAGATCATTTTGACTACACTTGCTGAAGATCATATACGAACTTATACATGGAATTACCTAAGGAATATAGTCATAATAAATTCCATTTATCCAAAGTCACACTAGGTTCCAAATAAACCATCTAAAGTGTAGTCTCAAGATATAATTTTATCACATGAGGGTCCATCCATATAACCTTAAAGTAATATGATTAGCTCAGTGTATAGTTGATGCTATTCTAGCATACTAAGGATGATTTCAAGAGAAGGGACACTATCATCTCTAAAATAGAACTACACTAATATTTTATCAAGGATTGCCTTTGATAAGTGTGTATACCTCTCCCAATCCACGTTCTATAAAAACATGCTATACTTGCTATGAAGGAACCCTTGGAACCACTTATCCTGATGATGTGTGACGACATACAACTACAGGTCATCCAACTCATGACTCCATAAAACTATGATCATACCACTGCTGGTATAGTTGTAAATGCCACATCCCTGACATGCGTGTCATAAAAATGTGACACTAATTTGATGGCCCCATCCCACCATCGATATTTAATTATCATAAAACTTATCTATCCATTTAATATTGACCTATTTTGAAACATCTAGCTTAATATCCAACATTTTATTTGAAGTATTGATCAATTTAACATAAATACCAAGGCAATAATTATCATTCTAAAAAATCATTGAAATATAATCCTAACTCTCGGCATTCCTCAATGGTTGGGTACTCAACAAACCACCTTATCGTCATGATGACTTACAAGCACATATGTGCTACCAACCTATCAAACTCCAAGATAACTTATTATCCCTAATATAGAATCCATAATTTAGTTTTGGTTCAAACTTTAACCTTATTTATAAAACTCATCATCATGTACAAGGATTAAAAATCTTGAATCTATCGACTCACAAGATTCTAGAAGTTGTTCTAAACATTTGCAAATGGTCTTTTAGGGTTTTTCTCATTCTACTTGGAAGGACATGATTAAAAACATATGACAAAATTCTCCCCACCTTAGAAGTGTCCTATTAACCATTTCTTGAGAATAGTAAATGATCCCATGGAACACACTCCATCCAACACCAAACATAGGTTACATATGGGGATAATACACTTATAGAAAAGCACTAAATGAATAGATAATAAAATCTAGATACATAAAAGGATTCTAGATAAGGTTATCTCATATACGCATGTGTGACACTAATACCAAGGCATTTTCATTCATGTTGTCAGCATTTCTTATAAAAGTTAAAACTAACCCAGATTAGTAGTGTTATCTCACCTGACCCTTTTTACAATGTTATCCTAAACACTGGGATAACCAATCCTTATTAAAATTTATTAGGAATAATTCATTCTCAACAATATTTCACATCTATGCCACTTTACTCTAGATATGACTCTTAATATACCATTATTGAAATCACAAACCTTTCTTCAAGAAGTCGTGAAACAAAATAGTTAAGGCATTATGTGACCTTGTCACTCAAACAACATGTTTTTTATCACATCATTTCTTAACTCGATGGGTACCATGTGTCATAATATGTTCTGCAATGATATTAAAATAGTGAAATAGGAAATATTCATTCCTAGAATGTGGTAGAGTAAAAATGGATCAACTCAGAGTTGTGTTATCTATATGACTATTAACATGATGATGATTCTCAAGTTCTGATCCATTCTAAAATAAGGAAGGTCACATGACCATCAAAACTATTTTATATTCCTAAGGCATGTACAACCCACTAAACTGGAACATTACACAATACTCATATCCTTCAAAAGTCTTATCTTACCAAAAAACCACCCACCCACCTTAGTGTATTGTTTTATCACTAAGAGTCATACTTAGGATGACATACACCTAAAAAACACCTCATGCATAAATTTTCTCATAAACATTTATCAGTGATTTTATTTATGGTGGTTCTACCAACACTAGGATATCTTCTTAATGAAATATAAAGTTTTTATCCTATAAATAGGTTATACTAAAAAGGTTACTAGGCTTACCTGCTCAACTTCCAAGTTTACTGTAAAATAAAGATGTAAATTGATACCTATTGTAAATGTTCACATTCTCATCCAGGATAAAAAAATTAAACAAACCTTATTCAATGATTTCAACTAAGAACACTAAATTAATGTTTCAAGTTTAGGGTATTTAATCGATGCTCATTTATTACAACACTTAAATAAGCTCAACTATCAAGGATATCAAGTGCCAATTATAAAAGAAAATTATACTAAGAACATTATTTAGTTGACTCTATGAAGTATAATAAGATAATTATCTTATAATTACATTTGAATCAATTAATAATTATTTATTTGGCCATGAAATTATCACAACGAACTTAGTTAAATAAAATTTCAATTCAAAGCTATAGGGGAAGTCACCCTTTAGGTTGTAATTGAAATTTTAATTAATGGAAGACTCATAATAATAAATCTAAAAAGTAGATAAAAGGTATTTTATCATTTTATGGGAATTATTTAATAATATTACAACATAAATTTATATATAAAACTGTATTAGTGGATACTGACACCTTAAATAACCATCCCATATTTAACACGAGCCAACTCCCATGGGGTTAAATTCCAAGGAATACAAAGATAAAGGATACCTATGAGGGTCATATAGACACACAAGATTTCATGGATAGATATGAAATATTTTTTATATGAATATTCATTACATTTCACAAATACATTTTTGAGGATCATAACAGTTTAATGTTTTTAGAAACTTAGAAACATAAAAAATTGGATCGTAAGTGAACAATATATTCTTCCACCAAATTATTCATAATAAGAACCCTTCTTAGACATATCACACATAATACCTTTCTTCATAAAATGGGGAAAGAAAACATTATAAAGGGTGATCTCAAATTCTTAGTAAGGGTAAACAAGGGAGATATCAATATTACATAAGAGTAAGGGTATAATAACATTATAATAACTTTATAAAACCTCACCATGCATGTCATAGATCATAAAAAGAGTCATGTAATAAATATTATTATTTCATAAGATATGAATCATAAAGGAATGAAAAATTATAATACATGAGAGCATAACATTGGATTAAGTCATAGAATTATGGTATACACATAATCTTATAACATTGTAAACATGATTAAATAGAGATAGGTTCACTCATTACATTAAGGGAATGCAATTAGTCCCACGTATAAACTTATGAAGATGAAAGTAGGTGCACTCCTGATATCATATACATGAAATTTTGTCCACACATAGCATTATGAACATGAAATTAGGTTCATGCATTACATAATTAAATCATTATTTATCCATCATTATAAAATTAATTGGAGGGAGATATAGGTCCCACACATCACATAATGAAAATAACACATACGTGTGACACAAGATCATAAAACATTAATCATATTATAACCCATTAAATGAAATTAGTTTCATTAAAATTATTGCATAACATAACCTATGAAAAAGGAATGAGTATCATAAATATCCTATCGTAATAATCATACAATATTTAAAAAAAGAATAATAATGGTATCACTAGATCATATCCATATTAAATTATTAATAACATCAAACGATATCATCTTATATGGAAAATAATTTTAAAATATCACTTGGAACATTTTTTTGAGGAAAATCAACTTTCAACATTGAAAATCACTTTTTTAAAAAACAATTACAAAAAATTCAAAATAATTTTCTTTGAAAATAAACTTGAAATCTTATAATGTATGATGAAAATTATTTCTTGTTTAATAATATAGAAAATTTCATTCATGTTGTGAATGGTAAAAAATGATTCCTTTCACATTTCGATAAAAGACAAAAAGTCCTTGTTTGGAAAATGAGATGAAGATTCCTTTTAAACCATTTATATATATAAAACATGGGTAAAAATTTCTTTAAACATTAATTGTATAATATTAACAAATTTATTTATTTTTATAGAAAACATCAATATTAAAGAAAAAGGGTTTTCGACTGAAGAGAAGAATGAAGTCGTTTTTTCTTAAAAAAATTCTTTTTTAATATTTAATTTTTAAGCTATGAAAATGAAAGGAAAAAATGTATTTTCTAGAAATAACCCATGTAGGATAAAATAAATGAGTTTATTGAGAGTTATATCATAATATATCATCATTTGAATCATATTATAAATAATCCCATTAAATAATGAGATTATAACATTAATAATTTACCACTTTGGTATCTTTTGAATCATAAGATCCATGAAAGAGATCACATTATATGGATATTTATATCCCATAATTATAATGATAAGGACCCTAAAATTAATTCATGGTTAATACATACACTACAAAAAAGAAACAAGTGTTGTATAAGTCATGCATCCCACATAAATAAAAGTGAGAAAAAAACCTAAACTTAAGTATCGACTTTCTCTGTATACATTAAAACATACTATATAATAAATATTGGTTTATTATAAATTTATTAAAAGACAATAATTTTAAATATCATTCCATATATAATTTTTTAATACCTTTTATTACCAATTTATTAACTATTCCTTATTAAAATCACATTTTGGATAATAATTGTATTGTTTTTCATGTATGTTTTGATTTGGTATTTTTTTGTAATATTAATTTTTTCAAGGATAAATCATATAAAATTTATATCTATAATATAATTAATATATATATATATACAATATATATTTATTTATATTAATCCATAAAAGTTATAGATAGAAAATGAAATACACTTTTCATGGAGACGATATGTCATACATACGGATGAATGATGGTTCCATTTTCTTGATGGATGGAAAAAGTAAAGGTAAATAATATATGAAAATTTAAAAGTAATTTTCATTTCATATATATCAAATATTTTTACTAAACATATCTTTATTACCTTCCATGTAAAGCGTAATTGATGAACGAATCACATCACATCGTAAGGTTGTTTCCCATCGTGCGCACGAGCGACTTTATCATTTTACCAATGATTGGAAAGTAATAATGTTATTATGATATTATAATTAAATATGTATTGTTTTTTCATAAATATCATATAAATATGTTAAATAAATCATTATATCCAGGCATGAGAGGTGGTGATGGAAAAAAAACTACATCGGTTTGCAAGGTGGTAGTTTGGCGTGCACATAATCGACAATTTCATTTTCCATTTGATGAAGAGGAGATGAATATAGTTTATTTGATCAACATAACAAAATAATAGTATATTTAATATAATGGTTTTATTTTATTGTAATTAATAAAATATAAATGATGGTTGTAAGAGAATAATTAAAAATAAAAGAGTTTGGTGAAGACAATTACATTTTCTTAGAAAAAAATTCTTTGAACCTACTATTAAAGACCTTAAGACTGTTATTTTTGGAAGAAAATAAGATATATAATTTGTATAAGGATGTATAAGAAGTATTTTTAGGGGTTTTTTGATCCAAATGGCTTAATAAGTGTGAAGGGTTGAGGAGAAGTATTCCCCTTTTATAATTGAGGAGGAGTGGTATTTGTGAAAATATCCAAAAATATTCAACAAAGGGATGTCACTCTAAACCCCATGAGAATTATAAATTGATAAATAATAGATTTTATGGATTATATTATTGATCAAAACCTCCACCCAAAAAAAGTTTTAAACTTTCTATTTCTTACCCTCTAAGTTTACTTAATTTTTCCATTTTAGTTTTCACCATGGTAACTTATATATTTTTATTTTCCTAGATAATTTATCCATTATGAATAAAATTAAAATGATAATTATTATATAATTTTTACCCACTTATTATAAATATTAAATATTATTTATTATAAGAAATATTATGTGTGTGGAAAATTAATTTTAACATAAGAACATGTAACATGCAAAACCTGATTTTAACCTTAGTTCTGATAATTAATTTTTATTTTCTTTATTAATATTTATAAAAAATATAATTTGAACCTATTATTAATTATAAATTATTATGATTTAAAATATTTATCCCATTCTATAAAATTAAAATAATAGAATTGGTTGATGTTGATTTATGATTAATCCCATAGATGTGATAAAAAATCATTTTTTCCAAACAATGTTTTCTCAAAAGTATAGAAAGTTGTAATATTAAAATTCAATAAAAAATTGATTATAATAACCTAAATTAGATTAATAAATATTTATTTGTATTATTTTTTGTTTTAAAATAATTTTAAATTAAAATTAATCTTGTAAATACTTTAAATGAATTGTTTATTTTTAATAAAAATATGTTTTTACTATTCATTGAAAAATTAATCCTTTCAGAAAATTATAAAAAATTAACTCAAATATGATTTGGAAATTTATATTTCCAAAATTTAGTTTATTTCCTAAATAAATTATCTAAAAGTGAAAAAATTACTTTTATTTTTTGTTCATAAAAAAGAAATAAAAACATTTTTTTTATGAAAATAGTATTTTCAAAACATATAATGAATATACTAAAAATAAGGTATTTTTTTAACAGAATTCATTATTTATATAAAAAAATTACAATTATATTTATTTTGTGGTTATTCCTATTTACACTATTATGTTTAATTCCTAGGTTAGAAAGGAAATGTTTAAAATAATAATATTAATAGTATAATACGGTTCGTCAAAACTTGATGTTGTGTGTAACACAAGATATCAAAAAAATTAAATTTATATGAAAAAAATATTTCTTTAAATCTCGTGGTGTTACAGGTATATTAATCTAACCTTGGTATATCTAAATTCAACCCAATATCAGTTGTTTTATTTAATGTTTTAATTACACCTAGAATGGGCATATCTCAAAAGCATATCATACAACAACCAACCTACTTGGGTGGAGTCAAGAATAAACCATAAGTAATAAAATTATTTGTGAGTCAGAATATGGAAACTTATATATTTATAAAAAGGTCAGTTATAAGAGTCAGAACTTCAAAAGTATTAAGGTACAAGCCTTTATAAGTTAAATTGACACTTCATGGAACTACAACGAAACCATTACATCCAGTTAGTATAATGTTATAGGTCATATATATTGATTTTATTAGATGGATAACCATTCAAAATTTATATAAGTAAATTATTAATAAATAAAAATTGTCATCTATGTAATTGAAATAAACTGATGTTTCATCCTAGGTAACTATAGTTCCATGGATTAAACACAAGATAATTATTTAAGGCCCCCACCAAGTTATACTGCAGAAAACCATTTAGATTGATGTTGAAAATTTAATAAAAAATTAATTTTCTCATTTTATCCATGCAAGAAACTTCATTAAAATTCAAGTATAGCATTTCAAGGACATATCAGATGCATCGGGAAATGCAGACACTAAAACAAAGATGTCATGGCATAAAGTGTAATATTTAAATCATCAAGGTCTTATAATGTGTATGAAAAATAATTCCTTTAAATAAATGGAAAAGTATAAAATACCTTAAATATGATAAAACAATATGTATATGAAAGTAAATCAATAACTCATGGTTATAAAATAACTAACTATAATAAAAATAGAATGAAGAATAAGAACATCCCTAGAAAATTGATCTTTCCGCATGCCTGGGTTGGCCGGATCCATGCACGAGCTGTTTTCCAAGTGATAACACATTCCAAGATTCATTTCGACTATCCAAAAATAGTAAGAAAAAGGAAAATAAACCTATAACACCACTTTGTGACATCTTGACATAAAATCCACTAAAATAGTGTAATGATCAAATTCACCACATGGCCTCAAGCATGCCTCACCATACACCAGAGGCTGCCAACTAGAAGTGAGGGTCTAAAGGTATTATAGTAGGGATACTATACCTTCTGGATTAGAAATAAATACAAAATATTTATTAATATATAAAGGACCTAGAAGATATAAAATTAAGCACCAACATAAATCATAAAAAGTAACCAGAAAAAAGCTAAATAATACATCCATGCATGAACATGCTATTCCCCAAAACCCAAGGAAGTTGAAATAAAATATGAAATAAATAATATAGGTCTTGAATGATAAGGAATAAATAAATAAAATACTGAACTCTAGTATTCATCCCAAGACTTTCTCGACCCCCCAACTCCATGTCAAGTCCTAGTCTATAATGGGTAATAATAAGAAAGAAAAATACAAGGACCTATATAGAAATAAAGAGGTTTTATAAGGTACCAAATAACAGGACAAATACGGTGTGAGTAAAACTGAAGAGACCACCAAAAAAAAATCTAATGTATATAATTTCTATGAATATAAAATAAATAGTATGCAGGTATAAAAATAAGTAGTGAATAAATAAATATAATCACATTGGGATTAGGTTTCTTGAGGACACCTGATCGACCATACCAACTTTGGTATAATCCGTAATGTCTCTAAAAATTACATCAGGTATATATATTCCTATGTATAAACACACACATGAAAAAAAACACATACAGAGATATATATGCACTAGTGAGGACCAAGGGTTAAGACCAAGAAATCCACATATAATAGCAATAATAATAATGATAATGATAATGATAATAATAATAATAATATAAGTCTCATTGATTAAAAATGGTTACAATCCCAAAAATCTATATTGGGGATACATAATACTATTCCCAAAAATCCCAATCAATTATTTGGAATACCATGTTGAATATCTTAATCCTGGGTGTGAAGCATCATGTATAATAACATAAAATGATGTGAATCATCATGCCCAACATCCTCGACAAAGGGTGTGTGAAACATCATCTCCAACAACCCTAAATAAGGCCTCTTAGTAATAATAATGTATGTGGTAATAATACTTTCCCTATGAGAACTTATCTAAGGTGTTCTCTAAAGGGGAACTCAATATCACTAAAGGCATCATGTAATCCCATCTGACCTATGAGCCCATCCCAGGTATTTCTAATAGGGAATCCAAGGTTCTCTCAAGGAATAATATAATGGTGTAAGAAGTTAAAATTTAATAAATAAACATAGAATGTTATAAGTAATTCATGACACTTTATATGTGATTCATCATGATTGTTAAATTAGTAAGTCAATTGCTAATAATTATGAAGGCTATGCAATTACACATTCCACGATACAATTAATTTTAACACAACTATAAAATAATATAAGTCATAATGAATTATTTCGTTTATCTATCAAATTTGAAAGGAATACAAGGTTCATGTTCCTAATCATGTCACATTACTATTCAAGTCTCAATTTATTTTGATCCCTTATAATTATCAAACTCGTAAAAGACCCATGACCAAGGGGTACTACCCCACCCATTAAACAAGTCCCTCCTTTCTATATATTATTTCACTTAGAAGTGTAGGGAGTCAATTCAAGGAATATAACCATATGAAAATTAGTCTAATTTACCTAATGAATTACACACAATTAAACCCAATCAAATATATTAACCATTTTATATTTCATTTAAGTTAATTATAGCCCCCAAAACTATATGACAAGCTCAACACACCCAAGGTGTGACTCAGAACAATAAAGAACATAATCATCATAATATTTTTAACCAAACTCATCTAAAAAAGGGATTATGTTCAGGGTCATCAAACTCCAACCATTATTTATGGTGTTATAGCATGTCTAAATGAGGTATAGGTATTCAATTTAAGGCATTTCAAATTTTAGGAGAGATATGTGGGAAGTCCGACATGTGATATAATGAAAATAATTTATTAATGATGAGATATTAATGTAAAAGAAACTAGATCAACTAACTTTCACATAGGATGATTGAATCATCCATTATTGGGCTTTGATTTGATTCACATTAATATAAAACTGATGAATCAAAAAACATCCTGAAAATTGAGAATATGTGCTCTCAAAATGATCCTATCAAAATCAAGAAGAGTAATTAATAAAAGTGTAAAGAAGAGTTGTAAAATCACCATTATTCTTACAATAAACCTGAATATTCTTTAATTTGACCAATAACGAGGGAGAAACACCATTGAGGAGGTGAGGGAGAATTGGGCGTGTGTGGGGGAGCATCATGGTTAAATGAGGGTGGAAATGTGGTGAAAACCCTTGGAGGTTTGGAGGGGAAAATAATAAAAATTTTCACTTTTAAGGAGGTACACTATTAGAAAACATGGTTAGACAAACTATATTTCAACCCTATTGTAACACCCTAAGTTTTTCTAAAATACATTTTTTTAAATAATTTAATCTATTCTTTGGCTAATCTTATATGAAATACATAATTTTAATGAATAACAATATACTATTAATATTATTATTTAAACATGAATCTTATTACCTAGACATTAATATTATAGGTATGAATATGAGTAACTACTTTTTAAAAATCAAGTATAAATGTTTTTTTATAAATAATGCATATTGGCAATAATGTACATAATTTTTAGTAAAGTGTTTATATGTTTCAAAAATAAAATTTTATCACAAAATGTTATTTATTTATTTTTTTGAAAAAATCATAAAATAATGTTTTTTAATTTATGAAAATTTATTTCAAATATTAAACTTCATTATTTAAATATACATTTCAAAATTTTCTTTGATTAAATTTTTGAAAATTTTATGTGAAGATTAATTTTTCAATGAGTATTGAAAATATTAATAGTTTTTTTAAAACAACCTTTAGTTTATAGTTTTTACATGCTACATTTTATTGTAATATGGTTTTAAAAGTAACATTATTTCAACTATATATATATAAATATAATTTAGTTATTTTTAATCAATTTTATATTGATTTTTTATATTAAAACTTTCTATACTTACGAAAACTCTCTCTTTGGAAAATCACTTTTTAATCATGCCTACGGGTTTAATTTTAAATTAATTTTTTTCTTCTATTTATGTAATTAGGAAAAAAGGATTCCATATTTTTAATCATAATATTTGATATTATATAATTGTTTCAAATTAATTTTTGATTAAAATGAATAGTAAAAATAGTAAAACTTAATTACTGTAGTTAAGGTTAAAACGGGTTTAACGGGGGTTAAACTAAAAATATAATGGGTACAATGACCTAGGAAGTTGTTTAAATATAATTGGATGGTCATAGTTTTTACTTATTAGACATAATATTCAATAATTATCCCTTTTGGATCCTTTTGGTATGTCTAAAATAGGAGTAAAAATTTTTCTTTTCAAAAATTCCATGTGTATCCTCTCTCCCCACTTATTAAAGGGAACCCACTCTCCTCTCATATACACACTTCCAGAACCCTTTGATTCAGAAAATAACAACCAAAATAAATTATTTACTTCCCTCCCCACATCTTAGAGGACTTATTTTTTCTAGGAAACTCTTTTAATAAGGCTATAGGTGTAAACCTAAAGGACTTCTCTAAATAAGTTGTATTGTTTATAACCATGCATGTTCATTTTATTTGTTTCCCTAAACCCTTAAAATATTCTTAAAAAATGATGATATAATGACATATTAATATTATATATACTTATATTTTAATATATAATTTTTAAAACTTACATCTATCTCCTCTTACATTAAGTGGGAAACGAGACCATCGATCATGTGCACAGTGGGTTACCGCCTCACAAACTGATATAATTAATTTTTCATCACTGCCTCTCACAGTTTGAGATAATGATGGATTAAAATTATTATACATTATATTAATAATATTATTATACTTATGAATTTATTAAATCATATATTTCTTCTTAACTTCCAATTAGCTGGTAAACAATAACATTACTCATGCATATGTGTGGACTACCCCCTCCACAAATTGATGTGGTACTTTTTCCATTTTATTTTGAATTTTATGCTAATAAGGATAGATTAATTTAATTTATATGATATAAAAATGATTCTATAATGTTGACATAACATTTTATTTTCTTTTGATTCATCCATTGTGAAAATGGAGACAATGTTCATGCATACGTACGGCCTACGGTCTCTATGAAAATTGTAATTCATTTTATATCTAGAATATTAATGTATTAATATAAATACATATATAATGAAAATATATGATATTTATATCATATTTAATATTCTGGATATTATAAAACCATGATTAAAGTAAAATTATTGAAAATATGAAACCAAAACATACATTAAAAACGAAGTAGTTATTACTTGAAACATGATTTTAAGAAGGAATTGTTAATAAAAAGATAATAAAATGTTCATAAGTAAATCATATATGGTATTATATATATAAATATATTTCTATAATATAGTTATAATAAACCTATATTTATTATACAGTAGGTGAAAATGTGTATGAAGGAAGTTGAGACTTATGGTAAGGGATTTTTCATCTCACTTTTTTTCTATGGGTCATAAGACATATTCACCACTTGTTTATTTTGTGTGGTGTATATAATATACATGAATATATTTTATAATTAATATAATGATAATTATTGGATATATATATATATATCAATATAATGTTATTTCTTTGATGGTTTTTATGATTCAAAAGTTACCAAAGATGTAAAAGTTTTATGTCATGATCTCACAATTTTTAGATATTTTTTATGTTTATGCATCCAATGTTAAGGTATTATGATCTACCTCCCAATAAAATCATCAATTTTATTATCCTACAGTTATTTATTAAAATTAATTATTTTCCTTTCACTTTCCTATCTTGGTGTACTCAACATTCCAAAAGAATATTTTTGATGGAAAATCGAATTTATTTATCTATTCAATTGAAAACAATATTCCTTCCATGTACAATTTATTTACAAATGTTTTAAACAAATATTTAAATATTATCCAATGATTTATTAAATAAATTTCTACATATGTTTTGAATTTAAAAAAAATGGGTTAAAATGCATCTTATTGTTGTTTTCTAAAAAAGTGTCTCATGGATTTTTATAGAAAATGTGCAAGGAATATTTGTATTAACATGTTTGAAATTAATGATATTTTTTGATTCAACAGCAACGCAATGATTTAAATATTCCATAAAATTTTTCCAAGTTTATCTTCAAAGAAAAAAATTATTTATTACTTTAGAAATTTTTAGATTTTGAAGAAGTGTTTTCAAAATAGAACGAGTATTTTCTTCATGATTTTTATAATGATATTTTTATAGAATTTATATTCCTAAATGAATAAAATATTTATTTTTTATTATGTTTTACTAGGTATATGATCCAATTATACCATACTTATTATTTATCTATATGTTTTATGATTATGATGATGATATGTTTATGAAACCCATTTCCTTTATATGGGTTATGCTACAATGAAATGCTTATAAAAAACATTTATTTTCTATGGGTTAGGATATGATTAATATTTTATGAAATTTTGACAAAAAAATGTATGGATTATGTTTTGGGTGATACCAATATCACCCTACAATGAATTAGGTAATGATTAATGTTCAATGAGCTCAAAGGGTACACTAAAGGTTCTCCCAAGCCTAAAAAAGGGCACACGAGTGGTTATCCAAAGCCTAAAAGAGGGTGCACGAGAGGTTATCCCAAGAACAAAGTTGGTACATTGGTAGTCATCTCAATCCTAACATCTTAATAATTCCTTGGTAGGTATCCTAGACATAATATTTTCTATTTTCATGTGTATTCCACAAATCTATGTCTTATTCCAATGTTATGCTATCATAGATCATGTTCTTTGACTCCATTATGATACATGTACTTTTAAATTCCAATATTTACTATTGAAATCATGTTTATGGTCTATTATATACAGGTTATTATTTTTAAATTTTATTCTCATGTTCTTATAACTTTATGTCAGATTATGCTGACATCTCAATTTTTTACCCTTAATAATAATATGATCTCGCCCTTTATTTTGTTATCTTCTTGCGGGTTATGAATAGATGTATTATTTATTATTTGTATAATAAGGGTTTTAGTTAGGAATAACTTAATGGGAGGTGATTTAGTTAAATTATTAACTAGTTTTTTATGTGTCCATATTTCCAAATGCACTCGGTCTAAAAGATTCATGTATGGATTATTACGTTATTTAATGAATATTCATCTGTTAAGATGTAATATTTATTTATGAGAAGTGAAGGTCTTTATAGTTGGTATCATAGAATGGTTTTGTTAACCTTATAAAACTAGTATGATAAAACTTTAATGATATCCCTTTGAATATTTCTAAGGATAATTCTAAGGATAAGTAAAAGTATAAGAAAATGTCCTGGAATTTTGGTGAAGGATAGAGTGAGTGGTTTCCAAGAAATTACATCCTTGTATGGATAATACAAGTAGATGTGGATTTGGAGACATTGTATAAAGACTGTAATAACTCAAAAAATGGATCATTTAATAGGACTCGATCATCATTTGGTGAAGAAAAATGGGCCTGGCTGTACACCTGATTTAACACCCCCGAGAGATATGTTTTAGAAATTCACAAACTCTTTATAAACTATCGTGAATGATTTGAATATATTATAACCATGAATGTCCTAGGTTAAACCAAATGTGTTATAAATTGAAAATAAGGTTTCATGAATTAGAAAACCTATAAATGGTTTTTCATGATTGATCACTTTGATTAATGACTCTTGATGGTCACAAAAACCATTTTGGTCGTAGTATGGGATTTGAGATAGAATAATGAAGTTGATGTGGTAATAGTTACAATAAAATGTTGAAGTACCCTATTTGATCATATTTATATGAATTCCTGTATATAAATAATATCCAAAAGGAATGTTAATTCATAACCTCAATGATTGGATATAAAATTAGTAGTGAAAACCCCTAATAGAATAATGATCACATTTAAAGTATATGATTATTATCTAGTTGAATTTTATGGGAATATATTTCATGAAAGTATTATTGTCCTCTAGTTGGTATAATTTGATATTATCTTAGGAATATATAGGGATTTTCTATATAAATCCCACATTAATTACCAAGGGAAGTCACAATTGATAGTCTAAACTGACCTTTGACTGTCTACTAGTGTAACGATAAATAATAACTTCCATGTCTGAAGACCTTTAGATTCATCTGTCCCTAACAATTCTTCTTCCTGAAACATTTTTACACGTCGAAGTGTCTTATACTGGTGTGAGTTTCTTGCTTTCCCACTAATAACATTCACTGGCTGTATCCGCTCATCCAAAGAACATTCAACCGCAAAGGTTCTCTCTAACACCCTAACATAGGTAGGAATGCATAGAAGAATAGTGCTGGCTCGGACGACCTTAAATACATCGAGCTCGGAAGTCCAAGCCCCGAAGCACTGATCATATCGTATTGATTGATTACCAGGAATGGTCAGTACACATCGATGAGTACTCATATACTGACATTTCATCCTTCTGAAGCTGTAGAAGCTCTAGAGAACTCTCAGCCACCTCCTCAAGCCAGTCCTCAGCTGACTGTGATTCAGGCTTGCCTCAAAACCTGAGGGGTATCTGATGCTGAAACTCGTTTAAGGCACTAAGCCTAAATGTGTTCTCTACCGTTACCACTATTTGTAACTACTTCCCAATGGGTGGTGGTGCTACTGGTATAGCACCCAAAGGTTCCAATGTAGTAAGAGGGCCCTGCACCGAAGCCTCGTCGCTCGGTGGGCTGTCATCGCGTACTCTTCCCGGAATCCTAGATGGTTGTCTATGTGGCGGGATCCGGATAATGAATAAGTTCACCACGATCATTAAGTTATACTTGATGATCTGACTCCGAAGTAATCATAAGAAAAAATCTTCCAAAAACAGACACAAAATTAGTGTTTTCATGTACTGAGTCGGAAATCAAAAGTCAGGGTCCTGGTGTATGGATACATCGACCTCCGCACCAACACTGGATTCCCTAAACTGAAAACCACACTCATCACACTTAAAACTATTGCCGAATCAAAAGATCAGAGTCCAAGTTCTTTGGTAGAACTGACTCCTTTGATACCACTTTGTCACGATACGTCCCCCGGGGCCCGTGTCATGACTACCCCAGGCCCTCCTTCCATAGACCAGGGGCTGATGAATAGAACCAAAAGGCATACTCCCTAAAATAGGAAGGAATTGCCTTTAATACTGTACAAACACACGGTATAAGAACACAACAAGAAGAAACTCTGAAGTAAACTACTGTAGTAAAATAGTGCTGAAATTAAAAGGGTCCAGAATACAAGCCCAATTATAAAGGTACAAGTACAATTGAAAATAAAATACAACTGAAAGAAAAAGGAAAACAGCTACTAGGTCAAATTTCGAGGTTCCTAACTGAAGGGTAGGTACAGATTGCCTCCTCAGCACTCCATGTCCATCCGTCTCCTCCGCATACGACACGCCAAATGGTCCACCTACGTGCACTATCCAGTCCTAGCTCCCTAAGCCTCGATCAACACTGTACGTCCTCTGCACTAGACCCAACAAGGTGCGGGTGAATCCCGTGAAGGGGTGAGTATAACAATACTCAGTAGGGACCCCAAGACCCCGTAGGTCTCCAAGAGTTCCACAAAAGAAAAAACCACAAAGCAAGACATCGACTCTACGTAGGAATATTCCCATACATAAACCTTAGTTATCAAGATATACCCATCTCATTCATGAGGTAAGGACACCACATAGGTAACACCACAAAGGTAGAAGTACCACACAGGTAACGCCATGAAGATAACACCACAAAGGTAACTCCACAAAGGTAGAAGTACCACACAGGTAACACCACAAAGATATAAGTACCACACAGGTAACTCCACGAAGAAAATACCATAAAGGCAGAAGTACCACACAGGTAACACCACGAAGATAGAAGTACCACACAGTTAACACCACGAAGATAGAAGTACCACACAGGTAACACCACGAAGACGATACCAAAAAGGTAGAAGTACCACACAGGTAACACCATGAAGCTAGAAGTACCACACATTTAACACCAAAAAGATATAAGTACCACATAGGTAACACCAAAAAGATAGAAGTACCCCACATGTAACACCACGAAGATAGAAGTACCACACAGGTAACACCACAAAGACGACACCAGAAAGGTATAAGTACCACACATGTTACACCATGAAGCTAATAGTACCACACAGGTAACACCACAAAAAAAGAAGTACCACATATGTTTCTCCACAAAGATTGAATTACCACCCAGGTATAGTACCACGTAGCATAACATCAATCACAAGCACAAAGTAAAGACAGCTCACAAAGAGTCTCAGCTCAAACCAGGTTTTCAGTGAAGTATAGAAGTATAAATGATTATTCGCGAAGCTAGATCATCTTATTCTGTCAATAGGAACTACTTATTACCATAAGAAGTTTTACCCACACATGATTGATAGGTACTAACCCCTGCAATGATCCACACAGGATCCGACCCGCCTAGAGTCGATAGGTAACTAACCCGCGCTGACCCACACATGATCTGACCCACACAGGATCGGTATGCACTGACCCATATAGGATCGCTAAGTGCTGACCCACACAGGATCTGACCCATACTGGATTGGTATGCACTGAACCATACAGGATCGCTGAGAACTGAACTCTACCTGATCTATCTATGACCTCCGCCTCACTGCCAACCACTTGATTCCTCGCACCCGGTGCGCTCGGGTTCTTTAAAACCTTCCCTCAAGATATCGGTCATACCTTGACCATAACTATGGTCCAAAAAGGAGTAACCCAAATAACCTCTATGTCATAAGGGTTCCAACACAACAGACAATGAATCAATCCGACATCCAATCTGTGAGTTATAAGCGTTTTAGCTCCGGGGGCCCGGTTGGATTCGGGTTCGATCCTACTCGGCCGTACTCCAACTGTCTCCAAAACTCTATAGGAGTATACCAAAAGGACCATCTCGATCCAAGGATTCCAACTCCATATACAGTTTATCAAACATACATCATGTTCTCAAGATATAGACCTTTATGTGATTCTTGGCCCAGTGGGGCCAGGGTCTGGTCCGACCCGGTCGGACTGACCCAGACCGACCTGGTCTAGGCTAGGCCACGGTAGACTCAGCCCACTAGGCTGAGGTTAGGCCCAAACTGCAAGGGGAGTGGCCCAGAAGGGCGGATTGAACAGAATAGGGAGACCAACAGAGGGGCAGCCCGACCCACATGGGGCGGCGACTTGGTCCAGTGGCGGCGGCCCGCTGGGGTGGCGGACCGGTCTGAGGGTGGCGGCCCGGATGAGGGTTGCGACCCAGCTTAGGACCACAACCCAGCTTAGGATGGTGGCCCCACCAAGGGCGATGACCCCGCCGAGGGTGGTGGCCCGGCTGAGGGCGGATTCCCGGACGAGGGCGGCGGCCCGACGAGGGCGGAGGCCCGGCCGAGGGCGGCAGAACGGTTGAGGGTGACCGCCTGGTTAAGGGCAGTGGCCCGATCAAGGTAGGCAGCCTGGTGCAGGGGAGGCGGCCCACGAGGGTGGCAGCCCAGTCTGAGGGCGACAGCCCGCTCTGAGGGAGGCGGCCTGCTCCGAGGGCAGCGGCCCAATCGAGGGTGGCAGCCCGGTTCGGTCCAATGATGGGGGGTGTAACCCCCCTGGTCTCCTGGATTCCCAAACGGATTAGAGGCCATTCAGTTGAAAAAATGGCGGCATCGCAAGGGCACCGCTCAGTCATTGCGGAACTCGCCAGCGGCACTTTCGGCCTCCGTTGCGGCTTCTGCCGTGACTTCCATTCACTGGCAACACATCGATCATGCTACCTCCCTTACCGCGGCCGACCATCATGCCATCCACCTCCTCTATTTGTCATAGCTGATGAGCCGCAACCCTCCTCTTGCAACGCGTGTCGACGTGCTCGCGGTCTTGAAGGTGGTGCAAGGAAAGAAAGATAGCAGAGGGTTCAAGCCAAGTTCGTTAAGCCCACGTCCTTTACATTAGCTCATAATATGAAAGATGGTAAAGGAGTTCAATAAAAAATTAAATTGAACACAAGATTAACCCCACAAAGATATCCTGCATCAACCTCCTACAAAGACGAATGAATCGCGGGTCAACCCGTTAGTTGGTTGACCCACGTTCTTCATGTAATTTCATGAACGCAGAAGAGAGAATCAAAAATTCACAAAAGAAATAACCGTATACCTCAAAATTTCAGAGAAATGTCCGCGCTTGATGGTGGATCATGTTCTTCTTTCCCGTGACCGGCTCCCAAATACCCCCCTCGCACTTCGCTCCTTTGGTTCGGTGTCTTCCGTCACCTCCCTCTAGACCGACTTTATTTCCCAAGGGTCTGACATCATAGTGTTCCTTCAGCACATCACTGCTTGGTGAAGCTCCCCGATACACCTCCCCTAGCTCCATAATTAGAAATCTTCATAATTTCCCCAATGTTTTTGTTACATTAGGTTGGAATTTCAAGCCATTTAATGGCTTGACACACCACCCACCCCACCACATTAATTGGTTCGTTGGAGGTTTATGAAATAAAATAACAAAAATTATTTTATTTCATTTCTTTTATGAAGTCACAAAAGTGAACATTTTCTCTAAACCTACTACGGTCAATGTAAATCTCCGCTTAAGTGAATCGCAACGCTGCAGATTGAATGGTGCCCTCATATTTTTATCCCGAGCACCAGTTCAAAAGTTAGAAAAATGTAGCTCACTAGTTTACTAAACATACCCGAAAAAATGTTCAAAAAAATTATTAACAGTCACCCTCAACCTGTGCCAGTCAAGGTTAGGCTCTGCCTAAGTGAAACACGCCCCAAAAAACCCAACATTACTCTCGGATTTCCAATCCGAGTTACCATTTAAAAGTTATGGATTTTACAATAAAATAATTGTCACTTAATTATTTTATTTTTGGACGAAAACTAACTTTCACTGGTGAACCGCACCGACCAATGTTAGTATCTTCGTAAAGAGATCATACCATCACAATTTCAACGGTGGTCTTGGATTTTTAGTCCGAGTTATCGTTCGTGAGTTATAAGCAATTGAAAAATAAAATAATTTTGTTTAATAATTTTATTAACGGTTATTCCATTTTTGGGTTTTCTCATAGGAGTCCGCACTAACTAAACCTAAGTCGTTCCTAGTGTAAAACTGCCATCCTTAGTGCAATGGTGTCCTCATATTTCTGATTTGAGTAACCATTTAAGAGTTATTCCAATTTTTCTAGAAAATTGCTTACACGCACTAATTAAACCTTAAAAAAACTTCAACGGATCATTTTGGGCACTCCGGGACTCGGAATTGCACGCCATCAAATTTTTCAGTCTCAAAATAAATCCATATAATTAAAAACATTATAGGGAATTTCTAGGACATTAAATTCTCCCCAATTTAGGGATTTATGTCTCCAAAATCCACACCATAGACTAAGGAAACAAATGGGGGTACTAAGAACGGATCTGTGCCTCCCACTCCCATCTGCTATTCTGAAGGTTCCATGCTACCAGCGAATGTGCACCATAGGTATAAAATTTCCACAAAGGACTTGCTTTTTTCGGTCCTCAATCTCTACTGGAACCTCTGTAAACGTTTCCCCATCGTCTAAGTCCAGCTCTCCATGGTCGATGACTTGAGAAGGGTCATGCACGTATCACCTTAGCTGGGATACATGGAAGATGTCGTACACCCACTCCAATAATGGAGGTAGTTCCAAGAGGTATGCCACTTCACCAATCCTACAAAGTATCAGAAATGGTCTGATAAACCTCGGTGATAACTTTCCACCTTGTCCAAAACTCCGTAGACCCCGTCGAGGGGAGACTCATGAGAAAACATGGTTACCCCTCCAGGAAATCCAATGGTATCCACCTCTTGTCGACATAAGACTTATACGAGCTCTATGAAGTCTTCACTTACTGACAAGTGAGACATCGTGATCTAAACCTTGCCACTACTTTCTTCATCCCTAGCCCCCAGTGCTGACGCCAAAGGTCCTGATACATCTTCGCCACTCCTGGATGTACCGCTATAAGGTACGTTTATAACTCCATCAACACTTCCTCTCGTAGCACCACTGGTACCATATTACGTCATCTGAAGAGGATGATGTGATCCCCATCTTCATAAAATCCATCAGGTGCATTTCCTGTGGATATCTGAGCACGTCAAGCCTCACATTCAGTGTCCCAAGCTGTGCATCCCAAACTTGATAAAGAAGTTGGGGAGTGACTATCATAGACTGGAGGTATGATGCTATATCTCTATCCATAAAGGATATTTTCAAGGATGTCCCCTAAACTATTCCGCTTTTGTTGGGAACTGAAAACTCAAAACTCCCGCTGCCATGAGGATAGGGCTAGCCGACTCATGAGTGATCGGCTGCACCCACCTTTGCATGAATTTCTCCTATGCTGCCTGGGTTTCCTTTTTCACCGACCAAGGAAAATCTCATTCCAACATTGTAGGTAAATCACAACCCTTTTGCCTAATACAGTTAATCTGAGTAAGAACTGTGGATGTCTAGTGCATACCCGAGCTAACGTTGTAAGGCCTCGACGCTTCCACCCAGAGGTTCCAACCGAAACTATTTCCTCAAGGGCCAGATCACACCGTCAACATAAGTGTGATTATTGAATCTCCTCCCAAAGGTTTCTCTAGACGTGAGGATCAAGTCAACGGCTTAACCAGAAACTCTATGTCCTGGGTAAGATTCGTGGTATGAAGGAATGATTGATACCTGTGTCTATTTAATACAGAAGCCAGTACACAGACCGTTCATCGAATCATTCATAGAACCCTTGGGTCTCACTCCTTGACCTTATATAGCTACTCCCTTTGCATGTCCTCCAACTCCCTGATCCTGGTGGGGACCATAATGGGGGGTGTTTGTAATATGTTGAAATGTACACCACCTCGTGCTGCTCTCCTAGCTCTACTTCCACATTTATAGCCCTATATATTCATATGTACCTAACACTTCTTCTACCCAAAATAGTTTTACACACTAAAGTCTCTAAGACTGGCGCCAATTTTTTGCTTTCCCACTACTAACATTCACTGATTGTATCCGGTCATCCAAATAACATTCAACCACGAAGGTTCTCTCTATCACCATAACATAGGTTGGAATGCATAGAGGAATAGTGTTGGCTCGGACATCCTTACACACACTGTGCTCAGAAGTCTGATCCCTGAAGCACTGATCGTATCGTATTCATCGATTATAGGGAATGGTTAGTACGTCTCGATGAATACGCAGCTACCAACATGTTGTCCAACTAAAGCTATAGAAGCTCTATAGAACTCTCAGCCATCTCCTCAAGCCAGTCCTCAGCCGCCTATGAGTCGAGATCACCTCGGAACATGAGGGATATCTGATGCAGAAACTCATGTAAGGCACTAAGACTAAATGTGTCCTCTACCAGTACCGCCGGTTGTAATTACTGCCCAACAGGTGGTGGTGCTACTGGTACACCACCCGAATGTGCCAACGTAATAAGAGGGCCCTGTACCGAAGCCTTGTCCCTCAGTGGGATGTCATCACATACTCTACTTGGAATCCTAGCTGGCTATCTATGTGGAGGCATCCTGATAAGGAACAAGTGCGCCATAATCATTAAGTTATACCTGGTGAGTTGAATCTAAACAAATCGCAAGAAAAAATATTCCAAAAACACACATGCAATTAGTTTTTTTGTGTACTGAGATGGAAATCAAAAGTCAGGGTCCTGGTGTATGGAAAAATCGGCCACCGCACCAACACTGGATTCCCCAAACTAAAAACCACACTAATCACACTTAACACTATTACTAAATCAAAAGACAAGAGTCCAAGTTATTTGGTAGAACTGACTCCTCTAATACCATTTTGTCACGACCCATCCCCCAGGGCCCCTGCCGTGACTACCCCAAGCCCGCATTCCATAGTCCATGGGCTGGAGACTACACCGAAAGTCATACTCCTTAAAACAGGAAGTAATTTACTTTAATTCTATAAAAACACATGGTCCAAGAACACAACAAGAAGCAGCTGTGAATTAAAATGTTGTAGTAAAAGAGTGCTAAAAGTAAAAGGGGCCAGAATACAAGCCCAACTGTAAAGGTACAAGTACAATTGAAAATAAAATACAACTAAAAGAAAAAGGAAAATAGCTAATGGCTCATCCTACGAGGTTCCTACCTGATGGGTAGGTAAAGATCGCCTCCTCAGCACTCCACATCCATCCGTCTCCTCCGCGTCACGTCACGCCGAATGGCCCACCTCCGTGCACCATCCAATCCTAGATCCCTCATCCTCGATCAACATTGTACGTCATCTACACCAGACACAACAAGGTGCGGGCGAAGCCCGTGCAGGGATGAGTATAACAATACTCAGTAGGGACCCCAAGACCCTCGTAGTTCTCCTAGAGTTCCAAAAAGGAAAACCACAAAGAAAGACATCAAATATACTTAATAATATACCCATACACATACATAAGTTATCAATATATACCCATCTCAAACATGAGGGAAGGAAACCACATAGGTAACACCCCGAAGGTAGAAGTACCACACAAGAAACACCATGACGATGATACCACAAAGGTAGAAGTACCACATAGGTAACACCACGAAGCTAGAAGTACCACACAAGTAACACCACGAAGATAGAAGTACCACACAGGTAACACCCCAAAGATAGAAGTACCACACAAGTAACACCACAATGATGATACCACAAAGGTAGAAGTACCACACAGGTAACACCAAGAAGCTAGAAGTACCACCCAGGTAACACCATGAAGATAGAAGTACCACACAGGTAACACCACAAAGATTGAAGTAACACACAGGTATAGTACCATGTATCATAACCTCAATCACAAGCACAAAGTAAAGATAACTCAAAACAATTATCAACTCAAACCAGGTTTTTAGTGAAGTATAGAAGTATAGAAGATTTATTGAAAAGCTAGATCATATTTTTCTGTCAAGAGGCACTAATTATAACCATACGTAGTTTGACCCACACATGATCGATAGGTACTAACCCCCGAAATGATCCACACAGGATCTAACCCACCCATAGTGGATGAGTAACTAACCCCCACTGACCCTAACAAGATCTAACCCGCACAAGATCAGTATACGCTGACCCACACAGGATCACTGAGCGCTGACCCACACATGATCTGACCCACTGGATTCCTCGCACCCAGTGCGCTCGAGTTCCGTAGAATCTGCCCCCGAGATATCATTCATACCTCGACCATCACTAAGATCCACAAAGGATTAACCCAAAGGACCTCCATGTTGTAAAGGATCCCATGCGACACACGGTGCGTCAATTAGACGCCCGGTCTGTGAGTTATAAGCGTTTTGCTCCGGGGGACCGGTTGGATTCAGGTTCGATCCAACCAGTCCATACTCCAACTATCTCCAAAACACAAGAGGAGTATACCAAAAGGACCATCTCGATCCAAGGGTTCCAACACCATAGATGTTTCGTCAAACGAATGTAAGGTTCCCAAGATATAACCCTTTATGTGATTCTGGGCCCGGTCGGGCCTGGGTCCGGTCTGACCCGGTCAGACTGATCCGCTCTGACCCAGTTTGGGTTGGGATGTGAAAAACATGTCCTATAAGTGCTGATTGAAGTTGGAGGCTTGATCTAAGGCGAATGACCGTCGAAGGCGGTGGCCCGGTCGAGGGCGGCGACCCGACTGAGGGCGGTGGCCTGGTCGAGGGCGGAAACCCGATCGAGGGTGGCAGCCCAGTCAAAGGCGACGACCTAGTCGATGGTAGTGGCCCGGCTGAGGGTGGTTTCTCAGCTGAGGGCTGTAGCCTATTTGAGGGTGGTGACCTGGTCGAGGGCGGAGGCCCGGTCAAGTGTGGTGGCCTGGTTCAGTCTGACGTGGGGGGGGGGGGGTAACCCCCCCTGGTCTCTCGTATTCCCGAAAATCCCAGAGGACGTTCAGTTGGTGAAGCGGCAGTGCCGGGAGGGCGCCGTTAAGTTGCTACGGAACTTTCCAGAGGCGGGTTCGGCCTCCATCGTGGCTTCCATTCACCGGTGGCCCAGCGGTGGAACTGCCTCCCTTCTCATGACTGACCGGTGTGCCAACTGCCTCCTCCATTGTCCACAACTGATGAACTGCCACCCTCCTCTTGTAGTGTGCATCGATGTGCTTGCAGTCTTCCAAGGTTGCGATAGGAAATAAAGATAGAGGAGGGTTCATGCAGGGTTCGTTAGGCCCGCGCCCTCTGTGTTAGCTCGTAATATGGAGGATTTTTAAGGGAGTGAAATAAACACTTGAATTGAACAAAAGATTAACCCCACAAAGATACCCCACATCAAACAATCGCAAATACTAATGAATTGTGGGTCAACCCAATAGTTGGTTGACCTGCGTTCTTCATGTAATTTCAATAATAGGGAAGAGGGAATCAAAAATGCACAAACGAAATAACTCCTACCTCGAAACTTTGGACACACGTTAGTGCTTGATGTTGGATCATGTTCTTTGTTCCTGTGATCGACTCCCAAAGACGCCACTTGCATGTCAATCCTTTGTTTTCATGTCGTCCTTCATGTCCCGCTGGTTCGACTTCGTTTCCCAAGGGTCTGGTGTTGCAGTGTTCCTTCAGCACTTCACTGCTTGGTGAAGCTCCCTGATACCCCTCCCCTATCTCTATATATATAGGGGAGGGGGAGGATAAGTAACAGTGTGGGGAAATAATGGGGCTCCTTAATTAGGAAGCTACCTAATTTCCCCAATGCTGTCATTACTTTATGTTGGTAGGTCAAACCATTTAATGTATTGACACACCGCCGGTTCCACCCCTTTAATTGGTCCATTGGAGGTTTATGAAATAAAATAACAAAAATTATTTTATTTCATTTATTTTAAGAAGTCTCCAGACATTAATTTTTCTCCGGACCTACTAAGGTCAAAGTAAATCCTCCCTTAAGAAAATCCCAGTGCTGCGGATTCAACGGTGCCCTCATATTTTAATCCAAGCACCGGTTCAAAAGTTAGAAAAATTTTGCTCACAAATTTACTGAATGTACCTGAAACAAATTTTAGAAAATTTATTAACAATCACACTCAACCCAGGCCGGTCAAGGTTAGGCTCTGCCTAAGTGAAACATGCCCGAACAAACCCAATGGTACTCTCGTATTTTCAATTTGTGTTACCGTTTAAAAGTTAAATATTTTACAATAAAATATTTTTCACTTAATTATTTTATTTTCGGCCAAAAACTAACTTTCAGTGGTGGCCCATGCCACCCAATTTTAGTATCTTCCTAAAGAGAGCATAACCTCACAAGTTCAGAGGTGGTCTCTGATTTTTAATCCAAGTTACCATTCATCAGTTATAAGCATTTGAAAAATAAAATAATTTTATTTAATCATTTTATTTACGGTTATGCCTTTTTGGGTTTTCTCACAGGAGGCTCGTGATGACTAAAATTAAGTCACGCCTAGGGTAAACCTGCTATCCTGAGTGCAACAGTGCCCTCCGATTTCTGATCCGTGTAAACTTTTAAGAGTTATTCATCTTTTTCTGAAAAAATACTTGCGCGCACTAATTAAACCTTAATAAAACATTGACAGATCATTTCAGGCAGTCTAGGCCTTGGAATCATGCACCTTCATATTTTGAGGTCTTGAAATAATTCTATATAATTAAAAAATTATTATACAGAACTTCTGGGACATTAAAATCTATCCAAGTGAGTATTAAAGAGTTATAAAAGTAAGATTTAGAGTTTTAGAAGAAGGTGGGAAATATTTCTGAGATTAACCTTGATCATGATAGAATGATAAGTCTTATGAGAAGTGTATGTGTTCCTTTCATACAATATTTGAAGAAAGATATATTATAGGATGCTTATAGTTCTTTATTTTATATTCATCTTAGAAGTAAAATGTTGTATGGATATTTTAAATAATATATATGGTAGGATGAAACTAATAGATATATTATAGAATTAGTATCTTGGTTCTTGGTATGTCATAATGTTACGAATGATAGATAAAAGTATAAGGGGATGTTGTAACCATTACCCATACCATGATGGAAATGGGAAAACAACCCCATGGATTTTGTGGTTGGTATCTCTAGATCATCTTTCTAGGGTATTCATTAAATAAGTGGTAAGGTTTCATAGTTTACCACACTCCATTGTGTCTAATCGGGATGTGAGGTTTACCTCAATGTTCTGGTGAAGTCTTCAACATGCTCTTGATATATAGATGGATTTCATCATTGTGTATCATCCTAATAAATATGGTAATTAAAATATAAAAATTAAAACCCAATAGGATATGTTGAGATCTTATTATATGGATTTAAAATGTGGTTGGGATCAATACCTTCCCTTATTGAGTTTCCATACAACAATATATTTCACTTGAGAATTCAGATGACTACTTATGAAGAGATCTATGGAAAGAGGTTTAGAAATACAAAATGATGGGTTGAGGTTAGATAATGAAAGAAATTGGGACCTGATCTAGCTAAATAAATTTCATAGAAGTTTAGATCCATTCAGCAACACATAAGTGCATCACAATTTTGGTAGAATATTTATGATGGAAATCAACAATGTGATCTGGAATTTGAATTTGGTGACAAATTATAATATTTTATGCAAGGAAAAAGGTAATAAGATTTGTAAATAAGGGAAAACTAGGTATATTGGTCCCTTTTAAATTCTTGATCGTATCTGGTTGTCATAATATTGATTGGTTCATCCAGTGAACATATCTCAAGACCATGATGTGTTTCATGTATCTCTCTTGAGGAAGTAAATACCCAATCCTTCACATTTACTAAACTTATAAGTTATACTTATGGAATATAATATTTACCATGAAGAAAAACTGTTGGAGATTCCAAATCATAGATAGAATGTTCTATGAAACAAGACCACTCACCTGGTCAATGTTTTGTGAAAAACACCAATTTGAAGGACCTATGTGGGGATATAATGATACAATGATGAATAATAATAATAATTTTTTTTATATTTGAGCAATAAATTTATATATAGAAATTAATTTTTTTGGGGGTAGAAGGTAACACCCTGAGTAATTATGATTTTTTTTCGTCAAAAAAATTATTTTCTTTAATTTCTTTTATTATATGCATCATTTGGTTTAAACTATCTACAATATACTATTAATATTATTATTTAATCATGAACATTATAACATAGATGTTAAACTTTGTGGTATGAATTGGAATTAACACATTTTAGAAATTTATTATAATAGTTTTATATAAATAAAAATTATTATTAAAAAATAGTTAATTTTTAGTAAAGTCTTTATATGTTTTAAAATTATTATTTTCTAAAAACAATATGTTGGGTTTTGTGAAAAAATAATATAAAAATTATTTTTACACATTTATAAAATTTATTTTAAAAAATAAACCTATTTTTTTAAATCAACATGTAAAAATTATCTTCGAGTGAATTTTCGATAATTTTTGGCAAATAAATGTTTTTCGATGAATAGTAAAAAAATAACGATTTTATTAAAAAATGCATTTTTTTAACATATTTAATAGTAAAATTTTATTTTAATATAGTTTTAAAATTTAAATTAGTTCAATTATATATTTATTAATCAAATTTAGGTCATTTGAGTCAATTTTATAACGAATTTTGATGTCAATACTTTCTGTACTTTTGAAAAATTTCTCTTTGGAAAACAACTTTTTCATCATGTTAGTGAGTTTAGTTTTAAATTAAAATTTTCCATTTCTATGAAATGAATTTATTAAAATGTATTTAATATATTTAATACGTATAATTAATATTATATAATAAGTTAAATTTAACTTTGGAGAAAATGAACATTAAAAATATGAAATATTTATTATCACGGTTAAGGTGAAAATGGGTTTACTGGGGGGTAAACTAAGACAATATGGGATAAAATGAATTATTAAAATTTTCAAAATTCCATTTTATAGATCTATTTAGGCCTTATATAATATACAATTTTATAATAATCCATTTTGGATCCTTTTTTATTGTTTAAAATGTGGGTACATCGTTTTCTTTTCAAAAATTCCAAGTGTGTCCTATCCCCCTCTTATAAAAGGTAACCCTCAATATTCTCTTATAGACACTTTAAAAACTATTTTGTTTGAAACTAAACAACACAAATACATTATTTAATTCCATAAAAACATCACAGTGGGCTTATATTTATTATAAAACCCTTCTAATAAAGCTTTTAGTGTAAACCTAAAGGATTTCTCCAATGAAGATGTATAATCCTTAACCATGCATTTTCATTTTATTTCTTCCTCTAACTCCTACAAATATTATTAAAATAGTATGATATAATAACCTATACATAAAAAATATAATAATATGTTATTATATTAATGGAATGACCAACATCTATCTCCTCTTCCATCAAGTGGGAAATGAAATTGTCGATATTGTGTATGGCAGACTACCGCCTCACGAACCAATGTAATTCATTTTCCATCATCATCACTCATATTTGGTGATAATTATGGATTTAATGTGTGTATATATATATGATACTATTTAAATTATTATACTTCTGAATTTATTATATCACATCTATCTTCTTACCTTACAATTTGTTGAGAAACGATAACATCACTTGTGTGCACATGTGGACTATTGGCTACTTGAGGAAATGAGATTTTTTATCATTTTATTGTGTTTTGGGTGGTAATAAGGATATATTAAATTAATATATATTATATTTGTTATATAACAATGATTATATAAATAAGTGTTAATATTTAATTTTCTTTAATTTCATCCATTGAAAAATTAAAACAATATTCATTTGTACGTATGGCCTAACATATCCATGAATGACGTAATTAATTTTCTATCTCTAAATTTTATAAATTACTATAAATAAATAAATAATGAATATATATGATATTTATTTTATGGTTTACATTCTATATATGATGTCACCATTATCAAAGTAAAAGGAGAAAAAATACCAAACCAATACTTACCTGAAAAATGAAGCAGTTATTACATGAAATATGATCTTAACAAGGAATTGTCAATAAACAGGTAATAAATAGATCATAATTAGGTCATATATGGTATGTTATAAATAAATATAGTTCAGTAATAAATTTACAATAAACCTATATTAATTATACAGGATGTTCAAATGTATATGAAGTGATTTGATACTTAAGGTAATGGATTTTTTGTCTATGTTTTATTTCCATGTGATGCATGCCATATTCACCACTTATTTATTTTCTATGGTATATATACTAACCATGAAATACTTTTATGATTCATATCATTATAATTATTGGATATAAATATCTATATAAGGTTATTTATTTCATGGGTAATATGATTCAAATGTTACCAAAGTGGTAAAACTTTTATGTTATGATATCATTATTTATCAGGATTATTTATGATTATGCTTCCAATGATGAGATATTAGGATCTAACTCCGAAGAAAATGTGGAATTTTATACTCATATATCTATTTATTTATTTTAAATGTTTTTCATTCATTTTATTCTCTTTATGTATTCAATATTCCAAATGAATATTTTAAATGAAAAACTGAATTTATTTATCTCTTCAATCAAAAAACCTTTTCTCACATGTCTATGTTTTCTAAAAATGTTTTAAAGAGATATTTAAATATTGTCCTATTATTTTATAATTAATATTTTAACCATGTTTTAATTTTTACATAGCGGTTGAGAAGGAATCTTATTGACAATTTACAAACTAGTCTTTGTTAGGATTTTACCAAAAATGTGAATAGAATTTTTTTTAAGTATACAGAATTAATAGTATTTAATACCCTAATTACCACTCAATGATTTAAATATTATAATAAAAATTTCCTATGTTTTTTTAATGTAAAAAAATTGTCTTTAATATTTGGTAATTTTTTTATTTTAAAGACGTTTTTTCAAAATGTAAAGGTTATTTTCCTCAAGAATGTTTTAATTATCTTTTTATGGAATTTCTATTCATTAATGACAACAAACCTTTGGTGTTTATTTTGTTTTCCTAGGGATATGATCCAATTTTTACAATTATTATTATTTCTATATATTATTTATGATTATGAAGAAGATATATTTACGAAACCTCTTTCTTTTCCATGGGTTGTGCTATAATGAATTGTGAGATATTTGTGAAACCCATTTCCTTTCTATGGGTTATACTATGATGAAATGTATGGATTATATGATGGGTGGGACTTATATCTCCCTCTAGTAAATTTGGTAATGATTAATGTTTATTTTGAGATTAAAGGGTATATAAGAGGAAATCCAAAGCCAAGAATAGGGGACACCAGTGGTTATCCCATGCCCAAAAGAGGGTACAGTAGATGGTATCCCAAGTTCAAAGCAGGTACAAAAGAGGTTAGACATAGCCTAACATATTATGAATGTTTGTGTGGGTATACTTGACATAATATTCTATATTATTATGTTTATTCCACAAATAAATGTATTTTTATAATTTTATTCTCTCGTGACTCATGTTCTTTGATTTCTTATAATTAATGTCTAATGAAATGCCAAGATTTATTCCATGATCATGTTTATTATATATGATATGAAAGGTATTGTTTTCAATTTTTTTTATTATGTTATCATACCCTCATGCTCAATTTATGTTAAAATATATATTATATAACTTCATTTATCATACGATATCACCTTTATTATATTTCCTTTCGCCAGGTTATGAGGAATGGTAATATGTCTGATAGGTCTAAGAAGGGTGACATTTATGGAGAACTTAGTGGGAGATTATTTAGTTTACTTGTAAACTAGTTTTTTATGTGTCTATGTTTATAAATACACTAGAACAAAATTATTATTTATTTTATCATTGTGTTATGTAATGAATATTCATATATTAAGATTTAATATTTTTTTATGAGAAGTGAGGGTCTTTACACATGCAGCTTACACTGATTAAGAGCCACACCCCCTCCTATGGATTTCTCATGTTTAGAGAAACCATGCATATCCCATGCATTAATGTGTAGAATTTTCCATAGACATCCCACTTGGCTATGCAACCCATTTTACATGGTTAAACAAGACATTCACCCAAAAAATTAAGCCACATAGTTTTGGTTTATGATTTTTAATAACCATGTGCAAATCGTGTGCCTCCATTTGATTATCTGAAAACCCATTTTTCAATTCCTAAAGCCTCCAAAACTCAATGGAACACCAAAAACACATATTAGAACTTAAAATACATATAACAACATCAAATTTAACTGTTACAATGCTCAGATTCACATTATGAGGATCTATTTGATATTTATCCCATTCACTAAATGAAAAGTTCAAATTACTTTATAATATCTAACCAGTTTGAAAGATAATATATTTTAAAATATTTATCACACTTATACAAGTATATATAATAACTAGTAAGATGTATTATCTCTTTTAAAAATACAAAAAATGTCTAATGACCCCTAATATACAAAAAAATGTGAGTGGTTATTCAGTTAAAAAAATTTGAATTTATGAAATATTTGTTTTATAACATTAAAGATAATGAAAAACCCAAAAACGAATCGAAATATTTTGAAATCCTTTATAAATATATACTATTTCTATTTTATATACTTCATCATTTGTAAATTCTCTGAAATTAAAGAAAACTTTTTTTATTGATGCACCTTCAACATATCCTCGTACATGACCTGACTGTGTAGGCTTTACCAATGTAGTATATAAAGTATCCTTCCCACCCTCAAGAATTAAGTTCCTATATTTTATCTTCTCCTCACGAAATTCCAATATAAAATATTATACAAAATCAATAGTAAATAAAAAATATATTAATATTTTAATTAAAATAAATTAAAAAATAATTTAAATAAATTCTTACAATTCTATAATCTATATAACTTGACTTTACTATAAGATATTTGCACTTTATTCTCATTCAGGGCCTTTTCCATTTTTCTTTCCTCACTAGTGGAATAAGGGTTAACCTCTATGGATCCAAATCACTCTACTCATAATTTTTGAAATTTTTTGACCATAATTTGATCTTCTAATATTATATACCCTCCATGAGATAAATTATGAGGGTACAAGTTTCTAGATTGGATATCTTGATGTCGTCACCTCATTAGATAGCAATTTGAGAATAAAAAATAATTAATATTATAATTAATATAAAAAACTTCTAAAATATAACATTGTACTTACTAAAAATGATTCTTTTCATTTAGTTACAACAAAATATGTCTACAAATCTTCATCTAGATAAGGATACATATCAAAAGGATTTTGGTTTTTTTCTTTTCTCAAAAATGAAATATCTTGTGAGGATTGATTTAAAATCCCTATATCTTATATCATCCAAAAATAATAATTTATTCCTAACGTCTCAAGTGTTAGGTATATCATACCTCATCTCATAAGAAGGGTAAAATCAATATTATTAAAAAAATTCATGATAAGTAAAATAATAAAAAATGAAATTACCAAAACCATCTCCATAATTGAGAAATTGTATCTTTGTTGATTCTTTTTCAATCACAAATCAAAATAATAAATTTTTACTAATCTTTCATTGTAACTAAATAACTAAATAACATGGAATTTGGACCCCTAGGAATATAATTATCATTAAACTAAACCGATATCCTATTGTTTGGGCTATGAGAATCTAGTAATTTTTTAATCATGTGAAGCCATGTTTTCCTACCCTTAATGTCTTATCTTCTCCTGTGGAAGTGGATTTCTCATATGAAAAAGGATGAGGAGGCTTCTCAATTGGAGTATGTGTAAATTCCTCCCAAGAAGCTCTAGGTGGCTCAACTATTTTTTCTAAAGTCATTGTATAAATTAAAGTAACAAAAAATTAGTATGAAAATGTATAAATACAACTATTAAATATAAATTTTAAAAAAATTACACAGAAAAAACTAAACTAAAATAAACACATTTTCATTAATTTGTATTCAATAGTTTACTAAAATTATTACAAAATTAGTGAGATGTGGGTGAAATGAAACCAATAAAGGGAAACAATCCAATTACTATATAAGATTCTTAAAAAAAAATAATAAATAAATGAAAATAAAGCTTATATAATAATTAAATAGAATCCATTAGTTACATATAAAGTATAATAATTAAAAAATTAAACAAAAAAGATAAACTAATCTATTTTTTTTCATAATAGTAATAATATGAATTTTAAGTAAAAATATAAAACAAATATATCTATAATTTAATGAAATTTTAAAAAGTAAACATGAAATAAATATATGTTACCTGTAATTCTAGGAAATAACTAAAGGATTTTTTCCACATTTATTTATCATGATCATATCATATGGAATAAACCATATATATGAAATGATCATCGATATTTTATGTTTATAGTTCCATGGAAGTATGGATATCACATAAATCAGCATTGTCATTTAGTTTTTAAAAACCAACATATTGATTTTTCCCTGTAAAATGATAAAACAATTCATATTTAATAGATAAAGAACATATATTTTTTTCCATGTGTTTCCAAGATAAAAGGATTAGTTGTGTATTCTAATCTATTCAAATTAACTAGTTTTATACCTAATTAATTGTTTTTCACACCATTTTTACTCATAATCCATTTCAATTCAAACACTAGAACTCAATGTTTACCTCCCATATTTATTCAACTAATTCATAATAAGAACTTGAAATAGAGATTGGGTTTTTGTCTTTGGCACTTAGAAAATGCATTGCTTATATGAAAACCAATAAACTATGATTTTAACCTTCACTTTTATTATCTTGATCTTTCATATAAATTATATATCCCTTAATTTTATACCCCAAACCATTTTATAAAAATTATAATTGGGTTACTCTTGAAAAATATCAGTGTTTCAGATTCATGTGAAATGCTATAGAATGTATCTTTAAACCATGATAGACAAGTTTTTTATTTTCATTCACAATATATATATATATATTCTTTAGATAAAATTGTTTTAATGAATTAATATGAAATATTATATATGGTTAAATATCATATATCTAATTGAATATGTATAAATTTACCTTCTCTATATATTAACCTATCAAAAATTGTACTTTCAAGCCACAAATACCATTTTCCCAATAATTGACTCATTCATATCGAGATATAGGAAAACCGACGTTCTCCATTACAAATATGTATCTTACACATAACTATGCTACCTCTTTAAAAATATACTTCTCAATAATGGGGGATTCAATTTGATAAGGATTCTTAATATATACCTTAAATATGTTTATGTTCATTTCAAATAGATACAACCAACATAGATAAATAGGTCCATAAATATTTATTTCTCTCACAAAATCTAGAATTAAAATGAACTATGATATCAAAAAATATGGAGGAAAATAAATTTCCAGTTCATAAAATATATAAAATACATCATTCTCTAAATTATTTAATGAATTCAGTTTAAATTTTGTGACAAATTTAATTAAAAAACAACACACCATAATGATTGTTATTCTGACACAAATGTAAAATATTTAATTCAATGAAACTGGTAAGAGTTATTGCATCATGACATAAAAATCATGATATTTCATACCGGTCAACATTAAATATTTTAATGACATAATTTTTTTTAAATTTTAATAATATCCTCATGACACTTTGTTACCAAGGATAATTTTAAAAAAAATACTTTTTATCACTTGTATAATGTATGAAAAGATAGGGACATGTATTTTTGTCTTAAATTTGTAGTGGTAGATAACTCTAAATGTATTCCCATTTAGATTAAGTCTAATATTGCATTCAAGCCATATTTAGTATGGCCTTTGATATCTAACAATGTTCTAATAAAACTATCAGAAATATTCTTATCTATGTGCATGATATAAATTTTATGTTTGACCTCAAGTCATATCCCATATAGAATCTCAAAATAATATTTAATCACCTCTTCCAAATATTTTTCTCATTACTATATTTTTTTTGTCATTTTGAATGTGATAACAATGTTTTTTCACCCTCTCAAAATATTTATAGGTGGACAAAGGTTTTGGATCAAAGAATTTTTTCTGTGAGCCATTGAGTGACTTTTTAAATCTTTTATAAGAGTGATCCATATTCAAAAACCCCCAATGACCAATGTATACTATTTTTATCTCATGTGGTAGTTGATAATACAATGTTTATTTTCATATATTAGATAAACTTTATGACCCTTAACACTTTATCAAGACAAATTTCCATTTAATGGGAAGTTATTTATAGTAAACATAATAATTATATATAGTTTAAGGTGTTCAATTTTGTAAGAATCTTACACTATAATACCTTCATCCCCTAAAAAAGTCAAGCCTTTAATTAATGGGGATAGGAAAACATCAATACCATTTTTGGGTTGTTTTGGTCCATAAATAACTAAACATAACAAGATATATTTCTATTTTATAAAAATTTTAGGAGATAATATGTAAATTAAAAGTAAAATATCCCATGAATTATGTTTTTACTTAGGCTTTGATATGAATTCATTACATTTGCAAATATTCCAAGTATGAGATTTATAACTTCATTTTCAAATGTAGGAAACTTCTAAATTATTTTAATCCATTATGGAAATCCATCTGGAAAATGTAATTTTCTATTAGACATCCACTAATCTATATTTCATATTAATATTTTTTCATCATTTTAATTTGTAAATAAATGTCTCAAATGAAAAATTATAGGAACACAACAAATCACCTTGATATGAGTCTCTGTAAGTACTAAATTAACCTGTGATTTTTCTTTCAACTTACACAACAATGTTCAATATTCATGATATTTTGACAGACCTTCATATTCCTTCCAATATAGAACAGATTCATTTGGGTAGTAATGTATCTTATTATACCCCAAACCCATAAGGTATAACATTTTATTCTCATTATAATGTGAATATGGAAGATCATTATCTTTAGGAAGTATGTCTTCCAACAGTTGTAGCGACACTGTAAAACTTTTATCACTCCATCCAGTTTTCACCTTCATGTTTATCAATCTTAACACCATTTCTACAAATGTAAATTTTTTATAACATAAATAAAATGGGTTTTAAACCTCACCATATAGAAACTCAATTAGCAGTTCTTTCCAAATTTTTTCTACTTCAATATCATGAATAATTTATTTAATTTTATTAGACATATCATCTTGAAAATAATTATCATCGATAGATCTTTAATTCTTCCTAGTTTTACTATGAAAAATCCATGGGATATAACTCATATTAAAACCATGAAAAATTAGATGGTCTTTAATTTCTATTCCTTTTAACTTATTTATATATAAAAATTTCTAGCATGGAATGAGAAACACGCCCTTCTTTGAAACATTTCATTTATCAATTTCAAAAAAAAGCATTCACACCTTCCTCATATTCATCACTTATTCATAGTGAAATAATAGAACATCATCTAATTATTTTACATAATAAATATCTATAATTGAAAAACAATTTATTTTTGTTTTAAATTTAATTTCAAATTTACTTTAATAAATAAAAATAAAAAATACCATAAAATATTTAAAAAATAAAGGAAATAAAACATACTTGATAAACAATTGTATCACCTTAAAAATATTTAATTATCATTCTTTAACAAAAATTGAAAATCTCATTGGTAAATCAACATGATCATCTAAATATATATTATATATACTCCATATTCACACTCCATAATCTACAAGTCCTTCAAAAAGCTTGTTCACAATACAAACAAAAAACACAAATTAGACACAAATTTACAAGTAAACTAACATTACTCATAACACAAATTCATGAAATAATCTTAAAAACAAACCATAATTTTTTTTAAAAAGTTTATCAATAAAAAAATTCCATAGATGCATAAAAAGTCAGAATTGAAAAATCCAATAGTTAACAGTTGAAAATATTATAGGTGAAGGAGATCATTTAAGAAAATAAGACCAAAAAACATATATCCTTTAAATGATACCTTAGATGCATGGAAAATCAAAATAATAAACACAAAAGGTAATATTTCTATTCGAAGGCGGATGAATGAGAAGTTAATGACAATATAAATATGGCCTATAGGGAGCATAAGTGGAGGATGATGATAGTTTAGGGTAGATGGTAGTGGTTAATACCAAATGAATGATATTTTTGGACATTAAAAAAAGAATAAAGGATTAGGGATACCTGTATGAGATAAAATAGATGGAAGTTTTGAGAAAAAATGAACACAAAATGATTTGACTCAATGTTTCATTGAAATTTTATTTATTTTTCAGGTTGGTTATGAAATAAAAAATGTGAGAATCCTCATTTACAACATCATTTATCTATAATCCAACATTAAAAAGTAAATTTTTGTCTTTTTTCACACCATTTATTTTATAAATGATGTGAAAAATTATTTTTCACGTTGTTTATATGAAACCAATGTGAAAAATGTGACACATTAAATATACATTCCATTAGTATTTAGAGGGATTACCTCAGGATTTATTGGTTTAATACTCCTATATTATTTTCCACCTTTACCACTTCTTACTCATATTACCATGATGTATACGAGTATCAAAAAACTATATCTCAAATTTCTCATAAAATGAAAAAAAAATTCATAAATTTGAAATTAATGGTAGGAAAGAACTCTTCATAAACATGGTTTTGGACCTATTCAAAATATATCAATTTTAATCTCTGGTTCAAGAATGAAAATTAGTTCATACATAGACCATATGGTAAAATTTTCCTCATAAGAAGAAATTCTGTTTTTTTTACTTTTGATTAACTCCAAAAATTGTGTTTCCATTATAATCCAAAGAACCTTAAAAAAATACTTCTCAAGAAAAATATCTTAAAATTCTATCAAATACATGGAATTGATCTCATGTTTTTTCAGTAGTATTTTTAATTAAATACCTCCAAGAATCGATATCAATTTCAAAATGATAAAAAAAGAGTGAACTTTTAATGTTCTTCATATCCCAAAACATCAAATATTGTATCTAGTGTATTTATCAACCTGTCAATATTCAATAGGTCTAAATATACACAAAATGATATAGGGTGTTTTTTAGGAAATACTCTACCATTGACATATAACTATATAGAGAATTTAGTTTCTCTCTTTTGTGGGATCCATTATTAATATCCTGAATTATCTAAGTCAAAACTACCGCAGAAGTTTCTGTTCTAACCATTCCAGGTTACTAATTTGTAATTCTATTACCCTCTATATTCCATATTATATTATTTGTTCCATTTCCACTATGGAACAACATTCTTAACAAGAATATATTAGATAAATAAACAAATAAATCTTCAAAATCTATCTCCTGATAATATTACTCTAAATTAGAGTATATTTAAAGAGTCTCTTATCAATCTCTTAGCCTCTAAATGTATCTAAACCTTTTTATGACATAAAATATAACAAATTCTGAAATTAAAAACCCATAAATACGATTTTAATAAAAATAATTTCACATTTTTTAGATTTCCCTGGTCTCTTAGGTTTAGATTTTTAGATAATTAGAAAAAAAATGTAATATAATAGTTGAAAATTGCACATAGTGTACATTTTTCCACAAAAAATAGGGAATTAATTTTACACTACTATTTTATTCAAGACCCTTTAGATTCATTTAATATGAGTCACCATAGATAAATCTTGACCTTGATATCATTTCTACTCATCCTTAGATACTATGATTTTTTTTGAAAACATGGGATGTTAAAAAAAATCTCAGTATGGGATATAAAAATAAATTAATCCCATTAGTCTAGTAAAAAAAATTAAAATCCATAAAAATATTTACCTTTTTCAGAATAGAACTTTGAGAACATAAATAAATCACATACACATGTGAACAATTAACATTTATCAACAAAAAAATTGAAACCCATAAGAAATCATTGGAAAACTATTAATGTATTCTAGGTTTTAGGGACTCATGAAATCATTTCTTTAAAAATCAAACGCTTCACCTTCATGATTTCTATACCTCATGAAATCAAAATATTTCTATCAAAATATTTATGTAAAAATCCCTTTCTTACAAGAATTATATAGGTATCCTGGATCATCATATTTATACCCCTTGTTCACTCATTTTAAACCCATTTTCGAATAACCTGGTTAATTCCATATGAGTAACATACCAGGTTATCACCCTTATTTTTTCATTTAAAGACAATTCATTACCTAATGCACTGAAGAGCTATATCAGGATCACTATTCTTTATGATCTATATCGAGCACACATTTCATCATCTATAATTCTCAAGTACCAGGTCGTGCACAAAATTTTTATAATGTTTTAATATTTCATCATAAAACCCTTGAAGAAATCATTTGAACCTATAACCAAAACACATTCAATTTTCCAATAAACATAAAGAGAAATATAGTTTTTTATTTGAAAACTCTTAAAATTGAATAATTACAAGAAGAGTGAGAATATGATATACATTCATATTTGATGTTAAATATTTTAGGAATCTTGATAATGAATAATGTCTATGACTACGAGAAATTGTGGCCAAGCAGTATACATTTAAAAAAATTATTTTGTCACTTTTACAAAAAGTTTAGAATAAACTATATAGAAAACATTGAAGATATTCATTTTTAAAACATTGTAAATAAGGTTAAATATAGTCAAAAATTATCTTCAAGAACCATTTAATTATAAATAATAACATTATTAAAACATATAAAATAAGATGGATATACAGAGGAAAGAGTTTAAATCATTCAAATAAATATTTTAAATGAAAATAACTTACCTTATGTACATTCTATATTTTTATGTTTACTAACTTCTGAATGATAAAATTATATTAGTTTTATAATTTATTAAGAACCCTTTCATGTTCATTCCATTATCCTTATTAATTTTATTTCATTTGTTACCGTGTTTTATTTAGTTACTAAATTGGTAAATTTCACATTAGATGTTTTTGGGTCATTCAGTTTATAACTTCAAAATAACATTGGTAAATTGAATGTGGTTAAAGGGGGTATAGTTTAAATAAATACAAAATCCAAAAAATTCTATAATGATCATATTTATATGTTAGATATAATTTTAAAACCAACCATGTAAGGCGATCATGAGAAATTAACAATGTATTTACCTGAAGACAGTAGTCCATACGTATGCATGAACCTCAGTTTAATTATTATACACGGTGAAAATGGAATAAATTAGGCAATATTTTATTTTTATAGAATCATAAATATTTCATAAAATTCTTCCTTAAGAATATCCATGTGATTTAGTAATGAAAAATGAATCACATCGCTTCATGGAGGCGGTACTCCACACATACACACTAATTCCATTTTTAATTACCAAAGTATAGAAAAAAGAATGAAAAATAGTTGTTCCTATAGAATAATATCATTTAAGTAAAATTAATATACTAATTTTATTATATGATCATGTTTATAGAAAAGTTTATGGAGGTTGAAGAAGAAATAAAATTAAAACACTCGGTTAAGTGTTACAACTCTTCTATGGAAAACCAACTTTGACATACACCTTAATACATATATGTTGATATTTTTATGATAATATATCTTCTAGGTCATGTGTCTAATGGTTTGAAATAGAATTAGTTTTGTTTTTGGTCGATCTAAGTTTCTCAAGATGTGTTAATAACAGAGGAGAAGTGGTGCCCAATTATAAATGAGTGGAGTGACACTCTTGTAATTATTCAATGTTTCAAATATTAAAAGGTCCCATTCATGATCATGTGAAACCAAATAACCCAAAATTAATAGATAATATGTTATAGGTTTAGAACATACTTAACTAATCACATTTATAAAAATTTTGGAGACATTTTAAGACTTATATCATCGTTAAACCCCTTTAACCCAATTTATCATTATCTGTGATAACTTAGATTTTTTACCACGATAACCTATTTATGTAACCAAAAATAAAACACCAATTATAAAAAATATGGTATTAATTTTATTAGATTATGATTCCATAGGTGGAAGAGATTAATATTAATATATCAACACAAAATAGATGAAAAATATTTCGTAGGAAAATACCTTATTTATACGTAAAAATAATTTTAGATTAAAATTGAGTAAAAATGATTATTTAATTTTTTGGTTATTTCATAGAATAGTAATGTTTTTATAATTTTTATCAAGAAAAAACTAAATTTCACTTTCCAATAATACTATTAAATGTAAAGACCCAAAAATATTTTTTTTATTGGAATAAAATATAACTTCTGTTCACAAAGTATAACTTGGGCCACCAAATTCAATATATTGTTTTAAAATACGTTATATAACTCCTCAAAAATATATTTTTTGACCAAAAAAGTTTCAAAATTTATTAATTCATTCATACATCATAATAATGTCAAAAAAATGATAGTATTTTGAAAAATCGATATTTTCACCATTCAACCAAAAATCAACTATTTTAGAAAAATATGAAAAATCCACCAAAGGAAACATTGATATGAAGATATAAAAATGAATCCAATTTTATAAAATTCAATTTCTAAAATTATGATTTTTTTTAATTAAAACCATTTAATTCATGGAAAAAAATTAGTTAAATAAAACAATTTTTTTCGACTGGAAAAATTTAAAAAATTATTAAAAACACTATGATGAAAATGAATTAATAAAATGAATAAAAAATCATAATCTTGATTTATTTCTAGAATTACCTTGGTTTTCACAGTAATTTCATGTTATAATCATCCACTGTTATTTGCCTACATTCAACATTACATTTCATCTTCACTCTATATGGAAATTTATTTACAATAAAAAAATATGCACTGGTTTGAAATTACTTCACAGTTTTAATTAGTTTCACCATCCCATTTTATAACAACAACATTTTTTTTTTATTTTTTTTAAAAATTTATCATTGTATCATGCTTTCCACTCTTAAATTATATTTTCTAATACATAATTATTATATGTATTTTTAATTTTAAAAATATAAATTTGATATTACTTAACATGAAAAATAATAATTCTATATAATTTTTTATAAATTAAATATTACTATAATCAAAAAGTAAATATTATTTGGGAAAAATGAAATGTATCTCAGTCATAAGATACAGTAAATGTAATACAAAAATTAAATATTTTCAAATTTATATATTTTTTAATAAAGTTAATTTTTCTTATGGGAATGAATTTTTTAGTTTTTTATTAATTTTATGATATAAATTTTTATTTTCTTTGGAATTATTTAGATAATTAAAAAAAATCAAGTCCATAATTGTATTAATTACAACATAGTTTCAAATTTCAAATCTATATGCTAATATATTTTTATAATCAATTTTTTATCAGACTATACATATTATAATTTTCTATTATTCATAATATATTTTTTTTATTTTTCTAATAACATGTATTGTTTGAAAATGATAATTTAATAATATTTTTACTGTTTTATTATTAAAAACTTATTAAAAAAGTAAATTTTATTTCACTCATCTCTTAATATTAGATCACTTGTAAAAAAATATTTTTAATGTTAATATTTTCACACATGTTTTATAATAATCAATTAGAAAAGCCATTTAATTATCAATTTTTAGATAATAAATGTGAACTACTGATTTATAGACAATTTTGATATAAAATATTTAAATAAAAGTTGTTAAAAATTTAATTTTTTACATTTTTAATATTGGAAATTTATATTACGAGTGTCAAAAATGTATATGGTCACTTTTTCACTATAGTTAATATAAAAACTAACATGAAATATTTAATAATATAATTCTAACCTTACTTCAATGTTTTCATTCTTGTTCCATGCCACTAGCAACCCTCTCTCCCAAAACTTCTCTCCTTAATATCATTTTTCTCCTTTACTTCTATTTTTTGGAGTCTATTGACATCGATTATTTCACAAACCAACCCAGATACCCCAGTATACTGCTACCCAAGAAAAAACTAACATGGATCGAAAGGTATTATCTATCCCCATGGGTTGACAACTTTCACTTCGAATCATATCAAAAATAAAAATGGAATTATTCATGCTAATGGATAGAAAAAGATAAAAAAACTAGTCAAAATGCCAAAAAGTCCTCAAAGACAAAATTAGCATAGGTAGGTTGTTAAAACCCAAATCAAAACATCATCCAAAATTTGGAAACATCCATCAAGACCAAGTCTCTCAAACCTTGTTCAATTGGTGGATCATAGCTCTAATGGTCACCCTAATCACTCTAGGTACCATGAATCAAGCACACCCACCACCTCCCAGAGGTGATTACAATTTACCAAGACCTGGAAATACAAAATAGAAAATTTTATGAAGGAAAAGATAGGGTTGGATATAAGGATCCCTATTTGATACATCGAAATATTCCATATGTATTTTCATATTAATAAAATATTTATTCATTTAATTTACATGAAAACGAGGAATGGTAATTCATTTTCAAATTTAAATAAGAACATTATTTCAAATAAAAAAGATATAAAGTATATAAAAATATACATAAATGGACATTTAATATAAAACATTTATATAAAGAAACTAGAAAGAATAAAAAAGTTTTATAAATAATGGAATATATAATGAATTCAGAAAAAAACAAAGAACCATGGGAATAATACCTCTGGTATGTTAGTTTCTAGATATAAGATCCTTATAATTTCTAATCACCATCATGAATCAGGTATGTGGGAAATATATCTAAGGCTCAATCCGTCCAGATAATCCATCAACACCATGTTATGGTACCATTATGGTAAATCTTACCAAAATATGGTTAGTTAGTGTTTTTATCATCAATCCATTTAAACGGAGAGTCCTAGTGTTCTATTCCTGTCAATCAATCATTACTTCATTCATTCTTGTGAAATTTATTCATTTAAAAATAAATCAATCATTCACAATTCAATTTCCTAATTTCAAGTTCAACATGCCCTTTCAGTTTGAAAATTAAATCATAGGTTTTCATAAAATTAACTACCTTTTAAATCATATTTCATTTTATGCCAATTTTTTCAAGAATAAATATGAAATCATTCCATCAAATCAATATTTAATTCAAACCATGATTTTTTTCTCAAAATCCAATAACAATTTCAAATTCCATTATAATTGATCTTTGTTTTTACAATTTCCATTCCATTTTCAAATAATACATAAAATCATCTAAAATAAATGTTTTTAAATTAATTAAAAACTCATTTCAAATAAATTAATCAATTAGGATTTCTATTATAGGGCAAAGAAACATGAAACTTCCAACCTTTTATCACATGATCCACCAAAACAACCCCTGAAATAGAAAGCACCAACAAAATATGAAGGTGATAGAGATCAAGGAGTCAAAACTAGAATCAAAATCAATAAAATAAAATATTATATCCATTAATAACATGATGATTTCATACTTTATAATATGGAGAAAATATAATATTAATAGAAACCAAATTAAGGGATATTCACTTACTTTAATGAGATTTAACACAACCACCATTTCATCAATCAACAAAGATAACATGTTGGAGGATTCAATTTCACCTCTTGGGAGCCTCAAAATACCAAGGAATCAGATTTGGAATGAATGAGTGTGATTGGGGGTTAAAATAGGTGTCTCTATTTTATAAAATAATTTTTGTGGAATTAAAAATTTGTGCACATGGTTTCCTATATGGGACACATGATTAGGAGTAACCGTTTTCCAAAAATGTGCGACCTTACATGAATTTTGGATGGGGTGTATGGTTTGGCCACATAGTTAGTTGAGCTGTGTGCCAACCATAAAAAACCCCACTGTCTAAGGGTTTTGAATTTGGAGGAGTGGTCACTTGGTTTTAGAAAACTTTGAAACATACTCTAGACCATCTCAACATGGCACATGGTTAGAAGGCCCAAACCACATGGTTTTCCCTAACCATGTTCTCACTATTCTCAGCCCCAAAATCCATCAATTTTTTCAAAATTCACCCAAAACATCCCAAGATAATCTCCAATCAAATTATGATTAAAACAATAGTGTTAAAGTAACTGAAATAAGGAAACATAATGTTAACCCCCCCACAATAAATACTTTATATCCCCAAAAATCCTATCAAGAAGATTTAAAATATTGGAGTCAATTCCACTACTCTCTCATTAGTGCCTCATGATCTTAAGTCTCATATGACTCTTAACCATGCTTCTATATCACAAGAAACAATGGTATATAATTCCCATAAATAACTATTATCTCATAACAAAAAATCCTAATTGCATACTCAGTCAAAGGTAAATTAATCTTAACATCAATGTCTTCCTTTCTTAAGACATTAAAGTTTTCTGAAATATACTTCTGGAGATCTAATTTATGAAACACATTGTGTATCAATGTAAAAAAGGTGGAATTTCTAAATGGTATTCCACCTTCCCAACCTACTCAATAATTTGAATATGACCCACAAACATCTACAAAAGAAATTCTTTTTTCCAAAGATTTTGGTTACCTAGTTGATGTGAAACTCTCAAAAACACATGGTCACTAATAAAAAACTCCAAAGTTTGAAATTGATGATTAGTGTAGGATTTATATTAGCTCTGGTCCATTATAATTTTCTGATGAATCAACTAAATCATTATTATCATCTCTTAGAACAAACTCAGTCCAACTAGGGAATCTTCACCAATTTCCATCCAAAAGAGAGAATACCTACAAGGCCATCCAAACATGGCCCAAAAATAAACCATTAAAGTTTTATACATGAGATATTATAGTAGAAAAAATTCAACCAGTCCCAAATGAATATCTCACACTCAACCAATGTTGAGAATAAAATAAAAAATCATATCCTCAAGAATTTGTATAACTTATTCTATCTATCCACCCATATGTAGATGACATATTGTGATCAGCCTAACTTGGTATCCCATGACCTCCAGGAGGCTTATAAAAAAATATAAGTAAACTAGGGACCCCTATTCGAGACTATAGAAGATGGTACATTCTCTAATATGATGATATATTTCACATAGATTAGTTCTAAGTCATCAACTTTAGTTGTACAATGAATGGGAATGAAGTGAGTTTATTTTGTAAAATGATTTATCACTACCCATATCACATTCCTCCCTCAAGGATTATGTAAAAACCTAACCAAAAAATATATTTCAATATCATCTCACTTCCAAGTTGGTACTGGAAGGGGATGAAATAAACCTGAAGGTTTCTAGTGATTGGCCTTAACCTACTGATAATGTATAATAATAAGATACAAATTTATCAATGTATTGTATCATACATGGACACCAAAATGAATGTCATATATCATATTACATCATCATGGTTCCAGGTGTCACTGTACACTAGTATTCGTGGATACTCTCATTATATCCTTTATCATGGATAAAGGCATGACATATCGGTTTTGGAAACATATGTTACCCTTAGAGGATAATAAACACTCACCAATGGTCTCACCACCATAAAGAGAGTCCCTACTCCATATATTTCACTATTATTATATTGATATTGAAGAATCATCATAAGAAGAGGGGAGGTCAACTGAACATTGGTCAAAAAAATCCCAGTCAGGTCCTCCCGGACCCCCAAATGCCACTAAGTAAAGAGATCCATTAGATTGCACTCTTCTAATGATTATTTCATGGTATTGGTATTATGTTTTATTCCTAATGAATTAGAAAAAACATTCCCCTTTTCATGGGTGTAGGAAATGTTGAAATCAAAATATTGTAGGTACTCCACCCATCATCTCTATAGAAGGATCAAATATTTTTTAGAGAATCTGCAACTCAGATTTCTTTTGGTGAGAATAAATGGTAAGTATTTCTATAAAAAGGTAATTCTTCCAATACATAAGAGCATGCATCACTAATGAGAGTTAGATATCATGTGAAGGGTTTTTCTTCTTGTGTTTCCTAAGTTGTTTGGAACCTTAGGTTTCCACGTGATCACTATGAATAAGAACACAACCCAAACCAGAAAAAGATAGATAAAAAATACCACATAGCCCTAGCCATCCTTTTTAAGAGTAAAAACTGGATAAAGACCCAAAATAGGTTTCAACTCATCAAAAGAATTCTGAAATTTGAAATCCCATAATATATTAATTCCCTTTTGAGTGAGAGTGATCATTCGAGAATCCAGCTTCGAGAAACATTTGACAAAGATGTTGAAATACCCCAGCAAGACCAAGAAGCTCTAAATCTTTAAAATATTATGTGGTTTCTCCCTTTCCATAATAGACTTATCTTAATCAATATCAACTAAAATACTATTTTACAAGACAATATTTCCTAATAACTTCACTTTATAAATCTATAATTTATATTTCGAAAGATTCATGTAAAGTCAGGGATGCATCATGTTTTCTAAAACCATTATCAAATGACATAAATGGGATTATTCAATTTTGGATTAATCCAATATGTTATCCACAATGACTACCAATAATGTCTCAAGGTACTCGTTTAATATCTTATTCATCAATTCCATAAAAACAACAAGATAATTTATTAGATAAAATGGCATAAAGATTTATTCATAATGGTTGTACCTACTCAAGAAGGAGGTCTTTGGGATATAAGATTCTCTAATTCTCAACTATTGATTACCAAATCATAGATAAATCTTTTATAACCACTTCACCATTTTCATTTGGTCAAAAAATATTCTATTTGAGGAAGAATCTAATTGTTCTTTACCGTTATTCGACTGACTTTTCAATAATCTTCAAAAATATGAAGTGTTCTATCAACATTCTATGAAAAAAGAATTGGTTCCTCCTAAGGAGACATAGTAATACGCATAATGCCTTTATCTAATATATCATCCAACTTGATGTTATACAATTTCATTTTTTATTGCACCATATGTTAAAAAGGTAAAAATATGGGTTGGGTACCTAGTACTAAATCAATAGAGAACACTACTTCCCTTACTAGTGCCAATCTAGAAAAGTCATACAGAAAAACATTGGTAAATATGACTATAGTTGGAGGGATATCACTACTCAATGATTCCAACTCTAGATCAAAATAAAACACTATTATTACTCTTCCCAACTCTAAAAAAGGAGGTTCAGCTCTACACGGCCTTAGGTCCCACTTTCCTTAAAAGACATGACACACTCCATCAACTGTAGTAATATAGACCCACTGAATATTGTATTCAATATGATCCTTATTAGAAATCATCCAATCTATTATGGGAATAAAATCAATATGGTTCATGTTGAGAACCAAAAAATTATAATTGAGTTTAATTTCGAATTGAGAGAAACCAATAGAGGGACATTGGATACCCCACTCTCTCTTCATTCCTGGGGGTAGAGTAATATCCATAACCTATGATATAATCTCTGTAAAAATATTTAAGAAATTAAAAGTATGAGTTGATAGGAATTAATGATATTTGACAATAAAAAATAAGTAAATCACTAAATATAGATATAGAGTAATGGTACCTCTCACTGATTTTAGACCCACATCATCTTCCTCTAGAGAATTCTTCACTATGTGAAGAATATTCATTCTAGATTCCTAATGTTGGAACCCATTTGTTCATGAAGAATTGATTTAAACATATTAATTTTAGGATATTATGATCCCATGACACTGTATGGATTATAGAAACATGAATAAACTTTTTTAGGTCGCCTATGAATCCACATGCACAACATATATTGGGCACCTTAGTGAAAACTAATTTTTAATTCTCAAACTTTTCACACTAAAATAAATTTATAGGGTATCTTATAAGAACTAAAATAAGTTTGGATGATGCCTAATATATATAATTACCTTGTGAATCATCATAATTTCCCTTTCCTTTAAAGAAACGAATAGAAATTCTATTGAGAGAAAAGGGAGAACACTAAAATAGTCCAGTAATAGAAGTGAGTTTTAGCAAGAAAACACGAGATCAGATTTTAAATCAAAGACCCATATCAAATATTTAATCCTTCAGTTTCTCATTTGTAACTATCTTAGGAGAAAACTGAAAATAGTTCAGTAAAAAGGCTTTCATACTGATTCACGGTCCTATTTCACTTTTTTGATGTTGAGAAACTCTAGGGACATTTCAAAGACCATATGTTTGGGATAGAACTTTAATATGAAAAGAAATATAAAGTATTTTAAATCCAAAACTTCATGATTCTTCCATATAACCAATAAATCCAACAATATCAAATTAGGCCCTTCAATATTGAAAGTAACACACTTCACCTTGATCGAATCAGGCGTTTGTAAGAAATCAAAAATTAGCTTAATATTTTTTAATCAATCCTCATCCTCTTAAGGATCATTTGAGCCTTGGAAATCTTGTGGTTTCTTGTGAATATACTCTTGAGAACAATCTTTAGCTTCATACTATCAGGGTTTTACTACAGGAACCTGAATGGGAATGGGTGGGGAAACCTATCCAAGAGATTTTACCTCATGTACCACTATCTCAAGGAGGTTCTAATTAACCAAAGTATTCTTTTACTATGGATCACTAGTAACTTTCTAATATGGTTTATTCAAGTGTCTTGTAAGTGGAATGATTCTATAAAACATCAACATGAAATAAAAAAATAGCAATGTTACCCTTTTGATCAACTCAATGAATGAATAAAGGAATATCAATTTCATAAAAAGGGATTTCAACATTTTGAGATTTCAGAATAGTCATATCAAACTAGAAAAACACTATAATCAGATCAATTTATTCTACAAGGAATGTTTTCCAAAACACCCATGGTGACTTAACACTTAGTACGATGAGAGATAGATAATAACTCTCTCACAAATACCTTATAAGTCTCAAAAAAGTCTACCTTTTTTTCCACCAGGACAAGACTAAATTGTATACTAATATCAAAGAAAGACACTAAACCTACCTCTAATTCATGAACCAACCTAGATACCCTGGTACTCTGATACTTGACCCGACCCTTATATGGCCTAAAGGGTGTTCATAATCTTTATGGGTTGTTTACTATCACCTAGAATCATATTAAACATTGAAGGAAGAAATTTATGCCAAAATTTAGTTTAATATAAAACAAACAGTCAATATACCAAAAAATACATAAAGAGAAAAGTAACATAAGATGGTATATAAAACCCAAATAAAAACATCATCTAAACAATTGAAACATCAATCCAGAATATGTATCACAAACCCTATGCAACAAGTGGATCATAAGAGCACCAATAACTATCTTCATTCCATGTACCATGAATCGAGAACACCCACCTCCTTTAAGAGGTTCTTTCCATTTACTTAGTCTTGGAATAAAAAAATCTATAAAAACCAAAATTAAAAGGTTGAGTGTGAGTGAAATATCCTAGTAGGTTACCAAAAAATATTCTGTAATCTATTAAATAAAAAAACCAGTTATTCTTTCAATTTGGATAAATCAAGGCATGGTAAGTCATTTTCACATTTAAATAAAAACATGATTTCAGATCAAACATATGGAAGGTATATCAAAAGAGGATTAAATGAAAATTTTATATAAAATATTTATATGAAAAACTATCATGGATAAAATAGATCTATAAATAATGGCTTGTATAATCAATTCAAACAAAACAAAGAACCATGGTAAAAAGAAATAATTATGAACTTGGTTTAGTTAGTGGGCACAACTAGAGTATATGTGAAAAATACCTAAGTCTCAATCCATTAAGATAATAAATCAACACATTATTAGGGGAACCATCATAAGAAATCGTTATGAACTTGGTTTAGTTAGTGTTTTCATCATCAATCACTTGATATAGAGTTAGAGTCCAAGCTTTCTTGTCCTAATCACCTACTAACTACTCAGGATCATATTTTTTCATTCAATTGATCCATAACTCATTCATTCATGGGTAATTAATTCATTTTAAAATGAATTTACCTTTCACAATTGAATTTCCAAATTTCATGTTCAACATGCCTTTTTGATTTCATAAACAAATCATAGGTTTTCATCAAATTCACACCTTTTAAAATAATATTTCATTTTAAGCTAATTTTCTCATGGATCAATATAAAATAATTTAATTAAACCAAATTTCTATTTATTAAATCATTGTTTTTCTCAATTCCCCCCGATAATTTCAATTTTCATTCAAATTTGGGATATTTTACAATTTCCATGACATTTTCAAATCATACATCAAATCATCTCAAACATGGAATTTTAAATAAATTGAAAACTTATCTAAAATTATTTTAAAATATAGGGTTTCAATTATAGGGTAAATCTTTATATAACAACCTACCTTTTATAACATGATATACCAAATCAATACCAATAATGGGAAACACCAAAAAAATATGAAGGGGATATAGATTAAGGAATGAAACCCAAAATCAACATACATAAAATAAAATATTAGATCCATCAATAACTTAATGATATATCACTCTATACGAAATAAAGAATAGAATATCATGAGAAACTAAATGAGAGTAGATTGACTTGCTAGAAGAAGATCGAACACAATCACTGATGCTTCAATCCACAAAGAGAAGAGGATAGAGGAGTCAATTTCACCTCTTGAGGGCCTGAAAAGACCGATGAATCATATTAGGTTTGAATGGGGGTGATTGTGTGATAAAATGGGGTCTTGATATTTTTAAAATAATTTTATAGGGATTAAAAATTATTAAACCCGATTTCTTGTATGGGCCACATAGTTAGGAGTGACCGTGCACTATAACTATCCATCCTTACTGGGTGTTAGATGGGTTGCATGGTTTGGATGCATGGTTAGTTTATTCATGCACCAATTATGAAAACCCATTCTATCCAAGGGTATATGGTTTGTAAGGGTGGCTATAGGGTTTGGAAAAACTATTCACCAACAGTATAGAACCCTCTAGACCATCTTAAAAGGGAACATAATTTTATTGTCTAAACCTTGTGGTTTTCCCTAACCATGTTCCAACCATGATCAACCCAAAAAACCACCAAAAATTTTCAACCTTACCATGAGACAACCCGGAATAATCCTTAATCCAAGTACGATCAAAACAAGGGAATAGATGTACTTGAAATTAGGTAAAATTATGTTATATAATGAGAGAATTTTACCTCATGGATACCCCCATTATGTCAGTTAATCTTGATATTATTTAACATTTATGTTTCCACTTGTATTTTCCTTTACCGTTATTTTATTCTACCATAAGTGTTTTGAGATAAAGGTAATATGTACACAACTTTCCACTTTTTTGTTTAATATCTAAAATAAATATTGGATTTTATAACATGTATGCCAATATATTTAGGGTTTTTACAATGAATAAGCTCATATTTATATGATTTTGTTTTTTCATAATGTTATAGGATATTGTATTTTATTATTATATATATTTTTAAACCACAATTTAATAAATTTATTACGTTCCATGATTCAAAATTATTAATGATAAATTTTTTGTTTTTGTTTGATAAAAGTCACTACCAAAAAACTAACTTACCTCAATAATCAGAAAAACTTTCTCATAACTTTTTATGAACTAGGGTAACCACTACCGAAAAAGGTATCGACATTTATTAATTCTAGATAAGTGTTTATGAAAAAAATATCTTTCAATATAAAAGACCAAAAAATAATAATAAATGAAAAAACATATAAAAAGTATACCATAAAACTACAATACATCATAATAAACTAGAAAACATAAGAAAAAACAATAAATAATAAAATTTCATTATAAAATTTAATTAATTGTATTTTATTAAAACCAAATGAGTGTGTGCATTAGTAGTAGTAGTTTCAATTACAAAAAATATAATGAAATAAAGTAATCACACATTCCAAAACAAAATATTATACAATATATATAAATAAGAATGAAAAATGTGTTAACACATTTAAGAGATCTTTCATTATTTAACTTTTAGCACACTAAAAAACATGCATTCAAAAGAGAAGTTATGTATTAATAATTAAATATATATATTTTATTAATAATAAAAAAGGAATTAGTTTTTTTGACTATTCAAGATCGTTTATTCAATATTGAGAATATGAAGTATATTTTTTATTTCAATTACTTCATTTGAATTTAAGAAAATTCTTCTTGTAATTATGACCAAGGGTTCTATAGGCATGGTGAATCTCTTATAGAATAAGAAAATGTTTTTCTCAATGGGCTAAATATTTACTATTCCTCCACCATTGACATTACTGAAGTTGAAACCGACTCCTTGGATATATTTGACTTTCTCCAAGGAATACATAATCCCACTAGCACATTTTTTATCCCATTCAAAAAATGCAGGATTCTCATTGGCCAAGTTACTGTGTACCATACCTAGAGTGAAGGTAATTTTGTGGATGATTTTTTAGCCTCAAAGGGAAATCATAATGACCCTTCTATTATTTTTTCTAGTATTTGATACCTTATTTATGAGTGTATTCAATTTTTTAGAGAGGATTCACTTGGTCTTCATTACGTAAAGCCTCTGTGACTCTATTGTATCCATTTTTTCTTGTTTAATAAAATAAATCATACTTTGATAATGAGTAATTATGACCAAGATGGATTTTAAAATTAAGTTAAGTTCATTCCAAGATGTCATAAATTATTGAAGGATATTTTTCTTAGTATTTTATAATATTTTTAGGATTTTTACTCGATTTTGACCATTTAAAATATACTTTTAACACTTTGAAAACCTTAAAAATTAAATTTTTAGAATATCGATCCCACAACATGTAAAATTGGTACGATTTTCAATTAACATAGAAAAAAAATAAATCATTCATCATTTTCTTATGGTTTCTCTACCATTTGAGGTCATTTTATTACTTATGACACATTGATGCATGATTTTATATTAAAAATGATTTTAACTTACATGGTGCACATTCTATCATTCTCACCGTACCACACATCATAATTAAGTTCTATCTATTTCAACATTTTTTAATATTTTTTCATCATATTCAAATAGTTCTAAGAAAATATGAGTTTTTTTCTTAGTTTTAAATGTGTAACATAATTTTAATTAAAAATATGTTTTTAAATTAAATGAAGAACACTTTAATTAATTTTGAACAAACTAGAAATTGAAATTGAAATTAAATTTATTTATACATCTCATAAATTAATCAAGGATCACATTCATAAGATTTCAGGGTAGTTATAGATTATTTTCTTATTTTTGATTGGTCAACGCTTCTCTCTTAACACTTATAAATCATTAAAAACTCAATTTTTGTCATCATAACCACACTATACAAAAGATTCAAGTTTTATTAATTTATAAATGCCATAAATTAAGTAAGGATCATCATTATAGGATTTCATGATAATTTGAGGATGGTTTCCAGGTGTTTAAACTTTAAATAATTCTTTGTATGTTAAAAATTACATTTAACTTTTGTTTTCCACTTTCATTCAATTCAATGTAACTACATGATAAAATTATATGTTTTTTATTCAGACACATATTTAATTAGTTTTTACAATTTACCTAATTTTTCATGATATATGAATTTTCTTTCATTTATTTCATTACATGGTATAATTTTAACATTAAACAGGATTTTAAATTAGTCTAAGAAAACATTAGGAAATTTCTTTCAAACTAGAAGTCTGAATGATGCACAATATATTCCTATATTTAAAAATAAATGAATAATTTTATTTTATTTTTATGATAATTTGATATTTCTTCCTAAATTTTTGTCATGTTTTACATGCTTGGAACTAAATTATCAATTTTAACTTGAAAAAAAACCAATTTTTAGTTATACCGACCAGACCATGTGTTAGAGTTAAGGGTGGTTCATTCATATATGTCATAAAAGAATATAAGACAATTTTTACTAAATTTTAATGAAAATTCAGACTATTATATTCATTTTAACCATGTGGTATGTTTATTGAACTTCTTTATCACATATAATTATCAAATATATATATGTCATTATTTACACACCACATATTGAAATGATTTGATTTTTATTCATATATATATATATATATAATTAATCAATAATAATTTCATTAAAATTTCATAGGAATTGAATACCATTTTCTTAGTTTTGGCCATGTGACTCTTGTTTTTAACTAAAATGTCTCTTTGAAATGGAAAGCACACATTCTTGGTCATTAAAACCACATCGCGTGTCCAAATAATGCATGATTTATTTATATAGGTTACAATTAAATAAAAAATCAATGTCCCAGATTATTATGATATAGTGAGAACTTTTTATTGGTAATGATCTCAGGAAACATGTTCTTAACTTATAGAACAATTGAAATGAAAAAATATACATTAGTTCATTCTGACCACACCATATGTCAGAAATATGTACATTTTATTCTTATATTTCAAAAATGAATTAATTTTCATTTTCCTCTAGTATAATGATAATCTAATATACTTTTCTTAAAATTTATCATATGGTTCTCTCATACAAGTCTCAAACTAGATAATAAAATTAAATAAATAAGTTGGTGATAAACAGTTATTCATTAACTATATAAATATTTTGAGAAAAAAATAAACTATCATTTCAACCCTAAATTAAGATATATATCCATTTTAAATGGTATATCAATAGTATCTAAATCAAACTTAAAAAATATAATTAAATAAAAATATTTGTTTAATTGAAAATGTATATATATTCAAAAATTGACACATGTAATCGATTAATTTAAGTGGATTTGAGTTAAATTACGAGTTATGAAATCTATTATAAATATACCAATCTATTAATCAATTTCATATATATTTGGTTTTTTAAATCACTATAAAAATATAGGCAATTTAAAAATAATCATAACTTACAATCCAATACTAAAATATTAGTATATATACTTGAACATATTTTCATCTATAGTAATCTATAAATATATTTTTTGTATTTGTTGGTCGGAGTGGACACTCAAGAGGGGGGTGAATTGAGTTCCAATTAAAATTTCTATTAAAATATTGTCTAGTTAAAATCCCCCGATTTATAAAATAAGTTAAATTGTAGTGAATTTATACAGATCGTAAATGTTCACTTAGCTTCTCAAAGATTCATTAGGTCTCAGTTAATTTAACCACAAGGTCAAACTCACTTTTGAAGCTAACCTATTGATTTACAATAAGTGTAAACACTTGCTAAATTTAACTATCAAAGTAGCTTCAAAATAGTTTTGTATTTCAAAGTAACAGCAGTGGAATAAATAAGATATATGTAGTATAATTTAAACTTAAATAAAAGATGCACAGAAGATATAACAAGAGGTTCAGTCTCAAGCCGAGACTTAGTCCTCTAAAATATATATAAATTTGATCCACACCCTGGATCGGGGTTAAAAACAATTTTACAAAACTGTCCAGGCCACGCAGGGACATCTACCACTGTTCTTCGTGGGAAAAAAACAAAGACCAAGTCACACAAGGACCTCTTCCACAGTTGACATGGGTAAACAAGAGTAAACAATTGGGGTTTGAGGATTTTGATATCCTCCAGTTCATTGCAGGAGACAGTGTGTGTAAAGATATACAGAGTATACCACACTACTCGAAAGTTAATAAATAAATCACGTAGAGAATATAGATGAGTGTTTAGAAAGCTCTAGTGATTATCAATGTAGCTCTGGACTCTTTGGATTTAGCAGGAATGCTTCTGATTCCTTCTCTGGTTTTTCTGTTGAAAAACAGAGTGTCGTAGTTCAGATTGTCTTCGTCAGGAGTGAGAAAGATCTCTTGACTCGTCGTGTGTTCTTCAGCAGTATTGGATTGCACTCATGAGAGTTCTTTTAAGGTCTTGAAGTCTCATTATTGTTCAGGATTGTTCTTCTTGTTCAGCACAGTGCACTTGGGTGTATGTAAGTTCTTCGTGTTGTATATTCACACTTGCACACCCGCTTTTTGTGTACTGCATCTCTGTCTTTCTTATATTCCACGAGTTCTGAAGTAGGAATGATTCCCTTCTCATAGGTACGAGATGAGGTTTCCTGACATGCAAAAAACTATCATTAAATAACATTAATTGCATTAAAAACAACAAATATGACCGTTAGCATTATTTAAATAATATTGACAAAAACTTAAGAAACGGTGTCACAGTGTTTATGGAAATAGTTTCTTCTTCACGGTATGTGGTTCACGGTATGAGCTTCATGGTGTGATCTTCACGGTGTCTGGTCACGGTGTCTGGTTCACAGTGTCTGGTCACGGTGTCTGGTCACGGTGTCTGGTCCCAGTGTCTGGTCACTGTGTCTGGTCATGGTGAGTCCTTCATGGTGTGTCCTTCACGACGTCTGGGTCACGGGGAGTCCTTCACGGTGTGTCCTTCACAGTGTCTGGGTCACGGTGAGTCCTTCACGGTGTCTGGGTCATGGTGAGTCCTTCATGGTGTGTCCATACTTAGACAAATATCTGTATTTGGACTAAGACAGTGATATGCAGAATATGGATTAAGGTTAATCATTAGAGAGTAAGAGAATGTGAATCATAAATATATAGGTGTGATAATATATGTGAGATTTGTGATTATGCATAATACTAGAAAATAATAAAGAGTAATTAACATCCGTAAGATTTGTTATTATAAAAACATGATGTGTAGCTATTATTGAGATTGAAGAGCATTAGCAAGATGTGCAATGAAGATCGAGATTAATTGACAGTAAAGAGATTTGTGATCATTAAAACATGATTAACACATGAGGAGTCCAACAATCTCCCCCTTTTTGATGATCACAAATCATATATAGGCAGAATATAAATGACATGTAAAATTACAGTAACTAGCATAGCAAAAACATTATAGAACTGATGCTTGTAGTTTTTCTCCACCATTTATACTATTATAGAACTGAAACCTTTAGTTTTTTCTCCCCCTTTTGGGATTATCAAAAAGTATAGAGAATGAAATGAAACACTGCATTTGGTATTAAACAAAGGGTTTAGAATACAATAAAACACGAAACAACAGAAGAAATCCCATCAAAAAGAAAAACAGTCTCCAGACTCTTCAGGGATCCACCTTGGCTTTTCCTTTATCAGCATCAGGAGCTGTTGCTAAAGTAGAATAAGGAATATATGTGGTAGACAATGAGGGTAAGGGTAGACCTTCAAAAAAAAAATGGATCCAAAGTAGGAGCAGTAGAAGATCTAGGCTGGGGTTGGTCAAGAATGACTAGCCGGATCTGAGAAAGAGCTTGGCTAACTGTCATGGAAGTTGAGGCTAAGGCAGGTAGGATAGGTCTAAGAGGTGCAACAGCTGGAGAAACTATAGTAGTACTCTGCACATGAAGATATGGCTTCAAAAGATTGATCAAATTAGTAATGATTTCACCACCATACTATATAGCCTTTTCAAAATCATCATTATTCTCCAGAAATCTGTCCAACAATCTGGTGAACTCTGAACATTTCTTGAACTTGAGAATTAAAAGCTTGAGTCACCAGAGGGATTCTAAAATTTTCCACAAGATATCTAAAGTGATCTGTCATATCACTTTTAGAGAAAACCCGGGAAAGATACAAATCTATTTTCTTGGAGATCTCTTGTTGAGCATTATTGGATATCTTAGAATGAATCCTAACCAAGTCCAATGCTCTATCACTGTTCTTAATCACTTATGACAAAGAAGATAGATCCAAGCCACTAAAGGCATTATGAAATTCTTCTTTTATTATGGATCTCAGAAAAGAATCATCCAAAGAAGGTGTGGAGGTCTGACCAGAAATAGGTGAAGCCTTGACAGCTTCGGTTAGAACTTTGAGAAGTTTCAGAACTTTTTGCAGACATCCAGTGTATTCACCTGTAGGATTATTAAGATTTTCCACAAGCTATCTCATGTGTTCCAGAATCTTGGTGTTCCTTTTTCCAATATTTTCATCAAAAGATAGTAGGTATGGATGAACTTGAGACACAATCTCCCTAGCAAGGAGGGAATCAGAAGGCTTAGTAGAAACAACAACAGGTGCAGGGGCAAAAACAGGAGTAGGCTCTGATCTCAAAGATAAATCATTCTGCAGACTTGCTACCATACTTTTTAGATTTGCAACATCAGCACTCAACAACTTATTCTCTACTCTGACTTCATGAATTTCTCGGATCATCCTTGGTTGAATATGCAAGATAATATTTTCCAAGATAATTGATGCATCTTCTTGACTTAACTGAGTCACTGGGCGAGGTTGAGTGGAGACAATTTTCTCAACTCCAACTAACAAAGTCTCTCCAAAAAAATTTAGATAATCTTTGGTCACAAAGGAGTGAATCTCAGGTAAGGACGCAGGTAAAGGTAAAGGTTCAAATTCTAGTTGAGGCTCAAATTCATCTTCAGACTCAGATTCCGATTCAGATTGAGGTAGGGGCTCTGGGTCTGGTTCTGAATGAGCTAAGGACTTCAGTTGAAACAAAGAAGAAAGATCCATTCCGGTTGTAGTCACTTGCTGTAACTCATTCACATCATAAAAGCTTGGGAACTCATACTAAGACTACACAGAAAAAGTGACAGAAGGTTGAGAAGCTTCAGCAGATCCAACTTCTACAATATCAAGATTTTGAGGTTCCTCCCCCTCAACTTGTGCTCCCCTTCCAGATTCTTGAGGTTCAGGAACATGGACAAGATCCACAAGATCATCCCTAATCTCTTCATAAAACTCTTGCCTTGCCAGCTGAAAGGCAATTTCCATTATTTCTTCAGCAGATGGAATAATCTCAGGAATCGATTGTTCCACTAGATAAGCTTTTAGACTTGCTTCTTTCTCAACAGAAAGAGTCTCTTCAACAAGATCTGCCTCTAAGGTTGCTTGCTATTCTAAAACAGGAAAAACCAATTTCCTTGCAGCATTGGGATGAGCTTCTTCCTCACGAAGAACAACTGAAGGATCCTTAGTCTTTTCCTTTTCAACAAAAACTTCCTCTCCTTGAGGTATTTCAGTAGGGATAACAGTAGGGACAAAATCCCTTTCCTCTTCAACCAGAACTGTTTCCATTGGAGGTATTACAGGTTCTTCTCTAGGTGGTACTTCAATTGTTACTTATTCTTGTTCTTCTTCTTCTGAGTACTCAGACACTTCATATGGATCCAAACCAGGATTAGCTAGGTTCTTAGGCCTTCTTGGATAGTCAACAAGATTAAACTTTTTATACAGTTGATCACTATCCTAAACCCACTGCTTCTTGCAGGGGTTCCAGCTTATCTTCATCCTTCTGATGATAGGCATGGATAGGCAAAAATCAAGAACCTCTAACTTTTCTTTATTCGGTCCAACCATACCTTTTTCAACTAACATAGCTGAAATAATCCTTCAGTAAAATAGGGAGGTGGATTTGGAAGTTACTTTGATCAGATCACAGATATGGTTGATAACATACATACACAGATTGATCTTATGACCATTCATCAATAGATGAATTAGGAACACATCCTGATACTTCATCACAGAAAAATATCCTTTTCTTGGACTAACTAAATTCCGAACAAACTTGAACATAAGTCTTGTCTCCCCATCTAGTTCAGTAGCTATGGCCCTTCGCTTGGTGCCATTTCCAGTTAGACTTTCCAAAGAAGTCTCCAGGTCAAGGATGTCGGTTGTTGGAGGAGGGTCTCTCTGGTAATCTTCACAAACTCCTTCATGTGGAATTCTTAGGCATGCAGCCCACAACCTTGAAGAGAAGGAGCACTTCTGACCATCGATCTAGCTGGTCACCATAAAGCTTTCTCCAAACTCAAAAGAAAACTTCACATACTAAGAGAATTGAGATACAAGACTTGGGTAAATCGGTCTATTCTGTCCAATGAACCATTCAAGCCATCCTTGTTCTCTTAAAACTTTCAAAACTAACGATCTTCTAGACAACAACAATTCAGGGAAAACCTCTTTTTCAGGTACAACTGTACGACTTACCAGGTTTGGGTTTAGAGGTCCTTCATGAGCTATCCTCGGTATCCTCTTTTGTTTCTTACAGCGGCACTTCTCAGACGAGGGTGAAGATGGATGCTTCATCCTTGGCATTCACTAAAGATTCGGGCGAGAGGGAAGAGAAGGTTCAGGAGAGAGTTCGGGTAAGGAATCAAATGAAACCCTTAAGTTTTATCATTTGGGAATGTCAAACGTCATAAAAATAAAGATGCAGGAAATCAAATAGCGGTGTAATAAAAATTACCGCGATACGGGTTAAAAAAAAAACTCTTCATAGTGAGACCGTGAGTATGTATTATGATGAGACAGAAAACTAGTCATCACGGTGAGACAGTTTGTAGTCGTCAGACCGTGAGCATAAAACAGTAACTTAGAAATAATAAGTATGAAACTGTAAAGTAAAGTACAGTAAAGTATTAAACATTAAAATCATTAAGATATTCATTTATGATTAATCATACCAAGATCATGTATGATGTAGTCTATTCTTTCAGAATTTAATGGTTTAGTGAATATATCAGCAAGTTGATATTCAGTACCAATGAATTCCAAAGTGATATTACCCTTTTGATAATGATCCCTCAAAAAGTGATGTCTTACATCAATATGTTTTGTCCTAGAATGAGAAACATGATTCATAGAAATATTAATAGCACTTGTGTTGTCAAATTTTTTTGAGACATGTCTGAATTGATATCTATAGTCTAGTAATGTGTGTTTCATCCACAAAATTTGTGCACAACAACTTCCAGCAGCTATGTATCTAGCTTCTGCAGTTGATAATGCAACAAAATTTTGTTTCTTACTACACCATGATACTAGTGACTTGCCTAAAAGGTGACATGTTCCAGAGGTGCTTTTTCTATCTAGCTTACATCCAGCAAAGTCAGCATCAGAATAACTAACTAATTCAAATGATTGTCCTTTTTGATAGAACACCCCTAAATTGGGAGTATGCTTGAGGTATTTGAAAATTCTCTTTACAACATTTAAATGTGACACTTTAGGGTTTTCTTGAAAACGATCACACATAAAAACACTAAACATAATATTAGGATGACTAGCAGTCAAGTAGATTAGACTTCCAATCATTCCTCTATAAGTGGTTTGATCAAAATATTTTCCATTTTCATCAAGATCCATCTTACAGGTGGTACTCATGGGAGTGTCACTACTTTTTGTGCTTTCCAAGCCAAAACATTTTAAAAGATCTGTAGTATATTTACTTTGAGTTAAAATAATTCCATCATCATTATGAAAGATTTGAAAACCAAGAAAGAATTTAAGTTCACCCATTAAACTCATTTCAAATTCATTTTGCATCATTTTAGAAAAATCAATACATAATGTAGTTTTTGAAGATCCAAAAATAATATCATCTACATAAATTTGTACAACTAAAACATCTTTAGAAATTCGTTTTATAAACAGAGTAGGATCAGCTATTCCTTTTGTAAAACCTTTAGAAATTAGAAAATCACTTAATCTGTCATACCATGCTCTTGGAGCTTACTTTAAACCATATAAATCTTTTGATAGTTTGAAAATATGATTTGGAAAATTAGGGTTTTAAAATCTAGGTGGTTGTTCAACAAAAACATCCTCATCAATATATCCATTTAAGAATGCACTCATGACATCCATTTGATATAGTTTGAAATTTAGATGTGCAGCATAAGCAAGTAAAATCCTAATAGCTTCTAATCTGGCTACTGGAGAAAAAGTCTCCTCATAGTTAATACTTTCTTCTTGACTATAGCCTTGTGCAACTAGTCTAGCTTTATTTCTAACTATGTTTCTGGATTCATCCACTTTATTTCTAAACACCCATTTAGTGCCTATTATGAAAGTGTCCTTAGGTCTTTCAACAAGATTACAAACTTTATTTCTTTCAAACTGATTGAGTTCTTCTTGCATAGAAATTACCCAAAATTCATCATTAATAGCATCATCAATGTTTTTGGGTTCAAGCTGTGACAAGAAGGCTTGATGTTCAACCTGATTTCTAAGATAAGCTCTAGTCTGTGTCCCTATATCAAGATTTCCTACAATAGCATCTAAAGGATGATTCTTTAGAATTCTAGTTGATCTAGTAAAGGTAGGACCAGAAACTTCAGGTTCATCAATAGGTTGGGAATCAACAGAAGCAGGTTCTGGAAAATTTTCAGAACTGGTTGTCTTTATATCAGGTTCATTTGATTTTTCATTAAGGTCCAGAATAGATAAATCTTCTTCAAGATTTTCAAGGGAGGTTTTAGGATCATGTGGATCAGTTTCATCAAACTTGATGTGAACAGATTCTTCCACACACTTGGTTATTTTATTGAAAACTCTATAGGCTTTACTAGAAATAGAATAACCTAGGAAAATTCCTTCATCACTCTTGGATGCAAACTTGTCAAGATTATCTTTGGTATTAAGAATAATGAATTTGCAGCCAAAGACTCTAAAGTAATTGACTTTAGGTTTTCTATGGTTCCACAACTCAAAATGGGTCCTCTTAAGAACATTTCTGATCAAGACTCTATTGATAATATAACAAGTTGTATTTACAGCTTCAACCCAAAAATAAATAGGCAGGTCATATTCATTAAGCATGGTTCTGGAAATTTCTTGCAGGGTTCTGTTCCTCCTTTCTACTACACCATTTTGCTGAAGTGTCCTAGGGGAAATTTTTTTTTGACTATATCCATTGTGTGAGCAATTGGATTCAAACTCATGATTCTAAAGCTCATGGCCATGATCACTTCTTAGAGTTTTAATCTTAAGACCAATAATATTTTCTACAGATTTGGAGTATTTAACAAAGTAAGAAAAAACTTCACTTTTGTGATATAAGAAGTATACCCAAGTATATCTAGAAAAGTCATCTACTAAGACATAGATATAGTGCTGCCCATTTAAGCTAGAAACTCTAGATGGTACAAAAAAATCCATGTGAACCAACTCGAGAGGTTGAGAAGTTGACACTTCGTTCTTTGATTTGAAGGAGATTTTGTGTTGCTTTCCCTTTTGACAAGGATTACAAACTTTGTCATTTGGAAACTCAAGTTTGGGTAGGTCTCTCTCTAAGTTCTTCCTAGTAAGTTTTCTAAGTGAGTGTATATTGCAGTGTCCTAATCTTCTATTCCAAAGCCTAGACTCTTTATGAAAAGAATTTAAACAAGTAATATTCTGCATAGCTAAAGAATTTAAATCAACAGCATAGACATTTTTATTTCGCAAGGCAGAAAATACTAAAGCATTTTTATAATTAAAAACATGGAAAGAATCATTTTCAAATTTAACATTAAAACCATCATCACATAACTGAGAAATACTTAACAGATTATATTTAAGTCCATTAAAAAATAAAACTTTAGAAATTAATACTGAGTCAGTGTTACCAATCTGGCGTAAACCAATGATTTTCCCTCTAGAATTATCACCAAAGGTGAAAAAACCTCCATCAATTCTGACTAAGCTTTTAAAGCATGAGAAGTCTCCTGACATATGTCTTGAACATCCACTGTCCAAGTACCAAGTCTTCATACAGGTGCTCTTTAAGCAGGTTTCCTACAAAACAGATTTAGATAAGAAATGATTCTGGCACCCAGATCTTCTTGGGTCCAGACAGGTTAGCAATCAAAGATTTCGGTACCCAAATTTGTCTTATGGGTCTTATAAAATTTGTTGAATCAACAGACTTTGAAAGATAAACCTTATTAGATCCATAACTATGAATATAACTAGTTGAAGCATATAAATGTCCAGAATTAGAACTAGCAATATTCTGTTTAGATTTAGGAATAAATCTATTCTTAGTAAACTGCCTCTGTCCAGGTTTGTAGCCTGTTCCAATAGTGTATTTTGGTGCAACTTGCTTTCCTAGAATTTGAGTTAGTGTATCATTTCCATTTTTGAATTTCTCTAAATCCTTTCTGAGTTTCTCATTAGGCATTTTCAGTTCAGTGTTCTCCTTTAACAGTTGAGCATTTTTCTCTTTTTCAATAGTAAGTTCAGTTTTAAAATTAGTAGTGAGAGCATGTTGTTTCTTTAATGATTTGTATTTATCCTTAAGGTAATTGCATGTCTCTTCCGACATATTAAAATATTCAAACAATTCCTCACTAGTCATGTTTTCAGAATCAGAATCATATTCTGCACTATCTTTAGAATAATAAGAATTTAAATCATGAGTATCTAAGATTACCTTAGATGTGTTTGTCATAAAACACATGTTTGCCTTATTTCTGGTTTCAGTTTCAGAAGCTTCAGACTCACTGGAGCTATCCTCAGAAGCGCTCCAAGTAGCCTTCATAGCCTTTTTGTACTTACTATCCTTGTAATCATATTTCTTGTTGAATTTAAACTTTGGGCAGTCTGCTTTAATATGTCCTTTTCTTTTGCACTCATAACAGACAACTTCATCACTTTTATCTGACTTTTTCCAATCCTTCTTCCAATGTCCCTTATTGTCATACTTTCCTTTTTGATTTTATTTTCTGAAGAATTTCTTCTTCCTATTAAATTTCTTAAACCTTCTGGCTATCTGATCCATTTCAGCATCACTATCAGAGTCTGAATTTTCACTGGTTGAACTGTTAGTAGGTATTTGATCTTTATCTTTGTCCTTGCTCTTTGAATCAGTAGTCTTGAAAGCCATTGATTTCCTCTTAGGTTCATCATCTTCCTCTTTATTCACCTTGAGTTCTTCCTCATACATCATAAGCTTACCAATGAGTTCTTTTACAGGTAGAGCAGCAATGTCACATGACTCTCTGATTGAAACAGATGTGTCTCTCCATCGGTCTAGTAAACATCTCAAGATTATCATAATTTGTTCCTTTGCTGGAACAACCTTTCTAAGTGAATTCATTGTATTGACTTTCTCATTAAACCTGAGATACATGTCAGAAATAGGTTCATCAGTCTTCATTTTAAAATTATCATATTTAATAGTATAATTATTTAATCTCATTTATTTGACATTGGTTTTTCCTTCATGAGAAACATCCAAAGTATCACAAATTTCAAAAGCAGTTTTACAAGAAGAAATTCTGTTAAACTCTTCATCTCATAAAGCACAGTACATGGCATTCATGGATTTATAATTATTATTGTAAGCAGTCTTTGTAGGTTCATCCCATGTGGATCTAGTATTAGTGGGATGTTTGTATTCTGATTCTATGGCAGTCCAAATATTAAAACCTATGCTTTCTAAATGAATTTTCATTTTAATTTTCCACTGAGCATAGTTTGTACCATTGAAGAAAGGTGGCATGTTAGTAGCAGCACCCTCTAGTCTATTATCCATAACTAGATTTTATAAAGATAATTTAAAGAGATAAAAATTTAGAGTTAACATAAATTTAAGATCTTTAAAGATGCAACTAAAATCACAGCTGAAAAAAAGAGTATTTCAAAAATCTTTAAACAAAAACTAATCCTTTGATACCAAATGTTGGTCAGAGTGGACACTCAAGAGGGGGGTGAATTGAGTTCCAATTAAAATTTCTGTTAAAATATTGTCTAGTTACAATCTCCCGATTTATAAAATAAGTTAAACTGTAGTGAATTTATACAGATTGTAAATGTTCACTTAGCTTCTCAAAGATTGATTAGGTCTCAGTTAATTTAACCACAAGGTCAAACTAACTTTTGAAGCTAACCTATTGATTTAGAGTAAGTGTAAAAACATTCTAATTTAACTATCAAAGTAGCTTCAAAATAGTTTTTTATTTCAAAGTAACAGCAGCGGAATAAATAAGATATATGTAGTATAATTTAAACTTAAATAAAAGATGCACAGCAGATATAACAAGAGGTTCAGACTCAAGCCGAGACTTATTCCTCTCAAATATATATAAATTTGATCCACACCCTGGATCGGGGTTAACAATATTTTTAAAAAACTGTCCAGGCCACGCAGGGACCTCTACGACTGTTATTCGTGGGAAACAAAACAAAGACCAGGTCACACAAGGACCTCTTCCACAGTTGACGTGGGTAAAAACGAGTAAACAATTGTGGTTTGAGAATTTTGATATACTCCAGTTCAGTACAGGATATAGTGTGTGTAAAGATATACAAAGTACACCACACTACTCGAAATTTAATAAATAAATCACGTAGAGAAGATAGATTAGAGTTTAGAAATCTCTAGTAATTATCAATATAGCTCTGGACTCGTTGGATTTAGTAGGAATGCTTCTGAGTCCTTCTCTAGTTTTTCTGTTGAAAAACAGAGTGTCGTAGTCCGGCTTGTCTTCTTCAGGAGTGAGAAAGATCTCTTGCTTCGTCGTGTGTTCTTTAGCAGTATTGGATTGCACTCGTGAGAGTTATTTTAAGGTCTTGAACTCTCCTTCTTGTTCAGGATTGTTCTTATTGTTCAGCACAATGCACTTGGGTGTATGTAAGTTCTTCGTGTTGTATATTCACACTTGCACACCAGCTTTTTGTGTAATGAATCTCCGTCTTTCTTATATTCCATGAGTTCTGAAGTAGGAACGATTCCATTCTCATAGGTACGAGATGCGGTTTCCTGACATGCCAACAACTATCATTAAATAACATTAATTGCATTAAAAACAACAAATATGACCGTTAGCATTATTTAAATAATATTGACAAAAACTTAAGAAACAGTGTCATAGAGATTATGGAAACATTGTCTTCTTCACGGTATGTGGTTCACGGTATGAGCTTCATAGTGTGAGATTCACGGTGTCTGGTCACAGTGTCTGGTTCACGGTGTCTGGTCACAGTGTCTTGTCACAGTGTCTGGTCACAGTGTCTGGTCATGGTGACTGGCCACGGTGAGTCCTTCACAGTGTGTCCTTCACGGTGTCTGGGTCACGGCGAGTCCTTCACGGTGTGTCCTTCACGGTTTCTGGGTCACGGTGAGTCCTTCACGGTGTCTGGGTCATGGTGAGTCCTTCACAGTGTGTCCATACTTAGAAAAATATCTGTATTTGGACTAAGACAGTGATATGCAGAATATGGATTACGGTTAATCATTAGAGAGTAAGAAAATGTGAATCATAAATATAAAGGTGTGATAATATATGTGATATCTGTGATTAGGCATAAGACTTGTAAATAATAAAGTGTAATTAACATCCATAAGATTTGTTATTATAAAAACATGATGTGTAGATATTATTGAGATTGAAGAGCATTAACAAGATGTGCAATGAAGGTCAAGATTAATTAACAGTAAAGAGTTTTGTGATCATTAAAACGTGATTAACACATGAGGAGTCCAACAGTATTCATTTTCCTTAAAACCTTTACCAATTAATTCACTATAACTACACTATTACAGAATACATAAAATTTAAAAATATTATAAAACATTGAATTTAATGGCTATAAAAAGAAAAAAACATGACATTTACAAGTTAAAAAGGGTTACTATGTGTTGGTAGTTTATTAGATATCCAGGAATCAGATCCAAACCAATATTTTATTTAAAAAATGGATTTTTCAATATTATCATCTAGTGAAACCTCAAAAAAAAAAAATTTTACTGTATAAGAATAAAAAATTATCATAATAGTTTTCATAGTATATAGTTTTAAACATGAATTGTAGGTATTTAAAATAGCTTATCATGTGTTTCCTTTTCTTTAATAAATCTTATAACATTTTCTATTTTACTTATAAATTTATTTCTATATAATGTTGTTACTTATATAGAATGATGATGAGGACTTACAAATCTATAAATAAGATCAAATTATCCAAAAAAATCCCAATTATAATATAATTCTACGAATTGAAAAGTAAAAAATCATAATCATAATAAAAATAATACATCAATAATTAGAAAAAATTCATTAAATAAAGTACCTTAAATATAAATTGATGATAAATGATCATTACCAATATTACTGTAAAATTTCATTTACAATATGAAAACTGAAAAAACCAAAAAAAATTGTTGTGTGTGTCATCTCTAAATACATATTTGGAGGAATTAATATTTTTTAAATATTTAATGATAAGAGTCTTTAATGTCATTGACTATGTTAGAGTTATTAGTGGAGAAAGATTAGGGTTTACAGTTAGCTTTAGTGAGGTAGAATCTGACCCATTTGACTAACCTGATCCAATTTATTGTATCTGTAGGATCCTTTTATTTTTCTTAGTAAATACCATTTCAGTTTTCTCTTTTTTTCTATGGTTGGTGAGGGTTTTATTTGGTTTTGGAAGGGTTTTAGGTGGTAATATCTTTTATACAAAATAATTTAGGTAAAAAAATAGTCTCTAAAAAATTTACACATCTTGTATATGGGTTACACAACGAGTAAATTTTTAATTGGATAAAATCAACAAAGGAGACAGATTGTTCGTAGTAAAATATTAAAATGAATTACATGAAATCTAATGTAATTACACACAGTGTAATTCCCCTAGTAGAAAATTAAAATTTTTCATTCAGTTCATTTTGGTTTCATTCTTTTTTTCATCCTTCCTCCACTCAACCATAGGGTGACTCTTAGCGGATTTGGAGTGATTTATTCATCTCTAAATGTAGCTGTTTGGTGTTTAATCCCAGCAAAGCCTTTTTTTATTTGGATCACTTCCATTTATCCTTTTTCCAATGAATTTATATAACCTTTTCATAGTCATGGTTTTGGGGTTTGACATGATCCTAGGTTTGCGCCTAGATTTATTATTCCATTGTTGATTTGGCCATCTTGCATCAATTGAGGGTTGTGGTTGGGCGAGTGTTCATCAACGATCTTGAGGTAGGTGGTATTTATTGAAAATTTAATAGTAATAGTTATAATTGCGTATATGAAATTTTAAAATAGCAATTTAAAATTTTCACAATCACATCTTGATTTGAATTAATTAATTGGTTAATTAATTAATGAAATGGGGTGATTAAGAAATTGATTGGATAGTAGGATTATAGAATAGGTAAATCAATGGGATTATGGAATTATTTAATTGATAAAATTGTGTAATTGGATAATTTATGGGATATGATTTGATTGATAAAAAAAATAATGGGATTCTTAACTTAAACATGATGGGTTAATTGGTTATTTGAATAAATTTTGATAATTGGTTTAATGAAGAATTTTTCATATTACTCCATGTGTTTAAATTAAATAATTATGTTTGAATTGAGAATTTAAATGGTATACCATGATGTGAAATGTTGATAAGAGTGTTAATGTTTATTAACAATTTTGAATGTGATATATGTGATATATGTGATTGATTGAGAAATGTAGTGTGGGTCAAAGACTGATGCTCAAAATACCCATGAGCTCCTAGTCATGATCTTTTAGGCCCAAATTCATGCATGTAAATATTATTGTATGGTATAAGGACTAATGATCCAAATAGCCATGGGGTGTGGGATAGAGACTGATGCTCTAAATACCCACATGGTGCTAGACATGATGTTTTATATCCATGGGATTTATATTTGACTACGGTTTTAAATGACCATGATATGAAATGAAATAAAATGGATAATGAAATATTGTGTTATAATGAATTTTTATTTTTGTATGTGATATGGTTCAGACTTCAGCATGGGCTAAAGAAGGTATTGATGGTTTGAGTGTCATCGTGAACATGGGGGAAATGATGTAGTTAAATAATGATTAATTGAATAGGTAAACTATTTATTGATTAAAAATTATTATTTTTACAACTACATACACTATTATTGACTGAATATTGTATTATATGTCATTGGTGGTGGCCTATTAAGTTGTAATCACACCCCACTCAGGTTGCTTGATCTTTACCCAAATAAACATCATGTTTCCATCACATGATAAGGGAAAGAGCCATATGTCAGATGGCTGAGTTGGGATGGAGTATAGATGAGGGTACCATACATGGTATTAGGACCCACTTTGTGAGTTGTTAGTATCTTTATTTTGGGTTTTCATTTTGAAACATGACACTTATATGGAATTAAATACCTACTACTTTAGTTTGGTTATTGTCTTCATGTTTTGGTCATTATGTAATACTGGTATTATTTTGGTTATTGGTTATATATTTTGGAAATGGTGTATTTACTTACACTATTGAGCTTCCTTGATAAAGAGGGTATAGTCTCCCCATGTATTTATCAGACTCTTATTGCTAGTCAGTAGCCTCTGGCGTATGAGGAGGTGTGTCTGGGGCCATGTGATGAATTGGTATGTGGAACATGGGTTAGGACATCACAAAGTGGTATCAAAGGGGTTTTATATTCATTTTCCTTTTTCATACAATTTGGTAAATTTAGAAATGATACTATGAAGAGTTGGGCCTTGGTCATGAGATCATGCATGGGAGTAGCTAACCCATGTATGTGGAAAATCCAAGTACCCAAACTAGGATTATCATTGCTAAAAAGTAGACCTTTAATAGTGCTAGAAAAAAGTGTTGATAAAGGTGCCCATTATCACTCCTAATAAAAGCACTGATAAAGGGTACATTTTATCAACTCTAAAAAAGTTCTGATAAAAGAAACCCTGTATGAGAACTTTTTAGCATTTATAATGGGTAACCTTTATCAACAATTTTCTGTAGCACTGATAAAAGGTATCCTTTATCAATGCTTCTTTGTTGCACTGATAAAAGACATCCTTTATCAGCGCTTTATTTTTAGTGCTGATAAAAGGTACCCTTTAGAGGTGATTTATTTTTATTGCTGATAAAGGTAATGAAGAAAATTAAATTAAACAAATAAAAATTAAAAATGAGTAAATTAAAAAAATATTAACAATTTTATTAATTAAATAATTATTTATAAAATGAATAATTTTAATATACATATATATAAACTATAAATATGAATAAATAATATATATAAATTATATAGAAATGTAAAATGAATTTAAATTTAATTATTAAAGAAATAAATATTAAAATGAGTAAATTAAGAAAAATATTAAATATTTTATTAATTAAGAAATTATTGATAAAAATGAACAAATTTAATATACACACATATATATTAAAAATATTAATTAATAGTATATATTATATATAGATATATAAAATAAATAAATTTTATTAGTTTAAAAAATAAAAAATTGAATAAATTATAATAATTAAACAAAAATATATCAAAAAATGAATAAATTTAAAAATTATTAAAACATTTATTAAGGAAACAATTAATAATAGAAATGAATAATTTTAATATATTTATATATTAATTATAAATAGTAAAAATTATTATATATTAAATATAAATATAAAAAATGAATAAAATGTAATAATTAAAAATATATTAATGTCTTATTCATTTTTAGTGTTTTTATACAAAGTTCATCATTAATAAATTTAATAAGGAAATATATTCATATATATATATATGAATGTATATACTATTTCCTAAAATATGATTTATATAATACAAAATATTTATTCTTACATTTAATAAGTCATATATTTAGTGAAAAATGGTTTGTAATTAAAATTTTATATTAATTAAAAATACTAACTAATTGAATCTAGTAATGGACATAATTGAATATTGCTTGACTTTTCAGTTTAACCAAAATCAAACGCGTGTTATATTGATTTCACATATATATAAGTAATTAATGTATTTTTATATACAATGCACACACACAAATACTAATGCAATTAATAATGTCTTATATAAAAACAAATTAACCTAATATTTATATAATTTTTTCAAATTTTAATATTCATTTTATAATTTCATTACAACATGATATATTTAATATATTATTTATTTAATCGGTAAATTTTATTTATTTATTTTTAATATTATTACAGTTAGGTATTATTTATACGTTTTTTTTGAATTTAATCATTTTCTATTTTTTATTTATAAATATATTTATTTTCTATGTTTTAGTAGTTTCAATATACTATCATATTTACTTCAATATATATCCATATATTTTTAAAAAATTTATATTCAAATAATAAAACCTATCTATTTTCTAATTTAAGATCCTGAACTTTTTCAGAGATGTCTTGAGGTCATTTTCAGGTATTATTTTTACTTGTTTTGGTTACACTTTAGTTGAGGCACATCTTGGGTTCCTTTGGGTGAAATTTGAAAAATTGTAGAGGGGTTCTGGGTAGTACATAGTTGGTGCACAGTTTTCCCAAACCGTGTGCCCTGCCACAACCAACCATGCAACCCCTAACAGAGGGAGATTACCCAGATGGTTCATGATTTTTCAAACCATCCTCCCTATTAGTTGTAACTATATGACCCCTGAGAGGAGGAACACACTTAGAAACACGATTAGGAAAAACTGTTCACCCCTACCCAAGAAACCATGAGTATGGGAATTTTTTATCTGGAAATATTATTTTAAAGTTATGAAACACCTGTCTTTAACCCCAATTCAACCGTTATTGTCCAAAAACTTTTTCATTCACACTTCTAGGCTCCAGGATGGATTCCAAGTGCTCTCAAACACTATTATTAATTAATTGAAAACCAAATTGAAGAATATACACCTCTCCTAATATACGAGTTCTTTCTAATTATATTTCTCTCTCTCCTGCTCCCCTTTTTGAATAAAGAGGAATGTTATTTACACCACTGATGAAGGTTTGGATCTATGATTTGATGGGTTTGGTTCTATTTGATCGTGTTTCTTGGATTTGGTTTTAGATCTCATTCTTTATCATGTTATTGATCTTTCTGCTTCAATTGGGTATTTATGTTGGTGAGCATTCATCATAAATATTGAGGTAGGTGGTCTAAATTGAAAATCCCATCATATCAATTAATATTGTGTGTATGTAATTGTGAAATAGAAATTCCCATGTTACAAAATTGAAAGTTGAATTGGATTAATTAATTGAATAATTAATTAATGGAATGATGTGATTATGAAATTGATGGGATATGGGGAATACTAAAATTTTAAATTAATGGGTTTGTGTAATTGGTAAATTAATGTGATTATGAATTAATTGACAAAGAGAGTTATGATATTGTTGGATCAACCTTAATGGGTTAACAAGTTATATGATTTAAATATTGAAAAATGGTTTAATGGAGAATTTATCATATTAATCCATTTGTTTAAAGTGTTGAAACATAATTTTTTTGATAAATTAAATGGTATTCGTAACGTGAAATGATAAAAGGTGGTTTATGGTACCTTGATTGATTTGATATATGTGATATATGTTTCATTGATCAAAATATGAGTGTGGGACACTAATTGATGTTCCCAATAAACATATGTGATTTCTTAATATACGAGTGTAGGACACCGATATGTGCTCCATATAACCATATTTTATTGACCAATAAATGGGATATGTGACAGGGGATAATGCTCTAAATACTCATGGGGTGATAGACATGGAATTATAGGCCCAAAATGTTGGAATCAAACTATGGTTCCAAGTGGACATGATATAAAATTGGAATGAAATGGATAATGAAATCCCATTTTATAGTGATGTGTGATTACTTATGTGATATGCTTTAGACATCAACACATTCCAATGAAGTTATTAATTTTTTGGGTGTCCTCATGAACCCAGGGTTTATGTGGTTAAATAAAGAATAAGTGAATATTTAAACTACTTATTTCTTATACCTTATTCTTTATACAACTGCATAAACTATTACTTACTAGATATTGTTTTACATGCTATTGGTGGTGGAATATTTATTTGTACTCACACCCTTCTCAATCTACCTAATCAGTACCTAAATAGACTTTATGTTTATAAGAAAGGATAAGGGAAAGATCCCTATGTGAGATGGAAAAGTTGGGATGAAGCATGGATGCGAGAACAATAAATGGTTTTAGGACCCACTCTGTGAGTGTCAATGTTTCTTTATTTTGGTTTTTAATTTAAAACATGACACAAATTTGGAATGATATATCTACTTCTTTAATTTTGGATATTTTATTCATATTTTTGTTCAAAATGTGTTATTTGTTTATTTTAGTTATGGAATTCAGTTTGGTTATTTAGTTGATATTTTCTATTTATTTATGTTGTTTTGATGCTTTGGTATGTAGGGTATAATCTTCCTATGATAGATATTAGACCATTTTTTATAGTCATAATCCTCTATAGTATAGGGAGGTATGACTATGTTTATGTGACCAATTGGATTAGGGCACCAGTGTGTGGAACATGGGTCAGGATGTCACAAAGTGGCATTAGATGGGTTATATTTTCTTTTCTTTTTCCTTACTATTTGATAAATGTAGACATAAAAATAGTATGAATATGGACTTAGTTAATATATCATTCATATTAGTTACTAAACCATGTACGAAGTTAAAATCCAAGTACCCAGGGTGAGATTTTTGTTATTGATGTGTGTTGTTACAATTGGATGTTATTTCACCTCATGTGATTAACTTGTTGTGTGATGTGATTATTATTTCTTAAATCATGTGATATTTGACTCATGGATTAGAATGGAATGAGAGTTGAGTATGCCTACAACACCGTAGTCACTCAGGATTATTATGTGACATGCATAATCTTAGGAACAAATAGAAAAAGATGGTTTTGGGTACGTTATTAAATTAAAATGATTTTACTTACTTGTTTTTTAAATGAAAAGATGCTAAATATGAAATTGATAATTGGAAAGTGATGAAAAATGGGTAAAATTAGTGTCTAATGAGAATCATGAGTAATTAGAATGTGGTTACTCTTAGTTATCCATGACTCAGATGAGGGATGGTTAAAGGTAGAGATAGCGCCTTAGTTTTGACCGTGCGGTGGGGTTTGGGGGAATGAATTGTTATGGATTGAGACCATTCATGAGATACATGACCACTTGGACACTTCTATTGAAAAGAGAGTTAAAATGGATTCTTAGACGTCACTTGGTCAACCAAAGCAATGGTGTGAAATCTATAATAAGGATGGAAATCTAGAGAATATGGATTGGAATGATTTTCATGAGAAGTTCTTGGATCACTTTTAACTTGAGATGTCAAGGTAAGAGACAACAGCTGAGTTTATGAGGTTGGCCTAAGAGATCATGTCTGTTATGGACTATAATTGACACTTTACTGGTTTGTAGCAATTTTTTTGATCATTGGAAGGGGATGGAGCTACTGTAGAAAAGACGTTTCATGATGGGATTAAATGTGAAATTAAATTTCTGGTGAATATATTTTTTCTAAAAAAGTTTTTGAATTAGTGAATCATGATCTCATTTCCAAGGGGAACATAAAGGTAGATTTCGAGGGAGGATAGGTGGTTTCATCTAGATGGATAGGAGGTAAGACTTATGAGAGTAGGAAGTGTCATTATAATAATGTGGACTAGAGTAATGGAAATAAGAGTGGCTAAGGGGAAGGATTGATTACTTAGGACATTACTCGAGTTATTTGTCACTAGTGTGGTAGGTTGGGCCAATTTCACAGATATTTCCCCCAACAACTGGTAGAGTGCCAATAATTTTAAAGGATGATACATCTATATAGGTTCTATATAAAACCACGAGATATGGGTAATGATGGAGGATCTACTTAGAATCAGAGTGATGGAAGGGGGGTCTTCAACCCCATATTAGTTTGGTAGTTAGATTTCTACTGGCCATTATGGTCAAGGAAATTAATGTGGTGCTTCTGTGAAAGATCCCCTATACTAGAAGAGGGGGGAAGCTTATGGGACTCAGTGTGTAACATAGGAAAGTGGAGGGGGGGGGGACAATTTCATGTATTTCAACATACACTTGTGGATATAAAGGCTAGACCATTAATTTTTTTTAAAGGTTGGGGCCGAAGCCTCATTTTATTATTAAATCAAAGTAAAGTCCTCTTTAACTGGGTAAAGGGAGACCCATTACATAGCCCGAAGTCCTAGTGGGCATTTAGCCCATTACATGACCCGTAGGCCCATTTTATTGGCCCAAAGCCCATTCTGTGAATAGTACTTCTACAGTACCTGCGTTGCTACAGTACTGCACAGTACCCGCCTCTGCTACAGTGCTCTGCCGCCGCTACAGTGCCCTGCCGCCGCTACAGTGTCCGCCATTTCTACAGTACCGCCGCTACTACAGTACGCTACAGTACTGCTACAGTAACCTGTGCCCAATGGGTTTTGATACGGGTGCTATTACTGTATCTTCTTTGCTTTTTAGAGAATTATTTGATACGGGTGCCTCCCATTATTTTGTATCTGTACAACATGTGAATGGGTTTAGTTTGTAAGTGGATTTTGTGACTGAGGTTATGAAGATAGATATTCCATTGGCAGTACGATCGAGAAATTTCTATTTATGTAAGGGGTGTTCTATCAGGGTTGGGGAGTACCATTTTAGTTCAGTTCAGTACATACTTAACATCTCTAACTTGGACCTAATTATTGGTATGGAATGGTTAGTAGCATACTAATACCACATTGATTTATCCCTAAGAATATTGAATTTTAATCCTCCAAAGGGTGATAATTATATTCACTGTGGAAAGTTCAGCATCAAGGCAGACCATGCATGTACAATTTATTACCAATTGGGGGAGAACACCACCCATGTTTCTAGTGTCTTTCTTGATGAAAATAGTAAAAAGAAGTATGTATTTCCACCCATAGTGAAAAGGTTATAGGATGTGTTTCATAAGGACTTCTTAGGTATTCCACATGAGAGAGATATAGTTTCTAATTGAACTCATTCCTAGGGATGAGATAGTATCTATTCTACCATACAAAGACTCAAGAGATTAAGAATCAACTAGAATATTTGATGGATAAGGGGTTTATCAATCCATGCAAGACACAATTGGGTTTCCCAGTTTTGTTGATAAGAATAATGATAGGACCATATTGATATATGTTGACTGCCGGAAGTTGAACCGGATTACATTGAAGAACTGATATCCTCTTCCATGTATTGATGATATTTTTGACCAATTGTGGGGAGATTTTGTGTTCTCCATGTTTAACATGATATTAGTGTATCATCATGGTAGAGTTCAACCTTCTGATATACCACATACTACTTTTACAAGAAGGTATGGAATATATGAGTTCTTCATTATACAGTTTCGATTAATGAATACTCCTATAGTGTTTATGGACTTGATGAACATAATATTCATCATATACCTAGATCAATTTTTGGTTGTGTTTGTGGATGAAATCTTGGTGTACTCCTAGAATCCTGACTATCATGCCCAACACATTTACATAATCCCAAGTACACTAAGAGAGAATTAGCTACACATCAAGGTATATACGTTTCAATTTTGGATTGATCGGGTACACTTCTTGGGTCACATCATCTAAGAGGAAGGTGTGTTAGTGGACATAGAAAAAGTTTAGGTAGTGATGTATTGGGAGAAAATCAATATTTTTTTGATATCTACTGCTTTATTGGTATAACATGATATTATAGGAGGTTCATCTAGTTTTTCACACTTCACTGAAAAAATTCTAGGATTGACTAGGAAGGGAATAAAGTATGAATGGTTTGAAGAAATTGAGAATTCATTCTAGGATCTGAAGAAATATTTTATTACTACATGTTTCATGATCCTACCCAATCCAAGTGAGGAGTATATGTTGTTTTTTTGACACTTCTAGGATCAGACTTGGAGCAATGTTGATGTAGGGAAACTGAGTTGTGGTGAATTTTTATTGGAAGTTGATGCCACATGAATGGAACTACCCTATGCATGACATTGAGTCAACTACAATGTTTTATTCCTTGAAGTTTTGGAATAATTATCTATTTGGTGGAAATTTTACCGTGTATATCGAGAAAAAGAGTTTAAAGTGCATTTTTTATAGAAATATTTAAATCTATAACAGGGAAGGTGGGTTGAGTATATACAGTCATTTGGTTATGATTTTGAATATATATATGGGAAGGGAAAGAGTTTTACAGACACATTGAGTAGAAAAAATTAGTCTCAGACTGTTCAAGAATCTAGTTTACAGTGGAAAATGATGACCTTGTTCGCTGAGATGTGTGTTGTGGTTTAGAAGGTCTAGGTGTAGATGAATATCATATCAGTTTTAGCGGAGTCCACACTTTTGAGTCATATCAGGGACATAAAATATCAGGATCTAGAGTGTTTTTCCCTGAGGGAATGCCTTAAATGTGGGGATTCACCTTCAAATTAGACCATAGATGAGGATAAGATCATTTTTGTTAGAACTTGGGTTTTTGTGCCTTCATATATGTGGGAAGAGATGATGAATTAATTTCATGCCATGACATAGGTGGTGAATCTATGTTTCACCAAAATGTACCATGACCGACGTTGATAGTATTGTTGGATGGACATGAAAAATGAAATTGTAGGGCTCATGACACGATGATACACCTATCAACAGGTAATGGTCGAGCATAATTGACCTGGTGGTTTGTTACAACCATTTCACATTCCAAAATAGAAGTTGGACAACATTACTATATACTTTGTGGTGGGTATCCTAAGGATAGATTAGAATAATGAGGCTATTTGGTTGGTTCTGGACCAACTAAGAAAGTGGAACTTTTCTTCTCTATACGAGATACATTATCAGTGGATCAGTTAAGAGACTTGTGAATTTGGGAGATAATCCATATGCATGGGGATCCACAAATTATAATTTTCGAATGTGAATCATTGTTTACATTAATCTTATGACAGGGCTTGTAGAAGGTTATTGGTACACAGGTTTTACTAAGTATGGCTTTCCACCCATATACAGATGGGTAGTTAGAACGTACTATATATGTGCTTGATGATATGCTTCAGGAATGTGTCCTAGACTTTGATGGGACTTGGGAGAAGAACCTATCATTTGTGGATATCATCTATAACAAAAATTATCAGGAAACTATATAAATGGAACCATGTAAGGCACTTTATGGTTGGCCATGAATATCACCTCTATGATAGATGGAGGTAGGTGAGTTGAAGTTGTTGGGATTGAGTCTTTTGCAGGAGATGTCAGAATAGGTTGATCTAATTTAGAAACATATGATTGTGGCTCAGAGTAAGCAGAATTCATATTCTGATTCAAAATAATGTCCCCTTGAGTTTATAGCATTCAATTGTGTTTTATTATGAGTCTCTTATATTGGTTCAATGTAGGATTTAGAGGCAGGGCATGTTGGCACCTTGGATTGTTGGACTGTTTGAGGTTGTGGAGAGAATTGGGCTGGTGACATACCAATTGACTCTTCCACTGAGGTACACTGTTACACATGACATCTTTCATGTGTCACATCTTTGGTGGTATCACCCAAAACCTTCTAATTTGATCGTTGTGGATGATGTTGAGCTTGAGACGAATGTGTCCATTTTGGAGAATTTGGTATGTGATGTGGACCATAATGATAAATTGTTTTGGGGAAATACCATGATGATAGTTTGAGTATTGTTGAAACATGGCCATGTTCAGGAGGAAAATGGGTTAGATAATCTTGATATGAAAGAATAGTGGCCCAATTTATTTACCTCAAAATATTATAGATCCTTGGGAGAACAACTCAAAGAGGAGCTGTTATAAGGTCGGGAAATTTTAAGATCCAGAACTTTTCTTGAGATGTCTTGATATTTTTTAAGTTATTTTCACCTCAATTTGGTTATACATTGGTTATAGAATGTCTTTGGTGATTTTGGGTAAATTTTGAATGTTTATGGAGCGATTTTGGGTAGTGCACGGTTGGAAAATTGTTTAGACAAACTATGCACCCTTCCAAAACAAACCCAATAACTCTGGACAGTGATAGATTACAAATCTAGGGCATGGTTTTTCAAACCATGCACCCTCTTAGTAGTAACTGTTAGAGCAATGAGAGAGGGTTCATAGTTAGGTGCATGGTTAGGGAAAACCATGTGCCACTGCCCAAGAAACCAAATGTACAATAATGTTTTCTCTGAAAGTATTTTTTTAAAAAATTATAACCCCCCATATTTAACCCCAATTTGACCTAACTCATCGTAACACTTTTTCATTCGACCTTAGAGGATCCCAGATGGACTCCTAGGGATCATGAACATTGTTATTGATGAATTGAAGGCTATATTGAATAATTTTCACCTCTCTTGGTATGTGATTTCTTCCCGATTAGATTTCTCTCTCTCTCCCTCTTCTCTTTCTAGATATAGAGTATTGTTTTGTTTGCTATTAAAGAGGGTTTATATCTTTGATTTGATGCTTGTTTTTTAGTTTCCTCCAATTTCATGGAATTATTTATATATCTTTTTCTTCGTCATGTTATTGATCTTTCTACTTCAATTGGGGTTTTCCATTGGTGAGCGTTATTCATCAATCTTGAGTTAGGTGGTCAAAATTGTAAATACCATAGTCTTGATTAATATTGTTTGTATAAAATCATTAAATAAGAATTTCTATGTTCTTAAATCACATATTAAATTGGATTAATTAATTTTACACTTACGTAATGAAATGATGTGATTTTGAAATCAATGGGATATGTGGAGTATGAAAATAGTTAACTAATGGGATTGTTTAATTGGTATATTAATGTTATTATGAATTAATTAAAAATGATAATTATAAGATGTTTGTATTAACCTTAATGGGTTAATGGGTAATATGATTTATATATAGTAAAATGGTTTAATGGTGAATTGATCATATTAATCCATGTTCTTAAAGTGTCGAACCATGATTTTTTTTGATAAATGAAATGGTATCCATGGTGTGAAATGAAAAAAGGGGTTTAATATTAATGAAACTTGATTGATGTGATATATGTGTGGTTGATTGATATATGATTGTGGGATATACACTGATGCTCCAAATACCCATATGTGATTTCTCGATATATGAGTGTGGGACATGGATTGATGCTCCAAATTCTCGTATGCAATTTATAGATAAATGGGGATGTGAGACAAGGATTGATGCTCCAAATACTCACGGGGTGCTAGACATGAAATTCTAGGCCCAAAATTTTGGCATAAGACTATGGTTCCAAGTAGATGTTATATAAAATTGAAATGAAATAGATAATGAAATCCCATGTTATAATGAAGTGTGGTACCTTATGTGATATGGTATAGACTCCATCATGGGATGGTGCATGCATTGATTTTTTGGGTGTCCTCATGAACCCAGGGTTTATGTGGTCATATAAAGAATAATTGAATATTTAAAGTACCTTATTTCATGTACATTTTTCATTATATATCTATGTATACTATTATTTACAGGATATTGTTTTAGAATCCATTGGTGGTAGACAATCGAGTTGTACTCACACCCTACTCAGGCTTCCTGATCGGTACTCGAATAGAATTTATATTTGACGTATAGTATAAGGGAAAGAGACCTATGTTAGATGACTGAGTTGGGAAGGAACATGGATGAGAAAACCATTCATGGTGTCAGGGCCCATTTGGGAGTGTTTGTGTGTCTTTATTTTGGTTTTACATTTCACACTTGACACATATTTGGTATGACATATCTACTACATTAGTTTTGGATATTATATTCTAGTTTAGGTTGAACATGTGATATTTATCTATTTTTATGGAATTCAGTTGGATTATTTAGTTGGATATTGTTTATTTATTTTTGTTGTTTTGTTGCTAGGATAAAGTGGGTATAGTCTCCCCATGATCCATATTAAACTCTCGCTACTAGTCGGCAGCCTCTGGCTTATGAGGAGGCACACCAGAGGTCATGTGACCAACCTGCTCAGGCCACCAGTGTGTGGCACCCGGGTCGGGATGCCACATTTCAATATTTTTAAAGTTAACTTATTTTTAATTATTCAATTTCAATCATTTTTAGGATTCATGCATTTAAGATTATAAATTCACTAATAATGTTGAAAATATATTTTTAAATAAATATTTAAAAATTAAATTTTTTATAAATGTATATTTACGATATTTATATATTTATAATAATAAGTAAATAAATATTATTTTTTTAAAGTATTTATATAATTATAAATAAATAGTTATATATATTTAAATAAATACAGAATTATAAAAATGTTTTTTTATAATGAATATAATACTATATTTATATTTATATTTATATTTATATTTATTTATTTAATAAATATATATAATTATATAAATATATATTATGCTATAAATATATATGAAATAAAGGGATGACGACGGGACCGGGAGCTAAGGCGCTGTCGGGTGCAGGCGATTGTGAAGCAAACCCTAGGAGAGGGTTTCGTGATGCTAGGTCCTTCGACGATGTAGTCGTGGGTGCCGATTCATCCACTGACCTAAGGAAGGTAGAGCATATTGCTCCGAAAGATTTCAGACATCGTGGTTTAAACACCATATCTTTCACGAAGGAAGAGGTAATCTCACTTGCCTCAGATTTACAGTATGCCTTGATCGGTAATTTCTCTAAGCAGCGACCTTCGCTTCTGTTCCTAAGAAATACTCTGGAAAAGATTGGTTTTACCGATTTCAAAATCGGTTTCTTAAACTCTTGGAATGTTCTTTTTAGATTTTCACCAGACTTAGATTATTATAGATTCTGGATGCATGGTTTTTGGAATTTTGGGATATCCTCCATGAATGTTCTTAAATGGTCACCAGAATACATTAATGGTTTTGAATCCCCCATTGCTCCGATTTGGATTGCTTTTCCTGATCTATCGATTCATTTTTTTAAAAGAGAATCCTTATTTTCTATTGCTAAACTGTTTGGTACTCCAATAAAACTGTATTATGCCACCATTAATTTGACAAGGCCCTCGGTTGCAAGGGTATGCAGTGAGATTGATCTCTCTAAGGACCTTCCAAGCTGAGTTTGGATTCAAAATGGGGACAGAGGTTTTGTTCAGAATGTTGTTTTTGAAAACCTTCCGGAATTTTGCAACAAATGTTCTAATTCTGGTCATGTTCACAAGAATTGTGGAAAACAAGAAGCTCCCCCTCCTATGCATTTAAAGTCATTTTGGGTGGAAAAATATTCCAAGGCAACTCACAACTCTTAGAATTCTATCTCTGTTGAGGGAAGGACCTCAGCCCCTTCTAAAATCCCTAACACTTATAATCATCCAAGTACCTCTAAGGTGTCTAATTAACAGCTTAGAGACCCTAATTTGGAGGTTAGGTATGATAAAGAGGATTCTCATAACTCTGAGAACCAAATTATAGATTTTGCCACAACTATTTTTAATGCTACAGAATCAATTTCTGTGGATATTAGGGTTACTCAACAAAATATTGTTTGTAATAATGTTTCTGTTCAACACAGCATTGAAAATCACAATCTTGGTGATTTCTCATTGAATTAGACAGACAAAGGCTGTTCTTCTCGATCTGTTAATACATATCAAGAGGTTAATGAAAAGGTCCAACAAGATGGATATGATTTTAGTGGATCACCAGCTGAGGAGGATGATAAGCCTGGAAAACTAGAAGAAAAATATTTGAAATCCATGTCTAGGAAAAGAAAAAAACCAGTGGTAGATGTTGATGGTTTCATCACCCCGAACCTAAAGAAAACTAGAAGATGTAAGTATTACTCTCAAGTGGAAAGAACCATCACCACTAGGTCGACTGATGTCAATAAAAATATTTCCCCTGAAAAAGAGCAAGGAAAATCAAAATGTGAGAAATCCAGCATTGTTTTATATCACTTCTCACAACATTTCACAGAAGAGGACATACAAGAGTGGCTTGCTCATACGAAAAAGCAACAAGAAATGTTGAAACAAGAGATTCAAAAGGGGATTATTAATGAGGAACAATTTCAAGATGCTATGAAATTCATTTACTTTGAGAAATTGAAGTTGCAATCATAATCTTCTTGATGTTGCTTTTGTATTCCTTCGGTGATGTCATTGTTTCTGGTTCACTGGTCTCAACTATTTGCTGTTCTGGATGATCTGATTTGATTTTTGGAAATTCTGTTTGGTTTGGACGTGCTTTTCATCTTTCACAATTTGGACTCTGTTCTGGAGAGGCTTCATATCTGGATAATTGTCTGGTTTATATTGATTCTCTGTTTTCTCCAGTCACTGATCATCTAAGCCTGTTTGACTCTATTTTATTTTGAATCTGGAAGGAAGGTTATGTGTTTTGGAATCAATAATTGACTGAATTTTCAAGACTTCTACTATTGTTTGGTTTCTCACTCTGGGGAAAACTGTTCTATTGGAGATTCTGTTCTTTTCACTATTTTGTTTGACATTTTTTTGTTGTGTACCTTAGAGCAGGATCTTCTCTACAAATGTTGAATAGCTGGGTGAGGTTGATGCTGGTTCTGATGGTCTGTTCCTCTAAAGCAGCTTGCCTATTTTTTACACGCTTGGAATCCTCCAGTCTGCTTCATAGTCTTTCTATTTGACAAAAGTTTTTCTGGAATGCAGAATGTGCTGCATTTGTTGGAATTTGTTTGTCTGGTTTCTTTTAACAGCCTTAGGTTCAACTATTTGTTCTTGTGGGCTGTTTTTTTATTTTCTTGCTGGTGTAGGCTATCTACACCTCATATGTACCTTGTACTTCTTTTTGTTTTAATAAACTTTCTTTAACATGGATTGGGAAACCAATCCATGTTACCTTCAAAAAAAAAATATTTTATGAAAAGGCATTTACAAATTTATAACTGAATAATTATATATTTAAATAATTATAAAATTATAAAAAATATATTTAAAATATGAGTATATTTCCTATATTTATATTTATATTCACATATATTTATTAAATATATATAATTATATAAACATATATAATTATAAAATTATATTTATAATTATAGAAATATAATTAATATATTTATAATTTTAAATAATCAATCATAAATATATTTTGAAATATATTTTTTTATAAATATATTTATAATTGTATATTTACTATATTTATAAAATTAAATATTTTTAATTATAAATAAAAAATATATTTTTTTGAAAAAGTATTTGAATAAATATATATAAATAATTATATATTAAAGTAATTATAATGTTATAATAAATAAATATATTATTATATAAATTTATTTATAATTTTTATTTATAATTATAATTATAAATCCTCTATCAACACTAAATTTTTAGCACCGATAAAGATATATTTTATCAGCACTTCTTTAGTGATGATAAAGAAACTTTTTTATCAACTCTTATAAATATAGAGTTGATAAAAAGCATCTTTATTAGAATTTTTTTGAAGGGATGATAATGGTCTCCCCGATCTATTTAAAATAACTCTATCCACAACTGATTCAATCATAATTTTTAAGCATTCACAAAAATCCCCTCCTACTAGTGCTCCTCCTCTACGTTATCTCAAATAAATCAAGACTAAGTCCAAGGTATGTTATTTTATCCTCCTCCACACTCGTTGATTTCTTATTGGGGTTCTGTAGATTGCGTTATTATGGTGTTCTTAACCATGATGAACCCTACTCCTATTCTCCCAAAACTCTAGTCATGATTGGTCTCTCTCATTCTCCCATATTATTTCCATTCTTATCACCACCTTCACTCATGGATCTTACCATTATTAGTGCTATCACTGTCAACATAACCACTGTCATCATCAACTTCCCATTTTACTTCATCCTCTGCCACTACTTCTCTTTGGTAGTTCTCTATCATTTTATAACATTGTTATAATTTTTTCACACATCCAATGTAACTTTTATTTGATAAATGTTTCTTGAGATTTTGGTTTTCTCGTATGATTATGTGATGAATCAGTGTTATCAATAATGTAGATTTACATATAAATGGATTTCTAAGGTATGATTAATTGGATCAATAATTGACTGAATGATTATTTAATGAGTTTTAAGACAACTATGGTAAGTTTAATTTTCTTGAATTATATTTGAGGAATGGTTTTTTGATGAATGGGTGTTTGGTAAATATTATAATGTGTTTCTATAAAATTTAAAGTTTTTTTAATTTACATATTAATCTTTTCACATCTTGTATGTTATGATTAATTTACCAAATGAGTGTTTGGATGATTAATGAATGTTTTTTTATTTTATTGTAAATGGTTGTTTTTAAGGTATAATTTATTATGGAGTTTAAATATGGTGTATTGATTATATATATTATCATCCTGGGAGTAATTTAATTGCGTTTATTATGTAATTTTAGTATTGGTTAAGTTATTTTATAATTTAGTTTTAATAACACAAAAATAATATAAGTGTTTTTAGAGATATCCCCTATTTATTTTCGATTATATAGTTTAAAATTTATATACAATTCCTCTGTGAGTTTTTCAACTTAACCCTCAAGAGGCAATATAACTATTTTATAAAAAAACATCAACACTTCTTGAATGTTACTTTCTACATCATCTCTAGTCATAGAGTGCACTAATATTTATCATTCTAAAATGATATGATAAGGAGAATAATATTGCAATTTATATTGAATATAATTATAAAAAAATAATGAAATTACCTCACTATTTAATCTTTTTCATAGTATATATCACTTTATATTTAATACATGAAGTGGCATTTTCAATTTCAATATGATGTATGAAATAGTATGCCTTCTTTTAGATCCTTATCACTATTGATATTGTTTTCATCACTAATATCTTATTCCTAATGTTATTTTATAATTTATATTTATTTATATATTTTGAAAATAATAATTAACAAATTATATAATGAAAAAAAGAAGATTTTATTTTTATTTGTGGTCAAACATTTAAAATAAATGTTAAGATTTGTTTTTTGGGAATTTTTTCTGGATGGATTATAACTGAATAATACTATGGTGAAACCTTTTTTTAAATTGATTGCCTTTATTTTATTTGTGAAATATTTTCCATTTCTTTGATTGTATTTTTATTTATGAAGGTAAATTTGAATTTATTTTTTCAAACAAAAAAAATATTTAGTACTTGAAATTTATTATAGGTGATAATAAATTATAGTTGAATTACAACACTATTAATAGGTGATGAATATGAGGAAAGTTCTGATTATTTTTCAAAAATTATAAACCAAAATTTTCCAAAAAAATGACATGTTTTTATATCTTTGGTTAAAATTCTTAAATACAGTTTATTTGAAAAGTAGGGAAATGAACTATCTTTTAATTTATTATGGTTTTAAGTTACATTCCTTGGATTTAGCATGGTGAAATTGTGTATAATTCAATATATATTAATGGTGAGGATTATTAGGTTGATAAGTTTGATCCAATTGAAGAAATCATTTTTGATATTAAAGTAGTGGAAATTGAGATGACACTAATGATCACATACTTTTATGATGATACTAAAAAATTGTTGTGTCTAGGTTATAGAAAATTTATGGTTTTGTTAATGAGTTTCTAAATCGAAACCTGGGTAATTTATTATCTATGGTATTAGATTTTTTAATAAATCATATCTGATGAAATAACTATTCAATAGTGATGTGATAATAGGGACATAAGGTTAAACATGGCTAATGGAAGTATCCCATATGGGTATAATAGTTTATTAATTTCCTTATGAATTGTTTTCTTAGGGTAGTGATGTGATTAGAGGGATTATATGACCACGTTAGTGGTGATTATACATGTTGTATAAAATTGCGTATATTGCCTTAAAACCTAGTGGGATAACCTATAAAGGGTATGTTTGATTAGTTGAAACTATATCTTACTTTTTCTTGAGATTTGAGGTGTGTGATTGATTAATTATGGACTATGGAATATAATATTATCAAACAAGTTATCAGTGGGAAAGATGATCGATTCATAAGATAGATGATCTTTGAGTATTGAATATTAGATTATGATGGGTATTATGTGAGGGATAGGTATGATATGTTATAATGTGAGTTAATATCCACATGTTAGTGATTCATCGAGGGTTAGAGTGTGGGAGATGTGACCATTGTGTTTTTTGTTTGTTCTTCTTTATGGTGTTTTAAATGTTAGGTCTAATTAATGTATTTTGAAACCCATTTCATGGTTGTTTCCTAAGGGAAACAATTATGTTATGACTTCCCCATATTTCAAATTATATTTCTAATAAAAATGGAAATTTTATACCCATTTTATATTTTGGATGAAATAAGTACATGTGATAGTTGACACTAAGGGATAGTCTTGGATGCTAGGGGTCTCTGGTTGAATCTCATGGTACCTATGATCTGGTTATTTCTAGAGGAAGATAAATAATTTTTTCTCCTCCAATGTTAAAATTTTACCCTTTATTACTAAAATGATTTGAATTCCATGGAACAACCATGGTATAAACTTATTGTATGATTAATATAATTCAATGCTCTGAAATAAATTATGTACATTTGATTATCATTGTGTCCTCATTAGTACTAAATTACTTGGAATACATGTATACTTTTAGTGTTACTACTTTGAACATATACTTAAATATATGCATTGATGTATATTTTAGGGGCCCTGTTAGTATTTAATTTCTTTTTTTATACTCACACCCTACACATGAAACTCAATGAACATATAGCTCTTATACTTGAGATACAAGTGAGGGGAAAGGACTAGTAACATAGATTAAAGTTATTAAAGCTCATTGGGGATGAGTTGATGTTCTCATAGTAGTGACTAGGACCTCTTGGAATTTTGAGATGATATTTCAAATATTAAATAAAGAGGTGGTAATTTTAAATGTTTTAAGGAGACAACTATCATAATAACCAGCTTCAACTCCCGAACAAGTATTATTGATTTTTTTCTTTAGACTCACCCCCATTATTTCTATATTTCTTGAAATACTCTGAGAATTAGTAATACAAAATGATCACCAATTCCCAGTATGGAATAAATACTATAAAGAGTAGTGAAAGATACATAGGGGATTTTCTAGAAGATATGAAAAATGCATCTCAAGAAAAAAATGAAATAATAACTATTCATGAGATGAAGCTCATGAAGATGAAAGTTGTTTATAACTTTCTCTTTTAGATGAATTTTAAGGATAACACCTACCATATTAGAGTAATTATTTTCTTAAATTCAATTAACTATTTCCATCAAAATGTATTTACACAAATCATTTGATAAAATCATTTTAATATTTATTTAAAGAGTTCATAATGTTTTCAATAGAGCCCGAATACGACCCTTATCATATCCTTTGTCGATGTTTACATTGTTGTTATTTAAGAAAAATTAAACATTTGAGTACTTATGTAGTCAATATCTTCTACACATGATGATGATTACCAATCCCGAGGAAGAACATACTATTGATGCTGAAACTATAGAATTATTAGGGGATCAGCATCATATTTATTAAAAAAACATGAACAATGAAACATCATAGTATTGAATAAAATTATCATGAAAATAAGTAAGGGTATAAAATTTTAGGTAGGTTCGAATCAGTACAGCTAACCTACTGACCCCAACAAGTCAATTTTCAATAGTTATGTTGGGGTTACGACGAGGATGAATGCGCCTATTAATATTGATCAATAGAAACATGTTTATCCTATCATAAAGGAAACCATTTGGAAAGATATAATGTCAATGTTTTGATATATGTTATCTATTTTACCAAAAAATTATATAATTAAACAATGATTTATTTTTCATTATTCATTATAGAGTTTATTTATTTTAGAATATTTTTATAAGAAACTTTTCTTACTGGACACTAGAAAAGCCCATAGAGGCATTGAGACTCTTCTTACCATGTTACATATTAGGGATGCTGAGGGGAAAGTAAATACCCACCCACTAGTTCGTTATGAACACATTATAAAAGAGTAAACAAAGAATTATTTCATCAGTCATCGTAATGAAAAAAAAATTTAGGTGCATTGTATTTGATAATATATTACTTGACATTATTTATTTTATAAAATTTGATTAAATTTTTTAATTTATGAAACAAAAAAGAGAAATAATAATAAATAACATTCATAAAAACCAATTTACCATTATCACAAAACAAAGATGGGGTATAATAAACTTGAGAAGATATTGGTATGTATTTAAAATCAACAACAAAATATTTTTGTTATATGAAAAAATATATGTTCTCTTTTATTATTTTTAGATTAATGAATCAAAAGATAAAGCCACTTATATCCCATGTCATGTTCTATAGAAGGATTCTTGTGTAAATAAGAGGGGGTAAACTATTTGACGAAAACATAAAAGTAGTCAGGGAAACATGTGTAATTATCGGATAATAGCAATCTTTGATGATTTCTATCAAAATTACATAAAAATATATATTTATGTTAATATTTTTTTATTTATAGTTTAGACACAATAATTGACAACAAACATACTAGATGAAAATCTAATTTCAATAGCTTTGAAGCTACCTGTACAATATGGTCATGTTAGAGGATTAGGTTTTGGAGTGTCTACTAGAACATATTTTGAGAAGATAAAACCATATTAAGATACATATAAATTGTTCTATGGATTTTAGCCATAAATAGATTCCTTTCAAGATATTATTGTCTGGTTTGTTTTGGTAGACCAATATTTGAGAAAGGATCAAAAAGAACAAGTGGTGGAAAAAATATCCACACATGAACCAAATGACCCCACTATATTTGAGTCTAGTCATTCCCCTAAACCACATACCTATCCTAAGGTAATAAATTTTTTCATTACTCTTTCTCATAAATATGAATAAAAAACTTCTGATAAATTTATATTACTAAAATTATGTTGTGTACAACTTTATGTGATTTCAATCTGTCAACACCGATACACTACCTTATTGTGATTGGTACAATTCATAATATCTTGGGAGACAATCTATACCAGAAGGAACCCTGAAAAGATCACATGAGAGTGGGGATTGAGGAAGCTCATGAGAAGACTATTGAGTTTCCTATTCCACTAGATGATCTGGATATTACAATGGTCAATGATGCTATTGGAACATTCATAAAATGGCTGTATAATATTATAAAGATACAGGAGGTATGTATTTACCACATTTTTTCATATGAGAAACCTCTAACGGTTGAGAAAAAAGGTCTGATGTGAGGCGTGATATTATAGATAGATACAGAAAAGGGGAAATAGAAGGTCAGATCAAGACAGTCTATTGAATCAACCAAGAAATGAAAATGACCTTTTGAGAGTACCTTCTCCCCACCAATTATAGATAAACATTTATTGTCATTACAAATTCATGAAGAGACCACATTTAAAGAAGAAAATATGTTTTACATTTCATATGAAAAATAAATATATGAAACATATATGATAGACATAGTTGGTATAGAGAGTATAGATGATATTCTCAAGAAATAATGGATTGGATCCTTAGTTGTTAATACATACATAAGGTACATTTTCATAATATATCTGTCCAAATATTGTGCTAATATTTTTATTAAAGTTAATAGCTATTCATATTTTCTATAGGAGTTTATATTACTACTATATAAAGGGGAAACCATGTGATGCACAATTTGGATTCATTAATCCTCGTATAATTTCTATTGGAAAAATTTATTTAGTTAAGGAAGAAATTGATAAGAAAATAGATGAGATAGTTGAAGAGTTGATAATAAAATAACAGATGAAAAATTATTTTTTATGCCAAAAATACAGATGTAAAAAACTACAATATATTCACATATTTTATATTGAATCAATTTGTTTTTTTTGAGGCAGCACTGGATTCTAATCATATAAAATATGGATACCCAATTTTTTATTTTTTGGATCCAATGAATGTATATCAAAAAAATAAACCACACATGATGTGTATTTTTAATTTTTAATATACTAAAATCAAATTTTTATAGAAAAATTTTGAATTTTATGCTTCAGTTTCTGTTTTAATAATAATTTTGTTATGATAGGGAAATTTGAAAACATAGGCTAAATCATGGAATGTGGTTAGTGTATGAACATAAAGATCTTGTGGATTAATTGAAAACAAAATAGATTAAGGTATATATATAAATATTTAAAAATCAAAGCATATTTTAAAACCATTTACTCATTTTGGTCAATGTTTCTGTAGTTTCTAAAGGAAGATAATAGAAACGATTTTGGATATTATGTTTTCAAATTTATGATAGAGATCATCATCCATTAAAATACCAGCATCTCGGAATAGGGAAATGTTGAAGGTAATTTCAATTTAATTAAAAATATTTCTTAATCATTTTTGGTCTATATTTTCTCAGTACTACCAAGATTTCCGATAGCCATCATATTCAAAAGAAGAAGTAAATTTATTTAGAGATGAGTGGGAAATGTACATGTTGTTATAATGTTTACTAAAAACAAATTTAGGTGATTAACTACTGTGTTTGTGATCTAGTATAGGCTATAGCCTTAAAAATATATTTTGGGGTGTGAAGTATTAATGACATAATGATTATATATTATTTTTGATCTGTTTCTCATGGAGAAGCATAGTAGAGGAATTTTTTTTATAAGTTCTAACCTAAAAACAATCAAATTATAAGGTAATAGAAGAGGTAGTGGAAAAGATGGAGGAGGAAGAGGAGGTAGAGGTGGAAGCAGAGTCAATATTGAAGATTGAGGTGGAAGAGGAGGTAGAGGTGGAGATGGAGGTGGGGGAGGAGACAAAACACTGGCTTGCAAAAAATAAAATTATTGGGAAATATAGAAGAGTGGGGATCATACAAAGTTTGTGTTTGAGAACAATTATTTAAAAGTGAAAAAAAACACTTTTAACTTCAGATAATATCCATTGTGACATTATTTTATGTTTCTTTTTGAATTTTTTTTTCACACCTTGTTTAAGTGATTTTATACAAGAATTTAAGTGCTGAATTTGTTTTTTCAGAAAACAATAAACCCCAATTATTTTGTCAAACTAATTATCATAAGCTAAAATTTATATTAACACATTACAAGTACTATAAAATATCACTAATGTGTTATAGAATCCCCTCACCAAGAAAAAATCGGACAAAAAAAAATAGATTAGTTTCTTGCCCATGTCCTCTGTACACTACAATGAAATGGTCTTAGTAGTAGAGAAAATAATAAATTGAGAGTCATAAAACACTAATAAAATCATCAAACATGTATATAATATAAATCAAATGTTTTAATAAATATATGTGTAATCAACCACTGAAGCCAACAGGTGTAAGAGAGAGATAATAGAGTAAAACTAGAATTGAGAGATCATGGTCTTCGAGGAGGGATGGTGTTAAAGGAAAAATAAAAAAAATGAATAGAAACATCATTATGAAGAAATCCTTGAAAATGAACACCCACTTCAAATGAAATCGTGAAGCACCAAAAATCAAAATGAATAACCCTTTGAAAAATAATATAGTAGATCGATCCAAAACCTCTAAAAAATTAAATAAATTAAAAATTTCATTAATTGAATCATGAATTTTCAGATAAGAATAATATATTGGTTTCACATTGGTGGGTGTTGGAATTATTTATTCTATTCAATCATCAATTCAATACATGATAGAATATAAATAATTCTTTTGAAATCCATATAGGTAACAATCATTATGAATCTAAATATTAAATATGTAAAATGATCCATGTTCAAAATCTCATTATTAAAAAACTCATCATCATTATCAATAAAAAATACATAAGAATACGGATATTCCCATTTTAATGAAAAAATAATGATGATGTTATGTTAGAGTTTATCATGACCCATAATATTGAAAGGATGTAATAATCTATACCAAAATACATGATGAATTGATGGATACACTAAATTTTAGTGTCATTTGGATTCTATAAAGGGCTATACTGATGTTTAATACTGTAAAAGGGGTAAAAAATTTATAATGGAGTTTAGTGTCTTATAAAAATACATTATAGGTCACACTGGAGTTTTTTACACAAAATAAGGTAAATGGTCTATCATGGGGTTTGTAATATCTATGATGGTGAAAGGGAAAAATATATTTTATTATATTCCCTAAAAAATCATATGTAAATATTTACTTTAATTAAATAAATTAATGATAATAGTTTATACTAATGGTTAATATTTTCTTGGAATAAATGACTTTGTCAATAAGGATGATTCAATTTTTTACTATGATCATGTACTCAGTAAGGACGATTCAGTCATTATGATGCATTTTTTTTATTTCCTAAAAAATTAAACATTATGGGTTATAAAACTGCAATATTTTTAGATAAATCAAATTGTTGAATTACCTTTTGGATAAAAGGACACGGTGGAATCAACCATACATAAAATAAATACACGGTGTACCCAGTATGAGTCAAATTATGTGGTTTCAGATTAAAATTGACATTTTATTAATGTATTGTTTCATAATTCTATTTATTTTAATTATTTATTATATTACTAACATAATTATTATTTCATAATATAAATGGATTCTTTTTCTTGAGTTGGGGGGGGGGGGTTAAAGCTTCTCATACTCATGAAAGATTGGGATTCGAAGCTATAACTGAGATAACAGTAATAAGGGAATGGGAAAAGAATGTATACAACCATTATGAAAAGGTGAATTCCTACTAATTATTTTGTTAAATTTTTCACTATTTTATCTACTATTTTTAAGTGAATTTCCGTAACATTTTTATGAAATAATTTCTTTTCATATATCTTCTGGGAAGTCATATTTTTCCTTCAATGGTCTACAATAAGACAAAAAAAAGAGAACATGGTACTTTTGGATGAGGTGTCTCTGGTAGCATGTTGTTTATTCTTCCATCCAAATGGAACATTTATTTTTTTCGGGAATGGTCCAGATTGTTGAAAAAAAAAACAAAAATCACATCCTCTATAATCTCAACCTCAATCCAATGTACATTGTGACCGGTATTACTTGAAATGTATGTTTTTATTTAATAATTTACATTATAGTTCAAAACACACATCACATAATAAAATTTGATAAAATGAATTAATATGTTTTTGATACTTTAGGGAAAAATTATATAAGTAATTTTTTACATATAATAATCACCCACACTTTAGTATGAATGATGATGTTCTCAGTATAACTCAATGTGTCTGTTGTTAGTTTAAAATTGAAATTTATGTTCAGAAAGCATAACTCATTGAAATATAAGAAAATGTGATCATATTTTATTGATAAATTAGTAAAATTACTCATAAGTAATTTTTTATGTGTAGGAATCTATCTCACATAAAATTGAAACTTGATGCCACTAGTAAGACTAAATGTGTGTGTTTCTAGTTTAAAATGAGATTTTATTAAAAAAACCAAAGTGGCATACTCAAAATAGTTAAAACACATTTCTATTGTTTTGATAATTTATAAAAATGATCCATAAGTCATTTTGGATGTGTAATAATTATCCATAACTAAATATAACACATAGTGTGACTACTATGACTCACAGTGCGTCTTTTTATTTAAAATTGACATTTTTTTTGTAAAAAACGATACTGATATACTCAAAACCGAAAAAATAAATTTGGATTGTTTTTATACCATAGGAAAGTGATTCATAAGTCATTATTCAAATTTAAGGATAATAATATCATCAATCCAATACATGGTGTTCCTGGTATGACTCAAAGTGTACGTTATCAGTATAAAATTAATATTTTAGTTGAAAAGGTGCAACTCACTAAAAAACCAGAAAATGTGCTCATATTGTCTTGATAATTTAGGAGAATGACTCATAATTCATTTTTGACATTTAGTAATTTGGTTCATGTCAAAATAACACATGATGTGTCTAGTTTGACTCAAAATGTGTGTTTCACATTTAATATAGAATTTTAGTAAAAAATAAAAGTGAGGTACTCAAAATTGAGGAAGCACATTATTATTTTTTTTGGTACATTTAGAAAATTATCCATATTTTATTTGGGAGGTTTAGGAATTATTATCACCTCAATCCAATGTATGATTTGACCAGTATGACTCAAATTGCGTCTTTTTTATTTAAAATTGACATTAATTTTAGTAAAAAAGTTAACTGATATACTCAAAATCGAGAAAAAACATTTTTACTGTTTTATAATTTATGAAAATTATATATCATTAATTTTTGACTTGTATAAATCAACTTCACCTAAATCCAATACACAATGTTCCCGACATGACTCAAAGGGTCCCTTATCAGTTTAAATTTGATATTTAAGTTCAAAAAGCACCACTCACTCAAAAAAAAGAGAAAACATGCTTAGACTATCTTAATAATTTAGGAAAAAAATTTATAAGACATTACTTATATGTATTAATCATTATCGCATCAAATCGATACATTATGTGACCAATATGACTCAAAGTGCATGTTTCTAGTTTAAAATGACATTTTAGTAAAAAACCCAAGTGCAGTACTCAAAACTATGAAAAAAATTAAGATTGTTTTTGATACATTAGGAAACCAATACATATGTTACTTGGGACATGTTATAATTATCCAAACCTCAATAAAATGTATGGTGTGACCAATTTGACTCCAATTGCATCTTTTCAATATATAAGTGTCATTTTAGTTTAAAATGTGCATCACATCACCAAAACTAAGCACATGAGACTATATTGTTTTCTCATCATTCTATTTATTATAGCATAATTAATTTTATTTTCATTTTTATCTTATACTTATTTAGTTAATTTACATATAGATAATTCTTGAAGATGAACAAGAAAATGTGTGACGTGCAGGAATCAACATCAACTCAATCTGATATAGTGTGTTCCTCATATGACTCAAATATTAGTATTAAAATTAACAATTTCTATTTAATTTATTTATTTTTATTATTAGTAACATCATTATTTTTTTATTATATATGTGTTTTCTTTTTTCTCAAGAAGTGGTGGTATGTTCTTTTATAAAGGTGATGCCTTTTTCTGTATAATAGTGGGTTTTTCTTATATTTTTATTGTATATTTTATTTCAGTTGAATTATATATTTGTATCTAATTTTGATTATTTATGGTGCTATTTATGGTGTAATAGTGTGCTACTACATCACACTATAGTATACCCTATTTATAGTACTACAGTGTTAAATTATAACACACTGTAGTATGCCCCATATTAGCACTGCTAAATGCACTGATAACGGTATCCTTTATCATTATTTCTAAAAGCAGTGATAATGGAGCCCTTTCGCTGTGCTGATAAAGGGTTCCTTTATTAGTTCTAAAAAAATTACTGATAAAGTCATCCTTTATCATCCCTTGTATAGAGTGTTGATAAAGGGGGCCTTTATGTATTCTTGTAAAAATGATGATAAATGGGGTCATTTATTAGTACTTATCTAGAACTAATAAAGGCCTAGGGATTTTAATTGTGCTCTTGTAGTAAGTGCTAATTTTTCACTAATAAAAGAAAATTATATCACTGTTAAAGGAATTTTTTCTAGTATTGTGTTTTTATTTATGTGTGTTGTTATAATAGAATGTTATTTCACCTCAAGTGATGAACATGTTGTGTGAGACATGAGTTGAGTATTGGATGGTTAAGGGTAGTGATAGTGCCTCTATTTTGACCATGTGGTGGGATAGGGATAATGAATTGTTATTATTTTATGAGAATCCCTATAAATGAGTTAATGTTGTGTTGTGTGCCTCGATACGTGGGTTTGAAATTGTAGAGATATGCCTCTATGACGACACTTGTTGATATGATTACTAAAGGACATTGTTGGGAATTCACCTCTAGTAGTGTAAAATGATTCCCTGATAGTACTGGGTGAAGGGGCAAGAGGGTAGTTCCATGAGAAATTTTCTTGTTTTATGCATTTTATACAAAGGGACCCATGACTGTTTATACAGAAAATGCCCGACATAACATAGGAGTTTTAGTTGCAACACCCTCCAACTTTCACTAGAGAGGGTGGATCTAGGGAAGCCGAGTTCTGGATTGATTCTATATAGATGATAAATGATCACTTAAATACTCCTAGTGATAAGATATTCAAACTGGTAGATTATCTATTGTGAGGATCATCTAAGTGATGGTGGCATATTCTGGCTCGGAGTGAGAAGCTGGAAAACATGGTATGAACGGACTTCCAAGAGATGTTTTTGGAATTTTTTTTCCAAATACACTAATATAGGAGAGGGAATCATAGTTTATGAGGTTAAACTAGGGGATTATGTCCTTGATGGACTTTGTTTCTCACTTTACCAACTTGCATCACTTTTCTACAGTGCTAGTAGGGTTTGAGACAGTTATGAAAATATGCTTTCAGGATGGGCATAAATATGAAAATAAGTCCCAGGGTAACATATTTTATTTAAAGAGGTTTTTTGAGGTAGTGGATTAGGATCTCATATCTGAGGGGAACTTAAAAGAGGCTTACAGTAGAGGAAACCTAGTTTTTAATAGATGATTAGTTTGTACATCTTTCTATATTAGGAAACATCACTATGATAATGATGACCAGATCAGTGAAAAAAAGAGTGTCTAGGGGGATGGATTAGTTACTTAGGATCTTACTAGAGTAATCTTAAACTAATGTGTAAGACCAGTTCACTTTTTTATAATTTTTCCCTGACCATTGGTAGAGTTCTAAGCTCATGGAAGGATGATACATCTACAACGGTTCGGAAGAAACCCATGATAGATTGGAAATGATAGTGGAGCAAGGTAGAATTAGAGTGAGGGAAGGGTGTATTCAAACCCATATCAGTCTTTCAGTTAGAGTTATAATGGATAAGGAAGATGAGGCAATGAATGTGGTACTTATAGGAAAGAGTTACCATATCAGTAGAGTGGTGCCGTTTAGAGGACTCTGGTTGTAGCATAGGGAAGTGGGGTAGGACTGTTGCATTCAGTTCAACATAAACATGTGGATAAGGAAGCCATATTTTCAACTGTTAGAGATACTATTCCTATATCTTCTACACTTTTACATACTTATTTGATACCAGTTTATCCCATTCCTTTATATCTACAAAACTTGTGAACAGGTTGAGTCTGATAGTGGAGTTTGTGGGCGGGTTTATGATGATCGATAAACCATTTGGAGTATTGTTGAGAGACATCTGTTTATGCAAGTGGTGTTCTTTAGAGGTTGGGGAGTATCATTTCAGTTGGGGTATTTAAATCCTTGACATGTTAGGATTCTATTTTATTTTGGGAATGGATTGGTTGGTTGCATATTGAGACCACATAGATTATTACCCCAAGAGGGTGATGTTTATGTCTCCTGAGGGTGAAATATATGTTCATTATATAGAATAAGATATCAAGACGGGCCTTGCAAGAGTGGTTCATCAAAAAATGGAGGATCTCACTGCCCATGTTTCTAGTATTCTTCTAGAGGATAGGGGTGTGAAAGAGGATGTATTTCCACCCATAGGGGATCACTTTTAGGATCTGTTTCCTGATGTCTTCTATGGGATGGAACCTAAGAGAGACGTGGAATTTACAATTGATCTCATGCTAGGGGTTGATCCAGTTTTTATTATAGTATATAGAATGGAACTAATAGAGCTTCAAGTGATTAAGACTTAGTTATAAGTGTTGATGGATAAAGGGATTATCTGTTTATGTACATCGTATTGGGGTTCTCCATTCTTGTTTTATATGAAGTCTTATGAGAATTTATTCTTGTGTGTTAATTAATGAAAGTAAAGCCATATGACAGTGAAGAACTGACATCCTCTTCCATATATTGATTATCTCTTTGAATAGTAGAGAGGATCTTGTGTCTTCTCCAATATTGACCTAAGATTGGGGTATCATCATTTGAGAATTATAATTTTTATTATACCGCAAACTACTTTTAGAAGAAGGTATGGCCTTTTGGAGTTCTTCTTGATGCCATTTGGGTCTAAAAATTATCTTACTATGTTTATAGCATTGAGGAACCTAATATTTCATCCAGACATGGATTGGTTTGTGGTAGTTTTTGTCAATGAAATATTGTTTCACTCAAAAAATCTTGCCAATCATTACCAACATATTGACATTGTCTCGAGTATACTAAAAGAGCATCAACTATGCAAAAATATATCTAAGTGTCAATTCTGGATCGACATGGTACATTTCATCAATCAAATCATCTAATAGGATGGTGTGTTGGTGGAACCATATAAGGTGCATGAAATAGTTTCTTGGGAGCATCCGACGATGTTTTCTGATATTTGATTCTTTATGGGTCTACAAGGATATTATCATAGGTTCATAAAGAATTTTTTTCCCTTGAAAACACCTCTTTCAGGATTGAACAAGAAGGGGATAATTTTTTAATGTCTTGAAGCATGTTGGAATGCTTTCAAGTAGTTGAATTTGTAGTTTACTACCACACCAATCATGATTCGACCTGATCCATGGGAGGAGTATACAATGTTCTATAAAGCTTTCGGTGTCAGGTTTGGAGTAGTGTTGATGTAGGTAGATTGAGTTATGGAATATGGGTCATGATAGTTGAGGCCATATGAATGGAACTACCCTTCACACAATCTCTAGTTAGCACCAGTGGTTTATGCATTTATGTATTGGAAACATTATCTTTTGGGAAAAAGTTTACTATTTTTACCGACCATAAGAGCTTAGTGTATATGTTTTCTTAGTGAGATTTGAATCTCCCACAGTGGAGGTGGATTGTGTATATTAATTATTTTTATTTTTGATCTAGCCTATATGCCCTAGAAGGGAAACTATGCCATTGGATCTTTGAGTAGGAAAACTCAGACTCAGCCAGTTTATGAGTATAGTTTAGAATTTAAGATGATTATTTTACTGGATAAGATGTCTATTGTGCTTCAATAGGACTAGTATAAGATGAATATCATATCCGTGTCAATGGATTATTCACTTTTGAGATAGATTGAAGATAATAAGTATGAGTATCAATAGTGTTTGGAATTGAGGGAAATCCTTGAAGGTGGGGATTCAACATCACATTGAACTATATATTAGTATGGGATCATCTATATAAGGAACCAAGTTGATGTGCCCACATATTTTCATGACGAGATGATGTGATAGTTTTATTCCTCAAAGTGGGTGGTGCTTTTGTGTTATACCAAAATGTATCATGACCTAAATCGATAGTATTAGAGTCTAGGAATGAAAAAAAATTATAGGGTTTGTGACAAGATGTTGCACCTGTCAACAGGTGATGGCCATGCATTAATGAACTAGTTGTTTAATAAATCCATTAACCATTATGAAATAGAAGTGGGATGAAGTTACTAAAGGATTTATGGTTGGTTTATTTATTAAACATTAGAATAATGATTATATTTGGGCGGATGTGGACCACTAATGAAAGTATCACATATCATTGATATACGAGAGACTTTCATTGTGAATCAGTTGGGATACATGCATGTTTAAGAGATAATTTGTCTATATATGGAGCCAAAAAGTATAGTTTCAGACCATTACTCTTGTTTAGTTAACACTTTTATGAAGGCTTGCAAATGGATCTCGGTGCATATGTTTTTCTGAGTATGTGCTTTCACCCATATACAAATGGGTAGTCCGGATGTACTATTCTTGTACATAAGGATATGCTTGGGAGTTTATTCTAGGCATTGGTGGGTCATGGGAGAAAAAATTATCATTCATGGAGTTATCATATAACTAAAGGAACCAAGAAACTATTATGATGCACTTTATGGTAGTCAATGTAGATCACCTCACTATTGGATGGAGGCAGGTGAGTTAGATTTGTTGGGATTGAGTCTCATTAAGGAGATATCAAAGCATGTTCAATTGATTTAGAAATTTATGGCTACAAATCAGGGTAGATAGATGATGTATTCAAATAGAAATTGATGAACCCTTACATTGTGTGATCATATTTTTCTATGGGTGTCACCTAGATTGGGTAACCATGGGATTTGAAGATAAGGAAATTTGGAACCTAGGTTTGTTGGACCGTTTGAGATTGTGGACAGAATAATTGATTGGATATTCTACAGAGGTATAGTGCTATATATGACGTTTTTCATGTGTCACAGATTCAAAGGTATCACCATGAAACTTCTCATATGATTTAGGTTGATGATTTTGGGCTTGATATTGATGTGTCCTTTGATGAGCATCTAATATGTGTTATAGATCATAGTAATAAGGTGTTGTAATGAAAAAAAGTGCCAATAGTTTAAGTATTGTAGAAATATGGACGTGTCTAGGAATTATCTTGGGATAGATAAGATTATATGAAGGCATATTAACCTGATCTTTTTGCCTAATAATCTTAGAGATGCTTGGGAGTACAGCTCGAGGACATACTTCTATAAGGTGGTGAGATTGTACGATCCCGTTATTTTTTAGGTGCGTATCTTTTTAGTTTTATGTTTTGTTATATGGTTGGTGAGGGTTTGATTTTTGTTTGGAAGACTTGGATATTGTTATATATTTTAAATATCATATTTTGGGATGAAAAAAAGTCTGCAAAATTTTTTCACACCGTGTATATGGGTTACACGAAGTGTAAATTTTTAATCAGATAAAATCGACCAAGGCGATAGGTTTTTTGGTGTAAAATATTAAAATGAATTACATGACATGTAATAGGATTAAACTCTTCATTAAAACTCCTTCTACTTTATCCTACGGAGACTTTTATCATATTTGGAGTGATTTATTCATCTACAAAAATCGCAGTTTGGTGTCTGATTCTAGGTAAGCCTTTTTTTCTTTGGATTTATTCTATTCCCCCTTATTTCAATGAGGTAGTGGAACCTTTTGACAGTTGTGGGTTTAGGGGTTGATATTGATCCTAGGTTTTGGTAAGATCTCTTATTAAATTATTGATTCGACCATCTTTCATCAATTAAGGATTTTGGTTTGGTGATCTTTCATCAATGATCTTATGATAGGTGGTCTAAATTGAAAAACCCATAATCTAATTATAATTTTTAGTATAGAATTATCCAATAGAAGTTCCCATATTTGGAAATCCCATATTTAATTGGATTAGTTAATTGGTTAATTAATTAATTAAATGATGTGATTATGAAATTAACGTGATATTGGAATTATGGAATTGGTCAATTACTCAGATTATGGAATTGGTCTGTTAATGGAATTGTGCAATTGGTTAATTGATTGGATATGGGTTTGATTGATAATAGATATAAAGGGATCATTCGTTTAACCTTGAAAAGATAATGGGTTATTTGATTAAATGTTGAGAACTAGTTTAATGATGAATTGTTCATATTATTACATGTGATTAAAGTAAAGAATTATGTTTGATTTAAAAATTGAAATGGTATGCCATTATTTGAAATGTTGATAAGAGGTTTAGTGTTGATTAACCTTGTTGAATGTGATATATGTGATATATTATATTGATTGAGAAATGGAATGTGGGACACATATTTATGCTCCAAATATCCAAGGGTTCATATCCATGATGTTCTAGGCCCAAATGCATGCATGCAAGATTATTGTATGGGATAAGGACTGATGATCCAAATACCCATGGGGTGTGGGACAAGGATTGATTTTCAAAATATACACAAGGTTCTAGACATGAAATTCTATTCCCATGGAATTGGAATTATACTATGAATCTAAATAAACATGATATGAAATGGAATTTAATGGATAATGAAATCCCATGTTATAATGAATTGTGATTTCCTTATGTCATATTTTTCAGACTTAGACATGGGATGAAGCCGGTATTTTTTTAAAAGGTTGGATCCGAAGCCTCATTTTTATTAATACTGCAAAGCAAATACCTCTTTTAACTGGGTAGAGGGAGACCCAATACATAGCCCAAAGGCCCAGTGGGCTTGATGCCCATTACATAGCCCGTAGGCCCAAATTCTTTGCCCAATTCTCATTCTGTGAATAGTAACCCAGTTGCTATAGTACCCACACAGTACCGCCGCCGCTACAGTGCCCTGTCGCCGCTACAGTACCCGCCGATCAATAGTACCACTGCTGCTAAAGTACCGCTATAGTATTTGCGCCCAATGAGTTTTGAACCCCCATTTTTCATGTAGTATTACGGGGTGCTTACCACTAAGCTAAAACCCAACTACAAACATGTTGTATGGGTAATGAGGTATAGGGATGGCCTGCCCACTTGTGCGCCACACGCCCCCTGCTAGGCCCAAGGTGGACAACCCTTGGGCTTGGGCCAGTTCCTGTGGAGTCGAGGGGACGAGAGGATCGCTGGCGTATGGTGCGCGTTGCCTTTGCGAGGACTCGAACCCGGAACCTCGATGACGGGATGCCACCACCTTGAACCAACTCACCCAGCCCCCGCGGTCATGAAGCCGGTATTGATGGTTTATGTGTCATTGTAAACCTGGGGGAAAGGATATTGTTAAATAAAGAATAATTGAATATGTAAATAGTTTACATTATTTATTGGAATTTATTATTTATAGAATTTCATACCCTATTATTGACTAGACATTATTTTAGACACCATTGGTGGTTGCCTATTGAGTTTTAATCACACCCTACTCAGGATACCTGATCAGTAGCAAAATATTCTTCTTATCTGTAGGATAGGATAAGGTGGCTGAGTTAGGTTAGAACCTAGATTAGGGAACTAAACATGGTGTTGAGACCCGCTTGGGTAGTTATCCATATCTTTATTTTTGGTTTGCATTTTGACAATTGAAATTTACATGGAATGAAATATCTACTGCTTTACTTGGTGATTTTATACCTGTTTTAGTCATTATGTGATACTTTTATTATTTTGGTTATTGGTTATATCATCAGACTATTGATTATTTACTTCCACTGATGATATTTTTTTGATAAAGAGGGTATTGTCTCCCCATATTTTTATTAGACCCTCTCTACTAGTCGATAGCCTCTGGCATACAAAGATGCATTCCTGAGGTCATGTTGCCAACTCCTCAGGGCAACAACATGTGGTACATGGGTCGAGATATCATAGTTTCCCCACTATCATTACATACATTATATTAATTTTTTTTCATAATAAATGATAATGAATATAATATAAATCAATAATTACATAATACTTTATCATATTGTGTGTTTATAAGATTGATCAATTTTTTTATGAAAGTTCCAATATATTGTTAAATAATTTGATCGTCTATATGGTCATTGAGAACTGGTATATCGGCTCTTGTATCCTAAGCTACCAGAAACCCAACTCTCACATGATCCACCAGTAATTGTCTGTTATGAAGGTTATGAACATAAATATTATATACCATACATCTTATAATGTTTCAAGCATGGGTTCTAATATATATAATTCATAATCAATTTTACATCAAAATATTTGAAAAAAAGTAATTAATACATATTTATTGGATACAAAAGTATTATAAAATGTTGTAAAAAATATTAGCTTTAGTATGTTAAACCTCTGAGTGGTAAATACCCTCAAAACATGGTCTTTGTGGATATGGATTTGGTCATTGGTTCATTTATTGCTGATATTTTATTAATATCTTCTTATGATTCATAGATAGTTTATTTTGTGTATATATTACATAATTTTTTTCTTATAGTATTCATTAAGTCTCTTAACATTATTTTTTAACTCTTGATAATTCTATAAAAAAATAATTATGTGTATATTAATTATTTAATCACTCTATGAGTGGGACTAAAAAATCTACCCCTCTGACATATCTATAATACTATGGATGACACAAATCCACTGATAGTAGTTCTTCTTCACCCATTATAGATGAATTATATAGTGTTTAAACAAAAAAGTGAAAACTTAGTTTACTTTATTTTGTTTTAAAATATAAAATAGTAACAATTTTTTTTTTCATCCATATACATCCATCTTATACTTTTTTCATGTTTTTATCTATAATTTGACCCATCTTATTACACAAGACTCTTTCACCCCATATGCATTGAGATTAAATCAATGGGGGGATCTCATTGACCAGTCTTCACCTCAACATAGTTTTATAAATCATTATATATTTTAGTAATTTTACAATAAATTCAAATTAATTATCAGTTTTTTCAAGTATAACACAGCCCATCCTTAATTTAAGGTATGAGCATTGTAGCTTTATAGCACATTGTTTTTCATCTAAACTCATTTAATGATTTTTTAAAGTAAAATATATAAAAATAAACACTTTATACATGGAATGTAAAATACATGAATGTAAACTATAATTAAACTCAAAAGTATTCTCCTTACATCAAGAAACAAAAATAATTCTGCGATACATAGGAAATGAAGTCTACATATAATTCTAGTGGTTGAGGATTAAATTTACCACCAATATCTATAAAGTAAAAAGTGGACATTATCATTCAAAGAAATTTAAATAATTTTTCAATATATTTTAAAATGAAACCCATTTTAAAATCATCAATTATATGTGAACTCTTAAAAACCATTAAATATTTCAAGATATGATCTAAAGGTAATAGAGTAGAAATTATAACAACATGTTATTGTAATATATTAAAAATTATGAAATTCATTATATGTATGAAACTATGACAATTTTCTATATTAATCACAAAATTTAATCTATAGCTTACCTTAATATGTCAGGAACCACCTCTTCTAAAACCCAAATTGGGATGGTAGTAAAGACAATTGTTACCCCTCGAATCCCACATTTAATAGGCCATTAGTTGGTGACTAGATTTGAGGTTATAAATTGTGAAATATGGGTGGCATTACCCTCTAAAATCCCATGAAGTATTAAACAAACCACCAATAAATTAAATATTAATTAAATGAAATAAACTATAATCACAATAATATGTATGTAATTCCATAAAGAAATAAATGGTAATACCGAAATAAAATATATCTTATGGAAGAAACTCAAACCCCAAATGATTACCACATCACTTGATTTTAATGTACAAAAAATCACCAAATCCATTCTAAAAATCTAGAAAAATATTATATATAAGAAAGGCTGAGAAAAAATTACACATAGTTGCTTTCAACATATAATCTCTTATGTAAATGTGGAAATAACATATAGATGACTCAGTGAGTAAATCAAAAAAACCAAAATCATTACCAATCATAAATCCAATTATCATTCTAAAATCACTAACTATTTCTCAAAAAATCAATATACAAGTGTAATAATAGAATAATCTTGAAAATATAACATTAAGCTACCTCTTATCAACTTCCTCATTAATATATCCCCCTTACATCCCAAGGATGTACATCCTAGAACAATCCTCCCTTATATATAAATATAATTTCATAACACATACCACATCACAACCACAACCACACAACACATAACCATAACTCTATACCACATCATTACCATATAACCAGATTATTGATCCACTATCACATCCTTTCCATGTCACTGTCACATCAGCACAACAATACAAAATCATCACATCCCTACCAAAAAACCATAAAATTTAAAGAAAGGAGAGTGGGATAGGAGGATCATTCATACATCTACATAATCTATATATTATATGGAGGGGTACACCCGAAACCTAAAACAAAATATTATAATTAATCAAGTTACCTCACACAGGTGGTGGTGTGTAAGAAATTTTGTTTTTGAATGGATATATAATAACTCACCCAATCCCAATCTATGTTTGAATCCTTATAAAAACACTTTAACAACTATAAATTATCAATGGGAAATAGTAAAAATTTACACCTATAGACAGAAAAATGCCTCTAATTTGACCAAAAAACAACAAAAAATAGTAGAAAAGCATGTTAAAAGGCATCTTTAATTACTAATTCCTCATTAAAATTTTTTAACTATATTTTTTTCTTAATTTCTATATTTTTTTACAACTGCGATTTAACTTTATCATCATTTATACATCCATTATCAAATAATATTTCAAACTTTTAAATTTATCATATTCATTAAATTATTTATTAATAAAATTACATTCTCATTTTAAATAAATAAATTATTTTTTACTCTAGAATGCATGAATAATCCCATACAACTACTACATTAACCACATTGACCAATTTACACAATTGTATAACAAAATCACCAGTAACCCAAAACATAACTTTAACTCAACCACAAAAATCAATACCACCATTTCCACCAATTTTTTAGTATCAAAAGAATAAATTAATATAAAATAAATTGAAATTCCATTTCATTATACCATTATATCAAGTAATCAATTCATTCTTAACAAAATAATATAGAATTAAAATTTATAAAATTTAAATTTGTGTAATATTAACATATTTAAATAATTTTATCAATTTAAAACATGTTTAAACATATCAACATAACATTAAAACATAGAATAATACTCAAAACACAAATTATAAATAAAAAAATAACAAGTAAAACATGTATAAAATATATGATACACATCCTTATCCATTTTTTGATTTATTTTGTTATCTTTGGTTAGGGTATTTTCATATATTCACCCAAAAAAATCTTGAAAATGATAATTATTTATCAATAGAAAAAATAAAAAATAAATAATTAGAATCACCTACATAAAAAAGATACTAAAAATAATGAACACTAATAGGAAGAAGGAGACCAAGATAAAATGATAACAAACTATCAATAATCCACCATTGAACCGAGAACATATCAATACACCATGACCTCAACACCTCAAGCATGAACTATGAACCTATATATGAAATATGAGAATAATATTTATAATAATATTTAAGGAATAATTACATTGAAAAATTAAAACCCGACATCTTAAAGATAGAAGAAGAAAACACCAATTGAAGGGAATTATAGGGAATCAAGAAAAATATTATGATCAGAAATAGCTGAGGGAGAATATATGGAACTAGAAAAATACAATAAACCACTATAATTTATAACTAAAAATGAAACTTCAAGATTTTTGGAATAAAAAACCTCATTATGGTGTAGTGGGAGTCTATAAAAAATATATTTGAAAACTATGAAAAAAATATATTTATCTCTTACCCATAACTCTAGGATAAAAATCATTAAATTTTGATAAACCTAATTTATCTTAAGTTATAATGACCTTCATAAATTTCCAAGACCCTAATTTTCACACAAAAAAACTCTCACTCTTTGAATATCCCAACTGAAATATATCTTCAACCCAAAATTCAACTGAAAATACGATACTAAAATGATAATAACCATTTTGTAATATATATATATATATATATATATTGACTATTGTAATATCTTAAAATCATGGTGTAAAAAACCACCCTCAATATCTAGAGGCAACACTAAATCATTCCACTCATAGGAATTAATATATAATGTAATTTATCCAATTGTAATGTCATTAACCATGACACAACTTTCAAGCCATAGTGAATACACTATAAAATTTTTATGGTTTAACAATGGTTATGTAGTAGTGGTTTGTCAAAATACCTCTAAATAAACTTTATATATTTTTTGGTTTTTAATAAACCATCATTCTATATTTATTAAGATTTTAAAAATGAATTTTTAGTCTCATCGACTGCATTCCCTTGTATTCATCTCGCCTAAGCTCTCACCCCATCTTCCCCCACCCCCTGATCCATTTATCTCAAGATCTCACACCAATTACCCTCACCCTCACCCCTAATCACCCCCATCATTCCCTCATTATGTCCCTCATTAGTCTCACCCTTTCCTATCACCCTGAACCTCACTCTTTCACAAATTACCTTCCCCATCACACTCACACTCACTCACTGATTCCCAAGATTCAATTCCACTGAATCCCTCCAATCATTATCACCCTTTAAATAATTTTATTTATCATCGTTTAGGGGTAGTTAATCTCATAGGAGGATTGATAAAGGTGAAATATCTTATTACTTTTATTTCAAAGAATGATCAACACTATTGTTAAGAATGATGAAATTTATCAACTATTGAGTTGATAAAAAAATCCATATACATCTTCATATTATTATGCTTCCAATGAAAATTAGTTCAAAAAATGTCATAATAGTTTCTCATGATATATTAATAATCTTCCTTATTTATTGGATTACATTTACTAACCAAATAAATAACTCTATAATTACTTTTGGAAATTTAGTTCTTCTCTACTTTATCCTATATCTCATTTTTGTTCCAATGTGTTCATTGGAATCAAATAGATTATTGACTATCACAATGAGAATAAGATCTAGAAACATTAAATCCTCACTATCCCACTTTTTTATAACTAAAATACATTGGATACATATTTTTAGGTATTTTGTGTTTTTTCCATCTTTGAAGTGGATAGAGAATACACACATTTGAAAGCTGTTAATATATAGTGTATCATTTTTTGTAATTCATAAAATTGTTATCATTGAAAAATTATTAAAAAATTAAATTTGGTTTTTAAAAATTAGTAATCAAATTTTTTTATGTTTATTTTATTTTTAATTGAAATTTAGGGATTTTTTTTCATTCATTGAATTTTTTATGAAAAATATAATATTCAAAGAGTTTTTTAGAAACAAAAAATATGCCCAATTTTTATTAAATTATTAGTTTTAATTTTCTTTTTATTTTTCAATATAATTGAATTTAGTAAGTGATTTATCATTTTTTATTATATTTTTTTTACTATAAAAGATATGCTTCACTTTGATTTAGATTTTTAAAAATAATCAAATGAGGAAAACATATCTTTTTAAATGAAATAAAATTTATTATGCAATTTTATCAGTTTTATAAGTTATCCAAATGATTAAAAAGTTAATATTATAATTGTTTATATGTATGGTTATCCATTGAATTATCTACTACATAAGTATTACGTTATTTATTTTCAAAACTAAAGATCTATTATTATTTTCAAATTTTATTTATTTATAAAAAATAAGATGTTATACTTGTTTTAAAATAATTTTTTGAAGGTATTTTTAATATTTTAAATTATATGAATGATGAAGAAAAATATATTCACTAATAGAAATCTATTTCCACCAAATGTTCCCCCATTCATGAATACATCATTAGTGCTTCCTGATAATCCCTCAATGATACCTTCCAAGCCATCAGGCTCCCTCCCTATGGCATATGGTATGCCCTACATCTCTCTCCTGATAGAATCTTACATGCTTCCTACCGATTCACCAGGTTTTTCTTGTTATGTTCATGTAGTGAGAGAATAAATGGTCGCCCCATTTTCCTCACAGAGATATTGTGGCATCACGGTTATATGTACAACTTTAATGTGAAAAAACTTATTTCAATATTTTATTAGAATTTTTTTCATAATAGATAGAATTAATACCACTACATATACAAATACTAATAGTTCTGAATTTTGGAATCTGAATAGTCTAAATATAGTTGTCTCATTTTATTTTATTTTTGATTTGGAAAGAGGATAAAGTGGGAATATTTTGTAAGATCCTTGGACAATGATCATCTTAGGTGGTGACCATTCCCATTACAAATTTTGATTAGTGATATATGACTTTATCTTATAATATTTATGTATTTGATTCAAAGATAATGATAATTTTAATACATTATGATTTAAATGAATTATATTATTTAATTAAATTACAATATTTTGAAATAATGTTTTTTTCGTTCTTTTACTTTATTGTGGATGATTACATGTATTGTAAGAAGAAGTTAAAACATTTGGGTATGAAATTGGATGATTTAAAATGGAGAATGAAGGATTATTTCAATGATACATCATTGAATAATTACTAGATGTTTGATAAGGTAGTAGAATATGTACCTCGAGAGTAGTAGAAAAATTTTATTCATGCTCATCGACATGGCATGAATATGGTATTGAATAAGATATTATTATATTGATATAATTTTAAAAATTTATATTCATATCATAATAAAATGAATTTTTTTACAATATAGTTAAATTATAATCTATTTATTTAATGAGGTTTCAAAAAAAAGTATCGATATGAGTGAAACAGATCATCCCATGTATCACTAGTTTGAAGATTTTTTCATGAAATATATAAACTTTGGTAACATTTTCATCAGTTAAAATATTTATATGATAATTTTATGTGTTTTATATAATATAAAGATGATTTATCTCTTGTTAATGTAGCTGAAGATGTCCGGGTACTAAGTCTCTTATATGGAAGTTTTGTTAGATGTTCATACAGAATCCGATGAGAGTTATATGAGTAAATAATCCAAAGATGTAGGGGAATGAATTTTATTTTCAATATAATGGTTCAGAAAAATATTAATACCTTAATAAATTCTAAAACCAAGGATAATTTATATAATATAATCAAAAATAATTCTGATAAAATTCAACATGATAAATGAAATATCTACAAATTTTTGAAAGTCAAATTTTAAAATTTGAAATCCCAAAAATTAAAATATAGTTTCATCAACATATTATTAATAACCCATTGGGATTCATGGATTTTTTAATAATCCTGAACATTAATTAAAATAGTAATGAATCTCAAAAATAGAATCAAATACATTATTATTACTTTAAAGGAAAAACCATACATGATAAACATTATAGCATTATTAGATGTAACTTGTAAATTGTTTTCAGTGTTTGATTAGTTTCAAATGGAGTATTATTTATTTTTTTCAAATATATATTGTTATGTGTGTAAGGATATTTTTATGTATTGAATTAATTATTGAATGTTAGAATTATTAAATAATGAATTATGGTGGTATATTAAAATATTTCCATTTTTTATGTCAAAAACAATACAAACTATTTTGAATATTTTTTTGTTAATCATTTATGGGTGAGAGAGTTATGTATTTTATCCTGAAAGTTATTTATATATGTGTGCCTCTATTGTATCACATTATCATATTATAATTTATCGGTTGATTTTAATGTGTAATTGTTTATGAATATAGATATCAATTATCTTCAGTTTTATTTTATTATCAATTACCTTAAATTTGATAGATATTTGATTTATATATAAAATAGAATAACCTTGAGATACCGATCCCTAAAACTCTTTCTAGGTCTCCCAGGATGATCCAGTTATCTATGTCCTTGGGCAGTAGCATCATGGTAATGTGCACCAGATGAGTTCTGAACTATTACTATTCGTGGTCTTTGGAAGGTCTCCATGGACTGCAGAAACATATACTACATGTTCTATTTATTCTCTCCATCTTGAAGAATAGAGGTAATTTATTATGATATAGAACATAATTAAATAATAGGGTAACAAAATCTTATAACTAGTGACTCATATACAAATGTATGATGTGAAGGTCATCGCTTTGTAAAAATCATTATTTGAATTATATAAAAAGATGAATGGATATATCCACAACAAAATTTCTTAAATATAATAGTTTAATAATCATTTAGAATAAATTTTTTTATTATTTTTAATTTTAAATTTATATATAAATGATTGTTTAATTTTATAGAAAATTTCCATACAAGTGTCGGGGGAAGGGATTGCAGATAGATATGGAGATGAAGATGATTTGGGATCATTATTTGTAACTTTATTGTATTAATTATATATTTTTTTGTTATTTTAATATAAAAATTTAAATTGATACAAATAACTATTATATATTATAAATGTTCAAATATATATTGTGGTTACTGCTACTAGATTCAATTTTCATTACATTTTCTAGTTTCTGTTTTAGTTGTGGATGGCAGTAGCATGAATTTTATTTTTTAAAAACTACAACATATAGTGGTATTTTAAACTACTACTATAAATGAAATGAAATATATGTACCATTTAAACCACCACCATATATAGTAATGAAAATATTAATGGTTTAAACCAGCATTAAATTTTTTTATTATAATAGTGACCAAAAGAAACACTATATAATATTACATATTAAACACTGATATTATATGGAAACCCATTGATAAAACCCAAAAAAAACTACTAAAAAACATATCACCCAACATGATTAAACCATCATGTCACTCTAAAATCTACCTTAACATATCACCCAAAAAAATATTTACCAGCACTTTTCTGAAGTTTTCTTGAAAATAATTGGAGGAGAATTAAAATGTCACTAGTGGTGAGATTTGGCATAATGATTGATGAGAATTTTCTTATCCATGTCTATTGATAAGTGAATCAGAAAATAATATCACCCAGCTACATTGTTTTTTATACCAACTAAAATTTCATCTCAAACTTTTATTCTCTCATACAATTCATCTACAAACTCTCCCCAACACACTCATCACCTAAAAAACACAATGTAGATGACCACGAAATATGGGCATCAATATTACATACATATCAAACTATTATTGTTTTCAAGAAGAAAAAGACTTATAAGATATAAAATAACATAAAAAACCATACACACAATAAGATACCTATAAAATAGGAATATCTTTATTGAAAAAGAACACCACAACACCTGGTAAATGAAAAATTTAATTATATCAGAAAAAAATATAATCATAACCATAGGGAAAAATAAAAAAAACTCAAGATACTAATCACACATTTATAACTCTAATTTCCACATATATTCCTACAATCCACCATTATTCTATAAAATATGAATTAATGTAATAAAATTCACTTCAACAATTTTTTCTGATGATCCAAAATCTAAACATGTCTCTTTAAATTTTTTTATCATCCTTAGTATGTAAATATCCCCAATCAATGAAATGAGAGTTATCATGAAGATATCCTAGAAGCTATGACATGTAGAAGACATTATAATCTAATCCATCAATAAAGGAATAGTTATATAATAATCCACCTGTTTCCAATGCATTCGTCGGGGTGCTCATCATCATGATGTGATGCACTTGCTATTTTTACCACGTATTACCACTTTCAAAAGGTAGGTGACATCTGTCACTTTTTAGGGATATTTTCCCCTCTATTGAAATGGAATTATGGGATTTAAGTCTCTACTTCCATGGGTTCCTCCTCAAAATTCATCGCCTAGTCTGGGTCTCCCTCAAAGATTTAAGATGTTGTTCATGAATCTCATTCCCAGTGCCATATCATTTTGGACTCTGGTTAATTAAACTACTTATATCAAAAAATTCCAAGTGGTCAAGTCAAGGAAATAACCTTTGGTTAGGGGAGTAGTCATGTTGGACATCGTTGGTGTGTTTGTACGCTAAAATACTTGTACACCAAGATTTATTCCCCTTATGATAGGGCTTCTTGAGGGTGCAGAAGCTTGAGGCATCCCATGTTGAGTAAGGGGAATTGTATTCCAGAGGGATGTCTCTATGTTTTTCCTCTGCTTCCCATGTTTAGCACGGGGTATGCCATGATTCTAACGTCTATAAGGGACATATCAAACTGATCAGAATGTTGATGGGAGTGGATCAATTGGGTAAATCCATTAGAGGGAGCACCTAGGAGGTTTACTAGATGGGTGGACCAAGACACCAAATGGGAATGGATCTAAGGATGATTGGGTCCCAAAAAAGGGACACCAAAGTTTACCATTGGATGGTATTGAACAACATGAAGCCTTTTTATGTACCCTAGATAGAATATATGGATCAAAACCCACGTAGTTTGAGAGGGTGAATCATGGTATTGGGGTGTACACAATGGAAAAAAACCTGGAGACATGATGGGGATTATGGGTGGTTAGTGGCCTAGGTACTTCTAGGATCAGTGAGGAAGTGAAGGACATGATCTCACTGGGATGTAGCATCCCAGGTAAAACTAGGATGGATGGTGGATGACTTGATGATGTTTATGAGATGAATGGGATGAAACCAATGTGAAGATGGTGGTGGTGTTGGTATTGAACATCAAGAAGGCTTCCTACGTATCCATGTTTGTGGGAATCAAAGTACATGTAGTTTAGTTGGGAGATGAGTCACCTAAAGAGGTAACTCATGAGAATGGATGCATGGATGGGACCCAAAGGAAGTAGAACCCCCTGGTTAAGGAAAGATATTCTTGAAACAAAAATGCTCAACAGAGAGACCAGGATGTGACATGGGTGACAAGATAGAACCTCATGGAGGCTTCCTATGTATATCCATATTGGGGAATCAGTGTCCACATAGTTTAGGATGGGACATAGAATCGGGGCGTACACAAAGGACAATGACCCAGATACATGCTGAGGCTTACACATGGATAGCATCCCATCACAGGAGGGAAACTCGTGGTTGAAGGAATATGGATTAAGTGTGTAGCTTATGCATGGTTAGCTACCCGGGAGCTAGTCTAACACCACTATGTTGTGGATGAAGGGTGTGAATTTCAACAAAGAGAAACCAAAGTTTACCCATTTTTGGGGTTGAACCACATGGAGGATTCCTACATACCCTATCTATGAGGCAGGTATCAAAACCCACATGAAAGGGGAAAGGATCAAAGTCCACACAGTTTGGTATAAAGGGTAATGGGGATTACATAGTAAAGGTGGACCATAGAGGATGTCATGGCCAGTGTTTAATCTAGGCTACCGTGAGTCAAGCTCTGTGTGAGAAATAAGAGGCAACAATAGACCTAATGATTGTGGTGAAAGGGTACATCTGTGTGAAATTGAGTGGGGCTTACACGTGGTTAGTAGCCCAAAGAGATGGAGATTGGGACTTACTCCGGGAGGGAGACCCAAAGGGAAAGGTGGGTTTATATACATACGATCATGATATGGTCATTATACCGGAATCATCCCATCAAGTGGTACCAAGGGTTATGTGGAGACTTCATGAGGTGTACAAGGAGACAAAGCTCATAGGGGAAGAGAGAATAGAAGGGAACTCATGCCTATCCCCTCTATGATCTTCTTGGACCTACCAAACATGCGGCCATTATAGTTTAACATTTTGGGTTGTGGATGCAGGTTCTTGGATTTTTGACATGCTATATCTCGGATGGTGAGTATTCAATCCCCACCCATAGAACCTACATAACTAGCGCACTGTAACTCATGGTGAAGGGAAGGCATCGACAATGATGTATGAGGATGGGGTTTTAGAGTGATCCATTGAAGGGCTTATGTTAGCGTAGCTATATGAAGAATAAGTAGCTGTTAGTGTTCCTATATGAAGAATCATGAGTCAAAGCAACGCAACATGAGGCACCACTTGAGGGACCTTGAAATCACTTTGTTGGATCTTGGTGGGACACATGGAAGAAGGTTGGGAAAAGAAATAAATCTTAGAAGTAGGTTCTTCATGAAGATGATGAGATTCACGAAGACGGTGTGCTTTGTAAAGAGGATGGTCTTCACAAAGGAAAGGGTCTTCACAATGGGGAGACTTTAATGGAGTAGATATTCCCCTCAACAAACAAATCTTTTTTCTGAGAGTGCTTCATGAAGGCTCAATGATTCAAGAAACCTCGAGCACCCCAAAGGGCCCCATCCATCATAAAGGTCACTTGAATTCACCAAGGTAATCCCCATAATAGGTGGAGGATAGGAAGAACACAAAGAGGTACAAATCAAAGAGGCCAAGTAACTTTGGTGATCCATATGTGGGTTTCACGAAGGTATGTGTGAAATAAGAGCTCCAAAGTTGAAAGGGAAGTGTAAAAATGGTCTTAAAGGGGAGTGAGAACTATATTTATAGGCCACAAAGGTCAGAGAGGGTCACATAACTCACCGTGGAGAGGAGTGATGTCGCGGAAAGGAGGAACTCCATCAGAAGGCATCAATGTCACAAAGGGTGCGTGATTCCATTGAGAGGATAGCCGAAGCAGCCATCGTGGATCAAGTCATGGAGATTGATGATGTCATGGAGAGGCCATGGTATATCGGAATGCTTTGGACTCACATAGGGCCATAACGCCATGGAGACGATTGCAGAGGCAACCTTGCAGAGGTGGGACAACCGTGAAGAGAGCTTTGAGAAGGATCCCTTTGGGAAGGTTTTGAGCGATTTAGGGCCCTTTGGAGTGTTAATTAACTCTAAAGAATCAATGATTTCACTCCCCCAACAGGATGAATTTTGGCGCCAAAAAATTCCCCCCATATAATCGGAGCTGAAGGAAAAGCGGGATGAATTCTAAGGTTAAGATGCCAAAGATACCAGGAAAATCGAACACAAGGAGGATCATGTAGATGTGCCGTAGAGGAAGGCATGAAGTCGTATAACACAGTCCATCAAGACACTAAATTGTGAAGTGGTCCTCTTAGAGAGGTACCACATAGCATGGGAGAAAGGTGCCATGAAGATCTTCCATAGGTCGTCAAGAAGACCACTCGTGTGTTTTTGTGAAGCAGGCACCAACAAAGCCAATATATAGGGACCCATAGTCATTTTTAGCATCTGAATCTTCGCATAAGATTGTGTTAGTGCTTTCTCTTCACGAAAAGATCCTCTTCATGAATGTTTTTAGTGAACCTGCTTTATTTGGTCCTATGCTTCGTGAATGCTTTTAGAGAACCGGGGCATCACAGTCTATTGCTTTCTTTTCCACACAAGCTGAAGTCACGTTTGTTTCGTAGAGGGTAGGTGTTCTAAGACCATCTTCATGAAAAGTCTTCACAAAAAATCTTCACGAACACGTTTTCACTTTTCCTTCATGCCTCAACTACAAAAAAATTATATTTACTCAGACTAAATGGCCACATAAGAGGTTTCACAAGTATTTCATACCGACGCTACTAAGTGGGAGGCCCTGGAAAACAACATCAAAATAAGAGAGTACATTTATATTAATTCTAAACACCAACTGTTGAAAGAGTGGCTAATAAAGATACAGAAGGAATACTCATTGTGAAATCACCTGCTATTTTACAACTTTGGTTTGCGGGATGAATTCTGCATCCCAGACACTAGTAAGGACAAGCGAGCCTACTAGTTTAGGAGCACCCCAAGCGATACTAGTGGTACAAGGTTGCAGATGGAAACAATAGAAACTTTCATGACTAGTTCACAACACATTTTCTTTACAATCATGTCAATGAAATTGATTACAATGCATTGGAAAAAGTGACCTCTCCACCTCTGTACAAGACGATCATAAAGGCAGGGCTCAAGAATCCAGAAAAGGGGTGGGTCACAAGATGGGACTTGCACCAGGGTGGAAACATCATCGATGACTGGGCCTGGGACTACTGGTCCTGTGAATCTTGTGAAGAGTTTGAGAATGTTCTGAGGAAGGTAGGACTATATAAAGAGGAATGGTCTTCCCAATTCAGTATCTCTCTATAAAGGGAGTTTATATCGAAATTGATAATACGGTGGTCACTGAATACCAAAATTTTCCTTGTATATCATAGTGAGGTTGGCATTGGCATATGGGAACTTCATCAAATTTTTGGCAGCCCAATCCTAAGAGGGATGTATAATGAGTTCCTCCTCTCAAAGAATGTCTGGGAGGATTGGTAGAAGATGTATACTTTGGTGATGGTATTACTGAGGCTAGTTCCATGTATAAACGAGGATAACATGACACCCGAGACATCCTCTTTAAGCAGTAGTTTAGCTATTTTATGGATTTCCCACCAGAGGAGAAAACACTACTGGAGAGGCACCCCCTATGTTCATGAGTAGATCAAAGCGGTAAATAAGGTTCATACTGGAGGATCCTGGATGACAACTAGTAGAAACAATGGGGGTATTGCATCAAGAATGAGTAGTGGCCGATAGTCAGGCTGGTCAGATTCATCTTAGCGCCTACCTGTGGGGGGATATTACTATTCAGAGATTCCCACATAGGGGTTCAACCAAGTACATTTATCATGGTGGTTAAAATGGATTGTGGAGACCGAATCAACCTGGGCATACTGGTGCTGGAGAAGTTATACCATCTACTTCGGCTGACCAGTGAGGGAAAGAGGCAACTATGAGTGTGTGGGCTATTCTACTTTATGTGTAGTTGGATTGCAGCACCCACAGTGTGTATGAATATCTTAACCCCATTTCTCCACATGAGATATATTCTTGAAAAACAATTTTGAACATTTCGGGGGGTGCCCCATTGAAGTCATATGTAGTGACTATGCTGGGTAAGATGGGGTGGGTAAAACAATTCATATTCCATCCATTCCCACTGCCAACTGAATACTATATAGATGATAGTATAGATAATATGGGGAAGTGTTTGTATCTTATATCCTTATACGGGGGAGTTTCGGTGGCACGAGTAGACTATGAACCTATATGTGAACCATATACCAAACACCGATTCACCCAAAAATTCTGATGCATGCAAAGGATGACTACATAGGTGTATAAAAATGTGTTCCATGAGAAATAACCTTGTGTGTTGTGACAAATATGGATTATTTGTACAAGGGAGTATGGAATATTTGGAACAAGTTTCCTTCATCTAATGCTGTATTTGGATTGGTTCATGAGTATGCACAGAACGGGGAGGCTGCCTACCCTGGTATTATGAAAAAGAGACTGACTGCCTGGGCTAGTAAGGTGGCCCCTACACCTTAACATCGAACCATGAAAATAGGGGTAAATCAAGAAGGTGGTGCAAACATATTTTTAGGTTACGAGGACAAAATAGTAGGGGAAACAGGACACAATTCCTTAGACCCCGAACCAGTGCTGGCTGGAAGTGGAGAGAGAGAGGTGGTAGTTCTGGGCCTAGTGGCTCCACATGGGAGGGCCTATGAAAGAGGTGAATCATCCCAAGGATTTCGCATGTACCCCCTCAAGCTCCAAGGAAGACACTACATCTGGTCACAATTCCTTCTGATGTCGTATTTCTAGAGGCTTGGAATGATTTTGAAAATAGCAAACAATACCTCAGTATTAACGACCTGTGAAAAAACATAAACATGCACATGATAGCATTGAGAGAACTTGGATTTGTATAGAACATCTTCAAAGCTACTCTTTACAATGTAATAAGGATTTTAATGGATCTAGAAGATGTAATACATTCCTGTGGAGATATGCATACAATGACACACCAAGTAAGGGTGTTGTTGAACTGACTACTCCTACAGAATTGATGACGACTCAACTAGCAGAGAATTTTTCCTTGCCCGATCATACTGATGAATCATGGGGGGAGAAGTAAATTTGGGATATTTTCATTAATAAATGGATGGGACTTCCAAGGTATCCTCTACTGAAGAAGGTGAAATAGTGGCCTTATGGGGAATTTCCTTGGGTAAATTCACCGCAACACAAGAAGTGATTCCCCACTCCCCTTCGTCATGCCAATTCCCATATTACCTTATCTTGGTTTTTCAATCAAAAATTATCTATATAGGAGATTATTCAATCAACCACTCCCACTGATGGGGATGAAGTAATGATAGGCACAGAGAACCAAACATCATGGCCCTCAACAGGAGAGATAGTTGTTGTAGAATCTAGCAGTTCTGGGGGAGTAGAGGTAGCCTCCTCATAATCTTCAGAGCCAATAATCATATATGGAGGGCTGCATCCTAGCCTCCTAGGGATATTAGACTCGAGGTGAGATCAAGAATCTAACCAAGGTATGTCTCGTGCTTCAGAGCTCTGCCTATTGTCTGGTCAGTCAAATTGGCCAATGTGACCCATGCCTGCACAGTTTCACGGATGGTACACACATTGTTGTTGAAAATGGTTGGAAGACTCAAGGATCCTCTCCAAATAGTAGTGTTGATCCCTATACCACTGAGTTCCCAGGATGAAAAGGACATGGTTCCTCATGAGTGGCTGGTGGTGATGAGCAATACTGCTGGAGGTATAGAGTTTTGAGTTGACCATGCAAATAATATTGAATTAGAATCCAATGATAAAGACCAGCATGAGGAAGATCTTGCTACTAAGATCCTAGTGTCATTACTGAAATATGAACTCACTAACCTAGAGGACCGGGATGAGACTACTTCCAATGAAAAGGATAGCAAGGCCATCCATCAGCGGTCATGGAATATGGTCACATACTTTATCGATCACACCCCACAATCTCAATGGATATGTGAGATGGGAAAAATCTCCCTAGGTTGAGAGAACTATGCGTTGGAGGAGTAGATACCCGATGCCCCCCACACTCATTGAGGTTACCTTGTCAAGAAGGTGTGGAAAGATGGGTGCATTGTCATTGTTGGTTTGTAGTGGAGGAAGGCTATCAATATCCAAAAACTCTCAAGAGGTTGATCAAGAAGCCTAATGTTTGAGGGTGCGGGTGGATGAACATTCTTCTTTCATTAGCACCCAATTGGAAATCATATCTTTATTAAAGGCCCAACTAATATAATCTAAGGAGAAGATGATGCAAGTATCCCAAGAGATGGATAATGTTCAAGCTAATGAAGACAAGGTGCACATTAGGGCTGATTAATTGCGCCCTGTAGCCAATGAAGAGGAGAGGGAGCTCAATAGATAACAGAAAATTATGGAGGCCACACACCACAAATTTGTGCAAGTGAAATTATCTATTGAGGATGTAAATCCATTTATTGGAGGTGTCAATCCACAGGAGTCGTAACTTGCCTAAATTCCGAACATACCTTCATGTTTTCTGTTTTACTTCAGTTGCATGAACAAACCCCTTTATTTTATTTGATTACTAAATCTCAATCATATTTATGAAATATACAGCGATTAATCCCTAAGCTCATGTGGGTAATTACCCCTATGAGAAACAAGATATGACCACATAATTATTCCCCTTAAATATGAGAGTTCCAACCAATCACGAGACACTCAAGGTCTGAATAACCACTTCAAGTTTCCAAGAAGAGAAAGGGGCCATTTTTAGAGAATGAGATTCTCTAAACAGCCAAACTTTCCTCCCCCGACATGCTCTAAAACACAATCATGATGATTCTAGGGGTGTTGGGGTGAATCCGAACTAAAGGGAATGAGAAATATGAATCACGATTCCCAATATTCAGAGCATAATGAGGATAGCATGATGATATAGGATAACTGTTGAAAATATTCAAAATGCAGCATCCATATCAAATTATCCTAAAATGGGAACAATAAAACGAGGGCAACCATTGACCATGTTCGAAAACATAGGGCCGAGATCGATGTGTCGTATGATGTCCTTCAGTATATTGGCCCAGAATATTAGGCGAGATTTAAGGATGAGCATTATAACTATTAGGGGGTTCCTTCAACCCTGGAAGGGAATGCAAATCCAAAATAGAGGAAACGTGAAGCATGGTGATAAAATGATGGTTGTTTGGATAACATCCAACAATAATGAAATGATGCCACCATGATGAAAGTACATTGGGTGAGCATAGAGGTCTGCAACGAGATTGGGCCAACATTCAGAAGAGACCTCTCTGATGAGGATCTAGGGTGGTCTACAGTTTAATGTTTCATAGATGAGGATGATAAGCACATAGTTTAGTGTCATACGGTGAGGATGATAGTGTCACAGTTTATAGTAAGACCCACGAGCCACACAATTTTGTATATGGATATTACGTTGCCACAAAATCTAAGCCTATGTGAGCCATGCTCGGTGTAGGAAGCAAAGAGTGTTGTCAGGCCTTCTCCATCTAACAAGAGCGTGCTATAGTGAATGGATATTTTGGGTGGGGAAAGTCTCAAACAAACCAACATTCGTACTTGACATGTGTGAATGCGTGTAGCTACAACACCAAAGATATCGAGGATTCGTAAAATTGGAAGGGGAATTAAACATGTGATTGACAACATTCGATATTTGGGTTGTGGTGAGGTGGTGTGATGATAAAGGATAACTTTTTACCTAGTTCGAAACACAATTTCCATTTTGATTTATCCTAGAACGGGAACAAACAAACAAGAATCGACCGCTGACCATATTTTCAACGCGATATTTGCATCAAATTATTGTTAGAAATCTATTGGGGTATTGGAATAGGACGATAGGAGATCACTGAGGCCTAGAATACGTACCATTATGCGGTCCCTTCAGATGTGAATGACAATGAAAACCCAAATGAAGGATTATGTGATGCGTGAACATTAACCATGCAGTTTAAGACTCATGGGGATGAACACAAGGAGTGTTAATCTTGAAGAAAGTACACAACAAAATTATTATAAACCCTACACGAATTATAAGAAAAGAATTCCACATCACATCACATAATTTTTAGGAGATCCTAGGCTAGAAGGGGCTGGGTAGAAGAAAGTAGTTGTGACTGGACCATAGATAGGAAGTCTAGGTGCCACGATGGGTCTCATAAGGATGGTAATCAATCCATGCATACTTCTTGAAATTAGTATGGTAGGAGGCCGATGCTAAAAGAGGGAAATACCCTATTTCAAAGAAGAATAGCTTAGTTGTTTTGTAGTTTAACATCATGATATCATAGATGGTAAGAATCTTAGTTTAAGGTTATAGAACTCGAACTGTCTATTGAGACTTCTAAGGCGGAAATATGTAATGCGAGGCCATAAAGAAATCCCGACATAAATGAGGACTTTGGATTTAAAACCAAATCAAAAAATTATAGGGAAACTCACACACGGTTTAAATTCATGATGCTTGAACTTGTGCTTCTTGTTTAAGACATGAACTCCTAGTTTAAGGTCATAGGGTCAGACCAAAATAAATGAGGTTCTTTCATGCAGGCACAAACTTTACCCATATCCCTAAGCCCCTTTGAGATATGATTATTGAGGGAAAAAGGGTAGATAATATCATTACAACACATGGAATACTCATCAGGGAGAGATAGTATGGAGTCAAATATGATCCTCATGAAATTGATTTTCCCTCTTAATGTGCAAAGGTGCGTGGAGGGATAACACCAAGGGTAAAAAAATTCTACTTGAACATGATTGGTTAGAAAGGTATGTGAATCACATGAACAATATTTAGGTCTTAACGAGGGTGTTATAATGATGGAGTATAACTATTTACCATTTTCAAAACCCGACATCCTTATCAGGTGACCTAACATGGATAAAACAAATGAAGGTCAACTGCTGACAGAAGTTGCTTCACAGGATGTATCTCAAAATGTCATTGGAAACACTTCAGGATGTTGGACCAAAGTAGTAGGTGATCCTTAAGTTTGAGCATCCATTCCATCTGGGGGTCCTTTTTGATGTGAAAGATGATGGAAACCCAGATAAAGGGATACATGAAGCATGGGAACAGATGAAATCATGTTCACGCGGAATCAAACACTATAAGTTCAAAACCACTATGCATATAATCATGTTGGTGAGGCATAATGGAGGTTGAGTGTGGGTGTGTTTTTTTGAAGCAACAAAACCAAGATGGAGAATCTAGGCGTCACTAAAGGAATCAAGCCATATGTAGGCATTAAATAATGGCATGGTGTATGACTGATAACATACCTAATATACCTTCAAGAGAGGACACCACAACGCAGTTCCATTTTTCATCATGCAGCCGGGATGATAATGTCACAGTTTAGGGTCGTATGACATAACCAACCCATTAATTTTAACATCATGTGGAAAAGAGGCATCAATTTAAAGTCATGTGGGACTAGGAAGCACAGTTTAACATCATATGTCTAGGAAACACATTGAAGAACATGGTTCTAAAGGTAATGTGAATGGTGTGATAAAACCTACCTGACGTGAATGAGGATATCAGTCTAGGACACACCGCACGCAACCCCAAGGGGATGGGACCTTAGGAAAAGGGGCCAAAAAAGATAAAAGGATGTGGGGATGCACTCAAAGATAAAATATCTAGGGATTCCTACATATCCCATGAGGATGGGAATCAATCCAAATGTAGTCCTCAAAAGGCCATGCAGTTTAGCGTCATGCGGTAAGGATGCGAGATAGGTGGGACTAGCCCATAAGGGTAATTACATGGTGAGGATAGTATAGACCCGAAGTGAATGAGGACATACTTCCACATACGCCATACCACAAAATTCCATAGGAATACGATCTAACAAGAAAAAAAGAAGAGATAGTTAGTGGAGCTCAAGATGGATCCGAAGACGAAATGTCAATGAATTCCTATGCATCCATTAATGATGGAAATCAAGCCTTATGTAGTTCTAAAAATTCATACAGTTTAACTTCATGCAGTAAATATGAAGGGCGTATCTGTTTAGGGTAATATAGCTCATATTGAAAGAAGTGAGATTCCTCTAATCGGGTGTAAACCTTGACCAAGTACCTATGACAATGTGATCTATGCTCAATGTGGGAAACAATGGTGGAGATGATCTTCACAACACATTGAATAAATAGTAAGGGGAAACGGTGCGAGGTTAATGATGACACCCCAAAGTCGATAAATCCTCTTATTGCACAAATTTGCATCGAGGGATAGTACCAAGGGTGTTGAAATTCCAATTTAACATGAGGGAGTGGAAAGATATGTGAATAATGAGACCAATATTTAGGGTTCAATGGAGGTGGCACAACGATGGAGGACAACTATTTTCCATGTTCGAAACATAGTAACCGTATCACATTGTCCTGAAATGGGAATAACAAATGAGGTTTCACCGCTTACTGTATTTTAAATGCGAAACTTGTCACATAATATCATTCTAAATCATCTAGGATATTTCCCCAAAGCGATGGGAAAACCATAAGGCAGAGCATCCATACTGTCTAGGGGTCCTTCTAGATGCGAAAGATTATGGAAACCCAAATTAAGGGAGACATGAAACATATGAACAGATGAAATCATATCTATGAAGAATCCAACAATGAAGGTCCTAAAACACAGTGCATTTGAGCATATTGGTGAATCACTAAAAGGGTAGAGGGGCCCAATTGAGAGCAAACGACTCGAGGAGATGAGTGGAGGAAAGGGGAATGAAGAGCTTTCAATAGAGAGATACGTGGACTGGTTATTGCAAACCCGACGTGGATGAGGACATATGTACACACCACACCACACATACCTTGAAGAGCTTAGGTAAAGTGTCTAGAAGGATGAAAAGTTTTCCAAAAAATAGGTATAGAACCAAGAACAAAATGTTCATGCATTACTGAATATCCCATAAGTATAGGAATCAATCCATAAATAGTTCTACAATTGCTGTGCAATTTAAAATCATGTGGTAAGGATTTAGAAAAGGAGTATCTCGAAGAGGAATGTGTTTGGCCTAGAAAATAACCTGACATGAATGAGGACATAAGTCCACATACTCCACCACATGAAATCCCTTGAAGATTACTAAACCCAAGGGGTGAATTGATTTATTAGGATGGACCTGAAGATGAAATTTCTTGGCATTCCAACATATCCCATAAGGGTGGGAATGAATCCAAATGTAGTTTTGAAAATGATGCATAGTTTAACGTCATTCGACAGGGATGTGAGGAGGAGTGTCTTAAAGAGATTTTTGTGGCTTGGAAAAAAATATCTTAATGTGAATGAGGACATATATTCCATACCACACCGCACAATCCTAAGTAAAAATTTGGACAAAAATACTGGAAAGGTCAAGTGACCAAGGACTGGGCCATGGGAGAATGGTTTGGACATTCTTATGTGTCCCATAAGAATGGGAATCAATCCATACATAGTTCTGAAAATTCCATTATGTTTAGCTTCATGCAAAAAAGACATAGGATATCTTAATTTAAGGTTATAGAGCTCGGACCATTTACAGTTTAACATCTTGTAGGATGAGGATAGGCAGTTGAACATCTTGTAGGACAATGATCAGTATTTTAACATCATCTAGGATGGTGATACAATTAAATGTCATGTGGGAGGTGGTTCCCTCATAATAAGTACTGATTGAGGAATTTGGAATTTGTGGGAGGAGTAAGATGCTCACCAACCATAGTGACCCAAGAGCATGCACCATTTGGGTAAACATTTTGAATGACATAAGGTCCCTCCCATTTGGGCTCCAACTTCGGTGGCTTCCTACCTAGTAACATTGGAATTTTTTGGGCCAACACCATGTCACATTTTTATAAATAGAAGAGGTGAAATTTCTTATTGAAAGATATGGATATATTGTTCTTATTACTCTCCATATTATGTAGGGCATGAATCTTGTTCTCTTCAGACGCTTCTAGTTCAATTAGACAGATTTCAGCTAGTTTTTCTAGTTCCTGGTAATCGTAGATGGCTATCCATAACGAGGGTAACTAAATCTCAGTGGGTATTATTTAATCTATTCCATACACCAGGGAGTATGGAGGCACCTGAGTCGAATTACGAGTCATCATATGATTATACCAGAGAGCGTTGGGGATTTTTTCTGACCAACTCTTCTTGTTCTGACCAACCATCTTCTATAAGTTGTTAAGGAGGGTTTTGTTGATCCCTTTGATCTTACCATTTTCTATTGCATGATAGTGAGAGGTATGATTAGAACAGATGTTGTACTTGGTGTAAAGTTTCTTTAGCTCGACTGCCCAAAATTTGGTGCTGTTATTTGTGAGGACAACATGAGGGACCCCAAATCAGTGGATGATATTGGAGCACATGAAGTCGATGATAGAATGGTCCATGACTTCCTTGAGTGGAATTGCTTCTTCCCACTTGGAAATGAAATTAGTAATGGTCAGGATGATCCTTCTTTGGCGAGATTTTTTCGGTGGATATGGTCCCACGACATTGAGTCCTCAGACCACAAAGGGCCATGAGTACATGGTTGTATGGAGAGGCTCTGCCAGCTGATTCACAAAATTAGAATTGATTTGGTATACATGAAACCTATTGGAAAACATGACATAGTCAGATATCATGGTGGGCCAAAATTACCACAATCTTTAGATCTTATGAGAGAGTTTCATCCCTATTTGATGAGCCTTGTAGGAACCAACATGAACTTCCCGCATGACCTGAGAAATCTCACCTCATTGAATACAATGGAGAAGAATCCCATCAAACCCGCATCTATAGAGGATCTTATCAAGACTGGGACTAGTCTGGTGGGTAAACTACACTTCATTACAATGGACTCACTCATGTTCGTCTCGGTCTGTAAGGAGATTACAATGCTGGAGATACTCGATAAAGGGTGTCGTCCAGCCAAGGGTCCCTTCTAACACCATGGAAGGGGGACCTGGAGGTCCCGACATGGAGGCACCAATGGTATGGTGTCCAACCTTTGGGCTATCATCATTTTCCTAAGTGAAAAGGGTGATTACTCTTCGATGTTCCACATGGATAATTAAATCATCATTGTTAGGCTCTGCAAGAGATGCAGCCAGGCTATACAAGGCATCAGATCGACCATTCTAAGATTGAGGGACATGAGTAACTTCTGTCCAAGAAGGGAACTAGGACATTAGCCGGTGAGTATGCTCAAATACTGGTATGAACTCTAGATTCCCGATGACATAGTCACCACTAATTTTCTTGATGACTAGGCCAGAGTTCTCTTTCACATGCCGGTGGGGAACTTCAATCTCAAGATCCAGCTTGAGACTAGTGATGAGAGCCTAGTACTCTGCCTCATTGCTAGTATAGCCTTTGGACAATAGGAATGAATAATATAGGACAACTTGTGTAGGTGTGATGAAGACTATACCCAGGACCACTCAATTGAGTCTGGGATCCTTGATTCTTCTACCAATAGGGATTCAAGAAGAGCCATCAAAGTGAATTTTCCAACACAAAATGTTTTGATCCACTGAGTGGATTGCCTCCTATAGAAAATTGAGATCCATATACTGATCTACAGGGGATGGATGGGTGGAAAGAAATTCTACCAATGCATGTACCTTAATAGCCTTTTGTGGGACAAGATTGATGTCAAACTGTTGAAGGATCACTGCTCACTAAGCTAGATGACCTATAAGCATGGGGCAGTTCAGAATGTACATCAGTAGATCCACTGAGAACACTAGATGTATCATAGGTGTTCCAAGTAATGTCGCAATTTATGCACTATAAATACCAGCGCAAGGCATCTATTCTCAATAGAGGAATATATGATCTTCGTATCGAGGAGCATGAAGCCGAGATAGTATAAATTTTTATCTATTCCCTCATTGTTCTTCTGGTTGAAAAGGGAGTTGAGGGGCCATTATAGAGAGGTCACATAGAGGACCAGAGACCTTCTGATAATGGGTGGCATCAGATCTGGAAACCAAAGTAGGTACTTCTTGATTTCCTCAAAAGTGGTTTGAAACTTCTCATCTCATAGGTAATCAATACCATTCTTCATGAGTCGGGAAAAGTGATTATACTTTCCAGCCAGATTTGAAATGAATCATCATATGTAGGATAAGTGGCCTTGAAATATTGAAAGCTCACAAATGTTTCTTCGGGGAGATATATAACTAATGGCCTTGATCATTTTTGGGTTGATATAAATGCCTATATATCTAACAACAAATCCGATAAACTTTCAGGAGGTGACCCCAAAGGAACACTTGAAGGGGTTCATCTTTAGATGGTAAGAATGGAGGAAGTTGAACACTTTCTCAGGATATCTAAGATGATACCAATGCTAGAAGCCTTTAAACACCAAATCATCCACATATCATTCCACAAATATTCTAAGGATCAGTTTGAATATGCTATGCATGGAACACTGATAGGTGGAACGTGCATTCTTTAGAAAGAAAGACATTACTTGGTAGTCGAAATTACCTTGTGGTGACTTTAAGGTATTTGTTTCTTTATACTCAGGGGACATTCAGATTTTAATATATCTCGAATACCCATCAATGAAGTAGAGTGACTGGAACCCATTAGTGGCATTGATCAACAGTTCTGTCATAGGAACGGGGAAGTCATCCTTCAGAAAGTGATTGTTGAGGTCCTGGAAGTCGGTGTAGACTTTGATCTGTGTGTTATTCTTTATAATGGGCACAATGTTAGATAACCATTTGGGGTAGTGGAATTCCTTAATGAATTTGTCTTTTATGAGCTTATCAACCTAGGCCTCAACCATGGAACAGTTAGAAGGTTGCATAGCCTTGGGAGGCTGTTTGAACCTGCAATGATTTTATGGGAGACTGAGATAGTGGATAGAGACCTGAAGACCTATTCCTGACACCCTTCCATAACTCCATTCGAATACATCAGGATACTGCTTTAGAAAATCCATGTATCACCGTTTCTCTTTTATAAGCATAGCTGCACTGATCATTGTTGGTTTTAGATCTGTCTCGTTACTCAGGTTCAGCTGTACCAATTCATTGATCATAGTGAAGACACCCTCTTCAAATGTGGGAGGATAATCTTCCAAATCATATTATTCATCCACGGTGAGGGGATCATCTATAAGAGGCAACTTTTCTGAGTTGACAGATGCTGACGAGACAATCGTGCCAGCTTGATCGGCAGTGGACACCACATCGGGGGACTCCAGCACTCCTAAAACCATGGTGATGAAAGATGTTGACCTGATCCCATCTAGGCTTCAACCCAAGGGGCCATGCTTGATGATATCAAAGAAATAGTGGCATGTTGGTTTAAGTCAGTTTATCCCAGCCTGATGAATCAATCAAGTATGACATATTGTTGTTGCCATGGGGAAGAAATCTCAATACCTTATAAGAGTAGGGGGCTTTGGGATCACTGAAGCCAAATTTGTGTAAGAATATGAGGTGATCTCACGATGTTCCTTAGACTTGAGAATTAACTTCCAGTTCATTCGAGAGACAACCAAGCATTGACCCATGTCTAGGGTTGTGGCCTCCAATTTATGAATCAGGACAATGTAGGCATCATTTTGGTTTGTCCACAGGTCGGTCACAGCCGTAGAGTGTTGAACCTCATTAGCCTGAATCTGCTTGTACTTTCTCTTGTAATATTCTTCATCTAAGTAGCGATATTCACAAGAGGAAAAGGGAGATGCATCACCATGGAGTACGCCTACTTGACCATTAAGGGATTACTTAAGGAATTGGTGATATAGGGAAGATAATGCTTCATGCAAGTGGAGCCATGGCCTACCCATTAACACATTGTAATAAGTGTATTATGAGACAAAAATGTACTCAGTTTTGGAAACTAGGCTACCGAAATAGAGATATAGGATAATATTATCAACTAGTGTCTACTCTATCATATCACAACCAAGAATTTTAAGGCCATAGGAAAGGAGATCATTTTAGACAGTACCATCTTGCAAAGCATCTGGGTCAGGATAAGGTTGATCCCAAAGACCGTGTCTACAAGACAGTGGCAGACCTAAATGTCATTGAACTGGCCAGTGATGTATAGTGGGAGTATGTTCCCATATATAAGAGAACATTCATTTTCTCTAGATAAATGGATGATGGCATGACATTTCGCATGCTCAATTTTCTATTCATGGAAGGCTTCTGTGGCTTCTAATTTAGTCTCAATATAGAGGGGTGTTCTTAAAGCCTCCACAAGGGCTTTGTGCATATCTTCTGACAGGTGGAGAGCCTCGAGGATAGAGAGATTCACATGAATGCTGGAAAGATTATTTAGGATATCATACTTCCTTGCCAGCTATATAGTTCTGCTGACAAGAGGTCAGTATGTGAAAGGCGGTCTGATGGGAACTGTGGGTTGAACCATTGGATTCTGGTTGGTATTGGGAATGTCCCATTGTTCACTAGTCGAACTATGTAGAGTGGCTATTGGAAGACGACCAGATGACTGAGGTCCATCCACAACGGAATGTGGCTGCTCATAGCATGACTGTGGTGCATCTTTTTAATCAAGTAGCACAAAATGGTGGTGGGAGTGGATCCAATGAACCAATATGAGAAGGATTCACATGCTGAGATCTACACTGGGCCTACTTTTTGGTCTCGGTGACATGCACAACATGGCTGGAATCACTTTCCAATTAATTCTGGTGATTCACATACCCATATCTCTTTTGATGCTGGTATCGACTAGGGACGTTGGGAGGGTCCTTCTGGCGCTCTTCATCATCGGGAACCATGTAGGGGTTTACCAGCTCCATGGAATTGACCGATGTATACCCTTGGTCATCACTTTATAAATCATCCATTATTGAGTGGATTCTAGGGGGATCCCCATTTACAAGGTAATGAAGTCACTAAGCATATAGGACAGATTTGACACAACCAGAGGGCTTGGTCTTCCCTTGCATTGCTGGTGCTTTCTACCTTAAGAGGATGACAGATGAGATGTTGACGTAGAAGTAGTGGTTGTAGGTAACACAACGACCTCTGATGGATTAGGTTGATTCAAACATGCATGGATATTACCATGGGAACCAATGACTATCTCGTGAGCCATCTGATCATCATATTTTTGAGACCCATGGTTAGAAACCTGTTTCCATTCACCCTCACTACTATTGTTAGGCATTATAAACACACATACCATTTGTGCCAGGGATGGGCCCAACCTGACTATATTGTTATATACCTGGTCTTGGATCAAGTCCTTAAACACATAGCACTGTTTGAGGGTGTGCCCAAGGAATCAGTGATCAAGGAAATAGTTGGGACAATCAATGAGTTTTTCCTCCTTGGACATATTATATTCTGGAAACTGAAGGATTCCCATATTGAAGGCACTATAAAAATAGCTATGGACCCGAGTCTCATTAAATAAGTACGTTTGGTTCCTTCTATCCAAGAAGGGTGATCTGAAAGCCTATTATTGACGAGTTGTAGGAGGAGCTTGAGGAGGAGGAGGGACCTGATCATCTTCCCAAGGTGGGGGTGGCACATTATGTGGGGCACCTTCTAATTCAGAGGTTGGTGCTATTGGGATGGAGGATACACCTGAGGTGGTGGGCCTCAAAAAAGCTATGGAGGTGGCTCATCTGGTAATAATTCTAACTGTTTGGGGGTACTATTTTTTCTACCGCAACAAGCTCGGCCTTAGAAGCTCTTTATGCGGTAACTACACAAGGAAATGGATGTTCTTGCTTGTCTTACATCATGGCTTCTTCTAGGCTCTATTATTTGTCATAGAAATCCTAAAATCTCCTAGGGTAGTTCTGATTGACGAGAGAAGGGACAGGTTTAGTCTTCACATTCAATACACACATTGTCAATAGCTTATCCTATGTTAGTGTAATATCAAGGGAATATTTGAGGCCCTTCCACCTTGAAGCAAAGCTTGCGACATGATCTTTAGGACTCTTCTTGCATTTGAATAGGGTATAAATTCTTTTATTTCATGTGGTGGAATTGAACTGGTATAGAAAATTCCTACGAAGGTCCTCTCAACCAGATACTGACCCAAAAGGTAACTGGCTATACCAACAAAATGTGGTCCCTTCTAGTGTCTGCATGAAACACCAGAGTTTGGTGGCCTCCTACTATAGTGGAGTTCCCAGCATGGGTCCACATATTGAAATGAAGTGGTCCAAATGTTTTAGTGGATCACCAAAACCATTAAAGGGTGAGAAAGTAGAATTTTAAAAACTCATGGGTGCTGGCATATCATCCACCCATGCTATATATAGCTTGACATTAGGTAGGACTGTCACCTTTTGAGTTTCTGGGGCCTCAAAGTGAGCAATAAGTGCCTCCATCAAATAATATGGATGAGGATTATGATGTTAATGAGGGTCCCTAACCATCAATGCATTGGTTGGTTCTTCAACATTGTATGCAGGCCCATCGTCTCATGGAGTGGATGGTGGGTTGACTTGTAGGACTACCAGGAGAACGGCCTATGAAACAGCTTGGGGAACCTAAGCTGGGTCCTGAGGAAAGATATCACACAACTTTGGTGGATTTTGTTATTCAAATCAGGCCCTCTTTCTATAAACTCTTCCCTATACTCTGTCTATATAGACAATATGGTCAAGGTCACTAAGAGGCATATCGATTGGGGGGGGGGGAGGTTGTACCTTCCCCTGCTACCTCAGTTGAGGATTAACATAATTTGGTTTCCATTATACAACATGTTTGGTGAGAAAGTCGTTGACCATATTTTTATGTTCCATGAGCTATTGACACAACCCATCGTTTTTAGGGTCATCTTCCATCTTTGGAACTGTGCCAGATGGGTTAGAGTGTTTGATAGTCCTAATGTGCTCTTTACCCTTATTTGGGTCCCAACTAACAGACAATGACTTTAAAGGTTCAGTAGGGCCCAATAATTTTTTTTCTGGTGGTTAAACCTACCCAATAGATCCAAAAGGTGTGACACCACCCACTGGGGTAAGTTCTATTTAATGAGTCCTTGCTCGGTTTCATCCTCTGATAGGTCAGCCATGTTAACTGCGACTGTTCCCGGAGTAATATCCTCAATATCACCATGAAAATCAAGCTGGTACCAGATAAGACTGAAATGAAGGGCATCATACTATCCCCAACAATGTAACTAGACATGAGGGGAAGCCTCCTAAATAATTCCACAGAGCACTGTAAAGATCTGTATACATCATTACTAGAGGGTCCGATGATGACCGGGTGACTCAGGGCACTGAGCCACGGGGAGCACAACCTAGTCGACCATGCGACATTACTAGACAATGTCATTGAAGTGTTTCTGTCTCTTGGGGTAAGCTACCCATCGATGAAGGAGACAAAAGTACATATCCTAGAGAGTTTGGTGTAATCACATGACCTCCTCTCGAGTGAGAGATTCCATAATGTAGAAACTTGCTATTTCAATGGGCTAGGACATCTCAGGGAGATGATCTTCAACAAGAAGGTTCCACAAACTTCCCGGCTTAGACTCAGGATCCAGCCCTTGGTTGTTTCATTCATCGACTGGGGGAATTTGAGGGACAGGTAATAGAAATGAAGTGGACCGTTGCGATGGTAGACTGTCCAGTGGAGAGTACGACATGTGAGCTAACAAGCCGCCATATCTTGGGATGTCTTCTAAATAATGAAATAATTGTGACACCACATTCCTATAAGATAGACTAATGACCACTACACCCCGTGCAGGGGATCTAGTCATTGGGGATGGTCATGTTATTTCTCATCCACTATTGGTCCCTAGAACAACACTCAGGGATCTCTCGTTAAGGTGGAGAATGATCCTATTGCAAATAAAGAGGATTTGAAAACCATTCTCTAGAAAGTGGCTAAATATTCCTCCTATTGTATGTATCTTCAAAGGGATACAGGGATCTAGTGGACCACACATTCCATAAGGATGAGTTTTATACAATTTGTTCCTACCTCATCCCCCATCATAAAATATCGGGGTGAGGGTTCTTTCACTAAATCACACTCCGCCGCAAAATATGAAAATAATATGCAATTAATCTTAGTTTGAAACTTCTCAGGATTCTTTCTTTGGTGGTGGAGACCTTTCCTCCTGCCTCAGGATGGTTCTTTAGGACAATGTAGGTTTTGGACACGGGGAGGCCCACAATGCATATTGGTGCAATTGTGGGGAGGACCTCTACCCACAATGGATGGGATATGAGGATGACCTTCAAATAGGTTATAGCTAATGTAGGGAGGAAATATGCTCCGATAGGCTAGGGTGTGAGAGTAACCTAGAAAAATGTTGAATGGAACATGGGGAGGAACTCTATGTTTGATAGTGCTGGAGATGGGAGGGCCTCCGCTAGAGCTAGTAAGCACATGGGGAGGACCTCCATGGTGGTTGTCCATAGTGTGGGGAGGACCTTCGGGTCAGCCAGCCTAGTATTAGTGGTACAAAGAGGTCCTTCATACTGATTATAAGGGACATGAGAAGGGCCTCTATGTTCATCGTTGTTGAAACTGGGAGGACCTTCTCATTGGTGATTGCTGGCATAGGGAGGACCTTCTCCAGAATCGATGAGCACATGGGGAGGGCCTCCATGATATTGGGTGACTGGGTAAGGAAGAACCTCATGTTGAGAACCTGATATGTAAAGAAAATATCCATACATGATATCGAACGCACGAGTAATAATTTCTTACCATGTGTGAACAAGATGGGGAGGGTCACCACTTGGGTTGATGATAGTGGCATGAGGATGTCCCCGACACCAAACTTTCACTATCACATGGTGTCCTGCGATGGATACTTCTTTCCATAGAAATTGGGAGAGCTAGTTCAACTAGCTCATAGGGTGACTAGTATTTCATCTTTGTTCAGTCTTGGAAGTTCCCCGACTCTGTAATCGGGAGGCCCCCTACCTAATAATGACAGGGGGTTGTTATCTCGCGTCGATGGTGGCTCATGCCACTAAAGCGACAGATAATGATGTTCACTGGTGGGCATAATCATGAGCTTGCACCTAGTGTTGAAACCAGGTCATCTGGACTAGGGATGACTGTGTAGGGGTATAGACCACTTTATATTCAGTTTGTAGGACCAGATGGTGATGCTGACACGGTCGGGTGGTAGCCCTCCTTGATAGCTCCCTAGATGAAGTCTTGGCCTGGTGGAATCGAAAATACCTTACTTCTTCAACATATGGGAGTGAGTCTTAGAATCACTCTAGGGATAGCCTCCCAAAGTTGTTGAAGGCCAAAGTGGGGAAATGCATCTCCCTACATGAACCTTGGGGGTGACAAAATTGATGGGGCACTAAGGCCTCTATATGTTGGTCGACCATGCCCCTTGTCAGTATGAATCCTTCATATTCATATTGTTAAACAAGTGTATCAATCAAACTCCTCTAAATAGATTCTGAAGATGAGAGGGGGTGTGGGTTCCCAGTAGTTGCAAGTGTGGGAGCCATTACAGAGGAGATTATGCAATGAGGAATTGCAACATTCGTACTGCCCCTACCACTGCATCCATTGGAGGGAGACAATTAGTTTCCTATAGCTTGTTCTTGTGTTCTTCAAAATAAAAAAATTCACTAATCAATACAGACAATAGGAAAGTGATGCAAAATTGCCCAACATCATTCATTATTCAATTACTGGATAGAAATATCTACACTTAAAATGTCACAGACAAGAATTCCCATTGATTAACCACCCAAAACATTGGTGAGTTTCACACTTGGCCCACTATTTTCAGTGTGGGACCAGGTTACAGATAGTTAGATCCAGTGAAATTCTTATTTGCTGATGTATCAAATGATAATAACATCTATATTGAGGAGATTATTCCCATCGAGTTAACCATTTCCATTTACAATGCTTTCAGAGAGGCGTGCATCGTTATGCTATGATGCACTAACTATTTTTTGTCCCACATTCATGCTTTCCAAAGGCGGGTAGCATCCATCACTTATTCCGATATGTTTTCTTCATGCTGAAAATGGGATGATGGGATGTTGTTCTCTCCTTCCATGGATTCCTTCTTACAATTCATCACCTATTCCGGGTCTCCCTCCTAGATGTAAGACGTTGTTTTTGAATCTTACTCCTGGTGTTATATCTTTGTCGACGCTGGTTAATTACACTTCTTCTGTCTGGGAATTCCAAGGTGTCAAGTTAGGGACGCAACCTCTGTCTAGGGGAGTAGTCACGTTGTTTATCATTGGTGTTTATGGATGCTGAAACACTAGTACACCAAGATTTATTTCCCTTATGATAGGGCTTCTCCGGGGGGGGGGGGGAAGCCAGAGGAATCCCACATCAAGTGCGGGGAATTGTATGCCAAAGGCATGTCTCCAATGTTTTCCTCTGCTTCCCATGTTTAACATATGGTATTCCATGAGTTTAATGTAAACTGTAGATAGATCAAACTAATTAGAACACTGATGGGAGTTGATCAGATGGTTACATCCCTTGGAGGTATCACCCAGGAGGATTACTAGATGGATGGATGAATATTCCCAATGGGGATAGAAATGAGGATGATTGGATCCCGAAAAAGGGGAAACAAAGGTTTACCATTGGATAGTATTGAACCTCATGGAGGCATCCTACGTACACTATATAGAAGTCAGGGATCAAAAACCACGTAGTTTGAGAGGATGAATCATGGGATCAGGGTGTACACAATGGACAACAACCCAAAGACATGCAGGGGATTACATGTGGTTAGTAGCCCGAGTACTACTAGGAGTGCATAATAAGTGGATGACATGATCTCACTGGCATGTGGAAGCCCTGGTAAAACCAGGATATATGGAGAATGACTTGATTACATATATGATATGAAGGGGATGGAACCGAAGTGAAGGTGGGGGTGGTGTTGGGCTTGAACCTCAGTGAGGCTTCCTTCGTATCCCATTGGGTTGGAATCAATGTCCATATAGTTCAGTGGGGCGATGAGTCACTGTTGATGCTCCTTTTCTTCACAGAGTCTAATGAATGAAAAAGGGAAATACCTTAAGCACAAAGAGAGTCACCCTTTGAAGAAACATCAAAAATTGACAAAGGCATGAACAAGGAACCCTTTAAGCATGGGTTGCGCAAGTTTCATTATGGTCGTGCAAGTATACTTGAATGCCACATATGGGTCACGCAAGTCACTTTTGCACCATTTTCTTTTTTCTCCCAAGGTCCTCAATGGCCTATAAATACCCCATGTGGGCCCCCCATTTTGAGGACGAAAAATCCATAACTCATATTCAAGTTCTGGATGTCCAAGTCTCCGTCTAAAGTCTTCCAAACACTTATAAGGTAATTATTTACCTAGAATGGAAGCTCTATAGAGGAAGAATAAGGATTAAGTATTAGAACTCATCAATACTTGCGTGCCTAAGTGTCCAGACCTTAAGGGAAGTGATGATACTTGCACGCTGCCTTTTTCTCTCAAGGAAACTTGCGCGACACCCATCTAAAAGCCTTTAGGGATGATACTAAGGGCTCCAATTCAAAGTCGCCCAAGTATCACTTCATAGGTTCTTCGTCGCCCAAGTGAACTCATGTCATGCAAGTATACTTGTGCGACCATGACTTGCGTTCCAGACCAATACTTGCGCACCTCCATCCATTTCACTTCCTTTCCTCAAATACACCTTTCCTCTTCAAGGACAGCCTTCAAAACTCTCTTCAAATCCATTTATGGCATGGTTCCTTTGTTGGATTCTTTATCTGAAAGGAATTCTATGGAACATCTATCAAAACCTCATGATTTACATAACTTTATGTCACTAAGGTTAGAGATTTCCTTCATTCAACCCCATCCTCTAAAGATGACAAGTTCTTTAATCTAGGAATCCTCCTAAGGATGAATCCCCAAGATCCCTAATATGGGCATCCTCCTTAAGAGTAATCCCCAAGTTCCCTGTTCATGGGAATCCTCCTTAAAAGTAAGCTCCAATCATAATTTCTCTTAACCTGGGCCTCCTTTTCAAGAGTAATCCCTAGATCTCAAGTCCCCTTAACCTGGGCCTCCTTTTTAGGAGTAAGCCACAAGCTTAATTTATTTTGACTTGGTCTTCATTCTCAGGAATAAAACCCAATCATTAGTCCCTCTCTAATTTGGGCATCCTTCTCCAGAGTAAGCCCTAAGTTAAGTATTTAAATCTCCATAAAGCACATATACCTTTATGGACCTTGTTCCTGGGGTTCTTCCCTGAAGTAAATCCCTATCCTCATATATATTGGGCGGTCATACATACGTAAGCCCCATATCATTTCTTATGATTGCATATTTCATGGCACAATCATCAGGTTTTACTAATACCTCTTGTTTATCACACCGAGCATGACTCACATGAGCTTAGAGAGTAAAATTAATTTTGACATCTCTCTTTGGGCCATCAATCATAAAACCCATACTTCTTCACTCAAACTACGTGGGTTCTGATTCCATTTCTAACAAGGATATATAGGTATCCCATCTGTGGGTACGATCCCAACTCTAAAATAATCCTTGTCTTTATGAATGAAAATAAACTTCAAGTGCCCCACTGAGTGGCTTTAAAACCAGTATGGTTATCATAATGACCAAGATATTTCTTTATAATGTGTTAAAGTATATCATTGACTAAGAATCCCTAATAAATACGGATGATTCTATATCAATTAAGAACCTCAAATACATATAAAAGATTCTCTAAATCTCATCAATCATTGATTGTCAGATCTAAAGGAAATCTCATTTTCATACTTGGTAAATTAATAAGGATTCACGAACATAACTCAAATCTATAAGAGAGTCCTGGAGTGGACAATAATTTCCCCAAAAAGGTGTGATGATTCTGACCTCCCATCCTCTCGACCAATGCAAATTCTTAAGCCTCATCGGTCCACAACTAATGAGAACCTACCTTTGGAAAGTAGGTCCAAACGGATATATAATCCTTGGATGTTTCTGGTTCTATGAATAAACCCGTTAGAAACCGATTGGAATGTTTGACCATTAGGCAAACAAGGTCATCCCCATTTCCATAAGAAACAAAAATGGTGAACCCGACATTAATCTTTAACCAATTAAAATGATGTTTTACTTATTTTTTAGGCCCCTATTTAAATTAATGTGATGGCCAAAAAAACAATCATATAACATATGTTCTCATAAAAAAGATATAGGGGCCGAACATATCTTGATTATATCTGTTATATCAAAAAGGCAGTCTTTTCCAAGATCTCTCTACATTACAGAAATGGATTCTTTAAAATTCACACCTGTGAATGCCTCAGCCACTGCTCCTGATGGATCCTCGTCCCCTCTGGGGAAGTCATCACCTACTCATCATCCTCAACGCTGGGTTTCAAATGCATTGGTTAAGGAATACCGTCAACACGGTACCATTCCGACTCTGGAGGCCGCTCGACAATCCCTCCAAGTTAACAATTCACCCTGGTTTTCCGGACAGCGACGACCAGTGATCAAGAAGTAGGTGGTTCCAACCACCGTATCTAACTGTTTTCGGGTAGTTATCCCCAGACCGAAATCACTAGTCCCTCCAATATTATTGGGAGGTGAAGGAGAAGGTCACTCAAGGCCTTAATTCAAGAAGACAGGAGTCCTTCCCGAGGGCTCCCATCAACAATCACCACCAGACTCGTGTGGTAGTGCACCCTCAACATGATGAGGGTACCGCCCTTAGGGGTTTGGCTCAGGTTCCTCAGACCCAAGCATGAAAGACGAATCGTCAGAGGAAAAATCCAGTTAACAGAGAGCATGTTCTTACTTCTTCCCCCTCCAGAGAAGTCCATCAAGTAAACTTGATGGAAAACAACGAGCAGACATATACACCCGTCTGTCCTAATTTCACTGCCTAGCAGATTCGCCTGGCAGTAACACGCCAATCCTTCCAAGAAATTTCGACGGAGTACTATAAGTAGGCACATACAACTATTTATAATTCATCATCTAGTCAGCAGGCTCATCTGACTGCACCCAAAGAAGCTCACCAATTTAATATGGTGGCAACTGATAAGCAAGAACATACAACTGTTTACAATCACTAATTTTGTCAGCAGTCTCGTCTTCCAGTATTAAAGGAAATTCTTCAACCATACTTGACGAAGAATACATAGCACGCACATACACCTTCCAACTCTCATCAATCCTACCAACAATCTCGTTTCGTAGCACCCAGAGAAGTCAGTCAGAAAGCTCCAATGAAAAATTTGGAGCAGACTCAACTCTCTGCCCCAACACATGAGTACTGTCAAAATTCACTGATAGGAAAAGGAGGATAAGAGCAGGCACATACAGCTAATCCAAGCACGGAATGGATGTATATTCACATTCTGGTAGCTGAAGTCACCAAGCACATTCTGAAAATGGTGAAAGAGCAGAAGCAAATCCCTGCCCATATTCTGGATGCCTGTCATAATATTATAACAACTTTAGTGGCATCATAGGTAAGGAATTATAAATATATCCCTATCAGTGGAGTGACTCATCAACATATCACTCCGGAACAGATACACACCTCTATCCTAGTCCAAGACGGTTGTGGGACATACACCCCCATGTCATACGGACAATCAAGTCAGACACATACACCCGATTTGAATGGAGATAATCAGCCTAACCTAACCATTTCTCCTGAGTAGGCACATACACCTTCCCATAATAACCACTTTAATCAACAAGTGGTTTCCAAAGTGAGTAATAAGGCATCTAATAAAAAGACCCATCCAACATAGTCAAGAAATAAAGAGCCAATCTGTAATAAGGCTTTACTCGATGCTGGAGTTCTCGAAGCCCTCATACAATTATCTGTTCGAACTCAAGATTATACTCTCACATTTCCCAATAGTGGGAACAATAATTTAAAAGGTCTTCGTCAGACACTTCCTCATGAAGTCTTGCTTCATGATAGTTCGGTCAATCTTGAAGTCTCATCTTCAGATGAGAGCCATGATAACCCTCTGCATGGCCAGAAGATCATGGAGCAAAAGGTTTCATCTTGTGCTATAACCCACCATGGTGGTCCTCCCCATGATGATGAATTTAACTGTGAAAGTCCTCTCTGCAGTAGTAATATGAATTGCCTGGAAAATTCTTCAAAGGATAATGTTGTAATAAGAAATCCCTCTTATCTTGAGGCACTTGAAAATGTGAAGCTAGTCATGTCTGATGCTTTACCACTAGCAGGTGAAATAATTTCTCAATCAGAAGATAGACTGGGGTGTAGGTTATTCTCTGAACCACCCCTGGGTCATTCATATTATAATTTGATAAATGAATTCTCTACCAATCTTGTTGAATCTGATGAAGCAACAAAGAAGCACCAGCTTTGGTCTAATCCGATAGAGGAATATTTATCGAATGATATGGAGTAAGTGCTGAATATGAGAAAACAACTAGCGAAAGGTGAAGTACCAGTCATGTTTTGGAATTTCGCTGACTCTCAGTATGATATTCCAGAAATCTTGAGGGAAGATTGTATTCACGATATTCGTCTCAACATGCGGAAAATTTTTTGTCACTTGTAAAAGAAAATATTATCTTATGATGAATATGAAAATAATTTCAAGATAATAGAATAGTTACAACACCAAATTGATTTGGCATCTCTCTCAGTTTCTCGATATCCAAAGGTTGAAAAGCAGCACAGATCCCTTCAGCATTCATGCCTTGGTGCACTAAAAAGATTGTGCTAGTTAATTACCAATGCCCCATCCGGTATTCATATCAGGGGGTGGGGTGTTCATGGAGCACTACATTTCATTGTACTCTACAGTAAACAAAGCCTGCCAAGAATGGTCTCATGCAATGTTATTGCCCATGGCCAGCCACAACCAATTGGTTTTGTGTGTAATCAAAGGCTTGCTTAGGAACATGCCTCAACACGTTCTTCCCAAAGTCAGGCATACAAAGAACAAGATATCAAATTACTCTTGCATCAGGAAAATGATAATGTTTAACATGCTTCTCATTTAGAGAATGCGCATAATCAGGTGAGAGAAGTGTCAGAAATCATCCAACGGTCATTTGAGAAAGGTTATTTGAGTGGATGTAGGTTGATGCATCCATCCAATTTATGGTCTAAAGTCCGAAAAATCAAGAGAGATTTTAATAAATTTTCAGATGTAGCAGCTCAAGAACCACCTCAGCATGCTAGACTGGGGACTCTTTTAACCCAACCCTCAGAATCAACAAATAGGATTCAAGGAGTTGAGCAGGAACAACAGGAACAACAACAGTCCACTGGACTATGGAATTTTTCAAATCCTCAATCTCTTCCTCATCGAAAATCAGTCTTCTGTCGATTAGGGAAGAAGACACAAGAGGAATGTAGAGCTTAATTATCAGGAGATTCCCTCCAAATTATGGTTCATCAAGAAGTTCCTGAGGGATCAACTCAACAAAAGGCAATGTCTCATCAAGGACACGAGAGAAGACAGTATCACAGAAATGCCGATAGAAGGGATGCAATGCGTTATGCATCAATAAATTTCATTAATGCCATTGTCACTGATACCCCAGAACATAAGGCTCACTCAGGGGAATTAGATGAAGAATTTATTGTTCAAGAGACTATACACACTGAAACAAATGAGGAAGGTGTGCGTACCTGGAATCAAAGGCTTACCCAAAATTTAGGTATTCCTTTAAATAACAAACTCCCCCTCTCCAAAAGGCATCCAACAAGGGGAAAGGAAAAAAGTCAAGTTATATTCCACTCAACCTCTAGATAAGGTCAATCACTCTCACTAGAGAAGAGGTTCGCACAACAAGAGGATGAAATGAAGGAGTTAAAGAGGTTTAATGCAGAACTACTTCAAAGTAGTCTTCCTCTGAAACGCACTGGAGTCAGTCAATCAAGGGAATTTGTTGCAGTTACTTAGATGGATCAAGAATATCCTCCTCTACCAGTACACCCTCACAGGTCTAATCAAATGGGTCATGTGCAACAACAATAGGTAGTGCTACCATAAGTTGTAGTACCAGTCACCACACATGTCCAAACACCATCTATTGCACCTGCTCAGGTCAAAGCTCAACGAGATGTTTCTAAAAAATTAATGACTACCATTGAGTCATTAACAGCTCAGTTAGAAGCTATGGAAGGAAAGCGTGCATAGATTCAACTAGAAAAGAGAGCTTACCCTAAATGGGTGGATGCAATTCCTCCCCCATCAAAATTGTTAAGTACCACATTCCCAATTTTTAATGGTTTGGGAGATCAAGAACAACACTTAACAAATTTTGTTTCTCGTTGTGATACTATGATGGGAACTCCTCAATAACAAGAATTAGTTAAGCTCAGGTGGTTTGTACAGTCATTACAAGGGCATTATTTTGTCTGGTATACAAGCTTGAAATCCTAGTCAATTACCAGGTGGGAAGATCTCCGTTAAAGATTCCTTCTTCAATTTAGCTCAACATTTCCAAAGAAGATAGTTTTAGATCTTACCAATTGTAAGCAAAGGTAAAATGAAAGAGTTTTAGATTTCATTTCTCGCGGGAAGGGATTAACATATTCCTTAAGCTTAGCACTCCCTCTAGAAGAATTGTTGCCAATCTGTGTGGAAAATTTGCATGATAAATTACGCACATCGTTGATCCCTGTGAAATACGTAGGAGTGTTTCGAGACCTTACTTAAATCGCTCAGCAGATCGAAGACTCTCTTATGAGTACTAAGGCTAAAACTCGTGTAATTCCATCAGTTCCAAGAAGAAGAATAGGGAAAGCAGAGACTGCTATAGTCACACTTAAACAAGCACCTGTACCGGCTTCCACTTCAAGAACTTCATTATATCGAAGGTCTCCACCTCCTGAGCATCAACAAGAAAGGCCGTTTCATCAAGATGATCAAAGATATCCAAGACGAAAACAATTTTAGGAGTTAAAGAACAAAGTTTATTCTTTCTGAAATGAACAAGTTCCCGATTACTTCATTTTTGCTCAGGAAAATAATTTGGTTTAGTTGCCAAGGCCCAAAAGGCTGAAAAAGAAGGAAATGAAGACCTTCCCAACTATTTCCCATTTCATCATATGTTGGGGCGTCCCATTCAAGAGTGTTCTGTCTTAAAAGACCTCTTACAAAAGATGGTGGACTTAGGAGAAGTCAAATTAAAAGGTTCTTTAGCCCTGGTAGCATGTGTTACTACTGTAGATATAGAGAAAGAAGGCGAGTGGCACGAAGTAAAAAAGCAAAAATGTGCAGAAATATGATGATTGGATGGTCAGGAAAATGATCAACCAAAATCACGCCATTTTACGAACGCAACTGAAGAAACCAATTGTGTCTTCTACTATGAATGCCACATCAAAACCCCCTTCGTCAGAAGGAAAATCCTCAAAGAAGCGGCATAATTAGAAGAAAGAAGAGTATTCATAAGAAGATGAGCTCATGTCAAAGCCCAAGTTGTCTTTGACTATGGCAGATTTTATGCCATCTACTTCAAAACCACAGGCACCACCCCACCAAACGACACAACCTAAACTGGCTAATCAGGTAGAATCTTCATCAGACGAAGAGTTGATCTTTGGTTCTGTTAACATGATTCACTTAACAGATGCTTATGACAGTCACAGTTTTGATCTTGATGAGCCTGAGTTCCCAACAGAGGAATTAGAGGGAGTTCCAGAGGTCTAGGATACAGAGGAAAACATGGATATTCCAGAAGCCACTATTTCAATCCTACCCCTACTAGAACTGTATATGTAGCAGAAACTCATGGAAGATCCCTTCAGAGGGCTCAACAAGAACACAAAAGTTCTTCCACACATGGAAGATTCAGTCCTGGCATAGTTATTTTGGAAGATCGGTTAGAAGTTACACCTTCTTCCTCTCAGAAAATAAATAGACCTAGTCGGTCTAATATTCCAAATCCAGGAATATTTCCAACTCCTACCCTGATACAAGATGCATCTACTTCCAAATAATCAACTTCTAAGGCACCTATGAAACCACATGTTCCTTTTGGGAATCACAGACCTTTTGAACAAAAGTATGATGTCTTGAAACATTTTTCCCATGTACTGTCCAAGTTATCAATTTTGGATGCCTTAAATCTATCAAAGGATCTTCGGGAGGAACTCATTGAGGCTTTGTCAAGTCCTTAGGAATTTGAAACTGAAATTGTTGTGGCTAAATTCTACCATATAGAGAATGATCCTGCAGAATTCCATGCAGTGATATCTTTTACAGATGAAGATGAAGATGATGTTGTGCATGGACACATTAGACCTTTTTATTTATCTGGCAAGGTCAATGATGTGGAAATCCAATGAGATTTTATTGATAATGGTTCAGGAGTCAACCTCATCCCTATTCATACACTTTGTCGATTGGGCCTCACCGAATCTGATTTATCTCCTTCTATTTTGATGTTGCAAGGATATAATAAAAATGAACAAGAACCTCTGGGCGAGATTACACTCAGAACTCAGTTTGGTGACCTTGTATCCAATTCAGATTTCACGGTTTTTCATCATGACACAAACTTCAACATTTTTATTGGAAGACCTTGGCTACATCAACATGCGGCTATACCTTCATCATAACATCAATGTATCAAATATTGTTTCAATGGTCAAATTGGGACATTGTATGGTGATAAAGCCCCATTCAAAACATATGAATCTTAATAAATTGAGGCATAATTCTATCACATGGAAGGAAAGGAGGTTTCTACGACAAAGGAGGTTACCAAAATTAATGATCCATATGGTTTGGAAAAGATTCCTGTAAACCCATTCATACATGTGAGTACAGATTATGTGTTTCCTATCAGTCAAATTGACAGGATAGACCCAAATCCCAATACTCTTATGGAAACTTACATAATGTCAATTATGACAACCAAGCCAGACAACATGGGAGAAATAGTTGATTCATCAGGCAATGATGAATGATCAAATGGAGATGTCTTCATTTCATCCACTAAAATCCAGCAATTCTATACTTCATCAACTAGGCCAGAAGAAGTTATAGCAATGCCAGAGATGAACGGTGATGTCGATTCTCAATCCATCATCTCCTCTTTATTACCCAAGGAAGACCCTTCATCATTAATAGGGTCAGAAATGGTAGCCTCTTCTTCAAGATGTTCAAATTTTAACATCTCTCCTGATCATGGAAATTATTCTTCATCATCTACTATGAAATTAGAAACAAAATAAGTAACACAGATTGAAGAAGAAGAGAAATATCTCAAGGATTCTCCTCTAACATTTGAGGAAGGTATCTCTACCATTGTGGATAAACTCAGAGAAATAAATTTGGGTTCAAAAGAAGATCTACACCCCAATTTAATTAGTGCGGCCATGTATCTTGAAGAGAAAGAAATGTATATTTCATTTTTAAAGAAAAATCTAGATATATTTTCTTGGAATTATAAAGAAATTCCAGGGCTTGATCATGATTTTCTACCCATCATTTGGGTTTGCGAGAAGAACATTAAGGATTCAAGCAAGCTGTAAGAAGAACACACCCAACTTATGCCTCCAAAATAGAAGCTGAGGTGGATAAGCTTATCAAGTATAACTTCATCAATGAAGTTCAATATCCCAAATGGATGGCTAATATTGTCCCTGTGAAAAATAAGAATTTACAAATTAGAGTTTGCATTGATTTTAGAGATCTTAATCGGCATTGTCCTAAGGATGATTTTCCAGTTCTGATCACAGAACTCTTAATTGATGCAATAGCTGGCTATAAAGAACTTTCCTTCATGGATGGATATTCTAGGTATAATCAAATCTGAATGGCTCCAGAATATGAAGAATCTACAGCCTTTAGAGCCCCTCAAGGTGAGTTTTGATATCGGGTAATGCCCATTCTCCTGAAGAATGCAGGTGAAACATATCAACGTGCCATGCACCGTATCTTCTAACCCTTTTTAGGGAAATTTGTTGAATGTTATGTTGACGATTTGGTGGTTAAATCTAGACAATTTTTTAATCACTTTCCTGAGTTGGAAATCATATTACACAAACTTTAACAACATAATTTGAAGATGAACCCCTTGAAATGTGCTTTCGGGGTAACCTCAGGAAAATTCCTCGGCTTTGTTGTATTCCATCGTGGTATCAAAGTCGATCCTAAGAAGACAAAATCAATCCTTGGTATTTCACCTCCTCAAAATTTGAAGGAATTAAGAGGAATTCAAGGACACTTGGCCTATATTCAGCATTTCATCGTCAATCTGGCAGAAAAATGTTTACCCTTCACCAAATTGATGATGAAGGGAGTCACTTACTAGTGGACTGACTAATGTCAATAGGCATTCAATATTCTCAAGAAATATCTCTTGATTCCAATGATATTAATGAAAACTATTGAAGGAAGACCACTTATCCTCTATGTGACATCTTTAGAGCGATCATTGGGTGCCTTCCTTTCCCAAAAGAATGATCTTGGGAATGAAAACAACCTTTACTATCTCAGTCAGACTATGCTTGAGGTAGAAACTCGATATTCATGTATTGAAAAGTGTTGCCTAGCTTTAATCTTTGTAGTTAAGAAATTGAGACACTATCTGCAACATCATGAGGTCCAATTGGTATCTTGCAGTAACCTGCTCAAATTTGTTCTTAGTCGTCCAATGCTTACAGGACGTCTGGCAAGGTGGGCAGTTATTTTTCCGCAGTTTGATATCAAGTATATGTCTCAAAAGGCAATAAAGGGCAATGATCAGGCTGATTTCCTTGCTGAACACCGTTCAGTAGAAGATAAATCTTTAGATATTGATCTTCCTGATGAGGAAGTCTTCACTATTCAAGATAATCTTCAAACATGGGAAATGTACTTTGATGGTGCTTCCAAAAGTCCAACAGGGAAGAAAATGGAAGATCCTAAACTCAACAATGTTGGATTGGGAATTGTACTTATTTCCTTTGAAAAGGAAGTTCTACCCTATTCCTTATTATTATTGGAATGTGGTACAAACATTAAAGCAGAATATCAAGCTCTCATTACAGGATTAGAGTCGGAGCTTCAGGAACAGATGAATCACTTAAAGGTTAAAGGTGATTCAGACCTGGTAATCAAAAAAGTCAATGGGGATTATTCCATAAAGAAAAGAAGAGTTAATCCATTTGTATGATTACATCAGAGAGTTAATGGCATAATTTCCTTCGAAACCGATACATTTTATGTCCCACGTTCGCAAAATGCCCAAGCTGATGCATTGGCTAATGTAGCCACAGCTATGGGAGATCCAAATCCAGATGAAACAATCATCAGTATTTCCCATCATTGTACAGTTTCACCATATGTTCAAATCAGAACCAAGGAAATCAATGAAATTAGTCCCATTTCAGAACCATATGGTCATACTATAGGATGGATGTCACCTATCAGGGAATACCTTCAAAATAGAACACTCCCACCCGATAGATACGGGAAATAACAAGTCCAGCGACGTGTGGTCAATTTTACTCTTTATGATAGCCCAGATCATCTAGAAACAATTCTCTACAAGTGAAGTTTTGATGGAATTCTCGTCAGATGTATTGATGGTGAAGAGACCATGGCTGTCATGAAAGAAGTACATACTGGAGTCTGTGGTGCCCACCAGTCTAGACATAGACTGTCTGATCAAATTCAAAGGCTTGGATACTTTTGGCCTTCGATGATACAAGATTGTGTTTATTTCATTAAAAAGTATCATTGTTTCCAAGTATGATCCAACTTCATTCATCAACCCCCAGAGTTTCCTCATACAGCTAAATACTCATGGCCATTTTCCACATGGGGAATGGATGTAGTAGGACCTTACCCTTCAGTTACATCCAAGCAGTTCAAGTATATTCTTACTGCTACTAACTTCTTTTCCAAATGGGTAGAGGTAATACCTCTCAAAGAAGGTAGTTCTAAAAGCATTTTTAGCTTCATTAAGTCTAACATCATTACCAGATTTGGTGTCCCTCATACCATATTGATGGATAATGTCACCAACTTCTGTTCATCTGAGGTAAGGAAGTTGTATCAAGAATACAACATCGAATCCAACCATTCATCTCGGTATCACGTAGCGTCCAATGTCCAAATAGAAGCCTTCAATAAGACTCTTTCAAAAATACTGCAAAAGATGGTGGATAAAGATAAGAAATCATGGACTAATAAACATTTTCATGCTTTATGGGCTTATTGGACCCCCACCCGCACTACTACGCGGTCAACTCCATATTCATTGGTATATGGAATAGAAGCAGTCTTTCCCATTGAAGTTCAATTACCTTCACTCAGAGTAGCCATTTGTGATCAGTCATCTACAGATGAAGAATGTCAAAAGTTATTGGATGAATTGGAATGATTATATGAAAAAAGATTGTGCACCCGACACCACTTGGAAGTCTATCAGAATCGAATAGAACAAGATTTCAACAAAAAAGTTCATCTTCGTTCATTCATTCAAGAAGAATTGGTATTGGTTCTCAGAACTCCAATGATACCAGGAAAGAAACCTCCAAAGCTTGAGACAAAGTGGTAATGACCATATTCAATACATAAGGTCTATTCTAATGGAGCTTATTCTTTAATATCAATGGATGGAGAACTCATTACAACTCCATCCAATGCAAGATTCTTGAAGAAGTATTTTTTGTAACACAAATACATATTCGTCCAACATGAAATTAAATTGTGTTGTCCTACCTACATGATGCTAAACTGTGTAGCACTTGTCCTTACTGCATGACATTAAACTCCATAGTCCCCTCTTTTGTCCTTTCTGCATGACATTAAACTGCAGAGGCACTTTCTCACCCAACATGAGGTTAAACTGTGTCCCATCCCTTATATGTCCTACATGAAATTAAACTATGCATCGTCAGGGTTGTTTCTACCTCCTGTTTCTCAAACTGAGTATGACTCACATGAGCTTAGAGTAAACTTCAACCATAACACCCTCTCTGGTCTGTTAACCATGCGTAAGTCCCAATATCATCTTTGGGTTGTCCTCATGTACAACGTGATCACCAATTCATTTTCTAATTGAACTACATGGACTTCTATTCTTGTCGTCTATGTTGGGTACATAGGAAACCTCCTGAGGTTCAAGCCCAAAGCCAACATCTTCACATCAGTTCACTTCCATCTCATACGATGTTGATCTGTGAAGCCCCCACCCAAAACCAATATATTCACATTAGTTCATCATCATCCTTGCTATATGATGTTAAACTATGCAATTCTGCATTGTCCCTTGCATGAGAGTTAATTTTCATTGACATTGATCTATGATCATATCATATTCCAAAGACTACATGCATACATGGAAATGCTCGAACCTTTAATCTTGGGTCAAACCATCATTGCACTAAAGTCCCCTTTCACGCTTCACTTGTACGAACCAAATAAGTACAGAGGGTATTTCAAGAACTATGTATGGCTTGATTCCCATACTTATGGGATACGTAGGAATGTTTGAGCGACCCTCGAATCTATCCCCATGTATTTGGGCCTAACCCGAAATTCCACTTTCATTCCCTTGGCTGAAAAGTCCCCCTATGAAAACATGAATGTGGAATGAAAACCCTAGTCTTCATTAACATCAGGTTTTTAAAACACAAAATGTGTATTTCTTTTTATGGTCCGATCTCTATGACACTAAACTAAGATATCCTATATTCTCATCCCACATGACGTTGAACTATATTTCAAGAACTAATTTTGGCTTGATTATCATCCTAATGGGATATGTAGTGAAGTCCAACATCTCAATTTAGGACCCAACCACAACATGGTTATGGTCAAAATTGATCTATGCATCTCTTTCATGCATTGGACAATACCCATTTTTATGTGTCACACTCCTAACCTTAAATACATCAAAATCTCCGTAACTATTTTTTTGACTTCTAGTCACAAAATGTATGATACCTGGGAATTATTTTTCCTGACTTTGCAGCACATGCCCTTAGGCGGCCTTGTATAAGTAGTCTACATAACGGACCTGTCAGCCAAAAGATGCTATTATTTGACTATGTAGCCAATGCCTTTAAGTGGCCCTGCATAATTCAACCCCCTAACGGGTTTGAAAAATAGTTGTAATTTTATTCTTGGGAGAAAAACCTCTTTTTTCCTTATTGGTCTTAACGATAATATGTAGGGATCCACAAAAAATAGCCATCCTTAACATATTTGTCCCATACTTTTTTTCATGATTTGAAAGTATTCAACTCTATGGTTTATATTTCCCTTCCCTATGTTTGGGTCAAACCTTCACAGGAGTGACATTCATCCAATTCTTTGACTATATTGATTGGTAATATCATCTTCATATACAAGTACCTCTCTCCATAAAGAAAACTCTATGCTTTATAAAATTTGAATCTCCATAAACTTCCACTGGCCTTTTTTTTGCAGTAGAAAAGTAAAATTTCTGAGATTTCTTTTTCCTGACTGTGCAGTACGTGCCCCTAGGTGGACATGCATAAGTAGTCTATATAACAGACCTGTCAGCCAAAAGATTCTATTATTTGACTATGCATCCAATGCCCTTAAGTGGAACTGCATAATTCAACCCCCTAATGAATTTGTTAAATAATGGTATCTTCACTCTTAGGAAATACTTCTTCTAATTCCTTTTAGCCCTTTTTTCATATCATTCCTCAGATTAAAAATTTCTTAAGTCATAATTTACATATTTTCTCCCATACTTTAATGTCATAATATGTTTTCAGATAAATTATCAAGGAATTGCGTCAATTTTAATCCATTATCCATTCGGTCAAAGATATTTGGCCTTAAACATTAGCCTCTTTATGTATGATGTGCATGAATTTAAACTTCCCACAAAAGACAAGGGAACTCTGAACCAAAGTCAAGTCCCAACTCACTAAACATACATTTTGTATGATTTAGGTAATATTGAGAAATTAAAAGATGCAAAGTTTGTGGAGTTGTTTGTATCACCCTAGAAAAAATAAAACTATGCTTACTAGGCCCATTGATATAGGTAAAAATTTAAGGAAGGTAGCAAAAGAATGGAGGCACAAATGATTGAAGATGAAAATGTTTTTCATTAATGCAAAAGAGTTAGAAGGACATCCATAGACTGGAGTCTTTTCTCTTTTTCAGGAATTACAACAGGCTTTCAACATAACTCTTCATTTGATTTATGGCATCCCGAGCTTCATCAGCAGCCACTTGAAGTTCATTCACTCAACCAGCTTCATTCTTTTCAGCTTGATGAAGTTCTTTCTTTGCATCTTCAATGGATTTCATACCATTCGTTTGAAATCCTTCCAATGAGTTATTAGGATGGTCAAGTTCCCCAGTAATAGCATCTAACTGTTGCTGAAGGTACATTTGCTGGACAACTTTCTCCTTGATCTTATGCTTCAACTCCTTCAAATTTGCAGCATGATCAGCCTCATCTCGGGACACCACAACCTCGAATTTTCTAATATTGGTCAACAGACTTGTTCTGGTCAGATCTTGATGGTACTTTTGCTCCTCCTCCCTCCATAAGATGACTCGTATCACCGCAAAATGAATCTCTTGATATCCAAAACTGCCAAGTCCTAACATGACGAACAAGGATGAAAATTACAGGATCTTTGAAGATAGATCTTAAGGAGGCACTTCAGATATGATCTTCCATATATTCTTCCATGCCTTGCGACGTGATAATTGGAGAACCTTATGCACCTCTGGGTCTAAATCAGCATCACTATCATAGGGGGAATTATAGTCCATGATTAATGCACTTAAAAAAGTGCCATGTTATGCTCCTTCCCCCCTGACCCTTGTTAATTCACTTTCTACTCCCGTTGGGGTGGATGCTGAGGATTCACCTCTAGATATAGACATTAAAATTTATGGCCCTTCATAGTAAATTGAATGTTTTGGTTAGTTTCAAAGGATAAGAAAAGTTGATTAAGTTGTCTTTAAAATTAAGTGTAACCATAAATATTATTATCTCTTACACAACGGTAGATCAAAAACATGATAAGGCTATTCCCCATATTTCCTAGATTCAATGGGATTTTCAGTATGGGTTTCAGGAAGCTCTTCCAGGTTAAGATCCACTTGAGCTAGCATCTCTACAATAATAGGGTTGTCTCTACCCCCTTCAGGCATTGGTAGGTCAGCAGCTTGCTCAGACGGAACTGCATATTTCAACCAATCATGGTCAGAGATTTAATAAGAAGTTTTTAACAGGATGAAGTATAACACTCACATCCAAAATCTTTTAAATTACATGGTAATTTAACATGATCTAAAATGTCTTCAAAAGATGCGCCAAGTTTCATAATTTCATCCAGTGATATCTCAGATTCCTGGTTAGTCTCACCAGTGGGAGAATTTGATATGTCTTCTTGGCGACCCTCATCCTGCGGCCTCTGACCCCGAACAACTTCTTCAGATAAAATTGTGGAGTCAGTTGGAGTGGCCGCCAAATTTTTTATTGCATGTGTTCAACCTAAAGTATCACATAATGGAAGTTAGTTGATGATTTAATTCAACGTTCTATGAAGTATTGTTAAATTACCAGAAGCAGGATCTTCGTTCCTTGCAGCAGCAGTAGGAGTAGTACTGGGAACAGACGATGGTGCTTCTTCAGGAGCAGCCAAGTCAGCATGAATTTGTGACTGTTCACTAGCACCCTCCGTCTTCCTCATAGGAGGGTTAATCCTCTCCCTTAAAGGGGAAACTAAAGAATCCCTTGCAATCCCAATAAGTATGAGTAATCCTTTCCTAAGTTATGATTCATGACTATACGAAGGACTTACCACTATTGATGAAGTGTTTAGCTATGGGATTCTTCCTTCGATGTCTTTGCTTGTTTGGATTTTTGGGTGTGTTGACATCGTCACCTACAAATAAAGGTATTGGAGAGTGAAAATCCATTTTTAAATCATCATCCATGGATTGCCGGCCTAGATATACCTCACCTGGCTCATGAGGAGATTCAGTATCTCTGATGGTAGTACCATCAGGGCTATATTGTGGTGATGGGACCTCAGTAGTTCATTTCTTTACAAACTAAATAATGAAGAAAGTAATTTCATTGAGTAACAAAGCTTTAACTGAAATAAAGTTGCAAAGAAAATAAGGAAAGAGACTTACATCTTTAGGATCCATGTAATCGTGTCACTCCTCATCTATGGAAGCACCAGTCCCCTTAATGGTGCCATGATCCATCATTTCCTTCACCTGATTAGTGATAGGAATTGAATCATCAGTGGCATATATGAGCATCTGCATCTCTCTGATGTAAGCCCACACTTCATCGGGGTTATCTTAGAAACAGATATCAGCATAAGCCCGGAGATTCCCTACTCCAGGGATGTGTAGAACTTCTCATAGGTCCATCCAGGCAGTTTCTGCATCACAATATAAACTCCTACAAGTCAGGATAGCCTCTGGTCATAGATATTCAGTATGTTTACCAGAAGGCTGTGAGGAGGGTCCTGCAATCTTGGAGTTTAGCTTCTTCCCAGCTCCTGCAATCACAGATAATGGATAAGAAAATTAAACTTGTTACTCTAAAAAATAATGGCGATTAAATTACCTAAATGATATAACTCACTAGGAGTCGATGTATTAGGTCTCTTAATTCTGGCAGGAGGATTATATATAGCACGAGGCCGCTTTGATGCATGTCGTGCCTCATCATCCCCATCCTGGGAATTCGGTGAATCAGCTCTGGGTGTGGAAGAACCACTTTCCAAATGAAGGGTTTCTTTCTCGACAGTTATATTATTTTTCCCCACCCAAGGAACCGGATGATTCAGTACCCCTTTGGGGTATGATGCTACCCAGTTCTCGACATACCATGAAGTCAAGTTACTCGCCGCTCCAGCAACGGGTAGATCAAACACTACCGCAGTCTTCTCCATAGCTGTTAGTAACCATAGTTGTCGGGCAAACATCAGATGCTACTCTGATTTGAAATGCACAAGAGGGGATACAAAAATCTGCTGCAGACACTTGAATTGGCGTGAAAATCTATATGGAGCATAGGCCTCACATAAAATTTCTCCGTCAATTCTGGTGGCCAATACACCATCTCTGCAAGCCAGTATGTATGACCTCAATTCTAGGCTAGTTGTTCCATCATCAAAAAACCTCCCGGTTGGCGGGTTTCAATAAGGAAAGAAATGGAATTCCTTTAACATGCTCAGACTCATCTTCATATCATAGGGGTTGAGGGACAGCAAAAAAATTCTAGAATATGCCTGCATTGATGGCCTAAAAGAACTTCCAGGAACCTGTACTCCGCTCTGTATAGCGTTTGTCCTAAAGTGAGTGGAGACCAATCCCAACAAAACTTGGAATGGTCCCACTATTATCACAGGAGACTTACCCATATAGACATGGAGTAAGTTCCTCTGAATCTTTTCCAAAATTGGGGTGGCCAACCAACCATTTTTCTCTCAGCCAACTTGGCTGCAACAACGAAGGTCCCTAGCCTGACGCCTCCCTTCGAATCCCTAACTAGCAGAAGATAAACACTAATCCACAAGGCTAAGAATCCCACCAGACGGGTCTTTTCTGGGATTATTTTATTCACTTTCTACCCCAAATTTTCAAATTCTCCCGCTTCTAGGGTTGTCCAGAATGTGCCAAGAGCACCCCTCTTCTCTGTTCTGGGGCAGCTGGTAGGACAAGTACAGGTGATCCCCTCTCCTTCTTCTTGATAAGAAATATATCCATCCACTCCTTTGGATGAATATCCCTTCTATAATGAGTTTTTGTGGTATTTGATTTTTTGAGCTTGTGAAATTTTTTCAATAATTCTCGAGCCAAAGACAAAGTCTTCTTTGAATCATTCTATGTAGTCTTAGGGGGGATGAATTCATCATACATATCTCCCAAAATTGGAGCCCCCGAGATCTTGTAGACATCCCAAAATTGATGCCTACTTCTCCATGACTCATATGTTAGGAATTGGTTTCTGGGATCCAGTGGCTGATTAGATCTGGCACAAAGTTATCATTTTTGTGAACATATGTCTTCCCAGCCCAGACGACTTCATATATTTCATCTCCCTTCCAATATTCAACAAAATCTACATAGGTTTGTCACACATGATATAACCACATCCAAGTTGGCTTCACACCCCCTCCAGGATGGAATTCCCAACTCTTCTTCCAGCCTTTGGATTGATCCATTTGAGAATTTCAGAAGATTGAGGGATAACAATGCGGTCGCAGCTCAGGCATGTGAGGTTTCATATCTAGGGCATAAGGGCTATAATGCATTATGAAGGCCTTCTCCGCTGTTCCAACATTAGAAAATGATCCTGCAATGGAAACATTTGCTGAAGAAAAGTTGGTGTAAATTTGAAAGCAATAATGCGGAAGATAGTTCTTTGTATCTGGAACGTTGACTCCTTGTAGATGACCATGCCCATACAGAGGCAGGTAAATGCTCTGTGGGAAATTGACATGATACTTCTTCAAATACTTGGCCAAATATGGGAGATTTCTATCGCATATATCATAGTAATCAGGGCCAACAATGTTCATCATGTCATCAATCCTCTTGCTAGTCAACTCATCAGCCAATACAATTCTTCTGGGAGTCATTGAATCTACACAAAGATCGAATAATTAACTTTTAAGTAATTTGGTTTTTCATAAAATTTGTGAAGAAATTGGAAAAAATGGATAAGGAATTAATGGGCGCAGGTCTAATTTTAGCGCACAAGTCTAAGCCGACCGTGCAAGTATGGGCGCGTAGGTATTTTTGTACAAGTCAAAATACCTCTGAAAATGCGCGACACAATTTAGAAGAAGTAGTCAACCACATACAGTAGAATATGCGCGACGAGATCTCACTTGTGCGACAAGAGCTCGAAAAGTTTGAAGCTGGGTGCTTTGCGTGAAGTGATGTCCGCATATTTATAGGCGAGGCCATACCCCTGCATGCCAGACCCTTTGCGCTAGAAGCATACCTGCGCACCTATTACTTGTGTGCCACAATACCTTGTTTCTCGCTTTCCTCAGAGTCCAATCCTCTTTTATTTTTTGGATCCAACTCTGAGGAGGGACTTTTGTTGATGATCCTTTTTGTCACAGAGTCTAACAAATGAAAAAGGGGAATACCTTAAGCACAAAGAGAGTCACCCTTTGAAGAAACATCAAAAATTGACAAAGGCATGAACAAGGAACCCTTTAAGCATGGTTCGCGCAAGTATACTTGCGCGCCACATATGGGTTGCACAATTCACTTGTGCGCCATTTTATTTTTTTTCCCAAGGTCCTCAATGTCCTATAAATACCCCCTGTGGGCCCCCCATTTCGAGGACAAAAAAAATCCAAAACTCATATTCAAGCTCTGGACGCCCAAGTCTCCTTCTGAGGTCTTCCGAACACTTCTAAGGTAATTATTTACCTATAATGGAAGCTCTAAAGAGGAAAAATAAGGCCTAAGTATTAGAACTCATCAATACTTGTGCGCCAAAGTGTCTAGCCCTTAAGGGAAGTAATGATACTAGCACGCCGACTTTTCCTATCAAGGAAACATGCACGTCACCCATATGAAAGCCTTTAGGGATGATACTAAGGGATCCAATTCAAAGACTCCCAAGTATCACTTCACAGGTTCTTAGTCACCCAAGTTAACTCATGTCACGCAAGTATACTTGTGTGACCAGGACTTGCGTTCCAGACCAATACTTGCACGCCTCCTTCCAATTCACTTCCTTTCCTCAAATCCACCTTTCCTCTTCAAGGACAGCCTTCAAAACCCTCTTCAAATCCATTTATGCCATAGTTCCTTTGATGGATTCCTTATCTAAAAGGAATTCTGGGGAACATATATCAAAACCTCATGATTTACATAACTTTATGTCACTATGGTTAGAGATTTCCTTCATTCAACCTCATCCTTTAAAGATGATAAGATCTTTAATCTAGTTATCCTCCTTTGGAGTAAGCCCCAAGATCCCTAATATGGGCATTCTCCTCAAGAGTAATCCCTAAGTTCCCTGTTCAAGGGAATCCTCCTTAGGAGTAAGCCCCAATCATAATATCTCTTAACCTGGGCCTCCTTTTCAGGAGTAAGCCCCAGATCTCAAGTCCCATTAACCTAGGCCTCCTTTTCAGGAGTAATCCCCAGGCTTAATTTCTTTTTACTTGGGATTAATTCTCAGGAATAAAACCCAATCATTAGTCCCTCTCTAATTTGGGCATCCTTCTCAGGAGTAAGCCCTAAGTTAAGTAATTAAATCTCCATAAAGCACATATACCTTTATGGACCATGTTCATGGGTTTCTTCCTTGAAGTAAATCATTATCCTCATATATATTGGGTGGTCATACATATGTAAGCCCCACATAATTTCTTATGATTGCATATTTAGTGGAAAAATCATCAGGTTTTACTAATACCTCTTGTTTCTCACACCGAGCATGACTCACGTGAGCTTATAGTGTAAAAGTAATTTTGAAATCTCTATTTGGGCCATCAATCATAAACCCCATACTTCTTCACTAGATCTATGTGTGTTCTGATTCCTTTTCTAACAAGGATACATAGGTATCCCATCTACGGGTATGATCCCAACTCTAAAATAATATCTGTCTTTCTGAACAACAATAAACTTCAAGTGCCCCCCTAAGTGGCTTTAAAACCAGTATGATTATCATAATGACCAAGATATGTCTTTATAATGTGTTGAAGGATACCATTGACTAAGAATCCCTAATAAATAAGAATGATTCTATATCGATGAAGAACCTCAAATACATATAAAATATTCTCTAAATCTCATCAATCATTTATTGTCAGATCTAAATGAATGATGATTTTCATACTTGGTAAATTAATAAGGATTCACGAACATAACTCAAATCTATAAGAGAGTCCCAGAGTAGACAATAACTCCCCCCAGAAATGTGTGATGAGTTTGACCTCCCATCCTCTTGACCAATGAAAATTATTAAGCCTTGAAAGTCCACAACTAATGAGCACCTACCTTTGGAAAGTAGGTCCAAAAGGATATAGAATCATTGGATGTTTTTGGTTCTACGAATAAAACCATTATAAACCGATTGGAATGTTTGAATCGTAAAAAAACAAGGTCATCCCCATTTCTAGAAGAAGCAGTCACCTAAGGAGGCGACTCATGAGAATGGATGCATGTATGGGACTCGAAGGAAGTAGAACCCATGGGTTAAGGAATGACCTTCCCGAAATACAAAGGCTCAAGGGAGAGAACTGTATGGGACATGGGTGATGGGATTGAACCTCAGGGTGGATTCCAATGTATCCCCATGGTAAGGAATCAAAGTCCACATAGTTCAGGATGGGGCATAGAATCAGGGTGTACAAAATGGACAATGACCCAGAGACATGATGGGGATTACACAGGGCTAGCAGCCCATCAGAAGAGGGACACTCTTGGTTGGAGGAATATGGATCAAGTGTGGGGAATACACATGGTTAGCTACTCGGGATCTAGTTTAACACCACTAAGTGGTGGACTAAGGGTGTGAATCCCAAAAAAGGGGACACCGATGTTTACCAGTGTTTGGGGTTGAACCATAGGGAGGCTTTCTACATACCCTATCTATGAGGCAGAAATCAAAACCCATGTAGTTTGAAATATTAAAGTTTAACATCCTAAGGGATGAGGGTAAACTGAAATGAAGTGGTTGGGACCAATTGGTGATTGGATTTATCCTTAGGGAGGCTTTCTATGTACATTTCTTGGAAAGGTTAAAGGATAAAAGTACACATACTTCAGTATAAAGGGAATGGGGTTTACACACTAAAGGAAGCCCATAGTGGATATCATGGTAATTGTTTACTATAATCTCATGTGAGTCATACTCTGTTTGAGAAACAAGAGGCAATAGTATATCATATGATTGTGGCACAAAGATGGATATACAAGGAATGGATTGGGGATTATGCGTGGTTAGCGGCCTAGGGAAATGGAGATTGGGAATTACTTTGAGAGGGAGGCCCGAAGGGAAAGGAGGATGTCTAGATATATAAGGAGGATATTGTCATTATAACTGAATCATCCCATAAAAGGGTATTAGGGATTACGTGGATACTACCTGAGGTGTGCATGGCATCAAAGCTCAAAGGGAAAGAGAGAATAGGAGGGAACACATTCCCATCCCCTCTCTCATCCTATTGGACCTACCACACATGCGACCATAATTGTTTAACATATTGTTACAAGGACGTGGGTACTTGGCAGTTTAACGTCCTGAATCTCAGATGGTGATGATTCACTTCCCACCCTTAGGACTTACATAACTGGAACACTTTAACCATTGGTGAAGGGAAGACACCATCAATTTTGTATGGGGACGGGTTTGTGGAGTGATCCATTAAAGGGATCATGTTATAGTGGCTATGTAAATAATCAATATTCGTTAGCATTCCTATATAAAGAATCATGATTCAAATAAATACAATATGAGTCACCACATGAGGGACCCTAAAATCACTTCGTATGAGCCTGGAGGGCCGCATAGAAGAAGGGTGTGTAAAGAAAGAAATATTGGAAGTAGGTTCTTCATGAAGAGGATGGGATTCAAGAAGCCTGTGTTATTCATAGAGAGGTTGGGATTCATGAAGGAAAGGGTCTTCGTGAAGTGTACAATTTAATGGAGTAGAGTTTCACCTCAGCAAACAACTCTTTCTTTGTAGAGTTCTTCACAAAGGCTCAATGCTTTGCGAAACCTCAAGCACACAGTGGGCCCCCATACTTCGTGAAGGTTTTATTCCATCGCGAAGGGCATCGACACCATATATGGAGGCTAGGAAGAACACAAAGAGGTAGGGATCATAGAGTCAAAGTACCTTTGGTGATTCATCTATGGGTTTCGTGAAGTTCTGTGTGAAATTTAAGCATGGAAGTTAAAATGGCAGAGTAGTAGTGGGAGATAAACTATTTGGGGGTGCACTTCATCTCTCTCAAGTCACCGGGGGCCATTCCCTAGGATACAATGAGCCTCATATCAGCCCCTCCCCCCTCAGAGGGGGAGGGTACTCTGTTGCACCCCCATGGTGGTCGACCTACACCATTCATCCCCTTCTCGAATCCAGACTTCATACCATCCTTTCTACATATTCCAATTATCCCAAATGTTCTAGAATGATTTTATGTCATCCGTTTCTACCGATATCAACCCATGAACTCACTAATGCATCCACCTTATTGAACCTAACCTTGATTGCGTGATTCAAGAAACGATGGTCATCGATGGACTCCTTTGAATCTCTGATTTTTGAATCATGGGGTCTATAGGAGTGAGTTATGGTGTGACTTCTTGATTCCAGACATATCATGATTCAGTTCGGATCTAAATTAGATTTGATAATTGCATGGTCTAGTGCGCCTCTCTCATATGATTTCTCTTGATTTCTCCTCTTTAAGTGGTCCTAGGAATTTCATATGAACCGTGATCCTATAAAGCCAGCGATTTGGGTATGTTTTTCAGAGCTTCCTCTTCCATTCCAAAATCCCTCTATTATTAATTTGCTTGGTAACATGGTTGGTCATTTCCTTTGTTCTTATAATCACACCTGTGTGATGTGCCACCCGATCATTCTGATGGTGTGTGTTGATGTTGATGTTTTGAAGCCCCATGTGGAATTTTTCTGGACAGTTGTGGGAGAATAGGTTAGATATAATCTGACCATCACATTTGAATCTTGGTGTGATTACTATCTTAGGTAAAAGAGTCTAGGATATAGTAATATGATCTACAAGAGAAGGGTGAGGAAACTAGGAGGGGGTCTAAAGGTTCTGACATATTGCACCCAGGTTAGTTCTCTTGGTGAAGTTGGTAAGCTGTTGGATCCATCTGGTGCAGGGTCTTCAGATGTCTGTGCTGTATCTAGACAAGGGAATGGAAAGTCTGAGGAGTTATTAGGTGAAGTAAGGATGCAAAAACCTACTAAGTCTTTACCTCCCAAACCCAGTGTAGTGGGAATCTTTAATAGATTTCAGAATGATTTGGCTAGCCCTCCGGGTAATAATTTTGTAGAAGTGGTATCCTAGTTTGGTATAGCGATTGAAGTAAGTATGTATTTACTCACTACAAATACTTACACTCTATGGGAAGCTATTGGAGCTAGTGGAAAAATGTTAAAGTTTGGGGAGAGACAAAAACCTAGAACAAATGGAATTGAATTGTGTGCTGATGGAAGTAAAATCTCCAACTAGGTGATCCATTATACTAGAAAGAGTCAATATAAGGAGGGTCAGGTGTATGAGTATAATTAACAAGGAGGAAGAAGGTCGTTGAAGAACACACATGACACCAACTCGAGGACATTGTCCTGTCTAATCTTGAACAATAGATTTGAGAGCTTGATCAACGAGGGAGATTTTGAAGGTATTTCCATGTTCCCCACTGAGGCTGAGTCTGATGGAGATCTACCTTCTGATGATAACAATTTGGGAGAGGTTAGCAAAGGCTTTTACAACCAAAGAAGGAAGAAAGGGAATAAAGAAAACATGGACCCAAGGAGTTTCATTGTTGACAGGAAGCCAAAATCTATGGGGAGCGAAGATTAGTCCTACCTTCCTCGACCAATGGTGACCCAGTTGGCCAAAAAATAAGGGAATCACAAAGACCCTGAGATCCAACCAGTGGTGGGGGAAGAGAGTCATCTTGTTTAGGCAACCGATTCTCAAGTGAAAGTGTTAGAAACATCCAAGGTAGAGGACCATCATGAGGAGAGGCACTTTCCAACTAAGGAGGTGATTCCAGTGGAGGAGGATGTTACTTCACCTAGAACGAGGTGTGAGACAGGGTCAAGTTATGGCATGCAGTTCTTAAAGGTCATGGAGTTGGGGAAGCAGATGTAACTACTCATGCATTCCGGGGAATAAATGAAAGAGTCTTTTTTTGGAGATCAAGGCTTTGAGAGAACATGATGGAAAAATGATGGGAAGGTTAACCCAAGTGGAAGCTACCAGAGATCAAGTTGAGTGGATGGATAAGAAATACCGCATATTGATTAGGGGATTCAACATGAATTTGATCAAAAAATAAAAGTAAATTAAGGCTTTATAGTTTCTATCTCAAAATTTTGAAGAAATCCTTGAGGCTGATTCAGAGTGGCAGGTTAGTTCATTTCCTTGAAAACTTTTTAGAGAAGGAGATTCTAATCACTTTAGAAATGAGTTTAATATGCCAATTGTTTCCTTTGAAGCCTGATTTGTTTTTAATTTGTGAGGTTTCTCACTTTATCTTTAAAAGTGTTGAGAAAATAAAAATGTTATGTTGTATTTTTTGTTGTTTGAAAGTGGGTGAGACCTCTATTTATAGGCCACAAAGGTCGGAGAGGGTTTCAGAACTCACTATGGAGATGAGTGACGCCGTAGAGAGGAGGAACTCTGTTGGAAGGTGTTGGCCTCGTAGAGGGTGAATGACTCCATGAAGAGGATATCCGATGTAGTCGTTGCAGAGTAGGCCACCGTGATTGATGATACTGTGGAGAGGTCATGGGCTGTCGGAATGCATAAAACTCACATAGTGTCATGACACTGTAGAGACGATCACATAGGTGTCCTTGAGGAGTTGGGACGGCTGTGCAGAGAGATTCATGAAGGAGACCTTTGGGATGGTTTTTAGGGATTTATATCCCTTTGGAGTGCTAATTAACTCTAAAGCATTGAGGATCTCGCTCCCCTAGTAGGAATAATTTTAGTTCCAACATCACCTCACTAACTTCTTTAACACTTAAACATTATAATAAATCAAGGATAAATCTTTCAACCTCTAGATAAATCCTATTGGCCATAATGAGTAAAAACCTTAAGAAACATATGACCTCCAACATCGAACTCTATAGGTCACTACCTTCGACCAGTATATGACTTATCATAGTCATGAACATCATTAATATACTCATAAATAACCTACACATCATCCATCATACTATTTATCAAATACATCATAATAATCCCCAACTCTCTAATATTTCACTTGCACTACTATGATATATAAAAACATATATACAATTCCTAAAATAGAGCCATACCAATGGATGAATAATAACTATTGTTAATGAAAAACTCTACCAAAGGAAATTGATTCATCCATGAACCTACAAATCAAGAAAACAATAAGGGAACATTTCTCTAGTGTTTGAATCATCTAATTCATCATACCATCCCTTTGAGTATAAAAATATATGCTAAGTCATAACTGAGATCCAAAATCAGGATATAGACTATTACAAACTCTCTATGTAAAATGAGGAATCCTATCCATGAAAAAATTACATAAAACCTATTGAATCATGAAAAAATAATCTATATAAATCCTTGATAAATGATTCACCATACATAACATCTTAATCACCAATAAGTGAGCTAACATCATCAATTGATACATAAATACCCAAATATAATAACTTCAAAAAAAACTAAAAGAAACACATTTATGAAATCCATCAATATTTTCTCCCATTTTCATGTGGGGACACCAAATGGATGTAAAAGGTCAACTAGAACATTGTGATTAAATTTCACCCATTGATAGCATAGACACTAATGAACTTATACACATAGAACTTCATATTGTACCAGAAAAACTAATCCCTCAAATCATGGTTTACTAGGGATATACCAGGTAGAAATACTTGATAAGAGTTATGAAACTCATGAAGAAACACCTCTCATATCATTAAAATAGACAAAAACGTCCCTCAAAACAACACCTGATGTAGAAAATCCTCTAAACACCCCTTATAAGAATATCCAAAATGACATGCTATCTCTACTAATAAACTAAATTATATCTTATATAAAACTTAACAACCTATTGGAACAAGGAAAAATTAATTTTAATTAGACATAACAGAACTCAACCACTAAATTTCTACCTATCTAAATGCAGTGGTACAATATCATATATCATCACCCACTAATCTCTGTCCTCTTTAGAAACATTACCATGTATCCTCCTATTTATCACATCATCCATTTCATTATATTTCTCAAAGGCATGAGAGATCTAAAAAGAAAAATCCCTTAAGAAATCCACCCACACACATTATTATTAATTCAAATAATGATTAGAGAAAATATGTCAGATGTTTTTATTATATTTTAAGACTATAAAACACACAATAATAATACTATTTTGTGATATATGGATCCCAATTTTATTTTTTCCATAAAGCTCATGAGCCTTAAATTCATCTATTATAAATTGGAACTATGGTCATGTGGGGTTATAGGGAAAAAACCACCATCTAGAAGTCTAGAGATTTGAGGGTTTGAGGTCCATGATATATTTTTGTTGTAAAAAAAGATATTTTTCTTGTGGAACACAATATCACATATAAATATTTACTATATATAGTTAATTATAAACACAAAATTTGGGATTTATGTATTACTCATATTTCATGCAAAGTCTCAAAAATATAAATCACATGGAATTTACATGTATACATGGAAGATAAATTTCATAACGTTGTGCATGAGGAGGTGTAGGAAATTAATTTCATGAAAGTAACTATCTCAACTCTAAAACATTAATTCTATTTTATTTTCCAATAATTAGTTTTTTAAATGGATTTTGGAATATTACACGTGACTTTATTTTATTAAACATATTCTCAAATCACCCTGAAAATTGTTAATTATTGATCCCCTCCATGGATGTATAAAATTCATCCCAAAACACACAAATTGATATGTTGTTGTTTTTGTTTTTTTTCTTTTTAATTTGAGAAATAGATTATTCCACAAAATATTGAGAGAAAACATTGTTTCCAAAAGATTTATATCATGGGCGACATAATTACATTCAAGGGGTCAAAATTTATGAGAACCATAAGATATAGCCACGTAACATTGTATCATAATACAAAAAATATTAATATGATAAGTAAATAAATGTACTTAATCAAAATCTCATAATATAAAAATCAATGAGTAGGAGCATTGATCCACTTCCCCTCCAACAACTCAAACACCACCTCACACAAATCTGACCACATGAAGGCCTAATATTTTCTAGTCAAATCAATTAATGCTTTTTGAAATTATATAGAAATAAAACATAAATCCCTATAATATCCTTTAAAACCAAGGAAAATCAATTCATTTATAATTTACTTAGGTTATGATGAAGAATAAACTACCTCATTTTTTGTACAGATAATGAATACAACCTACTAAGACATATCATGTATAAGAAAATACATTTAACACATCCAAAATATATACTTGTATAGCTTCCCATAAATATGTTTTCATCAAATTAAGTACAAAATAAACCTCAAATTATTATCATAATAATCCTATGATATTGAAATAAAAATAATGCCTTTGTTGAACACCACTATAAAAAATCCAGGAACTTATGGAATACTATTTCATCAATTTCATGAATATCGTTGGTATATTCATGACTCTAAAAGGGCTCAACATGAATTTAAAATAATAATTTCTATTAATGAAATCATTATTTGGGAAATATTTTTCTCCACCCTCATCTGATGATATGAAAAATGGAAATAATTTTTTGATAACCATCTAGATATATTCAACAAATCTAATAAACCATAAATCCATGGTAGGGGATACTGGTTCTTTATTTTCATCCAATTAATTCAATAATAATAGATTCATAACTATAAGCTACTACCCACATTCATATTGATCTATGATACCCCATGTCCATACTCATGATAATTATTCAAAGGTAATTTGAATTTTCATTTCATGGAAGGTTTTTTTAGAATCAAGACATTGAATGATAATTTAATGTCTTGAACATATAGAAATAACTTATTAGGGTATGGTTCATGGGATCAATGGTGTTACAGGTGTTTGGGAGGAATCTATAGGAAAAATGGAGGGTTAATTCAGATATTTGAGGCCGATGCAGCCTATTTATGACATAAATCATGCATTCATGGTGTGAAAGTATGTGATAGAGGGGTTATTGGTCATTTCCCAAACATTAACGGTGTTTCCATTAAGGAAACACCATGAGACATGATAGATAGTTGTTATAATTGTTAAATTGGGGTTTAAATACCTTATTATTTTGATGATCATAGCACATGAGATGACCTCGATCGACACCTATATCTTTTTCTTCCCTCCGTCCAGTACAATTCTTTGTGCGATCAATTGATGGTTCTGAGTAAGGCTCTACTATCATCTACCTATAATATTCCCTTTTGTTGGTTGTCACAAATTATAAATTATTATTTTTAGCTATTAAATGGTGATTTCATTATAGGATAGTGCAATCACCCTTTTTTTTGTGGGGATATCTTGTATTATAACAAGAGGATGTCTTGATTCTCCATAAATATGTCATTGTTCATCATTCGGTATGAGGTTTTTTTCTTGTAAATTTATTTATGGTTTTCATTTATTTTTGAAAAAAGTGGATTACAATTTGGATTTATTATTTTGGGATTTTTTGTTACTTAGGATCATGTATGAATTAGTATTATAATGAACAAAATTTATCATGATTTTAGCATCGTTGGATAACCAAATGTGTTTAGCGCAGGTTATGTAGTTTTTTTTGAAATTGGAATAAATACATAAATAAATCAATTAATTTTTATTATTGTGATGGGATCGCATGTTATGGATCAAGATTGGCCAGGATAAGCAAGGCATGTATAAGACTTAGAAACTTATGTCAACCATTAGAAAATAATTAATTAAAATCTTTATTTGTGGTAGATTCTTTCGTGTACTATCCTATGATATTTATGTTTTAGATATAAGATATTTAATGTGTGGGCTCACGCAAATTGGTGGATCCCTACAATTTAATTATAATATATAAATTGAGTTAAATGTTTAATTTTATGATGACCAATGAGTTGAAATACTTCAAAAAAATACCTTAGAAGCTAGGATACATTGGGCCTAGGGAACCTATATGACACCTTGTCCATCGATGTCCAGGTCCTTGACCTAATTCATTTGGAACCCATGTGGGGTGTCCTTGTGAATAATTGATTAAGCATGGTTCAATGTCCTATTATTGGGATCCTTTTATACCTAAGTTAGGGTGAGTTTTGATCGAGATATCTATAGATTGAATAGGCCATGGGATGAGAATTCTACCCTTTGGACCCTTAGGGTTCATTGAGTTAACTTAGGGGGATATTGACCCTCCCCTTTATGATATTAATAGGTTGATGTGGAAAATCTTTAAATAGAGAATGATGAGCTGGTTGAGAAGACTGGCTCAGTGAGAAACCCATTTATCCTTGATTGCTTGATGTTAATGTAAAACCCATTTATCTTTCACGGGTTACATTTCTATGAAACTCATTCCTCTTCCATATGTTATATTTCTATTAAACTTTTTCCTCTTCAATAGGTTATATTATTAAAAAACCTATTTATCTTCAAAGACTTATACCATGATACATACTTATGAAACCTTCTTCCTTTCACTGGTTAATATAGGATGAAATGGATATAAAACATATATATTTTCCCTAGTTTATGATATGATCTATTTTTATGGGTCATGATATTATGAAATTTTTTATTATATTATGGCACATATAAATGAGAGTTTAATTATTTAATAGGTGAGACCCATATCTCCCTCTAATGTGTTGGGTAATAGTGGATGACTGATGAGTATAAATGTTATTCATGAACCTGATTGTATGTTCACAATGTTATTCATAGACCAGGTTTCATGTCTGTAATTTTATGTGTGAATCTGATTACATGTTCACAATATTATGAGTGAACCTTATTATATGTTCATAATGTTATGTGTGAACCTAATTACACATTCACAATGTTATGTATGGACTTGGTTTCATGTCCAAACGTTTATGCGTGAACCTGATTACATGTTCATCATGTAATGTGTTAACCTGATTTCATGTTCACAATATTGTGCATGGACCTCATTGCATGTCCATAAGTCTATGTGAGGTCCTGGTTTCATGTCCTTAACATAATTTGTGAACGTATTTATACTTATACATGTTCATGATGTTATAAATTGATGTGTATTCCATAATTACATGCCTTATTCATATATTATGCTTTAATATATTATGTTCCCAATTTTCCTATGATTCATATCTTATGAAGTGAAAATATTTATTCTGTGATTCATGTTTACGATCTTTGATATGTAGGGTATGATATTCTAATGATACAATCATGTTATCATACCCTTATGTTAATTTTATACTTATGGATTTCTTTTATTTACCCTTAAAAAGAAATCAAACCCACCCCTTTATTATAATTCCTTTACCCAACTTATGATGAAAGGTTTCTAAATATAATTACTGAGGGGGAGATCTTCATGGAAAAAATTGAAGATATTTCACTCAGTTAGAATATTTTTGTTACATGTTACTAATGTTACTAGACTAATACCACCTATGGGATTTTTTTTGTGTGATGTATTATATATTCCATAAAAGTGATGTAATTTATATGTATCTTAAGATTGGATAATTATAGTTGATATTACAAAAAATGTTTAGTCAAACTTTGGAAACTAGGTTAATAAAACCATAGTGAGAACTCTAAGGAAATGTATAAGGATAATTATAAGGAAAGGAAAAGTATATGAAAATGTAATAGAATTTTAGTAAAGGATAGACTGAGTGGTTTTCTAGAAATACAACCCTGTCTAGGTACTATGAGTGGATGTGGCTCTAACACAGATTTACTTGGGGGTAAAATATATAACATGATGTGTCGGGCCTGACTTGAGGTAATATTGTATATGACAACGTGCATTGCTACACACTTGGTTTGAAACTCCAAAGGGATATGCTTTTGGAATTCCCAAACTCATCATGAACCATCATGAAGTATTTAAATTGATGTTATCTATAAATGACGTAGGATAAACCTATGGTGTCATAGATTAAGTTAGGTGTCATAATCTTGACATCCTATAAGTGAATTTTTGGGATTACGTGATTATTAAATATGATAAATATTTCATACTCTATGCTATTGGTTTCATTCAATGTCTAGAACCCAAATTAATAAAGTTATTGGTGATTGTGATGGAAAATGTAATAATTGTTCTCCTGATAATCCAAATGACATAGAAGATGGAATGAAAAACATCATTTTTATTCTAACAATTATTTCTAAATCTATGAGTAATGATGAGCTTCTAAACGAGCAAAGGAGGGAACAAAATTCTGTTGATTCATTCATAAGGAAACCTCTACCTTCTATCAGTGGGTCTTCTAATCCATGTGTTTTTAAATATTGAATCAGTACAACTAAAAAGTTATTCTCTATTCTCCAGTGTTCGGATAATGATAAATTAATTCTAGTTTTTATCGGTTATAAGTTATAGAGGACCTATGGTGGACTCTAATCAAGAATATAAATAAGAAATATGAAATTGATTCTATGGATTGGGGTGAGTTCATGAACATATTCTTCAATAAGTACTTTACTCATGTTCTTGGTATGAATATTGAAAGAGTTCCTCAAGTTAAAGCAAATGTATGATGAATCTATCGGTACCTATAAGGATAATTTCATAAAACTTATGAGGTATAATTCTAGTATTATCATCCAACCCAAAATTAAAGATGATAGGTTCATCAGTGTCTTAAATCCAAGTCTTAGAAGGGAGTTGGCTATAAGAGACATTAGTAGCTACAAATAAATTGTGCATTGTGTAATCAATGTTGAAATAGAGGATGAATTTACATATAAATCTCATGATTTTAACAAGAAATGTATTATGGATTTAAAAGGAGTGTCTAAAAACTATGGATAGAAAAAAAAGTCTCAAAATTCTATGTTCTAAAACTATGAGGAAGAGAACATAAGAGAGTTACTAAAAGGAACAAGAAGGTGTATCATGTGTGGGAAGTATTTCCACCAATCAAAAGAATTTAGAAGTGATGTGGAGAGTAACTTAAATTAAATGAATGGAGATAAAGCATAATAGAATGAACCTCCCACACTTCAATGTTTAAAGTTCATAGAGTTTTGTCATTGTGTGAATCAATTCCCCAATACAAGGCATAATATGGATGATAAGACACCCCAAACGCTAAAGAAAAAATGAAAAAGCTAAAGCTTATGCATTGATAATGGATTATTTAAATGATGATAATTCGGGAAAACATATACTTTACCCCCTTTGTTAGGAAGTTCATGTTTGATTTTGTATGAATAAGATGTATGATATTCTTATTGTTCACCCTTTAGTGAAGTTTCATGTGATTATATCCTCAACATGGATGTTGGATTAATAAAATCACATATAATTTTATATTAGTACAAGAATGAACCGAAGTATCACAAAAAGTTTTTCATATAAGAAAAGAGAATACTTAAGGAACAAAGGGTGAATTATATTTTTTAAGGGTTATAAAGTTAACCATTTATGGAAAGTTTAAGTTAAAATTAGAATAGAGTTTTTGGGATTAATATATTATCTCAAAACATTAGGATTTATGCATATTGGATAACATGTTCTAGCCACTTTTTGTTAGTGGTAATAGAAGATAGATGGGATGACTTATCATGGATATCTTGATCTGTTAGTAATTCAAGAATGAGAAATTCTCCTTCATTTGTTAGGGTAAGAGATGAATTGGGAATATATCAAGACAAACCCAATGGGTGAGATTATTCATAACAAAAGGAATAAAATCAAGTTAGTATATATTTATGTGAATGGTCATCAACTCTAGGAAAAAAGATATTGAGAAAAAAAATGTTATTCTAGAACCCTTGTTTTCAATGGATCAGATGGACCTTTAGGTTATCACATATTTATGGATTTGTGATTACTTACTTTATCCTAAACATGTTTTACATTACTCTCCTCCAGAACTTGATAGTTAGATTTCTCTTTCATGTTCATGTTTTCATTTGCCACCTATATTCTGCTATGTGGAAACCCATCTATCTGTTACATTGGGTAACAATTATGGTTCTAAATTTATTTTAAAAGGAATTTTTTTTCTTCATTTTTAATATGTGGGTTTATATTAAAGGAAATTAAAATAATTAAAACTTTGATTACGTAGGAAAATTTCTAGAGACAAATTCTTTTTAATGGGGGTAGAATTTCACACCCCTATATTTTGTGAAATATATATATTTGAATTATTTCAGTCTTTTTGATATTTTTCATTTCATGAAACCCTAAAAATAGTTTATTTTTTATTAGAGACCTTTTTTTTGTCTTAATTCATATAAAAAACCAAGTTAATAATGCACTACATACAACAACGACTTGGTGTAGGTTACACGCAACACTGGCTTGTTGTACATTACATGCATTACTGATATTTCTATAATACATAATTTTATTATTATAATTATTTAAATGAGATAATTATAACCTAGATATTAAACATAGTTATATGAATCATAATTACAAATTTTTCAAAAAAAAACTTATATTTATTTTATATAAAGAAAACATATTGACAATGAATGTTTTAATTTTTAGTAATGTCCTTATATGTTTAAAAATACTATTTTCTCAAATGATCTGCTTTTAACGCCCTTTTGAGAAAAATAATGAAATTAATTTTATATGTATTTTGAAATTTAATATTATAAAATTAACATCATTTTTTATTTTATAATGTTGAAATTATCTTAGGGAAAGGTTTTTGGATTTTTATGAGAAATATCATTTTGGATGAATTGTAAAAATATTGGATTTTAATTCAAAAATATATTTTAGTATAATTTATTTATATGGATAAATTTTATTTTAGTTTAGTTTGAATTTTTAATTAGATCATATATTTATCAATTAATCCAATTTAGGGTTAGTGGAATCAATTTCACATTGAAATTTGGTATAAAAATTTACCAAACTTTTGGACTTTTTTACATTAAAAAACCGTAGTGTCCTCCAATCAGTGGTATTATTTTTGAATTAATTTCAACAACATAAGTGATTAGAATATAGAAAAATGGATTCCATATTTGGAATTAGAAAAATTTATAATTTCTAATAAGTTCAAATTATTTTTGAGAAAAAATACTAGTGAAAGTGATTAAAAATAATTAGAGTGATTAAGAGAAAAACTAGGTTAACAAAGTACTAAACCTTAAATTTAAGACCCAAAATGACCAAGAAACTAGAAAAAAAACATATTTTATAGAAATTATTAGGCCATAAAACTTACTTTATAGTGTTTTTTTTTGGTTTTTATGACTTTTTCCTGGTAAAAATGTGTGTACACCCAACTTTTTTTTTAAAAATGCCAAGGGCGTCCTTTCCCTTCCCTATCAAAGGTCACCACCTCTCCCTATTCTTTACACCTCTAAAACCAATTAGGTTCGACCAATATATACCCAATAAGCTTTAAAAAATCAATTTATTCCTTATATAATCCTCCCCTTGGGAATAATTAAATCCAAGTAAGCCTTTTGGTACAAACCAAAATGAGTTACCTGATAAAGAGTTAACATCTTCTCTCATACTCCATTCTTTTATTTTATTTCTCCACCCTCTCGAATCTATTTATTCCATGAATGTATAACAAAAAAAGTATACCAAATATAGTAGGATTTTCTTATGCTAAGGGTTCTACCTAAATTTACACAAACCACCATATAATGGGTATCAAACATACTATTTATGTGTACGAAAAAGTATTGCCACAGAAAACAATGATTGTTCATTTGAGGAATTAAAGACTACCACCCCCACAAAATGATGTGATTCATTTAAAAACTAAATGAAATAAATTAAGTATATTTTTAGTGACCATATATGATATAAATGACCTAATATTTCTAGAGTAATAATATAATACACACATATTTGTAGACATATATTTCATTTATGTTTTTTTTCAATACGTCAATAAAACGCAAGAAACATTCATGCGTACGTATGGCCTACCATCCCCATGAACGGTGTATTTCATTTTATAATTATATATATTATTATAATAAAAATATAATTATTATTAATTATATTTATATAATGACTTAAATAATGTAAATCATAATAAATTATAAGGGCCAATGGTATAAAAAATTAAGACACATGTGAAAAAAAAGCGAATATTACCTGAAGCATAACCATAACATATAATTTTTAATGAGAGGGTAATTTAAAGTAATAATAAAACCATATATGGAATTATATATAAGAATATACCTCTTTAAAAAATGTATAATAAATTTATATTTATTATACAATAGTTACTTATGAGTATGAATAAAATCAAGACACAAGGTAAGGGAATTTCATCTCCCTTTATTTCTGTGAGATACAAGCCTATTTCACCACTCACTTATACTATGTGGTGTAAGTACTTACCATTAATTAATTATATCTATTTTATATTTATGTTTATGGGTATTTACATATCCATATTATGATCTTTATTTCATAGGGTTTACATTTCAAAAGATACCGAAGTGATAAAATAGTTTTGTTGCAATTTTCTATCTTAGAGACTCATGTTTTGTTATGGACCAAAATTATTTTTTAGGTGTATATATTTCTATTTTAAATTTTATATCATGTATATACTTATTTTAATTATATTTTAAGCTTCATGTAGTTTTATTTTCGTACATGGAGAGTTTTTCCCCATGTTACCATGTAATAAGTGTTAATTGGAATAATATCATCTCTTTTTGAGATTGTTAGTGATTATTCTTCTTTGATGAAATATTATGATCCATATCTCAAGAAAATTCATGAATTTTCTTATCCTCTAGTTATTCATATTATACTCATGCGTTGGTACCATTTTTTTACTATTTGTTATATAAGATATTTAATAGTGTTTTTAAGAAATCTCCACTTTACCCTCTCTTCAGTAAAAAACATATGCTTCTTCAAAACCATTTTTTCTAAAAAGTGGTTATAATAATATTATTATATTATCCTATAATCATTAAAATAGATTTTTTACCTTTTACTCATTTATGAAAGTTTTCATAGGAATATTCTTGTCGCTTTCCAACATGGAATTTTTCTATCCTTTTACCATAAAAAATGAATGATCTTCGTACCTCATATGGAATGTATAGATTTACACACCATTATGACAAACATTCCCTTGAATCTTCCATTACAAGATTAAAAGGTTATATTTTTATAGAAATATTTTCTTTATATTATGGTTATTAATTATTTTTAAAGTGGTCTTCAATGAAAAATGTTTTCATGATTTTTTATGTTTTAAAAAGTATTTTAAATGGTTTAAATCATTAATTATAAGATTTCAAAGCATTTTCACTGAAAATGGTTTTCAAAAGTTTTTATATTTTAAGGAACCCTTTTTAAGTAAGAAAGGATTTTTACCTAAAAAATTGTTTTAAAATACATTTCAAAATTATTTACCATCTATGAAAATATCTATTGATATTACTCATCCATTTTTGGAAATTTATCTAAAGGGTCCATTTATATTCTTTCTCTTAATGGTATATGTTTTTGATGGAATAAAGTTTATGAAAACCTGTATCTCATTAATTGGATACATGTATATGAAACTAATTACTCTTCCATTGGTTTTATGATTATGAAACATAGACCTCTGACATAGGTTATATGATTATGGAATGTGTTTATCTTAGTTGGTTTACTTCTGAATTAATTTCTACCACTTATATGATCAAAATTTGGAAATATGGAATAAATATTTTTAATCAGCATAAAATATAATTTATAATAAGTTCGACTTATTTTTTTAGCAATGTTATTAGTCAAAGTTATTAAAATTAATTACAATGATTAAGAGAAAAATTAGGTTAACAAAGTACTAATCCTTACATTTAAGACCTAAACCGACATAGAAACTTGTAAAAAACCAATTTTTTGTCCATGATTCGTCCATTTACCTTAAATTGTTGGTTTTTTTTGTTTTTATGACTTTTTTAGGTAAACTAATGGGCACACAAAACTTTTTTTAAAAAATTCCAACTGTGTGATTTCCCTTCCCTATAGAAGGCCGCCACCTCTCCCTCTTCTAAAAACCTATAAAACCACACAGTATTAGACAATATCTTCCCAAAAAACATAAAAAATCTATAAATTTAACTTAGAATACTCAACTTGTCTTGAAATTAATCCAATCAATCCTTTTGGCATAAACCAAAAAGAGTAACCCGATTTAGAGGTAACGTCTTCTCACACGATCCATTATTTTATTTTCTTTCTCTACCAAATATACTCTCTTTATTCTATTATTATATAAAGAAACTAGTATCCAAAATCTACTATGATGTTTTTAAGCTATGTTTTCAACCTACACTTACACATACCTCCATCTTATGGGTAACAAACATACTCTTTATGTGTACAGTGAACTATCACCCCACAAAATGATGATTGTTCGTTCTTACTTTACCATCTATCATTGTGAGAATTATGATGGAATATATATATATATAATATGATATTAATATTTTTTAATCTTATTTAATCTGTTTATATCACATATATTTATACATTACATTTTTTTTAAATACTATAACTTCGTTTGAGGAACTATGGAATACCACCCCTCAAAGTGATGTGATTCTTTTACACACTATGTGAAATTTTTTAAGGATATATTTATTGAACCTATATGATACATAAAAAATAATAATTCCACTTTAATAAAATTATATATATATATATATATATTTCATTTAATTTATTTCTTTCAATACATCAAAAAAAGAAAGCATCGTTCATGCACACGTACGACTAACAGTCTCCATGAACAGTGTATTCTATTTTAGAATTTTATAGATTATTATAATACACACATAATGAATATTAATTATATTTATATAATGTTTCCAATTATTTAAATCATGATATAAGTATAATTACCAATGATACAACAAATTAAGACACATGAGAAAAACAAAGTGAATATTACCTGTAGCGCAACCTTAACATAGAATTGTTAACATATAGATAATATAAAGTCATAATCCCACCATATATGGAATTTTATATAATAATATATTTATGTAAAATATTTATTATAACTTATATTTATTATACAAGAGGTTATTATGTGTACAATGAATGTTAAGACACAAGGTAAGGGTATTTCATATCACATTGATTTCTGTGAGATACATGCCTTTTTCACCCCTCACTTCTTCTATGTTGTGTATGAAATTCCCATTAATGAATTATAATTATCTCATACTTATGTTAATGGGTATTTACCTATCCATATTATGATACTTCCTTCATGGGGATTAAGTTTCAAAAGTTACCAAATCGGTAAAATAACACTACTGTAAATGGGATTTTTCCCAATAGTTGTTTACCAATGGTTCAAAGAAACGGTTGGTATATTATATCTTTTCCAACGGTTTATATAAACCGTTGGGAAATACCTTTTACAAGAGACTTTTCCCAACAGTTTTATGAAACCGTTGGGAAAAGTGGAGAAAATTCAGTCTTTCCCAACGGTTTCATGAAACCATTGGGAAAAGGTGGGAAAAACATATTTTTCCCAACGGTTTTATGAAACCATTGGGAAAGATTGGTTTTTCCCAATGGTTTTATGAAACGTTGGGGAAAAAACCCCCAAATACCCCAATGCTAGCAGCGGCCTACCCACGATTCAGAAGCGGATCCAGAGCCTTCCGCTCATCTCCAGAAGCTCTCTAGAAGCGATTCCTCGGCAGAATCACTTCCCAATCCCCACATCTTCCATCGGATCACCAGCCACTAGGTTAGATTCCTATATTTTAGTTCCACCTGTTATAAAGAATATACTTCTACAAATGATTTCATAATTCCAAAAGTTTAGGGTTTCTGTAAAAATTTATGATTGTTCCACGAATTGTGTAGTCAAATCCCTATATCGTTGTATGTCCAATTAATGTTTTCATTACACATTTACATTTATAAGGGCACAGTGTCTCTTTATTGTGTTCTAATGTTGAAGATTCATTGTTTTGGTTGTGTGGTGGTTTTAGTTGTGTGGTGGTTTGTGATGTTCAATATTTTTGTTGTGATATGTGGTTGTTTTGGTGAGATGGTTGGTCGATTTAACATGGCATCCATGGTTATTGTGAGATGGTGAGTTATTGTGTGGTGGTTTTATTAGTTTACTGGTTATATATGGAATAAATTATGCTTTTAAAACAAAAAAAAGATATTAAATAAATGATATGGAATAGAAATGGATGTGTGGTAAATGGATTTAATTAATTTAACATTAAATGAATGGACAATGTAAGTGTGAATGAAGTGGCTTATAAATGAAAGTGAGAAATGTTATGCATCTTGTGTGGTGGTGGTGTGGTTTATGTGTTTTATGGTAGTAGTGAATTGTGTGATTATTTAGTTAATGTGAACCCATAGGTTGTGTATTTTTTGCTATCTATATATCATGTATTTTTATGTTATTTATACACATTCCCAACCAGAGTTGGATAAACTTACCAACGATCAGAGGTTTTGAGTTGTGGGTATTTTTTCTAATATCTAGGATGGTGGTTATATGGTTGGATGGCTACCATGTCTTCCCTACTCTTCCTTCAAAAGTGATTGACCATGTGTTTTTAGGCAAGATGCGATTTGATTGTCCATGTGTCTTCAGGTGAGATGTACTATGATTTCCCTAGTGTTTTCTGGTGAGGTGTGATGTGATAAGGCTATAATAAGATGTGGCATGTGGTTGGGGTCATGTAGGGTAGGAGGATGGCACAAGGTTGATGTTATTAATGTTCATGATACCCTACTAATATGGTTATGGGATGAGTTATGCTATGATGTGATATAACACATTAATTTCTTGTTGGTTTTAAATTTTTTCAATAGCACATTTGTATGTTTTTTTCACATGTGTAGTTGATACCTTGACTATTTTCTTCCTTTATCGTTTACTTAAATGTATTTTCTATTAAAGTTCAATCCTATTGAATTGTTTATGACAAAATTACTTATATAAATTCTTTTTACAGAATGGAAATAAGTTGTATGTATGAAACCGATCAGATATCAAGTGATTTTCAAAACAATTTGGAGAGCTTTATAGATTCTGCATTTCACAATGCTTCAGATAGTGGTCGCATACACTTCCCATGTTCCAATTGTGTTGGTAGACCTTGGTTGATCTTTGAAGAAGTCAGCTACCACATAACGAAAAATGGTTTTCAAGCAAACTACTTTGTGTGGTATCACAATGGGGAGAAAATGAAATCTCAAATTGGTGATGATCGAAATGAAAGGTCTGGAATGGAGAATTTGTTAGATGATCGGTTTCCATTTATTCGTCATCATGAAAAAGAAAGTATTTCGACTCAAGAAGACATCGATATGAGGACAACTGATGCATCTAGTGAAAATGATGATATTGATAGGGTGAAAAAGTTGAATGATGCTGCCACGACTCCAGTATATCGACAATGCGATAAAATGAAAAAGCTGGAATTTTTAATCCGATTGTTTCATGGGAAAACTATGTATGGAATTTCTAATACAGCAGTCGATTACATTCTTACCCTCTTGAAGGATTTACTTCAAGATGATGCAGATATTCCCTCAAACCACTATATGGCATGGAAGTTAGTTGAGGAACTTGGATTTTCAAGAAACAAAATTCATGCTTGCCCGAAAGATTGCAGTTTATTCTGGGAGGAAACCGCTGAAAGAAATGATTGTATAAAATGTGGCACATCCCGATGGAAGACAAAATCTGATAGAACACCATCCCTCGTTCCACAAAAAGTAATTTGTCACTTTCCATTGATCCCCAGACTTCAGAATCCTTTTATGTCTGATGACATATCAATAAAAATGAGATGGCATGATACCGAGAGAAAGAAGACTAATGATGAGTTGGTTCATCCTGAAGATGGATTGGCATGGTAGAGATTTGATGCTCGACATCCTGATTTTGCACCTGATGTGCGTGATGTGAGGCTGGGTCTTTCATGCGACGGTTTTAATCCGTTTGGGCAGGTGCTTACTTCGCACAATATATGGCCAGTTTTTATACACATTTATAATCTTCCCCCATGGTTGTGTATGAAAAAACCTTTCACTTTTGTGAGTATACTCATATCTGGTCCTTCTGATCCCGGCATTGATATTGATGTATACATGAAACCTTTAATAAAAGAGTTGAAACTTCTTTGGGATGTGGGTGTGCGCACATACGATGCATGTTCGAAATACATATTTCAGATGCGTGCTATGCTTATGTGGACGATCAATGATTTTCTGGCTTATGCAATGATGTCTGGATGGAGCACGAAGGGAAAACTGTCATGTCCAGTTTGTATGAAGAATACACGATCTAGAAGACTAAAACATCACTATAGTTTTAGTTTTATGGGACATCGACGATTCTTGCCAAAGGATCATCCATATAGAATGAATTGTCGAAGATTTGATAATACCATAGATATCGATGATCCACCTCAGCGTATGTCTAGAACTGATGTGCTTAATGAATTGAAAGATTTCAGTTTTTTATTCGGGAAGGGTCAAATGAAATCTGGAAAGAGAAAGAATGTATCCACTGAAACCTGTTACAATTAGAGGAAGAAGAGTATCTTTTTTGATTTGCCTTATTGGTCAACCAATTTGTTACGTCATTGCTTAGACGTAATGCATATTGAAAGGAATATATGAAAAATTTTGCTTTCGGTTCTTCTAAATGTCAAGGGGAAGAAAAAAGATGATTTACGATCTCGGTGTGACTTGGTGGATTGGGGTATCAGACTAGAATTGCATCCTGTACGTATCAGTGAAAATAAATGGAAACTTCCATGTGCTTCTTATGTGATGACACCTGCAAAAAAAACAATTTCTAGAAGTATTAGAGACTATTAGAGTTCCTGATGGATATTCAAGCAACATATATAAATGGGTCAACAGAAGAGATTTGAAGCTAAAATCTTTGAATACTCATGATTATCACGTTCTACTTCATGATTTGCTTCCAATAGAAATCCTTCATCTTTTTTCCAATAATGTAAGGGTGGTTTTTATTCGGTTCTGCCATTTTTTTATAGATCTTTGTAATAAAAAGTTTTCCAAGTCTTTCTTGCAAAAAATGTTGATCTAAGCCCCATTAATTTTGTGTGAGTTGGAGAAAATATTTCCTCCATCATTTTTCACATGCATGCTGCATTTGACTATCCATATTCCCACTGAAATACTTATCGGAGGACCTGTTTCTTTTCATTGGATGTATCCAACTGAAAGAAATATGTTCACATTAAAGTCTTATGTATGAAACAGAAATCATCCCGAAGGTTCTATCGTGAACAGTTACTTGGCTCAAGAATGTATGGATTTCTACTCAAAGTATTTGTCTAATCTTACTACAAGATTGAACAGACCAATGAGAAATGAAGAAGAACAGTGTGAGCAAATTGAACCCAGTTTTCCATCACTTCCTCAAACAGGAGGAATTCCTGGATCATATACATTGAAGACATTAAGCCATGAAGAGCGGGAGATGGCACATCGCACAGTTTTTTTCAAATGTGATTTGTTCGATGACTATATCAGGTAACTAAATTGATTATGTATATCTTACATATATATCTGTTAAACTATTAATATTTTTTATCTACAGGGAACATAAAACAATGATAAATAGGATGCATCGTTCTTTATCTTTGAGAAGGAGAGGGACTTTGCATAGCAAAGAGTTTTCTTCTTGGTTAAAATTGAAGGTATAAAAAAATTAATGTTTAAAATAATTATATCAATATTTAATTAACTTTAATAGTCATTTACATTGCAGGTATTGAGTTTGTCTGCTGACTTTATCTCTGAGGAAATAAGAGCTTTGGCTTTTGGTCCTAATACCATGGTTCGTGACTGTAAATCAATTGTTATCAATGGGTAAAAATTTATTGTCACTGAACGAGCAAAAAACACGAGAACACAACAGGATGGTGTTATGGTTACTACGAAAACAGATTGTTATTCCAGTGCATCAGATAGTAGACCGCGATTTGAAAATGTGGGTTATTATGGAGTTGTTGGGAAAATAATAATATTGGATTATTACTCTCATGGACGAGTCACAATGATGAAATGCCATTGGTTTGATTCGATGACAAGACATGACACATTTATTGATGATTGTGGATTTCGGGTAATTAATATGACTCGCAATCTTGCTACCGAAGAACCATATGTGTTGGAATCAATGGCTAAACATGTTTTTTAATGTCAAAGACCAACTTCATCCTAAATTTTATGTCATAGTTGAAGTAATTCCAAAAAATATTTTTGATGATGGTGATGATGGAATTGACACTGTCCCTAGTGCCATTGGAACCAATATATTTATTTCTTTTGATGACTCAAATAGATCAATTGTCAGAGTTGATTGTGAACCTGAAGTTGTGGTTGAAAATATATAGAATCATTCATCCATGTTCTCAATTATTTTGGTTTACCTTGAGTTGAGTTGTTAAGGTTGGTAATATTCAAATTGATTTAGTATTGATCACAAATATGTTTTAGCTGACTTGACCGTTATGTGAATTTTCAATGTTTATTGGTTGTAGTTTTATTTGAATTGCATTTTATAATTTGGAATTGAACTATATTCAAACATATTCAAACATATTTCTGACTTGGTGAACATTACAACTTGTATGATTTATTAAATCCATTCAAGCTATTCTAAAACAATTGATAGCTGACTTGACCGTTATGTGAATTTTCAATTTTATTGGTTGCAGTTTCATTTGAATTGCATTTTCTAATATGTAATTGAACTGTATTCAAACAAAGTCAAACAATATTTCTAACTTGGTGAACATTACAACTTGTATGATTTATTAAATCCATTCAAGCTCTTCTAAAACAATTGATAGATTAATTGACCATTATGTGAATTTTCAATGTTTATTGGTTGTAATTTTATTTGAATTTCATTTTTTGGGTTACACATTAGTTTTCTTTTTCTAATTAATTACATATTTGTTTTCAAAAGCAGGAAATGAAGCCAATTGAAGAAAGAAGAAGGAAAAAAATGATGGAGAACATTCATCGAATGACGGAGATGGGTGTTCCACCATTAGTGCCTACAGTGAGTACTTTATTTCAAATTGATATTTTTAAAGAATATATAATGTCATGTGATTAATTTTTTTGTAAACATTTTTGTAGGATCCACCTATACGTCGACAGTTATTCGACGAGGAGCCTAGTGCTGGTCCTAGTACTCAGGACGGTGGTACGAGGAGGGTTCATACCAGAGGTGGACGAGCAGCTGCGTGTACCCGACTAGACCCTGCCCCTCCCACTGACATGTCATCCTTCCCACATTCTGATCCCAGTGTGTCATTAGAGACACACGGGATATTTAGGCCTCCCATGTTTTCGCTACCTTCTGCATCTTCTGGCCCATCATTTTCACATCCCATGATGATTCCCACTCCTCAGTCAGTATCCGGTCAGATAGTTGTCCCATATTCTTTTTCTTCTACTTCTGTCTCTCTGAGCTTCTATATTCTATCATCTTCGACTCCTGTTCCACCACAGGGTGTTACATCAGTTTCTGTGGATCCAGCGGCACTCAGCGATCAGACCGGAACAGGTATATTTATAGAACCCTAACAAATTTTTATAGAAATATTTATATTCATTATAACATGTTCTGATAAAATATTTTTTTTCCTTCATGACAGATACATCTACTGACAAGAGGCCTGGGCATGGGTGTACACGCATGCGTTTGGTGTGGAACTTCCGCACACAGGTTATGGTGGATTATAATGAAGACAACCAAATGGTTGAGAAAACAGGGCAGCAATGTCGGAGTTTTTTTGCAATGCTTGCCAAATACTCTGACATCATTCCCATCAGCCCGCTATCGTGGAGAAAGTTTCTGCATGAGGTCAAGGATAGAGATTGGGCAGAGATATGGGTAAAAAAATCTGTTCTATTTAATGCCATGAATTATTTTTGTATTTATATGAATTAATATTTTGATTTCAGCTTCGATTTAATTTTACCGATGGTGAGGGTGCATTATCGGAACGTCTAAATGATTTTGGAGAGCTTTGGAGAGCCTAAAAGCATGAGTTTTATATGGGATGGCGTGCTAGAGTTGGAACTGAGTTAGAGGCGGTACCAGTTGTGGATGATTGTCCTATAGAGCAGTATCATCAGATGATTAATCATTGGACGAGTACCCAGTTTAAGGTATTAATAACATTTGAGGTATTTAAATAATAACTTTCATGTTTTTCATTAATACTATCTGTTGAATTTTCGAATTTTATTTAGGAATAATCTGGAAAAAATAAAAATAACATTGATGCAAAAAAATACCTCCACACACTGGGACGCACTACGATGCCTGATCATGAGTGGAAGCAGGTATAACAATTGTTTATAAGTTTTCTTTACGACTTACACTTTCTTTTATTTATTCAATTATTTAATAGTTTGCTAAAGTTTTCATATAACTTTCATTTTCAATGTCATTGTAGAGGAAAATACAAAATATTGAAGGACGCGTTCCTCGAGAAAAATTGTTTTTCTCGAGTAGATGAAAAAAGGATGGAAGTGTTGTCAATGAAGTGACTCAGCAGCAGATTGTAAGTTTTAATCTATTGAATTTATTTTTTAATATCTATTTTGTAACTTAATGATATATTTATATTTGTAACAGGATTCTTTAGAGGCCCTCGATGCCTAAGAACCAGACATTTTTTGGGCGAACATATCACTTACATCAGGTGTTGGGAGATGAGCATTCTGGCAGAGTACACTGCCGACCTTGGATAACCCCGACGAGGTATTGGCCCCCCTCAGGTATGATCTGTAGTGCCACCGAGCTGCAACAAGTTAGGGAACAGGCAAAACAGGCTTAGAAAAGGGCCACAGAGACAGCAGAACAGTCTGCTAGGGAAAACAGTGCGTTTATGAAATTTATTGAAGTTCTACGTCCTACACTTCCCGCAGAGGCCAGCACAGCTTTTGATGAGTATATGTCATCGATACGTTCTATATACAGTGCACCAGGTGGTAGTTTTAGTGGTGGTCAGGATGATGTACAGCTTGATGATGATGATGGTGAGGAGTCTGACGCGGAAGAGGATGGAGAGGAGGAGGGCGAGGCGGGTGGCGAGGGCGAGGAGGAGGGAGAGGACGAGGAGGAGGGCGAGGGAGAGGATGATGATGGGGACAAGGATGAAGGTGATGATGATGATGGTGATGATGGTGATTGTGATGTGGGACAAGTTGATCCATTACATTTTTGACTGATATTACTGAGATTTGATATCTAATCTATTCTAGTTGTTGGTTTTATCTAGACTCGTAGTATAGTATTGGAGTTGAGTTATTTTTATATATTATCTGTTTTTATGGATGTTGTTGTCTTTTAGTGGTTGTGTGTTTGGGAACACCCCTCCATCCTGGACCCTGGACAACACCCCACCCTCCTCCCTGGACCCCGAACAGCCCCGCCGGACAGCCCCCAAGACAGCCCCCCCACCCTCCTCCCTGGACCCCAGACAACCCCCCGGACAACCCCCCAGACAGCCCCCCGGATAGCCCCCCACCCTCTTCCTTGGACCCTGGACAACCCCCAAACAGCCCCAGACAGCCCCCCCCTCCCTGGACCCCAGACAACCCCCCGAACAGTCCCCAGACAGCCCCCGAACAGCCACCCAGACAGCCCCCCCACCCGCCTCCTTGGACCACGAACAACCCCCAGACAGCCCCCCGGACAGCCCCCCAGACATCCCCCCACCCTCTTCCTTGGACCCCAAACAACCCCCCGCACATAGGATTCTCATAAAATGGACAACATTTTAAGTACGTACGGAAAACCGACCAAACACATTCATATTGTGTCGATACATTAGCACAATGATCCATGGGTCATATGTGACGTGTACGAGTCAACCCCGCCTCAATCCGAGGTGCAGTGTGGCTACCACCACTCAATGTGTTTGTCTTCTGTTTCAAAAGGACGTCATTTGAAGTGAAATACATCAACTGGCATACGGAAAACTGACCAAACGCATTCGTATTGTGTATATACTTTAGCACAACGTTCCACGGGTCATATGTGACGTGTACGAGTCAAGCCCGCCTCAAACTGAGGCGCGGTGTGGCCGCCACCACTCAAAGTGTCTGTCTTTGGCTTAAAATGGACAACAATTTAAGTACATACGGAAAACTAACCAAACACATTCGGTTTCCATTGAAACATTAGGAGAACAATGCATGGGTCATATGTGACGTGTATGAGTCAACCCCGCCTCAATCCGAGGCGCAGTGTGGCCGCCACCACTCAAAGTGTCTGTCTTCTGTTTCAAAAGGACGTCATTTGAAGTAAAATACATCAACTGGCATACGGAAAACCGACCAAACGCATTCGTATTGTATCGATACTTTAGCACAACGGTCCATGGGTCATATGTGACATGTACAAGTCAACCCCACCTCAATCCGAGGCGTGGTGTGGCCGCCAGCACTCAAAGTGTCTGTCTTTTGCTTAAAATGGACAACAATTTAAGTATATACAGAAAACCGACCAAACACATTCAGTTTCCATTGAAAATTTAGGGGAACGATCAATGGGTCATATGTGACGTGTACGAGTCAACCCCGCCTCAATTTGAGGCGTAGTGTGGCCACCACCACTCAAAGTGTCTGTCTTCTGTTTCAAAAGGACGTCATTTGAAGTGAAACACATCAAATGGCATACGAAAAACTGACCAAACTCATTCGGATTGTGTTGATACTTTATCACAACGATCCATGGGTCATATGTGACGTGTACAAGTCAACCTCACCCCAATCTGAGGCACGGTGTGGCCGCCACCACTCAAAGTGTCTGTCTTTTGGTTAAAATGGACAACAATTTAAGTACATACGGAAAACTTACCAAACACATTCGGTTTCCATTGAAACTTTAGGAGAACGATCCATGGGTCATATGTGACGTGTACCAGTCAACCCTGCCTCAATCCGAGGTGCGGTGTGGCCGTCACCACTCAAAGTGTCTATCTTCTGTTTCAAAAGGACATCATTTGAAGTGAAATACATCAACTGGTATACGGAAAACTGACCAAACGCATTCGGATTGTATATATACTTTAGCACAACGATCCATGGGTCATATGTGACGTGTACGTGTAAACCCCGCCTCAATCCGAGGCGTGGTGTGGCTGCCACCACTCAAAGTGTCTGTCTTTGGCTTAAAATGGAAAACAATTTAAGTACATACGGAAAATCAACCAAACGCATTCGATTTCCATTGAAACTTTAGGAGAACGATCCATGGGTCATATATGACATGTACGAGTCAACCCCACCTCAATCTGAGGCGTGGTGTGGCCGCCACCACTCAAAGTGTCTGTCTTCTGTTTCAAAAGAATGTCATTTGAAGTGAAATACATCAACTGGCATACAGAAAACTGACCAAACGCATTCGGATTGTGTCGATACTTTAGCACAACGATCCATGGGTCATATGTGACGTGTACGAGTCAACCCTGCCTCAATCCGACGCGTGGTGTGGACTCCACCACTCAAAGTGTCTGTCTTTTGCTTAAAATGGACAACAATTTAAGTACATACAGAAAACTGACCAAATGCATTCTGATTGTGTAGATACTTTAGCACAACGATCCATGGGTCATATGTGACGTGTACGAGTCAAACCTGGATTAATCCGAGGTGCAGTGTGGCCGGCACCACTCAAAGTGTCTGCCTTTTGTTTCAAAAGTACGTCATTTTAATTGAAAAACATCAACTGGCATACAGAAAACCGACCAAACGCATTCAGATTGTGTTGATACATTAGCACAACGATCCATGGGTCATATTTGACATGTACGAGTCAACCCCGCCTCAATCCGAGGCGTGGTGTGGCTGCCACCACTCAAAGTATATGTCTTCTGTTTCAAATGGACGTCATTTGAAGTGAAAAACATCAACTGGCATATGGAAAACTGACCAAACACATTCGGATTGTGTTAATACTTTAGTACAATGATCCATGGGTCATATGTGATGTGTACGAGTCAACCCCACCTCAATCCGAGGCATGGTGTGGCCTCCACCACTCAAAGTGTCTGTCTTTTTCTTAAAATGGACAACAATTTAAGTACATATGGAAAACTGACCAAACGCATTTAGTTTCAATTGAAACTTTAGGAGAACGATCCATGGGTCATATGTGATGTGTACGAGTCAACGCATCCTCAATCCGAGGCACAGTGTGGCCGACACCACTCAAAGTGTCTGCCTTTTGTTTCAAAAGTACGTCATTTTAATTGAAAAACATCAACTGACATACGAAAAACCTACCAATCGCATTCAGATTGTGTCGATAAATTAGCACAACGATCCATGGGTCATATGTGACGTGTAAAAGTCAACCTCGCCTCAACCCGAGGCGTGGTGTGGCCGCCACCACTCAAAGTGTCTGTCTTCTGTTTCAAAAGGACGTCATTTGAAGTGAAATACATCAACTGGCATATGGAAAACCGACCAAACGAATTCGGATTGTGTATATACTTTAGCACAATGATACATGGGTCATATGTGACATGTAAGAGTGAACACCGCCTTAATCTGAGGCGCGGTGTGGCCGCCACCACTCAAAGTGTCAGTCTTTTGCTTAAAATGGACAACAATTTAAGTACATACGGAAAACTGACCAAACGCATTCGGTTTCCATTGAAACTTTAGGAGAATGATCCATGGGTCATATGTGACGTGTATTAGTCAACCCCGCCTCAATCCGAGGCACGGTGTGGCCGTCACCACTCAAAGTGTCTATCTTCTGTTTCAAAAGGACGTCATTTGAAGTGAAATACATCAACTGGCATACGGAAAACCCACCAAACGCATTCGGATTGTGTCGATACTTTAGAACAATGATCCATGGGTCATATGTGACGTGTATGAGTCAAACCCGCCTCAATATGAGGTGCGGTGTGGCCACCACCACTCAAAGTTTCTGTCTTTTGCTTAAAATGGACAACAATTTAAGTACATACGGAAAACCAACCAAACACATTCACATTGTGTCGATACTTTAGCACAACAATCCATGGGTCATATGTGATGTGTACGAGTCAACCCCGCCTCAATATGAGGCACAGTGTGGCCGCCACCACTCAAAGTGTATGTCTTCTGTTTCAAAAGGACGTCATTTGAAGTGAAAAACATGAACTGACATACGGAAAACCGACCAAACACATTCGAATTGTGTCGATACTTTAGCACAACGATCCATGGGTCATATGTGATGTGTACGAGTCAACCCCGCCTCAATATGAGGTGCGGTGTGGCCGCCACCACTCAAAGTGTCTGTCTTTTACTTAAAATGGACAACAATTTAAGTACATACGGAAAACCGACCAAAATCATTCGGTTTCCATTGAAACTTTAGGATAATGATCCATGGGTCATATGTGACATGTACGAGTCAACGCCACCTCAAACCGAGGCGTGGTGTGTCCGTCACCACTAAAAGTGTCTGCCTTTTGTTTCAAAAGTACGTCATTTTAATTGAAAAACATCAACTGACATACAGAAAACCTACCAAACACATTCGTATTGTGTCGATACATTAACACAATGATCCATGGGTCATATGTGACGTGTACAAGTCAACCCCACCTTTATCCAAGGAGCGGTGTGTCCGGTAACTCTCTAGGTGTATGTATTATGTTTAAAATGGACATTATTTCAAGTAAAATTATATGGTATACAAAAAACCTATCAAATTATGAATTGAATTCCAGATTCCACATATAATTTTCATCTAAATTATAATTACATTATGAATTCTAATTTAATTATGGATGTGTATAGTTCCACCATTATATGTTAAATGTGTATGAATTTGTTCCCTATATGTAATTGTTAGTTGGTTATTGTAGGTACAATAATTGTATATGTATGTGTTAGTTTATTGCAGGTACAATAATTGGATTGAAAATGAGAGGGAACCCACAAAATGAGACCTGGTGGGAAAATTGGATATCTGCTGGGTAAATTGCAGAGCTGCTATGCAATTTGCCCAGCAGAGGATATGCCAACGGTTTTGAACCGTTGGCATAGAATATGTAGGCCTTGTTTTACCAACGGTTCCATGAACCGTTGGTAAAACACTTTTCCCAACGGTTCTAAACCGTTGGGAAAGAGAATATATTGGGTTTTTCCCAATGGTTATCCAAACCATTGGGAAAGAGGATATGTTTGGTTATTTCCCAACGGTTCTTGAAAACCGTTGGGATAGGGTATTTTTTTAGCACCCTATCCCAACAGTTCACTGTAAACCATTGGGAAAAACTATTCCCAATGGCTTACATCCCTACGGGTTGCAGAACCGTTGGTATAACATATACCAACAGTTCTGCAGCCTTTCCCAATAGTTCTAAACCATTGGGAAATCCTGCATTTCCAGTAGTGTAGTTTTTTCTCAATTTTCTTTTTTAGAGACTCATGTTTTGTTATCCACATAAATTATTTTTAAAGGTGTATATACTTCCATTTTACATGTTATATCATGAATCTCATTCTTTATAAGATATTTTATGCTTTGTGTAATTTCCTTTTCTTACATGAAGTGTATGAACCTTTTCTACTAAGTGATACGATTTTATTGAAATAATCTAATTTCTTTTCAATATTGTTAATGATTATTCTTATTTGATGAAATATTAGGATCCATCTCTCTAGAACATTCATGAATTTTATTCTACTCTGTTTAGTCATAACATACTAATGTACTGGTACTTTTTTTACAATTTGGTATGTAAGATAGTTAATAAAGTGTTTTAAATAAATCTTGACTTTACCATATATCCAGTCATAAATAAGTGCTCCTTCAAAATAATGTTTGATAAAAAAGGTTTCCATGATTATTATAATATTATCCTAAAATCATTAAAATAAAATTATCCATTTTTTTATTTTACCAATGTTTTCAAAAGAATATTCATTTTAGTTTCTTAATAATAATTTTTTCTATCATTTTACCATGAAAAAAATTGAATATTATTCTTACCACATATGAATTGTACATATTTACCTAACATCATGACCTAAATTCCCTGGAAGATTCATTTAAAATATTAAAAAGTTATTTTTTTAATATAAAATATTTTCCTAATATTTTGGATAGTCATTATTTTTAATGTGGGCTTCAATGAAAAAAGGTTTTCAAAAATGTTTTATGTTTTGAAAAGTATTTTAAACCTTTAAAATAATTATTTATATGTTTTGAAAGTATTTTAAATAAAAATGGGTTTTAAATGCTTTTATATTTTAAAGAGCCTTTTTCAAAGACTAAAGGATATTTACCTCATGAAATGTTGTAAAAGACATTTCAAAATTATTTCTTATATAAGTCAATATCTATTGATGTTACTCATGCCTTTCATGAAAGTTATCCAAAGGTTCCATTCATATAATTCCTTTTAATGGTTTATGTTATTGATGTCATGATGTTTATGAAAACCCATTTTACTTTCATGGGTTACATGTCTATGAAAACCATTCATCTTACATGGGTTATATGTTTATCAAACCTGTTCCTATTACATAGGTAATGTGATTATGAAACCTTTATCACTTTAATATTTTATACTATGATAAATTCTTATGAAACACACTTCCTTTCATTGGTTATTCTAGGATGAAATGAATATAAAACCTATATATTTACCATAGCATATGATATGATCTATTTTTATGGGTCATGATATTATGTAAGTTTTATTATATTGTGGCACATATAAGTGTGAGTTTAATTATGTGATCGATGAGACCTATATCTCCATCCAATGTACATAGTAATGATGGATAACTCATGAGTATAAATATTATTCATGAAACTGATTACATGTTTGCAATGTTATGCATGGACCCAGTTTCATGTCCATAATATTATGTGTGAACATGATTACATGTTCAAAATTTTATGAGTGAACCTTATTATGTGTTCATAATGTCACACATAAACTTTATTACATGTTAACAATGTTTTTCAAGGACCTAGTTGTACGTCCAAAATTTTATGTGTGAACCTGATTACATGTTCTAAATGTTATGCCTGATCTTGAGTTCTTGTTCACAACATTATGTTGGTACCTAGTTGCATGTCCATAAGACTATATAATGGCCTAATTTCATGTCATTAATGTAATGTGGGAACATGTTTATACTTATTCATGTTCATGATGCTATACATTGATGTGTATGCCATAATTTCATGTCTTATTCATATGTTATTCTTTAATGGATTATGTTTCCTATTATCTTATGATTCATATCTCATAAACTACTAATGTTTATAAAATGAGTCAAGTCTACAATTTTTAATATGAAGGGTATGATCTTATAATTATATAATCATTTTCTCGTACCCTTATGTTCATGTTAGGATTATTGGTTTATTTTATTTACATTTACTAAGAATTTGATCTCACCCCTTTATTATGTTTCCTTTCCCCATGTTACAATGAAATTGTTTTAAATATAATTACTAAGTGGGATATATTTTTGGGAAACAATGAAGATATTCCACTCAGTTATAAATTTTTTGTTCCATTTTTTGAACGGCACTAGACTAATACGATCTTTGGGATTTTTTGTGCAATGTATTAAGTATTTTGAAAAAGTGATGCAATTTATATGTTCATTAAGACCGAGTCATTATAGTTGGTATCATAGGAAAGGTTTAGTCAACCTATGAAAACTAGGTTGATAAAAACATAGTGAGAAATCTAGGGACATGCATAAGGACATGTAAAAGGATAAGGAAATGTGTAGTAAAATGTCATGGAATTTTGATTAAGGATAGATTGAGTGGTTTCATAGAAATAAATACCTCTCTGGGTAATACAAGTGGATGTGACACTGTAATAGATTTAACTATGGGTAACTACTCCAAAAAGATTCCCCAGGCATGACTCAAGGTAATCTGATACACAACAATGTGCCTTGCTACACACCTAGTTTGAAACAACTTGGGGATATGATTTTGTTATTAAAAAACAATTCATGAACTATCATGAAGTATTTAAATATATGTTATCTATGAATAAACTATTATAAACCTATAGTCTCATATATTAATGAAGTCTTCATAATTTATACATCCTATAAGTGACTTTTTATTATTATGTGATTCCTCTATATGATAAATATTTCTTACTCTATGATTTTTCTTTTGGTCTATGGCTGAAACGTGAAGGAACTGTCTTAATGGTGATTGAGATGGACAATAAAATGATTGTTCCCCTGACAATCTGAATTCTATGTGAGTTTGGATGAAAAACATCATTTTTATGGTAAAATAACTTTCTTAATCTATGAATCATTATGAGCTTATGAATGAGAAAAGAAGGGAACAATGTTTTTTTGAGTCCTTTAGGAGGAAACATCCACCTTCTAATAGTGGGTCTTCTGATCCACTTGTTTCTTAACATTGGATCAGTATCACTGAAATAATATTCTCTGTTCTCCAATGCTAGGATCACTAGAAAGTCATTTTAGATGTTTATCTATTAGAATGTGAAGCAGACTAGTGGTGGACACTAATCAATAATATAAAGAAGAATGATGAAATTGAATACATGTATTGTGAAGTATTTAAGAACTTATTCATCAATAATTACATTCATCATTTTCTTCATATGAAGATGCAAAAAGAGTTCCTTGAGTTAAAATAATAGGATAATGAATATATTGGTACCTATGAGGTTAATTTCACAAGACTTGTGAGGTACACTTCTAGTATTATCATGAAACTGAAATAAACGTTTATAGGTTCTTAAGTCGATTAAATTGAAGTCTAAAAGAGCATTGTCCAAAAGATACTTTATTAGTTACAGAGATATTTTTCTTTGTGAAATAAACATTTAAATAGAGGATGGAGTTAAAAATCAATCTCATGGTTTTAAAAATAACAGAAAGATGTAGTTCAAAAGAATATCAAAAAACCATAGAGAGAAGAAAGAGTTTCAAACTACAATGTTTCAATTCTATGTGAAAGAGAACTTAGGAGAGTTACTTAAAGGAATAAAGTGATTCATGTTTGGTAATCTTGGACGACAAGAAAAATAATGTAGAAGTTATTTGAATAGAAAATTCATTGAAATGGATGGATATAAATCTCAACAGAATGAACCTCCCACACTTCAGTGTTTCAAGTGCATAGAGTTTGTTCATTAAGGTAATAAATTACCTAATCTAGGGGCCAATATGGATGATAATAAAAAAACAACTCTAAATAAAAAAGACAAAGGTAAATATTATGAAATCCCAATGGATTAAGTAAATAGTTGTAATTAGTTAATACTTATACATTTCCAACTTAGTTGGGAAGTTCATGTTTTAATTTGAATGAATAATCTGTATGATAATATTATTTTTTATCCTTTAGTGATGTTTCATTTGATTATATCCTCTACATGTATGTTGGATTAATAAAATAACATTTAATGTTCTATCAGTTCAGGGATGATCCCATTTACCAATTAAATGTTATTGGTATAAGATAAGAGCATACTTAAGGAAGAGAGGGTGAATTATATTTTAGAAGGGTTATAAGGTCAACCATTTAAAGAAAGTTTAAGTTAAACACAAAATAGAGATTATGAGATTAACATATTATATCATCATGTGAGGATTTGTGCATATTGGACAACCTTTTCTAACCAATTTGTGTTGATGGTAACGAAATATAGATGAGATGACTTATCTAGGATCTCTTGATCTGTTAGTACTCCAATAATGAAAAATTCTCAATAATTTCATAGGGTAAGAGACGAATTTGAAATATATCAAGGAATAAACAAAGGGTGAGGTTATGAATAAGAAAAGTAATAATATAAAGTAAGTATATCTTCATGTGAATGTTTAAATTTACGAAAAAGGATCTTAAAACCAAAAACTTTTTTCCCAGTGCCTTTTTTTCTGATGGATTAGATGTTCCTTTAGGTCATCGTAGATTTAGATTTATTATTGGTAAAATTATATATACTATGTTATCTTTCACTCTATTATGTAACATAATAGTTATAATTGTCTTCTATGATCATGTTTTCACTTTCCACCTCTTTTCTACTACATTTAAACCTAGTTATGTGTTACTCTGGGTAACCGTTATGGTTTTAATTTTCTTTTTAAGGGAATTTTTAGTGTTCATATTTACAATGTGTGTTTCTATTAAAGGAAATTAAAATCATTAAAAAATTTATTACCTATACAAATTTCATGGGTGAAATTCATTTGAATGGGGGTATAATGTAACAAACCGAGATTTTTTGAAATATATATTTTTGTATTAATTTAATCTTTTTGATATTTTCTATTTCACAGGCCACTAAAAATATTTTACGTTATATTAAAATAAAATGTTTCAATTGCTTGATATGAAAAACCAATTTAATCATGCACTACATGCAACACCAACTTGGTTTATGTTATACACAACACTGACTTGGTGTATGTTTCACACAACAACGATGTTTCTACAAAACATCCTTTTATTCTTATAATTATTTTAATGAGACAACTATAAAATAGTTGTTAAACAGAGTTATATGAATAGTAATAAATACTTATCAAATATTTATCATAATAGTTTTATATAAATAAAACATATTGATAATGAAAGATATAATTTTTTGTAATGTCCTTATATGTTTAAAAAATACTATTTTCTTAGATGAACTGTTTTTAATGTCATTCTATGAAAAGTAATAGAATTAATTTTATAAATACTTATAAATTTAATTTTATAAGATAAAATAATTTTTTGATTTTATAATATCATAATTAGTTAATGGAGAATTTTTGGGATTTTTCTAAGACACATCATTTTTGGATGAATATTGAAAGATACAAATTTTTAATTCAAAATTTCCTTTTCATATGATTTATTTATATGGTTAAATTATATTTTAATTTATTTAAAATTATTAATTAGATAATATTTTTTTATCAATTAATACAATTTAATTTATTTTATTCAATTTTATTTTGAAATTTGGTATAAAAACATAGGCAACTTTTGGACGTTTTACTTTAAAACCTGCATTGTCGTACCGTCAGCGAGATTTTTTTAGATAAATTAATGCCAATTAATTGATTTAAATTTAGAAAAATTTATTCCATATTTTAAATCTAAATAATTTATACTTTATAATAATTTAAACCTAGTTTTTGACCAAATATATTATTCAAAATGATTAAAATTAATTACAATGATTAATAGAAAAATTAGGTCATCAAAGTACTAAACCATAAATTTAAGACCCTAAAGACCAATAAAATTTTACAAAACCCTTTGTATGTCAATTATTCTTCCATTAAACTTTAATTATTTATTTTGGTAGAGTTTTTGGGAACTTTTTTAGTAAAAACACAGGTACACCTATGTTGTTTTAAAAAATGCCAATTGTGTCCTTTCCCATCCCTATAAAAGGCCACCACATCTCCCTCTTCTTCACACCTATCAAAACAATTAGGTTATTTCAAGATCTATGAAATAAACTTCAAAATATCCATTCCTTACTCCGAGAATCCTACCATTGGGTATAAATCAATCCAATGAATACTTTTGGCACAAACCAAAATGAGTTACCCGATTAAGAGGTAACATCATCTCTCAAGCTTCTTTCTTTTATTTTATTTCTCCACCCCTCCATAATATTTATTCCATTATTGTATAAAAAAATATCCAAAATATATAAGAGTATTTTATTATTCTAAGGGTTAAAACTACACTTTCACACACCTCTATCTAATGGGTAACAAATATACTATATATGTGTACGGTAAACTATGGACTCACAAAACGATGATGGTTCATTATCTCTTTACCACCTATCATGGTGGGAATTATGGTGGAAAATATATTTATATATAATATATATGATATTTATTATGTATTTAATATTATTTAATCCTTTTATAATACATATCTTTATACTTTCCATTTGGTGTAAATATGATAATTTCATTTCAAGTATTGTGGACAACCGCCCCTTCAAAGAAATGTGATTCATTTACACACTAAATGAAATGTATTAAGGAAATGTTGAGTAAAAATATATGATATATATTACATAATAATGTTAATGTAATAATATTATATACTCATATACATATATTTCATTTACATTCTTTCATTCAATACATCAGTAAAATGAAAGCAGTGTTCATGAGTACGTACTGCCTACCGTCTCCATGAATGGCGTATTAAATTTTATATTTCTATTTATCATTATAATAAAAATATAATTAATATTATTTATATTTAGATCATGTTTTTAATTCTCGAATTCATGATATAAGTATAAGGACCAATGATATAACAAATTAAGACACATGTGAAAAACAAAGCGATTATTACCCAAAGTGCAACCATAACATAGAATTATTAACAAGTGGGTAATATAATTTTACAATCAAACCATATATGGAATTATATATAAAAATATTTTTATTTAAAATATGTATACTAAACTTAAATTTATTATATATGAGGTTCTTACAATTATGAAGAGAATCAAGACACAAGTTAAGGGAATTTCATCTCACTTTTATTTCCATGTGATACATGCCTTATTCACCACTCACTTATTTTGTGAGGTGTATGTTATATCAAACCAAAATTTTCATACATTAAAATTACATAAATTTTATGGAATACTTAAAACATTATATAAATAGATGCCAAAGTACAGTAATTCTTCTAGTGCCTTTGGTAAAATGGAAATATAAACACTGGTACATAAATGAGTTACATCATCTTCCACTAGGTTCTTCTTGACTAGAACCATTCTTTGAAATGTCAAACATAATAATTATCTTAATAAATTGGGGGAAGAAAATATAAATAGTGGTGATATCAAATTCTCATTAAGGGTACACAGGGGAGACATGTAAGAATAAATATGATCACAGGCGTATGAGAATGTGATCAAAAAATATTAAGATCATACCCTGTATGTAAAAGTTCATAAACATGATCCTAGCATAAAGATTGACAATTAATAAGGCATGAATCATTTGTAAATAAATAAAATAGGCCATAAAATCATTACATAGTAATAAAACATGGTATTGAGGAAAACCCAAAATCATATAAAAACCCTAGGTTAAGGTAACCTACCAAGGCCTTTGTAACATGTTTGGCTTGGATTAATCACATGTGTTTCTGATTTAGTCTTGAGATGCACTCTTGTGTACCCTCTTTATCTGGGCTTGTATATAATCCCGTGTACCCTCTTGATTTAGTCTTGGTATGCCCTCTTGTTTACCCACTTGTTTTAGGATTGGGATGTCCTCTCGGGTACCCTTTGATCTCATAAAACATTTATCATTACCAAATGCGTTGGATGGAGATATAGGTCTCACCCATATCATAATGAAATCATACATAAATGTTCCAAAAAACATTCATCACACCATGAACCATGAAAATATATGGGTTTTATTAGCATAAAATCCTAATAAATGAAATATAATGGGTATTATTAACATTTCATCACACCATAACCTATGGAAATGATATATGTTTCATAACCATTTCATCAAAGCATAACTCCTGAGAAGAAGAGACTTTAAAAATTATATTACACATGGAAGAGAAATATGTGTCTTAAGAATTATTACATAAAAACATAAACCATTAAAGAAATAATATTAATGGAAACATTGAATTATTTCCTATAATGGATTCAGTGACATCAACAGATGTCATCTTAGAAGCAGAATAACATGGAAATTTATTTTGAAAATTTTTCTCGATGAAAATATCCTTCCTTATCTGAAAAATTATCTTTAAAACATAAAAAAATTTTACAATCATTTCCTTTAAAAATAATTTCAAAAAATGAAAATAATTCTTGAAAATATTTGAAAACATTTTTCCTTGAAAATTCTAAAATAATATTTATTTTTTTTGAAAACCATTTTCCATGAAAACTTATAAAAGAAGCTTCAAAACATTTTAAAAACATTTTTATTTGAAAATAGATTCGAAAAATTATAATAGAATATTTGAAAACAATAAAAAAATGTAAAATAATTTTTTCTCAAAAATGATCTTCAAGGAACATTTGTAAATAGTTGTCATTTTTTTTGAAGAAAAGGTTTTTGTAATAAAACAAATTCCTGAACAAAGAGAGAAATACAATCATGTTTTCATAAAAATAATTTTTACTTATATTAAGTAAAAAATATTATAAAAATGGTTCTAATAAATTTATATATCTTTAATAAAAAGAAGATAAGGAAACACATGTGTTTCCTTGAGATATGGATCATAATATTTCATCAAATAAGCATAATCATTAACAATATCGAAAAGAATTGAGATTGTATCAATAATCTCTTATAACATGGTAACATGGGATCATACTAATCATATAAGAAAAAAATAATTAAATGAATCTTCAAATACCACTAAATGAATTATATATATCATATAACATGTAAAATGGAACTATATACACCTCAAAAAAGAATTTAGGTGGACAACAAAACATGAGTCTCAAAGAATGCAAATTGAGGTAAAACTATTTTTCCAATTTGGTTAGTTTTTAAATATAAAACCCATGAAATAATTATCATAAAATATATTTTTAAATTCCCATAAATATAATAATAATATTCATATAATATATTCATGGAAATTATATACACCACATAAAAGGAAAGGGTGGAGAACATGAAATAGAAAGTGATATGAAAGCTCCTTACCTTGTATCTTGACTCTCATTACACTCATTCAAAACACATGTATAATAAATAAAAATTTATTATAAATCTTTTAAATAACAATATTCTTAAATATAATATGATATATGTTTTTATTATGACCTTATAATACCCACTTGTTAATACTCATATGTTAAGGTTTCACTTCTTGTAATATTCGTTTTGATCTTTGCATGTGTCTTAATTTTTTATATCTTTGGTAATTATACATATATAATGATTTAATGAATGTAAATAATGATATAAATAGAATTTATATTAATTATATTTTTATTATAATAATCTAAAAAATATATAAGTGTGAAATGGAACACAACGTTCATGGAGACGGTAAGTCGTGCATATGGATGAACGTTGTTTCTGTTTTTATTATCGAATTGAAAGAGAGAAGGTAAATGAAATATATATATATATATATATATATATATATATAATTATTCATTTAGAATTATTATATCATAAATATCATATAATTTCACTAAACACATATGTAATAAATTGCATTTAGTGTGAGAATGAATCACATCGCTTTGAGGGGGCAGTAGTCCAGATATCGTCAAACAAAATTATCATATTTACCCCAAATGGAAAGTATAAATATATGTGCTATAAAATTATTAAATGAGTTTATATAAATAATAAGTATAATATAGAACATATATAAATAAAGTGTATATCATAATTTCCACCATGAGATGTAGTAAGGAAAACTGAACAATTATCGTTTTCTGAGTCGGTAGTTCATTGTACACATAAACAACACATTCATTAACCATTAGATGGATGTGTGTGTATGTTTAGGTCTAAAAATTATCATAATAAAATACTAGTATATTTAAGATACTTTTATTTTTTTCCAATCATGGAATAAAGAGAGTGGAGGGGGTGGATAAGGAAAATAAAAGAAAGGATCTTGAGAGAATATATACCCACTTAATCGGGAAACTCCTTTTGGTTTGTGCCAAAATTACTCCTTGGATTTAATTATTACACATTATAGTATTATAGGGGGAAGTTATAGATTTTTGGAGACTATTTCAAAATATTTTGGATGATCTAATGTGGCTTGACAGTTGTGAGGAATGGGTAGAGTGTTTGCCTTTTGATAGTGGAGGGAGAGTGTCACTCTTGAAAATACTAAAATGTATTCAATAATGAGATGTCTTCTTTACATAATGTGCCACCAAAATGGAAAAATAATAGATTAATTTGAAATTACAATCGAACCAAATATTCACCACAAAAAAATATGTTCATTTTAATAATTCGGTTCTTTAACTTCTATGATTCCAAAACAATTTTATTTTGAATTTTATTAAAGCATCTTGTTTTATTACCTATTTAATTTAACCATTAAGACTAAAATAAAGTGAGATTTATTATATAATATAGATCCAATAAATTTAAATATGATACCTAGTTTAAAAAATTATAAATTTCATTTATTTTTAAATTATTTTTTAAAAAAAGTGCATGTGACACACAAAACACTACTTAAACCCAGATCGTGCTAAATTTGTTTTACAATATATGGGTCAATATGTTAATTATAAATGTTCAATTGGTCCATTAATAGACCACATTTAATATATTTTAACACTATAAAATAACTTGTAATAATATATTATTATTATTAATTTTAAATTAGTAAATAAAATATCATTTATTGTAAAATGAAATTTATGCCAATTTTGACATAATTTATTTATTTTAAATTTTAAAATATCCAAAAAATATTTGATGTAACACCCAAATGTTTTCAAATAAATTTAATATTCAATTTAGGAGACATTTATTCTCTACAAAACACCACTTTGTTACAACCTAGCTAGTAAACATTATTTTTCCACTATTGTGTTTCGAATTTCAAAAAACGAACATACATGGTTGCATTCAGTATGATATATTGAGTATGATAGGATCGAATTAAATCTTTTTATGAATAGTAACTTGAAACATAAAAACAGTAATGTACCCTTATGAATAGTAATATAACCCTTATGAATAGTAACCATACCCAAGAAATTATAAATAAAATTTAGGCACCTTATAAATGAAATAGAATATTTTTTTAATTAATAATTAAGTGTTGGAATTTTTGTGAGTAATAAATATTTAATTACAACTATAATTTAATAAATTAATAAAATTATTTTTCATTAAAATTATTCCAAAATAAATATTTTATTCCAATTTTTTTAGGATAACTTTATGAGACCTTAGTTAATTTGTGAAGGTATTATAAAATCAGTTTTAAATTTAAAATCTGTATTTTCAAGTAAATAAATATTTTATTTAAAAATTAAATTCCTATTATATAAAAAATTATTTTGATGAAATAGATTTCATTTTTTAATACTACAAATCAAGAAAAATTAGGGTGAAATTTTGGGATTTTTCTAAAATACTTGATTTTTTTGTGAATAGTAAAATACGGTAATTTACGATAAATGCCATATACATGATTTATTGATTAATAGGTGATGTAAGGATGATTTAAGCACATATGGATAGAAAAGACATGAAATTTTAACTATTTGAGTAACAAGAACTAATACAATTCATTGTCTTGAGCCAAAATATAAACTAATGATTAAAATAATTGGAAATAACGCCTCTCCTCCACTATAAAGGCCACCATCACTTCCTCTTCTCTTCACTCCTCTCAAGCCTTGGGCATTGTCTAATTTTTCTAAAATATCCTCCTAACATCCAGCAGCCTTTTGTCTCTTCAAAAGACCAAGTCCTCTCCCCTAAAGGAGCACTCAAGGAAGATAAATTTAAGAGGATTTCGCTTTTCATTTTTTTTATTTTCTTTCATGTTCCTTTATTTCTTTTTCTCTCCTCACATAATTTCTTCCAAGTTTTATGATGAATGCATTACCATACATATACTGGATTTTCTTTATGATAATTTAATAATTCATCACCAACTATCATTACCTCTTCTTTTATACTGTAATGAAAACCCCATCCGAAATGTGTTAATTGATCACATTCAAGGACGACTGTTTTTTTAACTTCTCTTACCATCTTAAATTGTGGTCATTAAACAATTTTTATGGTTGAAAAAGATCATGATATATTTAATATATCCTATATAATGTTCTGGAATAATCTTTTATACATGATATTAATTTTTTTAAAAAAAATTAGTTCATAGCGATCGAAAACCACAAAATTAATCCTAATGTTTATCATTAAAATTTTATCTAATGATTCATCCTCACCCAAAGTAAAAAAACGAATTATATGATTATTTAAACCTTTTTATGATAATTGATAAGATATAACATCATTTTTGTAATTCAATTCTCATTTTAATTTATCTTCCTGACAAACAAACCGATCATGAAAACTAATGAAACAAGAACTCACAAACAATGATATTGAATATATTAACGCATAAAAATGAGAATAAATAAACATAAAAAATTATAATAAATCTAAACAATTAATGGTAGGTTCTGAATTAAGTTATTAATATGTCTAATTTAATATTCTAAGACATTAAGTTCATGATTGGAACATATTCGGACATAAGGTAAGGACTTTTTACCCAAACCTCTGTTTTATATCAGGTTTTTCTTTTTCTCTACATACCTAAATTGATTTATCAATTATTTTTATTAACTTCTCATAAATTATGTGTTAAGTTTCTTTATATATGTACCAACCAGAATACTTTTTTATTTTATGGGGATTTACACATTTTAAAAGGATCTTCCAATAAAATTCTTCTTGAAATAAAGCCCGATTCAAGTGAACTTCTTGAATTCTTACCTACGTTCAAGAACACTCAATAATATTTTTTTACCAATGATTATTTTTCAAAAATTTTGTAATTTTATTATGTAAAAACAATATTATTTTAATTATGGTTTTATATAATGGTTTTATAAAAAAGAACTCATCTTTTTCAGGTAAAATAGTATTTATTTCAGGAATTACTCCATGATTTTATAAAAGTATTTTCATTTGTTTAGACACTATTTTTGATTATTATTTATAATTGGGACTAATATTTTATTATATAATCTAATATATTTTAGTGAATGGCTTATTATTAGTTTGAATTTGGACGTTCTATCTTGAAACCATTCACCATATTACTCCGAATGGTTAGTGTTTGGGAAAAGCTATTTATATTTCATATGTTAGATTCAATATGAATGTATATGTTGTTTATGTTTATCCCCAATAATATCAAGAATTCCTTGGACCTAGTAAGTGATGGGTGGTGACCTCTATAGCCCCTTGATTTATTGGTAGGTCACAAGAGAAAAAATAGATATAGACTTGGACAAGGCCTTACCCATTCAGATATGGTTTTGGCCGACAACATAATCATTTTCAAATGTCTTGGATGAATCCTTGATGGTATATTTTTGAATGTCCAAAATTCTGCATTTACCTCACTATGAAGCTATTAATTAACATTTAATGTGGTTATTTTACTAGAATAATAATCATGACTATGTTTTATTGTGGTATTAGTCATTCAGCTCTTATTCCTTCCATATTGTGTTCAAGTACATTTTTAAAGGAATCTATTTTTAGTTATTCACCATGCCTAATGCTTATATTTATGATATCTTCTATTGTATTACTTACCCTTACTAAGCATATGAGTTCACCCCTTTCTTATATTTTATTTTCCCATGATATGGATAAGTAAATTATGAATTACATGCAAGGATAACCTAGGAGTTATGGATTTTCTCAATGGAATTTCCATATTGTATTTCATTTCAAGTTGTAATGTTGAACTTATGTAAGTCTCAAGTTTTATAAAACAACTAACTATTTGTTCCTTTGGAATAAAACTTTCTTGTAATCATTCCAATGTAATTAAATAAGGCACTATCTCTGGGAAACCAGGGTCGTGTCATTACAATTGGTATCATAGGAAGGTTATTGGAAAGCATGAAATCTAGATTTAGAGAATGTAGATCAGGGAACAAAACCCTAAGATTGTAATTAAGGATAAACATACAAGAACATCTTGTAATTTTGTAAAGGAATATATTATGTTTATCTTTATAAAAAATACATCCCTCTCTAGATACTATAAGTGGAAACGGTTCTAGCACAGATGTAACTAGGAGTAATAACATCGACAAGGAGTTTTAGGCTTGACGCTGAGAATCTTGGAACACAATAATGAGCCTTACTACTCACCTAGTTTTACAATCCCATGGGATATGAATAGGATAATTCACATTTTCTTCACAAACCATTTTAAGGAATTAAAAGTAAAATTTTCCTCAAAGAAAACATGTTTATGATTATGGGATTAGCTATGAATAAGATTTCAATTTATGATAAGTATTTTTATAAGTTGATATTATACATTATGATTCATAACCTAATATTGTGTATGAAATTATTTAGAAATGAAACCTAGTGGAAGGAATGGAAACCACATGAACATGTGTATCACATCTAGGAATTTCCCTCAAACGCAAGATAATGATGTTGGCTCGGGTGCTGTGACTTGTACTGATGAACTTATAACTATACCAGGACAATTGAATCAGATAATGAACAATAACCTTACCCATATGGAGCATTTGGATCTACAATGTTGAGGAGATATGTTAGAATGCTTTATATGACAACAAATACCGTTATTTAATGAGAATAAAAACCAATTCATAGTGGATCAATGGATGCATTATTTAGAGAGGATATTTATCACCTTGGGATATAATGAAAGAGAGAAGGTTGTCATGGAAGTTTATCATATATCAGGAGATATAGATCAATGGTGGTCCATAATTAAAAACAAAAACAGGGAGGAATAAATATAATAATTATAATGGAGGGATTTTAAGGATATCTTGTTTGAAAAATACTTTCTTCATGAATAGGGAGAAGATATAGAAAATAAGTTTCGTAATTTGAGGAAAAAAGATGAATAAAATGTTTTATAGTATTTATCTAATATCACAAGGTTAGCAATGAATTACGTGGATGACATACATAATCCAAGGAGAAATATTGATAGATTTTTTTATGGTTTAAAACCATTCCTCCGAAGGGAACTAGTCTCCTAATGTTTCTCATGTTATAAAGATATTGTCTCATGTGATATCAAGATAGAGAAAGAGTTCTCTATGTCTTATGAATTTAATGGAAAACAAGAGAATATGAGGTTGGTGAATTATATAATAGATAAAATAAAAAATAATAAGAGGAATTTTCCAAAATGTGATACATGTTGAAGGAAACACCCTGGTGCTTGCTTAAAAGGAGAAGGAGTGTGCTACAAGTGTAAATCGAAAGTCCATCATGCAAGTGATTGGAAGGAAAATAAATAATCTATTAATGTTATATGAAATAATTGTAGGGATATGGGACATTATTATAATGATTTTCCAGAGAATCAAGTAAACCTCCTGCAGAAAAGGCCATGGGAGCAAGGCCAAGCTTATGCGATCACAAATGCCGAAGTTGAAGTTCCTAATGATGTGGTGGAAGAAACTATAATCCTTTCCTAAAACTTAGAAAATGCATTATTTGATTATGGAACATCCCATTCCTTTATATCTTCTGAGTTTGCTTTAAAAATTATATATTTCCAATTCTCTTTAACAAGTGAGTTGTCTGTAAAAACCCTTAAGGAAAGTATCATTGTAATGAAAATGTGTTTGGATGTCACCATTATGGCATATGAATGTGCTTTATCTTTTGATTTTATAATCATACCCATGATGGACATTGATATTATCATCGGTATGGATTTTATTTCAAATTTTGATGTGAAAATATATTACAAGAAGAAGGAATTTATAATTTTTGAGAATTTTGTGGAATCCCTTATCTTTAGGGAAGAAACATAACAATCTAATTCTCATCTAGATCCACCCCCAGTAGCTCCAATGAATTCAATTCTTTGGAAGGATAATAAATCGATATCTATATAAGAGGAAATAAATGGTCAAATCGAGGCTGTACCTATTGTGCAAGAATATATAGATGTTTTTTCATAGGATCTACCTAGACATCCACTAGAGCATTAAGTTTTGTTCTCAACTGATTTAATTCTTGGTTCAAGACCTATATCAAATACTCTTTATAGAATGTACACTCTGGAATTAGTATAACTGAAGAAACAACTAAAGGAATTGTGTGATAAAGGATTTATTTTCCCTAGTGTTTCTCCATGGGGAGTCCTTGTTCATTTCATTAAAAGAAAAAATGGATCTATGAGGTTTTGCATTGACTATAGGGAGATCAATGCTATAAAAATAAAGAACAAGTATCCCCTACCTTGCCTTGATGATTATTTGATCAAATTAATTTAGGAAAATATTATTATAATATTGAAAAATGATGTAGATGTCTTCAGTTGCATGTGAGGAAGGAAGATATTCAAAAGACAGCATTTCGAACCGAGTAAGGGCATTTAGAGTTTACAGTAATAACTTTTGGAATTACTAATGCACCCTCTGTCTTCATGGATCTAATGAATATGGTTTTCAAGGAATATCTTGATGATTTTTTTTGGTTATTTATTGATGATATAATGGTATACTCCAAAAGATACAAAGATCAAGAAAACACTTGTGCATTATTCTAAAGACTATTAGAAGATATGAATTATATGGGAAGTTTAGAAAGTGTGAATTTTGGATTGAATTGGTTTCTTTTCTTGTCCATATTTTCTCTAAGGATGGAATATTCGTTGATCCTATAAAGGAAAAGACTATTCAGGAATGGACTACACCAATAAACATAACCGAGGTACGTAGTTTTATTGGTTTATCATGTAATTATCAGTGTTTCATTCATAAATTGACCCGATTATCCAACCCATTAACCAAGCTTACTCATTAAGGGGTTAAGTTCATATGAAAAAAAATGTGAGGAATGTTTCAAAAAATTAAAGGGGAGATTATTGAATGCTCTGATCCTAAATATACCATCAGGGATTGATGGGTTTGTGATCTATAGTGATGCATAAAAGAAAAGTCTTGGATATATCCTTATGCAGGATTATAGAGTTATTACTTATGCATCAATGTAGTTAAAAATTAATGAACAAAACTATCCTACTCATGATCTTGAGTTAGAAATTGTGATATTTTCTCTAAAAATATGGAGACACTATCTTTATAGTGAAATATATGAGATATATATAGATAACTAGAGTTTTAAATATATCTTTTCACAGAAAGAACTCAACATGAGGCAATGTAAATCGCTCGATCTACTCAAGGATTATGATTGTTCCATACACTACCACCCAAGAAAGGAAAATAAGGTAGCTGATGCATTGACCATTACAGATTATGGAGTGTTAAAATAAATAAGGATTTAAAGGGATCTTGTATTCATGGATCTAGTAGCGATGGACATGGGAAATATCAAATAAGGTGATTAAATTGGTTTTGAAACCATATTTATTGGAAAGAATTAAAATTATTGATCTTGATGATGATAATCTTCAAAAGCAATTAATGATGTAAATGGTGGGATATTGCAAGAATTCATATATGAAGATGGAATTCTGAAATTTGTGAGGAGGCTTGGTGTTCCATCTATAAAAAAGCTAAAAAGGGAGTTATTGGATGATTTACATGGTTCTAATTTCTCTATACATCCTGGTATCACTATGATGTATAGAGTTTAGAAGGAAAATTTCTAGTGGGATAACATGAAGAGGGGAATTGAAAATTATGTATGAAGATGTTTAGTCTCTCAACAAGTAAAGGCCAAACAAAAACATCCTAGAGTAGTCATGAAACCTCTTCCTATTCTTACATGGAAATGGGATGACATCACCATGTATGTTTTCAATGTATTACCAAAAACACCATGAAAGAATGATGTAATATGGGTAATTTTTGATCGACATACGAAATATGCACATTTTCTCTCTATAAGAGAGGTTTTTACACTGGAGCTCCTTGCACGACTATATATCAATGAAGTTGTGAGACTTCATGGAGTACCTATCTCAATTTTATATGATCCTGACCCCTGATTCACTTCAAAATTATTTAAATGTCTTCAAAAAGATTTGGATATTGAGATTCATTTGAGTACTTCTAATCACCCAAAAACTGATGGGTAATTATAAAGGATGATCAAAACATTAGAAGACATGTTGAGATCATGCTCACTTGATTTTCAAGGTATGTGGGATTAATATTTATATTTTTGGATTTTTCCTATAATATTAGTTTCCATTCTAGCATTCAAATGACATCATATGAATCATTGTATGGAAAGTGATGCCATACACTAACATGTTGGGATGAAGTTGGTCAAAGGAATCTTGTGGTCTCAGAGAATGTGGAGGAAACAAAAATGAAGGTAAAGACTACTCAAACTAATATCAAAGTAGGTTAGTGTAGAAAAAAGTTCTATGCTGATAATTGAAGGAAGGATTTGGAATTTCAAGTGGGGGGCCATATTTTCTTAAAAGTATCTCCATGGAAGGGTGTCATAAGATTTGTGAAGAATGGGAAAATGATCCCCAACTATATTGGCCCTTTTAAAAATCTAAAGATAATTGGAGTTGTGGATTATCATTTGGAAATTCCACCTGGATTATCTAAAGTACACAATGTGTTCCATGTCACATTGTTGAGAAAGTACATTCCAGGCCCAACGCATGTCCACACTTTTGATGGTATTGAATTGGAACCTAAATTATCTTACTATGAAGAGACTATTTGGATTTTGGACACTAAGGAATGCATTTTGAAGAATCAGACTACATGATTGGTAAAGGTACTTTGAAAAAAACATAAAATTGAAGAAGAAATATGGGAGCATGAGGAGCTTATGATTAATAACATCCCAAATCTTTTTATGTGGTATCATTCTGGAATTTCAAGGATGAAATTTTGTTTGGGGAGAGAATGTAACACCCCATGGTTTTTCAAATAAATTTAATATTGAATGTATGAAACACTAAGTCCCTACAAAACACCACTTTTTTAAAACCTATCAAGTATACATAAATTTACACCACTATGTTTTGAATTTCAAAAAATAGACATACACCATTGCATTAAGTAAGATATTTAGAGTATGGTAAGATCAACTTACATTTTTTGATGAATATTAACTTGACCCTTATAAATAGTTACATACCATTATGAATAGTAATATGAACCTTATGAATAGTAACCACACCCATGAAAGTATAAATAAAATTTCAGAATTTTATAAATGAAATAAATTATTTTATAAAATAATAATTAATTTTTGGAATTTTTGTGAGTAATAAATATTTAATTAATATTTTAAATTAATAAATTAAATATATTCATTTTCATAAAATGTATACTTAAATAAATATTTTTTGTCTTGTGATTTTAGGATAATTTAATGAGACCTCAATTAATTTTTAAATGTATTATAAAATCAGTTTTAAATTTAAAATCTGCATTTTTCAAGTAAAAAATGATTTTATATAAAAATTAAATTCCTATTATCTATAAAATTATTTTTCCAAAATGGAGTTTATTTTTAAATTCTATAATTCAAAATATGGTTGTGGTGAATTTTTGGGATATTTCAAAAATACATGAATTTTGATGAATACTAAAATACAGTAATTTACAATAAATGGTAAATACAGTATTGGTTGAGTCATAGGTGATGTAAGAATGATGTTAGAACACTTGGTTTGAAATCACATCCACTTATTACTATTTGAGTCACAAGAATAAAAAATATTCGTAGTCTTGAGAAAAAATAATAAAATAATGAGAAATAACTCCTCTCATCCACTATAAAATCCACCCATCACTCCCTCTTCTCTTCACTCCTCTAAAGCCTCGTTCCTTGTCTAAAATCTACTAAAATATCATCCCAAGCTTCTCCCTACGTCCAAAATCCTTTGGTCTCTTAAAAATTCAAAATACTCTCCCCTAAAGAGGCTCTCAAGTAAGATAATTTAAAGATGTAACTTCTTCTTTTCATTTATTTTATTTTCTTTTAAGTTTCTTTCTTTCTTTTTATTTCCTCCCCTCCTTTACTCCAAATGATAAAATAAAAACAGTTCCTTAAATTTAATGAAATTTTTTATGATAATGGAATAATTATTCATCATATGTCATTTCCTCTCCTTTTATACTAGAAATGAAAACACCATCCGAGATGTGTAAATTTATCACATTCAAGGACAACAGGTTTTTCAACTTCTATAAAAGTCTTAAATTATTTCATGAAACTATTTTTATGGTTGAATCAGATCATTATATTTTTAATATATCCTATGTAATTTCTGAAATCATTTTTTATACATGGTATTAATTTATAAAACAAAACAAGTTTATGGTGATCCCAAAACCACAAAATTTATCCAAGCGTTTATCGATAAAATTTAATCTAATGATTCATCATAAAAAAATATCCAAATTAATTATATGATCATTTAACCTTTTATAGGAACAAAAATAACATATAACATCAATTCTGGAATTCAATTCTCATTTTACTTTAACTTCCATACAAAAAAACAGATCATGAAAACTAATGAAACGAGCACTCACAAACGATGATATTGAATATCTTAACCCAAAAAAATGACCATAAATGAACTTAATAAAATTATATTAAATAAAATTAATGTCTAATATGTTATGAATTAAGTAATTAATAAGTCTAATTTCATATTCCAGTACCTTAAGTTCAAGAGCAGAACATATTCAGATATAAGGTAAGGATTTTCTACCTGAACCTCCATTTTCTTTCTGATTACTCTTACTCTATACTTACCTCAACATAATTCTAAATTATTCTAATTTAATCCTCATAAATTCTATTTGAATGTTATATATAAGATTACCAACTAGAATCCTTTTTTATTTTACCGGGATTTACACATTATAAAATGATATTCCAAAAAAACACTTCCCGAAATACAAGCCTGATTCAAGGGAACTTCTCAAATTCTTACCTAAGTTCAAGAAAACTATTTAATATATTTTTATCCACAAAAAAAAAATTCTAAAATAAATAATTTTATTATGAAAAAATTATATTATTTCACTTCTTGTTTTATTAAAAGTTTTTTCAAAAAGAAAACTTCTTTTCAGTAAAAGAGTATTTGTTTCAATAATTACATGATGATTTAATAAATTTATTTTCATTTGTTACAACATTCTTGTTGATTATTATTTATAATTTGGGACTAAAATTTTATGATATCATCTAAAATATTTTATTTAATGATTTATGATTATCTTGACTATGAATGTTATATCTTGAATCCATTCACCATATTATTTCGAATGGTTAGTGTTTGGGGAAATTTATTTACATTTCATATGTTAGTTTAAATATGAATTTACATGATGTTTATGTTTATCCCAATTAATATGAGTAATTAATTAGATATAATAAGTGATGGGTGGAACATTTATAGACCCTAGATGCATCAGTAGTTCACATGAGGCAAAATAGATATGGACTTCGTTGATGCCTTTCCCATTTTCAGGTATGGCTTTGGCCAAGGCCTTAATAATTTTCAGATGCCATGGTCGAGGAATTGATAGTAAATTTCACATTGTTTGAAATTATGCATTTCCCTCATTATGAAGCCTATAATTGATATTTCATGTGGTCATTTGACTAGTAGAATACCCATGATTATGTTTTATTGTGGCATTATTAATCCAGCTCTTATTCCATCCATTTTGTGTTCATGTTCATTTTTAAAGGCATGCATTTTTAGTAATTAACAATTCCTAATGGTTTGGTTTATGATATCTTCCCCAGTATTTATTACCCTTATAGAGAATCTGATCCCACTCCTTTATTATATATTATTTTTTCAGGATATAAAGAAGAAAATTATGAATTACATGCTAGGATAACCTAGTAGACATAGATGTATTCAAAATAATTTCCATGTTGTATTTCATTTCATGTAATGTTGATATTATTTATGTATATGTTTTTCCAAAACTACTAAACTATTTGTTCCTTCTGGATTCATCTTTCATTTAACCATGCCAATGTAATGAATTAAGGAACCAGCTTTGGGAAACCGGGGTGGGGTCTTTACATTTGAATTCAAATATATAATGTTAAATCTTTGTAACATGATAAATTTATCTAAAAAACAATTAGAGAGAATAATTAAATCAATTTACTTTACTTTTAACATTTATAGTATATAAAGACCCATAATTTACATACATGGTTATTACTTCAAAATTGAAGCATAATTATTACAACATATAACAGAACCATGAAAGGACCGCATAGGTATAGTGTCTTTAGAAGCTGGGAAACATAAACAACTGGTTCATAAAACATCTACGTAGTCTCCCATTTATTTCATCATATCTAGAGTCCCTTTTTGGAATATCCTACTTAATATCCTTGTTCTTGACCAGGGGAAAACAAAACATACAAAAGGGTGAGCTCAAATGCCCAGTAAGGGTAAACAAAAGAAATATCAAACATATCATATTTATAAGAACATAACATTTTAAAAATCTTATCCTGCAAAAGAGATCATAACATGGGATAAATCATAGAAGTGAAATGTAATCCCAATAATCATAACTTAAAACATGAAACTTTTTTGCATACACACATAATCATAGAGAATAATTTCTTAGTAGTCAAGACGCATAGTCAAGACTATCTTAGCGGACAAAGTCCATTTCTGAACCGAGTTCACTCCTCGTTTCAGTCCTGTTTCACTAAACCGGTATAACTTGCCAATCCAGCCATGTCTATCTCATGAGATATAAATATTTACCCAATTCATTGGAGGGAGATATAGGTCTTACCCATCTCATAATGATACCGTTCTTATCTGTGCCACAAAATCATAAACCATACATCATATCATAACCCATGTAATAAAAATGGGATTCTTAAACATCACATCATCATAACATAATACATAATAGGATATCGTAAAAATAATTCCATCATAACATAATCAAATCATTGTAAAAATAGAGATATAAACATAACCCTATATTATCTTAGATGGAAAATAATTTTGATAAAACACTTGAACTCCATTCTTGAGGAAAATATCCTTTCTATTTCAAAAACATTTTCCTTTCTTAACATGTCATATAATTTTGAACTAAAAGAAGTTGATTAAAAATATACTTGAAAACTTTTAAAGGAAGATTCATGGAAATGATGTTCTAAAAATACATTCATGCTTTATAAGTTAAAAAAACATTCTTCCCGTACTTTGGCTGGAAAAGTCAAAAAGTACCTCGTACGAAAAATGAGAAAAGATTCCTTTCATATCTTTTACTAAAAACTCACCGAAGGGTAAAATTGGATTTAAAAAATTGTAGGTGGATGGAAATAATATTACATATTGAGGAAACATGGATGAGGATGACAAATATTCCCCAGTAAATTCTGAAGTATATACAATCTTGGATAGAAATGAGATTGTGATATTTTCCCTTACCTTAGGTCCGATTTGCTTCGTAAGTGTCCTAACCGCCTTTATAATGATTCAAATAGTATCATTGACTTATTCCAGAATCATAATTATTATTATGATATCATATATGGTCATATTCTTAGCTTCTTATTAGTAATATTTCATGGCTACTTGTTATTCGGGTGTTTATTACTTTATGTGTGTTTTGTCGAATAAATTCTTATTCCTCTTTTTAGGTTATATAAAACTCATTTACATAATGGTATTAGTGTAATATATATCATATTTATTCATTCAAATTATTTATATAATCATTATGCAATGAAGATCATGTAAAACGAGTCGCATCACATCGTGGAGACGATATTCCGTACGTACGCACGAGCGATGATATCATTCCAAAGATTGTGGAATTGTATTGGAGTGTATGTATACTATTTAAGAATCAATATCACTTTAAAATAATCATATATAGTCATTACTTACCCCATTATACCCATCCAAGTAAGGTGGTGGTGGAAAATAGATTACACCACGGCGTGGAGACGGTATTCCGTACGTACAGACGTGCGGTGATTTCATTTTCCGTAGGATGGATAGATGGTGAAATAGGGTTGTTTCATACTTATAATAACATATCAGTATATGAGTGATACTTATGTTAGTACTTCAAAATGAAACAACCAAAGTACAAGAAGTAGAAGAAGAAATATAGTTGAAAGAATCGGTAACAGACATTACCTCTTCTTTGAAGCGCCTCTTTGAGACCTCCTCTTAGGGCACTAAAATTGGTGTTTGAAGAAGACAAGGACCTCTAAGATGTTTCTAGGGAAGTGGGGAAGTGAAATAGGCAGGGTTTGGCCGAGCATGAAGGCTCAAATTTGTGTGAGGAGGAGAGGGAGGAGGTGACCTTTTATAATGGAGGAGAGGGGCACCTTTGGAAATATAAGAAATATTAGTTTATATTAAATCCCAACCCCACTTAAGAACTTCAAAAATGACTCATATCCGAATATTATATGAGATAGGGTTGTAATCCCATCAACCAATAAAATTTAGACATAATAGGAATTTATTTTAAACATTATCAACTTGATTTATCCTTATTTATCAATTTAATTTTATTTGTGGTAATAATATTCTAAATTTTAAATTATTATAAATAATTACATATGTGTTGTGAATTTTCCATAATTTGACACTTAATGAAATTTTAGACTATATAAATTTTAATTTATAATTTTTAAATTTTTTTGTTATTTTTAAACAATTTTATAATATGTTATTTTTATAAAATAACAATAGTGTCAATTTTGACACTATTCATTTATTTGAATTTAAATAAAATATATACAGAAGATATGTTAAAACTAAAAGTTTTAATAGATTCATAATATTTCATATGTATCTAGAAAATTAGTGGAGAACATTAAATAGTTCATATAAAATTTATTTTAATATTTTTAAAACCATTTATTTGATATTTTAATTGATAAAATAATTTTAACATCACTATTGTGTCATAATTAATGATAATTATTTAATCCCTAAAAATTCTAAATAAATTCATATAATGTAGATAATTGTATTATAGTTCTGTAGAGTATTCATGATAGAAGTTTCATTAAGTTTATCACTAAATTAAAATTATTATACTTATAAGATTTAAGAAAGTGACATATTGTCACTTTTTTTGATTTTAATAATAATTAAATTATTTTCATGGAAAAAGTCCATTGAATGAATCTAATCCGACCCTTAGGTGATATGGGTCGACTTGTAGTCATCCTATAGGATTTTGGCCGGTGTTAGGGTAATTTTATAATCTTATATTTACCCTTAATTACCCGATTTTCCTTTAACTATGGTAAATAAAATTTATCGTAGTTATTATTCATAAAGCACAAAAATAAAAAGTATCCTATTAACATAATTTAAACCCACTGATTCCTAATATGGAATCCATTTTTCAAAATTCAAAACACATAAGTTTCAGTAGTTAATTTAAAATTAATCCCATTGTTAAGAAAACGAGTTTTAAAAGTTAAAACATTGCCAAAGATTGAAATATTTTTACCTATGAATTCAATGTGAAATTAAAAATAAGGAAATACATTATATTAAATGGTAAAAATATATTCTATTTATACTTTAAAACCATTAAATATTATAATTTTACAATATAAATTATCTCAATGAAAAAATTTGTTTTTAATTAAAAATTAGCGTATTTTTACTATTCATTAAAATATGAAAGTTATCAGAAAAATATAAAAAATTTATCCAAAGTAAATTTTTATATCCTGATTCAAAATAAGAATATTATTTTGTCAAATTGAACTTATAAACATGTCAAAAACTAGATTTAATGTGGGTGCGCCATCAAAAGGCGGCAAAACTGCATTTTCTGAAAAATACTTATTTTACCCGAAAAAATTTATTTTGTTCTCCTACCATGTTCTAGAAAATGTGTAATATGAATAATAATTTTATAAAATTCAAAATTTAGTTAATACTATTCATAACGGCTAGTCCATAATAATATATCGTTGTTTAGTGAAACCCGATATTGCGTACTACACACGCTATCAAGGAAGGTCGTGATTGCGTGTAATGCAAGCCAAGTCAGTATTGTGTGTTGTGAAAGATTACATTGGTGTTGCATATAACATAAGTCATAAAATAAATTCTCATAAATCTCATGGTGTTACATTCTACCCCCTTTAAAATGAATTTCTCCCTCGAAATTCGTCACTTCATTACAAACAGATGAGGATACCTCTCCCTCATCATATTCTCAAGTTCCCATGTAGCTTCTTATAATTGGTGGTTCCTCCATAAAACTTTCACCAAGAGAGTGGTCTTGTTCCGTAGGACTTTTTCGTTACGATCTAAAATCTCTATCGGTTGTTCTTCATAAGAAAGATCTTGCTCTAGCGGTACAACTTTTGAGATGAGTACATGTGAAGGATCAGGTATGTACTTTCTCAGGAGAAATACATGGAATACATCATGAACTTGAGATAGATTTGGTTAAAGTGCCAATCGGTAAGCTACCTTCCCAACATGATCCAGAATTTCAAAAGGACCGATATATCTAGGGCTCAACTTTCCCTTCTTTCCAAATCTCATGACCCTCTTCCAGGGAGATATTCATAAGAACACTTTGTCACCCACTTCAAACTCTAGGTCTTTTCTTCAGCTATCGGCATACCTTTTTTGTCGACATTGAGCTGCTCTTATGTGTCGTTGAATAGATCAGACCTTTTTTTCCATCTCATCAACAATATCAGGTCCTAATAGCTTTCTTTCCCCAACTTCATCCCAACAAGTTGGAGTTCTGCATTTCTTTCCATAAAGGGCTTCATAAAGAGCCATCTGAATACTAGAGTGAAAGATATTATTATAAGAAAAATCCACCAAAGATAGGTGTTGATCCCAACCACATTTGAACTCCACAGAGAAAGCTCTCAACATGTCTTCTAGAGTTTTAATTGTCCTCTCAGACTGACCGTCTGTCTGAGGATGGTAAGCCATGCTGAAACTCAACTCTGTATCTAGAGCATGCTGAAGACTTCACTAGAATTTTGAGGTAAACCTCGGATCCCGATCAGATATAATGGAAAGTGGTACTCCATGCAATCTTAACACTTCCTTTACATATATCCTGGCAAGCTGATCAAGAGAAAAATCTTCTCTAATAGCAATGAAGTGTGCTGACATCGTAAGACGATCAACTATAACCCAAATAGCATTATTTCCTTTGGATGTTTTAGGAATTCCAGTGACAAAGTCCATAGTGATGTTTTCCCATTTCCATTCTGGTATGGGTAATGGTTGTAACATCCCCTTAGACTTTTGTTTCTTAGCATTAACTTGCTGACAAACCAACCATCGAGAGATATATTCAGCAACATCTTTTTTCACGCCATCCCACCAGAAGTACTCTTTCAGGTCTCTATACATCTTTGTACTTCCAGGATGAATAGAAAATGAAGAACTATGAGCCTCGTCCAATAGCTCCTTCTTTAATTCTTGTACGAGAGGAATACAGACATGGTTCCTGAACCTTATTATCCCATCACAATCAAGGTTGAATTCATGAACATTTCTCACCTTATTTTGTAACTCTACATCTTATTTCTGTGCCTCTTTAATCTTCATGTGTATAGATGGTTGAACATTCATTTGAGAAAGATAATATTTCTCCCCTTCCATTATAATTCCAAGATCCATCCTTTGTAAATCCATAAATATTGGATCTTTTGTGATCCTCATCATGGATAATCTAGCATGGTCTTGTTGACTTAATGTGTCTGCTACCTTGTTTTCTTTCCCAGGGTGGTAATGAATTGTGAAGTCGTAATCCTTAATCATCTCCAACCACCTTCTTTGACGCATATTCAGCTCCTTTTGTGTGTAAATATACTTTAAACTTTTATGATCAGTATAAATATCACACCTTTCACCATAAAGGTAATTCGTCCAAATCTTTAATGCAAAGATTACTGTAGCTAACTCTAAATCATGAGTTGGGTAATTTTTCTCATGTATTTTCAACTATCGTGAGGCATAAGCTATCACCATATCATTTTGCATGAGAAAACACCACAGTCCCTTCTTGGATGCATCACTATAGATCAAAAACCTATCTCTACTGCAAGGTAGTGTGAGCACAGGTGCACTGGCTAACCTTCTATTTAGCTCTCTGAAATTCTCTTCACATTCCTCCATCCAAACAAACTTAACTTCTTTCTGAGTCAACTTGGTGAGTGGGTTAGATAACCTTGAAAAATCTTTCACAAAACATCGGTAATATCCAGCCAAACGAAGAAAACTTTGGATCTCAGTTAATGTTGTTGGTCTCGTCCATCTTTTGATAACCTCTGTTTTTGCTGGATCCACAGATATCCCTTCTTTTGAGATTATGTAACCCAAAAATGAAACTTTTTTGAGCCAAAATTCACACTTGGTAAATTTTGCATAAAGCTTATCCTTTATTAGGGTCTTTAATTCAATTCTCAAGTGATCTACATTTTCTTCCTTGCTCTTTGAATAGACAAGAATATCATCTATAAAGAATACCACAAACTGATTAAGATAGTATCAAAAGACTCTATTTATCAGATCCATGAAGATAACAGGGGCATTAGTAAGACCAAATGGCATCACTATAAATTCATAGTGTCCATACCTTGTACGGAAAGCCGTCTTTGGTATATCCTCCCTTTTGACCCTTAATTGATGATACCCGGAATGAAGATCAATCTTGGAAAAGTATTGAGCTCCGTGTAGTTTGTCAAATAGGCCATCAATGCGTGGGAGAGGATATTTGTTCTTGATAGTGATCTTGTTATGTACTTGATAATCAATGCAGAGTCTCATTGATCCATCTTTCTTCTTAACAAACAGATTAGGTTCTCCCTGAGGTGACGCATTAGGGCGTATGAATCCTTTATCAAGATTATCTTGGAGTTGCTTCTTCAATTCCTGCAACTCAATTGGGGCCATTCTATAAGGTGTCTTTGATATAGAAAAAGCACCTGGTACGAGTTCTATTGAAAACTCAACTTTATGATTTGGTGGAATACCTGGAAATTCTTTCGGAAAGACATCATCAAATTCCCGTAAAATGGGATTATTATTAATCATGAGTTTCTCTCCAACCATTTCAGATAAATAACCTTCATTTAGTGGAATCAAGACCCATAAGATGGAAGAAATTTCCACTGGAAGGTTATGTTTATCCTTGCATCGATAGAAGATCATAGATTGATCTAGAATATGAAATGTGACTTACCTTCTTTGGCAACTGATATGAGCTCCATATAAAGAAAGCCAATCCCTGCCAAGAATCACATCAAATTCCACTATAGGAAGGATCACAAGATTTTCAGGAAGCACTTTCCCACAAACTTCAATCAGAGAAGAATTGTAAACTTTTGATGCAACTGTTGTGCCATTAGGGGTTGTCACAGCTAACTCAACATCTAATTATTGAGGTAATACGGTGATACCCTTAGAAAATTATTCAGAAATAAAAGAGTGGGTGGATCCAGAATCAAATAAAACATTTTCTACTTTAGAGTGGATGGTATGTGTACCTCTCACCACTTCGTTGTTGTACTCCACATCACCGATAATAATTGCATGTGACTTTCCTTTTTCTTTGGCCTTAAGAGTTTGTTGACGTCGATCATCATCATCAACCCTTGGATTTTGGCATTGATTGGAATAATTCCCCATCTCCTTTCACTTGAAACATTGAAGTGTAGTAGGTTCATTCTGTGTATCCCTTCCTTTTTTGCATCATTAGAGATCTTATTCCCATTATTTTGACATTCAATTGCCCGATGACCTTCTTTTCCACACATATAACATTTTCTTGTCCCCTTCAGAAAATTTCCTCCATGTTTCTTTCCACACTTTGAGCATAAGGGAAAAATCATCTTCTTTTCAGTGTGGTCTTTAGATTTTCCATTGAATTCCATTTTCCTCTTCTTATCAAACCCATGTGATTGATGGATTACACCAATCTCTATCTCAACCTTGAGAGCACATTGAACAATTTCCTCGTAGCTATTGAAGTCCCTTATGGCTAACACCCTTCGAAGACTTGGTTTTAAGCCACTAAAGAATCGATCGATCTTACTCTCAGGTTGGATAATAATTCCGGAAGCGTACCTTTCAAGTATTGTAAAATTTGCTTCGTAGGTACCAACAGATTCATCATCCTTTTGCTTCAGTTCAAGAAACTCCTTCTCCATCTTTGTTCGAAGAATACGAGGGAAATACTTATTGAAAAATAAGTTTTTGAACTCATCCCATTCCATAGACTCAATTTCATCCCTTTGCCTCGTATTCATAATAAGATTCCACCATTGATCGGCATCACCTTCCAAACGATACACTGCTAAGATGACTTTATCATGTTTAGAACATTGAAGAACAGAAAATATCTTTTCAGTGGTACTGATCCATTTTTCAGCCACTAATGGATTAGAAGACCCACTGAATGAAGGTGGACGCTGCCTCATGAAGGATTCAACAGAATGTTGCTCCTTACTTTGCTCGTTTGGAAGTCCCGCATGATTCATATCTTGAGAAAGTTGTGTGATCATGACTACAAGATTATGCATTCTAGCTCCCATAACATTTGGTTGCTCAGGGGGACAATTATTACATTTCCTGTCGCATTCCGCATTAACACGGTTCCTTCGGGTTCCAGCCATTGACTAAAACCAAGAAGAATAGTGTGAGAAACACTAATTATAATAGGAAAACCACATAATCAAGAATAAAATCTCACACTTAAGGTCTTATCATAGGTTTTTCATGGCCATTTCTAAAACACTAATATTGTGTTCTATGCTTAGACATATCCTTAGGTTTCTTACTAAGGCTTTCACATCCTAGTTTACAAAGGTTGACTATACCTTTCCTCTGATACCAAATATAACAACTCATACTTTACATACATGTTTATTACTTCAAAATTGAAGCATAATTATTAAAAAATATAACAAAACAATGAAAGGACCATATAGGTATAGTGTCTTTAGAAACTGGGAAACATAAACAACTTGTTCATAAATCATCTACGTTGTCTCCCATTTATTTCATCATATCTAGAGTCCCTTTTTGGCATATCCTAATTAATATCCTTCTTCCTGACCTGGGGAAAAGAAAACATACAAAAGGGTTAGCTCAAATGCTCAGTAAGGGTAAACAAAAGAAATATCAAACATATCATATTTATAAGAACATAACATTTTGAAAATCCTATCCTGAAAAAGAGATCATAACATGGGATAAATAATAGAAGTGAAATGTAATCCCAATAATCATAACTTAAAACATGAAACTTTGTGGCATACACACATAATCATAGAGAATCATTTCTTAGTAGTCAAGACTCATAGCCAACACTATCTTAGCGGACAAAGTCTATTTCTGAACCGAGTTCACTCCTCGTTTCAGTCCTGTTTCACTGAACCGGTTTAACCTACCGTTCCAACCATGTCTATCTCATGAGATATAAATCTTTACCCACTGCATTTGAGGGAGATATAGGTCCCACCCATCTCATAATGATACCATTCTTTTGTGTTCCACAAAATCATAAATCATACATCATAGCATAACCCATGTAATAAAAATGTCATTGTTAAACATCACGTCATCATAACATAATCCATAAAAGGATATTGTAAAAATAATTCCAACATAACAGAATCAAATCAATGTAAAAATAGGTATATAAATATATCCCTATATTAACTTAGATGGAAAATAATTTTGATAAAACACTTGAACTCCATTCTTGAGGAAAACATTCTTTCTACTTAAAAAACATTTTCCTTTCTTAACATGTCATATAATTTTGAACTAAAAGAAGTTGATTAAAAATAAACTTGAAAACTTGTAAAGTAAGATTCATGGAAATAATGTTCTAAAAATCCATTCAGGCCGTATAAGTTAAAGAAATCATTCTTCCCATACTTTGGCCGGAAAAGTCAAAAAGTACATCGTACAAAAAATGACAAAAGATTCCTTTCATATCATTTACTAAAAACCCACTGAAGGGTAGAATTGGATTTAAAAAATTGTAGGTGGATGGAAATAATATTACATATTGAGGAAACATGGATGTGGATGATAAATATTCCCCAGTAAATTCTGAAGTATAAACAAGCTTGGATAGAAATGAGATTGTGAGATTTTCCCTTACCTTAGGTCCGATTTGCTTCATAAGTGTCTGAAACTCCTGTATAATGATTTAAATAATGTCATTTACTTATTAAATAATCATACCTATTTTTATGATATCATATATGGTCATATTCTTAGCTTCTTATTAGTAATATTTTATTGCTACTTGTTATTCAGGTGTTTATTACTTTATGTGTGTTTTTTCGAATAAATTCTTATTCCTCTTTTTAGGTTATAGAAACCTAATTTCCAGAATTCTATTAGTGTAATATATATCATATTTATTCATTCAATTTATTTATATAATAATTATGCAATGAAGATCATGTAGAAGGAGTCGCATCACATCGTGGAGACGGTATTCCGTACGTACGCACGAGCGATGATATCATTCCCATGATTGTGGAATTGTATTGGAGTGTATGTATACTATTTCAGAATCAATATCACTTTACAATAATCATATATAGTCATTATTTACACCATTATACCCATCCAAGTAAGGTGGTGGTGGAAAATAGATTACACCACGGCATGGAGACGGTATTCTGTACGTACGCACACGCGTTGATTTCATTTTCTGTAGGATGGATAGATGGTGAAATCGGGTTGTTTCATACTTATAATAACATATCAGTATATGAGTGATACTGATGTTATTACTTCATAATGAAACAACTAAAGAATAAGAAGTAGAATAATAAATAAAGTTGAAAGAATCAGAAACGGACATTACCTCTTCTTTGAAGTGCCTCTTTGAGACCTCCTCTTAGGGCACTAAAATTGGTCTTTGAAGAAGACCAAGACCTCTAGGATGTTTATATGGAAGTGGGGAAGTGAAATGGGTATGGGTTTGCCGAGATTTAATGTCACGACCCGTCCTCGGGGCCCGTGCCGTGACTACCCCAAGCCCGCCTTCCATAGGCCAGGGGCGGGCGACTAGCACCAAGGCATAAATCCCGGTAAAAAGGGAAGGCATTGCCTTTGTAAAGTAGACAAACACCACAGAGAAAGCAAGAGTAGAAGTAAACACTAAGTAAAAACTGAGTACAACAGTAAGTGCGGAAAAGTAAGTGGGCCAGAATACATACCCAAACTGAAAGTAAAGTACAACTGGAAAGGGAAAACAACAATTGAAAAGTAAATCCGCAACGTCGAGCTGTCCACTGGAAGTCCCACCTGAAGGGTGAGTACAGATAGCCTCCACAACTCCTTGGGTCCAGCCATCCGCTCCGAGTATGTCCCGCCCAGTGGTCCACCTCCAGGTACCGACCTGGTTCGCAAGCCTCAACCGTGATCAGCGCTGTCCGTCGTCTGCAACCAACACAACGTAGTGCGGGAATAGCCCGTGCAGTGGTGAGTATAAGCTACTCAGTAGGGACCCTGAGACCCCCGAGGGTCTCCCAGAATCCACAAAAGATAATCCACAAAGGAAAGATACAATCACGAAGTAACATCTGACACTGCTTAGGTATATGCCCATACATATACCTAAGTCATCAATTCTCGTTCGGCTCCAACATCCGAGCCCAAGTACAACCCAGTCCACACAGGAAAGAAAAACGTAAATCCATACGGGATAGCACAACATAATCCACATAGGAAAGCAAAACAGGATTCAGCTCACACATGAATACTTCTTTGTATGATGATAGAGATGATTTGATATTGCCACTGATTCATCTAAGCCGTCGGACCCACAAAGGATCAATAGGTACTAACCCCCGCAATGACCCACACAGGATCTGACCCACATAGGATCGATAGGTAACTAACCCCCGCAATGACCCACACAGGATCAGACCCACACAGGATCTGTAGGCACTGGCCCACACAGGACCGCTGAGTGCTGACCCACACAGGATCGGACCCACACAGGATCTGTAGCACTGATCCACGTAGGATCACTGACTGCTGTAGTCGTTGCCATCAAATCCACTAAGGATCTCTGTACAGTCGTCGTCGCCGTCACAGTCGCAGTCAGCTCTAGGGTTCCCGCACACAGTAAGCTCGTTTGAGAGGGTCTGCTCCACGAGCCGAGAGGCAGATACATCAACTGACACATAGTCCAGAGTTTATGTATTCAAAAGTTCCGTATCGTCAACAGGAACTCAACGTCGCAGACGGCGCGTCAATCGGATGCTCGGTCTGAGAGTTGATGGCTTTTTCGCTCCAGGGGCCCAGTTGGTTTTTAAGGAAAAACCAACCCGACCGTACTACACCTACGTCAAAACCTCGGGCGGAGTAAGCCAAAAGATTCGTCTCACTTAGAGGAATCCATCAAAGTTGACGGCACGTCAATTGGACGTCCAGAGCTTATGATATAAGCGTTTCCGCTCCGAGGGCCCGGTTGGTTTCGTGTACGAACCAAACCGGTCAAACCCAAATTACTCTAAAACCTTGAGTGCGATATACTAAAACGACCGTCTTGATCGAAGGATCACATCGCCGCTGAGGGTGCATCGATCGGAAGCCCGTATCTAAACTTATGAGCAAAATACCGAAAAGGGTCCGAAAACGGGGGGTCTGGGCCCGGACCGACCCGACCCTACCCCCACTGGGTCGGCCCGAACCGGGTCGACCCGACCAGGTCGCCAGGCGGGTCGGCTCGGCCCGCTACGGCCGAGCGGAGCGGGGGGCGTGCTGCCCCCGCGTGAGGGAACCGCGGCCCCGCATGGGGCCGTCCTTGCCTGCGGATGTGGCCGGGCTGCCATGTCCCGTTACCCTCCGGTCCCGCACGGTCGCGAGACTGCGTGCTACCACCACGGCTTCAGCCGCGGCGGTTCCTTCCGGCGGCACGCCGGCTGGCTGCTTCGCGGACCACCGGACGAGTTCCGGTGGTCGGAATTTCACGTCGTCTTCGCCAAAGGCCCTCCCGGGGTCCGTCCTTCACTGCGAGGACCTCTCATCGCCCGTGCGGCTTGTTTTGTTGATGTCCGCCGTTTCTCACACCAAGAACGAAAGGGGCGGTGGGTTCGGAATTGTTCGTTAGTCCGCACCCACTGCGTTAGCGATTTTAGAAGACTCACAATACTTTTAATCATTCACCGCGGGTATAAATCACAAAGATTTAAAATAATCAACCCCTACCTCAACGTAGTCATCGAACGTGAGTTTTTCGCGGAATTTACTATCGCGGAAGAAGATGATCGTCGTGTCGCGGAAGGGGTGTCGCGTTGTCACGGTACACGGTGTCACGTCAACGATCTCCGAAGGTTAAAAACACACAGATTTAATTGTACCAATTAAACCCATGTTGAGGATAAAATCCACAAAGGAAATTAAAAGAACCGCAATCCCCTACCTCAATTGATTGTTGGTCGAAGATTGTCTCGGAAAAGAAACTCCGCGGAAGAACGTTGCAGAAGGAGAATCGTCGGCATCGTCGCGGTACACAGCGTCACGTCGTTGATCTCCGAGGGTTAGACGTTCTTCGTCGCCTTTCGTCGAAGGCCAGCGTTCTTCGTCGGTGACGATGCGTTCTTCGTGTTCTTCGCGTTCTTCGCGAAGGAGGTTGAAGATAGAGTTTCTCCAAATCCTCTCAACAAGCCACCCAAGAAAAGAATGTGTTGGTCTTATTTTATTCTTATTCCAACAATTTGAAATTCAAAGTTAAGAAACGAACCATTAATTGGATGAATTAATGGTAACGACTTAACTTCCCAATTAATAGAGGCATTAAGAATTTAAGAAATGCATTGGTTTACTTTCATTAAAAAGGGGTTTTTTGTGGGTGTGTTACTTAGAGGAAAAAACAGTTTGGCTCGTGTGGGCCCCACCTCACAAATATCCTACCAAGATGGTAGGATATTTTGTGTTCCACCCTATCAGCTTCAACTTAGATTAAGTGAATTTAAGTGGCTTTAAGTGTCTTAAGTGAAATAAAATAAAGATGTCGCACCACTTTATTTTATTTCTGAACTTAACCCCAAAAATTAAAAACCACACCCAAGCAAACGAAACTCCGGAAATGGCGTTTCTAAGCAAATACCGGTGCTGCAATTCCATCAGTGCCCTCAGAATTCGATTCCACGCAATGGTTCAAAAGTTAGAAAAACCCGCTCGTTCGTTCATTGAACGTACCCAATCCAAACTTCGGAAAATGATTTCGGGCACAACGGGCCTCGAAATCAGGTGCCGTCATAAACTGCGCTCTTTTAAAATTCCAAAGAAAATTAAGAAGAAGAAAAAATTCCCTTAAATTTTACGAGTCTTTACATCACTCCCACCTCAGGGATTTACGTCCCCGTAAAGATACATCATAAACTAGGGAAACAAAAGTGGGTACTGAGCACGCATCTGAGCCTCCCACTCCCAGGTGCTATCCTGGAGGTTCCCGTTCTGCCATCTGATACGCACTAGAGGAATCGATCATCCACATAGGACCCTCTCCTGTCGATCCTCGATCTCCACCGGGACCTCCGCAAAAGTCACCCCATCATCAACGTCCAGCTCCCCATGGTCAATGATATATGTCGGGTCGTGCACGTATCTCCTCAGCTGGGATACGTGGAAGACGTCGTGCACTCGGTGCAACTAAGGTGGTAGATCTAGGCGATAAGCCACCTCGCCAATCCTGCTGAGGACCTGGAATGGTCCGATGAAGCATGTAGACAACTTTCCGCCTCAGCCAAATCTCTGTAATCCACGTCGAGGTGATACACGCAATAATACGTGGTCGCCATCCTCAAACTCTAGTGGCCTCCGCCTTCTATCAGCATAAGACTTCTGCCAGCTCTAAGCTGTCCTCATCTGCTCCTGGATGACCTGAACCTTCTCTGTCGTGGCCTAGACCATCTCTGGTCCCACAAGTGCTGACTCCCTAGGGTCTGTCCAGCACAAATTAGATCTGCAAGGTTGGCCGTAGAATGCCTCGTATGGTGACATCCCGATGGTGGAGTGGTAGCTGTTGTTGTACGCAAACTCCACCAAGGGTAAGTGGTCCTACCAGATGCGACCACAGTCGAGGACACATGCGTGGAGCATGTCCTCGAGAGTCTGAATGGTTCTCTTCGTCTGACCATCCGTCTGAGGTTGAAAGGCGGTGCTAAGACGTAGTTGTGTCCCGAACGCCTCCTGCAACCCCTTCCAAAGCCGGGAAGTAAAGCGAGCATCTCGATCGGAGACGATAGATGATGGCACACCGTGAAGTCGTACAATCTCATGAACGTAGAGACGTCCCAAGATCTCCACTGAGCCCTGCTCTCTGATGGGTAAGAAGTGAGCCGACTTGGTGAGTTGGTCGACAATCACCCAAACGGTCGTAACCTCTGGAAGTGCGTGGAAGTCCAGTCACGAAGTCCATGGATATCCCGTCCCACTTCCACTCTGGGACCTCCAAGGGCTGTACCAAGCCTGCTGGTACCTGATGCTCTGCCTTCACCTGCTGGGAGGTGAGGCATCGAGAAATGAACTCTGCCACAACCTTCTTCATGCCCGGCCACCAGTGCTGTCGTCTGAGGTCCTGGTACATCTTCGCCACTCCAAGATGTACCGCCAAGGGAGTAGTGTGAAACTCACTTAGTACCTCCTCCCATAAAGAAACTGGTACCAAGGTACGTCCTCTAAAAAGGACATCGTGCTCTGCTCCAAAGAAGAAACCATCAGGTGCCTGTCCTGAGGATATCTGTGCACGCCGCGTCTCACAGTCAGCGTCCCCACGTTGTGCCTCTCTGACCTGCTGTAGTAGTGGAGGGGTGACTATGAGAGACTGAAGGAAGGTTGCTCCATCACCATCCACGAAGGATTTCTGCAAAGCGGCTAACTGCTCTGTCACCTCCTCAAGTAGCTGAATGCCCGTCCTCCTGTTGAGAGCATCAGCTACTACGTTCCCCTTCCCAGGAGTATAGACTATCTCAAAGTCATAGTCCTGGAGAAACTCGAGCCATCGCCGCTGTCTCAAGTTCAGGTCATTCTGAGAGAAGATGTACCTGAGACTCTGATGGTTAGAAAAGACTGTAAAGTGCTCGCCCATCAGGTAGTGCCACCATGTCTTTAGAGTGAAGACCACTGCTGATAATTCCAGGTCATGGGTAGCGTAGTTCTGCTCATGCGGCCTCAAATGACATGATCCATAGGCGATCAATGCCCACTCCTACATCAGGAGACTTCCGGGTCTGGTCCCTGATGCATCGTAGTAGACTACGTACCCTACCCCCTCCTCTGGAAACCTCAAGATAGGTGCGCTGGTCAATCTCTGTCTCAGATCCTGGAAGCTCTGCTGACATCGGTTTGACCACACAAAGGGTTTCCCCTTCTTTATCAAAGATGAGAGTGGTGCCGCAACTCTGGAGAAGTCTGGCACAAATCTCCAGTAGTATCCAGCTAGTCCCAAGAAACTCCGCATCTCTGTCACGCTCCTGGGTGGCTCCCAAGCTAGCACTTCCTCGATCTTCACAGGATGCACTGCAACTCCCGCCTCAGAGATGACATGCCCCAAGAAGTGGACCTCACGTATCCAGAACTGACACTTCGAGAGCTTTCCATAAAGCTGGTGCTCTCAGAGTGTGTCCAGTACAACACACAAGTGGTAGGCGTGCTCCTCCTCAGTCGTCGTGTATATCAAAATGTCGTCGATGAAGACCACGAAAAATCAATCGAGGTATGGCTGAAAGATCCTGTTCATGAGGCCCATGAACACCGCTGGAGCATTGGTTATGCCGAATGGCATAACCAAGAACTCATAGTGTCCATACCGACAACTGAAGGTCATCTTCTGCACGTCCTTGTCCCGAACTCTGAGCTGATGATAGCCTGACCTGAGGTCTATCTTTGAGAACCACTGTGCTCCCTTGAGCTGATCGAAGAGGTCATAAATCCTCGGTAGCAGATAATTTTTCCTCACCGTCACCCGGTTCAGGCGACGATAGTCAACACAAAGTCGCAAGCTCTCGTCCGCCTTCTTGGTAAACAATATCGGGGAAGCCCAGTGTGAAACACTAGGTCAGATGAATCCCTTGCCCTGCAAGTCCTCCAGCTATACCCGTAGCTCTCGAAGCTCAGCGGGGGCCATCTGATATGCTGGAGTTGATATCGGGGTTGTCCCGGGGTACAGGTCAATATACAAGTCTACCTCACTGCGAGGAGGTAGTCCTGGAACATCGTCGGGAAAGACGTTTGTATACTGATCCACCACTGCAGGAAAACTAGGACTCTGCACGTCAACTGCTCCTTGGATGAGGATATCCAACCATTGAGTGATGGGCTGTCCTCTCCTCTGCAAAAGTCCATCCTGTGCTGCGAAGGCTCCCTTCTCACCGGTGAAGGTGAACCTGCTCCCTTCGGTGCGTACACATCGCACCTTGTGCCTAATACAGTCAATCTGAGAATGGACTGTAGATAACCAATCCATGCCCAAGATGACGTCGTAAGGCCTCGACGCCGCTACAAGAAGATCCCAACCGAAGCTCTCACCTCCTAGAGTAAGCTCACACTTCCGGCACCAGTGCTTAGTCGTCGAGTCTGCTCCCATAGGAGTCTCTAGCCATAAGGATCGAGCCAACGGCTCTGTCAGAATCTCCGAGCTCCGAAAAAGGGCAGCAGCTATGAAAGAGTGACTCGCTCCTATGTCTATAAGAACTGTAGCAAGGGTGGAATAGACACATATATTACCTCGAATCATCTCAGGCGCGCCGTGATCGTAGGCCTCCACTGTCTAGAGATATGCCTGTCTCTGCCCGCCAGCTCCCTATGGCCGGGGTGGACCTCCTGGTGGTGGTGGTGGTAGAGCCTCAAAGCGTCTCCCACCACCTGCTGCTCGGCCAGCTCCTCTACCTCGTCTGCCTGCCCCCTGCGGATCGCCACGGTCGACCCTCTGCCTCTTCCTAGGTGGCCCCTCAACCATCTGCTGCTCCTCGGCATGGCGGGTTGGGCAGTCACGAGCCATGTGGCCTTGCCCGCCGCACGCGTAGCACTATCTGCCTCTCGAAAGACTGGCCCCGCGATGTGTGCCCCGCACAACTGAGCCAGTGCCCTGAGGTCGTCTGCCTGAGGGTCTGGTCTTCCTGGACCCATGAGTCATCCGTCGACTGCCTGCTGCAGAAGACTCTGCTACATGCCACCCTACGGTAGGCCTCGCTGTTGAAGAAGGCTCAGCAAGAAAGCTCTCTATCAAAAGGGCCCACTCCAGTACTCCTGCCTGAGTCAGAATGCTAAGGGAGATCAGCGATGCCCTGATCTCATGTCTCAATCCCTGCTCAAATATCTGGGCCTGGAAGAATGGGTCTCGTACCATGTCTATTGAGTAGCGTGAGAGATCGGTAAATCTCATCGAGTACGGGGCGACCGACAAGCTGCCCTGCCGTAGCTGAAGAATCTCCTGGATGCACACTACATTGAGGGTGGTCGGGATGAACTCTGAGAAAAAGAGGCTCTAAAAGTCTGTCCAGAGGAGAGATGCCTCATCGTGCACCTGGAGCATCAAACTCCACCATCGGCCCACTGCCGCGTGCAGTAGGCTCGCTGCGAGGATCACCATGAGGTCTGCTGGTGTCCTCACTAACAGGAAAACTCGTACCACTGCCTCCAGCCAGTCCTCAGCTGCCTGGGGGTCCATCTCCCCATAGAACCTGGGTGGTCGCTGGTGCTGGAACTCCTACAGTGCACTAAGGCGACGTGCATCGTCAGCGGCTGGGGCTGGAAGCATCGGTGGCTCGGCGGGTAGAGGTACCGCCAGTGCCTCATCTGTCAAAGGGCCCTGTACTGAGGCCTCTTCGCATGGTGGGATGTCGTCACACTCAACTCTTTGAACCCTAGCTGGCTGCCATAGTGGGGCCATCCTGAAAAGGAAACAGGTGTGCCATGGACAGAACAATATACCTGGTGAGCTGACACAAAGTAATCACAAAGAAAACTTGAAACACACATGCAATCAATGTTTTCATGCATTAAGTCGAAAATCAGTAGTCAGGGTCCTAGTGTACAGATACGTCGACCGTCGCACCAACACTAGACTCCTTGGACTGATAACCACACCCAATATGCTTAACACTATTGCTTCACATAGAAAAATATCAGAGTCCAAAGTTCTGCGGCAGAATCGAACTCCTTTGATACCAATTTGTCACGACCCGTCCTCGGGGCCCGTGCCTTGACTACCCCAATCCCGACTTCCATAGGCCAGGGGCTGGCGACTAGCACCAAGGTGTAAATCCCGGTAAAAAGGGAATGCATTTCCTTTGTAAAGTAAACAAACACCCCAGAGCAAGCAAGCAGTATAAGTAAACACTAAGTAAAAACTGAGTACAACATTAAGTGCGGAAAAGTAAGTGGGCCAGAATAAAAACCCAAACTGAAAGTAAAGTACAACTGGAAAGGGAAAACAACAACTAAAAAGTAAATTCGCAACGTCGAGACTTCCAATGGAAGTCCCGCCTGAAGCGTGAGTACAGATAGCCTCCACAGCTCCTCGGGTCCAGCCGTCCGCTCCGAGTACGTCTTGCCCAGTGGTCCACCTCCGGGTACCGACCTTCTACGCAAGCCTCTACCGCGATCAGCAACGTCCGTCGTCTGCAACTAACACAACGTAGTGCGGGAATAGCCCGTGCAGGGGTGAGTATAAGCTACTCAGTAGGGACCCTGAGACCCCCGAGGGTCTCCCAGAATCCACAAAGGACAATCCACAAAGGAAATATACAATCACGAAGTAACATCCGACACTGCTTAGGTATATGCACATCCATATACCTAAGTCATCAATTCTCGTTCGGCTCGAACATCCGAGCCCAAGTACAACCCAGTCCACACAGGAAAGCAAAACGTAAATCCACATGGGATAGCACAACACAATCCACATAGGAAAGTAAAAAGAGGATTCAACTCACATAGGAATACTTCTTTGTATGATGATAGAGATGATCAGATATTGCCACCGATTCATCTAAGCCGTCGGACCCACAAAGGATCAATAGGTACTAACCCCCGCAATGACCCACACATGATCTGACCCACACAGGATCGATAGGTAACTAACCCCCACAATGACCCACACAGGATCTGACCCACACAGGATCTGTAGGCGCTGGCCCACACAGGACCGCTGAGCGCTGACCCACACAGGATCGGACCCACATAGGATCTGTAGCACTGATCCACATAGGATCGCTGAGTGCTGTAGTTGTCACCGTCGAATCCACTAAGGATCTCTGTACAGTCGTCGTCGTCGTAGTCGCAACCAGCTCTAGGGTTCCCGCACACAGCAAGCTCGTTCAGGAGGGTCCGCTCCACAAGTTGAGAGGCTGATACATCAACTGACACATAGTCCAGAGTTGATGTATCCAAAATTTCCGTATCCTCAATAGGAACTCAACGTCGTAAACAATGCGTCAATCGGACGCCCGATCTGAGAGTTATTGGCTTTTTCGCTCCAGGGGCCCGGTTGGTTTTTAAGGCAAAACCAACCCGACCGTACTCCACCTGCGTCCAAACCTTGGGCGGAGTAAGCCAAAAGATCCTTATGACTTAGAGGAATCCATCAATGTCGACGGCATGTCAATCAGACTTCCGAAGCTTAAGATATAAGGGTTTCCGCTCCGAGGACCCGGTTGGTTTCGTGTACGAACCAACCCAGTCAAACCCAAAGTACTCCAAAACCATAAGTGAGATATACCAAAACGACCGACTCGATCCAAGGATCACATCGCCGCTGACGGTGCGTCGATCAGAGGCTCGTAGCTCAGGTTATCCCCAAAAGACCGAAAGGGGTCTGAAAACGGGGGGTCTGGGCCCGGACCGACTAGGCCCTACACCCCCTGGGTCGGCCCGAACCGGGCCGACCCGACTCGGGTCTGGGTCCGACCTGGCCGGAGTGGCACGGCCTGGCCCGGCCTGGGTGCGACCTGGCCCGGCCAGCGTGGGCGCGGCCCGGTCGCCAGGCGGGTCAGCTCGACCGGCTACGGCTGAGCGGAGCGGGGGGCATGCTGCCCCCGCGTGAGGGAACCGCGGCCCCGCGTGGGGCCGACCTTGCCAGCGGACGCGGCCGGGCTGCCGCATCCCATTCCCCTCTGGTCCCACGCAGTCGTGGGACCACGTGCTGCTGCCGCGGCTTCATCCGCGGCGGTTCCTTCCGGCGGTGCGCCGGGCGCCGCCGCCTCCTGCCGCCTGTGCCGCCGGACCGGGGAGGCGCGCCGGCGGGCTGCTCTGCGGACCATCGGACGAGTTTCGGTGGTCGGAATTTCACGCCGTCTTCGCCAAAGGCCCTCCCGGGGTCCTTCCTTCACTGCGAGGACCTCTCATCACCCGTGCGCCTAGTTTTGATGACGTCCGCCATTTCGCACACCAAGAACGAAAGGGGCGGTGGGTTCAGACTTGTTCGTTAGTCCGCACCCACCGCATTAGTGGTTTTAAAATACTCACAACACTTTTAATCATTCGCCGCGGGTATAAATCACAAAGATTTAAAAGAATCAACCCCTACCTCAACGCAGTCGTCGAACGTGAGTTCTTCACGGAATTTACCGTCGCGGAAGAAGAGGATCGTCGCGTCGCGGAAGGGGCGTCACGTCGTCATGGTACACGGCGTCGCGTCGATGATCTCCGAAGGTTAAAAACACAGATTTAATTGTACCAATTAAACCCATGTTGAGGATAAAATCCACAAAGGAAATTAAAAGAACCGCAATCCCCTACCTCAATCGATTGTTGATCGAAGATTGTCGCGGAAAAGAAACGTTGCGGAAGAACGTCGCAGAAGGAGAATCGTCAGCGTCGTCGCGGTACACGTCGTCGCGTCGTTGATCTTTGAGGGTTCGACATTCTTCTTCGCCTTTCGTTGAAGGCCGACGTTCTTCATCGGCGACGATGCGTTCTTCACGTTCTTCGCGTTCTTCGCGAAGGAGGATGAAGATAGAGTTTCTCCAAATCCTCTCAACAAGCCACCCAAGAAAAACATGTGTTGGTCTTATTTTATTCTTATGCCAACAATTTGAAATTCAAAGTTAAGAAACGAACCATTAATTCGATGAATTAATGACAACTACTTAACTGCCCAATTAATAGGGGCGTTAAGAATTTAAGAAACGCACCGATTGACTTTCATTAAAAAGGGTTTTTTGCGGGTGCGTTACTTAGAGGAAAAGAAACGATGAGGCTCGTGCTGGCCCCACCTCACAAATATCCTACCAAGAGGGTAGGATATTTTGAGTTCCACCCTATCCACTTCAACTTAGTTTAAGTGGCTTTAATTGGCTTTAAGTGGCTTAAGTGAAATAAAATAAAGTTCTCGCACCACTTTATTTTATTTCTTAACTTAACCCCAAAAATTAAACACCACACCCGAGCAAACGCAACTCTGGAAATGGAATTTCTAAGAAAATACCGGCACTGCAATTCCATCGGTGCCCTCAGAATTCGATTCTGAGAACCGGTTCAAAAGATAGAAAAACCCGCTCATTCGTTCACTGAACGTACCCGAGCCAAACTTCGGAAAATGATTCCGGGCACACTGGGCCTCGGAATCAGGTGCCGTCAGAAACTGCGCTCTTGTAAAATTCCAAAGAAAATTAAGAAGAAGAAAAAAATTCTTTGAATTTTACGGGTCTTTACATTTAAGGCTCAAATTGGTGTGAGGAGGAGAGGGAAGATGTGCCCTTTTATAAGGGAGGAGAGGGGGATCTTTGGAAATATAATAAATATTAGTTTATATTAAATTACAACCCCACTTAAAAACTTCTAAAATGACTCATATCAAAATATTAGATGATATATTGTTGTAATATCATCAAAAAATAAAATTTAGACATGTTAGGAATTTATTTTAAACATTATCAACTTGATTTATCCTTATTTATCAATTTAATTTTATTTGTGGAAATAATATTCTAAATTTTAAATTATTATAAATAATTACATGTGTTGTGAATTTTCCATAATTTGACACTTAATGACATTTTAGACCATATAAATTTTAATTTATAATTTTTAAATATTTTTGTGATTTTTAAACAATTTTATAATATGTTATTTTTATAAAATAACAATAGTGTCAATTTTGACAGTATTCATTTATTAGAATTTAACTAAAATATATACAGAAGATATGTTCAACCTAAAAGATTTATTAGATTCATAAAATGTCATATGTATCTAGAAAATTAGTGGATCACATTAAATAGTTCATATATTATTTAGTTTAATATTTTTAAAACCATTTATTTGATATTTTAATTAATAAAATAATTTCAACATCACTATTGTGTCATAATTAATGATAATGATTTAATCCCTAAAAATTATAAATAAATTCATATGATGTAGATAATTGTATTATAGTTTTGGAAACTATTCATGTTTGAAGTTTCATTAAATTTATCAGTAAATTAAAATTATTATACTTATAAGATTTAAGAAAGTGACATGTTGTCACTTTCTTTGGTTTTAATAATAATTATATTATTTTCATGGAAAAAAGTCCAATGAATGAATCTAATCTGACCCTTAGGTAATATGGGTCGACTTTTAGTCATCCAATAGGACTTTGGCAGGTTTTAGGGTAATTTTATAATCTTATATTTACCCTTAATTACCCGATTTACCTTTAACTACGGTAAATAAAATTTACCGTAGTTACTATTCATAAAACCCAAAAATAAAAAGTAGTCTATTAACATAATTTGGACCCACTGATTCCAAATATGGAATCCATTTTTCAAAATCTGGAACACATAAGTTTCATTAATTAATTTAAAATTAATCCCATTGTTAAGAAAACAGGTTTTAGAAGTTAAAACATTGCCAAAGATTGAAATGTTTTTACCTATGAATTCAATGTGAAATTAATGATAATGATATACATTATATTAAATGGTAAAAATATATTATATTTATAATTTAAAACCATTCAATATTATAATTTAACCATATAAATTATCTCAATTAAAAAAGTTGTTTTTAATTAAAAATTAGCGTATTTTTACTATTCATCAAAATATGAAAGTTATCAGAAAAATATCAAAAATTTATCCAAAGTAAATTTTTATATCCTGATTCCAAATAAAAATTTTATTTTGTCAAATTTAACTTATAAACATGTCAAAAAATAGATTTCATGTGGGTGCGCCATCAAAAGGTGGCAAAACTGCATTTTTTGAAAAATACTTATTTTACCCGAAAATTTTATTTTGTTCTCTTACCATGTTCTAGAAAATGTGTAAGATTAATAATAATATGATTAAATAAAAAATGTATTTTATACTATTCATAACAGATAGTCCTTAATAATATATCATTTTTTAGTGAAACCCGGTATTGCGTACTACACACGCTATCGAGGAAGGTCACGATTGCGTGTAATGCAAGCCAAGTCAGTATTGTGTATTGTGAAGGATTACATTGGTGTTGCGTATAACATAATACATAAAAAAAATATTTCTCATAAAATCTCAGGGTGTTACATAGTATCATTTAATTTAGTTAATTATTAACTAAATAATCAATATGTTTGCATTTCTTATGAAGTTTATGTAACTAAATCATCTCTAAAAATTATTGATAACTAATTATGATAAAAATAACTCATTTATTTTTCTAAATAATGTATTTCACATAAAATATGGTGTTTTTTACATATCCCAATGTTTTATAAATGTTAAATGTGAGGAAATTTTTATATTTTTCAATTTCGTTACTTAACCTTCTATATGGATAAATTCCAGTTAATAATATCCCAATAACCCATAACATTAGAAAAAAGATGGCATATGGTCGAATTATTGGCATAAAATGTATTTTTAACATGTTTACAAGTCATTTTAGTCTTTCATATTATGGTTTAGTCCCTAATTAAGTTTAATCTTACCTTAATCATTGTGATTAATTTTAATCAATTTCACTAATATTTTTAGTCAAAAATTAAGTTGATATTATTATACTAAAAATATCATACTAATTGCAACCATGTATTTTTTTTTTCAAAAATCAAATCACAAAATTTAGAAAATTATGTATAATGTTGATGATGCAGACATGATGGGAAAAATGATTTTTAAAGTAAAAACATTCAAAAGTTAAGTATGTTTTTATTACCAATTTCCATATAAAAATATTATAATGACCAAAATTGGTTTAATATATGTATAATTTTTCTATTTAGAATTTAAATACAAAATCAAAATATTATTTATATTAATAATTATTTAAACAAAAAGGAAGTTTTTAACTAAAATACTGTATTTTTCACTATTCATTAAAAAATTATGTTTTTTCAGAAAATTACAAAGACTACCCCTAAGATAATTTCAAAAATTTTAATTCAAAAATGATGTTTATTTTATCAAGATTAATTTCTAAAAGTGTCAAAAATTAATTTTAATGTTATTTATAAAAGTATGTGAAAAGTAGTTTATTTGAGAAAATAATATTTGTAAACCTAAAAAGACGTTACCAAAAACAATTATTTTCAAAATTAATATATTTTATTTATATAAAAAAATTAGTTATAACTATTTATTTTACAATGTTTATCAGATAGGTTATAACTATCTCGTCTAAATAATTCTAACAATAAAATGATGTTTCATAGAAACTCAGTGTTTCGTGCATTGTACGCCAAGTCAGTGGTATGTGTAGCATAAGACAAGATGGTTCCATGTGAAAGGAGTGTTTGAATTAGTGAAATGTAATACATAAATGAAAATTAATTCATTCTAAAAAAATATTTCACAAAATCTAAAGGAGTTACATATGCACTGCCATTTTTTACATTATAAGTATCTTAACCATACATTTAATGGTATTTACATATCCATTTTATTATCTTTCATTCATGTGGTTTATGTTTAAATAGTTAAATAATTGGTAAAATAGTCCTGTCTTAAATTTTCTTTATAGAGAATCATGTTTTTTTTATGTACCTAAATTATTTTTTGAGGTGTATATACTTCAATTTTAAATGTTATGTCATGAATGTCCTTCTTTTCATGATATTGTAAGCTTTATGTAATTTAAATTTCTTAGATAGAGAGTATGATCCCAATTTACCAATTGATAAGAGTTCATTGAAACAATATCATATCTTTTCAATAATATTAATGATTGTTCTTCTTTAATAAAATATTATGATCCATCTCTTAAGAACATTTATGAATTTTCTTCTACTATAGTTTTTCATAATATACTCATATATTGGTACCATTTTTCAACTCTTTGGGATACAAGATAGTTAAGAAACCATTTTTATGAAATCCTGACATTAGCCTATCTTCAGTTAGAAATATATGCTCATTCAAAACAATGTTTTCTAAAAAGGGTTTCCAAGAATATTCTACTATTCCCCTATAATAATTAAAATAAATTTTGACCTTTTTGTCTTTAACCAATGTTTTCAAAGAAATATTCTTATCACTTTCTGATGATGGAACTTTTTATCCTTTTACCATGCAAAAAATGGAATGTTCTTCTTACCTCATACGACATGTATGGATTTACCAACTGTTGTGACCATTATTCCCTTGAATATTCCATTACAAGATTAAAAAGTTATTCCTTTCAAAAGAAAATGTTTTTTAATATTTAGGATATTCATTATTTTTAATGTGGTTTTCAATGAAAAAAGATTTTCAAAAAAGTTTTATGTTTTAAATATTATTATAAATGTCTTAAATATTTCTTTATAAGTTTTCAAATTATTTTCAATGAAAATCGTTTTTAAAAGGTATTATGTTATAAAGATTATTTTTCAATGATGAAAAGATATTTTCCCCAATAAAGTTTTTAGAAGAAAAATCATATTTTATTCCTATTTAAGAAAATATCTTTTGATGTTACCCATACCTTTTTGGAAATTTATCCAAAGGTTCTATTCATATTATTTCTCTTAGTGGTTTATGTTTTTAATGGAATTAAGTTTATGAAAACCCATTTATCTTTTATGGGATAAATTTCTATGATACCCATTCCTCTTTTATGGGATATATGTTTATGAAACCTATTTCTTTTCCACAAGATATATGAAAATGAAACTTATTTCTCTTTAAAAAGTTATACCATGATAAATGATTATTTACCCATCGTCCTTTCATTGGTTATTATAAGATGAAATGAATATGAAAAATATATATTTTCCGTAGTTTATGATATAACATATTTTTATGGGTCATGATATTATGAAAGCTTTATTATTGTGTGGAATATGTAAGTGTGAGTTTATTTATGTGAAATGTTGGACCTATATCTCCTTCCAATGCATTGGGTAATGATGAAAGACTCATGAGTATTAATATTATGAGTGAACCTGATTATATGTTCAAAATGTTATTCATGGACCTGGTTTCCTATCAGTTGGTTTCTGTGTGAACCATATTACATGTTCACAATGTAATTAGTGAACCTTATTATGTGTTTATAATATTATGTGTCAACCTTAATAGATGTTCATAATGTTATGCATAAACCTGGTTGCATGTCTATAAATATATGAGAGGGTCTGATTTAATGTCTATAATGTATTGTTTGAACCTTTTATACATATACATGTTCATTTTTTATACATTGATTTGTATAACATAATTCCATGTTGTATTCCTATGTTATGATTTAATGGGTTATGCTCCGGATTATCTTATGATTCATATATTATAAACTGATAATATTTATTCCATGGTTCATGTTTGTGAACTTTGATATGCATGGTATGATATTCTAATTGTATGATCATGTTGTCATACCCTTATGTTCATGTTATGCTTATGTGTTTCTTTTATTTACCTTTTCTGAGCATTTGAGATCACCCCTTTCTTATATTTCTTTTCACGAGGTTATAGAGAATGGTTTTTAAATAGAATTATTAAGGGGGAGTTATTTATGGGAAACATTGAAGATATTTCACTCAATTAGAATATTTTTGTTCAATGTTTCCAAAGGCACTAGACTAATATGGTCTTTGGGAGTTTGTGTAATATAAAAAGTATTTGGCAGAAAGTGATGTAATTTATATGTACTTTAAAACTAGGTTTTTATATATACTATATAGGGATCTTGACTATGCCCTGGGGATGGGTATATTACACCTAGTTTTCTAAGTCTTCATTCCCAAAGGATGAGTATATTACCCTAAGTAAGAATATACTCCATAGAGGATCCAAGGATGGGTGTGCACTACTAAAAATATGGCCTTTATCAGTGCTAGAAAAGTCGATTAACTGCACTAAAAAGGTGATATTAATCAAGGTAAGGATAAAGGGGGTACCTTTTATTAGCACTCTAAAAAGCACAGATAAAGCCCCCTTATCAGTGCTTTTTTTAGCGCTGATAAAAGGATCCTTTTGTCAGCGTTTTTAAAAAGATCCAATAAAAGTTGAAAAAAAAAATATTTTTTGTAATTTTGTGGGGCTTCAACAATGCTTGAAGCCCCCATTTAATAGTGCCCACCGCCATGATAGCCCACACAAACCTTAGGCAATCTCCACCCAGCCCCGCCCACCTTTAACAGTGCTAGGTAATTCCTCACACCTGCGCACACGATCTGCCTCCCCCAGGACTTGAACTCGAGACCTCTTGCCTGCGCGATTAAGCCTTTACCACTCCACCATATTGCTTTTCTTTTCATTTATTAATATATATATATTTATTTAAATATATATTTAGTCATATTAATATATAAATATATTTAATTATATTAATATATATATATAAAACATATATATATATATATATATAGAGTAATATTAATACATACATATATATTTAGTCATATTAATATATACATATAGTTAATTATATAAATATGTATATATCCGTATATTAATATATATTAATATATATATATATATATTTCATTATAATTTTTTATTCGTATATTTATTTTTATATTTATATATATTTATAAGATTAGTTTTTAAATACATTTATAAAATATGTTTTCTTATGTGTGTTTTTATAAATAAAAAAATACATACATACATACACATATACAAAACACACACAAAGATATATATTATATGTTTACTATAGGTATAATTATACATATTTAAATCTATTTACAAATATTATATAATAATATGTATATAAAAAAGTGCTAGAAATGGGGTCTCGAAAAACCTAACAAATTACAGAGTCACCGAAAAAGATATAACTTGTTCTCCAGGTTTTTGTTTTAGCTCTGTAAATAGTCAAACTGAATCTCATGGAACGGAATATGATAACACAGGTTCCAAAGGCTGAACATACACACATGTCAGAAGTTATGACTATTTTAAGAAAAATTTGAAAGGGGTCTGGACACAGAAATTGAGTTTTGGAGACCTTATGTTGGGTTTTTTGGGATTTTCGTGTCCTAAAAGTGACTGAGTCTATGTCTCAGTAAATATTTTTGTGTAGATCGCTTCACTTCCTTTAATTTGATATGTTGTAGAGCCTAAACAGACACTCGGAACGAAACTTATCACCATTTGAAGTTGGACTTTTTTGGAGTTCTATAACTAACATATCTTTCGTTCCTATGATCATCAAACAGTTTTAACTAGACATGGTTGTCACTCATTTCACAAGATTCGTTTTTACTAGTCAAAGCTCTCAAACGGACAATCAGATAAGAAGTTATTCCCATTTTAGTGAGTTGTTGGTTTTTTAGGTTTTTAGGAGACACGAGAGTTGAAAAATTTCAAACGACAATAACTTCTACTCCGAGTGACCGTTTTGGCTCTACCACTTATCATATCAAATAATTAGAAAATTCACACACTCTAATGATCACCAAAACCACTTCTCACATTCTTTGTGGTTCAAGATGGACCAAAAACCTTTTGAATGGTCATAAGTCTGGCTCCGGGGGTACATTTTTCTATAACTTCTACTCCATGTGTCCGTTTTTCCTCAACCAAATATCAAATCAAATATTACGACCATACCTACACTACGGTGACCATTCTAACACCTTCTCATATTATTCATGGTACACAAATGTCCTTAATCTCTACAAATGACCATAATTTCTGCTCCGGGGTGTCCATTTCGGGTCTACGACATATCAAATCGATATAAAACATATTTTAGAAAATATATATTATATTAATATCAATATAAATATACAAATATATCAATATATTCTTTTTTTAGGATTTTTTTGAAATATATACATTTATCAGAGCTAGGAAAATGCATGATGATAAAACCCCCCTTTATCAGTGCTACTAAAAAAAGCGCTGATAAAGGGGTAGTGCTTACCTTGCCCCGTTTTGTGGTAGTAGTGTTTCCCTTACAAGGTATTTCACATGATATGGTTGATCAGTTTCATGAGGATGGGTATATTAATACAAGTTGGTTGAGATCACATTCCTTAGGTATGGGTATATTACCCCCGATAGTACATTTCTCTATAGTTTTCTAAGAATTGACTAGGGAGCAGTTAGAGGAACTTATTTGTACATAGGGTCTTTGTGACATGATCAAAGGCACAAAAAAATGTTTTAAAGAAGGTATGGTTGATAAGGGTCTCAAACATGAGGATCAACATTGGTTACTACATTCGAAGGGTCATAATGAAAAGCTTAGTGAAATTCTAGCATAGGGATAATGTAGGTAGTTTTATTTATGTTTTCGTAGGTATTGTATTTCATATTTCATCTGAGAATTCCACAGTCACATATCATAATATATGATGGTTATTTTAGTGCCAATTTGGTGGTTCACTACTTAGTTTTTTACTCTGACCCTGATCTTGCCACAATTGTACATGAGAACCAGAAATGATATCCACTTGATATAGGTATAGGTTGGGCAGAGACCCGTGGATTAGATGTTGGACATTTAGTGGGATTGCTTGGATGATGTAGGTAGAATGGGGTGTGAAATGGATCAGAGATGTGGTGAAGAAATCATCGTTATGAAGTTTTATTCTATTATATATATATATAACAATCCAAATGGGTGGTAATTTGTATATATGAAATTTCTATTTGGGCCTTCATTACATTTCATTTATTATTTCATTGTTTATATTAATCTTCTTCCTCTATCATATTATTTATCAATGATGATATATTTATATTTTTTATTTTATTGTGTACTTTTATACAAGGGGTATAACCTCCCCATGATACCTCTCTAGTCTCTTACTCCTATTCAAAAGCCTCTATAATTTGGTGAGGAGTAATTGAGTTCATATGGAAAACATGTTTTGTTAATTTTTAGAGAGTAAATTGGGTCATGAATTTACAAAGTGGTATCAGATCATTTTTTTCAATATTTTGGAATTTGTATCCATGATATGTATGAATGTATTGGATTTTGATATTGATACTGGGTTGGTGCGTCATGAACACCTGTTCTGGTAGAAAGTCCATGTTACTAGGGTTGACATTTCTGTTCAAGGTTTCCATTATTACAGTAACATGATTTTCACCTCGAGTGATTCACTTGAATGTTGATGGTTTCATAGTTTAGATTGGATTTTTTTTCTCTTATACGAGAGAGGAAATAAGAATATATACATGAATTATGATTAGGCAGAAATGATCCTCATGATATTTATTCCTATCCGTACATGTGTTTTATCTCTGCCGATAGGGTTGGTTGTTTAAAGTATTAATTACCGCTCATATAATGTTTTATTTTATAAGTATTTGGTAGAATTTTAATATAATAGGATGACTGGTATATGTGTTTATTTCTGATGGATGTTCATGTGGATTTATGGAGAGATTCATAATGATTAGGATGATGATGAGGTGTGTGTGAATAAGAGGTGCAATGACCTAAGTGCATCAACATAGACACACGATTCCTATACTTAAAACCTGGTGGGTTACTATTATTTGATTTTGGGTACTTAAAGTTGTATCGACAACCTATATGGTTTCCCCACATATATTGTAATGTAAATATAATTAATTGATTCTATAGACATGGTTTCCCTCGGTAAAAATAATCTAGGATGATGCCATTGTAGGTGACTGTGGAGATCCACAAACGATCAATCTTATGGGTTGATTCTTAGTGACGTTTAATTCTAAAAGTGATGATATATTTATAATGTGATTCTAGTTGTGTACATGGGGACCCTAGAGTGATAATTTGGCATGGTGATTCCATGGTTCAGTTTTGTGTTGAGAATAGGATGTTGTATGTGATATATGACATTTTGTTAAACGATATTTGGGCTACGTGGGAGACCCTAGTGAGCCTTGAGATACAAATAAAACATTAGTGTGTTCGATACTGGTATAATCAAGGGTAACTAGTGATAGGGGTTACCTTGGGGTTTTGATTATTTAGATATGGGAAGCTCATGTGGGTGCTTCATGTTGCAATAATTTCATGTGTTCTGCTACCAAATGTTGTATAGGAATTAAGATGACATAAGGATGTTGTATAAGTGGGATGAGCCCAGGTGATGAGATTTGTTTTGGGAACAGGGGTTCCCAAAATATGATAATACCCTTATATGACATTTAAAAAAGTCTTGGAGGGTGACTTGTGGTTTGTTATATGAAGCACTCAAGGCGATCATGACCTTGGTTTTGAGACTAGCTTTAAATGGAAAGGATATTTGGATTACTAACCAATTGTTAAAGATATGTTTTAGTATGTGGTTGGAGAATGGGTAGAAACTTATGTTTATGAACATCATGGGTAGGTTCATATCATATACCTATGATTTTCATAGGTGAGGTGTTGATTTCATAGAGGAGTTCTTAGGGGGCTCCTGGATAGTTTGATCTTACATGAGGTAGGAGTATTGTTAGTGGTTTTTTTGTGGCGAGCCTTGGCATGTTTGAGATATTAGAACCTTTTTATGGAGAGAATCAAGGATGATTTTGGTTGAATGAAGCGATCCTATTCTTGAGCATGGTTGGTTTTTTAGACGCGCAAGTCTATTTTTAATGTGATTTGTTCCACAAGATCATGATTCAAAATTCAATTACCTGATATTATAGGGTCATACACCCATTGAATTTGGAAGAGATTATGGTGAAACACACAATTCACATTTTTCAACTGTTAAATTTTAAAATTAGTGGTGGCCATGAGTGGGCCAAGGACTGATGGAAATTTTCTGAGTCAAGTATCATAGGAATTAGATATATGAGGATTAGGTGGATTGACACATGTTTTATTATGAATGAACATATTGAGGTTGCAGGAAAGGTACAATATTAGTGAATATGTATAGTGGTGATTGCACCATCATCCGTTTGAGGTCCTGTCCCTCACCAGAAATTTGATTCCAATGGTTTTTAAGGATGTTTTTCCTATGAGATAAGAATAGCTGATAATTTATTTCTTGTGTTGCCACTTAGGTATGTGAGAGTTAGTCCTTTCCAGCATATTTATGTGGAAGTGGACGAGTGTGATCTATGATGGAATAACCCAAGGTTATTGGGGTCATAATAATGATAGGACTGGATGTTGAATATTCAATATTTGAATATGAATTTTATTTTATCTGGTCCCAAGGTAGATACCAAATTTGAGGTTCGGATGAGATAATGCATAGAGTTAGTGAATCACAATTAGTATAAGAGTGATATAATGATGACTTGTCGGTGATTCAAGGGGTTCATGACATGTTTCAAGGAGATAATCCCTATTTCATGACATGTTTTAGTGGATGAACTAGTTTCGTCACTTAGTTTAGGGGGTGAAACTATTTTTCATTGTGTGACTCAGGGGTGAATCATGTGATGAAATATTTGGAAGGGTCATTTTGGGTTAAAATGATTGGAAAACATGGGAAGATTGTGTCATTATTTTAGAAATGAGAAGGACCCTTTATGTGGGATTTAGCTATTTAAATTCTAAGTTGGATTTAGGTGTTTCTATTGAAAAACCATCGGTAGATACAACCGAGTGGTTTTAGATAAAGTTATCTTGATGCTTTCTAACTGGTGTTTTTTCTTGAGGCTAGACATAGTTAGAGGTGAAAATGATATAATAATATTGTGGGATGGAGTTAGTTGGTTAGTGGACCATTGGAAAGGTGTTTTAGTAGGCTATTTCGATGATGGGGAACATTGAAAATCGGAATCGGCTATTATGAGATAAAGGTTGTGTTAGAGAGAACCATAGGCTAGGTGATGAATTGGTTGGTGAAACAATGGTGTCTCAGGATACATGGGTTTCATAGAGAGTTCCATAGATGTTTTGAGGATGGTACAGAGAAGTGGCTCAATTTTGATCAATTAGGAGCCTAATTTTTTGAGATTTATAGTTGAATCCCATTCATCATAATAGAGTATAATACAGTTAATTGAGCATGTTTTGGAGTCCCGAGTAGTTCGGGTTCATTGGTTGAATGGTAAATGATACTTATTAGGGTTCAGGAGTTATATTATGTTGAGATTCTAATACCCCGTTTATGTATGGCTAAGACAAATTTAGATGGAAATTGAAGTTTCATTTGGTGGGTGATTAATTTTCAGAACTGACCATTGGAATGAGAATACGAGATCTTAAACATTTAGAAACTGGGTTTAGGGATAGGGTTAATGTTCTAATAGGTGTTATGGGAATTTTTTAGGAATCCAAAGAATGTATGGTGTGACTATGAAAAATCTGGAGTCTGCTGAAAGTCATCCATAATGTGAATCATGCATTCACAGTGTGAAAGTAAACGACATGGGTGTACCAATCCTTTTCAAAAAAAACCAGAAATGACCCTTATGGTCACAAAATGAATAATTATAGGATTTTTTTTTAATTTATAAAAGGGGGATCAACCCCCAACTTCTTCTTCTGACCAAAGAAGCACACGAGACAACCTCAGTCAATTCCTTTGTCCATATTCATCTATTCATTCGACATGATTCAGAGTGATATCTAATAAATTTTCTGGGTATGTGTTTCCTCTAATCTCCATTAGATATACTATTAATTGGTTTTCACAATGTATTCATTGTTTGGTTTAGGTATAGAATGAATATTTCATTATAGGATGGTGAAATCTATTTTATTTCGACCATGTTTCATGTATTCAAGATGTTGGTGGTCCCAGGAGACCGTAAGAAAGTTATCATTCATTGTTCCATGTGAGAAACATTTATCAATGAATTTATTTATATTTCATTGATATTTTGAAAAAAAAATTGGTGATCGATTCAGATTCCAAACATGGTGCTTTTGTGTTCTGTAGTATCGAGTGTGCGACAGGAGTAAAAATCTCACAGCTAATCATGATTTTGGAACCGTTGGACTAACTTGTGAGTTTATTGTATATTATTACATTTTATGAAATTTAAATTAATTAATTAATTAATAAATTTAATGATTTTATTATTGAGATAGGTTCTTGGGTGATGGATTAGGCTTAGATGGGCTTAACGAGGCATGAGTAGTCCTTAGAAATAGATACCATCCTTTTTAAAATAAAAAGGGAAAAGCTTCAATTGAGATAGGTGTTATCACATACTATCCCATGGTATTTATTATTTATATATATGGAATTTTATGTACATGATATACTTGGTTAGAATTTACCTCTAGTTTAATTGGAATATTTAAATTAATTTAACTGTTTAATTTTTTTATGACCAACTAATTGGCTTCCTTAATAAAAATACATGAGCTCCTAGGAAACATTAGTCCTAGGGTGCCAAAATAATTATTTGTCTGTCGATTTTAAGGAATTTACATGAGGAATTTAGTGTATATATTCAAAATCTAGTAGCCCAGAGATGGTTTTTACATTAATACATTGGCTCTGGATACAATAAATCATATCCCAAAAGACCAAATAGGTTAGTAGTCTTATAAGACTACATGCATACATGAATATAATATTCCAATTGATAACTGAAATAAAAAGATGAATTTTCTTTGAGAACATCAATATTATCTTTATAATATCCCTTCATATCAATAATAATACACTTATTGGAATCAATGAGAAAGGAACCATAAGACATGGATGTGCACTATTACTCACTAAGGGTATGTGTACATCAAAAGCTGTCATAGGAAAATAATATATAATAAATATGGAAGGGTAAATAACTAAAACACATTAAATTTATTCAATAAATTTAACATGAATAATAATATGGTAGGAATAAATGATAATCAAAATAAATCTATATAACTTTTCATGTGAGATTGAAACTTTCCATTGATATTCTAACTGACCGAATAATCTTATGGACATCAATAACTAATCTCATAATGATGGAATTCATAATATGAAACATCATAACTATACCAACAAGGCCTCATTCAAAAAAAATATTACATAAATGGATAAGGCTTTAGCCATAAACCCAATATACTTTGTCTCATGAGACATACCAATGTATCGAGGGGAAATAACAGGGCCCACCCATCAATTACTAAGTTCAATGCATTCCTCATATGAAAGGGGAGAAAACATATCAATGAAAACATTCATATTAAAAAACCATCATAATAAATGTTAATAATATCCCTAATTAGTAAACATAATCAATATAAACATTCATAATGGAAAACTAGTATACAAATGTTAATACTTTCCCCAATAAAGAAAAATTATCATAAACCATCCAGAGTACTACAATGAATGGTATCAAAATAGAACATCCCAGTTATACATATCAAAATCCATATGAAAAAATAATAAGGATATTATCTTTACAAAATAATCTCAGTAGAGAATAAAGTAAAATGACTGTAGTTTCCTTTTATTGATATATATTTCATAAATATTACATTTAAAATATTCTTTAAAAAATATACATTTCACTTTGGAAATCACTTTTCAAAACTAAAAAACTCTAGAATATCCGGGAAAACAATTTCTATAAAAAGGATCTTTTAAACATGTAAATGAATCATCAAAACAATGAGTTTTCATGATGACATATAATTCTGTACAGGTCGTATAATTTAAATTAACATTCTTTCCCCATTGTTGTAAAAAGTTTAAAAGTACCTCATTAAGAAAATGATAAGAAGGATCCTTTAAAACCATTATATAAAAATAAAAAATTGTTAAAAATATATTTAATAAATAATATTAATAATGGTAAAATTATTTTGGAAAATATTTTTAGAAAACATAGATATAGAAGAAAAGAATTTTTGATCGAAGTGAGAAATAAAGACTTTTTTCTTAAAAAACATTTTCTCAACCATTATAATTACCATAGAGATAAAAATAGAACCATTACATGAAAAATTCATGAATAACTAGAGGAAAATAAAATTCATGAGTTTATTGAGATATATCCTATAATATCTCACCATTAGGGACTTAATCACAAACAATCTCAATAAACTATGAAATTATAATCGTAAAAACCTTACAGATTTTTCAACTTTTAAATAATAACTCCCATGAAAGAAAAAATATCAAATAAAAACTAAAATATCATGAATATAAATATATTAATGACATAACATATAAAATTAAAGTATATATATCATGAAAAAATAAGTGGTGAATATGGCATACGTCTCATGAAAGTAAAACTGAATGGGAAACATTTACCTCATGTATGAATTCATTCATACACATTTTAGCCTATTGTATAATTAATATTATATATATATATTAGGACCATAATCTTATATATCATACCATATATGATTTATGCATAATCTTTTATCACCGGTTTATTAATAATTATTTGTTTAAATAATAGTTTCTTGTAACAATAGCTTCATTTTTCATGCATTCATTGTTTTCATAGTTTTCATTCCTATAAATTGATCGTATTTAAATAAAATATAGAATTTTAACCATGATATAAATATAATATATATTCATGCAATAATTATTTATAAAATTGAATAAAATTTAGAGGAAAAAAATGAGTTACACCGTTCATAGATACGGTAAACCGTACGTACGCATGAATATTATTTCACTTTTTTTAAGGATGGAATGGAAGAAAATTAAATAATATATTAGTGTTAAATAATAATAATTATATCATATATATTTATTAAATATATCCTTAATACTATCCATGTTAAAATAAAATGAAAAAAATTTCACATTGTTTTGTGGAGGTGGTATTCAAAAAGTACGCACAAGAAACATTATCATTTTTAAAAATATTGGAAGGAAATAATGTAAATATGATATTATAATTAAAAAAGATAAATTATTTCATAATTATAATATATATAAATGAAATACATCATTACATTCATTCATGAGTGTTGGTGATGGAAAGCGAATTACGTTAATTATTGTTGCGGTAGTCCACTGTACACATGATCAATAGTTTTGTTTCCCATTTGATTGAAGAGTATATAGACATAGGTAATGAAATTATAATAATAACATCTCAATATACTATATATTTTGGTTTAATTATTTTATCATAACATATTTAGAATTGAAGGAGTTAAAGGATGAAATAAAATAAAAATGCATTGTTACAAACTATAACTTTTCTTTAGAAAACCGCTTTGAGTTTATACCTAAAGCCTTCCAAGATTGATATGATGACACAAAAATTAAATTTTTTAAGCAACATAGATTTAATTAAGATATTTCGGTAGATATTGGCCAATACAAAGGTCTTCAGAAGTGTGTAGAGAACAATAAAGGGGTGCCTACTTATATATTGGGCGAAGGACACAATTGAAACTTTTAAAATGAATAAATTATACACATGTTTTTCACATTAAAAAATGATATAAAATGGATCATTATTGAAGCTTATATGATATAGAGTCTCAATTAGGAAATAAAATTTGTATTGGACAAGTGTTAAGTCATTTTTACACTTCTCTTTGTTTTTTAACCCCCTAGTAAACCCGTTTTACCCTTAATCAAGATATTTAATTTTTATTATTAATTATGACCAAAATTTAAGTTGAACATATTATATAATATTAATAATGATTATTAAAAATAAAGAATCAATTTTTCAAAATTTAATTTACAGAAGTGGAATAATTTATTTTCATGTTAAACACATAGATGCGATGGAAAAACGGTTTTCAAAAATAAACATTTTCGTAAGTTCAAATGTTTTTATATTAAAATTGAACATATAATTGATTAAAATGACCAAAATTGTATGAATTACAATATAATTTAAATAATTTACCTTATAAAAAAGTTTTAAATAAAATGTAACTTTTTAAATGATTTAAATGAAAAGAACATTTTCAATAGGACATCAATCTTTTCCACTATTCATCGAAAATTTAATCTTTTCATAAAATTCTCAAAAAATATTTTGAAGATAATATTTAAATTATTATTTCAAAAAGAATTTTAATTTTTTAAAATTAATTTTCTAAAATGGTTAAAAAATAATTTTAAAATAAATGCACAAAATATAATGAAACTATTTTATAGAAAGAAATAAATTAAAAAAACATTTATTTTTTCTTTTAAATGTTTTTTATTTCCATTTATACTTAATTGATAACTATTGAATTTTTTATAGAGTTTCAAATCATATAATTTTCATAATTTATATTTTAATATTCATAATTTCCAATCTAACATCTTAGTTATAACAATATACTATTTTATAGTTCATTTAGAATCGAGGATACATGTATCTTAAGCTATTGGAGAGACTAAATTTATTTAAAAGGAAATATAGATCATCAATTATTAGGGTGTTAAATTATTCCCTCATAAAAAAAAATTCATCTGATAATTTCCAAAATGTCACCTTTTGAGATGATTTGGGAAGTTCTTAATCATAATTTCTCAGGTTCCCACATCACGTCTTCCGTATTATGATTTCTTGAAAGTACCTTTACCATCTGAGTTTTATGATTCCTCAATAATTATTATCTAGTGTATATAATATTAATAGTATCTTCACAGTAAGATAGTCCTTATTATAATTCTATTTATTAAGAGGTTAGCACATGTGTTGGGTCTAGCATGTACTTCCTTAAAATGATATATAGACTATGTCATGTACTTTAGAGATACTTGGTATAATTTTCAAACAATAAGACATAGATCCAACTATTACAAGGATTTCAAATGTCTAATGTACTTGGGGTTCAGTTTTCCTTCTTTAGTGAAACATATAACACCATTACAATGAGACACATTCAAGAAAATGTTATCACCCATCAAAATTCAAAATCTTTTCTCTAGTTATTGACATATATTTTTTACCTTATTTTAGATTATTTGATATGTCTTTGAATAGACATGACCTTTTTTGTTTTACACTCCACAAATTCGAGGCCTATAAGAATCCTTCCACCCAATTCATCTTGTAATACAACATATCTTTCCTTATAATACTTCATATAATTCCATTTGAATACTTTAATGTAAGCTACTGTTATAGGAAAACTATTCCCAAGGTAAATATTGATCACACATAATATGAAAGTCAAAATAGCACCACCTAAAAATGTATTCTAATGTTTGATTAGTCTTTTTAGAGTGTCTATTGGTTTTTAAAAGATAAGTGGTTGTCAAAAAATGACCTTTATTAAGAGTCTTCTAAAAAACCTCCCAAAATTTTATTGTCAATCATGGATCACAATCAAATATAATTGAATGTGGTGCACTAGGAAGTATTAAAACTTCAATAATATAGTGCTATTCAATATGTTCAATCGAAAAATCCTCTCTCATAGTGAAAAAATATTTAGATTTTGTGTGGTGATAATTAATAACCCATATTGAATCACTCTTTCCAAGAGTATTTTGTAATCTAGTTTTAAAGAGCATAATAATATAATCCCATTTCCACAAAGGGATTGTAAATGTTCGCACGACTCTTATAGAACATTGTCTTTGATCCTTCGCCTATTGGAAAACTAAATAACATGACACATAATCACTAATTCCCTACTTCATATTATCCCACCAAAAACGTTCTATCAAATATATATACATCTTCATGAAACCATGGAGTAAAGAGAAATTCGAGATATGATAATCATACAAAAATTCCCACTTCATCTGAAGTATAGATTAGACACAAAGTCTATTCCCAAATTTCAGAACACTCTCTTCACAAATATAGTATGCCAATTTACAATCATTCATGAAATTAATTTTTTTTTGAAGATTCTTATCATCATGTTGAATTTTTTTATCTTTTCTAAGAAAGATGGTTTGGAAATCATTTAAAAATGGATTGATGTCTCCCCTTCCTTAATAACTCTCATATCCATCATTAATAGGTCTATGACCATAGAATCCCTATCAATCCTAATTTTGGTCAAGACTCCATGATATTTTCAGCTCAATGAATATGGTACCTTATTCTTCATCATAGGGTGGTAAATTATTGTGAAATCATAGTCCTTATATTGCTCAAGCCATCCCATTTTCCTCATGTTGATCTCTTTCGGTGAAAATATGTATTTCAAATTCTTATGATTCATATATAATTTAAACTCTTTACCATAGAGATAAGGTATCCATATGTTCAAATAAATGATTACACCTTCAAACTCAAGATCATGTACTAGATATTTTTGTTCATTAATCTTAAATTTCCTTAATATATATGAAATAACATTATCATTATGAATAATGACACAACCAAGTCCCTTTTTTGATGAATCACTATATATATAAAACCTAACATTTATGGATGGTAGATTGAAAATAATATCATTCAACAATTTATTCTTAAATGACTCAAAAAATTCTTTACAGTCCTATTTTCACACTATATAAACCTATTTATGAGTAAAATTGGTTAATGGGTAATCCAATTGGGAAAATATTGATGAAATCATTGAAATTAACATTCAAATCCCATGAAACTTTGTAGCTCAATTATGTTCATTAGTGTAGTATATTCTTGGATTTCATTTACCATCACATGGTCATATAAGATTCCATCATTAGAGACAATATGAGAAAATAATGAAACATTCATAATCCATAACTCACACTTTCACAAACCAAGATGGGATGCCATCCAACCAGACATACGACCTGGTCTAAGAAATGGCCCAAAGAGAATTTGCAATCCCCATGGGATGAAAAATACTGTCAGACATCAAAGTAATCATTTTGGGAATTATTTTCCCCAATAAACCATTATCAAATAAAAAAACTGAACATACAGAAGAAGTAATATAAACTGAATCTCAAATAAATATAAAAACCATTTTAAATACAAAATACCATTGAACAAGCTAGAAATTGAATTAACTAGAAGTTGAAAAGAAAAAACTAAAACCAAAAAAAGGAAAATTGATCTCCATGTGACCTCAAGGTAACCACCAACCATAAGACCATCCTTCTCCAAATAAGATCACTCAAAATAGAAACATGAATCTATAAAACAGCTCAGGTCTACCGACATTGAATGGTACAAGTAGGGTGTTAGAATTCAACAACTTAGTAGGAAACCACAATAGAGTCCATAAATTTAATATCATAAAATAGTCCAAAACCACTAGTTAAAAAAATATAAATATATTTTTCTCATTGTAATAAGAAAAAAAACAGCTTTCCCTTTTTCTAAAAACACACACCACATCACTAATTTCAAAATTGATCCCTATTTTTAAAGCAATGTTTCAAAGACAAAAAGCCAGAGCTAGTAATAAAAAAATTTAATGAAAATGAAACAATATGATTAAAAATATGAATCCATGTTCAATATGAATAGAAACAAGAAAATATAGATAGTAAACCATGGGCATTTACTAAATATCCCTAAAATGATCCCTAGACGTACTCGGGTCGAACTTACTTGTTGGCATATGGTGCATATCCATTATCAGTAACCAATTTTACATTCTAAATTCCAATCTAGTGTCACAACCCAAGTACCCTCTAAAATATAAAAAGGGCACTCACCCATCTAATCAGGGTTTATAAGAAAACAACATTCAACCCTCTAAAGATGCCTAGGAAACCCATGGTAAAGATACATGGTGAGAGGAGGAGGGACTCACATGTGTGAATCATATTACCTATCTCCACTCTACTTGCCTACCATAATCACTGACACTGCCTATAAGATAACCCATATAAGAAAATTTCTTATAGGGGTGGCTATATTGAAACAAACAATTCTCAAGTGCCAACCCGGCCATCACATCAAATGATCTTTCAAATCATTTCTCAAAACATGCTAAGGTAAAAATTGGGAATTTATATTTCTAAAAACACATTTATTTCCTAAACATTAAAAAGTGCCAACTAAGCAATTAAATTTCTTAAAACTCATTCATTTCCCAATCATTACTAAGTTCCAACTAGGTTTTACATCATTTCCATTTCAAATACACGTTCATAACTTTTCCCACCCATTTCCAAAATCCATATAAACCACTACATGCAGGAGCACAATGCCAAACAAGACATGATACAAAATCCTATTTTAAAACTTATCAAAATGTGACAAAAAGAAACTTTTAAAGAACACATTTGAAGTTATATTTTTATGTCACTCGAAAAAACACTTTACCATTTAGAAATTGAGGAACCATTTTTAGAAAAGAAAAAAGGGAGGAGGGAGGAAATGATAACTATTTTGAAAAGATGAGTCTCAAAGGAGATATCATTTTTGAATTCCATCCTTGTGTTCAATCCATGCACCCATGGATGTGGTAACATCCAACAAAACACTTCAGGTATCTATAAAAACATTTAGAAACCATTTTTCAAAACATTTATTTCCATGAAACCAACAAAACAAGTCACAAAATCTTAAAATCATCAATAAACAATTAGAAATAGGAAGAACCATTATAAATAATTTAATTACAATTTATCATTCCATAAAGAGGCTCCCAAACTACACATTATAACCAAATTTTAATTAAAACCATGATGAAAATAGTAACCAAATCTAAAATTCCCCACATGTTATCAATTTCATTTTAAAAAACTAATAAACATTTTATTAAACCATTTTCATGCATAAACAAAAATACATACACAAGAAAGCCCTTCGAAAATAATCTTGCACCAATTTTATAATAATAAAGCACCGAATCAATTTACACTAACAAAACATGTGCATGAGAAACACATTTATAAATTATTTACAAAGGCATAAGAATAAAATGGAATGTGCCTAAAAGGAAATGGATGAAAATACCTACCTCAATAGAGTGAGAATACGGAGAAACTCCCATAGAAGGAAGAATAGGCCCTAATGAAAGAACTTTAAGCCATTGATCTAATGAAACACCAACCAAACACATGAACCATAACATATAGGGTTGATAAAAATAGGAACCCCCCAAAGGAGAATGGATATATCAAGATAGGAGAGGAAAAAGGTGAGAACAAGATGCCAAAACCCTAAGAAACTCAATAAGGGAACTTATAGATTCATGCATAGATGAGGATAATCCAAGAATAGGGGGTTTGAGACCCATTAATGCCCAAAAAACAAACAAGAGGTAGGGGATCTATTTGGGTAAAAATATGGGAGGGTAGATTAGGGGATTTATGTTTTAAAAAATATGGGCCTATCTCACTGTTTGGATGCACAATTTTCAAAACTATATACCAACCATGTGCCTATGAAGGTACATAAGGGAAAACTCACATTTCTTGGCCATATTCTTTTAAAAACATGTGCAACCTATGCCAAACACCAATGTCCAAGACCTTAACCAAACCACATGGCTACTACTTGGTTTCTGAAATTGTGCACAACCTGTGCGTCTCACCAATAGAAACCCAAAAATAGTTGCACATTTACATTGGAAAGGTCGCATGGTATCCCAAACTATGTTCCAAAACCATGCATAGGCCAACATGCCACCCAAAAAATCAATAAAATAAAAATCCAAACCAAGAACTCAACTAAAACCTCAACCAAAAAATCCAAATCCAAGAAAATAATAAAATAAAAGAATCTCCAATGTCGGGGTGTAATACTTCTTTCCACTATAAAAACATTATTCCCCTATAAAGTAACCCAGGTAAAATATAAACTGAACTTGATTCACTACGTTATAAAAATTCAAAGAAGACATTGACCTTGGGCTGACCTTTCACTCCAAATGTCACACCCAACTGATTCTAGGGGGGACCACAAAATGAGAAACAACAAGAGAAAAAAAGGGGGGGTATCCTCACCGAAAGTACTCAACTACAACCTTGGAATGAATTTGTATCAATTAAAAGTGGGAAATAATGTAAATCTCTTCACATTATCCAAAAAAACACTCACCGAGACAGAGAACTCCCAACACAACTGACCCACAATTCATCAGTTGAGAATAATAACACAACCATAAAAATTAAAAATTCACCACAAAACCCAAACCCCTAACACGTGGTGAAACCCATGGAAGAAACTCAAAAAAAACATTGAATCTAGAACATAAGCTACAAATATTTATTTTTATAATAATGAGTATCTCCAAGAACGTGAAATTGAAAACTAGAAACCAAATCAAAAAAGGATAACCATTGAATGAACCACATCTAAAACAGAAACACAGAACTATATGAAATTAGATTCACCAAGATTCTTAAAAAAATAAAAGATGCAAAAAAATAAAGAATACTATGAAAGAATACATAATCTATCTTCACGCTAATAATTTGTACATAAACTGGAAAAAGGTTCCTTGCACCCCTATACATTCGTGATTATGTGTGAGTTTCACTATGAGGCATGTGGCTGGAACCCTGATGAATGAAGCATTCATTGCCTCATTGTTAGGTGAAAACATCCTCCAATCAAATCTTTTTCTTCGGGCATCGATTCCGAAAAAATTCTCCATATGACTCAGAAGGCCAAAACAATGGAATGTTTTGGAAGGATTGCAACAAGATGACTTTGAATACCCAAACTGACCTCACTGGTGGCACACTAGTGAAAGGTCCAATGAACAAGGGACAAGAACCGAAGAATTTCTAGAAATCTGTTCCTCTGGTACACCCCTATCAACAGATAGATAACCTTATTTAAATCCAACCACAACTGATATCACCCCAAGATCCAAATAAGCTAAAAATGACTCATCCACTAACTTCTCAAAACAGATTTCACTAGATGTGAGAACTTTTCTACAATATTTAGATGAATACCCCAAAAACAAAAGAAGTGTTTTTAACCAATACTTTTACATTTCCTCAAAAGATAATGAAAAAAACTCCTTAAAGTGGTAAACATAATCTTCCACTGATCATCATCCCTTCCAAACATCTCACTACTTTGACACCTTCCTCAACTTCACCTCCTCAAGTATGAACCTTTGGAAGAAAGTGGTCTTAAACAATTACTAGGTCATCCCAACTTTCATTAATGGAGGAGAAAACATCTCTCACTCATCGAAGAATTGACCCTCAAACTAACCCAGAAAAACATTCAATCTAACATATTTAAGAGTTCCCAACAATTTGAAGACACCTTAAACATCCTCTAGAAACTCTATTACATCTAACGGACCTTGATCACCATGATAGATTAGAAACCACCTCGAAGAACTAGAAACTGGGCAGGAATAACTAGAAACTTCCACAACCTTTCTTGGTGGCATATTCTGAGAAGAATAAGAAAAACAAAACCAGAACCAAACATCACAAAAATAATCAAAACATGTTTTTGAAATTTCACCAAATCAATTTCAACTCTACTAAACTTCTTTCTTCAAAGGCCACTTTCCAATTCCAAAAGACACTTTTCACAAAAAAAATCAAATTTCATAAAAAATCAACATTTAATCAAAAATAAATTTCAATGAACCATTTTCCTTTCAAAAACCCATTTTGAAACAATCAATACAACCCAATGATTTCAAAAACTCACCCATGGTAACCTATGAACCATCACATGCGAATCCATAATATTATTCTTACATCATCCATATATAAGCGATAATAAGAAGTTCCCATACATACCCACACATATGTAAAATTCCATAAGGAATAATGAGGGTCACTCAAACACTCTCATCATCGAATTAAAAAATTTATAAAATTCATTTTCTTCCTCTTTCACAATAAAACCCACACACTTTTTTTTCCTATATTAAATCCAATTTTTAGAAAAAAATGTTCCTCTTAATAATCCACTCAAATAATCTGAAACCATGCTAAACAAAAAAATCACATCAAACCACCAAAATTAGGAACTAGTGGCCATGAATAACCCAACGACATGGTTAATGGACCATGCCCCAAGAAGGCATCAGCCACTAAGAGGTCCTTGAATAGTGCACATAGACTCCACATGGATCACTACTCCATGTGAGATCATGAAATGACACTGAATCACCTCCATTTTCATTCCTCGATCCAAAATAAAGAAAAATGACACAAATCCCAAACTACCCCTAGAAACATGAGGCTCATGACAAGAAAGGGTTTATAAAGTTTTTCCTATACCTAGAAAATGAGTCCGTAAAGTCCTAATCTTCATATACCAAATAACCTAAATAGAATGGGCCTGCTCTAATACAATTTTATTCATGAACCAAGATGGGATTCCATTGAACCTGACATATGACCCAACCTGAGACATGGAGCAAAGGGAATTACTGACCAACATGGGCTGGTAACTAGTCTCAGGAATCAAAGGAATCATTGTGGGAATGATTTTTACCAATAAACCAGGATCAAAGAAACAAACTCAACATATTGAATAACTAAAAATAAATGAATCTCAAATAAATATAATAACTAATTAAAATACAAAAAAACTAAATAATATTGAAGCTGAACAAACTAGAAGTTACAAAGAAAAAAATAAAACTAGAATAATGAAAAATCGATCTTTATGTGACCTTAATGCCACAACTTTCCATAAGACCAACCTATTCCAAAGATGAGAACTTGAACTTGAAATCTAAATCTGCAAAACATTCCAATTCTACCAAACTGAATGATACAAGTAGGGTGTGAGAATTCAATAGCTTAGTAGGTGACCACCATAGAGTCCATACAATTCCTTTACCGAAACAGTCCACAAACACTAGTTTAAAATACATAAATAAAAATATAATTTTCTCATTTTAATAATAAGAAATAGATTTAACTTTTTCAAAACAAAAAACACCACATCAATAATTTCAAAATAGATTACCATTTTGAAAGAAAAGTTTCACACACATGAATACAGAGAATGTATGACAAGGATAAGATGAAAATGAAATAAAGTGATAACAAACATGCACACATGTGCAACCAGAAAATAAAAAGAAATTACATATAATGAAACAATGGAATTTCATAACGATACCTAGAATAATCCTTGGATGTACTCAAGTTGGAATCACCTACCAGCATATGGTGAAACTCTATAGTCAATAACCAACTATTCGTTCTAACTGAAAATCTAGTGGAACAACACATCTGGCTTCTAAAACATCTAAGGGGTACCAACTTGTCTAATTGTGGTCGATAAGAACCCATCACTGGATCCTTTAAGTAAGCCTAGGAAACCCATAGTAAAGATACACAGTGACATGAGGATGCCCTCACATGCATGACTCAGCTTACTTACTGCCACCACAGATGCCTAAACCAAACATTAACACCACCCCAATGATAAACCATATAGGGAAATACTCCCCGATGGTTCCCATATCACAAAAAACCATTCTAAAGTTCCAATAGGGCCATCAAATCTCATTATCTTTAAAATAATTTATAAAAACATGTTAATTCCAACTGAGAGTTTACGTTTCCAAAACCACATTCATTTCCCAATAATTACAAAGTATCAACAAGGAAAATAAATTTCCAAAACCACATTCCTTTCCCAAACAGTAAAATTTTAATACTATTATTTGCATCATTTCCATTTTAAATACACCTTAAAAACAATTCTTAACCATTTCCAAAATAAATATAAACCACCACTTACAAGAGCGCAATTCCAAACATGGATTTATACCAAATAATATATGAAAACATATCACAAGGTTCCAAACATTCCAATTTGGAAGAATACATTTTACATTATATTTTTAATTCACTCAAATAAACCCTTCATCATTTGGAAATAGAGGAACCATTTTTTGAAAAGAAAATAGAGAGGATGGAGGAAATGTGAATTCTTTTGAAAAACCGATGCTCAAGGAGATATCATTTTTGAATGCCATTATCAGTTAAAAGCCTATCCATTTGTACACACCGTGCACCCATGGATGTGGAAAAATCCAATGACACACTTAATGTATCCATGACACTAATTAAAAACCAGTTTTTATAAAATCTCATACCATTAATAAAAAACAATGAGTCACATAGTATTAAAATCCTTAATAACCAATTAAAAACAGGAAGATCCTATCTAAATCATTTTATCACAATTTCTCAATCCATAAAAAGCATCCCAAACCACAAATAAAATCCAAATTGAAATTAAAACCAAGATTACAAACAGTAACCAAATCCAAACTTCACAAAAAGATCTAAATTTTATTTTAATAAACTCATATACTTTTTATCAAACCCTTTGCATGTAAAAAATAAAAGAATACTCAAGAAACCCTTTAAAAATCAACTAACACCAATTTTACACAATTAAACCACTAAATAAATTTACTTTAACACAACAAGAATATGTGAAACACATTTATAATTTATTTAGAAACATACTAGAATAAAATATAATATGTGAAGAAGGAAATGGATGAAAACACCTACTTTAATGGAGTGAGGATGCTATGACACTATTTGAGAATGAAGAATAGGCCCCAAGAAACAATCCAAACACACTATATCCAAAGAAACCCAAAAAAACAAATAAAAACTAGATTATATGGTTTGGACAAAAAATAACACACTAATGTAGAAATAAGAGATGCAGAGAGGGGAGGAGAAAGAGGAGAAGAAGTGGTCAAAACCCTTAGAAACCCACCTTAGGAACATAGATATTCCTTTGTGGAGGAGGAGTATCCAAGGAGAGGGGAGTTTTTGGACCCCTTAATGCACCAAAAAGTAAAAATAGGTAGGGGGATTGATTTTGGTTAAAAAGAGGATAGGGTATATTAGGGTTTTTAGTATTTTAAAAATTTGGGCCACTCACACAGTTTTACTTAACGGTTTTTCAAGATGTGCAGCAGCCGTGCACCACCATTTACCATAAGGGACACCCCACATGGCTTCTCCACAGAGTTTCCAAACCTAGATCCAACTATTCCAAACATCATTTTCTAAGACCAGAACCAAACCACATGGTTTTTTACAGTTTCGCATATTGTGCGCCTCATTACTAGACACCCAAAATAGGTGCATGGTTACCTGAGTAAAGTCGCACGGTTTACAAAATAGTTTCGCCAAACCATGAACAAAACAAAATGCCACAAAAAAAATAAAAAATTATGAATTTAAAACAAGAAATCAACCGAAACCTCGACCAAAACATCCAATGACAAGAAAAGAATAAAATAAAATAATTTCCAAGGTTGGGGTGTGACAAACACATGTTAAATTTCATATATTATTATTTTATTCTATGTCTATCAAGAATAATCATTAAGTTATTCTCATGGTCCATATAGCTCTTAGAGTACACCATGATAACATGAATAAATATAATAAAAAATATTAATATATTCCTTGAATACTGTTTTCATTAGATCCATGAAGACATAATGTGTATTTGTCAATCCAAATAGAATTACTATGAACTCATACCATTCAAACCTTATAGTGAATGTTTTATTTACAATATCATCCTTATTTACCTATAATTTATGATACCCAAAAAAAAGGTAAACCATTGAAAAATATTTATATCCCTAGAGTTGATAAAATAATTAAATAATGTGAGTTTTCTAATACCAGTTCTTTATTGGGATTATAATGATTTTCATATAATCAATGAAAAACCTCATAGATCTATCTTTCTTATTAACCAAATGAAATGGGGATCTCTAAAGAGAAACAATAGGGTGTTTAAATCCCTTATCACAATACATTTCTAGTTTTTCTTCAACTACACTAATTCAAAATAGCTATTTTATAGGGAGACTTTTATATAAGACTTTTATTATGGATTTAATCATTGTAAAACTCAACTTTATACTCTGGTGGATGCCTAGGTAATTATTAAAGGAAAATATCAATCTATTCATGTAAAAGAGTTTCATCCTCAATTTAAAAAATGTTGTTTCTATCCGTATATTGTTTTTTCTCTTCTTACCTAAGAATCTCATCCAGAAGAGCAACTTGGGTTGAATCCAGAAGAGAACTAGATGAGAAAGTATCCCCTATAATTACATATAATTCAATACAATCTTCAAAAATCATAACGTACTTCTCCTTGAAATAAAAATTTTCACTATATTTTGACATCTAGTCCATACCAAATATTGTAAAAAAATTGACCATAGGTATAATAAATAATTTAGTAAATATGGAACCTTTACATGTCATATTGGGGACTAACTAACACATCCTTGATTTAATGAGACTTCCCCTAGGATTATTTAATGATAAATCCATTATTAAAATGATTTTAAAATATATAGTTTTCACAGAAAAAATGTATGATATAAAAGAGTTTTAAGACCCAATGTCAAATAAATAGTTATATAATTTTGGAGATATGATTAAATTACTGACAACCACATCATTAGGAACTTTAACCTTGGCTATTGGGATTTCATAAGTTTGAACTTTTTTGTGGGAAATTCCCTTAACCAATGAGAAAATAATTTAATAATGTACCATATCTTAAATTTTAAGCAATACATATTGAAAGATTATTTATTTCCCTTGTAATCATAGGAATGGTGGTATTTCTCTCTACACTTGTAGAAAACTCTCATTTCGAGAAATTATTCTCCACAGTGTTTAATTTTATATTTATTTAAAACTATATATTAAATTTCCCCTTCTTTCATTTTTCCATATTTCCTATTACAGAGTTATCAACTACCCATTTCATATCTTATTTACTTAAAATACATAAAACTTGAAAAATTAATTCTCTTTCTAGATAGAACATGACACTATATCTTCGTATAATGATATGTTTTGGGAGACTAATTCGTTTTGAATAATTGTATTAATACCATTAAATAAATTGTCAATATTTCTCTTTGGATTACCTACATAGTCAAAATCATTCCTTTTTAACCTTTTAAAGTTAGATTTATAGTTAACAATAATTTCCTCTTCTTTTTGTCTAAAACTTAAGAATTTTCTCTCTATATTTTCTCATTGACCACAAGGAATACATTTTTCCAATAAGAGTAATGTAAAATCCTTCCACTCAATGTTTTCTATTTTTTATTTATCCTTTGAATTTTTAATTAATTACCACTATTGATACACATCCCTTGAAAGATGATTAACTTCTATTACAACATTTTCATTTTCAGTACATCCCAATGCAAGAAATATATTCTATAAATAACTTATCCATTTATTAGCTAAAAATGGATTTATAGTCCCATTAAAAAATTGAGGTTGTTGATGCATGAAATACTCTAACATTATTTCACCACATAGTGGATTAATAGAATTCTATATACGATATGGGTTATTAGACACAACTAGATTCATCTAATCTAATATAACTATAATTTTATCATCTCAAACTCAAGCTCCAACTATAGATTAATTATCATTCCTTGGAAGAAAATACCTACATGGACTTCATGAATTGATGCAATTTCCATTTCATCCACTAGGAAAATTTTCTAAATAATGTAATATACTATATTAGATCATAACATTGTGAATAATAATTTATAATTTCAAAACTAGTGACACATATAACAGAAATTGAAAAATTTATTCATATCTAATATCATAATCATAAACTCAATTTTGTTGTTAATGATTTCAAATCATAAATATATTTTCAAATACTTTATAATAGTTTTTTAAAAAAATGTGAAACAACCCAGGCATATCCTAAGGAGTTTCAGAATAGGCATGTAATAAGGCTTATTTTTGTGTAGTAGGTAAAAATCGAGTCAAATCCCAATATTACCTATTCAGAGTTACAACTACTAGGTACATTTATTATTGATAAATATCTACTTTTAATATTTGGATTGTGATTTATTTTGTGGAAATCCATATAATTTATACTTATCCAAATCTTTTGGGTATTATCTTATACATAGAATTATCTTTAAATTCATTTATAGGGTTGCATTATCTAATATATGTTTACCTGATTATAGTTCCCAAGGATTTTACAAAATATACCTGCATACAAAAAATAATTATCCAAACCATAGAAGCCTAGAGTCAGTGGTTACTTTATTAAATTAGAACTAGATACAAGGAATCATATCCTGAATGACCGAATAGTTGAGTAGTTTTGGTAGACTAGATACACACTTGAATCTCATGTTACAATATAAAACATAAAATAAAACATATAATTTTCTATAATAGAACCTTTATTATCTATATAATATACCTTTAAATCAATCACAATACACTTCATGGAATCCTAGGGAATGGAAACATAAGAAATGGGTGAGCTCAATTTCCCAGTATGTGTATGCATAAAATAGAAGCTATGATAAAAAAAATAAGGCACGAGAATTACTAAAAGCTAAATAATTGAAAAACATCAAATTTAATCAATAACATTAACATGATGAATAATATGGAAGGAATAATTTATTATAAAAAAATCCATATAAAGAATGAAAGGATATTGAAACTTATCTATAGTTATTCTATCTAATCTAACAGTCACATAAAAATTGATAAATAATCTCACAGTGAATGAATTCATAATGACAGACATCATAACCATAACTTAAATTTCTTATTCCAAGGAGTCTTATATATATATATATGTATGGAATTGGTCAGAAACCCAAGCTATTTTATCTCATCAGACCTTCTGATATATCAAGGGGCCATAACAATACCTTACCACCACTAACTAAGTCTAATATAATACTTATATGAAAGAGTAGAAATATAATAAACATAATAAATCATATTGAAAAATAGAATACAAAATATTACTAATTTCCACAAATAATTAAAATTATAAACATAAATATTCACACCATAAAACTAGCACACAAATGTTAATACATTACCAAATCAATAAAAATAATCATAACCTCTCAAGAGTACTATGGAGAATGATATCAAAATAGTATATACCACTAAAAATAGTCAAAAAAAATCTATAGAAATATTAATTATGGTATATTTAAAACTTATTACCAATGGAGTATAAGGAAAATTGATGTTTTTTGTCATTGATGAATACAAATAAAATAGAAATTCCTTTAAAATCATTTTTTGAAAAATATTCTTTGCACTTTGATGTTCACTTGAAATAAATAATAGATTCAAAAATATTAATAAATAAATTTCTATAAAAATAATCTTGTAAAATTTTAATATAAGATTCAAAAAAATGAGTGGTCAATATGGTGGGTAATTATGTACATGATATAAAAAGTTAGAAAAACATTCTTTTCACACTATTGTTAAAATGATAAAATTAAACCTTTTTGAAAATGAAAGGATTATTCCTTTTAGAACATTTCTTAAAAATTAAAACATGGATAGAAATTTATTTAATAAAACATTTAGGGAATTTTAAGAACATTATTGAAAATAATTTTTAGAAAAAATGGATATAGAGGAAACTGTTTTTTAATTGAAGAATGAAAAAAGTTAACTTTTCATAAAAATATTTTCTCAATAAATATAATTAAAAAATTAGAAATAATATTACTATGTGAAAATTTTATGAATAACCATAATATAAAAAAATTCATATGTTTATTGAGCAGCAGTTCAGGGTATTTCATCATCATAGCCTTAATCCTAAACAGTCCTGATAAATTATGAGGTTATAATTTTAAAACCCTTACCACTTTGGTAAATTTTTAATCATAACCACCATGAAATATGTAACATGAAATTAAGATTAAAATATCACAAATAAAAATATATTCTTGATATAACAAATAAAAGGTATATTATATACACCACATAAAAGAAATTTATATTATACATGTATAATAAATATATATTTATTATAAATATAACATAGAACTATAATAAATATTATAAATGAATCATATATGGTATGATATATATAATTATAGTTCTATATTATATTTATAATAAATATATAATTATTATACATGATGGTTTATCTCATGAGAAGGAATTAAAACATGAGGTAATGGTTTCTTATCACACTTTTCCTTCAGTGAGACGTATTCAAAATTCAACTCTCATTTCTTTTTTGTGGTGTATATAATACACCTTTTATGTGTTATATAGTAATATATATCATATCATATATTATTCATGTATAATATTTTATCACACATTTATTATCAATTATTTGTAAAAATCAATGTTTTGGGTAAAAACTGCTTCATTGTTCAAGTATGTTTTGGTTTTGTAGTTTTAATCATTTTTATTTGATAATATTTACATCATAAAAATAATTTTAACCATTATATAAATTTAAAATATATTTATTTTATAATTAGTTATAATATCCCATAAATTTTATATATAGAAAATTGAGTTACACTTTTCATGGATACAGTATGATGTATATACTTAGGAATGTAGTTTTCATTTTTTTGAAGGATGGTTGGAAACAAGGTAAATAATATCTTAATTTTATAGAATAATTATTATTACATGTATATAATATATATTCATTAAATCTATCATTATTAACACCCTTATAAAAATAAAATTAAAAACATTCCACATCGCTTTGTGGAGGTGGTAGTCCCCACATACGAACGAGTGACATTATCATTTTCTAACGGATTAGAAGATGATAAGGTAGATGTGATATTATAATTTTATATGTTTAATTATGTCATAAATATATTATATTTACATTAAATACATCATTATATCCATTTTTTGAGATGTGGTGATGAAAATTGAATTACAACAGTTCACGAGGAGGTAGTTCACCATACACATGATCGACAGTTTTGTTTCCCATATTATGGAAGAGGATATGGTCATAGGTAATTATATTAGAATAATTACATATTGGAATATTTCAGATAATTTTGTGATTTTTTATAATACTTTATGAATATTTTAAGAGTTAATGGATGAAATAAAATAAAAATGCATGGTTAATAACTTTTCCTCTTTTTGAGACAACCTCTTTAAGTTTATATCTGAAGCCTTATTAGATTGTGTTTATGATAAATACAAGGACTCTAAGTCACGGGGTAAACTTTAGGATGCTATTTTTATACTTATTATCTAATCTAATGGAATTTGGAAGTGTGAAGAGAAGAGGATGGGGCTACCCTTTTATAAGTGGGGGAATGAAACACTTGGGATTTTTGGAATGAATAAAATATTCCCATGTTTTTCACATGTAAAAAATAAATAAAAGGTATATTTAACAACCCTTAAATTCTATAAGGTATAATTATATACATGAAATATTAATTGGTTTGGTTTTATGTCATTTTGAACCCTATATTCCAGGTTTAACCTCTAATAAAACTATTTTAACCATAAATACGGTGATTAATTTTTGTTGTTTTTACTATTAACTATGAAAAAAAATAATTTGAAAAAATTAAATAATATTAAATATTTTTATTAAAAATATTACATCTAATTTTCCAAATTCAATTTTCAAATGTGGAAAAAATTTAACTTAAAGTTAAACCCACAGATACAGCGGAAAAACTGATCTCCTATGGAAAAGTATTCATAAGTATGAAACATTTTTATATTAAAATTTAAAATATAATTGAATAAAATAAAATTAATTTTATTAATTATAATATTATTGAAATAATTTTAATTTTTAAAAAAATTTTAACAAATTTTAACTTTGTAAATGCTTTAAAAGAAAGGTAGTTTTCTATAAAACGTCAATATTTTTCACCATTTCTCAAATAATAAATATTTTCAAAAAAATATGAAAATTTGATTTTAAGATAATTATGAAATGATTTTTTAAAATAATAACTTCATTTTTTTCAATTAAATTTTTTATATTTATAAAAAATTAAACAAAATTTTAATTCGGAATAAATGATGAAATTAGTTTAAAAAATATAGTTTTATATAAAAATATTTCATTTTATTTGAAGTGATTTTTATTTATAAATAATTAATAACTAATGAATATAATTTATTTATTTGTATATAATATATTTTTTATAATTTAGTTAATACTATTTATAACAGACAATTTAATTTCCATGTTATAATGACATAATATTTTACAATTCTTTTAGGCTTAAGGTTTCTTATATCACAAGCTATCAAAGATATTATATTTATTTTAAAATAAATTTATCTTTTGTTCTTATGTTCTAAAATTCAATCCCCCAATGACGAGGGTCCTTTTGAAAAATTGATTAAAAATCGTTCAGTATCCCTTGCTTGGGAGCCTTGTACACCCAAGTTGGGGCGAGTACTGTTCGAGTCATCCATGGCCTGAATAATCCATGTAGGGACCCCATGACTGCTTTTATCCTTAGGGTTAATCTAAATGAACTAGGGGGAGTGAATCTCAAAAACATAACATAAATGGGCTGAGGTTTACAAGACTTTGGCAGAGAGGGATGGGTTAGTTTAGTGTACTGACCTAATGAGACCTTGATGTCTGAGAAGAGTCATGGGCCATCTATTTGATCATTTACATTGTGGAAGACCTCTTATTGTTAGAGAGTATATGACACCATATTGATGGTGATGAAGAATGATATATCCTATGAGTTTCAAGTGTTGATGAAAGAATTTGTTTCTAGGATTGAGGACCCTTATAAGGGTTCCTATGATGTATTGAGAACGAGGGAACCCAAGTGGGTGGCCCGTTGACAGAATGAACTTGAGTGGGTGAATAAAACTATAGATAAAGATGAATGAAAGTGTCACCTTATAACCCTGTTAATGTTTTAATATCGTAAGGATATGGTTGATAAGATGGGCCAGGCATGCAATTGACTCCTTGTTTCTTCTTACCTATTCTTGCTTGACACCCCACGATGATGGATTCTCAAGAAAATGTTTTCTTTAGTACGTTATTGTTATTGGTTTGAGGATATTTCTATTTAATTAAGTGCTCACATTCCATGATATGGGTATATTTACCCCGACTGGTTGATCTCAGGTGTCATGGGGAATGGTATATTACCCTAGTAGGCTTTTACTCTATAGATTATTTGAGGATGTGTATGTTTCCTTCAGATGGTATTGCAATTGAGATGGTTGTTCTATTCCATAGGGATTGGTATATTACCCTCAGTTGGGTGAACCCATCTTCCATGTGAATGGGTATATTACCCATGTTAGGCCTACACTCTACAATATTCCCAGGATTAACTGGGGAGTGACCAAAGGGCCTTATTGGGCACACTCATCACAATGGGCTTAGAGAAACCCTAAAAATAGAAGAATAAGGTATGGTCGATCAAGGTCTCAGACCGAAATATCTACACTAGTAATATATTGGCATGGATATTATAACAAAATTAGAGACATTATAATATCAGGATAAAGAAGTTAGTTATTATTTAGGTTTTTGTAGTTTTTTTAATTATTATATTAGTTGTGTTTGTCACATGCACATACTACATCTTATGTCAATTAATAAAAGACCAAATTGGTGGTTCCCTAATAATTATTATACTTAAACCTAGACTAGGATTTCATTATACATGGGTTCCCAAGAATACATTCACCTGATGAAGATGCAGGTTGGTCTGAGGCCCATGTCTTAGATGTTGGATAACATGGATGATATAGGGAGAATAAAGAGTGATATGGCTTGAATATTCCAGGGATAAAACATATATATTTCAATTTATTGCATTATATATATATGGATTCTATATATCAGTTTTCTATATGAAATGGATGTTTGTGTATTTACTACATTTTATTTATTACCACCTTATTCATATTTATCTTCTTCTACTATTAGTTTATTTTCGATGGATGATATTATTTATTTTACATTCTATTTCAAACTTTGATATAAGGGTACAAGCTTCCCATGATACCTCATTTGACCCCCAATGGTAGTCGGTTTCATATGGAATTGGGGGGGGGGGTCGCTTGAGGACCTATGGAGAACTGGTATGATAAAGATTCATGGAGTGATCCAGGATAAGATATCACACAATAAAAATCATTATTGATGAAATAATTCTTTAAATAATCATAAATATGAATATTAATCCCCTATTTATTTAAAGTAATCCAACAATAAGGGTCCATAGAAATTGAAGATAAATATGGTTAAAACTACATCTTAAAATAAATGTCACGTCGATGGGTAGTTCAATGATCACTTCTAAAAAACATCCATAAATTCATTTATAACTCTCATAGACATCTAGACATGAATTTTCATTGAAACCAACATCAACTTAGATAAAAAAGGGAAATGAGGCTCTATACATCTTTGATCTATCGATTAATTTTTCTATCTAACTAATTCCTCACACTCACTTTTCACATAAAATATAAAAAATCTCTTTTTATAGAAATAAATGATATACTACATAGAATAAAAAAAATTATGGTTTGGATAACATTGGACGATAATATCTTTAATAATAAAACTCTTCGAATTACTAATGTTACCCTATTATCTACTTACATCATAGAACCCCTTTTATAATGTAAAAATACCTCTAACTAGAATAAATAACATCAAATGAATTAAAATTTAATCCACTTTAGCCCCAAATGCTCCACCAATGGAACATAAAATGAATGAGTGAAAAGATCATGAATCAATCACAAAATAAACTAGGGTAGAATAATAGTATACGATACATAAAATAATTTATGGTCCTTCTAGTGCTAGAAATATATCAAATTAAACTAATCCATCCAAAATCACTTGCCTTTCATCCCCTAATGATATCCACCACTATGACTATGCTCAAACCAGGTTATTGGGGACGAGGAATATCATACAGAGGACTACTGTTGTAACAACCCTAAATTTCACTATGTATTTTCCTTAAATAAATATTATCTTAATATCTTATTCTCCATGAAACACCAAACTAAAAAAACTTTGATATGTTAATAGAAACTTTTTCCCTTATAATGTATTCATTAAATTATAATTTATAAAAGGTAGTAAACATATTACAAAATATATAAAGAAAAGGGAAAAAATTGATTTAGGTTGTGTTAGTCTCAATTATGAATCTTATTTGTAAAATCATTAAAAATAAGTTGCTTCACTAGGGATTTTATCTTGTCCAAGCCCAAGACAAACTTGAATAATCATGGTATCAGTGAAAATGTATATAAGAGAAATTCATGCTCGCATAAATTTTCATGAGATCTATGCTATCAGATCCACCACCCTCAACTACCACCGAATCCTACCTTATGAATAAATATTATAAATATATATATAAGGGATATAAAAATTTTAATTAGGTTAATATAAGAAAAAAATTATCAATTTAATGTGTTATTTATTTCCCACATTTCATATTTTTGAATTTAAATGAAAAATAAAGTTTTTTTATTGAAATATATTTTTTTTATTTTATACCTAAAAGATAAATTTATAATTTTTATTATTTTAATTCTAAGAAAAGAACTTAATTTTAATATTAATAATGAAAATATTTCCCTAAGGTAAAAGTTTGATATTTTTTTGAAATAATTAATTAATAGTTGAATAGATAAAAATACGATTTTTACTAAATTTAAAGTGTTTATGAGTATCTCAAAAATTATGTTTAACTTGAAAACTTATAATTTTTTATTAAAATAAATTTACATATTAAAACTATTTATTTAAAAATATTATTATTAATTTAGAAAACCCAATGATATTTTTTTATAAAAATAATTGTTAGTAATTTAATTTAGTTAAACAGTATTATTGTAATATTCAGTTTTGATTGATTTTAACACCACTTAAATTTTATTTTTTTATAATAAATGGTTTTATATAATAAAAATTATATATATTTATAATTTTTTCATACATATTAATTTTAATCTTCAAAATAAATTTTTTCTCTAAAAATGGGGTTTTACACATTGCATGCGCTAATGATAAAATTAATTTTTTCACACATTTAAATTGTATCTGATAAAATAGATTCCATATTTGGAATCACTTGGTAAAAATTATTCAATATAATCTATTTAACTTTTATGCATTAATAGTAATTTACTCAGTTAGAAATTAGTTACCATTGTAAAATAAAAAATGGTGAAAAATAAAATTCTAAGTGTAAAGGGATTAAAAATGTTTAAATCATGTGTGAAAAGGAATGGTTGTGGTATTATTGAAATTATATCATCCCCCAATTCATTATTGTAAATTTTGGAGTTATCATTACATTTTAACTATGTACTCTCTTTATATTAAGTTGAAATATTTAAAAACATTCTATTCCCACCACTTATAAAAGTATTCTATCACCACCCATTTAATACCACCAAAAAATTTTTGTTTCCTATTCAAATGAAAATCTTTTTTTATTAAACATGAATAATATTCCTTTTTCTTAATCCTTTTTCCAAAATAAATATGCTCAGACCTCCCTTTCTGAGGATTCCTCTAAGGGAAATCCCAAGTCCTCAACATGATTACTTTGTTCCCTAACATATTTTATTTTTCCTTATTAATTTTACAAATATATTTTTTTATTTCAAATTAAATTATTATAGTGTTTTTATACCTAATTTTATTTTTCTAAGGTAATAACTTTCAAACATCTTTCTAGTTATCTATTAATAAAAATAGAAGCATCATTCGCGAGTTTTTAGACTACCGCCTCCACAAAATAACATGCCTCATTTTTAATCTAGTTTATTTATTATTTATTAAACTCTCATAATGTATTATCTTACACATTAAAATCTCTAAATAATATCATTACTCAATATAATAATGGCGTGATTAAAAAATAAACCACTTTCGTAATCATAATAATCCATTAGTTATAGTATGTTCATGTTTGGGTTGATCTAACTACCTATTTGAATAATGTAATAAAATAACATCATAGATGACTATGAGAACATAATTATTTATAATATATTATTTAAATATGTAAATAAATATTTTAAATTCACTATGAAATAGTAACATCTAAACTAAACTCACTAATTAAGGCACCAATGTATGTTCGTTAAAAACTAGTAAAACATGATCATTAATTACTATATTTATTTTTAAGGAACTTATAAAAAAATACCATAGAATAAAACAATTAAATTATAAATAGTTATGAAAAATAATTTATAATACCTTTTATGATATTTGAATGTTAATGTTTAGGATAAAAATGAAGAACAACTACACTATTACGATGCTAGTTAAAAATAATAAATATTACTAACACACGATATTAAAATTAGATAATAAATAACTAATATACATATAGAGTAATTATAAACAATGTTTATAAAAATTTATGGACCTAAATAATTCTCTTAAATAAGTGATTAAGATATCTATTTTTTTATACATAATGTTAGAGTATGATCAACTAAGCATGAATTCAATGTCAACGTTTCAATTGGTCAATTTTTGATTCCTTAGGTCATATTATTTCATTCATGAATATAATATTTGAGCTTTATTTTATCCCTAAATTCCATTATTTTATTTCTCACTCTATATTTTTATCTATGGAAATTACTTATCATAATAATAACTACTTCTTTAATAATATTTTTCTGAAAAAAGTACAACTTTTCTAAGAATAAGTCAGATTATTAAAATGGATATTTTTATTATTTATCTATGATTTTTTATATTAAATGTGTTTTATATCAAAGTATTCATTTAATTTTATTTTACTCATATTTTTATTTTACACTTTAATGAAATTAAAGTCTTTCAATTTTCAATGATGGAGTTTTTCTTTAAAATGACACAAAAATATTAATAAAGGAATTTCTTTTCAGCATTTACCACTTCAGAATTATTAGATTGATTTTTGGTTCTTATAGAGGATTATTTATTTGTAAATATTTATAATAAGGTTTTGAAAAGTAATCTATATCCGATAAATTTATTAGAAATTAATCTAGGCTTTATCTTTTATATTAATGTTTAAAATATTTTGTTAATGTATTTTATTTTCACTTCAATTTATTTATCCATGTTTTATGTCACATGGAGTGATTATTTATCACCCATATCTTTTATTATGATATGATTAAAATTTTAGAATTATATTTTGGATATCCTATGATTTCCAATGTTAATGTTATGTGATTTTTTATAAATTTTTAATAAAGCTTTTATTTTTTTCACCGGTTCTTTAAGATATTAAATATTTAAATTAAGTGGAACACATAGTATGTATAATGATGGGTTGGTCCTTTATCACACTTTAATGAAATGGTTAAATTTTATATATCATGATGTTGTTTGGCAGGGACATAATTATTTTTCTGGCATTTTCAGGTGTGAACATACTACGTTTGGTCACATAAGCAGAAATATAGTTAATTTTATCAGAATGCTTTACCTATAATTATGATTGTGACACATTTCCATGTTTCTAATCATGTAATTCAACATTTGAATTTTTTATCAATTAATTATATATTTTCTATATACTTTTAATTTTGATGATATTTATTATTCCCATGTCACACCTTATTTTTAAAATATTCTGTACTCTTATGTCATGCTCTCATGTTTTAAGATTATTTAGATATATTTTGAACCATTTCATTAATTTTATAATTGATTAATAATATTTCTATGATATTATTTTCATCAAAATGTTATATGATTATTATCTATGCACTCATGATCTTTTAACATTATATTTATCCCCTCTTTATATTTTTCTTCATGTTTATGATCTCATTCATTATGATAATTTTTACCCTTACTGAGTGACTGATCTCACTCCATTATTATGTTTCTATTTACTCAGGTAATAAGGATGATTATATCATGATATATTTATAGAAATGGGTCTAGGGGAGCCTAATTATGGGGAAATGTTAGTAAGAGTTATAAAATTAGATATTTATGTAGCTAATCTCTATGAAAATAAACCTTTTGGTCTTTGGGATGTGCGGGAATTTTTTATATACATTAATAAATCATGAAATTAATTTATTATTCAAGTTATGTTTACCTTGGGTCACATTATTTTCTTAGTCTTTCAACCTCATGTGGTATAAAATCCCAAGGACCATGATGTTGTTGATATTTCATAGGAGGAAACTTCTCATAATCCAATATATGAAACTTATCAATAGCACTATAATGACTTCTTAGATATTATAAATGATAAAACTATTAATTTTTGGACTCTATTTAAAAAAACAAAATATATATCCTGAAAGAATATAAAGAACTCTCATCTCCATAGAAAATGGAAAACGAAGGATTAAACTAACTCTTTCCCTATCTTAACTTCCAAGATAAATGATATATTTTCTTTATAAATCTCTCTTATAGTTTTTCTCATGAATATTCTATCTAGAAAAACCCATACATTCCAAGGTCTTAAAAATCAACTCATCCTTCATCAATACCTTAAAATACGAAGACATCAAAATGTGATAACCTACCACTAGATCTCTAGATACAAATACTCCCCAAATTGACAAACCTATTCTCATCAACTAAAATAAGAATAAATAATCAATAAATATGGTTTATAATCCATACTCTAAATTCCCTCACACATTGTATCCTAGGCTGAACGATTATGAAAAATAGTCTACATATTTCTTTTAGAAATAAGAATAGAAACCAATATTAGAACTAGCTTTAAAACTCCCACCACATTACCTTAAACTCTTAAAAATTTCCTTGATAATGAATACCCCACTTCTAATTTACACCTCTAAATAATTTAATAAACAATGAATTAAAATGGTCCTTAATCAAGTTAATAAAATCTAATATGATCTCAAGCACCTCTAGCATACTCTTTATCTTCTTATCTAATAATGTTATCTCATACTTCAAAAAATTAAAGTATTGAAACTCTCACAAAACATTCATCTATGAATCCTCATTATCATGATCATACAATCTATAATAGACTAATGGATTCTATTATACCATATCAACATGAACAAAATTGGGATTCCTTTTACTAGTTATCTATTTAAATAGAAAAAATAACAATATTAACATATTTAATTCATTTAAATAAAATTTATTTTTACTCCCATAATATCATTAATAATTTTAACAGGAAAACATTATTTAAGTACCAAATTTTGGTATCTACAACAAAATCAATATAATATTACTTTAGTATGTTTAGTAGTCCTAAGTTCTAACCATCATATCAAAGGGGACCTATCTGTATCCAAAATGGTCTCATTTATCCATATTAGATTCTAGGAGTGAATAATATATTCTCTATAAAAAACAATGATATTACCATATAGTTCTTAAATATTAGATACATACAAACCATTAGAAAAATCTATAATTCGACTCTATCTTTATCCACCTCTATTTGAAACCATCCTAGTATAATAGTAAAGACAAAAGTTACTTGCCTAGTTAATATGACAAAATTAGTCTAGAAGGGGGGGGGGGGGGTGATTAGGCCTTGTAAAAAATATAATTTATTTTTAATTAGAGTATATTATTATATGAAGAAATAGCTTAATGTCATTCATTTTTCAAAAAATTAAAATAAAGAATACAGATAAAATCCTTGAAAATAATACATTTATCATAGTTTAGATCAACTTGATTCTACATCTACTCCTCGGGCTCCACTAAATCAATGAGATGAATGGTTCTCACTAGAAAGAAGAACTAATTTTTTAATTGTTTGATAAAATTTTATAAACACTAAATTTTTATCACAAGGATACACAACCCATCATATCCAACCTACATTTATATGGAATAAAGAAAAACCAGAAAACCAGAATTTTGTTCCGGAGTCACAAGCGAAGGATATAACTTTTGATTAGGAGGTGAAACCAATACAAGATTTATTTTTGAATGGGAAAAGAATAAACTAGATGATTTATAGAAAATAAATAAAATTTAAATACACAATTGAAAAAAAAAACGAAGAACACAATTTCAAGGTTGGTGCAACTTAGTGTTTATTCGACCACTTAAATGGAAGAGGATAAACTATTGAAGTTCTTAGGATTTATGTTATAATGGAATTAATAGTATATAAGTATCCGATGATCTACCTATTTTTATTTATTAGTTTTTACAATAATTCTATTCCTATATCATGTATTCTTGGTTATTACTAGGAAGGTTCAGGCATAGCCCTTTTATTGAAAAAAAAGAAAGTACAGAAAGGAGATGGATGGGGTCATCCAAGCATCATTCCCTCATTCCAAAAGATACCAAAGTAAATCAAATATCATAATCAAACTCATAAGAATTATCATAGTCGCCATTGCATTCAGAATCAGATTTTAAGGGACCATGAGACCTGGTAACCATAGTTGGTTTTAGATAGGAATAGTCTTTCCTACATCTCGCTTTTTTGGAAGGAACAGGTTGAAAACCATCATCAGCCACAACAACATTTTTCCCTTTGGAAAATACCTGACTATAGGATGATTTTTTTTGTGAGCCAACCTTGATATCCTCTAACCTTCCGTTGATTCCGTGGGTATCCCTTAATTTATTAATTTCTTCTCGAATCCATGAAATATTCCCTACAACATTCAGATTTTTCTTCCCCTATTCCAATGTATCACCTAGTATAAGGCCATCCTCATCAATTTGAGACCTCACTCCGTCCCTTGACCCATGAATCTCCGGTGGCACTCCCTTGGTCGAATGTGATGAATCAGCTCTAGCTTGCGTTTCTCCTTTGTCAAAAGCGGTTTGTCTATCATCAAGCGGGTCCACATTGTTTTGTTGCATCCTTATTTTCATCATACAATAGGATTCAGGATTCCTTTTTGAACAAAAAAAAAGAGAAAACCACATTCCTGTGACATTTATCCTTAACATGACCAATAATCTAACACTCTGAACAAAATTCAAAAAGTTGTTCATATTCCACTTTCAAAGGAATTTCATCATCAAGTGTTGACAAAAATACATTATGAATCAAGTGAGAACTCAAGTCAACATCCACCAGTATCCTAGAATAATGTTCTTATTTGGAAAGCTCATTGTTCCTATCCATTTTGATAGGAATTCCCACAGTAGATAGAATATCAAATAAAATTTTAGGATGCCATAAAATCCAATTAAGGCCAATTATTTTGATCCAGACTTGAGCTCTAGTTCTTTTAATGGAAAAGGGATTAAAAGAAAAATACCACTCTTGAAAACAAAGAATACCTATCTTATTTTATCTATTTATTCATATTCCCATGATCAAAATCTGAATGACCACTTTCTTGTAATTAATACAAAAATATCCATCACATGTTGGTTTCATGTGAACCAATAAAAGAAAGATACTATTATAAAAAATAATATCGTTAAATAATATTTTTAATTGATATAAAAATACATAAACAGTTTTAAATAAAATATTCCTGTGTATATCCTTCATCAAAAAATTAAAATCCACATTTCCCAGCATCTTCAGAAATATTAATTTTTTAAAATCAGAAAAATTGATACAATAAATCATATTCAATTATAATAATTAAAAATATCAAAATGATAGAAAACATTTGTACTTAAGTGATCATAAAATAAAAAATCATGTTCTCTATAAAAATAAATATATCCCACATTTTCACGATACAAACACTATGTGAATTTATAAAACTAAACATTAGTTTCTAATTCTTTAAAACCCATTTTATATGTATTTACAAAAATCATAAAATTTTTACACTCATTTTTCATGAATTAAAAAATTTTGTATGAATTCAAAATAAAATTCATAAGGCTTATAAATGTTTATATAACTTTATAAAATAGTTTAATTTCAATTGAAAATATTTATGTGACTTCAAAATGTTTATAAGAATTTTAAATTTTGAATAAAAAATAATATTCTAAAAACTATAGAAAAAAGTGACTACAATATCCATTATAAAAACAATATAATTTTTAAACCCTTAATGAATTAGAAATATGATGTAACAATGATATGAGAAATTATAATTATCCAATTTAAACATGTGATTTATTTGTAAAATAATGTGACATGTGAGGTATTTTAAATATACAAAACAATAAAAATAAAATTAATAGACAATTTAACCAAACATTAATAATATCCATATTAATAAAACTTATCCATTAAAATATCAATTTTTTAGAAATCATAGTACCAAAATGAATTTTCTAAAAATAAAAAAATTCCCCCTTCATGAAATTTAAAAAAAGTTAAAAAAATTAAGCGTGTCTAAATAAGGAAAATAATTAAGATCCATATTCATGCTTAAATAATTATTTAAATACTATGAAATATTTAACATCCCATTTAATTTAAACATATATAATTTAAAAGTATAAAAATAAAATATACCCAAATAATTAATATATTCTAAATTAAAAATTATATATTAATATAAAAATAAGTGGGAAATAATAAAATATATTGAACTCCAAAACAAATAATACTCATAAACATAAGTATAAAAAATTTAACATATTAAAATTTCTGGGGAAAACAAAGAATAAATTTAAAATAGATCAAATATATTATTGAAAAAAATTCAAATAGTCTATAATTTTTTTTATATATTAAAATAATAATAATGATTTAAAAATTCAATAGTTCATGCTATATCCCAATCATAGAAATTTTTAATTTTATTTATATAAATTTCATAGTATCTATAGGTTAAGTAAATATACTATCAAGTTGATTTTTAGTTATATTAAATTCAAAAAAATATATCTTTTATTAATATAATTTCCTAGAAAATAAAATCTAACTTAAAAGGTTTTAATCCTTGATTGTTTCAATGGAAATTTAGATATTTAAATAGAAGAAGTATTATCATTTTAAGTAGGTAGTTTATCAAAATAAAAATAAAAATTTGTTAATGTTTGTTTATCGATATTCCTTGTGAACATTAACTACCAATAGAAATAATCTCCTAAAAAAATTGGGATAATGAAATTGATAATTTATTTTTAGAACATCTTGTAATTAAACTTTTACAAATTAAATGAAACGTACTGAAGGTTCAATTTATATCAAACCAATATCCAAAAAAAAAATAAAAAATAGAACAGACATAAAATAAATTATGTTTTGATTATAATAGTACTAATATTTATTTATACACACTTTAAAGTAATAAATAATTTTTAAACTAACAGTAAATGAATTTACATCGCATTTGATTCAAATTTAAAACATAAAAAATCACTAAACAAAATATCAGGTCTTGATGTAGTCAAATAAAGTAGGCTTCCAATTATTCCCCAATATATTTTATTAATCACGTTTTCCTGATTCATCTAAGTATAATTTAGGATTTATACTAATTTTGGATTTTATAATTTTACAAGAATTAACATTAATCCTTTTAGCTCGATCTCTATCATACTAATATTGACTAAAAAAGATACCATCAATTATGTGAGAAATCAAATGACATATAGAAAAATTTAATTCACCCATTAAGCTCATATAGAATTGAAAATGCATTATTTAAGAAAGTTCATCATAGAAAAACCACTTGGTGAACAAAAAAATATTATCATAATATATCAATAAAATTAAAATATCATTATAATCTCTCTTAATAAACAATACTAGATCAAATTTTACTTTATTTAAAGCTTTTTCAATAAAAATAATGGCAGTTTTTCCTACTAAGATCCAAGAGATTACTTAATACCATATAAATATTTTGATACCTTAAAAACATGTTTTGGAACATTATTATTTTAAAATCTAGACTGTTGATTTACATATATATCATTATAAATTAATCCCTTTAGTGATTTTATTTTAACATTTATTTGAAACAACTTAAAATATTGAAAAAAAGGTAAATAAAAGTATAATTTATTCTCTTATAATAACTGGATTAAAATAATCTTTTATATCAATTAAAATTTATTTAAAATAACATTTTCCTACTTGTATATCTTTATTTTTAACTGTATTTGCAATTTATTCTATTTATTATTGAATATTAATTTAGTTAACATCACCTATATATCATTAAAAAGTTAACTAGATTCTAAAATTTATTTATTTCAAATGGATCGAGTATATCAAGCATAACAATAGTATAATTTGAATCATTCAAGGATTTAACATGATTAAGTCCATAAATCATAGAAACAGTACAATTTGAATAATTCAAGGCTTTATAGAAATAGGAAGAAAATCTATAACAAATGAAAACATAGAAAAAAAGTTATAAAATAGATTTTCTAGTTTGAATTCAATATTAAAAATTTCCAATTACTTTCCCCTAAGGATGAAAATTATTATTTTTTCTAATTTTTAGAATTTTTTGAAGAATATAATTTCCCCATCTAAGGTGATAAAACATAGTTTTTAGATTCATCTAAAACAAAGTTAAACATTTTTTGTTTTTCTTAAAAAGTATCAAAATATGAATTCTATTTGTTATTAAATTCATTAAATTTTACAAGTGTAGATTATTCAATAGTAATGGTTATATTATTATATATATCATAATATTTACTATTATTATACTATCCAAGAAAAATATCTTCACCACATTTTGAATCAGACTTATCTAAGGTATCCTTTGTATTCATTATAAAAAACATACCACCAAATACTCTAAAATGAAAAATATTAGAATTTGTTTTTAAAATTCATAATGTTTTTTATTTGATAGGAGTATGATACAAAAATATTTAAAAAATAAAAAACTATATTAATTGACTCATAATAAAAGAATTTTTGTAAATTAAATTCATAATGCATGGTCATATCCATTTCTCAAATAGTTATATTTTCCCTTTCAATAACATAGTATTTTTTTATGGAATTATAGTTGTAGAAAAAATATGAAACTGTATATTAACTTTCACTTCCATTTCAAATTATTCATTATAAAACAAACCTCTTTTATCACATATAATATAAATGATGAGATAAATTTGTTCATTTTGAACCTGTTTATAAACCACAACAATATTTGTTTAGGTTTTTATTTTTCAAGTAAAGAAATATGTCCATGTAAACCAAATAAAATCACAAACAATTATAAAAACATTTTTCTTACCTATTTTTCAAACATTTTTCATAGGTATGGACAAATAATGATGTAAAAGTTATTTAAATCTTACTGTATTGAAACAATTAATAGATCTGCATGTTTATCTTCTCATTTCTTACCTTTTAAGCATTAATCGCATATAAAATAACTACATACCATAATTTTAGGTAGTTCAATAACCTATCCATGTTTGGAAATTTTTTTATTCTTGTTATAATGAACATGTCCCAATATTCTTTACCAATAGACATTGTTAGTTTCTAAAGAATTAAAATACTTTATATTGTACATGGTTAGTTCAGACTAATCAATTAGAGAAACCATTTTATTTTCTATATAAAATATAATAGAATTGTATTTAAAAGTTAATTTTTTATTATCATTAAATTTAACACTAATTACAAAATTTTAATGTTTTATGAAATATATTTATTTTAAACCTTATACATACAATAAATTTAAAATTTTATTATATTTAAATATACCTACTTATGCCAAGCCTCTGGATTTAACATTAGATTTATCACATAATATTATTGAGATTCTATCACATGAAATAAAAGATAAAAATCTAGAAATATGATTATTCGTGTGTCTGAAAAAGCCATTTCCCATGTACCATGTGTTGCTGACACACATAAGACTGATTTCATTAGAAAAAATGAAGTTGAAAAATGTTTTGGCACCTGTGCTATCATGGTTCCAACCAGATTATTAATAAAACTATCAGGTTCACATATAGAGTTAAGATATTTATTATAGGTATATGTAGTAGATAAATTATTATGAATGAACATTTTAGTATAAACTAATGATTGTGTAAATCCATATGGGTATTGAATTCCATAATAACCTTTAAAACTACATGTTAAGCTTTTAACACTAGAAATATTTCCTTTAGTACTTTTAATAACTGATGTTTTGTATAGATTAGGAATTAGAATAATATATGTAAAACCTATTTTATTTTTATTGGGTTTATTCGTTTAAATTATCTTATCTAATTTTTTTTGACAATTTAAAAAGGTTTTTTTCCTTGATTATAATATCATTTTTGAGATTCTAATTATCTTTTTAAATAATATCAATGTAATCACAAAATCATTTATTTGAACATGAAGCTGTGTTTGTTATTTTCTTGTTTTCTTATCTAAGATTCTTATATTAATTATAAATTTTAGTAATATCATTAAACATATTATTAAATTTCATTTATTCACTATCATTATTTTTAAAAATATAATATTTAATTCTAGAATTCTCATATTTAACTTTCTTATTAAGAAATCCAAGTTTCAATATTTTAGAATAAACTTCCTTTTTCTATAATTTATTATCTAAAGTATAAACTCTAAAGTTTTAATTTTTCTTATTAAAATTTTTCTTATTAAATTTTTTGAGACTATTCATTTCATTCAGTTAATTTTTAACATATTATTTATAATTATATTCATAACCTGTATTAGAATTAGAATCGATGAAAACCCCATTTATAGTTGTTTCCATTAAAATGGTTTTTTGATTCTCTCTCTCACACTCCCTCTCACAGAATCATCATTACTTGAGTTTTACTCGTCATTTCTATTACATTAAGATAAAAATGGTGTTTTATCTATTGTATATATAATTGATAAAATTAGGTTTGATGTGTACTATTTTGTTGTATTCATAGAATGTTAATTTTAATAACTTATTGTATTTTCTTTCATTACAATTATTACTTCCCTTTGGTTCATCCTTATGATTATATATTCTAGATCATTTCTTAAGTTCTTTTTTTCTCCTTAAATATTTATAAAATCACCTAGTGATGTTGTATATTTTATCTTTCTCACCTTTGAATAAAATTGAATTAGAATAATTTGTAATATAATTTACATTATATTTAAATGAAATACCATTATTGTTTCACATTTATACCTCAAAAGTATTCTCTAACTCTAACTCATATAGGAATAGTGAACCGATTAGTTCATCTAAAGTGAAATATTTAAAAAAAACCATAATTGATCACTACTTTCCTTTTATTCCACATTTTAGGTATTAACCGAAACACCATTTCAAATAAAATATTATTATCTAATTTGAATCCAATATCACTCATCCAATTTATGAGACGTGTGTCTATATGGAACATATAGTTCGTGAATCAATCTTATCCCATTCTAAACCACTATTATTTTACAATACTAATTCTAGATTTTAATTGTTTAATATTTATAAACCATAATGAGTTAATTTATTTATTATACATATTTATTGTGCTATCTTACAAGTTAAATAATTTATAGAAATGTTTTAACTAATAAAACAATAAAATATACTAATTAACTTGTTGATTAAAAAAACTTACCATATCATTACCTTCAAGAGTTTCCATATTGACAACATGTAATTTATAATTTTTCGTATTTATCATCTAGTGATCAATACTAAAATGATTTATGAATTCTTATTTTCATATATGCCAATAACCATAGTCATTTCCATCACAATATGGTGGCTAATGTGGCATCCAAACATCATTTAAGTTAATTCCTTCCATATTTAAAAAATCATTCTGCAGAGACTGTTAAGTCTAGGAAAAGGTTAACACAATTAAAAATATAAGGAATAGAACCTATATACAAGAGGAATAATCTATTATACCAATTTTTAACCTATTTTAGAAAAAAATAGTGGTCTTGGTGGGGGTAAATAATGATTTTAAAAATTAACAATTATTATTAATCAGATTATATTATATCAATTAGAAATAATGTAATTTAGTGTAGTGTTCAAAAATTAAAACAAAATGAAAATATAAAAGAAATGAACATGATATTTTTTATTAATTAATATCACATTGATAAAATATATATATTATTCACTCCCCTTAAACCCAGTGAGAGGAATAATTGTCACTAAGAACATGATTTCTCTTTTTAAGGGATTGATATCCTTTTACAAAAAATTCTTTTTTATCACCATAATGAATGACTAATCTTATCTAATATATCATTAAATATAAAAAACACAACCATAAAACCTATATTTTTTCTTAGAGTGATAATCAAAGGGTTCAACTTTGGTTAGGACTTATAACCAAAATCAGAATTAATTTTGTTTTTGGAAAATCATAAATCATATTATTTACAACTTGGATATAAAATATAAATATACAATAATTAAGACCAAAGAAGATTTATATTTTATGTTTATATTTTCTTCAATAAATTTTTTAGTATAGGATAAAACAATTATGTTCTTGTGACCACATTGAGAATGGAATTCATTGTGGAAAGGATATAGAAATTTTATTTTTTTCACTTATTCTTCTTTAATTTTTTTATGTATCATGTATTCTTGATTTTATCTTTAAAAAGATCTATGTTGATCAATTTAATCAGTTCCCATGATCAAAATATTAATTATTAATTCCATTTAATTAACATCAAAATCATTCTCATCTGGCTATTTCTTGAGAACCACTCACAAATATCTGTTGTCAGAAATAACAATAAAATGAAATAATAACATTATAAAATATGGAAATATCTTACATAGTTTGAAATGAATGATCCATGTGAATCTCCTTCATAAAAAATTCAAATCCAACATTCATAGCCTCATTAGAATTGGTATTATTTTTTGAAAATCAATAATATTGCTAAAATAAATCATATGAACTTTTAATATTTTAAAATATAATAATTATAGAAAAATAGAGTATAAAAAATACTCTAAATATTTCAATATATATTTATGTAAACATTAATCAATCCATCTTATCCATGATAAAAACATAAAGTGTATTTTAAAAAATAAAATTTTGTTTGTATAGATTTTTAAGACAATTCATATAAATTTATATAAATCATTGTACTTTGAAAATCATTTATTATGAATTTGAAAATTTCATATGATTTTAAAACAGATTTCATAGGACTATATAATTTCACATGACTACAAAATTTTCATATGATTTAAGAAAATAATTTTGTTAGACTTTAAAATTTTCATTAAAATTTAAAACATAAAATAAGAACTGAAATTACAAAAAATATAGATAGAACAAAACTATAAAATATATTATCAAAAAATTATAAACATAAAACACTTGATGAAGATATAAAATATGATTTAACAATCATGTTAGAAATTATAATTATCCAAAACATGGTAGTTATTTTCTAAACAGCATGAAAAATGATTTAATTTTAATATAAGAAAACAAAAAATTATAAAAATCACCCCAAACACTAATAATATCTATATCAACCAAACATAAAACTAAAATTAGTGACCACCATACCCTACCTCTAATAGGCTACACGTTGGATAGTAGTTCCAAGGGTATATATAACAAAATATAAGAGGCTTTAACCTCAAATACCCTAGGAATGATAAAGTAAACCACTAATCAACACTAAATATAATAAAAAAAACAACTATAGTTCCAAAAATATAAATGCAATTTCATAAATAAACAAAAGACTATAAACACATTTCATATAGTAAAAATACAACACCGATGGATCGCCACAACATGGGATCGAAATGTCTATTATGATCACTAACTTCATCCTAAAAATTTATAAAATTATAATATTTCAGTAGGTGTTATAATATAAGTATACACCACGTGTTCTTCTAAATAAACTCTCATGAAAATTTAAAAGAAGTATATTTATTCTCGATTGAATAATCCATGAAATCAAATTTTTATATATCCAATGGTTAGATATTTTTTAATACTTACCAAGGATTTCTCATAAAATATAAATACAAATATAAGAACATTAAAATCATGAAAATATACAAAGAACTTATCATATACCCTCTTCCCAAGAAATCTAGTCCCCATCATATCCTAATGATATATTTCATGATACTCACATCACTTCTATATCAGCATAACCACATACTATGTACAACATCACAACCACATAACAAAAAACACAAACACAATAACCACAAACACATAACACATCACTTCCATATAACCACATCATTTCCACATTATCAAATCACCATTATATAACCATATCATTACCAAATCAATATATCACAACCATGTCACCACATATTTCTATATAATTTCACTTTATTGGGAAGAGAGAGAAGAATCACTTCATCATTAACACAACCAATATCTTAGATTTTTATGGTATACATAAAATGAAATATATAGTTATCAATTGGGTCAACCAATATGGTTGGTGGTGTGTAAAAAACAACCAAAAGAAAAATAATCTCACATAATCTAAACCTAAGATTGGATCCCTATCACAAATCCTCAAAAACATGACTAATCACTACAAAAAATAACTGATACCACCTCTAGAAGAAAGAAAAGACACCGCTAAAACCACAAACTAATGACATGGTAACCACACATTGTTTTGTTCATATTTCATTATGAATTCTTTATTAAACATTATTACCCATATTATTTAATTAACCCCATTTGTTTCAAGTAACCACACATCCAATTTCTTATGATTTATATTTCAATTACCACATAATATTTTTATCTCTTTAATTAATCATATTCATTACATAATTTATTCAGAATAACCCAATCCCATTCCACTTTAATAAAATAGAGCATTTCATTCCAATATATCTCTGTAACCATGGAAACTATAACACTAACCATATCAACTAGTTTATACCATTGCATAAAAAAAACAATAAACCACACTAAATATTTCCCCCCAACACAATAATCAATAAATCCCACAACTCCATGACTACCATAACAGTTTTATATAATATAATCAAACCATAATTAAAAACAAACAATAATCCCATTTTGTCATCTCTTCTTATCAAGTTACCAATTATTTAACAACACAATAATATCTATATTTCCCTTAAATTTTTATTAATTTGTTTTACTAATATATTTAATTTATTTTACATTAAAATATATTTCAACATATCAATAATAAAATCAAATCACATTATTATTCAAAGCATAATAATTATAATAAAACAAAACAATAATAAGGTAAAAAATAAATAAAATTTGACACAACTCCCTTTCTAATATTTTGATATGATTACTAGCATTGAATATGAAAATTTCATCTCATCATCCAAATAGAACCATATAATATTAATTTTATATATAAAAAATAAATAAAAAAGTAAAATCAAAGACCCATTCTTCAAACTAAAGCTTAAATGGAACAACACAAAGTGGAAGAACAAAAATAAGAATAAATCCTAACAAAAACAAAAAAAATCCTCCACCAAACCTAGGACATATCAATACTTCATCCTCTCAAAACCATAAACATGATCTAAAAATTTCATGTGGATAAATGAGAAAAATAAGAATAATAATAAGAATAAATAATGAAAATATGACCTCTTGGAGAGGGAAGAATCAAACACCAATGAAAAGGAATTATAGGGCATTTCTAAAAAATTTAGGGTTTCCAATAGCTAAGGGATATTATAAGTAACTATGTTACATTTTATATTCTACTCAAATTTATAATAAAAAAGTAAACTTTACAAAATAATGGTTTAACTCCCCTTTTTATGGTGTAAATGGGGTTAGTCAACCAATGCTTTAAAAACAATGACAAAAAATCAACTTGAATCATTCCAATAAAATTAAATAAATAAAATTTACCTTTTTATAAAACTAATTAATATTAAAACATAATGGACCTTTTCATACCGGTAACATTCAAGACCTTGAATTTCATGGAACATGCTTCCCCATCTTCGAATATCAAAAATAAATTGTCTCTAAAACACTATATTCACCCAAAACACCACATTTCAAAGATATTAATCAAAACATAATAGATTTTAACATCAATTTTATGACCTCATAATTTGACACATCCAACTAACTATGGAATCTAGTGTCCACATGAAATCCTTCCATCTTGAGGCATTGTATTGTCATATAATAAATCCTCTTAAAATTTCGTAAACCATTGTGTAATAATCATGTTGTAATACATTGAAATTAAAATTGTTATCTATAAAAACTATGTATCAAATAATGGTGTAACATGGGAAATTTACTAAATTATTTTTCTACAATTTGAAATATTAGTTCAAACTCATCTTCTCTCCCACCATTCATCTCCAAAGTCACCCACCAATTTCAATAACTCAATAATAAAATGGGTATGACCAAAAAGATTTTGGATTATTAATAATATCAGTAATAAATATTATATTTTAGGTTATATTGGTTGACCAATAAAATTCTATCAAACCTAAAAAATTTATCCTTTATTTTTTTACTTTAATTACTTAAAAAATATATTATATAATAATGATATTTATTTTATTTTTATTGAATTGATATAATTTTTTCCTCACCAATATGATAATTGAATTGTTACATACCAAGGTGATAAAAAGAAGGAGGAAAATACTAAATTTTATGACATATAATACACCATCATTATAGATTATACCAAGAATATTTTGTGACATCTCAAAGAAGGATCAACATCCAACGTATAAAAACTAAATTAAAAATTGGTTTTCATTGCAAAAGAATAAAGGGAAAAATTTAATTTGATGAATCATGTTTATAAAAAAATTCATTTACTGATATTTTATTATTAATAAATTATATTTATATCCTTCCATATATATATTTTCTTTTGTAAATCAGAAATTAGTAAATTTTTCTATAATCCAATTATTATCCCATCTTCATCATAAATATTTTAATGAAATTTTGTTATATAATGATGTAAATTTCATGTATATATATTAATTTATTTTTAACATATTTCATTTTGATCCATTCATGTGTTTATCCAGGTGATTGTTGGTAGTTTTTTGTGGTTTATATTCCTATTCATGGTTGGTTCATCGTTAGGAAAAAACCATGGGCTGTTATTAAGAAATAGTGAGATATTTGGTGGGTATGTATAGTTGTGTTTCACATTTTTTGTGTGTGGTTAGAAAAAAAATGAAACCGAACCATAATGTTTTCTCTAATAGACAGAAATAGATGCATGGTTGGCACACGGTTTGTTAAATTGTGTGGCCAAACCATGTGATGGGACATAATTAATTCAAAAAATAAATTTTCAACCATAAAAATATATATTTGGTATCATTATTCCATATATATCTATAGTTATCAACTTTAGGGGTTCCATTTATATATTTTGGAGAACTTAACCCTTATAGAGATCAATTCTAGTGGATCTTATGTCACTAGATCAATGAAAATCAAGGTATGAGTCCATTCTTTATTTTCCCTTTTTATTCTTATAAATATCGTATATTTTTCTTATAAGGATCCATATATTAGGAATTTTATGACTAGGAATATTTTTTGTGTCATTATTTTAAGGGATTTATTATATGTATGTTTTGAAAGAAGAATGTAATGACCTACTCTACCTATATATTCAGGTACTTATTCTAGAATTTTGTTGGTATATGGTATCTATTATCTTAGCTGATACAAAGTTTGTTGAATATGGGTTTATGTATATGTGTTTCTTATTTTAGGTCTCTACTACACTTATTAGAAGCCTTAATTTACCTTTACATGTGGATTCGATTTTATTTTATAAATATCAAGTGTTTGAGATGAGTGGTTTCATAAAAATCCATTGTTTATAAATCATGCATGATTGATAATTTTAAACATGGAATTATAAGTCCTCCTATTCTGGATCGCCTCGGCAGCTGGGCGTTGGCACTGCACGGCTGGCCTCAACACGTCGGTGTTCCTTTGAAGACGGACGGCAGAGCTGTTCTAGTCTGCAGAGGGGAGGTCTTTGCTTCCCTTTTTTTATTTTAATTTTCTTAAGGGTTTTAAGGTTTCATCTCTAATGTATTTGGTTGAGTGCTTGTTGGGAGGTTGCGCTAGGGATTTTGCCACCGTCTCCCCCCTCTAGTGGTAGATTTTCTTCGGATCCCTCTATGCTCTCTTCGTTGGTTTTGCTGCTCCCTCTCATGCTGTGGATTTGCGCTATGGGATTCTGTGGTTGTCGATCCAGATCTGCGGGTATAAGACCAGTTCGTCGACGTACTCTACGGAGCGCTCTAGGTTTGGTTCCTAGCAACTTGCTTGTCCTATGGTGAGTTTCTCAGGGTTTGTAGGTTGCTTCTTAGCCCACGATGGTTGAGTTATTTTAGGGTCTAATGAGGTCTTCTCCAGTGGTTGGGGTGGCGGCTTTGGATTTTTCTTGGTTGTGTTCATGGTGTTTTCGCGATGTTTGTGAATCACTATAATTTTCTTGTTTTCTAGATGATTTGGTTCGTAATGCGCACTAGTTATGTTGAATTGTTCTATTGTGACTGTTTGTGGAGCAGGTGATGATTTTTGCGGTTCCTTGATTTTGTGGCGGTGATGACGGGTTCTCTCCAGCGTTATTTTGGTTTGAGATGATGGTTTCTGATGGGATCCCGCTGGCGGTGTTTTGGTGGAGATGCAGGATGGTTGATAGTGCATCATTTTTGGACGCCGGTGATGGTGTTTTGAAACTGCAGTGATGATGGCCGGTGGTTCGACGGTCACCGGTGATGTTCACCGGTGATATGGTTTGATGTTGATGGTCAGTGTGACGGTGGTTCAAAGCTCGAGGCATCATGGTACCATCCTTCGAGGCTGATTGAAAGGCTCACGGCTCGAGGCGTTGATGGATGGGTTTTGAATTTTGAAGTTTCATTTTGAATGTGTAATGTGGTTATTGGGATGATTTATAACTGTGCGGTTGCCCACTTACCTAAAGTTGCTTTTATAAAATTCCAAAAAAATGTTTCGCCACCAAAATACACTATGTGCGGGCTATGGAACATGGTGACTAAACATGTTTTTGGAAAATGTCAAAGTAATTTTGTTTTTAATATTATTTTATTGTCTAGTGTAGACCCTAGTTCATATCCCAAGGAGCATTGGATGTCTAAAGTTTTTATTTTTAATAAATAATATTTATAGATGGGGGTGGTTTTGAAAATAGTTTTTTAAAAAAATGAGTTAATTAATGTGTATAATATTTGATAATGTAAGGTGATTTTTTTAAAATTATGAGGGAAGGATGTAATTTAATGTTCAAAACATATCATGGTTATTTCATCGTTTGGAAAAATACTCATAGTTTAATGGAACCATATGAATTATGGTAGTCAAGATCTCAATTTTTCTCTTTACTATTAAAATGACACACAAAGAACCAATCGTTGACACAACTACCGTGTTTCCAATGTTTGGACCTCAAGTATAGAGTGAGAGATGATAAATCCTAATGATATCTCATTTATGTGTGAGAGAAAGTGTATTCTTGTGTTTTCCAATCAGAACATCCCAAGATTCCCACATGAAATTTCAACCCAATCAATGTTGAGATAAACATTATTTCATTTAATTTAACCCAAAAAAGAATTCAATTAAGAAGCATGTTGAGAGAAAACTTCAATGAAATTTTTCACCCCAAAAATTACACAAAACCATTTGAATAACAAGTATCAGAGCTCCCTACTAAGTACGTGTCGCTTCCTCAAAATGATCATCTACCAATTAGTTCACCATCGAGAGGAGAAGGAAGCTCAAATGAATTTATTTATTAATCCATGATCTCCCTATGAGGATAGGGGAATATAGAACTTATAGGATAAGGATAGGACCCATATAAAACTCCAAAATAGAAAAACCTTTTCTCCTAAACTAACTTACATTTGGGGTGCTGACAGTATCATTTTATAGGCAAAGTGGAAGGTGGGTTTAAGCACCCATTTTTCGTAATACCACTTGCGACATCGTTTTTGACATATTTACAGACTTATATCACTTTTGAAAAAAAAAACATTTTTACCCACCTATTTACTATCTATATAAAAAATTTGGAATTATTTGGAGCCATAGAGATTGGTATATAGATGAAATACAACACACCACTTTTGAATTTGAGTAGATTTATTTTCTTGGACATATCAGTTTGGATGAGATAATTAATGAGAGAATTGGGATTTAGTGTCTTTGGAATAGTTCTATTCAATTGAATTTTGGACTAGACCAATTTTTTTAGTTCAATATGATTTATATATTTGTGGGAGTGTGTGGTTTATTCCACATAATTTCTTGGATTCCTTTACAATTTGTCCCATTTTCTTCAATTTTATGTTGGGCCCTTCAAATTTCCTCTAACTACAATGAAAACATCCAAACAAGAGAAATTGTATTTTTTAATAGAATTTAAAATTAAATAATTGTAACAAACATTAATTTCAATTTTTTATTAAAATTTTAATTTATGATAGAAAATAATTTTAACATAATGGTATAAGGGTGGAAATGAATAGTGAATCGCTATGCGATCACACCCCCACATATAAAAATTTTCAATCTTGGGAAAAGTCACATTTCCAAAAATGATTCACGAATATATTAACATATTCATGAAGATTTAACATTAAATTAAAATTTAATCCATGATAGTAATGTGATTAAATAATAAATCACACCAATAAGTTATTCGTAGTGGTCATCGAAAAAGATATCAAATAAGTTGTATCAGAATGAAATTATAAGAGATGCATGATACCAGTATTGGAAAATAATAAAATAGTTAACCATGTCACTAATTCTCCATGTTTATGTTTGAAATCCATTTCATGATATTCTATTTACTTTCTATCCAATATATATAGATTATTTTAAAAAAATTCTTCATAAATGATTCTATCCATTGAAACTACCCTACATGAATTGAAATCAAATTTCAAGTCAAAATCACTTACGAATTCCCATAATTAAAACCTTAATCTCTCAACCTATATATCCTCCCATGTTTTACAATTCACCACTCCCCTAATTATTTTTTTGAAAAGTTAATCTTGGGGAAAATCTTACACTCATCACTCAACCCTTGTTTAATATCCATAGATCACTAATTTTAATAGTTATAATAAGATAAAAGTTCAATGAAGAGTAGTTTTTGACCTGACAAGACACAAACCATGTTTTGGTGTGTGTTTTTTTGTTCTTTTTTTTTAGTTTTTAGGGCTTACAATAGTCGGATAACAGGTACATATGCATAGGTCAATCCGATACAACAATGGAATAGATTAGATAAAGAAAGAACATATGGAAAAATAATTCTAGAAGTTATAAAAATATTTAACTAACTTATATTTACCTAATATTATGTAATAAATTATCACACTTCACGGTTGGGTGAATAGATGTGTGAAGATATTTAATGAAACAATTTTTCCAAACATTTCTCACACAAAAGATAAATTTATTCACAAAGGTTTCAAAATTATACAACATTTTATATCATCTACATGCAACCAAGTTTCGAAAAAAGTAACACATCAATGTTAAATTCATGATGAAAAAAAATTCAACATTGAAACAATTTTTTTCTAAATGTTAAAAACAATTGAACTAGGAAAATTCCACAAGAATTTTCAATAACTTTCATGATCAAGTGGGCATAATTTTCTATGATATAGTGGGAATAACTTTCCATGATAAATTATAAATAAAAAATTAATATTCCAACATAAAAGTGAGTATGAAGGGGGGGGGAGGTAACAATACAATCCAAAAATCGAAAAAGAGAAAAAGAATAAAGATAATGATAATTCACAACTAACCTAGAAATATACCCACCCGCACACCAAGAGTATGTAGTTTCCTCACTATAATGAATGAGAATATTAGAAGTAAGGAGAAAACATGATGGGTTTCATTAGTTGGTTTCTTATTGAAATTGGAGTTCATCCATCATGGAATCCGAAATGGATTCATGAAAATGCTTCAGCCACAGCCCATTGACACTAAACATTTGCTTTATTTCATTATTTTTAACCTGAACAATACCAAATGGATAATAAATAGTAATAGTGTATTATGAAAACCTGTGGGAATGAAGTATACATAGATTCAACTATATCCATTCATTGTAAAAGATAACCCTTTTCTCAATATGGAATTGACGATGATTGATGAGGCGGTCGTGGGAATCCTTGGTTCTCTCCTAATGGATCTTGGAGTTATCATATGAATATCTATTTATTTCCTATAGCTCATAAATAATTATATTCCTTTGACAAACCACACCAAGAATATTAGGATTTCATTTTTAATGGCCCAGAAGTCTCGATGCTCTATCTCAATAGTGAGGTGAAAAATATTTCTAAAAACAATCCGATAAGGTGAAATTACAACGAGAATATTGAAGGCGGTTTAGTAAGCCCATAATGAATCATCAAGTCTAAGACTCAGATATTTTCTATTAGGTTGAACTATTTTTTCAATAATTTGTTTTACATCTCTATTCAACACCCTGGCTTGACCATTTTTCTATGGTTGATATGAAGTAGAAACTTGATGACCGACCCCATACTAACACAAAAGTGATTGCATTATTCAACCATAGAAGTGAGAACCTTAGTCACTGATGATGAACCTAGGTAGTTAAAACATACATAAAATTTGGGTTCTTTCAAATTCCACAACTTTCTTCAAATCATTAGTCCTCATGGATCATACCTCTACCCATTTTTATATATCATCAACTACCAAAATAATGTACAAATTTCTATAGGAATTTAGAAATAGCCCTATAAATTCAATTCCCTAAACATTGGAAATTGTCATAGAAGATAAAAGGTTGTTGTGTAATTTTTTTTATTTTAGATACATTTCCCATTATTTAATAGCTAGGACATGATTTATAGAAATCATGGGAATATCTAAATATTGATGGCCAAAAGAGACTTTAATTGAGGACCGTAAGAGAAGTATGCTGGTGACCATAGTGAACCCCGACATGAAAGAGTGTGGATAAAACTAAGGGAATAATGGAACTCACTATCGGAAAGAAAATTCCAAATGACATGATCACAATATGTGCACCTAAGTTATGGGTCATCCCAAATATACCAATGAGAATCATGTTTTAGATGGATATCTTGGTTTTTTTTAAATTAGTTGGAATACAATATGCTACTAAATAATTAACAATTTTGGAATACCAAGGAATATCATTTTGTACTAGATACAATTTCTTATCCAGAGACATGTCATTTATTCAAATACAGCGGGATAATTTAATGTCCGATAATGTGATGATCCTACTGATATGGTCATCCACCACATTCTCTACTACTTTTACCCACTAATTTATAAATTAAATTCTTGGAGGAGGTGAATATAATGAATGCGATGTGGTTTGACTTTCAGTTTATTAAGATGATACTGAAGGGCCATATGGTCTGAGAGAAAAATGAATTTTGACCCTAAAATGTATGAACTAAATTTATCCAAGGTAAACACAATGGTAAGGAAGTATTTTTCAGTTGTGGTGTAGTTTTATTGGGTAGTGTTCAGTGTGCATGAGGCATAGGCTATGACATGTGGAACTTGATCATCCCAATATGATAAGACTTCCCCAACTGCATAGTTAGAGGTGTAACACATGAGCTCAATTGGTAAATCCCACTGTGGTGGTTGCATTAATGGGGGTGATGTGAGACATTATTTCAATTTATTATGTGATTCCTCACATTATTTATCAAAATAAATTCTTTAACTTTTTGGAATAAGTGGGAGAGGGGCAGTGAAATCTTACTAAATTCATGAATGAATCCATTGTAAAATCAAGCATGAAATAATAAATAATTCACATCACAAACATTTTTGGGGAATTTTATGGAAGACATGACATACAATTTTGATTTATAAACCCAGATACCATCCCCATAAATGAAATTTCCATGTACTATACTTTGTCACACCATGAAATGGAATTTATCATAATTTAATACGATATTCATTTCAATACAGTAATGTATGATATAACCAGGACTACTCAAACAATGAACAAAATTTGATCTAAAAATAGTGAAATCATCCTTGATTACTTCCATGAAATTATCTATGTAATCCAAAAAAATTTGGACCAAGAAATTCTAAAATGTACCCAGAGCATTACAAAGGCCAAATGATATCCTCATGTATGAAAATGGTCTAAAGGGGAAAGTGAAGGTTTCCTTTTTCTAATCATTGGGGTCAATATGGATATGAAAGTATCCAGAATAACCATCAAGGAAATAGTAGTGGGACTTCCCTGATATACTCTCTAGTATTTCATCAATGAACGACAATGGGAAATTTTACTTCAGAGTGTTTTGGTTTCACAGGCGATAGTCTATATAGACACACCAACAATTCTTCACATGATTTTGAACCAATTTTGTTTTTCATTTTTAATTGCAATAAGACCAGTTTTTTAGTAATAACTTGCACTAGATTGACCCATTGGATATCAGAGCTGGGGTAAACGATTCTTGTAGCCAATAAATTTTTTCCTCCTTTTTAACAACATCTAGGAGGTTTAGGTTTAGTTGACATTGTTCTTGACTCATTGGTTTAGCCTCACCATTTATCAATATATTTTGTGTGAAATTTTAAGGGATATTACTAGGAATGTTAGTAAGTGTCTATCCGAAAGTGTGTTTATACTCCCAAAAAAGTTCAAGCAGTCACAATTCATGCTCTGGAGGGAGTGAACTAGAAATGATGACATATAACTTGTTTACATTCTTAATAGTGGAGTATTTTTAATCATTATGAATTTTTTTATGTACTAATTTAGGAGGAATTTTTGTTGATGGGAGTGACTATGTAATTGAGACTTTAATGATCTCATCTAGCTTCACAATAGTAACATCCTCAGATGAGGAATAAACTTTTATAGTCTTTGCATTATCATCAATAGTCATGGGATCTACAATTCTCAAGAAATTATCAATTAACAAACATGCATGACATTTTTCAAAACCACTACAACATTCAATGCATGATTCATTACCAATAATTTCTATTAAGTATTAAAACACAGACTAGGGATCAAGGGAGATAAAAGATGTTTTTAGGGGAAGGGAGTACATCAATAGAATTATCAGAAAGTGGAGAATGTTTTTATAAGGGTTTGAACATGGAATCAATGGTATTGAATTGGACAATAAACCACCATAATCCATAGATAATGTACCATTTTGGATATTAATTATGGTTTTGGAAGTTTTCTAGAATGGTATCCCCAATATAAATGGGACATGTTCATTCATATTATCATTTTCTATTTTGAGACCATAAATTTTGGTAGGGAAAATTAAGATTTTCACCCTCACAATAACATTATATTACACACTAGTAGGGTGTAATGTACTTCAGTTTTCTAGTTGCACAAAAATTCCAGTGGGATTTAATTATACAACCATTATTGAGTAGAAAATAGAGCGATGCATCACATTTATAGAGGCCCCCAAATAAAGCATAGCATTGGAAAATGAATACTCCCCAATGGTGCATGTAATTGAGAATGTTCCTAGATTATTGAATTTTTTGGGAAGTGATGTATCTATCAATGCTGAGATGTTCCACCCCAAGATAACCATTTCATCACCATGAATTCACCTTGGTTGTGCACAAATCTATTTTAGAAACTTGGTGTATTCGGGAATTTTATTTATGACATCAATCAACAGAATATTATACTATACTTTTTAAAAATTGAAGAGGAATGGTTGGGATGAGTGGTTCATTGACATACACACTCTTTTCCTTAGTGGGAATTTTCTCAAGACAATGATTTTTCATATTTGGATCATTTTCAATGGTTGAGATAGTGGTTTCATTAGGATTTCATGACTTTATTTGAGGGGTAATTTGGATTTTATGTTTAGTTCTAGTCCTATGGGTTAAAAAACTAACATTTAACTTATCCCTAGGGTTGACTAGTGGTTGACATTGAAGTTTACCCAACCCATTATTTTGAATTTCTCCCACTATGTTTTAGAGTTAGACTAATTTGGCTTTTAGGTATTGCATGACAACTTTGTTGGTTTGATGGAATTTAAGATAGTTTGCAGCCCTGGTTTCATCATTACATCTTGGATAGGCTCAGGTTTTGGAGGGGCTGTTGGAATGGCCTTTATAGTGGTTGGGGATTTTTTGGTGGTGGTGGATGACTACTCTGTTTGGGTTGGTTCCATGATTTTTGAGGTTATTTTGAATACCCCCTTTATTATAGGCTTGGTTTTCCTTCCACCTAGGTTTGGATTGATATTAAGGTTCTTTCTTAATGGTATGGTTATAGGGGTTCCCTAAAAATATTTCCTCCCAACTCTTAGATTTTTCACTTATTCGATGTAATTTTTCAGAATAGTGTGTATCAGAAGGACAAATACCATAATAGAGGGAAGTATTAGAATGGTATTTTCCATGGGAAATGGAATGTTGTCGAATAAAGATACTTAACTCTTCAAATTATGTGTCCACCTTATTTTCAAATTCAGTACTCTAAAACTCATGGAAACCTTGAATGGGTACACTAGACCCTGAACCAAATTGTTGGGTATTCTGAACCATGATCTCAACTTAGGTTCTTTTAGAAGTTGGGTACTTACCAAATAGCGCACCACATACAGTAGCATCAGTCATATTTCGATCAATTGGAATTTAACATCCATACATAGATTTTATTAAAATTTGATTACTTATTTGGTGGTGTGGGAAACATGAAAAAATCATTTTAAATCTTTCTCAGTATTCCTGGAGTGTTTCCCCTTGAGATCATATTAACCTGAAAATTAATTTCCTTATTGTTTTAGTTTGAGAGTTTCGGAAACATATTTTAGGAAAAATGTTTTACATGTCTACCCAAACTCTAATAGGATAATTAACACAATATAACCAATCTTTTTCTGTGTCTTCTAATGAATACTAGAATTACTTAACATTTAGTTCTTAATCATGTAAATTAGTTGTTTTTAATGTGGAGAACATATTGTGAAATTATTTTAAATTCTTATGTTGGTATTCTTTATAATTTCGATGAAATATTTACAATAAGTGAACTAGAATAGATTTTAGTTCAAATTTCGGTTCTTGGCCTTGAATTTGAATTAATACGAGATGCATATCTACATCAAGAAAGGTTTTTTATTTTAATTTATAGTTATTTTAAGCCATATTATGAAAATTTGTTTTAGTGTTAATGTGGGTTCTATAAGAATAAGAAGAAGGATATATAATAGTTTAAATTTAATGTTTGTCCTCTTTCAAATGGTTCTTCTATGTGTCTCGGTGTCGCTAACATAGGATGCTCTCTTGTTTGGGTTAGAATGGTTGTAAACATCCTTGAGTATAATGAATCATGCACATAATAGAAAAAATCAATAAATAATAACACACAAATATATGTAATGGAAGATTATAAAAAAATTATTCACAAAATTTACAAAAAATATTATAAAAAACACACACTAAAAACCAAATCACTCCTCAGCAGTGGTGCCATAATTTGAACATGGTGTCTTAAGATTACAAACTAATTATTATTTAATGATTATTTTATAGTATAGGGTAGACCTTAAGTAATATCTCAATGAGTTTTGGATGTTTAAAGTGTGTATTTTAAATAAAAATTATTTAAATATGTGGTGGTCTTGAAAAAATTATTTTTAAAAAAACTGACTTGATTGAAGAGTTTGATAGTTGAAAAAGGAAGGTGGTGTTTTTATAATTATTAGATAATTAGAAAATTTATTGTTTGCTACAGATATTGGTTATATCAAAATTTTATAAAATAATCATGATTTAATGGAATACTTTGGTTGAGGGTAGTAAAGTTGTCGATTCCACTCTTCCCTCATAAAATAATGCACAAAGAACCAACCCTTGACACAGTAATCATTTTGTTATAGTTTTGAGCACAATAATTGTATTAGGGATACCATAAGATACTTATATCTCATGTTTGTGAGAGAGAAAGAGGATTCCTATGTTTTTCAATTGGAACAACCCAGAATTCCCAAGTGAAATCACGACCTAATCGGTACTGAGATAAAAAGTGTTTCACTTGATTAAAACAAAACAAAGAATTCAAAGATTATTCATATTAAGATAAACATTAATGAAATTTTTCTCACATAAATTAAAAAAAACCAGTAGAAGAAAAAGTTCTAAAAATCCCTCCCATGTATGTTTAGCTTTCTCAAAATGACCATATGCTATTTAGCTCTCCATCGATAGGAGGATGAAGCTCGAATGGATTTCCTTCTTCATCCTCTGTCCCTATACGAGGATATAGAACTATATAAATTCTATTATGAGCAGAGGAATCCTAGAGGTATTAAAAATATTAGTTCCTTGAATCCTGACCTACCTTAGAAATGGGGTTCCCATGGTATCATTTTATAGGAAAAGTGGAAAGTGGTTTTGATCCCTCAGATTTTCCATTAAAACTTGAGCCAATAATTTTCAACATCTAGAAAATCTTAAATATATTTTTTAAAAAACATAAAAAATGTTTCCAAGGCTCCTTACTATGTCCACTAAAAATTTGGAACAATTTTGAGGCAAACAGCTCAATATTTGGACGAAATACAACAAACAACTTTTTTACTTTGAGAAGATTCATTTTCTTGGAAAACATAGTTAGGATTGGACCCTTAATGAGAGAATTGGGATTCAGTGTATTCAGAAGAGTTTTATATAATTTAATTTTGGACCATAAAAAAACATAATCCTAATTATATTCATGTATTTGTATATGTTTTTTGTTAATTCCAGATATGTTCTTGGATTCCGTCGCAATTTTACCAATTTCCTTTAACTTTGTGTTGGGCCCTATAAATCTCCTCCAACTATAATGAAAAAAAATTAAAAAAGTAAAATTTTCATTTTAGTAGTGATTAAAAAAATATTGGAATCAAACAATAAGTTAAAATTATTATTAAATTTGGAATTTATGATACAAAATCAGTTTAACACAGTGGTATATGGGTGGAAATGAATATTAAATCATTATGTGATCAAGAACCTAGGGTACTAAAGATGAGGATAGATTGTGATAATAATGTTATGATGGTTTTTTAATACCTAGAATGGATAAATTAGTAGCCTCTAACAAAATTTTTTATGACAGGGGTTCACCTGTTAGAGTGTTCTATAATCCCTTGGATTGCGTTCTAGGGATTTTTGCAAACTTATTCATTTTACCCTTGAGGTGTGAGGGTTAAATCTAATTCAAACCTAACCTACCAATAGATTAGTTTCTATAGTTGTGATTTTTATGGGTAATTTATAATTTCATTTAGAAATGTTTTATTTGGAAATTATTTTAAAATCAATTGTTTATTCCTGCTTTATAAACTGTTCTAAAATTTGTGTATTTCAATGATTTATTGAAAACAATGTATGGTATAATTTTTTCCATATATTTATTTGAATGTACATAACTGGTTTATTTTATAAAGTATTCTTAAGGAACACTTGGTGGCATCCTAATGGGATTAATTAAGACACACCCAATACATATCTTTGGGTGTTTGTAGAACATTTTTTATGTAATGTAGGAAAGTAAAAGTTACAAATGCTGTTGATGAGTATCCATATTAGTGGTTAGTGGGTGCTTGGTGATGATATAGTTGGTTATTTTCCCTAATATCCCATGGAGATGGTTTTTTTGTCTCATCTGTATTGGTTTACCTATTTTTACTTGGAACTGGTATTTTCCTTATACATTTTCCTTTTTTTGTTTGGATTTTTATTTTCATGTTTTCTTTCTTTTATATATTCCAACTATTTATTAAATGGAATATTTTGGGAAAAATCATTCAAGAAGGTAGTAATTTATTCATGGGTTTGTGTTTCTAACTCATACGGATTGGGAACTCATTTTGGGCTCTGCCACTAGTCTTCTTAGCTGTACTCTTTTGGGATGATGTGGGATGGTTCATGAAACCCCCCCTAAAAATATAACACTTAAATGACTAAATGGAATTAAAAAATCTAATAAGTTAAACCATTCTTTTCAAGACTCTGTCTGATAAGCACTCTATAGTTTATCATGTTTTTCTTGGAGTACTGTTATGATGAGTGACATATTGGGAAGTTTCTCAGGTTTTGTGAAAGTGAAGAAAAAAACACTCTAGAAGGGAATGTGTTGGCTTGTGGGGCCATTCATATGTATTATAAGGACCATGATGGGTAATATACTATGGCATTCAGGGAAGGAAACCAAGTTATTATAGGACACCCATTGGATTAGATGTCCTTGTTCATGGACCTAAGAGGATAGTTCATAAAAAATGGAATTTGAGCTAATAACATCCAAATGTGTAGAGGAACTTCCTGGATTTGAGGTTTGGGGTTCAAAAGAAGGGAATTTTTCTTTAATGGGTTAGGGGAATGTAACACCCCTGAAAAAATTAGGCTTCAAAGACTATATGGTTCTAACCATTTAAAAATGGTGAACCTTTGTTTTTTGAGACTATATAACAAGAACAATATAGTTAAGTGTGCTTCGATTAGAGTGGTATCAGGTTAGGATACCACTTGGGAAGTTTCCCAAGGTATATGTAAGTGTGGAAAGATAACACAAAAAACATGTATTGGCCTATGAGTATAATCATTATTCTAATAAGTAACCCCAGTGGATAATATCATGTGGTGTACTAGGAAGGAAACCACAGTATTATAAGATTCCCATGGGGTTATATGACATGGTTCATGGCTTGGGGAATTTTGGTGATGATAAATTCTATAAATTCTTACACCCATATTTTTCATATGATCCCATGGTATGAAGTAATTATATAAATAATATTTTAATCATTGAAAATATATTATATAACCCAGTTTTTTGGTAACTATTAATGTTCTATATTTTACTATACTATATTCATAATTTACCTTTATATATAATTTAAATTTTTTAATTATGTTTATAATATAATATAGGACACAAAAAATTGTTCCGTTGGATAACCATCATAATATTTCATCAATAGATTTAGGATTTGTGGATGATTATTTAAAATGTTCTTTAGAAACCAAATAATAAGTTATTAGATTTTTTTATTCGATATTAAACCTTAAAACATTGATGTATTCAAATTTACTATAATACCATTATGAGTTATAACTTGTTCCAAAAACTTTTTACTATTTTGAAAACATGCAGGTGAGCCCTTTACCAATATAATATGGGAATTGTAACAATATCTATTTATAAAATTCATGTTATAAATATTTGTATCTTGGGGTTTTTCATCATCACAAACAATCATGGAGGATTCTAAAAATTTCATTTAATTGAGTTTCAGTATTTATTTTGATTACCAAGTGACAAGAATCATAAAAATATTTAAGATATTTTGAACCCTTTTTAAAATCATAGAACTGTCATTCATCATCTTATAAGATCATGGAATCATATTATAATATTTAATGAAGGTTATTGAAGGAAGTAGAGGTTGAACCTCTCATAAGAGAACTAGTGCAGGTGGCATCAGCTACCCAGTTTAGGCACTGGCCAATAGATTCCATGTGTCAAGACTTCCTGCTTTGTTGAAGACACACTAGCTAACAAGTGTTTTGTGTCCACTCACTACCTAGTGGAGGTTCTCTAAGTATCTTGTGGTAGAATTCCACTAGTATAGAGTCCCAGGTAGTCCATTAGCATCCTAGTTAAGGATACCAGTTATTCAGTTGTTATAGTGATATTATTACGAAACTGCATTGAATGTGGTCTAATATGCATTTATGGTTCACTTTTTCAGCTTTATTACCACTGAACATTCACAAAAGGTTCCTGATCATCTTATAGCCTATAAAATGTACCCTTTTAATATTGAAATATATAATGTTACTCCACACAATTACATATAATCGAATCAAATGTCAAATCCCTAGAAATATCAAAATCCTATCAAAGAGCCATTATTATTTATAAATTTCTCAAAAGATCCCAACCTTTATCTTAAATCACTCATACAAAATTGTAATAATCTATAAAATATATTTTATAGTGATATTTTAATTGGGGTTTCAATGAAAACCTAGCACATATCATCACCTTTTGCTGTTTGGTACTCAATCCAAAAGAGTGAGGGATGAATTTCATGTCAAATAGTGAATCTCAATAGGGTTCACACAAATAATAATTATGATGGTAAGGTTTTCCTAATGATCAATAAGATACTGGGATCAATTATATTGATGTCTTGATTCAATGCGTGGAGATTTAGGGGCTCACATTGAGAAATTTATGAAAGCATTTTCAAACAATTTTCATTCTCTTTTTTACACATTGCATAATTCTTCATTGATTCATATAATTTCATAAATTATATTCTATCATTTTCTTATATGATCAATCACTAAATTATATTTGATTAAAACTTTATAACTTGGATGAAAATTATCATTTATCTCCCAAATCATTTCACATTTCTACCTATTTTATCATGTCAACATTTTTATTAATTTGAATTTAGTTTTTTCATACTATTTAAACTTTTAAAAGGTAATCCTGCCCCTATATACATTTTAATTAGACCAAAAATTGGTATAAAGGGGTTACTTATTTTTTTATCAAAAAATTTCATTTTACAAAATCATGTTTCTAGAAGGATTTTTTTTCCAATACTAATTGATTTCAATGTATGATATTTTTATTATATCATCTAATTTGTATCCAAAGTCTCTTTTTTAATTGAAATAATTTTCCCTCTTTGGAAAATAATATGTTAATTTTTTTAGTATTATTAATTTCTCTATTTAGAAAATGGTAATGCATGAATATGTTAAAACTAAATAATTTGAAGAAAAAATGGCTCTTGATGATGTTAGGAATATTGAGATCAATAAAAAATCTATGAAAGTGTGTCTCACATTGTGATATTTATAACAATAAGTTTAATAATGATTCTATATATAAAAATACTTAAGAAATATAGAAATTGTTAGAAGTCAGACATAAAGGAACAAATAAAATAAGTCACTAGTTTTGATAAGTATAAAACTAATTTTGAATGTTTCTCCCTATACCCAAATAATTATATTACTATCATATTTATAAGGTGAACATACATTTCTAATAGTAGAAAGTCTAATAGTGATTATTTATCTATAGAAACAATTTTGAGGAAAATTATATGGGTTCTACCTTGCTCCAGGGATCTCAAAAGAAAAACTATTCAAGAAATAAAAGATGTAACAAAAATGGTTGTTAATGAACTCATCAGATCCCTAATGAAAGAGAGATTATGTTGAATATACAATACGTAAAGGAGTCCAACGAAGCCAATGATATAGATAAAACTATTTCCTTCAAAGAAACTAATAATGATTCATTTAGAGATAAATTTCAATACTTTTCTTAACAAACCACGAACACAGAGAATTACTTAAAGAATAGGAAATTTTAAAACTGATTCAAGAATGTGAATCAAAAAGGGGAATTTGAAGTAAAATTATATGATTGTGAAATGAAATAGCACATCATGTCAAAAATTATCATATATAAAAATATTGTTAAATAAATAATTCAAGATAATAATGATTTGAAAGTCACAACATGGAGTGAAAGTGAGGACTCCATGGATTCAACTTCCTCATCAAATTCAAGGGAATCAAATCCAAAGTATCATATGCTACAAGTTGATGAAGAAATAATAGTTCATACCCCTATTCCAAATTCCTACTCTTTGCTTTCAATTAATTACCCTCTTTTATATTCATCTTGTTACTCCTTAAGTCACCTTATTTATCTATACCTTAAATATGATATAAATTTACAAAAATGGATTTCATCAACTCTATACATTATGAATTTAACTTGATAAAGAATAAAAGAAAGCACTTAATAGAAAATATTATCTTCAAAAGAGATTGATATTCTCTTTATGAAATGGGAATAATTATCCATGAAAGTAAAGAGTCAACTAGATGTTAACAAAATAAAATCAACCATTAAAGACCTCAAAATTCAACTTTCTAAATCCACTCATGGAGAAAGAAATTTAAATAAAATTTTGGGCTCTCGATGAAATATAAAATAACATGATGGTATTAATTTATAAAATCATGCAATAACATATATGAAAATATTGAAATAAAATTTATTAATGGTTTTTTAAAATATAATTGTTTTTAATTTTTATTAAAATAATAGGCCATTTAATTTATGATTTGGATTAAAATAATGCATAGTATGAGATACCCAAATCAATTTATCTTTTATTCAATTTTTCCAAAAGAATACCTCATGTTAAAAAATATAGTTTTATAATCATTATTGGGTAACATAAGTGGACCCTTGTTTTTTTGTGTACCAAAACCTTTAGTTATTTTATTTTTTTAGGAAAAGTGTATTTTGAGAAATACACTAGAAAAAATGTGGTAACAAGATAGTTGTTGCTGAATTCACATGTCTGGTGACCTATTTGAATAAAAATTAACAAATAACATATAAAGAGGTCACATCACCTTAATTTATAACTATAAGGGTAATATAATCAATTAAGGTAACATTGTTTTTTATAACTCAACTGTAATAATTTTTTTCAATAATTAGTTAATTGTGTGATAATAGTTTTAATTTTTGTTCGAAAATTATTTCTAGAATGTTTTAAACCTAAATGGAAAAATTTAATTTACTGCTTCCCATTTTCAAAATGTTCGTACAATAAATTTAAAATTGTTGATTAGATGAAACATAAAATTTTTTAGCATACAAGTCAGTGATTCATGGTTTTATAATAGATTCCTTTGTCACTATAACACACAATCACTTGTCCATATCACCCTTTATCAACTACTATGAGATCTAACAAAAATATATTTCATATATAACATGGTTCGTAAACCATGTAACCATGGTATGCAACATAAATCATCTTTTAAATATAAAATTGATATTTTCCATTTAAAAAATTGAATTAAATTATTTTGATTAATTCATAAATTCTAAAATTTAAATTCTAGGAGGGAAATCTTATAATTTAATTATTTTTAATGACTTCAAAATATTGGTGTGGGGATATTAATTATCTCATGAATTTGAATATTGAAAATCCTTCATCATGTTTTCTATGAAGGTTGAAAATAAAATGTATTTTAAAATTATTTCAATCCAAATTGGTATTGGATAAAAATTTGATAAAAAATATATTTTATGATTTATATTCTTCTGAAATACATAATTATTCTTTTTATACTCCTTAAATCTCTATATAAAATGAGGTAATAGTGAGATGAAAAAAACTATACAAGAAAATGCTAAAACTATTTTAAATTAATTTAATTTATCTAAATATTATTTTCAAAATTATATGAATACTATATATTTTATAATTAATCACAATCTTATAAGGCCTTTTCTCAAAATTACCTTATATAAACTTTGGAAAAATAAAAAACCAAAGTTGATTTTTTAAAATTTTAGCTAAAACATCATTATTTTAAACACCAAATACAATCTGGTAAATTATAAATCCAAATCCAAGGATGGTATCTTTCATGGGTACATCAAATCATTCATGTATTATTGAGTCTTCAAAAAATGGACTACAAAGGAGTAATAATAAATACATGTTTTTTGACGAAAACATTCCAAAAGGTATTTTAAAATATATTTTTGAATTTTTTTTAAATAATCATTTTTAAAACTAATGAGGTTGAATTAGAATTAGAAATTCTTTCAAATTATTTACCTAAATCTTTTAAAAAATTTAAATTCCATCACTATGAAAATTTAAAATGATATTTTGAATAGGGAAGAAATACAAGAAGATTGGTCCCAAATGAGGATGAAGAACTTGCCTTTTTCTATTATGTAGAACAAGAAAACCTTACTGATTACCTTAATGATAAAAATTATGAACATGGAATACAATAGAAACTATATAAATTCAATCTAAATTATGTATAAATTATAATAGAAATACCTAATGATCATCTCCTCATTTGATCTAAATGGTAATTTAGGAATAAGTTAATGATCATAATAATATTAGTAGAAATGAATCATGTTGAGTAGAAGCATGTTATAACCAATAACAATGAATATAAGGTGGTGAAACCATTTCACTTGTATATTAGTTAGAATAAGTTATAATCTTTTTGGAATTCTCCATTCTTATTAACATCCAAATATTTAAAAATTATTTCAAAATTTCTTTTTTAAAAGGTTATATTAATTATTTTTTATGAAATAAACACATGGTTTAGAGAATCCCATTTTTTAAATTATATTTTATATTAGTTAAATAAATTTATCATTTAAAAGAATCCCCTCAAGCTTAGTTTGAACTACTCACAAATTATCTTTTATCAAAAGGTTTGAAAAATAAAATAGTATATTCAACTATATTAATAAAATACATGTAAAATAATTTGTTACACATTTAAATTTATGTTAATGATGTCATTTTAATCTCTACCAATGAATCTCTATGTTTTGAATTTTCTTGTTGAATGAAAAATTAATTTGAAATTAACAATATGGTAAAACTCAATTTTTTGTTTTCTAATTTCTCAAATAAATGAAGATATTTTTCTAAACCAAGTAAAATACACTAATGAACTGTTAAAAGGATTCAACGTAGATCATGGAGGGAGAATCAGTAAGTCTAGAAGTTAAACTTATATTTTAAGGTTTAATGAATCCATATATCCATTTGAAAATAATATTTATAGAGGTATGATTAGTAGTCCAATTTATATTACTAGGACGTGGGATGATATCACGATATATGTTTTTTTATAATAATTTTAAAATAAATATAATGGAATCACATTTGAAATTGGTTAAAAGGTTTTTTTTTAATTTTATAACAATCATAAAATATTGGTTTTTATATAAAAAATTGAATTAATTAGTTTTAATGATTCTTATTTCGGGGGATTATAACTATATTAGAAAATTGAAAGTGGGAATTTCCACCTAATTGGAAAATCATGCATATCATAGATTAATAAGAAGTAAAATTTAGTTAATCTTTCTTAATTAAAAAAAGAATAAATAGTTTCAAGATTTTTTTATGCCCAAATAAAATGGAAGAAACACACTCTCTAAGAATGTGGTATTATATTTGATTGTATCCCAATTAAGTTCTCCATAATAAATATATATTATCATTTGAATTGATTTACCTTAGGACAAGGCTGTCGAGATCGAATAGTATCTTATTTTTTACCCATTCAAGAAGAGTAGAAGTCACTTCTATGGTCGAGAGGATAGTCTGACCATGGTCTTATTTACCCTCAATATGTATATATAAGAATAATTCCATGATTTTACATTCTCCACTAGCATCCTAAACTTCTTGAGTCTGAGTCTTCTGGCTCAAAGCATCAGCTGTAACATTTCTTTTACCATGCATGTCAGAATTCTCGAAATCAAATAACTATAGGTACTCAACCCATCTGCAATGTCGATGATTCATATCTGACATCAAAAAGAGGTACTTAATTCTTTTATTATTAGTGTATACAAAAAAATACACTCCAAGTAGATAGTCTCTCCAATAACATAGATCATGGACAATAATAGCTAGTTAGAGTTTGTGCATGGGTAATTATGCTCGTGAGGCCTCAATTGACGAAACCTGCACACAATGAATCACTCATCCAACATTAGTAAAACTACTCTACTGATACCAAATGAATCAGAATATAGAGTATAGATATTATATGCATCTAGAAGAATCAGTATTTGAACTAAAGTCAATTTATACTTAAACTTCTAAAGGCTTCTTCTTAGGATTCTAACGATACTAATTTCACACATTTCCTTGTCATGCCTATAAGTGGAACTACAAGTCATGAAAAATACTCGATGAATTATCTATAATATCCATTTATCCCTAAGAAAATATAGATGTAAAATATGTTCTTTGGATACTCCCAGAAACTATAGATCTCACTTTCTATGGGTCTACTGAAACTATTAACTCAGCGATAATGTGGCCCTAGAAGTAGACATTATCGATCCAAAAGTGGCATTTATTAATCTTATCATAAAGATGATCCTCTCTTCATGTATACAAGAAGATCTCAATATAGTTGGAATTTTCATGTATAGGGTGAGAATACACTATGATATCATCAATAAAGAGTACCATAAATGAATCTAGATATGCATGGAAAACCAAATTCATAAGATCCTAGAAAATAGAAGGTGAGTTCGTGAGTCTGAATGGCAGGACCAAGTACTCGTATTTACCATTAATTATCCTAAAATATGTCGTAGGTATATATAATGACCTGACATAGACCTGGTGATAGCCTGAACTCAAATCTATCTTCAAAAACATATACTCTCCTTAAATCAGATCAATATGGTCATCATTTCTAGGCAGTGAATACCAATTCATCAATGAAAGCATGTTTAAATGGTAATAATCCACATTAATCTCAAGGGTAATATCCACCTTCTTGTAAAAGAGGATTGGTGAACCCCAAGGTGAGGTTTTGCGACATATAAATCATTTTTCATCCCAATCCTCCAATTACTTCTTGAGTTGCAGAATCTATTTAGATATAATCTTATAAGGAGAAATGGTCATTAATTGGATATTGAAATTAGTTTAATAGTTAACTCTACCTATTGTATTGGAGGTAGAGAAGGGAATTCATCATGAAATATGTTCGTGAAATGCTCCATTATAGGAGAAGAAATAGTGTCTCATAATCCCTGATTATCCAAGAATAGATTAAAGATATGTTCTATCACATTACCTAGTATTTTCTACTCATGTCTTCATCACATATCTTGAACATAACATTCTCTCCTATGCACATACCTACCACCTTCTAATGATGTAAAATCACGCGCCAATGATAGTAGTCATTATGGTCTTGATATGGAACTAACTAGTCCATCCTCATGATTACATCAAAGCCTCCCGTGTCAATGATGAAAATATTCTAGTATAAGAGGTAATGACCTATCTCAAGGGGAAAATCCCTCAAATGAAACAATCCCTCTTAGCAGATACCTAATGGGGTATCTATCACCATAACTCTATATTAGTGTTCAATCATGAGGCCCAAAATCTCTATAATAATCTCAGATATAAATGAGTGAGATGTGCTTTGTAAAATAAATTAGTCACTAATTTGGAGTCCAAATAGAATATTACTTCATATTGTATAAGGCTTGGCACTCTGATCCTCTAGCATAGTTTAGAATTCATGTAACTGGAAGGTACCATGTCCCTATGTCACTGCCTGATTTCCTTGAGCAAGCCTTTTTTAATGGTGCTGAGAATCAAAAGTCCGACTACCCCTGACTCAACTACAACCTTAGCCTAAATTACTGGAGGAATTCTAGCTACCTTCCAGACATAATCCTACTATAAATGATCTTGATCATGGAGTAGAATTAAATCCCCACTCTCTAGGTGTTTTAGGGAAATTCCTTCAAAACCAATTGTATATAGACTATCCTGTTGTGGCCACAAAATTCCACTAGATCTCGTAAGCACTAAGGCTTTGTGTGTCCTGAATACCCACATCAGTGACATAATAAAAAGATGTCAGCAGAAGGAGGATGAATACTACTATATCCACAAGTAGCCTCAAAACATCTCTTTCACCTAGAATAAGAAGCACAAATAGCTATAGGTGTCGAACCACCCTATCCCACACCATTAGATTCTTTAAAATTCCTATCTATAATAAGGGTTTGTTTTTCGATTTAAGAAATAGTAGTCAACCTGAATATATTGACCTACGATAAAACAATGTATACGTTCCCATCCTTGAATCACCTAGTGGATATATGATCATTCCCTACTAGATTTGGTGAAAATAAATAAAACTCAGAAAAATTGGTAGAATATTCCATATCATACATACATCCACACTACAAGTTCATGAATTATTTAGCTCTATCATCCCTCAGAGTCTAGAGAAATAAATAGTCATATAAAATAACTTGGAAGTTTTCCTAGACCATATCACAATGTTCATCTTCCTAGTTAATTAACATCCCAACCTCTCTCTGCAGAATCATGCAGCATATAGTCAACAATTTTGAACATCTACTCTATAGGAATATCTAGATGCTCAAATATATAAAATATAGCTTCCAGACCCAACTCAGTAGCCTGTGGTCTGTCATCCCCCAAAATGGTGGGAGGATGAAGCTACTTGAATTCCCAAGTCTACCCTTCCATGCCTAAGGCAAGTCAAAACAAAACCATACATATTCTACAACATATGTAAAAATCCCTCTAGGAACTAGACATCTTTTCCCATATCAGCAAAAGGAATAGGTTCTATTGGTGGAACTACAGGAGGAATCACTAGCAACATAGTTTCTTCCACATTAGGATCATGGTCATCATCACCTTCAGGGCGTAAGAATGGAGGATGGAAATGCGTCATGATACTAGAATTCCAAATGTACACCTCATAAGATATTTAAGCAATTATAAAGATTGCAGAAGGAAAACTAGGATAGGTATAAAACCTTATAATAGAAATAATCAAGCCACTATACCTACTCTGAAATACATGTATAGATAGTATAAGATACCATAATGGCCATAAGAATGAAATAGTTACCCCACTACCCACTAATAAGGCTTGGTCCGGGTCTATGTCTCTATATCACAATTATTGGATAACTAATTTAACTTTATTATCCATATTCATTTTATCCTTGTGCTTGTTCAAAAATATAATCCTCTATAGATGATTGAATTAGGTGGAATACCATTTATGATCCATATGGATCCATACTCCTTATGATCCAAAAATTGGTATCCACTTAACCCATACCATTACACATTCTAGCCCATGCGACCATTGGTCCATGGATCAATGTGCCATAATTGACTACCTAATGTGTCTTCTTAAACCTATTCAGGAAAAAACTATTAGGCTAAGGAAAACACTTTAAGCATCAATTATGTTTTCCAATCCCTACAATAAGTTTCAGAATAATTCAATACATATTATGACTCTACCAATATATAATAGAAAAATTTACGATGAAAATAAACATGGCATGGTAGAATTCATGGCCTATTAGTCCTAATGTGTCTAATATGATGCATGAATAGATGAATCACCTTCATTTAATTGGGCCATGGAAGGAAATATCATTTAAATCATAAAAATAATAATAACACCATAATACATGTGCTTCACCCAATTTTCAAGTCATATTAACTATAAAAAGCATAATCAATAATAACAATTTCCCATCCTATAAAATTTAGGTTTCCCCAGTACATGGGTTTGCTACCTCTAGGCACAATGTCATTTCAAAATTTCATTAACTCATAACCTAATTTCTAACATCCAAACAGTATGAAAAAGGAAATAGTAGGGTCTAATACCACTTTGTAACATCCCATCCTAGGGTCCACTTAAAAGGTTCCCCAAACTGGTGGGTCACATGGCCTGTCACACCCGTGTTTTTCTTTTCATGTCATGGTTTTGATCCAGTTCATTGAAAATACAGATCCTTTTATTAGGTGTTGGGTGAGATTAATTTTGTGTTTTGAACTACCATATATTTATACTCACTCTAATTTGGGTTCTCCAATGCTTTTTAGGAGTTTTTGGAGAAAGGGTGGTTACTTCATGATTTGGGCCAACCGTGAGCCCATTTCCAAATTTAAAAACAACTTTTTTATTTTATAAATCATTCATTTTTTATCATTTTTGAATCCATCCACTTCCCAAATTTCCTAAAATAACATATTAAAACCACCATATCCTTTTTTTACCCCTTATAAATTTATAAGAATGGTGAATTGGGGTTATTTATTTAGGTATTGAGCCAGCCCATGGGCCCATTTCCATTTTTTAAAAAATAATTTGTTTCTATTATATCTAATTAAATTTTACTTGTTTTTGGTGATTACACCTCCCAATATAATACAATAACCCTATCATAACTCCCATTATATATTTTACCTCTTTTTAGATCATATGTGTCTCAGATTAGGGAAAACTTCTAAATGTCTCTCAAATCATCCAGAATCGAGAAGGTAAATTATTTCATACATAAATCATTCCATTCATACTCTTATTCCCAAAAATCATCTTTATCTTGTTCTTAAAGACCATATGATACTCTCCAATAAGTTTCAATACATTAACTTCTCTCTATGGGTGCAGATCTAATGGAAGACAAAGAGTTTTCTGGTTAAAAAGGTGAGATTCCTTCTCATTTCTCCTCCCTCTTCTTCCTCATTTCAATATTTCTGGGCTTTATAATATTCAATAGTCATGATCATCCAAGGGTTCTAATATCCTATGATTTTTATGGGTTTTTTGATTGGTTCTGGTCATCATAGGTTTAGGGGTTGTAAACCCTCAAATGGTGATATTGGGTGTGTGTTTCCATTACGCCAAGGATTTGAGGTAGGATATCCCTTTCACATGCCTTTATATTTTAACATTAATCATTTTCTTATTTTTTTAATCTTATATATATGTTTCTTATTATTTTTTATCATTTGGATAATTTTTTGTGTGTGAAAAATGGTTGTTTAATCCATTTTTTGTGAAAGGTAGTGTTGTTTTGTCATAAAAGTGCACAGCTAGTGTTTGTTTAAATGTTCAACTATCTTTCCAAACTATTTTGTGTGGTATAGAACCTGGTTTATGGTATTTTGAATATGTTACAGTAGCTTGTATAAAATATGGAAAGCAATTGGTGTTTTATTCTTTGTCAAGTGCCTAAAATAAATTGTTTTGTTTAAAAGGGCGTGTCATGTGCTCGGTAAATTGCCCGATTGGATTTTATGTGTTATGTTTGATCTAAAAAATTATTTTTTGTGATTTATAATTTAATTTGAAGAATGATAAATGTTATTTTGGGTCCTCATAGTTATTTTTAGTTTGTATTTGGTTTTACAATTAATTGGGTTTTGTTTTACAACAGGTTTTGGCTCGAGTTATTGGAAAATGACCCGTTTCACAACCTTATGAAAATGGTTATGTTTTGAATATGTAACCTAAATTTTTTAGGGTATTTAAGAATGTGTTTTTGTGATTTAAATGGTTTTTATACACCTCATTAATAAATGTTTAATTCATACCTTGGTCAAAGTATGGTTATGATAAAGTCTTAAAGGCCCGTTTGGTATTTTTTTAATAAAAATGGTTTCCATGTGTATTTAATGTTATATCTTTTCATGAAATTTTATGGTCAATGAAAATGATTTATTAATTGGTTTTGGGGATTAAAAATCTAGGATGTTATGTTATTGATATATTTTTGGCCTTAAAAGATCTTTTTTGAATGGATTTTTTGTGTAAGGCCTCGTTATATTCCTTGAAATTGTTTTACGAATCTTTTTTTTGTTGTTTATTGATTTGTGAAAGAAATGTGAAGCATGATTTTGGGATGTTTGTGTGTTTATGGTTTGGTAATAGAATTTTTATGTGTAATTTTTATTCGATAATATGTGTAACTTTATTGAGCACTAATGGGAATCCCGGGTATGTAGGTGGGCAGACGTGTACTACTATGCTAGTGATTCCGTGGGGTTTGGCCCATGTTTCACATAGAAAGTTTGACGATGTCAACACTAACTAAGATATGATGATGATGTTGTTGAGGGACCACTAGGATATGGGTATACTCCCTAATATTGGATCATGTTCACGATAACAGATATTGATTATTGTTACTTTCACCGAGATATGAGGTACTTGGGGCTCACAACTAACTAGTTCCTAGGGGTGTTCCTTTGACTTGTTCTCATTCACTATTTTGTACTCACTGTCAGAATATGGTGTGTTTGGTTGGTAAATTCAGTAGTGTGTGTGATTTATTTAAAAGTGTAAATTCTTTAAAGCAGCCATCTTGAAAACTATTTTCATTTTGAAGTTGCACCTCTTTGAAATTTTTTACTAGCATTCTTGTTTATAAAGCATGCTAGTTTTTGTCTGGTAATTATTTTATATAGCATGGGACCTCATTTGGAAAACATAACTTTATATATTGTATTTAAATCTTGAATTTATGTTTCTTTTATTTTAGGTGATGTGCATTGGGAATAGACTATCAGGCTAACCTATTAAGTTTTAATACTCACGCCTATAGTCTTCATTTGTTTTTAGCCCTTGTGTAGGTTTGAGTTTGAGTTTGATCACCTTGAGAGACATGGGATCATTATATTGGAGAGTGACCAGAAGGGTCACATGGAGTTAGTTGGTTATCGGGGTTGGTCATATGATTTGTTGGTTTAGTTTTACTTTCAGTTTCTTGTACAAATAATGTCCAGTTCAGGTATTATATAAATGTATTTTGGGTTGTCCATTTCTTTCCGCTTTTTGTTGGATTATTTATATATGGTCTAAATCATTTCCTTGTGCACTCTATTGATGCCCTTGGTGCTTGTCGCCATCTCGGGAGGATTGGGAACACCTCTTGGGACTTGTCGCGGGTTGGCCCCTATGACAAGTTCAGGGTCGACTCAGGCTGGTTCATGACAAAATGGTAATAAAGGAGGTCAGCTATTAGCAGACCATTCTTTTTAGAGAACCCTTGTTATTTGGGAGTATTTCATGGTATATTGAGTAGTATTTTTGGGACTTGATGGGTATTTGGGGGTAGTCTTTTTTAGAGCACCATTTTTAGAGCACCCTCGTTCCCATTCTTTTTCTCGTTCTGATCCTCGAGTATCCACTGGATGACTGGTTTTATTAGTTTATTTTGTTCTAGTTGAATGATTGCTGTTGGGATATGATAAGGGGAGTGTGACTAATGGCCTCCGTGAGTTTTCAGGGCCAGGAAATCCATGTGAAGCCGGAGCATGGTCCTAAAAAGTCTCTCTATGTGGGTGTTGTGTTTGACATATGGCTGCCAACCATATGGTCAAGTCACCCACCGACACTAGTTACCTTTTGTATGTTTCTTGGACCTTTCTTGAATTCTGATTTTTTGTTTTTAAAATACTTGTATAAGAATTGTAAAAATGGGTTCTAAAGGAAGCATTGGATTTTTAAAAGTGGAAAAGGGGGTCTTCAAAAATTAACTATAAGAATTGTTTTGGAGCGTTGTGTTTTTGGGGAAAAAATAGGAAGTGGAGATGATTTAATGGGATTAGATTATCCATAATCTATCCCTGTGGTTTGTTGGAATAAAATGTTTTGAAAATGTAAATCATTTTAAGGTGATTCTAAATCTTTGTTTAAATGGGGTGTTTTGGGATGTTGGAAAGTTTTGAATCTGATGAATTGGTTTTGAAAATAGTTTTTGAGAGGTTAGTGTTTTCCTAGAAACATTAATGGACTCAATGAACATCAGATTATGAAAAGATACCATTCTGAATTTTAGAAAATGGGAAGGAGTTTTTTGGGTAGCATGGTTGTTTTAAATGTTGTTAAAAATGAAAAGGGGTAGTTTTTTAAGAAAATGGTTCTTGATGAAGTGTGGTTTTTTTTTTGAAATATGAAAAGGGTTTTTTTGACATGGTGGTTGGTGTTCCTTTTGAAGGTACATGTTTCTTGGAATGATTTTGTTTTGTTTTATCCTTTGGTGTTTTCAGGGGTGCTCACATGCATGGTTTTATTGATATCTATAAGGATGTCCTATATGACATAGTGTTTGGGTGTGCAGGGTGGCATGGAAATATGCATGTGGGTGAGACATGATGAAACACCATTGGTGAATGTGGAAAACCACTATGTTAGTTTGTTTTTCAAAAGTGTTTTGAGATGAAATATTGTGGCCTTGGTTTATAAACCAATGGTTATGTGGTTGTTTTTTTCTATGTCATAGAAGAGTTGTTTATTCAGTAAACTTACTTTTGATGTAGAAGTTATAATCTGGTTGTATCTTGAGATGACATCTTGTTGGTGGCTCAGTTTTGGAGTATGGTTAATTAGGTTTCTAAAGATGTTCTTGATGTTGTTATGTGGCCATGAATACTTCTCCATTGGAAATCATTCCTATCAATCAACCTAAAGATTCATTTAAAATGGTAAATCCACCTCTTAGAATGATACCTCGACCCATTTTTTGAAATAGAGAGCCATTTGGGCTCAATTTAAAGTGTCTTCCCATTATGTTGATTCTCTCGATTGTAGTAGTTGTGCTCGGTGATGTTTATTGGGGGTTTTTGTGTGCCTTGTTCATTCTTCTCCGTGTTCGGAGTGAGAGAAAATAGTGTTGTGTACCTCCATGTTCTTGTTTTAATAAAAATGTGTTGTTGAGGAAGAGAGTTTCATGGTGTCTCTTGATCTATTGTTTCTTCCTAGGAGTGTTATACGGTATTGTGTGGAACTAAGGGAAGGAGTACAAGTTGGGTATTATCGAAGCCTGATTGCTAGTGAAGAGATGCTTCATCCATCAGAGCTCCAGTCATAGGTTTTGGAGTGAAGCTGGCACGTAGTCAGGAGTCCTAGGATTGTGGGTAGTATTTCTAATATCATACATATACCATTTCCACGAGGTAGTTACAATTTTTCTTTTTTGGTTTAAATGACCCAATGATTGGGTCCCCATCCCTCTACTCCCTAATTGGCGGGGGTTTGGAACCATGCAGAGAGTGTTGGCCCAATTATTTCCATCGCCATTCGAGAGTGGGTGGCATAAATGTTCATATTGTGTTCCTCTCAAATTGGGTTGGTAGGTTGTTGCAGGAGTGTTTTAGTGGGATAGTGTGAGTGAGGCCTGATTCTAGCTCATGTTTAATTCTTGTTTGTTCATTTCAAGTTGGGTTTTAATGGGGGGGAGACCCACCACGAGTCTCGTTGATCATTACTTCTAAGAACTTATCTAGTCCTAGTTGTTTATTAATGGTGGGTATTACCTCCTATAATCCACTAGAATATTTGGTTTTCATGAGTTCTATTTGGTTTGGGTGATTTTTATATTTATTGGTATAAGTCCCAATAGCTGGGTTCATGGTTTGGTTGTGGAAATAGTGACTTGATCTTTCGGTTGATTCTCAAGAAGTGGGTGAGAGTTGGTGTTTTGATTGAGGAAAGAGGATTAAGTTCTACTAATGGTTGATGATGTTTCATTTTATTAGTAGGATTGAACATATAGATAATGAATCCTTAGGTGTTGATCAATCAGATGGAATGTGCTATGTCTTTTCAGGGGTGGAAATCTTTAATGGTGGGGAGAATTGGCACACCTGGTTTTTCTTCTTTTCATGTCATGGTTTTGATCTGGTTCATTGAAAATCCTGATCCTTTTATTGGGTGTTGGGTGAGACTAATTTTGATTTTTGAACTACCATATATGTCTAATCACTCTAATTTGGGTTCTCCATTTCTTGTTTAGGAGTTTTTGGAGAAAGGGTGGTTATTGCATGATTTGGTCCAACCGTGATCCCATTTCCAAATTTAAAAACAAATTTTATTTCTTTTATAACTCATTCATTTTTTATCATATTTTACACATTCCACTTCCCACTTGTACTAAAATGACATATTAAAACTACCATATCCTTTTTGACCCCTTATATATGACATCCCGCCTTTTTATCACATAAACTTTCATAACATTATACAAAACTGAAGATCTTTAAGGTTTAGTGTCTTGGAAACTAGGAACTTAATACATGAAAACATAAAACATTATTCTTAAACACTTGAAAGGAATATACTTATGTTCATCCTAGGTTCATTACTCCATCTTCTAACCTGGGGACATACATCAAAAGAAAAGGGTGCGCAGAAGGCCCAGTAAGGGAAACAAGGGAAACATTTAACTTGTGAACTTGAGATACATCAATAAAGTCATGAAAAAGAACTTTAAGGCATGAGAAATAAATCATGAGGCATATCATAGTAAAAATAACATATTTAATAACTTGAAGATGTGGCTACAACATTTAACATAGACAATCATTTTCGTTTCACCAAGGTCCATCCCTAAGGTGTCATTAAAAATTACCTAGGTTATTCACCAAGGCGTCATTAAAAATGTCATCTCTAGAGATTCAGTTTTTACCCAATGCATTGAAGCGTTATCAGAGAACAACCTTAAATTTACATTTATTATCATGTGATCCACATATATCATCATCAATAATTTCATAAACAACCCATATAGCATAAAATAAATGGGTTTCATTTCATAGTCATAACATTTTAAAAACTGCTTTTAAAGACGTGATCTTTATGTCACTTTAAACCCATGGAAAAGGAAAGTGGGTTTCGTGAATGTAAATCCCAGAATTAAAATAGAAAATTTTGATATACATTTGAATACCCCGGTATAAGAAAGATCTTTGAGCATTCACTTAACAAAATAAAACAATTTGAGAAAAAGAGAGAGACATTTTGAGACGAAAATTCTACAGCATAACGACTATGTTACAGGGTTTTAGAAAACATTGAAAAGAGAGGGGACATGGGTCACCCACACATAAATTATCCATAAAATAATAGAGGGACAAAATATAAAGGATATATGAATATGGTAATGAAATTTGAAAGACATACCATATGAAATGAAAAACATGGAAGAAAAAAATAAGATTTCTCTTATGAAAATTCGGCAGCCTAACGACATCACTTAAAACATAAAAAAATGAATTGAAGAGGAAAAATAGGGTCTCTAATCATATGAACATAAAAGATTAGTATGACATATATAGATATCATACCCCAACATAATAAAGGATCTTTAAAGACTTGACATGAAAATACAACTTGAAAATGAGAAGGGTGAAAGAATTCTTTAAAAGTTCAGCAGCCTAACAGCACCACTTAAACATTCTTAAAATGAATTGATGAGAAAAAGAGAGGGTATATCATCATATGAAAATGAAAAGTAAAGTAGGATGAATATAAAAGAACATCATCCAACATAAAACATAGAGCATAAAATAAATGACATAAAATAGAGTACTTGGAATGAAAGAGAGACGTCAGATCCCTTACTTTAAATGTAACTCTTAAAACTCAAAGGTTGGGAACTTGAGGGCTTGGGGGAACCTTTGGAGGACTACTTGGAAGGTAAGGAGACCAGAACTTCTTTGAGGATGATTTTGGAGTCGAATGGATGAGGGAATGGCTTGGTATTTATAGGGAAAGTGAGGGGACAAGGCATTAATGCCCAAGGGACACCTCATTGGTGGTATTGGCAATACCATGGGCTTTCCCATGGTATTTTCCCATGGTGTTGGCCACTTGGGACACCTAATACCATATTTTACTATTCATAAGTCGACCATATTGATTACAAACTTAATACATCATTTAATGATGTCATTAAACACCCGTAACTTAAAAACTGTATTTTCACTATTCACTGAAAATTCAACTTTCTCAGAAAAATCCAAAAATTTCACCTTAACCAAATATCGATACTCTGATTTCAAAAATGAACTCCATTTTATAAAAATAATTTTCTAAATATTTTTAATTTAATTTTTAAATAAATACACTATTCATAGAAAATTCATTTTTTTCAGAAAAATCACCAAAAATTACCGTAACATAATATCGATGCTATGAGTTCAAAAATGAACTCCATTTTATAAAAATATTTTTCTAAATATTTTTAATTTAATTTTTAATTAAAAAAACACTATTCACCCGAAGAAACTAATACTTGACTAATAATTTTTGAAACAGTTTTTTACCTATTTTATTGAATCACATTACTTAATCAAGGTGCCTAGATTATATTAATACTTTTTTAAGTGAGATTAATAATCCATTTGGTCACATTACTAATCCTAAGCATAAAATCACCATTCATAATTTACAATTCATCAAAAATCAAATTGATCTTATTAGTCTCTAAATTTCTTACTGAACATAATTGTAGAAGACTATTTTTTGAAAATCATTACACATTATTAATTATTTAAGGTTTACATAAATATTTTTAAAATATAATTTTTCTAAAATTCAACAAAAATCTACATACTATATTTATCCGGAAATTTGAAAATTCACAAACTTCATCATAAGAAGAAATCAAAATTTTTATTTAAAACAAAGGATTACACAAGGCAGTTACGTTCTCCTTACATAGCCTCTTATAACCCCAGCATATGACCTAAGTGTAAGGTGTGCTAAGGTGAGAGAATCTGAGGGCATATTGGCCAACATCGCATGAGTAGTAATTTCTATCAGCTTGAACTTCTCGTGAAGACGACTCAGTTTTAGCTTCACACGATAAAGTTCGTCTTGGGTTTGGTCCAGTGCAAAGCTGAGTGGTGCTACCTCCTTCCCAAGTTCTGTTAGATGGGCTTCGTTTGTCCCGAGACTACTGGATGAGGCCATCGAATCTTCTTTCTATATTAATTAACCAAGATCACTTGTATTTAGAGACAATAATCACAACATTTAGTTTCCAAAGGTCATACTGACTAATGGTCACATAATAGTCAAAACCCAACAGTCTCATTTTAATTATAATCATTTTATTAAATGAATTAGTTTTGTTGAGTATAAAAATAAAATAACACAAAAAATTAGGAAACAATATTTATTCAAAATTTTGGGTCGTTACATTCTTCCCCCCTTAAGAAATTGCTTTCTCACAATTTTTTAAAAAAAACGTGCTTGGAAATTTCATTAAAAGCCCCACATTGGAAAAAGAGTTAGTAACACTATTAATTTAAAAGAAAGAAAGGGAAGTACAAAGGTCACCTGAGTTAACCCATACTAGCATTCCATGTAGGAAAACATGGATATGGAGAAGAAAACAAAGGGTTACGTTCTGAGGGAGAGTGATAGAAAACATTATTAGGAGAAATTTAAAAACAAGAAAATCACAAACTTATGATGTTTGTAAATGGTCTTTGATTACCCAGTAGGAAATGTAAACCAACAATGCTTTTTTTATGTTCCTTTTCATAATTTTGAAGAATTCATTTACAACATAGAATAAGAACATAGATAAATATATTTACCTTCAAGTAGAGTTTCATCCCTTAATAAGTTTCACCAAGACTAATCTTTTCTCCAAAAAAAGAGCATTCAAAACTACTTGGTCTCATCAAAGCACAAGAATCATCTTCTAGAGAATCACGTAATCCAAAAAATAATAACTATCTATCTTTAAACATTTATCCCAAAAACAGAATGGGTAAGATAAAATAACTCTTCAAAAAGAAAGAACCCCATTGCAAGGGAAACTACTTTAAATATTCAATGTTCCACGGTACTACCCAAAGTTTATCATAGACCATTCCATAAATAACTATCCTTAATATTCCTCAAAATAAACCTAAGATTGAAACCCAAATATGACAAGGATTTGATAACATAGTCTTCAGAGATAAACTTTATCATTCATCTCCAAACAACATCAACCACTCCTAACATCTTATAACAAAGGTAACTAACCTAAACATATTTTCCCCAAGATAGGTTAATCATTTCCATAAGTAACCTAAATTATTATAAGTTCACCTTAAATTCATCGATTCTTCAAAATATAAGTCAACCTTTACTCCTCAAATAAAATACTGTAGTAATCCATTTACCTCGATCATATAGGGTTCCTAAAATAGCGAACGTCTTCCAAAATAATAATCATCTTTTAATACCCTAATAAAATTTATCAGATGAACATCAATGAGACTTCGTCTTCTTCTTCCCTGATGAATTTGGGCATTCAACTAGGTACCAATTATAAATTGTGATTTATGATAGCTAGTTTGGCATAATCATAATATGTTCAACTTGATCTCTCATCATCTCTTTCATATTAATAGGGAAATAGTCACATTTCCTATCACATTGGTTGTTGGGATATGTTCTTCCATTTACCCCCTTTAACTAAGAAAAGAAAGTATAATTAGGGGCTTAAATACTTAGCCAATAATCATAAAAAAGGAAACATTAATCATTGAAGGATAAAATTGTAGATGAAAATTATATCCTAACTTGTGATCCCCTGGGTTCCAATCTTAGATATCCATGATCATATATTCTCATGTGAATATTTAATTTAATTTATCTTTGTTCCTTTAATAATGGTTTATACTAATCTTATGAATTTACCAAAGAATATCCCTCGGGAGTGTCGTAACCAAGAGTGCAGCAAGGCCCATTGTCGTATACCAGTTCCCATTTGAGTCTAGCTCAAAGCGGTGTTTTCGGGTTTTACCCCTATGTACATCTGTTCTAGATCCACCTCTACCTGCTCGTATCCAGACAGGGATGTAATTTCTTGATAAACCACTTACTCAATACTCACTAAAATACCAGGAAGATTTTCTATATTTAAAATTTTCTATAGGATTTTTCCTAATGTTTTCATATCAGAATTTCCACAAATAACTAGACCATCCTTTGATACCAACTATGACATCCTGCCTTTTTATCACATAAACTTTCATTACAATATACAAAACCGAGGATCTTTAAGGTTTAGTGTCTTGGAAACGAGGAAATTAATACATGAAAACATAAAACATTTTTCTTAAACACTTCAAAGAATTCTCTTTATGTTCATACTAGGTTCATTACTACATCTCATAACCTGGGGACATACATCAAATGAAAAGGGTGAGCAGAAGGCCCAGTAAGGGAAACAAAGGAAATATTTAACATGTGAACTTGAGATACATCAATAAAGTCATGAAAAAGAACTTTAAGGCATGAGAAAGAAATCATGAGGCATATCATAGTAAAAATAACGTATTTCATAACTTGAAGATGTGGATAAAACATTTAACATAGACAATAATTTTTGTTTCACCAAGGTCCACCCCCAATGTGTCATTAAAAATTACCAAGGTTATTCCCCAAGGCGTCGTTAAAAAAGTCATCTCTAGAAATTTAGTCTTTACCCATTTCATTGGAGTGCTATCAGGGTGAACCCTTAAATTTTCCTTTATTATCATGTGATCCAAATATATCATCATCAATCATTTCATAAAGAACCCATATAGCATAAAATAAATGGGTTTCATTTCATATTCATAACATTTTAAAAACTGCTTTTAAAGACGTGATCTTTATGTCACTTTAAACCCACTAAAAAGGAAAGTGGGTTTAGTGTATGTAAATCCCATAATTAAAATACAAAATTTTAATATATATATGTAAATAAACCTGTATAAGAAATATCTTTGAGTATTCACTTAATAAAATAAAATAATTTGATAAAAAGAGAGACATTTTGAGAAGAACATTTTTCAGCATAACGACTATGTTACAGGGTTTTAGAAAACATTGAAAAGAGAGGGGACATGAGTAACCCACTCATAAATGATCCATAGCATAGTATAGGGACAGAATATAATGGATATATGAACATGGTAATGAATTTTTAAATACATACCATATGAAATGAAAAACATGGAAGGAAAAAATAAGATTTCTCTTATGAAAATTCGGCAGCCTAACGACTTCACATAAAACTTCAAAAAAATGAATTGAAGAGATAAAATAGGGTATCTCATCATATGAACATAAAATATAAATATGATAGATATAGAGATCATACCTCAACATAATAAAGGAACTTGAAATACTTGAAATGAAAATGGAACTTGAAAATTAGAAGGGTGAAAGAATCGCTTAAAAATTCAGCAGCCTAACGGCGTCACTTAAACATTCTTAAAATGAATTGATGAGAAAAAGATGGGGTATATAATCATATGAAAATTAGTATTACAGTAGGATGAATATAAAATAACATCATTCAACATAAGAACATGGATCATAAAAGAAATGACATAAAAGAGAGTACATGGAATGAAAGAGAGAGGTCGGATCCCTTACCTTAAAACGTAACTCTTAAAACTCAAAGGCTGGGACCTTGAGGGCTTGGGGGCACCTTGGGAGGACTCTTTGGGAGGTAAGCAGACCATAAATTCGTTGAGGATGATTTTTGAGTCGAAAGGATGAGAGAATGTCTTGGTATTTATAGGGAAAGTGAGGGGACAAGGCATTAATGGCCAAGAGACACCTCATTTGTGGTATTGGCAAAACCATGAGCTTTCCCGGGGTATTTGCCCATGGTATTGGCCAATTTGGACACCTAATACCTTATATTAGTATTCATAAGTCGACCATATTGATTACATACTTAATACATCATTTAATGATGTCATTAAACACCCGTAACTTAAAAACTGTATTTTCACTATTCACTGAAAATTCAACTTTCTCAGAAAAATCCAAAAATTTAACCTTAACCAAATATTGATGCTCTGATTTCAAAAATGAACTCCATTTTATAAAAATAATTTTCTAAATATTTTTAATTTAATTTTTAAATAAATACACTATTCACCAAAAAGTCATTTTTTTCAAAAAAATCCCCAAATATTACCTTAACATAATATCGATGCTCTGAGTTCAAAAATGAACTCCATTTTATTAAAATGTTTTTCTAAATATTTTTAATTTAATTTTTAATTAAAAAAACACTATTCACCTGAAGAAACTAATATTTGAATAATAATTTCTGAAACAGTTATTTACCTATTTTATTGAATCACATTACTTAATCAAGGTGCCTTGATTATATTAATACTTTTATTAAGTGGGATTACTAATCCATTTGGTCACATTACTAATCCTAAGCATAAAATAACAATTCATAATTTACTATTCACCAAAAATCATGTTGATCTTATTAGACTCTAAATTTGTTACTGAATATAATTGTAGAAGACCATTTTTTGAAAATCATTACACACTATTAATTATTTAAGGTTTATATAAATATTTTTAAAATATCCTTTTTCTAAAATTCAACAAAAATAGTTATACTATATTTATCTGGACATTTGAAAATTAACAAACTTCATCATAAGAAAAAATCACATTTTTTATTTAAAAAAAGGATTACACAAGTCAGTTACGGTCTCCTTACATAGCCCCTTATAACCCCAGCATAGGAACTAAGTGTAAGGTGTGCTAAGGTGAGAGAATCTGAGGTTGGCTCGGCCAACATCGCACGAGTAGTAATTTCTATCAGCTTGAACTTCTCCCGAAGGTGATTCGGTTCTAGCATCACACGATGATGTTCGGCTTGGGTTTGGTCCAAAGCAAAGCCCAGTGGTGCTTCCTCCTTCTCAAGTTCTGTTAGATGGGCTTCGATTGGCCTGAGACTACTGGATGAGGCCATCAAATCTTCTTTCTATATTAATTAACCAAGATCACTTTTATTTAGAGACAATAATTGCAACATTTAGTTTCCAAAGATCATACTGACTAACGGTCATATAATAGTCAAAACCCAACAGTCTCATTTTAATTATACCCATTTTATTAAATAAAATTGTTTTGTTGAGTATAAAAATAAAATAACACACAAAATTTGGAAACAAGATTTATTCAAAATTACGGGTCGTTACATTATAAATTCATAAGCATTGTAAATTGGGGTTAATTATTTTGTTATTGGGCCAGCCCCTGGGCCCATTTCCAGTTTTAAAAAAATAAATTATTTCTTTTACATGTAATTAAATTTTTAATATTTTTTAGTGATTTCACCTCTCACTCGAAGTTGATAGCACAATCCTCACCCCCATTATCTATGTTACGTTTTTGAAGATCATATGAATCTCATATTAGGGAAAACTTATCAATATCTCTCAAATCATCCATAATCATGAAGGTAAATTCTTTCATCCACAAATCATTCCATTCGTACTATTTTTCCACAAATCATTTTTAACTAGTTCATCCAAACCTTAGGGGAATATCCCAAAAGTTTCAATCCATTCCCTTTTCTCTATGGGTGTAGATCTAATGGAAGAAGAAGAGTTTTCTAGTTAAAAAGGTGGGATTCCTTCTCTTTTCTCTCCCCTCTTTTTCCACCTTTCATTATTTGTTGGATTTATAATCTCCAGTAGTCATGATATTCCAAGGGTTATAATTTACTATGATTTTTATGGGTATTTTTTTGGGTCTAGTCATCATAGGTTTAGGTTTTCTAAACCCTCACATGGTGATATTGGGTGTGCTTTTCCATTACACCAAGGATCTGAGGGAGGATATCCCTAGCATATGCCTTTATCTTTTAAGATTAATAATTTTATTAATTTTTTAACATTGATAGTGATTGTGTTTTGAGGTTTGGAACAAGATTAATTGTGCATTGTGATTCATAGTTGAAGAATGAGTTGTTATGTGAATCTCATAGTTCTCCAGTTTCAGTTCATCCCTACAGTAATAATACGTACAGAGATCTTCAGGAGCACTAATGGTGGGATGGAATGAAATGAGATATTGTTGACTTTACTGTGAAGTTCTTGACTTGTCAGTAGGTTAAAATAGAGAGATATTTACCAAAAGTGATGCTTTAGTATTTACTGGTGCTAGAGTGGAAATGGGAAAATATATCCATGGACTTCGTTGTGGGATTACCAAAGGCATCTAGAGGTAACAATGAAATCTGGGTTATTATTGATTGATTGACTAAATCGGATCATTTCCTTCCTATTCGAGATACTTTGTCTCTAGATCAAATTTCTCAGTTGTATGTTAAATAGATAGTCAGGTTGCATGGTGTTCCCCTCTTCATTGTATCTGATCGTGATCCCAGGTTTACATCTAACTTTTGGAAAGGCCTTCAGAAGTAATTATGTACTGAATTAAATTTTTGTGCAGCTTCTCATCCTCAATCAGATGGGAAATCAGAACTAACAATTCAGGCCTTGGAGGATATGCTACGATCTTGTTCATTATATTTCAAGGGAATTTGGGGCCAATATATTTCTTTTGTTGAATTTTCATATAATAACAGTTTTTATTCCAGTATACATATGGCTCCATTTTAGGTATTATATGGAAAGCATTGTCGAAATCCTGCTTTTTTGGATGAAGTTGGTGAAAGAAAGCTGATGGGACCAGAATTGGTAGAAGAGATGGCTGAAAATGTTCAGTTCATTCAAAAGAACATGAGCACAACTCAGAGCAGGTAGAAATGTTTAGTGGATAACCAGAGGAAGTATCTATCTTTCGAGGTAGGTGATCATGTTTTTCTCATAGTTTCTCGATGGAATAATGTGATGCGTTTTGTTAAGAAGTGAATGTTGAGTCTGAGGTTCATTGGACCATTTGAAATACTGGAGAAAGTTAGAACATTTTCATACAGAGAGGCTTTACCTCCAATTTTATCTCAGGTACACAATTTTTTTCATGTTTCAATGTTGAGAAAGTATATGCTAGATCCATCTCATGATTTGAGCCCATAGGTAGTTCAATTGGAAGAGAATCTCTCTTATTATGACAACCAATCCAGATTCTTGACCATAGAGAGAATGTGTTGAGGAATAAGGTAATTTTCCAGGTAAAGGTTTTTTTGGAAAAACAATATGGTTGAAGAGGCACTGTGGGAATCTAAAAATGTTATGAGTGATAAATACCCCAACTTATTTGATAAGCGAATAAAAATTGAGAGGAAGTAATTCCCAAAAGGGGGGAAGGATGTAACATACCAAGTCAATAAAGAATAATAATTTTGAATTTTTATTAATATTGGTGAATGAAATATTAATTTTACATTAAAGGGGATTCTATGCTTGATAGTGTACCCGATATGCAATAGCGGGTTTTTTTTGAAGTCTTACATTGCATACTAATAATATAATATTTTTATTTTAAATGGTAGTTAACGCCTAGACATTATTCTAGAGGGAATGAACATAACTAACTACAATATGATTATATATGTTTTTAAAATGATTTTACATTAATTCAATAAATTTTAGAGGATTAAAATGTGAATGAATCTGGTTTTAAGCATAATTTTCTTTAAAAGGCCGATTTACCACCTTTTAATGGAGAACCCTATTTAAATCTAATTTTTGTCACACTTATATGTTCTATTTGACAAAATAAAATTCTTCTTTAGAATCGGGACATCAAAATTTACTTTGGATGAAATTTTTGTATTTTTCTGATAATGTTCATTTTTTAATGAATAGTGATAAATACTGTATTTTAATTCAAAAGTGCCTTTTAATCTAATTTATTTATATAATTATAATATCTTTTTAATTGGTTTTAAAGTTTAATTAGAATATTTTTTTTCCATTTAATAAAATTTTGGTCTTTGGAAGTAATTTCATTTTGAAATTAGACATAAACAAATGTTAATATTTTGATAGTTATTATTTCTTAAAAACACGCTATTTGTTTTAACAACGGGAATTAATTTTAAATTAATTTCTGCCACATCGGTGTTTTGAATTTGGAAAAAATGGATTTCATATTTGGAATCAATATGTCTAAATTGTGTAAATAGGTAACTTTTATTTTTAGACATTTTAAATATTTTATTTACCATGATTAATGGGTAAATATTGTAAATAAACGTAAAATGTAATATTATAATAATATTAAATTACCCTAAAATGTGTCCTAATCCTATTGTCTGATACATATCCGGCCATGGGAATCCTTGGGTTGAATTTGGGTCCCCATAGAGCCACATGGGAGTAATAATGACATTTTATATTAATTAATTTAATGTGAAGACAAAAATGACATAAACAAATATCTTTTAGTAAATAACTTTTTACATGGGGATATATAAGTTATATTTTAGACTATAAATATTATTTGGATATATAAAACTATTTCCTACATCATGGTATTTGTTTTATAATTTTTGGACATCAAATAAATTAAATTATTTATGACACAATAATGATAAAATATTTAACTCATTAATAAATGGTTCAAATAAAGAAGATTATAAATAATAAAACAATATCTAAAACCTATATAATTATTTATTGGATTATTTTATTTTGACCACGAGTCATCTTAAATTTAATATTATTGAATTTTTGACCTTTTGAAACTGAATATGATGTTATAATAAAATAATTATTTCAATTATTCCTAAAGAGTCCGTCATCTCCCTTATAAAAATCCCTCACTTCTAACCCATTTCTCACACGTCTCAAGCCTTTGTCTCATGAAACATCTACTACAATAAGCTCCCAATATCCCTATCTTCAACCTAGAAGCCTTACCTTAGGTATAATTCACTTCAAGATACCCTTTTGGTTCAATCCATAGGGAGTTACCCGATTTAAATGTAACATCTTCTCTCAAGTTCTTTTGTTTTATTTTACTTCTCTAGCCCCTAAATTATTTTTATTTAATTCTTTCTTAATACCACCAGTATCCTCAATTTACTAGGATGTTGTTATGATAAGTATTATAACTACACCTACATGCACCTCAATCTAATGGGTAAAGAACATAATGTTTCTGTGGATGGAAAACTAACGCCTCACGAAACAATGATTACTCAATTAACTCATACCACCTCTCTTGGTGTCCATTATTATGGAACTGTATTTATATATGATATATATAATTTTTATGTTTTACTTATTCTTTTTTATTTTTTTTATTTAGAGTATACATTTATAGTTTCCATAATGGGTAAAGGCGATAATTTCATTTTAGGAAGTGCGGACTACCGCCCCCTCAAAGTGATATGACTCATTAATGCCTTATGTGGGATGAATAAAGGATGGAGTTAATGATGTTATTTAAGATATTATACTGGAATTATAATATACATATATATCATTATGTTTTCATACCATCAAAATATGAAATGGAAATTAAACTATAGTTCATGCATACGTACGACTTACCGTCTCCATGAACGATGCATTTCATTTCTTACCTCCAAATGTTATGTACTAATATAAATACATGTATATTCTAGATATATTTGATATATATGAAATCTAAACCATTAATATTATTATGAATACAATGTATATTTGACCACATGGACCACTAGTAATTATAAGGTGTTCATTTTTACTAAAGTACCAAATATCGACGAAACCACTGTTTTTAACTTAAATGATTAAATAATATTGATAACACAGTAATAAGTTATATAAAAGGAATAATAAACTTGAAAAAGGTTCTTAAGAAAGTATAAATTAACTTTAGTTTATTATTCAAGAGATTAAAGAATGATCGAGTCAAGTCGGACACGAGGTAAGGGACTTCGTCTCAAACCCCTTTCATTGACGTATATTTTGTTTTATTCTCAACTTTATTTTATACATTGTATAAATACCATTTACTATTCATTTCATTCAAAGGTAATATTTTCTTACAATTAGATTTACTAAATGAAAAAAAGGAACTCTTTTTTTAATGTAAGCGGTGGCAACAACCTTTTTCCGCCGCCGTGAGTATTATTTGTTCTTTTGATTCCTTAACATGCCGAAATGTTTTTAAAAAGAAAATAAATACCATATAATCTTTTATGTATTTTGGTATTGAATATGGTTTTGATAATGGATTTATTATATTAAATGATATATTATGATTATAATCTTATCTTTCCTTTATGTTTATTTTACGTTTTATGAATATGTTATGGTTCTTGGGTATTGTTTACGTATACAAGTGGTTCAGTGATAATCCTAGGGCGGGTGTGTAACGCACCGACCCCAGTTAATCAAATTTGGTGCATTATTACATAACATAGGCATGGTCACAAAAGATCAAGTCTCAAAAGACCGATTAGTTTAGTAGCCTTGGAACACTAGATACATTCATAAATGTTACATTAAATCATAAAGGGAAAAACTACAATAACATAGTCTCCATAGTCCAAAATCATATCCCCTTTAGACTATCCCTGTAGGTCAGTCATAAAATATTTTTTCACATCCTGGGAAAAATAAAACATAGAAAGGGGTGAGCTTAGATTCTCAGTAAGGATAACAATATTGCAGAAACTTTCATAAATAATCATAAACATTTAAGGCAATGTATAACTAAAACAAAAACCTTTTAAACTTAAAATTCAGAATAATATGGAAAATGTAAAATGAAATAATGCCATTTACTTACTCACATGGATATTCTACTAGTATAATAATCACATGCAATATCAATAACCACTTTTATAATAATGGAATGCATAATGCCAGACTACCATAACCACGTAGCCAAGGCCTTGTGCCAAGACTACAAATAAGATTTTGTTAAGGCCTCGTGCCAAGACACTAGTTTGTCTCATGATACGTACCGATGCATCGAGGAGCTATAGAGGGCTCCACCCTTCACTTATTATGTCCAATGCATTCCTCAAATGAACAGGTTTAAACATATCATAAACCATAACATAATCGTATCACATAAAACTTGCTTAAAGGAAACATAAAATTTTCACATTTCAATCACAAGATATCAATACAACACATTTATATAATGAAAACACTATAAAAACCATTTTCAATTCCAAAATAAAAGAAAATTGAAACTTTGGTATTTATTTTTCATTTAAAAAATGTTATGTCTTGTAGAAGAAGCCAAAACTCAAATAATGATCACGGCGGCAGAGAAGTCGTTGTCGCCGCATACGTAAGACAAAACTTTACTTTTGTCGATTAGTCAGAACGCTTTGTATAAAAATATTCCATTTGAATAAAATTAAAATTAAAAACGGTTTATACACCGTATTAAAGAAAGTTGTGTATAAAACAAAATATGCCTCAATGAAAGGAGATTGAGACGAAGTCCCTTACCTCGTGTCCGACTTGACTCGATCATTCTTTAACCTCATGAATAATAAACTAGAGTTAATTTATAATTTCTTAAGAACCTTTTTCAAGTTCATTATTCCTTTTATATCACTTATTACCATGTTATGGACATTATGTAATTATTTTAGTTAACAACGGTCATTTTGTCGATCTTTGGTACTTGAGTCAAAAATAAACTTCTTATAATTACAAGTTGTTCATGTTGTAAAATTTCAATTATATAGAGAATTATATTCATGATGTATATATCATATATATCATATATATCCATCATATATATGCATTTATAATATCACATAACATTAGAGGTAAGAAAAGAAATGCACCGTTCATGGAGACGGTAAGCCGTACGTACCCATGAATGCTACTTTCATTTCTATTTCATATTTAGTGGACTGAAATCATAATTATATAAAGGCATATTATAATTCCAGTATAATATCATATATAATATCATTTACTCCATCCTTTACACATCCCACATATGGCATTAACGATTCAAATCACTTTGAGGGGGCGGTAGTCCGCACTTCCTAAAATGAAATTATCGCGTTTACCCATAATGGAAATCATAAAGGTATGCCATAAATGAAAAATACAGAAGAATAAAGAAAACATAAAAATAATATATATCATATATAAATATAGTTACATCTTAATGTCCACCATGAGAGGTGTTAAAAGAATATTGAACAATCGTCATTTCATGAGGCAGTAATTCGCAGCCCACAAAAACAGTATGTTCTTTAACCATTAGACAAAGGTATGTGTAAGTTTAAATCAAATACTTATCATAAAAACATCCTAGTATATTGTAGATACTGGTTTTGTTACAAAAGAAAGGAATAAAAAGAGTTTATGGGGTTGGAGAGGCAAAATAATACAAAAGAACATAAGAGAAGACATTACCTTAAAACCGGCTAACTCTTTTTGATTTAAGACAAAGGATTTCCTGGGAATACTTCTGCCCAACATGAGGATTATATGAGTAAGATATATAATTTTAGAGAGTATTTGGGAAGAGGTTGGCCGATAAAAATGGCTTTGAGGGTGTGAATAAGGTGGCATAGGTGGGGCCTTTTATAAGAGGAGAGGAGGGTCACTCTTGGAAAGTCATGAAATGTTACATTATTATGAAGTTATTTTCGGATTTAAAAGGTCCCAAAATTATATATTTCTATGATAAGGTGATAAGGGTTCGAAATACACCCATCCAATATGTTTTTGACAAGTGTAAGTCTTGGATTTTACCTTATATTTTCATTTTATTTAAATCATTCATTAATGAGGTAATCATTGCATCATCATGGTGTCATAAATAAATTTATTTTTTTAATGTATAAAAATTATAAAAAAACTACCATGTTTTAGGAAATATTTTTAGATTTATAATGAATATTTATAGTCAAAAATATTACTTGTATAACCCCATGTAATAATTGTTTTAGTAAAACAATACATGTTTGTGACATTTTTATTTTTACTTTAAATAAAAGGTATAAATTTTATTATCTTACCCAAGTGGCTCCATGGGGTCCCAAAAATTGACCCATGGGTTGTAATGGTCATACATGACTCATCCAATAGGGGTAGGACAAGTGTAAATATATTTTCATAATTTTAAAATATCATTTTTACCTTAAATTTCACTAATTACATTTAATCACGATTAATAAAACTTAAAAGTTACTATTCAACAAAAAATATTTTCATCCCATTGAACCACATTTTACTTACTAATGACAACAATGTATGTCAGATTTTTGAAATTCAATACACAGAAGTGGTAATGTTTCATTTAAATGAAAAATCTGTTTTTTAACTACCACTCAGTGGTTTCACTATTCATAAAACATTAGTGTTTTTCAGAAAAATAACAAAAATTCACCCTAAGATATAATTGATATTCTGAATTCAAAAATGATTTCTATTTTACAAAATTCTGAACATATAAGTTTCATTAATTAATTTTATAATTAATTCCCATTGTCAAAACAAATAGCGTGTTTTTAAGAAACAATATCAATCAAAATATTGACAATTGTTTATGTCCAATTTCAATGTGAAATTAATTCTAATGACCACCATTGGATAAAATAGTAAAAGTATATTCTAATTATACCTTTAAACCACTCAATAGTATAACTTATCACTATAAATTATTTTTTCTAAAAAAGTGGTTTTTAAGTATTTTTCACTATTCATCGAAAATTGGAAGATCTCAGAAAAATACCAAAAATTCAATATAGGCTAATTATGATATTAAAAATCCAAAAATGAAGTCCATTTTGAAAGATAAAATTTATAAAATTTCAAAAATTAGGTATTACTATTCATAACGACTAGTTTGATTGGTTGTGGGGTGTTAGAACTCGAGGTTGCGTACAACACACGCTGCACTATTATTCAAAGAGAAGCGTACCATGGAAGCTTGGGGTGTTACATTCTCCCCTCCTTCAATAAATTGCGTCCTCGCAATTTGAAATTGTTCTTCGAAAATAAACGGTTGAAAATAGAAAATACCTTTGTGGAAAAACCCACATCGGAAATAAGGTAAACAAAATTTAGCCTTAATAAGAGGGAAATGGAAATGAGAAAGTCACCACCAAATTAGGGTTTTGAATATGAGAACATTGGTGGAAATTATAGACACATAATTAGAAGAAAAACGTATATAATTATAGGGATTTATTAGGGTCATCAATCACAAACAAGTGTAAAATTGAGGTCCTCAAAGCCTTCAATCTATGGTGATTTAAAATATCATCAGTTCATCAAAACATAAGGTATTAGGATAACACATTTTTTTAATATCCCTTTCCTAATGTTTAAGAATTAATTTATTCATAGAATAAGAGAAAGGTATATATATATATGCTTGACATGTAGAGTTTCAACCTTCAACTAATTTCTACCAAAAACTCATCTTTCACTCAAAAAGATAATATTACTCAAAAATATTATATTTATCCTAATCGTACAAGGTTCAAAATTTTAACACATACCATTTAGATTAGGAAAACTATTTTGTAATAACCAGGGAATTTCCGTAAGCTAGTGGTGGGTAATAAAGGCCTGTCGCACTATGGTTGTGGGTTCGATTCCCGTAGCTTTGTTTGACGCGAAGGGTTATCCCCCAACATGCAGGTTGTCCTTTTCCTAAAACTATAGTATTATAATATTCCAAAAATAATCTTCAGAAATGTTTTAACATTAAACAATACTATCCAATGTTCAAATTAATCCATTCTAACCTTTAAAGTTATCCAAAATACCTTTGTCCAGACTTTCTCTAAAAGGTATCTAAATTCTAAAATCAATTGTAACATCAGATTCCCCAAACAAAGTAAAGTTTCTCTTATTGTCACATATTAAAAATATGATTACCTTCTTCATATTAAAACCTTAATGAAAAAAATAATTAATTCAGTTCAATCCTTATATATATCACATTATTCTTATAACTAGAATATAATCCTTGAGTCCAAAAGCACCAATACATTAATTATTCCACTTCAACTGTAGTAACAGCATAAGATTGGCCTTAATCCCTTTGACTTTTCTGAGGTAAGTTTCCCTAATGATTAGGAAATTGATTGGCATAATTCCCTATTTTCCTACAATTGTAGCATTCAACATTGATAGCCTCTTTCTTTCCCTTGCAATCACGAGCCAAGTGACCTTTTTCTCCACATTTATAACAAACTCTCATTCCTTTTAGTCAAGTATCAGGGTGATTCTTCCCACAATTATCACATAATGGAAAATCCTTCATTTCCTTTTTCCCTTTATCTGTCTCTTGTTCCACCATTCTCTTCTTATCTTGCTTTACTTTATTGTCATAAGATTTAGAGAATTCCTTTTCTGTCTTGATAGCACAAGAGACCATATCTTCGTACGAAGAGAATGATTGTGAGACTAAGGCTCGACGGAGAAATGGTTTTAACCGATCAAATAAACGATCAATATTACTTCTTGGGTTATGTATATAATCTGCAGCATGCCTCTCTAACCTTGTAAAGTTAGACTCATACTTTGCGACATTCTCATCCTCATTTTGTCTCAGACTCAAAAATTACATTTCCATATCTGCTCGATGGTCATAAGGAATGTATTTTTTTAAGAAAAGATCTTTGAACTCTCTCCATTCCATACTTGATACTTGTTCATCTTCCTTTGTATTTTGAATCAATTACCACCATTGATCAGAATCTCTAGTGAGGCAGTAAACTGACATGATAACTTTTTCCCTTTCATTACTCCCCAAGGCATGGAATATTTTCTCTAAGTAATTTATCCATTGCTCAGCTACTAAGGGATTTGTACTCCCATTTAATGCTGGTGGTTTTTTCCTCATGAAGCGGTCTAACATTGATCCTCCACGTTGCAGATAAGGGTGCTCCATATGAGTAAGGCTATTATTCATAACCTGAGTGAGTTGTCCCAGTATGGTGATAAGCTGTTCAGCACCAGTTGCATCACTAGCTACACTATAATTATCTTGAGCAGGAGGGAAATCCCTACATGTAGTGCGTGCATTGATACAGTTTCCATTAATTCCACTAGGCACCATTTCTAAACAATATCATAAACTAGATTAGTTTATGAATCGAAATACATAATAACAAACATGAAAAACACTTAACATAAATTGAACTATTTATGGATGTAATCCATAATCATAAAAATGTTTTCTTTGAGGAAGTATATTCTCATAAACCCTTCATAATGGTTTGTAAAGAAAATGAGAATTATCCTAAGCATATCCCCTGGGAGTGTCGTAACCAAGAGTGCAGCAAGGCCCGTTGTCGTGCACCAGTTCCCGTTCGAGTCTAGGTCAAAGCAGTGTCTTCGGGTTTTACCCCTTCATACATCTTCCCCAGAGCTGCCTCTACCTACTCGTATCCAGACATGGATGTATTTCTCAGAAAACTCACAAAATCTATATAATACCAAAATTCTAGGATGTTCTTCTATACTAATCCTCAAAGTCTATATTAGGGATATGTGCTCTAATCAGAGTTTATATAAATCTAGCTTCCAAGGTTAGTACAAAACTGCCTCTGATACCAACTATAACGCCCCGACCTCAGTTACCTAGTGTCGGTGCATTATTACGTAACATTGGCATGATCACAAATGATCAAGTCTCGAATGACTGATTAGTTTTTAGCCTTGGAACACTAGATACATTCAGAAATGTTACATTACATCATAAAGTGAAAAACGACAATAAAATAGTCTCCATATTCCACACTCATATCCCCTTCAGACTATCCCTGCAGGTCAGTCATAAAATATTTCTTCATATCCTAGGAAAAATAAAACATAGAAAGGGGTGAGCTTAGATGCTCAGTAAGGATAACAATATAGCGGAAACTTTCATAAATAAACATAAACATTTAAGGCAATGTATAACTAAAACAAAAGCCTTTTAAACTTGAATTTAGTATAATATGGAAAAAGTAAAATGAAATAATTCTATTTACTTACTCACACAAATATTCTACTAGTCGAATAATCACATGCAATATCAATAACCACTTTCATAATGATGGAATGCATAACCCTAGACTATCATAACCACGTAGCCAAGGCCTCGTGCCAAGACTACAAATAAGATTTTTTCAAGGCCTCGTTCCAAGAAACTAGTTTGTCTCATGAGACCTACCGATGCATCGAGGAGCTATAGAAGGCTCCACCCGTTACTTATTAAGTCTAATGCGTTCCTTATATGAACAGGTTTAAACATATCATGAACCATAAAATAATCGTATCACATAAAACATTCATAAAGGAAACATAACATTTCCACATTTCAATCACAAGATATCAATAAAACACATTAATAAAATAAAAAGACTTTCAAAACCATTTTCAATACCAAAATAAAAGAAAATTAAAACTTTGGTATTTATTTTTCATTTAAAAAAAGTTATGGCTTGTAGAGGAATTCGAAACTCAAATAATGGTCACGACGATAGAGAATTCGTTGTCGCCGCATACGTAAGACAAAACATTCCTTTTGTCATTTAGTAAAAATACTTCGTATAAAAATATTCATTTTGAATAAAAGTAAAATTCAATGGGGATTATACACCATATAATAGAATGTTGTGTATAAAACAAAATATGCCTTAATGAACGTAGATAGAGATGAAGTCCCTTACCTCGTGTCCAACTTGACTCGATTGTTCATTAACCTCCTAAATAATAAACTAGATTTATTTTCTACTTTCTTAAGAACCTTTTTCAGGTTCATTATTCCTTTTATATCACTTATTACCATGTTATGAACATTATGTTATTATTTTAGTTAACAACGGTCGTTTTGTCGATCTTTGGTACTTGAGTCAAAAATAAACTTCTCATAATTACAAGTTGTTCATGTGGTAAAATATCAATTATATCCAGAATTATATTCATGATGTAGATATCATATATATCATATATATCCATCATATATATTCATTTATAATATTACATAACATTTAGAGGTAAGAAATGAAATGCACCGTTCATGGAGACGGTAAATCGTACGTACGCATGAACGCTACTTTCATTTCTATTTCGTATTTAATAGAATTAAATCATAATTATATAAAGGTATATTATAATTACAGTATAATATCATATATAATATCATTTAATCAATCCTTTAAACATCCCACATATGGCATTAATGATTCAAATCACTTTGAGGGGGCGGTAGTCCGCACTTCCTAAAATGAAAGTATCGCATTTTCTCATAATGGAAATCATAATGGTATGCCATGAATGAAAAATAAAGAAGCACAAGGAAATCATAAACATAAAATATATCATATATAAATATAGTGACATCTTAATGTTCACCATGAGAGTTGTTAAATGAAGATTGAACAATCATCGTTTCATGAGGAAGTAATTCGCCACCCACAGAAACAGTATGTTCTTTAACCATTAGACGAAGGTGCGTGTAAGTGTAAATAAAATAATTCTCATAAAAACGTCCTAGTAAATTGAATATACTAGTTTTTTTACAAAAGAAAGGAATAAAAAGAGTTTAAGGGGTTGGAGAAGCAAAATAAAACAAAAGAACATAAGAGAAGACATTACCTTAAAATCGGGTAACTCTTTTTGATTTAATCAAAAGGATTCCTTGGGAGGACTTCTGCCCAAATTGAGGATTATAGGAGTAATATAAAGAATTTTATCGAGTACTTTGGTAGAGTTTGGCCGAGAAAAATGGCTTTTATGGTGTGAATAAGGTGGCAGAGGTGGGGGCCTTTTATAAGAGGAGAAAAGGGGCACTCTTGGAAAGTCATGAAATGTTACATTATTATGAATTGATTTTCAGATTTCCAAGGTCCCAAAATTAAATATTTCAAGGAAAAGGTGATAAGGGTTCTAAATCCACCAAAAAAATAGGTTTTTGACCAGTTTAAGTGTAATATTTTACCTTATCTTTTCATTTTAATTAAATCATTCGTTAATGAGGTAATAGCTGCATCATCATGGTGTCATAAATAAATTTATTTTTTTAATGTCTAAAAATTATAAAAAAATTCCATGTTTTGGGAAATATTTTTATCTTTATAATGAATATTCATAGTCAAAATTATGTCTTGTATAACCCCATGTAATAATTGTTTTAGTAAAACAATATATGTTTGTGACATTTTTATTTTTACTTTAAATAAAAGGTATAAATGTCATTATCTTACCCAAGTGGCTCCATGGGGTCCCAAAAATTGACCCCTGGGTTGTAATGGTCGGCCATTACTCATAAAATAGGGTTAGGCCAAGTGTCAAGATATTTTCATATTTTTATAATATCATTTTTACCTTAAATTTCACTAATTACCTTTAATCGCGATTAATAAAACTTAAAAGTCACTATTCACCAAAAATTATTTTCATCCCATTGAACAAAATTTTACTTAATAATGACAACCATGTATGTCGGATTTTTTTAATTCAATACACAGAAGTGGTAATGTTTCATTTAAACGAAAAATTAGTTTTTTAACTACCCCTTAATGGTTTCACTATTCATCAAAAATTGAAGTTTTTCAGAACAATACCAAAAATTCACCATAAGCTATAATTGATATTCTGAATTAAAAAATGATGTCTATTTTACAAAATTCCAAATAGATAATTTGCATTAATTAATTTTATATTTAATTCCCGTTGTCAAAACAAATAGCGTGTTTTTAAGAAACAATATCAATCAAAAGATTGACAATTGTTTATGTCCAATTTCAAAGTGAAATTAATTCTAATGAAAAAAATTGAATAAAATGGTAAAAGTATATTCAAATTATATTTTTAAACCACTCAATAGTATAATTTATCACTAAAAATTATTTTAATTAAAAAAGTTGTTTTTATGTATTTTTCACTATTCATAAAAAATTGGATGTTCTCAGAAAAATACGAAAAATTCAACATAGGCTAATTCTGATATTCTAAATCCAAAAATGAAGTCCATTTTTAAATATAAAATTTATAAAATTTCAAAAAGTATGTATTACTATTCATAACTGCTAGTTTGATTGGTTGTGGTGTGTTAGAACTCGAGGTTGCGTACAACACACACTGCTCTATTATTCAATGAGAAGCGTACCATGGAAGCTTGGGGTGTTACAAGGTGAACCTGAGATAGCTCTCTAATGAATTGTGTAGCGTGATAGTGGTAAATGTGAATGTTTCTCCCAAGATATTTAGGGAATATACTATGATAGGTATTTCAAATGTAACTCTCTACGTAGCTGTGATAGCTACAATGTAAGTATGATATGGATGCCGCAAGTTACCTCTATGATTTATGTTTTCTATTATGTTAATAAAAAATCAAATGATTTCATGAGGTATGTTGAAGATATTATGTTATGTATGTTATGATGAACTAATGTTTTCATTCTTTGTTTTATAACCTATACTAAGCTTTTTATGCTCATTCCATGTTTTGAAATGTTTTTCACAGGACTTAAAGATGAATAGGGTCAAGGATGGGATCAAGGAAAATTCATACTATATAAACCATGGAACTAGACATGAATTTTTTCTTTCAAGAGTTTTTATTTTGTGAAAAAAATGTAAACTAAGTGGAAGTGTCTACTTTCTAATCTTTTGAGATGTAATAGTTATGTCCTAATTCTCTAAAACTCTAAACCTTAAAAGATCCTCAATGTGAATTATTCTTTTACTCCAAGATTATGTAATGTTTTTAGGCCGGGTCCTTATAGTAAATCTAAAACATTTATCTTAATTATGATAATAATTAATTTCTAGTGAATATATAATTACCTTAAATTACAATAGGTCTGAAGGATAAATAATTACCCTAAATTCCCACACAACATAGATGCAATAATTATTCTATTAATGGAAAAATAAAATAAATGATATTAAAATATATAAAGTAATATGAATTGTGGTAATTAATTTGATCAATGATTTTTCTAGATGAGTATAACATGTTAGGGATGTATTAAAATATTTTTTTTACATTTTACCTATTTTCTTGAGGTTATTAAAATAAAAGTAATGAGTAGTTCTAAAAATTACCATTAATGATATATTTTAATAAATAATATTTTATTTAATGATATAAAAAAATAAAAATATTTGATACATCCAAATGACTAATATATGGTTTAAAATATCAAAAATGTGTTTAATTATGGTTATTTCTATTTATAGTAACTATATTGACCCTTAATGTATAAAAAACATTATTTTCATGGTATTTTTTAAAAAGGTTAACAATGGTTCAAAACCAAATGAAAAGGGTAAGACCATAGTCAAAACCTGAATAATATTTAATCTATAAAATTATTTCAACCAATAATCATCATATATTTAACCTAAATCCATTTTTTACCCATTTTTAATTAAATATTAATTATATTAATGTAATATATTAAAATATTCACAGAGTTCCCCTCCCCTCTCTTATAAAAGGGCATATATTCTTCTCAATTATTCACACTTAAAACTCATTTTTTTCTTATTATCCCTACCAAAATATGTTACTATAATCCCTGAAATCATTATAAAGGTCTCATTATAGGAATAACACGATCTTTAAATGGATTAAGGGATTAATCATGGAAGGTTTTCCAAAGAAGAGGTATACATTGTATCTACATGTTTTAGTTCAGTTTCTTCTTCCACCTCCAAAAATTATTCTTAAATCATACTAAAATAATAACACTAGTATCCCCATATAATCAGATGTTATTTTGTTAATGTAAAATATGATATCTATATTTATACTCAATCAAATTTTCAGGGAATTGTAGCAACCCAAGCTTACCATAAAATGATATTACATCAATTTTATGAATATTTTTTACTTTTCTCAAACAAATGCTTGATGACCATATTAGTTTAGTGTCATTAGAAACATAGAAACATAAATAGTGTTTATAGGTGATCTGCATCATCTCCCACTATATTCTTCACAACTAGAACGCTTCTTAGGTATATCATAATCAATAAATATCATCATAACCTAAGGAAAGGAAACATAAGAAAAGGTGAACTCAGATTCCCAGTAAAGGTAAACAAGGTATATAAGTAAAAAGAAAATGAGAATAATGGTATAATAAGATGATCATAAAAACAAGAAACCATACCCTTCAAATAAAAGATCATAATCCTAAATCAGGGCATAAATATTAGTAGTTTATATGATATGAATCCTAATGAAATCAAATAACATGATCCATGAGAGAATAAGACATGGAATTTATGACGTACACATAATAATATTAAATAATTTCATATTAGTCAAGGATCACTTCCAAGACATTAATATTAGACAAAATTATTTTATTGGAATGGGTTAACTCCATAGTCCATCCTCATCTTACTGAACCGAGTTCACTTCCCGTTACAACCTTATATTACTAAACTGAGTTCACTAATCATTTTAGTCCTATGATCTCATGATATATATAAATATTTACACAATGTATTGTATGGAGATATAGGAACCACACTTCACATAATGAAATCATACATATGTTTTCCACAGGATCACAAACATCCACTGTACCATAACCCATGAAATTAAATTAGTATCTTAAAATTTTCATCATATGATGACATCTGGATAATAGATTGGTTTCATAACAATTTCATCACAACATAACTGATGAAAATAAGTGGGTTTTGCAATAATTTTAACATTTTATATACCGTATAATAGAAATTGGTTTCATAAGTAACATGGAATCATAAACATAAACCATTCAAAGAAAGAATAAGAATGGTATCCTTAGAACATAACCATATTAAGGAATAGGTAATATCAAAGTATAATATCATAGATTTAAAATAATTTATAATTATCTTTTAAAACATTTATTTTCAAAAATAAAAAATCATGGAAAATAATTTTTTTAAACACTAATCCATCTTGAAACATAATTTCTTTGAAAATTACCCTTTAAGAGAAATCAATCTTTAAAAACCATTTTAAAAACATTCATGAGTAAAATATTATTTCTACATAATTTTTTTAAAAAAAAATATTTGAAAATAACCTTTAAAACACATGAAGGAACCTTTCATGCAATGATCATTTATGGTGGCAGATAATTCCATTCATGTCGTACACGTTAAAATGTTGATTCCTTTCAAATTTTCGGTAAAATCCCAATAGAAATTGTTTTGGAAAATGATAAGAAGATTACATTAAAATTTAGTTATTAAAAATTAAAAAATTTGTAGAAATTTTTTTAAATGATAATATAAGATTAATAAAACATTTTTTAAATATTTTTAGAAAACATGGTTTTGGATAAAAATAGATTTCTGATCGAAGATAGAAATAATGCATGATTTTCATAAAAACATTTTCTTAATTATTTAAAGTAAACAATAGTGGGATAAATTGAACAATTACTATAATATATCATTAATGACCATATGATAAGAAATATCCTGAGAATTATTGACATATGGGTCATTAAATTACATCAATGGAAGCATAATCATAAAAAATCCAAATAATGATGAGATTATTGCAATAAAATATTATCACTTTGGTAACATTGAATCATAAACCCCATGAAGAGAGGAATTAAAATGAAACGTAAATTTACATGATTATTAATAAATTCATTATATTAACAAAAAATGGGTTGTATATACACCTTGTAAAAATAATAACGGTGCATAATATAACATACATCATAAGGAAAGAAAAATGGGAAAAAATAAATTATTGCTTGAATAATAATTGAATTGTAATAAAAATGAAAAAATAATACCAATTGAAAAATTAATTATCTGGAAATGAATAATATTAATGATATATCATTTCATAGGGATGTATATATACTACACAAAAGAAATGATTGGTGAATAAGGAATAAGTCTCTCTGAAAGAAATGATACTTGAAATCTCCTAACCTTAACTCTTGACTTCCAATGGACTCATTCCGACATCCTATATAATATATATAAGATTTTTAAACATATATATTAGAACCATATTAATATATTTCAAATAATATGTTATTTTATTAAGAAATTTTATTACCCATTTATAAATAATTCCATATTAATGTTACCTTTTGTTTAATAACGTCTTTTTTTATATAACATATAATTTATTATATTTTTTTATAAAATTACCTTGATAATTACTTTATCACTTCTAGAATGATATAAATTATATAAATATCATATATATTCAGTATATATGTATTTATATTGATTTAAAAAAATTATTGGAAGAAAATAAAATTCACCATTCATCGAGATGGTAAGCCATACGTATGAATGAACACTGTTTCAATTTTCCTATCATACTTGACGAAGGAAAAGTAAATGACACACACACACACACACAAACATATATATATATATATATATATATTCATTTTAGTCTCAGTTTTAAATTATATATATCACATAATTTTATTAAACCGATCCTTAATATATTCCATGTAAAGAGTGAAGGAATCTCATTGCTTCACAAGGTGGTAGTCTGTCGTACACATGAAAAACGTTATCGTATTCCAAAAAAATGTAAAGCATGAAGGTATGTGTTATGTAATAATTATATGAGAATTAATAAATAATATATATCATAAATTTCATATGTAAATATTATTTATATCAATATTCCAAACCTTGAGTGGTGGTAATGGAAAAAATGAACACCATTGGTTCATGAGGTGGTAGTTCGCCGTATACATGGACAATTATTTAATAAACTATTTGATAAATGTGAGTGTGGTTGTTGGTCATACCATTTACATAAATAAATTTTATTATATGTAATATATATTTTATTATATAATAATGATATAAAAATAATTTAAGGGGTTTAAGGAAGAAATAAAAACATAAATGTTCATTAAAGAATGTTACATGTTCTTAAAGTATCTCATTTTTTATTGCACCAAAATCCTTCCTTGGTGGAATTTATGCCAAAATAAAGGATTAAAAAATGTGTTTAAGGAATTTTGAAAGATATTTTGATAGGCATTGACCTATAAAAAGGGATTTATTGGCGTGAAGTGAGGGGAAGAGGGGGTGGGGTTTTATAAGGGAGGTAAGTGGAAAACATGAAAATTGATGAAAGAGAGAATCACACCCACGTTTTTTATTTGAAAAAATGTCAAACATGTCTCAAATATAAACATTATACATTATAACTTCTAAATATAGACATAAAATAGGTTTTGGACAAGTTATGGGTCATTTTTACAACTTATTTTCTATGTCCATCCCCTAAGCAATCTTGTGTTTTCATTAAGCATTGTAATTAATTTTAATATATTCCACTATTGAATTTGGTAAAAAATAAATATGAACTTATTATAAATTATCATCAATCCAAATATGGTATCAAATTTTATGAATTAAAATCATAAAAGTGTAAAAATAATAATTTTAAATTAATCCTGTTGACATGTCGAGAAAGCAGATTTTAAAACAAAAGATATCAACAGTCTGCAAAGTTTTAATAACCAATTTCAATGTGAAAATAATTTCAATGACCTATATTGGATTAATATATTAATAATTAAATTAAATATTATCTAAAAGAGGCTTAAAATATTATTTTACTGTATAAATAAACTATAAAAAGAGATAATTTTCAAGTAAACCTTTGTATTTCTCAATATTCCTCTAAATAATGTGACTTTTCAGAAAAATCCAAAAAATTAAATATAAGTTAATTTTAAAAATATGAATTAAAAAATAATTTTTATTTTATCAAATTAGTTTTTTAAAATTTTCAAAAATTAATTTTGTTATTGTTCAAATTAAAGAGCATCTCTTATAAAAAGGCATTTAAAGACTCCACCAAAAAAATATGTATTTTATTATGATTATGTTTCCTTTATGAAAAATCATTATAATTTTTATTTAAAAAATATTCATTAAAATTCATTTTAATAATTCTAAAGGATATGTTATAATTGTGATGTTTAAGCATTTATATCAATAATATATCATTGTTTTGTTAAAATTTAGTGGTGAATATCACACATGCTAACCAAGTGGTGTGTATAGTGAATAATAACCTAATGTTGCATGTAATTAAAGATTTTAATTTTTTTTCATGAAATTAAATATATAAAATAATTTTAATTTATTAAAATAAGGTCTATAAAATCTCTTGTTGTTATAGAAATTTATCATTAATCGATACGATGGACAACCACCTTACAAAATGATAAATGTTTTTCCATTGCCATATATCAAGACTAGTTATAATGATTGATTTAAATTATATATATATATATATATGTGCTTTTAATTACATATTTATCTTTCAAAAATTATAATATAATAGATATTTCTTTACATTTTTGAACACTATGAAATGATAACCTCATTCATGCGCTGATGTGGACTATCACATCCACGAAGTGGTGTGATTCATTCTTCATCACCACATAACATGGATGATATATATATGTTTATTTAATGAAATAATATGACATATATTCTATGATTATCATTATTGGAGGATAAAATAATACTTACCTTCTTGTCATGATGATCTTTAAAAAATGGGAACGTTATTCATGCATATGCACATCTAACCAACTCCATGATTGTAACATTATTTTTATCATACGTATATTTTATGATTGATTTTACAAGTATAATTGATGTATAATAATGATAATTATATCATTAATATTATTTTTTATATGATGTAATAACTAAATCTTTGACCACATTCAACTAATTTAAGTCCTTTTGAACTTATGAACAAAATATTATCAAAATATCTATGGTGAACATAATTAATTGAGTAATTATACATAACATGGAAAGGAATGATGGAAAAAAAATATCTTAATAAAATAAATAATTAACCTAATTTTATTATCCATTATGATAAATAACCTACCTAATGAGTTATACCCAATGAAAGTGACTTTCTTTTTAACAATTGTCTTTAATATTTCCCATAAAACAATCATTTTCATCTATATCCATAATTTATAAATATATTTTAATAAAGTGTTTTAATATTAAACTATGATTTTTAATGAATTTTTTACACATGATTTAATTTTATGAAATGGTTGGAAATGAATCATTTTTTTAATTTTATAAATGAATTACTTTGTGACTTCTCCAATAAAATAATAATAGAAATATTTTCTAACTTATAAAATATTAAAAGATTTTCTTTCCATCATGAAAAATATTTTATTTAGATATCAATTTTTAATTTTATAAGATTAGTTTAAAATAATATTTTTTAAATTAATTATTTTTAAATAAATGATTTCAAAATTGAAAATTTATTTTATTCAAGAAAAGTTCATAGTGATCTATCAAAATTAATTTCTATATAAGAATTAATACATTGATTTTACTTAATATGAAAATGTTTTTTAATAAATACTCTTAAATGGTATTTTCTATAATGAAAATCCACATTTCAATTTTTTTGGTTATTTTTGTATGGAAAATGGATTTTTTATGTAAAAATGTTATTTTGATATCCAATTTTTTATTTCATATTGGTTTAAAATATATTTCCAAAGGTTTTTTGATGAAAAATTTAAAAAAATTATTTTATATGTTATTTGATTATTTTATATAATATATGTGAGATTGATAAAACATATATGATGGGTTGATCCCCATTTTATCTCTTGGGTGAACCCATTATAGCTTATCTCTTAGGTGCACCAAGATAACACACGGTGAGTCCAATAGAGATTATATGATGGATACAACAAGATAGTTCTTCAATACTTTAGGTAATATTCTTAATCTTAACAGACTAGAATAATAGAGTTATTATCAATTTTTCTTCTATTAATTTAATTGGTCTCTAGTGATTTCTGACATTAGTGGTGAATGTAATTCTATAAGTTTACAAAAGGGGTTTTATTTTCTTATTCTGAAATTTAATTATTTTATATAAAAAAATGTTTTTTTTCATGTCGAAATTATTTAATTCATTATCTAAAATAAAATTGAGATTATGGTAATTATTTCAAGTTATTTTATGTTTTTCATTAGAAAATTTGTTTTTTATTTTTATGTCCCATACTAATAATTTTGTTCACATAACATGTTTCTAAAATTTTTTTAACTGGGTTTGAGGATGGGTAAAGGAAAATAAGAAGTCAAGACAAAATTCATGAAGATTTTACCTGCAAATAAATCTTGTTTTAATTTATTTAATTTATATTGTGGAAAAAATGGATACTAAAAAGAAGTTTCTACTTTGTAAAATATGTGTTGTTATTTAAAGGTTATGACCAAATGCTATAGAAGATGAATCCTAAAAGAACATTGGTAAAAGTAATTGAATTCTAGTCTAAAAACACTATATTATATGATTTTTAGGGTCATATACTTACAATTTGTATCAAATCACTGTTTACATAATATTATAGGATATGATATTATTTTAAAAAAATGAATAATCCTATATAACCACAATGTTTAGAATATAAGATAGAATCATAGTTATTTTGATAAATCAAAAGAGTTTGAGATTACATGAATAAAGATATCATAGAGTTTACCCTCCTTATAGTATTATATGTTATGATTTTATTAATATTGTGACACTAACCTTTTTGATTTTAGTAAATGTATAGATACACTATGCACCAATGTACCAATGGATGTAAAGGAAAATATGGCAATTGTCTGAATGAGAAAGAAAATATAATGGGAGGTGTATTAAGAACCCTTAATATTATTATTAACTAACTATTTGGAGTAATCATTAAAAAATTGAACCTAGGATAGGTTAAAAATGCATGAAATATAATGTAAATAATTATCTATGGATGTTTAAGTTATAATAATCCTAAAGGTAAATATATTCAATAACCAATATATCAAGAATATATAAATAATAACTCCGTAACATGTCTTGAAATAATGATAAAATTTTTATATATGATAAATTAGGTTATAATGAAATACTCTTCCATAGAAAAAGGATGTGTTCATTTAACTCTATTAGGGAGAAAGAAGTAATTGTCAAGGTATCAATTAAATGTTTTAAATGTGGGGAGAATGGTAATAATGAAAATGGATTTCATAAGGTGAAGGAGTAAAAATGAGATTATTAAGATCATACATATAAATTTTCAGTAACATATAATTTAATTAATGTTTAATATGAGGAAACTAGAAATGAAATATTAAAGTTTTGGATTATTTATGGCTTATTCTTTGACATTGTTGAATCTTATGACATGATCCATAATTTATTGAATGATATAATTATTAAGGTATATGATGGAAAATCATAATCATGAATTATAAAGAATAATGAATTATTAGGGTTTCTATATTAAAGAGTTGTGATGTAGTTTTATATTTAAGAATGATAATAAGTTTAAAATAATTAATACTCTTTTTATGATTAGATTTCATTGGGAGTTCTTATTGAGTTTTGATAGATGATTGGGGTATATGTAAACCTTATGTTTATCATCTAAAAAAGTTATTTAAATAATAATAATATTTTAATTTTATGGATATAAGTTTAAAAACATGGTCAACCATTAGGTTTTATATGATATTTGATTTGGAGGGAATTATGGGTTTTTATGATGGAAAATGAAAGGTATGAGATAAAATTTATGGTTAAAAAATTTCATTAACATTGAATATATTAAGGTTATTTTTGAGGATATTCATAACATTTCTAGGAATTTTATAATGATCATATTTTATAAAAAAGAAAATTTGTAGTCATTATGACAAACTGCCACATTTAGAAAGGTTGTTAGTCTTGTACCCGCAACTAAAGGGAGATAAGGGTGCATTTCCTACCACTATCCTACGTGATGTCATAGTTATTATAAAATTGTATTCCTTTATTTAACTGTCTTCCTGAAATATATTAATATTATTATTAGAATATATGTTTTATCTAATAGATAACCTTTGGATTAGAAATTGATTTGGTTGTTAAGTGATTAATTTTATTTTGGAAGAAGATCAATACAATTTTTGTGGGCATGATAGGATTATGGTAAACCTAATACTATGGTTTATTATTTGGGTAATAATGGTTGAATTACCATTTGAAAGAATAAATTATTTTCATGTAGATTTATTGTGACTCTGGTTATTTATGGAAATGATTATCACATCTTTTATATTATATAATTAGGATATATGTTTTTGAAATGAGACATTAAGGGTGATATATGTTATTTGTAGATAGATACTAAATTAATTTTGGAAGACTATGTGATAAAATACTTTTGATTTTGGGGTTTCAATATTAGCCTATAATATTTTTTTGAACAATAGGGTTAGTTATTTATTGAATGATCTATATTGAAATTTTGGAATTATTAATGAATCTTGGAAATTACAGTAGTTTTTCTCCATATGACAGTTTATTAATTTTGTGAATTATCTTATCGTGTCATAACCATTTAGTTTTTTAACACATAAATATATGTGGGATATTTTTTTTTAATCTTTTTGGATCATGTGATCCATTATAAGTATATTCTAGTGCTTCATGTATAAAAATTTTTCTTTAATACTCATCATTTGGAATAAAAGACATGTTTGTGGTGGAAAGTTGATTAAAAGATGAAATTATTCATAATAATTAAAAATATATCATTATTTTTAAATAATTTCATTTAAAATAATTTTTTAACTTTTGGTAAATGATTTTTTTAAATTATCCATTTACTTTTCTTACCAAGAAATCAATGGCCATTTTCCACATCATAGATTTACATTTTTGTGATGGATAACTTTATCATGACCATGTTCCTCATCACTTTATCACAATCCTAGGAAGTTATATTTTTCTTCCATATCCAAAATTTAACTTTTAATTTATATTATTATACTTGGGAACCTACTATGTGTTATTCTATATGACCCTCGTACTTCCCTTTCATTTCAAGAGGATGTTTTATTAACCCTTTTTTACGATTTGGGTTTTCATCAAAGGTATTCTCATAATTCTAACCCTAGTTACTGATACTAAATTTAAATTTTATGTAGAAAATTTCTGAATGGGGGGAGAATTTAATATTCTAATATTTTAAAAGTATATACTATGTTCAATAGTGTATAAGCTTGGAAACATCGACCCTAAACCAATAATGAAATATTATTATTTAAATGAATTTTTATAAAAAATATATTTAATTAGATGGTATGAATAGGAATAACTAATTTATGAAATTAGTATAAAGAAACTAATTAATATAAATTCATTGGTAAATTATTATAAAATATTCATTATATATTTAGTAAATTTATTTTATTCTTCATAATGTTTTATTTTAAAATCGGGGTTATTTTTTATGAGTTTATATAATAATTAATTTTTGTAAATTTTCAAAAATAAATTAAAAAAAGGAATTAAATGTTTGAATTCATCTGGTCAAAATTATTTTAAGATGAATTTATGATAATTTTATATTAATATTTATATTTCAATGAATAATAAAAAATATTTATTATTCATGAAAATCATATTTTCTTTTAATGTATTTACAATATTAAATTATATTTTGGATTTGTTAATTTTTTTGTTATATTTAAAATCATTCCAAATATGGTTTTGACTGAATTTTATAAATTAATATAGAATATAAACATTTTATATCTTAAAAGGGCATTTTTTTTGAAAAAATGTTTTTTCATTACAAATTTACTGTTTAAATTTAAATTAAAGTATAAAAATTATATTTTATAAATTTTGAAAAATGGATTCAATATTTTTAATTTTGAAGTCCAAATTTAGTAAATAGGACCCTTTTATTTTTTATCAATATGAGTAGAAACCCTATTAGTTATTAGTCTTTGTTAACATTGTAAATGGTAAATTGGTAAATTAAGGGTTAAAAATTATATAATATTGACTAAAAAATGACCTTAACATTTAAAATAATTTTAATGGATGACTATAACTCCTACACAATTAGGAAAATTTTGAATATATTGCCTTTTGTTTACATCTGGGGGTGATTATGAACTTATAATATTTTATTTCAAGAAAAGAAAAAAATTTCAAACTCTACATTTTTATGACTACAATATTTTTAAAATAAGGATTAATAGATGATATGTTGATTTTTATATATAATTTTGAAAGATAAAATATTTATCTTAATCATGAAATTTCTTATTTAATTACCTTTAAAGACATAATTTCCATAAATGCTTACACTACTCAAACACATTAATTATTCCACTAATAGATAAATAAAATAAATGATATTAAAAATATTTAAAGGTATATAATTTGATTTTATTAATATTAAATGAAAATTTAATAGATTAACTTATCATTATAGGGATTTATTAAAATATGCTTATTTCAAATTTTACATGTTTTCCTGATTTTATTAAAATCAATGTAATGAACACATCTAAAAATAAAATTAATGATTCTTAAAAAAATATAATATTTTATTTAATGATATAAAATGAATAAAAATTATGTATTCATCTTAGTGACTAGGATGTGGTTTATATTATCATATATGTTCTGTTTAAAGGATTTTTTTCACTTCATAGTAACTATATTGACCCTTAATGTATAATAATCCTTGTTATCATGATTTTTTTGAAAAGGGATAATGAGGGGTTAGAAGTAAACGATAATTGTTAAGAAATAGTCAAAACATCTATACATTTTATTTCAGGATATGATTGCAACCATTACTCATCATATGTTTTAAATAAATAATTTTGGATCGTTTTTTAATTTAATATTAATGTATGTTAATTTAATATTTCGAGGAATTGAAAGAGTGGCCCTCCCCTCCCTTATAAAATAGAACATCTTATTATCTATCCTTCACACTATAAAATATATATTTTTGTTAATCCAACCCAAATACCATATTATAAGACCTACCCTAATTCTATATCTCTTTATTTAGGTATAAAACAAATTATATAGGGATTAAGGCATTATTAAAAGGAGGTTTTACAAAGAAGAGGTAAATTTTTTGTCGACATGTTTTAGTTTTATTTATTCTTAAATCTCTAAAAAATATTATTTAACAATGATTAAATAGAAAAAAGATCCTCCCTAAATTGATACTTTATTATGTTAATGTAAAAACCTATATTCATATACAACCTTAATCAAATGGGAATGGAATTCATCGTTTGTGTGTGTAGCGGACTACCGCCTCCTGAACCGATTTAATTAGTTTTCCATCCCCTTCTCTCAACAATGGTTATAATTATGGACTTAAGTAATAAATATTATACTAATGAAATATTTATCATTATTTAATGATAATATAACACATATTTTCTAATATTTACATACATTGGAAAATGATAATGTTTTTCGGGTGTGTGTATTGATTACCACCTTCATGAAGTGATATGATTTATTTTTCATCACCACATCAAATCGATGTTATATATAAGTATAATTAATGAAATTATATGATATATATATATATATAATTATAATCCTTGTTTATAGAAAAAAATGATTATTTTATTTCAATAATAGTCCCTGAAGACATGGAAATGTTACTTATATGTTCATATGACCTACAATCCCAATGATTGTAATGTAATAAATTTTTTAATAACCATAAATCTTGATTGGTTCAAAAGTTATAATTTGTGTATAAATATTATAATTATATTATTAATATCATCATTTATATGATTAATTAATTAAACACTTTACCATAATCAACTTATTAATTTTATTTTGGACTTATGAGCAGAATATCATTAAAATTTCCAAAGGGTATTTAATTAATTGAGTAATTATATATAACATGGAATTAAATTAAAATTAATGAATAATGAAGTTGAAAATGTTTTTTATGAATGAAAATAATTATCCTTTGTTTATTATTATATAATCTAATGAATATATGTGATGAGTTATACTCAAGGTAAGGGACTTTCTTTTAAAAATCATCTTTTAAATTATCCATTAAAACTGCCTTTTTCTTTCACATCAATTTTTCATAAAAAAATTAAATATGATATTAATATTATCTAATGATTATTTAAATCCATTTTTACTAAGGTTGATTTTTTTAAAATGGTTTTAGGGGAATAGGTTGTTCTCTTTTTCAAAAGAAGGTACTTCAAAAATATAAAAAAAATAGGAATGGAATTTTTTTTAACTTATATGAGACGAATGTATTTTCCTTCCTCCTTTAAAAATTTTGGAATAAAATATTCTATCATCATTTTATCATATTCTATTAAAATAAAATGGTTACCTCTACAATTTCAGAGTATTTTTTAAATTTGTGATATCAAAATGGAAAAAAAATCCCCCAAGAGAAGTTCTAAGTGATGTTTCGAAATCATTTTCCATATAAGAGGATATAAATTGATGTTAATTAAAGTAAAAAGTTTATTTTATTCAATAATTCTTCCTAATATATTTTATTTAATGAAATACCTTATTTCTATTTTCCTATAAAAGTGTGTATTGAAAATTACTTTTTTAAATGATAAGTGTAATTATATATCTAAATGTCTTTTTCAAATATGTAAAAAAATAGTTTTTAAATATTTTTAATAAAAAGTTTTAAGGAAAAATTATTTTATATGGTAGTTGTTAATTAATTTTTAAATTTTTAAGATCGATATAACTTACAAGACATTTTTATCCCCATTATAGCTCACATATGAGACAAATATATATAATATGTTGGGAGTGTTCCGATAGCTCCAGGTGATCCCAACACATCTTATATGATGGGTGAACCCAAATAAAACCCCAATGCATTGGGTAATTATTTTTTATTAATATATACAAAGTATGGAGTTACTGGGGAGGTTTCGCCTGTGGATTTAACCGAGATGCAGTTGTTTTGAACACAGTTGATGAATGTAATTCTCTAAGATTCCAAAAGGGATTTTATTTTCTTCTTATGTGTTTTAATAGTTTTTTATAAAAAACATGAGTGTATTTTATGTGTAAATGATTAATTTCATTCACTCAAATTTCATTTAGAAAAAGGTAAACATTTCATGGGATTTCTTATTTTTCACTAGACTAGTATTTTTCTTCTTTTTAGGTACCTTACTGATATTTTTGTGCTCATCCCAGATGTTTAAAATGTTTTTTCTAGGGTTTATCGATGGGTAAGGTGAAATATTAAATAAAGATATTATTCATGAATATTTTTCATGAAAATAAAACATGATTTATTTGAGTTCATTTATATTATGGTAAAATGGATATAGAACAGAATTTCATGCTTTATAGAATACAATTTTGTTATTAAGGGTTATGACATAATTTTCTTAGAATCTAAACATAGAATATCCTTAAAAAATGTAAGTGAATTTTAATACAAATACAATATATAATGTGATGATTAAGGATGTTTCCTTATAGAAATTGGTGATCTAAAAATATAAAAATTAAATTAATTTTTAAAAAATGAATGACATAAGAAATGAATTGATTCTAATTTTTTATTTTATTGGTAAATAGTTGTTCCTGGTTTGGGGTCTATAATAAAGAGAGTGTAAATAGATATAATAGATAGATATATATATATGAATAATACTTGAATTGAATGCCTTATACAATAGAAACCTCAAGCCATGAATAATAATGAGTAACCAATTGAATACATTAGGTACCAAATTAGAGGGTAAAAAATTATTATTTCATAGTGAGTAATAAATAACAAATAATAATAATAATAAATTGAAAACTAAAAAATTTAAATTAATAAATATAAATTATTATAACATATATATTGATTACACATAAGCCCAAAACATAGTTGAAATATAGTTATGAGTGGTATATAAAAACATGATTTGTGCATTAAATTAGAAATACAGTTTCAAATATCTTATTGATCATATGAAAACAATTTAAGTAGTACCAGATTTTGATTCCTTTTATATTAGTTACCCAAGGACATGAATAATATTGAGTAAATATTTTATAATATTGGATAAAATATTTGTAAATAAACAATTATTATGTAACAATATATTTCGATATTATGTATTTAAGATATTTTTATATTCTAATAAATGTTCATATATATATATATATTATAATTAAAATATATAAATTTTAATATTGACATGAATATTGATAATATATATTATATAATCACAATGTATTTTAGTATAGTATATATTATGATATAAAAAAATATATTTTAAAATGTAAAAGCATTGTTTTTTCATGGAAAATATTTGAATAATATGAGAAAAATATTTGATAATCATTTTTTAATTTATTTCACTAAGTTTGAGATAAACCAATTTTGACGTAAACAATAGATTTCATTTAATTATTATTATGTAGCTTTCTTTATGCCACATAAATAAAAAAATTTGAGGAATCAAATTAACCTCATCATAAATTGGATATATGATTAAAAACTAATGTTAAGATAGTAAATAACGAAGAATAACAGGTTACTAAGAAATGATGTTTACTTAATTACTGATGAATGTCCATAAAAATGACTTCAATGTAGTGAAAACATACTGAGTAACATGAAATGAAATTTTTTCCTTGATATGGACTATACACAACACAATCCTTTAGGATTAGGTGATGTGATAGAGTCTAGAAAGAAAGGGTAGCTAATGTATGAGGATGTGAGATTATGTGATACCGCTTTGAACAATATGATACCCTCAAAGTCAAAATTAGGTATGAAAATTAATTGAATATGAATTTATTCATAATATATATTATAATACATTCATCAAAAATAAATATTTGTTTGTGTGTGTATCAGAATATATATAATCTGTATAGTTATTTGAATATATTTATTTAGAATATATATAAAAATATTTATCAATATATATATATATATATATTATAATAAGAATATAGAGAGATAGAATATATATATATATGTTTAATCAATAGATTATGTTTTAAAATAAATTCCAGCAGAGCATATTATGGTTACAATAGTAGAAAAATGATTGAAAATAGGTATATAAAATTATATTCTAGAAAGGGAGTAAAATGATTATATGGATACCTTGTAATTAAAACAACATTAGTTGAATATATAGAATCATTTAACCAATACATTCCAATTCTTCAAGAATTGATAAGAATTAGAAAAGTTATAAAAGGAAACCATTAACATATACTCATTTTCTATACCATCAAATTTGATTAAAATAAAAAATGAGTGAAATAAAAATGTAATCAATCAATATATATTAGGTCTAACAATGATTACAGTTACTCATAGTTTCATTGATAACCAAAAAACTAAAAACATGTTGTGTATTAGAGAATTGATATAACAATTAAAAAATTCCAAAAAATTATTCATTAGGGCATGTAATCAACCCCAAAATTATGGAAAAGGGATTATTATTTCTTCATAACTAGTTTGAGAGAAGGGTACATTGATGTTAGATCAAGAGCTAATATATTCACATCATGAGGTGAATGTGTACTTATGAAATTATATATATTAGGATTGAAAAGTTAGTCAATATATATAAAATCATGAAGTCCAGAGAAAAATATTAATGGTCTCATGTACTAATAATCTCCACATTGAACCATTACAAATTAGCTTCATTGCATGAACAAAGACTAAAGGTATTAATAAACAATTGTTTACATATTTATTAATGGCCTCATATACTGATAATCTCTATATTTACTCATTCCAAATCATTTATATTAAGAGTATATACAATAAATATATTAATACTAATTTTATTTCATATTGATTGTAAAAAATTGAATGAATGAAAAAAATGACTAGTAATACTAAAACTTCAGTGACATTTTCTTCAAAATAATTGCACTTTAAATGTATTTTGACATTAACTTAAGATCTACTTAATTATTAAAGACAAAAACTAAGAAGGTAATGATTCATACACATAAAACAATTGTATATAATTTATGAAAAGATATGTAAAAATACTCTCTTTCAGTAATCACAAATTCAAACTCAAATAAAATTAAGTTGAAAAGGTAATTAAAGAATAAGAAGACAAAAACTTTAATTCTTGATGCAGAATTCTTCCATCCTCGCCTAATAGATGTTGTGGCATACAATCTTAACTATATTAAGATTCCCAAAAACCAAATTTCATATTGTACATTTAATTAAAGTAATGTATCATTTTAAAATATATCAAAAAATAAATATATAATTATGAAATGTGTGCATCTCAGAAGTGTATATAAATATTTAAGAAATATATAATCCGAGAATATATATATATATATATATATCAAAATTTATTAAAATATATAATTAAAAAAATTTATATATCATATAAATATAAAAATTTGTATATCATAAATATATATTTACATCAAAAAGTTAATATATATATATGTAATAAAAATATATAATATTAAAATGTTTATATATATAATAAACAAGCTGTAGAGAATTGTTATTAAAAAATAAACATCAAAATAATAAACTATAATTCGATTTTCCATCCAAACTAATCGAATTCCATAATTGAAAATTAATAATAAAGTATAGTTAATGGATATCTTGATGCATATGAAGAATTGAATATAGAATACATACATAGTCAACAAATGATCAATATATATATATATATAATTACATTTTAAAAACAATACACTATATTCATGTATAGTATAATACAAAATCAATGTATAATAAGTGAAGAATAAAATAGTTGAAAATGTTTATATACTTGTAGAATTATAGAATAATACGCATTTTCATGGGAAATATTGAATAAATATAATTTAACTAAATCAATATAGATTCATATAATAGAAGACTAAATGTAAAACTTTTATTGTAAAATATTATACAACATACAATGTGACACATTATAGAGAAATATGTAAATAGAAAGTTAAATTTATAGTGTTTTAATGTTTGAAAAATGACATAATTAATCTAGATACAATTTTTCTTATTGATAGATTTGATAAATATTGACTATTGATAAAGTTAGTACAATGAAAATATATATATACACAAAATATTATGTAACACATATAAAAAAATCCTATAGTGAGAATACAAAAAAATATACTTAGAAAATCATATACTAGAGTAAAAGAATTGTTCGATGAATTCATTCACTAAAATAGAAAATACAATTAACAAAAAATAATGAATGTAAAAATAACTGAATACTATGTAATTAAATAGGAATACTGATATAAAATAAAATAATTGAATATAAAAAAGGAATTTTATACAAAATTCAGAAGGTATAGGGAGGGATAGAAAATTCATTAAAACTATAAAATGGATTTTTTACCTAGACACAGAAACATGAGTTCGAACAAAGTGGAATTCAAGAGGAATACTATGTAATAGGGGTTTTGGATAAATAAATGTCAAACAAGAAAACATCCATATGGAAGATGATTATTAGCGGAGGATAATTGAATAACAATTATATTTGACGTCTTCAATACTTCAAAAAAGAGGAGATGATGAGGTGAGGAGGTGTAGATGATGTGGTGGTGTGTACGAGGACAAAAAAGAGAAGGGGATTGGGATATGGAGTTATATGAAAATAATGAATGAAGAGGTAGTGAGTAAGTGGAAAAAAAGTTGAGGTAAAGGGGTTGGTGCTGATGCCGATGTGTAGGGATCTAGTTGTTGTGAGAATGAAATAAATAGGGAGGGAGAGTCGACAGTGAGGGTAGGGTGGAATAGGGTTTCAAAATTTTTTATCCAAGGGGAAGAAAGGGAGTCGAAGCTATTCATAGGGAGAGTGTGGGGAAATAAATAGAATAAAGGATGTGATTTTTGTTGGCAGTGACATGTGAAAATGCTGTGACGAAGGTGGTGACACGTGTTAGAGGATGTCTCTTTATATAATAAACGATTTCATGTTTATAAAACATATAGACTATGTAATGATGATTATGTATCACACAACCTTCATAATAATATTGTAATGGTTATTGAACTCCTATTATGATTACACAAAAAATATCATAAATATTTATAATTAAAGTGATGGGATTCAGGGAAATTCTAGAAAAGAATTAGAGACATCGCTACACATGTATTTCCAGAAAGGGTAATCACAAATATTTCCGTTTTTTTCTAGTGTTGTATAATTATTTTTTAATGGGGGAAGTGTAATAGAGATAAAATTTTATTTATAATATATTTCATATTATTTATTTTATTTTATTAGTATTTTCAATATTTACTATATTAAATTAAATTTATATTGTTTAGATTTATGATTTTTATTTAAAGTGCTTATGTGAAAAAGAAAAATAAACTTATAAAGTTTGTTGTAAACTATAATAAAGGTGAAAATTAAATATTTATTAATATTTAATGAAATATTAATAAATATTAATAAGAAGTGGTCATATTAAATAAATTATTTTATCTATTTTTTAAATCATGATAAAATAAATTTTATAGATTTGGTTAAGGTATTAATAAATATAAAATAGAATATATATAAATCAAGTAAACTATTTATATTATTAATATTAAATGTTCATATGGATGTAAAATATGAAAGTCCATGATTTAATAAATTATATTTATATATATGAAGAAGTTTATATGAATGACATTGTTGTCATCTGCAAAATAATTGATTGTCACTTTAAATAATATCTAAAGATATAAATGGAAATGTGATAGTTTCAACAAAAGGAAAGCATATTTTATGTTAATGGAAAATCCTTTTACTACATCAGTACATTACTTCTTCACAGTCATGTAAGGCCTTCTTGGTTTCTAATTTCTTTATAGAGAGTATAGACACATATGAGCCATATATATGGTATTATTTTGAAACATCTATATGACTATACGTTTTTTTTCAAGCATCCTTTGTGGTGTGATATCATTTTTGAGAGTTGGGACAATGATCTTTCATAGTTGTGAAACTATAGAGGCCAAACAAATTATATGAGATCAAAAATTTCATGAATGACGTGATGAAGTGTGGCCTATAATACTCATCACACACTTCAACAAAAACATATATTGATACCTGGAGAAGTATAATTCATAACATAATTGAAATTACTTACTTTTTGATATTAACTTTAAAGAAAAAATCACTTCTCCTATGTGATCCATAAAATAAATTCCCTAGGTAAATTTTATGTTTAAAACCCATGACAAGATGAGAGTGTTAACTGAGAAACATTTTCGATATAATGATCCTACAACATAAGACATTTAAAGGTTATATTGCATATTTCGTCCATGAAGGACTCATAAATAACCCCTTGTTTGGTGTAATTTTTCATGTCTATATGGGTAGAAAAATTCTAGTGGAAACTTGAATTTTCCATTTGGTGAATGGTTTATTTTTATAATCGAGTCATGGTTTAATGTCATTAGGGTTTCAATATCCCAAAATGGTGTTTTGGGAAGGGGTTCAAGGTTTGGGTGATGATCTAGGGGCTCAGGAGGCCAATAGAGGAGTGTTTGGGTGCCTAGGGCTTTTGAAAACATCATAAGAATCCTATTCACATCATTAATATGGTAATCATGATGTGATATAGTTTCATGTGTTGTGCTAGAGGGACTCAAGATGTGAAATTTAATCCTAGGGAACTTTTATTAACTTTAATAGTGAGACCATTTTGGTTATTCCATGAATCATTCCAGTCTATTTTTTAAAAACACTTAAAGGGGGAATTGGGCCCCCTTCACATTTAGATGAATGCAGAACTGGTTGGCTGATGATCAGAGTTCCTCCCCATTTTCTTTTCACCTCTATTTAAATTGATTCTTGGTGAAATCAAATATAATATTTAAGAACGGTCCTCCTCTCCTCTCCATAAAAATTTACCTTTATTATTTTCTTCCGACATTAGCATCATTTTCATTTGGGATAAAATAGTGATTTCACCAAAGGACAGTGAAATTGAACATTTTTTATAAATCATTCATGCATCCTATCTAAGGGATGTCTCAAGATGATTTCTTCCTATAAAAGTTCATTGTTTTTTAAAATGTATTCCATTTCATGGATTGTTTGTTTAGTTTTCATTAAAATAAAATTTATTTAATTAAGTAATTGGTTATATAGGTTGGGGCTTTAACTCGGCATGGATTCATGGGTGGGTCGGGGTGGCTGGCACATTATTTCTTAAATAACTGATGATCATTGGATGCCTGATAAGTTTTTGGAATTTTACACCACATTGGGTTTAATTAAATAACTAATTATAATTTTTTATAATTAATTAATATGGCATGATTGATAAGGGTTATTTTGATAAAAATATAGGAAGTGGTCAGTGGTGTAGAGGAGATCCTAGACAAGCTTGGAAAATCCATGACTAGAGTTATTTGGCTATGTAATAAATGGTAAATGGATTATTAAAAAGTTGGGGGTCTTGGTTATAGCCTTATTGATTTATAGCCGGTGTTTATATGCTTGTTTGTTCATGAAATCTCCACTATAGAGATAACCCATATTAATATTTAATTATATAATTTAATTTAAATAGATGAAATTAAAATGGATTATTAAATTGTATGAGTACCCAAAATTCAAGATACAAAGTTCCATGGAAATTGTGGACCATAGGAATTGGAATCAAACCAAAATCCCTAATGAATGAGCCATTGAATAAGAAGCTTCCAAGGCACTTGGACCCCTCCAAGAGAGAGGGTGACATGATTTGAGATGGATGACCTTTGTTGGACAAGTGAGAAACTTTGAGACATGACTATCCATAGAGGATAAATCATAGGAAAAGTTGACATGGGATGGGTGATAACACTAGTTTAGAGTGACATGAGCTATATAGTTTATCTTTTGGTCAAACGTTGTGACTACCACTTTTATGGTTCATCCATATAGACCGTGAGTCTATGAGTTGTGCTAAGGATGGTGCCGCATTCTCCAAGGGTGCTCTTGGGATCTTGCCTCGACTCAACATCTTTCTCCTAGGGTTTCTTTTCTCCCTATTGTCGTTTTCTGCTTCGATTCCTCCCTCTCTCTCTCGCTGGTTTTTAGTATCCTCTCTCCGGCTCCGTGAAGGCCTCTCTCCGGCTGCCATCTTGCACTCTAGCCTCGTGTTCCACAGCTCCACTCCAGGTTGGATCTGGAGGTATAGACACACCAAGGCTTTGGGATAGCGATTTGGTGGTCGAGGGCCCTCTCAGCGTCTCTTTGTTTCCTATTCTAGGGTTTCAGCCCCTGGTTACATTTTAGGGATTGATCCCCTTGCTGTTGCAATCTTAGGTTGTCTTTCACCTTTATTTTTATGATTTTTTTTGGATTCTATTAGGGTTCCAACCCCATTCCTTCTTCCTCTAACTTGGTGGTTTGGGTGTTTTCTGTTTGGGGTTTTCCTGGTTCGATGATGGATTTTCTTTGCGATATTGTGACGACATGGGCGAGTTTGAGTTTCTCCAAGGATGACAGCAGAGAAGGTGAAGCATTGATAGGTTAGCATTTGGTCAAGTTCTTCCTCGATCTGGCTTATTCGATAGCTCTGTTTTGGGGAACGTGCTCTTTCTGGAAGAGTTTCAGGAGTTTGTCTCACGGTGTTGGAGGGTCTTGATGGATTCCAACTGGAGTGCGATGTCGGTTCTGTGGCTTGGAGCTGGTGATGAATGTTGCATCAGCGAGGCTGTTCGAGGAGGTCGTTTCTAAGGTTTGATTTCTTCAACTGTTATTCTGGTGTTTGCATCCCTGTTTTGCGGTTTCCTCGGTCGTCGATGGTTCTCGTCTTTTCTACGGAGATGAAAATTGCATTGAGGTTCTTTCACAGTGATGCTGTGATTGTGGGTTGGAATGATTGGCGGTGACCAGACGAGGATTCGGCTCCGGTGAAATTGCAGTGGCATCGACAATTGTGGTTTTGAGAAGTGATATGATGAAGGTGACTGGATAGTAGTGATGATGATTATTTGATGTGAAGGTGGTGGCTGTGACTAGATGATAAGGTCGGCGAGGTGATGATGGCTATGACGGTAAAATGGTGTCTCTCGTTTTGCGCAGGTGGTTTGTTTTCCCACTTTTTGAATTTGGATTTTCAATTTTAAATGTGGGTTTTCATAATGGTGGAAGATGTGTAATGTTGTTTTAAAATAGAGGTGCTTCAATCTTGTTTTCAGTTTTTGTAAGGTTCCCACTCACCCAAAAAGTGGTTTATTTTAGAAAATGGAAAAAAAAATTATTTGAGAAGACTTTGGTGACATTGATGAACAAGATCTCGTATGAGTGTCAAGTATTTTTTTGAGAGTCCAGTTGTGATTGAGGATCCAAATTATGATGCCTCCACTATAGTGATGACATAGGGGACCCCCAAATATTCCACATAGAGCGATGAAACTATGAAGGTGTATGTTTCTATGGGTAGTGATGGTATTGGGTGACACCAAGACCTCATGCCAAACATGTGATACCAAGGGGTGAAAGACAACATGTTGGGAAAGGGCATTAAACTATCCCTTCAAGTGTTTAATTCTTGCATTGTATGTGACTTCCTATGATTCCCAATAAAATACCATTGGTCATAATATTATTGTTATCTCATGGGATTCATAGGAATCAAATGTTTACATAGATGAGACCATAGGATACCAGAGATGTGTAAGATTTGATATCATAATATACTGGGGGTGTATTCTTATCTTTTCTAGAATTTATTGATTTATTTGTTGCAAGTGTGGATTCCAAGAGTTGGTACCTAGGATCCTATATCAATTCACATATATCCACATATTTAGGAATTCCCATGATTGAAGGGGTTCCATTGATATAGTCATACCCTTTCAAATGCATGAGTATTAGGTTTCAAATTGAGAAACTAGTAGTCCTTTTGGAATGCTCATGAACCCGGATATTATAATGGAGGTGTGAGGCATAGGTTGGGTGTATATCCCTGAGAATGAATGTGAAAAATCCTTATGGTGAATTTTGGATACCCTCAATAGATTCCTCAGATATCCCCTAGGATCACATGGATTCAACTGTGATGGTTCGACTAAGGAGATATGAGATATAAGATGCATAGTATAATAATTGTGGGTTCCAAGGAGGGTATTCAATTTGATATATTGGGTCTCAAAGGAATCAATCATTCTTGGATGAATAAGATTACCTAGGACCTTCCCCTTCCTAAGAACCAGGCAAAGACCTAACATTGAAAATACCCATGTTTTACCATGGTCGTCATCCTGGGGGATTGATTGTGTGGGATACCTAGTGATGCCCTAAGTCCAGCTACACATCATGATAGAGTTGTGAGTGTTGGAACCTCTAAGTGTGTTTATAGGTTCCCCTAAGGTGATGCTTATACACAAAGGCGCTCCAACACTGGCCGAGGAAGGTATGGTGAATCAGGGTCACATACTTAAGGATCAATGTTGGGTGTTGGGATCAGATCGGTGTATATATGTATGCACCATTGTGGATATTAGGTAACTAGTTGGCATAATCATCATGATGTGATTAGAAACATCATTATATTGGGGAAAATAAAGTATCACTATTAGGTATATTTATTTATAGTAGTTGTTTATTTTTTAGAGAATGTCACATGCATATATCAATGCATTTACAATATAGTATGGGATCACATTATTGGTTCCATACTAAGTTATGTACTCACATTATACTTATGATTCCAATTAATTTGGGTACCCAAGAAGACTTTACATGGTTGCAGGTTTAGGTTAGGCCATGTTTCTTTATCCCTTGATCAAGATGGACAACTCGGGTGGTCTGGAGAGTGGCATAAGGTACTTATAGAGCATTAGTATCATTACATTTTTGTGAACATGATCTTTTGAGTTTGTTTGATCCATATCATTTTGATATATCACTCCCTTATTTACTTATATTTCTTATGTACTCTGTTAATTTCTTATTTCTTCTATGATTTTTCACTTTGATATAGAGGGTATAGTCTCTCCATGATAACTTCATAGACATATGATGCTACTTAGTAGCTGTTTCCATGTGTGGAGGCACACTTGAGGCGACGTGGAAATCAGGTATGGCTATGGTTCATAGTGATCGAAGTTTGTGTGTTACATGTGGGGTCACATGAATAAAGTCATTCATGGGTAAAGCCTTTAAGAATTGACTTTTTAAAACCATATATATTCTTATAAGATTCCAATCGAATGAAAAATATGTGATCCTAAAGAACATATTATCCACTTTCCCGTAGTCCCAAACCATGTAATATTTGACCCATAGTGGTTCAGTTCATTATGTAACCCTATTATGGGTAATCAGGACATATTTATAACTCTTTGTTCAACTAGATCATCTACTTGGACTGAGAAAACACAAATGAACTTATCAGTTTTAGTCACCTGGGGTAGGGCCATAAAATTTCCATTATAGTGAGGCCTCCTCCATGACATCATGAGATACATTAAGGTTCTATCCACACCAACATGACTACCCTTGATTATGTATTATTTTTATAATAACCCCACAAGAAATCCTCCCCCACCAATGGGAACCTCAGAGTGGTTACATTCATGTATTCCCCTGATAGTGAGGGTCCTTAACATTATGGTTCTAGGGGAATATCCCTTGGATAATATTGATCATCCCAACAAACCATTTTCTAAGATGTACTCCCTAGTCCACTATATGATCTGGGGACCCACATTTTGGTTACCCATGTATAATATCTAAACCTTACTCATTATTCCATATTCCTTGTGAATCTAATCTTTAGAAGATTCCTACCACAAAATTGGCATCTCAATTACACTATCACCTTCATTCCTGCCCAAAACGTTGGTGTCTTGACCCACCGAATGAGATTACCCCCTCATATTATTATTGAGGAGGCATTGGGAGGTCTATATCTCAAATTATTTATTCCTTCCACACAATATACCTAATATAATTATCTTCCTAACTACCTAAAGACCCTATAGAGGTGAATTCTTCATGCATGGTGGAGGGATTTTCAGTTCTCAACATTCTAGCCTCTTCCTTGGAGTAGGTGGTGAATTTCCAAAGGTGGTCATTGGTGACATGGTTTAGTGTGAAGAAACCTCCCCCACCCATTCTTTCAGAACATCATTAGGGGGATTAATGGCTCCAACCAAGGTCTCGATGTTGAATTAGAAATATTTCTATTTTATTATTTCATCAATATAAGATTATTTCTTGGCTTGGTTTAATAGATACAGATCACTGGGTAGATGAAATTTTGATCTCTTCTACTAGTTAATGGATATTCACCAAGGGAGTGTCTCCCCTTAGGTAGTAGTTTGGATCAGCCTACCTAGAATTACTGTTCCAATTTACAAAATCTCTTTCCATTAAGGAATCTGTAACTCTATAATTTCTTTTCTCTGCATGAATATTCACACCCTTCATATCCAGTATGCCTCCAGGGCCTAAATTTGAATCAAAATTGATCTTTCCTAACCATCACTGACATTATTACTTCTATGAGATGGCGAATCAGTATTCCAATGGAATAATATATTATTCCAAGATCCTAAGTGGTTATTTAGGTATTTCCACCTCCAAGGACACCCCTTTCCATTTTTAAGAAAGAAAAAATATGATATCCTAGTTCCTTAGTATTATATAGATCAGAAATTGGTTCGACATCAATTTTGTTGAGCGTTGGAAAACATAAATTATCCCAGTATGATCTAGAATTTGTAGGTAAGAATGACACAGCTCCCCCTCCTCTATCTCCTCCCACAAAGTCACTCTATCTACTTATGGGGATAATCCTACCTTCATATTTTCTTTACGATGATATGAGGGGTTCTTGTCTAGCCTTGGGGACCTACAAACTGATGCCAACCATTACTCCCTTAATGAATGGACTATGGTCCACTCTGTGAACAATAGATATCCTATCCACTATTAAAATCACATAGACCTCCTCCAACCACTTTCCCTTTTCCTTTTCTCTATGATTCTAGCCCCTCCAAATTCATTCCCATCTATAGCATCCCGTCTTTTTGTCACATAAACTTTCATTACATTTTACAAAACTGAGGATCTTTAAGGTTTAGTGTCTTGGAAACCAGGAACATAAAACATGAAAAGAACAAAAACACTCTTCTTAAACACTTGAAAGGCTTCTCCTTAAGTTCATCCTAGGTTCATTACTGCATCTCATAACCTGGGGACATACATCAAAAGAAAGGGTGAGCAGAAAGCCCAATAAGGGAAACAAGAGAAACATTTTACATGTGAACTTGAGACACTTCAATAAGGACATGAAAAGAAATTTGAGGCATGAGAAAGAAATAATGAGATACATCATAAAAAAATAAGATTTTTCATAACTTGAAGATGTGGCTGCATCATTTAATATTGACAATCGTTTCGTTTCACCAAGGTCCATCCCCAAGGTGTCGTTAAAAATTACCAAGGTTATTCACCAAGGAGTCGTTAAAAATGGTCATCTCTAGAGATTAAGTCTTTACCCAATGCATTGGAGCGCTATCAGGGCGCACCCTTAAATTTGCCTTTATTATCATGTGAGCCACATATATCATCATCAAACATTTCATAAATAAGCCATATAGCATAAAATAAATGGGTTTCATTTCATAATCATAACGTTTTAAAAACTGCTTTAAAGACATGATCTTTACGTCACTTTAAACCCACGGAAAGGGAAAGATGGTTTCATTTATGTAATTCCCAGAATTTAAAATAGAACATTTTGATATATATGTTAATACCCCTATAGAAATAAGATCTTTGAGTATTCACTTTATAACATAAAATAATTTTTAGAAAAGAGAGAGAGGCATTTTGAGACGAAAATTCTGCAGCATAACGACTATGTTACAAGGTTTTAGAAAACATTGAGAAGAGAGGGGACATGGGTCAAACATTCATAAATGACCCATAAAACCATAGAGGGACAAAATATAAGGGATTTAAGAACATGGTAATGAAATTTGAAAATATACCATATGAAATGAAGAACATGAAAGGAGGAAAAAAAAATTTCTCTTGTGAGAATTCGGCAGCCTAACGGCGTCACTTGAACTTCAACAAAATTGAATTGACAAGGTCAAATAGGGTCTCTCATCATATGAACATAAGAGTCCAGTATGATAGATATAGAGTTCATACCCCAACATAATATAAAGGAACTTGAAAGAATTGACATGAGAGTAGAACTTCAAAACGAGAATGGTGAAGAACCACTTAAAAATTCGGCAGCCTAACGGCGCCACTTAAAACTTCAAAATACTGAATTGAAGAGATCAAATGGGGTCTCTCATCATATGAACATAATATTCCAGTATGATTGTTATATAGATCATACCCCAACATAACAAAAAGGAACTTGAAAGAATTGACATGAAAGTAGAACTTCAAAACGAGAAGGGTGAAGAACCACTTAAAAATTCGGCAGCCTAACGGCGCCACTTAAAACATCAAAATACTGAATTGAAGAGATAAAATGGGGTCTCTCATCATATGAACATAAGAGTCCAGTATGATAGATATAGTGATCATACCCCAACATAACAAAAAGGAACTTGAAAGAATTGACATGAAAGCAGAACTTCAAAACGAGAAGGGTGAAGAACCACTTAAAAATTCGGCAGCCTAACGGCGCCACTTAAAACTTCAAAATACTGAATTGAAGAGAAAAAATGGGGTCTCTCATCATATGATCATGAAATATCAGTATGACAAATTTAGAGATCATACCCCAACATAATAAAAAGGAACTTGAAATACTTTACATGAAAATAGATCTTGAAAAATGAGAAGGGAGAAAGAATCTGTTACAAAACTTTCGGCAGCCTAACGGCGCCACTTAAAACTTCATAAAAAGAAATAATGAGAGCAAGAGGGGATCTCTCATTATATTAACATGAAAAGGGCAGTAAGAGGAGTATAAAAGAACATCCTCTAACATAAGAACATGGAGCATAAAAGGAATGACATAAAAGAGATTACTTGAAATAAAAGAGAGAGGTCGGATCCCTTACCTTAAAATGTAACTCTTAAACCTCAAAGGTTGGGACCTTGAGGGCTTGGGGGCACCTTGGGAGGACTCCTTGGGAGGTAATGAGACCATAAATTCGTTGGGAATGAGTGGGGAGTCGAATGGATGAGAGGAGGGCTTGGTATTTAAAGGGAAAGTGAGGGGACAAGGCATTAATGGCCAAGGGACACCTCACATGTGCTTTTCTCAAACCCATGTGCTCTCCCTTGGCATTTATCATGGAGTTAGGCCACATGGGGCCCCCAAAACAATAATTCATCACCCTTGGCCGGAAAACCCTTAAAAGATCTCATGACATCATCATGACACAATTATGATGTCATTAAACATACTGAAACCCTAAAACTGCATTTTTACTATTCACTGAAAAATTCATCTTTCTCAGAAAAATCCCAAACTTTCACCTTAACTAAATATTGATTCCCTAATTACATTTATGAACTCCATTTTATAAAAATAATTTTCTAAATATTTTTAATTCAATTTTTAAATAAATTCACTATTCACCGAAAATTCATTTTTTTCAGAAAAATCCCCAAAAATTACCTTAATATAATATCGATGCTCTGAGTTCAAAAATGAAATCCATTTTCTAAAAATAATTTTCTAAATATTTTTAATTAATTTTTTAATTAAAAAACACTATTCACCCGAAAAAACTAATACTTGAATAATAATTAATGAAACCGTTATTTAACCATTTTATTGAATCACATTACTTAATCAAGGTGCCTAGATTATTTTAAAACTTTCTTTAAGTGATATTACTAATCCATTTGGTCACATTACTAATCCTAATCGTAAAATCACTATTCACAATTTACTATTCATCAAAAATCAAGTTGATCTTATTAGACTCTAAATTTCGTACTGGTTATAATTGTAGAAGACCATTTTTTGAAATTCATTACACATTTTTAATTATTTAAGGCTTACACAACCATTTTTAAAATATCCTTTTTCTAAAATTCATCAAAAATATGCATACTATATTTATCCGGTCATTTCAAAATTCATAAACTTCATCATAAGAAGAAATCCCAATTTTTATTTAAAACAAGGATTACACAAGGCAGTTACGGTCTCATTACATAGCCCCTTATAATACCAGCATAGGACCTAAGAGTAAGGTGTGCTAGGGTGATAGAATCTTGGGGCGGCTCAGTCAACATTGCCCGAGTAGTAATTTCTATCAGTTTGAACTTCTCACGAAGGCGATTCCGTTCTAGCTTCACATGATGAAGTTCGGCTTGGATTTGATCCAGAGAAAAGCCCAATGGTGCTACCTCCTTCCCAAGCTCTGTTAGATGGGCTTCGATCGGTCCAAGACTACTAGGTGATGCCATCGAATCTTCTTTCTATAATAATTATCCAAGATTACTTGTATTTAGATACAATAATCAAAACATTTTGTTCACAGTGGTCATATTGACCGATGGTCATATAACAATCAAAACCCAATGGTCTCATTTTAATTATAATCATGTTTATCAAATAAAACATTTTTGTTGAGTATAAAAATAAAATAAAAATAACACATGAAATTAGGAAACAAGACTTATTCAAAATTTCGGGCCGTTACAATCTTCCCCCCTTAAGAAATTGCATCCTCGCAATTTTTTTAAAATTGGGTTTTGAAATTTCATTGAAAGTCCCACATCGGAAAAAGAGTCAGTAACACTATTACTTTAAAAGAAGTAAAAGGGAGTACAAAGGCCACCCGAGTTTACCAATACTAGGATTCCATGTAGGAAACATGGACATGGAGGAGAAAACAAAGGGTCACGTTCTGAGGGAGAGTGATAGAGAACATGATTAGGAGAAAGTTAACCATAAGAAAATCCCAAACTTATGATGTGTGTAAGCGGTCTTTGATTAACTAGTAGGAAACATAAACCAACAACGTTTTTGTTGTACGTTCCTTTTGATAACTTTGAGGAATTTATTTACAACATAGAACAAAAACATAAGGAAATATATCTACCTTCATGTAGAGTTTCATACTTTAATAAGTTTCTACCAAAACTAATCTTTTCTCCAAACGATGAGCATTCAAAACTACTTGGTCTCATCAAAACACAAGAATCATCTTCTAGAGAATCACATAATCCACAAAAGATCAACTATCTATTTCTTCTATCTTTAAACATTATCCCAAAAACAGAAAGAGTAAGGTAAAAAAAAACTCTTCAAAAAGAAATAATCCCATAGGAATGGAAACTACTTTTAAATCATCAAGTTCCATGGTACTACCCAAAGTTCATCATAGTCCATTCCGTAAACAATGGTCCTTAATATTCCTCAAAATAAACCAAACTAAGATTGAAACCCAAATACAAGAAAGATTTGATAACATAGTCTTCCAAAATAAACTTCATTGTTCAACTCCAAACAACATCAACCACTCCTAACATCTTATAAAAAAAGTAGCTAACCTAAACATTTTTTTACCCAAGATAGGTTAATCATTCCCATAAGTAACCTAAATTACTATAAGGCCACCTTAAATTCATTGATTCTTCAAAATATAATTCAACCTTACTCCTCAATGAAAACACCGTAGTAATCTATTTACCTTGATCATATATGGTCCTCAAAATAGTGAATGTCTTCCAAAATAATAATCATCTTTTAATCCCCTAATCATCTCTGTCGTATTAATACGGCAATCGTAGCATTTCCTATCACATTGGTTGTTGGGACATGTTCTTCCATTTCCCGCCATTAACTAAGAAAAGAAGCTATAGTTAGGGGCTTAAATACTTAGCCAATAATCATGAAAAGAAACTTAAAGCATCTAAGGATAACATGTAGAAGTAAAGTATACCCTAACTTGTGATCCCCTAGGTTCCCTTCTAGGTTATCCATGATCATATATTCTTATGTAAATCTTTATTTTATTTTATCTTTGTTCCTTTAACAATGGTTCATACTAAGCTTATGGATTTACCAAAGCATATACCCCGGGAGTGTCGTAACCAAGAGTGCAGCAAGGCCCGTTGTCGTGTACCAGTTCCCGTTCGAGTCTAGCTCAAAGCGGTGTTTTCGGGTTTTACCCCTATGTACATCTGTGCCAGAGCCACCTCTACCTGCTCGTATCCAGACAGGGATGTATTTGCTTGGAAACCCCTTACTCAATACTCACCAAAATACCAGGAATATTTCCTATATTTAAACTTTTCTATAGGGTTCTTCCTAGTGTTTTATATCCTAATTTCCACAAATAAATAAACCTCCCTTTGATACCAACTATAGCATCCCGTCTTTTTGTCACATAAACTTTCATTACATTTTACAAAACTGAGGATCTTTAAGGTTTAGTGTCTTGGAAACCAGGAACATAAAACATGAAAAGAACAAAAACACTCTTCTTAAACACTTGAAAGGCTTCTCCTTAAGTTCATCCTAGGTTCATTACTAAATCTCATAACCTGGGGACATACATGAAAAGAAAGGGTGAGCAGAAAGCCCAATAAGGGAAACAAGAGAAACATTTTACATGTGAACTTGAGACACTTCAATAAGGACATGAAAAGAAATTTGAGGCATGAGAAAGAAATAATGAGATACATCATAAAAAAAATAAGATTTTTTATAACTTGAAGATGTGGCTACAACATTTAATATTGACAATCGTTTCGTTTCACCAAGGTCCATACCCAAGGTGTCGTTAAAAATTACCAAGGTTATTCACCAAGGAGTCGTTAAAAATGGTCATCTCTAGAGATTAAGTCTTTACCCAATGAATTGGAGCGCTATCAGGGTGCACCCTTAAATTTGCCTTTATTATCATGTGAGCCACATATATCATCATCAAACATTTCATAAATAACCCATATAGCATAAAATAAATGGGTTTCATTTCATAATCATAACGTTTTAAAAACTGCTTTGAAGACATGATCTTTACGTCACTTTAAACCCACGGAAAGGGAAAGATGGTTTCATTTATGTAATTCACAGAATTTAAAATAGAACATTTTGATATATATGTTAATACCCCTGTAGAAATAAGATCTTTGAGTATTCACTTTATAACATAAAATATTTTTTAGAAAAGAGAGAGAGGCATTTTGAGACGAAAATTCTGCAGCATAACGGCTATGTTACAAGGTTTTAGAAAACATTGAGAAGAGAGGGGACATGGGTCAAACATTCATAAATGACACATAAAACCATAGAGGGACAAAATATAAGGGATTTAAGAACATGGTAATGAAATTTGAAAATATACCATATGAAATGAAGAACATGAAAGGAGGAAAAAAAACATTTCTCTTGTGAGAATTCGGCAGCCTAACGGCGTCACTTAAACTTCAACAAAATTGAATTGACAAGGTCAAATAGGGTCTCTCATTATATGAACAGAAGAGTCCAGTATGATAGATATAGAGGTCATACCCCAACATAATATAAAGGAACTTGAAAGAATTGACATGAGAGTAGAACTTCAAAATGAGAATGGTGAAGAACCACTTAAAAATTCGGCAGCCTAACGGCGCCACTTAAAACTTCAAAATACTGAATTGAAGAGATCAAATGGGGTCTCTCATCATATTAACATAAGATTACAGTATGATTGATATAGAGATCATACCCCAACATGACAAAAAGGAACTTGAAAGAATTGACATGAAAGTAGAACTTCAAAATGAGAAGGGTGAAGAACCACTTAAAAATTCGGCAGCCTAACGGCGCCACTTAAAACTTCAAAATACTGAATTGAAGAGATAAAATGGGGTCTCTCATCATATGAAAATAAGAGTCCAGTATGATAGATATACAGATCATACCCCAACATAACAAAAAGGAACTTGAAAGAATTGACAAGAAAGTAGAACTTCAAAACGAGAAGGGTGAAGAACCACTTAAAAATTCGGCAGCCTAACGGCGCCACTTAAAACTTCAAAATACTGAATTGAAGAGAAAAAATGGGGTCTCTCATCATATGATCATGAAAGATAAGTATTATAAATTTAGAGATCATACCCCAACATAATAAAAAGGAACTTGAAATACTTTACATGAAAATAGATCTTGAAAAATGAGAAGGGAGAAAGAATCCGTTACAAAAATTTCGGCAGCCTAACGGCGCCACTTAAAACTTCATAAAACGAAATAATGAGAGCAAGAGGGGATCTCTCATTATATTAACATTAAAAGGGCAGTAAGAGGAGTATAAAAGAACATCCTCTAACATAAGAACATGGAGCATAAAAGGAATGACATAAAAGAGATTACTTGAAATAAAAGAGAGAGGTCGGATCCCTTACCTTAAAATGTAACTCTTAAACCTCAAAGGTTGGGACCTTGAGGGCTTGGGGGAACCTTGGGAGGACTCCTTGGGAGGTAATGAGACCATAAATTCGTTGGGAATGAGTGGGGAGTCGAATGGATGAGAGGAGGGCTTGGTATTTAAAGGGAAAGTGAGGGGACAAGGCATTAATGGCCAAGGGACACCTCACATGTGCTTTTCTCAAACCCATGTGCTCTCCCTTGGCATTTATCATGGAGTTAGGCCACATGGGGCCCCCAAAACAATAATTCATCACCCTTGGCCGGACAACCCTTAAAAGATCTCATGACATCATCATGACACAATTATGATGTCATTAAACATACTGAAACCCTAAAACTGCATTTTTACTGTTCACTGAAAAATTCATCTTTCTCAGAAAAATCCCAAACTTTCACCTTAACTAAATATTGATTCCCTAATTACATTTATGAACTCCATTTTATAAAAATAATTTTCTAAATATTTTTAATTCAATTTTTAAATAAATTCATTATTCACCGAAAATTCATTTTTTTCAGAAAAATCCCCAAAAATTACCTTAATATAATATCGATACTCTGAGTTCAAAAATGAAATCCATTTTCTAAAAATAATTTTCTAAATATTTTTAATTAATTTTTTAATTAAAAAACACTATTCACCCGAAAAAACTAATACTTGAATAATAATTAATGAAACCGTTATTTAACCATTTTATTGAATCACATTACTTAATCAAGGTGCCTAGATTATTTTAAAACTTTCTTTAAGTGATATTACTAATCCATTTGGTCACATTACTAATCCTAAGCGTAAAATCACTATTCACAATTTACTATTCATCAAAAATCAAGTTGATCTTATTAGACTCTAAATTTCGTACTGGTTATAATTGTAGAAGACCATTTTTTGAAAATCATTACACATTTTTAATTATTTAAGGCTTACACAACCATTTTTAAAATATCCTTTTTCTAAAATTCATCAAAAATATGCATACTATATTTATCCGGTCATTTCAAAATTCATAAACTTCATCATAAGAAGAAATCCCAATTTTTATTTAAAACAAGGATTACACAAGGAAGTTACGGTCTCATTACATAGCCCCTTATAATACCAGCATAGGACCTAAGAGTAAGGTGTTCTAGGGTGATAGAATCTTGGGGTGGCTCAGTCAACATTGCCCGAGTAGTAATTTCTATCAGTTTGAACTTCTCACGAAGGCGATTCCGTTCTAGCTTCACATGATGAAGTTCGGCTTGGATTTGATCCAGAGCAAAGCCCAATGGTGCTACCTCCTTCCCAAGCTCTGTTAGATGGGCTTCGATCGGTCCAAGACTACTAGGTGAGGCCATCGAATCTTCTTTCTATAATAATTAACCAATATTACTTGTATTTAGATACAATAATCAAAACATTTTGTTCACAGTGGTCATATTGACCGACGGTCATATAACAATCAAAACCCAATGGTCTCATTTTAATTATAATCATGTTTATCAAATAAAACATTTTTGTTGAGTATAAAAATAAAATAAAAATAACACATGAAATTAGGAAACAAGATTTATTCAAAATTTCGGGCCGTTACACCATCCCCATGTCAAATTACTACAATGTATTATCAAATTCATAGAAAAACCCAAAACTAATTGAAAATACCACATATTCCCTTCTAATGGTTTCTACACTAGATCTCCTTAAATACATGATTCAAATTTTCTTTCTTTCCAGGTAAGGCGATCCTTAACACCAATGTCCAAATCCTGATGTCACCTCTTAAGATGGATTCTTTAATCATTTAGATAACTAAAATCTAGGAGCCCTAGTGAATCCTGACTTATTATCCAATGATCTTATTCGTATTATGTCCACTATAGTGGTGATTATAGAGCCTAATAAGAACCCCTTTAAGATCACATTATTTTCTCATAAGATATAAATTTTTGAATTTATTCATGGATAACCCTCCAATCATAATAATTTTACTTTTAGGAAAAATTATATTTTAGTGGAGAGGAGTGAAATATCTATGAAACATATATCTATAGTGGTTAGGGATTGTATATTTTCATTCTTCTTTACATTCGTTTATGAAAAGTGTGATGTGTGGGAAATAAAATAACTATCATATGATCTTGAATACTTAAAATTGAGGGACTCAAAATATATAGTCAGAGGTGACTTTAATACAATGATAAAATCATCAGAGAAGAAGGGTGAGGGGATCCATCCTTATAAAGGCATAGAATATTTTCCTTAATTTACATATCAAAAAGTAATATATGACATGGGTTTCTCATGTGTTAAATAAATATAATGAAATAACCAAAAGGGGAGCCACTGCACCATGTTTTGTCTTGATTGCTAATTTTCCAATCTATAGACCATTTCATCCATCTCAAATGTAAGGGTTATTCACCTGGTTTAGAATCTCTCAGATGAATATATTATCCTCTTTAACTTAGAGAAAAAATTTATTGAAAGTGGTCATCTTTCTCTCTCCAACCGGTGGGCCTCTAAACCCAATTATCATACTGTGGTGAAGACAACCTAGATCAAACCCATACCTCAACAATCATGGGTAGGCACAAAATAAAAAATAATTCATTTGAATGTGGAACTAATTTCATGGATTAGAAACCACCCTCTCAATTCCTTGAATTAGAATCCATCCAAAATGAGATCAAACTCATAGAATCTAGTCTTGAGGACATAGGGATGAAAATATTTTGTGTGATCTTGTATACAAGAAGAGCCAACTAGCAAGTATAATCAAAGAAAATAACAGAGTTGCCCAAAAAATCAAAAAATGTGTTGAAAAAATATTTATATAGGAATAAATCATTTTCCAATGAATGGTTCGAATAAAAAAGTGGGTTAGAGTACTATAATAACTAATAGAATATGGAACATTTTTTTCTAATAAACATGAGGTGAAGAGTGGTATAGATAAGGATCACTATAAATCACTACTCACTTAATCTAACATTTTTATATTGGAAGGGTACTAAAGGAGACACAACAACCCGTATGATTGAATATGTTATGTGGTGTATGAGTCAACCAAATATTTTTTGATAGAATTCCATTAGAGTGGGAAATGTGTGAGGTAGTATTATCTCTCAACGATGACATCACTCTTGGACAATATGGTTACCCTAAGCATTCTATGTGGATTCTTGAGAACTCAATATGAGATACATCATAGAATATATTCCAGACAATTTATAGGGTGGTGGAATGATTGAAGTGTCATGTGAAAAAACCATAATAATCATTTTAAATCTAAAAGAATGACCTTTGCTCGGGCATTATAAACCCATTTTTATGTTTAACATCCCCTAAAAAATCCTCGATAGTGTAATAAATAGGTGGATATTGGTCCATCTCCATGAATTCTTGTCTGAGGATCATAATGGATTTTCTTAAGGAATTCCCACCCAAGAATCCATTTGATTAGCTCAAGAAATGATCAGTCACATCAAAAAAAGTGTCCCGTATCTAAAATTTCCATTAAAAATTGACATGGACATGGCATATGGTAGATTGAAGTGTGAAATCATTCAAAAGGTTATGGATATCATGGTCTTATATGGATGTGAAATCGATTTGTTTTTAAAATTCTATCGATACCCAAGTATTTTGGTCAGTTTTATGGGTATGAATTTTGGATTCATTATGTCAGTTTAATGGCTAAGGAAGGGGGATCCATTGTCACCTAATGTGTTTATTCTATCCCCTAAATCTCTTAGTAGATCCCATTCCCATGGAATTCTTAGTGGTACCAACCTCCCTTGTCGATGTAGGAATCACATCAATGGGGTCTGTCACCTCCTATTATAAGAAAAAATGGTCTTCTACATTAATGTAAGTCATATGTACATCAATTATCTCAACAGAATTATGGAGGAATACAGTAGGTAAAGGGAGAAAATAATCAATTAGAAAAAAGTAGTGTATACATCTTTGAATAAATCTTAGATAGAGGAGTACAATTATTAGATGAAATAATTATAATTAATGGTGAAAAATTCACCATGGATTACATGGGATCACTGATCTCATCTAGTAGATTACAAATTCACCATTACGAGGGGTTTCTAAATAAAATTTATGGCTTTATTATCGACTATAAGAATGAATTCCTTTCATTGGTTTCTTGATCACCATTTCCAATTATGTCAACATGCTTGTCTATATACATGTTATATTTTTTCTTAGGGTGATGAAAATATTTATGAATAAAATCAATAATATATTGAAATCCTTTACATTGGATAAACACAAAAAAGGAATGTTCCAATGGGCTTTATGGGCTAGACTGACTAAGATGATAGATGTAGGAAACATAAACCACTGAAGTGTGGTGTGTACAATACAAGGTCTATAAGAATAGCTTGCTTGGGAAGTTTTGCAAGGCCACTATCTCTTGGGAAAATTAATAATTTGGAAGTATGGGATTGAAATGGAAGCATCATAGTATAGAATATTTTCTTTGGAAGATGCTATATGGGCACATAAAAGTTCTACAACATCATTTGTGGTGGACCATTGGATAAGGGGAGATAAATTATTTGAAACATAACTATGATGGAGCCCATCTTGTATACCTAGGATTCCCAAACCACAACATAATTTTTTCTTACAAAATCATGAAGCCTCCCTTTATTCACACTATACTCAATTATCAACAATGTAAGATCTTTAACTACATATTAACAATGCATTATGAAGATTGGTTTATCTTCATGGATCCGCAGAGGGGTATTTCTAAAAAAAATTCTTACCATTCTGTATGAATAAATTGAACAATAATAATGGGGGGATTTACAATGGTTCAATTAAAAACATAATAAATGAAAATTTTTAGTTTTTTATATCAAAAAATCATGCTATCTTGATGGATGAGGAGATCAATCATAAGGGGATGCATCTTGCATCTAAGTTCGTATGTTGTTAGAACTATAAAGAATAAAGGATTGATCAACTTTTCTTTGAAGGAGAGTGGGAGGATAATATGTAGAGTAGATTTTAAGACCCTCTTAGGATTGGAATTCAGGATAGACCAGTGCTAATTTCTTAGAGTCTTGGTTCCAACGCTTGCGTAGAAATACCTAAGAGTGGAAGGTGAGCTTCATCCTATGGGCAATTAGATACTGGTGCATATGGAATACTAGGAAAAAATCACTCCTTGAAGGTACTCATAGCTTGTGATGGGACATGTAGGTCTACTCTTGATGTTCATTAGTAGACTTGGATTCTCTCATGAAATAGTGGTAGAATAAATCCACCTTAAGGATTATTATAATAGGTAGGATTTTCTTTCCATCAGTTCATATGTTATCTACTCAAGGTTTATGGCTCTGTTGGTACCCTCATGTTTGTGGCGTCATACTAAATATTTATTGTTCAATTAGTTTTTAAATCATGTAGGGGAGGGAGGTGTTTATTAAGACTACAAATTCATGGTTGGGGTGACCTTTAATAGCATTTTTGGTTGAGGTGATTAACTCCATACATAGGTTATTTCTATTATCAAGGGATTTGGTGGTTTCCTTTCCCCTAATATAAGTATTGGAATAATTTAAATGGAATATTAAGTTATGAAGAACTCTCTACAGGATAAGAAAACCACCCATTGATCATTTGTTTATAACATCCAAAGGTGAAAGAGATGTAGGACCAATCTTCTGAATGTGCTCCACCCATGGCATGAATAGAATAAAGTTGAAGAGTCTCTAGCTTCATGGGGAAACCAAAAAAATCATTGTATGATATTTTATAGTATCGAATACCACCCCTTGGGTGTGTTGATGTTTTTTGAGAAGATTTCCTCAGATTCCATTATATAACCCCATTAACTTTTTGGGCCCTTTGAAGTTCCAAATGATCGAATGTCAACTGGGATTGGGGGGGGGGGGTTGAATAATCTTTTCACTTATTATATGTTTAAATAATTTTAAAACATAACCCCTAAAACCTATTAAATTAAATATCATTATAATATTTTTTGTAGAAATATAGGCCTGAAAAAATAAGAAATTACGTAAGTAGAATGAGAATTAAAAGAATCGACATCAATATGGGAACCTACATCCTTTTCATATCCACTCCTGTGGGTATATGAAAATCCACTATAATGAAGAAATGAATTCAACTTGTGTCGATACATGTTAGACACCTTATATCTTCTTATAAAAGTTATTATACTGAATCCCATCAGTTTACAACATTTTCTTACAAACAATTTAGGCAAAACAATGAACAAAGTCATTTTTCAGTCTTCTCCACAGAAGTTACTAAGTCTGATGATCTTTAGTCCGATGAACCTTGTCTTATTGAATTGATCATGTATAATGAATACGATGATCCCATTATCAGTCATCTTAGGAAAAAAAATTCAATTTTTTCTCGATAACAAATATTATGGTTATCTGAAACTACTCCAAACTGAACCTGAACTTAATTATTCAAATGAATTTAGTATGATGGACTCAGTATGCTAAAATTAGTATGATGAATCAATTATCAATCTTTATAACTCACACTCTAATCAATTTCACATTCTGATCTTCTCAATCTGGTAAAAAAACTTATATTATTATGGTCTTCTAATAGTATCTAAATCCAGAAATAACTCTACTACCACTTCTAACATATTTGTTTCATCACATCAAAATTTTCTTATTCCAAAATGTTAAAAATTATGGATTTACTATTCTTTTATTTATTGGTTACTCATAATACCAAAGGCATAAAAATAAAAAACTATTCCCACACACTAAAATTTAAAATCACTAAAAAACACTCACATTAAAGCTTCAAATTTGACTGATTCATACCATTTCAATATTTCATCAAAATTAGTCATCTCAGAGATGCCTACTTTTTCTTTAGCCTAATATATCTTCCTTAGATTTAGTTTGATTAACTTTCTTAGTTTCAGTTTGATTAAATTCCTCAACTTCAGTCTAATGTGACACAATTCTTCTACTTATAACAATATGAATTTCTTCCACTTCTCATTAGAATTTAATATTCTTCAAGTACTCATTATGATTTTTTTATTCCTATTCTAATTATAATTCTACATTCTTTCTCTTCTCATTATGATATCAATTTCTTCCTCTACTCATTACGATCTCACAATCATCATCAGAGTTATTCTGATTGACTTTACAACTCATATTTATTCTCATTATCTTTCCTTATCAGATTCATTTTGATTTAATGATTATAATAATGGAATTATAGTTACAATGTAATTATCATTACATTGGTTAAACCACTCTGAAACATTGAAAGTTACTAAAACCCATCATCTATAACTATTTTAGAATTCAAAAAACATTAATGTCTGGTGATTCTAGATCCGATCTTCACTGTAGGTGTTTATGAAACTAATAAAATCTATTGAGAGACCTTAAAAGGAATCCATTATTCAAAACACTTTTATCATGAAACATTATCATGATTTATGAGAACTCCATGGCCAGAAAATAATAACTGGAAATAAGTTATAAATAATTAAAAAAAGTCAACTCATGACTTCACCCTCCTCTTTCAAAACTCTTCAAAAACATTACCACTTCTTTACATAGTAAGACCATTCTTCTAGCCTACTGATATTGTAACATCGTTGAGTCTCAGACCAATGATCTATATTCCTATGTGTTCGGTGTTACTCACACCAATGAGTAGTATCCAGAATACATTTCATCACATTCTCCACTCTTCCACTAACTCCAACTTCTATCGCAACTTCTTCATGCTTTATGATAATTTAATGATTGAAAAATCATCATAAGATTTAATACATGTAATTTATTTAGAATATAAGGTTGATTTATCTATTTAATAATTGATTAACAATCTTCTTTCTTATGAAATAAGGAAAGGACCAATATTTGAAAAGAAGATGAAAGATGAAATTGATTTTGAATCCTTGAGAAAAATTAAATACAAGATGTTAAAGATATAAATCCTTTTGAATCCGAAGATAAATTGGATGATGAGCAGAATAAAAAAATAATGTATATTATATACATGAACGACTGAAGAGGAAGAAGAAAGTATGGAGGTAAACTTCCTATAAAATGCTTTGAGTGTGATGGAATTAGATACTTTTCTATGTATTGAACCAAGAATATGGTTAGAGAATACCTATGTGTTTCAGATGAAATACGTGAGGGGAATAAGTGGAAAAACATTCAAAATAAGAATAGTCATAAAAAAAGAAGTTAACTAGAGAAAAAAATAATATAGTGTAAAAAATATGATTTAGAATCAACTGAAAAAAATTCTTCGGATGATTAATGTTCATAAAAATTTAGAAATTTTATTGTAATGGTTTAAAAAATAATAGATTCCTAAAATAGTGAAGAAAGTAGTAAAGAATCATACAGGGAGTGTCAACTCAAAAAAGAACCTGTTACATGTTTGGAAAAAAATAGATCCCTCAAGAAAGAAATAAGATTAATGAATAAATATTTGGAATAAGTTTTTGAAGGATGTTAAGATGAATTCAGGTAGGAGGAATAATATATTCATGATATCTTATGTTACATGCTTTGAATTTTTGAATAGCTAAAAATTGTTGGAGATCTTAGTAAGAAGTTGTAATTTATGAAAGAAGATTTTAAAAAGTTTCATACTCTATTTCTTGAGTCGAAAAATTACATAATAAAGATGAATGAAAACTTTAGTAAATTTTTAGAAGTAAAATATGATAATTCTATTGTGGTTGGAAAATCTAAAATCAAGAATTAAGTGAAATACCCACCCACAAAAATACATTTCAACGGATTTTCATAACATTCCAGTTTTTAGAAAAAGTATTGGGAATAATGTGTCGAAAAAGGGTGTGAGAAAATTGTTTCATCTACAAAATATGAAAACTCACTCAAGAGGAAGGAGGGTCCATGTCCAAAGATTGCTAGAGCAGAAATAAGTTATCAACTTCAAAAATATTTCTCCAGAGAAATATCTTACTTAAATAGTATATCAATATTTGATGTTTATTTTTAATTTTGTGGAATCTAAGGGAAGAAGTCTTATTATTTTTGATATAACATATCACTTCATTGAAGATGGTTTGAAAAATGTGAAATAAATTTTGAAATAATTTTTAGTAACTTTCCTAAATCATATGAAGATAGAAAATAAAAATATAAATTTGTTAAAAACATTCAAAAAAAATAATTTTAACGCCTTGAATAAGTGTGTAGAAGATATGATTAGTCTGGTCATCAACGAAATGATGTATGACACTCCTTATAAAACAAGTTTCTTATGTTAAAAATGAAAAGTTTTTTGGAATGAATAAATTTAGGGAATAATATTTGATTATTGAAAATGCTTGAAAATATAGTAAAAGAAAAAACCCATGAATATTTGATAGTGGGTGTTCTTCACATATGACTGGTGATATAAAAAATCTGAAACATGTTAACTGTTATGATGGAGAATTAGTTGACTATGGAAATGATAGTTCCTTAAAAATTAGTGGAATTATAAAAACCAAGATAGCATAAAAAGTGTTGAAATATAAGGATGTTTTTTTATGAGATAAAATATATATTTCTTTATGTAAGTTATATTTCTGATGATGTAGAATAAGTGATTTTAAGGAAATATAGATTTATCATTATAAATGTGAAATATGTAAATGTTATCACAAAATGAGAAAGAACTAGTGGTAATATTTTTCAAATAAGAGATTATAATAACTCCTCATACCTGAGTATTTATGATTATAAATGTATTACCACTAAAGACTTCAAAACCTTGGGAAAAAACATAAAAAAATTAATATGTTGATGATCTAGTTTAATTTTAAAACATATAAAAGAAGACATAAAGTTGTTTTTATTACTTTTCTGAAAAATATGATGACTAAAAAAATTTATAAGAGAGTTGATGCTCAGTATACCATGCCTCTTGAACTTATTCATTCTAATTTATGTGGGATTATGATACATAAATCAATAGATATATATATATAAACTTGATCACTTTTATTGATGATTTCACTTAGATGAAAACTTCATGTTTATGAAACAAAAGTAAGATGTTATGAAAATGTTTAGGTTTTTTTAGAAAAGAAGTTGAGAATGAAATGGAAGCTTATATAAACATGTTTAGAATAGATAATTGTACCAAATTCACAAGAAATACTTTTGAAACATATCTGAGAAATCATGGTATCATGCAACGGTATATTACTCTGAACACTCCAAAAGAAAATGGTGTAGCAGAATGGAAGAATATAAGTTTGATGGAAATAGGACGGTTATGTTGGAATAAAAAAATTAAATATTCTACTAGAGATAAGTTGTTTTTATTACTATACATATTTAGAACATGCCTTTTTTGAGATCATAATCTAATATAAATTCAAATTAAATGCAGTATAATAATTTTTTTTTGAATCACTTCAATTTTTTTGGAAGTCTATGTTTACTTAAAATAAAAAATATAGATTTGGAAATTTTTGATGAGAAAGATAAGGATGGGACATTCATGGTTTATTCACCTAATGGTAGTATTTAAAAGTATTGGAAAAAAATGTTTTAAAAATTTTATTTGTTCATATGATATTAAAGTTTTCGAAAATCCAACATCAATAATAAATGATGTTGGGAATTTTGAGGAAGAAAAAAAGAAAGTCTCCAATGAAAATTAAAGCGAGAAAAGAAATGTGAATGAATATTTTGATAAATTGTGTGATGATGAAAGACCATATAAGAAAGAGATAATGAAATTTTCTACCTTAAAAAATAATTTTGAGACTAAAAATATTCTTGGGAATCAAAAGGATCCCATTCAAACCTGAAGAAAGATGAGATTGGAAAATCAAACATCACTCAACTCAAAATTTTAACTAGAAGTAGTTTTAGAAGATAGTCAACACAAGGAATGATGATTGATATGAATAAAGAGTTAGATAGAACTACGAATAATGAAACATGGGATATTTTTCAATGTATGAAAGGTAAAAAAGTTTTTAAAACAAAGTGGTTTTACATAAATGAGTTGAATGAACATGGAAAAGTTTCAAGAAACCAATATGGGATTCGTTTTATAGGAAATATATGGATGTAAGGTATGTATTTTTATGAAACTCATTCCCCCATTGGAAGGACATAACCAATTTGAATGTTTCTAGTACTGTATACTCATTAGAATTACAAAATATATCCGATGGATATAAAGTCAACATTTCTTAAAATGTAATTCAATAAGAAATTTACATTGAAAAACCTTGTGGGTTTCTACTAGATAAGAAAGAAACAATTTTTGTAAACTAAATAAATATTTTTATGTGATGAAGCAAGCTCAACATTCATGGTATTTTAATCTTGATGATTTTTTGAGAATGTTGTTTTTTTCTAAATGAAAAGTTTATAGAAACATAAATTTGAAAAATTTTGACCCAGGAACTCTAATTTTAATTTTTTATGAGGAAAAATAATTTTTTCTTGGGATCAAAAATATGTTTATGAAACATCTTATAAATAAATGAAAAAGAAATTTGAAATTTCAATGGTTGGAGAAATAATTTTCATCTTTGTATTACAATTTCAAAAAAATGAAAATACATTTTTCCCATCTCAAGAAAAGTATATTGAGGAATTGTTACAAAATTTTGGAACGGAAAATTCTAGATATTTTTCTACTATTTTCTCAGTGGGGATGAAATTGTGGAAAGATGAGTGTAGAAAAAGTGTGAATCAGAAAGAATTTTAGAAGCTAATAGGAGTTCTACGCTACCTTAATCCCTTATGTCTTGATATTTTTTTATGTTTTGAATTTGTGTTCTAGGTATCAATGTAATCAGAAAAAATAAAATATGTTGGAAACAAAACGAATTATAATATATGTTAGTGGAAAAAAATCATATGGGTTGTTACAAAAAAGAAATTATGAAATAAAGATTCATGGTTATACTTATGCCAATTGGAATGGAGATTGTAATGATAGAAAATCATCCTCTAGAGGAACATTTTTCTTGGGAGAAGGTTGTGTATGTCAGAATAGTATAAAACAAATATCAATAACTTTTATCACAATAGACTAAGAATGTATTGTGACTACATAGGCTTGTACTCACATGTTGTAGATGAAAGTTCAGATAGAGGATTTGAAAGTAGAATTTTCCACAATATTGAACATAAATTGTGATAATAAAAGTGAAATTGATTTTTCTAAAATTCAAGACCAGCATTCAAGAATAGTACACATTGATATAAAGTTCCACTTTATAAAATATAATGTTGCTGGTGTAGATGTTTTTCTGGAATATATATCAACAAAGTATCAAATTACTAATGTCTTTACACAGGGAATGTGAAAATAAAGGGTTGTTGAGTTGTTGATGAAACTTCATGTTCAACCTCCTCCAATGACATTCTGAATCTTATAATTAAATCCTCCACTTTTCTTTGGATTAAGTTGAAAATAGGGAGAAATGGTAATAAAATTCATAAGACGTTTTTACTAAACATTATTTTATGAATATAAAGTTGAGGTTATCAGATAATGGGGGAGAGAAAAAAGAGAAAAAAGATAAAAGTGAGGTGGAGTTTATCGTCACATGAAAACAAAATTTTCATATCACTGAGATATTTAATTTCATCATAATCATTACATTATCCAGTGGTGTGGTGTTGGGAATCTCTATTTTTATAAAGGACGTGTTATTGTAAATTTCCAAAAACCGTGACTTTTTTTACAAAATTTGAGTCTTAAAAATTTACTAAGAGTTGAAAAAGTTGTTAAAAACTGTTGCAAAAAGGGGGTATTTTTATAAATTTTTCTGATGTTTTAAGAATTTTTTTCATTTTTTTACAAATAAAATGTTTATAAAATAAATTTTTTGTCCTTCACGATCAGACCCAGTTCATATGTATGGGAAATCAGACTCACCTCATCAGCATGAGTTAAATGAAGAAGGAAATTAGAATGGGAATTTGATAGAAATTCAAAGGATATTGAATGTCAATCTCAGGAATAATCAGTCTCTTAATATTGTTAATGAGACAAAAAGGATGGTATGTAATAAGACATCTAATTATTAAATCTAATGATTCTTTTCTAATCATGAAATTATCATTCCAATTTCCTTGTTCTGTTAACTAATGTTGATGTTCCAAGTCCGATTTCTCATACAGATGGATTGTGTCTAAAAATGGATCACAAAATCATTATTTTACAAAACTGTTAGTGGTAAAAAATATATAACTTTTTTAAAAACATCACAACGTTTTTTCATCCTTTGTTTCAATAATACAATTTTCATAACAATTTGATGTATGGATATTTAAACAATCCATTCTGATGACTCTTTTCCCATGTTTAATAGAAATAGGCCTCATTTTAGGTGTAATACCCAATCATACACTCATTGATTACCCCATCCTTAGTCCAATTAATGTCCAAAATGATTCTATATGGGCCCCTCCTAATGTGTAAGCCATATACCATATGCATATGGGACATTAAAATTAGGTAATTCAAGAAGCCTAGAATCACCTATGTCTTCTTCCAAGAAAGGCCACATGAGACTCCTATTAGGTTTAATCCCCAACCATTCCCTCATTAATGATCTCTTCCCAAAGATCTATTAATGATCCATATGCATATGGGTCTCTAACACTGTATAAGCCCTACGCTCTTCCCTAATGGGCTATAACCCATGTGAGTATCAATATTGTCAATAGTCCATATCCCATGAAAGTGATTTATTCCTTAGTGGTACATATTAGTGGGTTTAAGAGGACCATATCATGGTCATTGGTAGTAGAAAAAATATATATGTTTCCCAATCTATTTTAAAAAATTTACTTATGTGGTATTTCTGAAAGAAAAGTACATGTATGATAGTTGTAGTAGACTCCATATTAGTGGATAAAACATTATTATGATCACAGAAGTAGAAAAAAATATTATTTCAACCTTTTATGGTATTACACCATATAGTGGACAACATAATTATTCTTGATAATACCAAATCATTTAAGAGATAGTAGAGCCTTAACCTAGTAACAAAATAGTATTTGAGATTAAGATATAGAGATTTATCAAGCATGAAACTTCAATAAGTTTCACTAAATAAGGGAACCTTTCCATAATATAGGCCATCCAAATTCTCTTCATTTAAACAAGGGTATCGACCATCAGCTACTAACTCCTAGCAGTATACATTACTTACTATTAGAGTTTATTCATCGAATTCCTTCAATGAATTTTATAAATTCTGTAAGTAATCTATATCATAGATTATATTGAAATTAAAAACATTTAGGGAATATGAAGTAGTGGTTCTATCTAGGCACTTACACTAAATTGGGTTCAATATTGTACCTGATTTCATCAAAACCATACCGAGATTTGTTGGAACTAACATAACGTTGGGCACCTACTTAAGGGTGTATTGGTAGAAACATAATTTATTCTTTTGAAATATTCATCACATGAATATAATTTTATGTGAACATATAACGATCTCTCATTTATACAAAAATACCTAACAAGATTTTTGATAAAATTCACAAATATTTGTGAATATATCAAAAAATAATTTTAGATATAGTGTTATCAAACTCTGTCATTTAAAAAAAAATCTTTATACAAAACATAATCCTTATCCAAAAGAACAACTTTGTATCCTTTAAAGCTAAATTATAATTGAAACTAAATATGAAATACCCATTTCATAGATATATGAAAAGAGAATGCTTGATAAAATTATCAATAATACTCAAAATACTAAGGGTTCTAGTGTGATCTCCATCAAACATTCTCATATATCATATGAACATTTCCAACTGAAGATGTATCATATATATCATATTTATACCATTATATTCCATTCCCCTATGAAATTTAGTTACTACTATGCCTAAAAAAATATCATTCTATATAGTTCATATAATTATTTTGATTTTATAAAAAATCATTACTACATTGATGAATACATAATAGGTCATTCATCTAGTGGATGAGCACTTCAAATGTCCCTCTCCCATGTAACCAAACAGATTAGATGTTACTCAACGAAGCATGGTTATAAATTTCCTTAGTCTAATTCGGTCATGTTATATATACCTTTACTCATCATATGGGTGGATAAATCCTATCTTGGTTATACTCCAACCAATGACAAGATTATCAACATACTGAACCACCCCTAATCACCTAAGTTGAAATGAATTGCATAAGAAAAGAATAAAATTATAAATTTTATTATGATAGTTTTTTATCCTAACTTATGTAAAAAGGATTTATTATAAGAATACACCCTTAAGTTTATCAATGGATACATGACATTCATTTGGATATACTTTGTAGTCCATCCCAAATAATAAGTCCCCACTTTTTATTTCATGATTCCACTATTTACACCAATATTAACATATCATCACAACTCATACTACCGCATGATGATCACCAATTAAGGATTACTCATAATCATAAAATAATTTGTAATTTTCAATCAACCATTCATGAAATGTATATTTAAGCACACATGACTGAATGATAAACATATATTTTCATTCTATAATAACATTATATATTATTGAACCATTACATCCATCTCATAGGTATCATATACCAAGAGACACTACATCACCTTCATGCCTTTTATTTTATAAATGTTTCAAAAATGTACCCACTATAGTTTCATCCAAATCTACCTAACATATCTTAACATCACCCTTATCAATGGTCTCTTGTATAAGGTGATATTTTTGAATGATGTATTTGGTCCCTTAGTGAGACTAAGGTTCCATACTCTAAGAAAAAACTACAATATTGTCATCATAAATCTTAATTACTCCCTTGATTCTAGGAACCACCTCTTGAATTTCAGATCAAGACAATGTCCTTCACAGTATATGATGCATCGATGGACTCCCCCTCCATTATAAAGTCTTATTTTTTTGTCTTATTTGGAACAATACAAATTGATAACTCCACTATTTAATAAAAACATGAAACTATAATATGATTTCATATCAACTCTGTCAAATTGAAAATTTTACTTCAAGTAACCCTTTACATAGATCTCGAAGTCTCCTCTAAAAATCAAAAATATATTATTAATAATTCATATATACATAAGAATGTTCTTAACAATTATACAGTGAGTCTCACCAAGATTTTATTTGTATCTAATGGTGATAATTAAAGCATAAGTGACATTAGGTCAAGTAAAAAATACGGGACACAGGATAGATCATATGGTAAACACATAAGAATTATTATCCATCTATTATATATACTTAAAAGTATTCTAAATCATCTTAAGATTTATTATATGCAATACTCGTAAATACCACATCATTTTCTTCTCCTAGATAAACCAAATTATGATCTCATCAATGTACGTTTCTTGACTGAGTCCAAGAAGCCTCTATGATCCGTCCCTATAGATCTTCATACATATTATATAGAAAACCTTTACCATGTGTTTCATTGAGAAGCACTTACCCATCTACATATTCACCGAGTGAAGAGTCAAGATATCATTTTCGATATGTAATACTTGATTTACATAAAATATAAAAAATATTGTATCACTCCTACTAATCCTATTGTATATACATTATTCATCCATTTATTTTATTAAACCAACCTATTTGATGTTATCATTAAACCATATTTTCCAAATTCAAGAAGCATGATTCAATCCACAAATAATCCTTTGAAACTTTTATACCTTTACAATCTCACTTGAAATATAAAAAACAATAAGTTTTATCATAAACATGTCTTTGAATAAATTCATATTAAGAAATGGGTTTTTTGAAATACATTTGATATATCTAAAAATCAAATTAATTTTTTTGTTAAGAAATATATGATTGGAATTTATCATTGAAACATGTAGAAAAGATTCTTCATAGCCATTTCCATGAAATTTATTGTAACTGTTTTGAATCTGTACTGATTTATAGTTAGACACTCTAACTTCCATGATAGTCTTATTATATAATAACCTCTTAAACTCGCACACCCTAGACCCATAAACTTGTATATGGTACTAGAACCACACTCTTTACATACTAGATTTGATACTAACATAGGTGGCATATAATGTATCATATCTTCTGTGTAGTGTTTGTAAATATTATATAGAATTATTCCGAGACTAGTATTTGTGACAGAGTGCGATTCCGAGTCTCAGAGTTCCCAGAATAAATGTTTAAAATAAATTAAACTCTAAATATCACACGTGAGAGATTTTCCTAAAAATATTGAATAACTTTTAAATGATTGATTGGATTAGAAATCTGAGGACACCGCTTCATTTAGAGTAGAAAATTTACCTTAGGCATGCCCTAACATTTTACATCACTGGTCAGCTAAAAGAGTTAGTTTTTGGACGTTTTAAAGGAAATAAATCTAAATTAATAACATATTGTATTTTAAATATGTCTATAACGCAGTGATGCATTATTTTTGTTTTAAAAGAGAAAGTGTCCTAGGTTAGGATCATAACCCCGGAGAACTCCCTGAAAAACCCCTAGAGCTTTTCATAGGATCCAACCTTAGAGGATTATTGAAAAACACAAATGGACGACAAATGCAAGGATCGTCAGGCATTGAGATCAAATTCTGAACGATGACCGCTCTTCATCTTTGTCGATGATCATGGTGGGGGGTTGTAATTTTGATTCTTTTTCCCTGTTATTGGATTGAATGATGAACATAGATCAACCCAAAAATAGGTTGACCTATGAATCATAGGTTCTTGTGAGAGGGTTTTATCAGGTTATATTGGGGAACAAATCCATTCTAGATTTCATTTTCTTGTTTTGATTTTCTCTGTTTGATCCTACTAATGGTAGTGGATCAATTTCATGATAAAAAAAATGAAGGTTCATTCCTTGAATTACTTTTGAATTTATTCTCCCATTTTAAACCTACTTTCATCTAATTTAACATGGCGTTAAGAACAAAATATTTTTTATTGTCTGTTTTGCAACACAACGATCCCAAATCGGAGATCTGACATCATGACAACTTGACCGAGGTGTGACATTGATGACAATAGAAAAATTGACACAATTAAAATGAAATAGTTCTTCGACCATTCTTCGCACTGATGATCAAAACAAATTTTCAAAGATAATACAACCCCAGAAACCTCTCGAAATGTTGATGGAATAAAAGGGTTACCTCCAAACATGAGTTACGAGGCTATTAGACGGCCAGATCGAAGACTAGAGAAGCAACCAAGGCACAACAATGATGAACACTAATTCTGGAAAATCCATATCAACACATAGTGTATTCTATAGAACACACCACGTGGGACCGACACGGTGGCATCTACTGTTTCTGCACTATACACGTTGAAGGAAACTATTTGATACATGGAGTACATGACATTTGGGCCCCCTAACAACATCTAGAGTTTTGGGTGACATGAAGCATATACAGGATGTGTGAACGTTGTCACATGACGTATGAGTCCTTACATAGACCCAATGTGTATCTTGGGAAATACACAGACACAATTTGGAGTACATTACATGTACTCCACCGCATGGCCAGTCCTGGCTGGATACACGTACCACCCCATGTACCGGTACATAGTTTGGGGCACATGGGTTGAAGCCGTGTATGGTCACATGGCCATCATAAATAGAGTGGACCCCATATACTTAGGAAAAATGTTTGATTCTTCCTACACACCGTGTATATAAATTTTTGTAGGACATGTTCTATAGCCTTGGGCCGTTGTGCACGGGCAGTACCCAGAGACAAGGGACATGGTGTGTGGCCACTACTAAACACCGTGTACTCCCTTCTACCTACTTTGAGCTTCTTGTACATCATTCTATGGACATGTTTAATTTCAGTTAGTGCCCCGTTTCTCATTACCCTAAAGTTCAAGTATCATTTCTATCCATAGAAGTATGATCCCTTCAGCAAGACTTTCCGAGATAGAGTCTAGTATCCCTTCAATAGGCTGAGAGCGAGATCCTATATCAATTGATGAACCTATGTAGAGTGAGGTATCAGTGTGACTAATCCTCCATGACATTGATCCTCTACTTATCTGGTGAATCTAGATGAGTCATGGTATCCTCCATGTCCCTGGAAGTGATCCTCTTCCATGTATGATGATATTTTTCCACCCAAGAGTGTGTTCTCCTGGAATGAGTGTATATGTTCTCTATTCAAATATATCAGTTCATCTCTCTCTCTCATAGCTTTTTTGATGAACAATACTTCTCAGAAGAACGTCATCAGAGCTATCAGACTCATGGAGTGAGTTCTCCTAGATGAGTGCTTTGTGTAATATTTGAATTGAATCCCTAGTGTGGGTATTTGTTCATTGTGACGTACCTCTAGACTATGGGTATGGGTTTCTAGTATATGTAGATGTGTTTATCTTCCTATATGTTCAGTAGAAATATATTGTGTAGAGATAACTATACCTTTTCTTTGCATATTAATTTTTGGTTTTTGGGGTCCCCGGCTCAGTATTGTTATACTCACCACTACACTAGCTTTTCCCACACATGTCATGTCTTGTGCAGACGAGTGGCCTCTTGAAGGATTTTAGGGAAAACTAGGACGGGACTAAGATTTCTGTGTTCCTTGTAGGAAATGGTGTTACTACGGCTACAATATGAAGTCCCGATACCTCTTTCTTGCTTACATATTAGACATTGTAGTTTATTGGTTCGTTATTTCGGAGGTCTTTTATTCCAACCAATTTTACATTCCACACTTTACTTCTGTTGTAATATGTTGGTTGAAATTAGTTGTATGCTTGAATTTTGTTCCTTAATGGTTTTTTACTTTTTATCATCTATGGGAAAGGAGATGTGTGCATGTGTATAGGTACATAGGCAATGCCTCCCATGTTAGTGATATACCTACTCAGTGCTAGTCACCATCCCCTAGCCAATTGAAGGAGGGCTTAGGGAGTCACCACATGATCCCCACTCGGACTGGTCGTGATAGAGTTGTATTATGGGTGGTTAGTTCTAAATTTGGACCAAGATTCTGTGAGATTGGTTTGGGGGAAAAATGTCCAGTGTTTCGAGTTTGGATTTTAGGCCAGGTATGCCAATGTAGGTGCGCGCGACCGGTGCATCCATACATCAGGACTCTGATGACCTTCTTTTCGACTTGGTACCTGAAAAACTAGTTTCGGGGAAATAAGAAAATGGTGAATACATCATATAATAATGGGTGATGTTTTCCATGTACTTCATGTTAGCTATCCAGATATACTCATTAACCAGGGTACATTATTCTTTTTCAAAGGGTGCCTCTATGATGCATACCTACTAGGATTTAGTAGCTCGATCATGAGGATGATCCCCTTAGTGACGAGGCTTTGATACAAGGACTAGTTCCCCAGGAGTTACCTCAAAGTGGTGCACCTGCTATTCAACCACCAGTGGAGTAGAACATGGTACCTACAGTACTAGTAGATGGGGTGCATATACTGAGTGTGCTCCATGAGTTTCAGAGATAGATACCCCTCATGTTCTGAGGTGAGCCCAAACCTTAGGCGGATAAGGTATGGTTTGAGGCAGTAACCAGAGTTTTCCATATAGTGAGGACACTAACAGACTAGATGGTGGTCCTAAGAGTGATCCTTATTTAGGGTTCAGTGGAACGATGGTGGAATTTGACCACACCGACTCACAATAAGGAGACTCTTTCATGGAAATAGTTTGAGAGAATCATTATGGAGGATTTCTCTCCTATTACACTGAGAGAATTTTGTATCCAATATCTTCTTTAGCTCCAGTAGGGAAGTTTGACAGTGAATGACTACTAATTAAGGTTCACCAACCTCTCCAATTACTCAATGGATATGGTCATGGGTCATTACATCTGAGATCAGACCTTAGAGTAAGGTTTACAGTGGGAAATACGAGCTAGCATCATGCCTCTATGAATTTAGACTTATGTTGGAGTGCTTGAGAGGGCCTTGGTTATCAAGAGATTATTGTTAGAGCAGAGATATCCAGTGGAAGTTAGCAGTAAGCAGATTGGTGCGGAGACCTCATTAGTATGGATCTGATATCAGGCACATGGATTAGGACCTGGGAGATCTCACAGGAGGACCCATGAAAGTGGAACGATAGTCCAAGGATCGCAGGATGGATCCTATCAGCCTAGTGAGAGGCGATGATAATCATGAAATGGTTGACGGAATCTTGCTAGAGACTGCCCAACCCATCGAGTTGATAAAAGGGGGGGGGGGTGGTGAATGGACCACCGAGGAAGAGGAAGAGAGTGGAGATGGATGACCTACAAGGTGGGAAAAGTAGAAGAGGATCAGGGAGAGCTAGAGGTGGTGGAATACTCTTTTATCTACTTACAACACCACTCACCAGGTGGTTCTCACCAGACTCATGGAGTCGGAGGATAGGGGCGGGAAAAACTGCATGCGGTCGAGGCGTATGACCCAGGGACTCCAGGAATGATCCGAGGTATAATATGCATCTTTTCTACCATATCTTCCATACTGATAGACAGATGTGACAATTATTCTTTCCTCACCACATGTCTTGTGAGAAACATTGGGATTCCGGTAGAGCCATTGACTCGACCCTTATGATTAGAGAAAATAATGGGAGGAGACTTTATTATCACACATATTTTTAGATAGTGTGATCTTTCCCATAGAGGTAATATTTTTGGTTGGAAACTCTTGGTGGAAGTGTGGAGGCCTTATGACGTCATTCTCAGTATTGATTGGTTATCTTCGGTCCATACCCAGATTTACTATTTTAGTCTAAGAGTGCGGTGCGTCCATAGTGATGGAATGAGGTTTTCTGTTGTTGGTGAAAGGGAAACCCATGTAGCACAGAATGAGCTCATTCATAGGAGGGTACAACTCTTCAGTCATGATTTTGCTAGCCTTACTCGCAGATTAGAAGAAGTTGCGAGCTTCTAGTTCCTAGTAGTAGCGGCGGCGTATGAGGACGTCTTTCCACAAGATGTTCCAAGATTACCACCCCACCAGGATATTGACTTCTACATCTACTTACACCTCAGGAGGACACTGATATATTAACCAGTATATCAGATGGCTCCCATAGAGCTTCATGAGCTGAGGGTCTAGTTGGAGGATTTTTAGAGTAAGGGATTCGTAAGACCTAGTGTTTCACCCTGGGAGGCCGCAGTGTTGTTTTCTATAAAGGTTGGTAAGAGATTGAGGTTGTGCATGGATTACCAGTACCTGAATCCGGTAATAATTAAGAATAAGTAGCTACTAATGAAATCAACGACCTCTTCAATTAATTGAGTGGGGAGAAGTGGTTCTCGAATGTTGACCTACGATCGGGTTACCCCCAGTTACGAGTACGGGGAAGAGGATATATCGAAGACGGATTTCAGATGTCGCTACGGTCACTACAATTACTTGTTGGTGACTTTAGGTGTTTCGAATGCCCCTTCATTGTTCATGGGACTTATGAACTAGATCTTATATCCATACATATATTAGATTGTAGTGGTCTTCATCGATGAAATCCTTGTGCACTCCACATCAGAGGAGGATCATGTGAGATACTTGTGGATTGTCCTAGACATACTACCATAGAAACAACCTTATGAGAAGCTCACTTAGTGATAACTATGGATATAGGAGGTCCAATTTCTATGACAAGTTATCTTATCAGATGTTGTAGTAGTGGACTCGGCCAAGGACGAGGTGGTGCTAGCATGGGATCCACCTCGGTGTGTGACAGAGGTGTAGAGCTTCTTTGGGATGTAGGATACTACAATGGATTTATCCCAGATGTCTATCGAATATCAATATTGATGAAAGCCTTGATATGGAAAGGGAAAAAATTTATATCGAGGGAGAAGTGCCATCATGCTTTCTAGTAGTTGAGATTGATTTTGAAGAGCACATCGACCTAGATATTTACAAAAGAGGGTGTTGAGAGTGTAGTTTTATGCGCCACCTAAGGGATCGGTCTTGGATATGTCTTTAAGCACAGACGAGCCGTGATTTCTTATGGTTTGTGCAAGTCAAGGCTGATTGATCATAACTATGTGACCCCTGATCTTGAACTGGCATCGGTATTATTCACATTGAATATGCGGCGACACAACCCTATGGGTGAATGAATTATCTTCTACTCTGAACACAAGAGCCTCATGTCCACCTTCTCACAGAAGGATATAATTTTGGGTCAAATTAGATGGATATAGTTCCTCTAGGATTATGAATTTATGAGAGTCTATACTCCTCGGAAGGGGAACATTGTGGTAGATGTTCTTAATAGGTGATCGAGTTCATAACTACTGAGTGAGGCATCAGAGCAGTTGGTCTCACAACAATTATCCTTAGTAGATGGAGATGATGCAGCTTATATCTAGTCGATGGTTGTCACCCCTCCATTATTATGGTGAGTCAGGGAGGCACAAATAAGAGATGTCGACTGTGAGACTTTACGTGCTCAGTTATCCATCGTATATACTCATGATGGATATTCGTTTGGTGGGGGAGCATGTAGTCATTTTTAGAGGGCGCAAATTTATACCAGTGGAATAGCAAGAGGATTTTTTGACGGAGTTTTATACACCCGAGTTTTATACACCCCCTTTAGCGGTACATCTTAGAGTAGAGAAAATGTACAAGGATCTCTGGCATCAGTTTGGGTGGATAGGTATGAAGAAGGCAGTAGCAGTGTTCGTTTCTTGATGCCTTACGTGCCATCTAGTGAAAGCAGGGAACTAGGTTCAAAAATGATTAGCTCACCCCTGGAAGTGCCAAGGTGGAAATGATATGGAATATTGATGGACATAATGATGAGCATAGCATGAATGTCTAAGGGACATGATTCCATCTGGGTGATCATTGAACGACTCACCAAATCAGCTGACTTCCCTGCTATTAGGGAGAAGAGTTCTATAGAGATCATGGGATACCTCTACGTGTAGGAGATAGTTTGGCTTCATGGCGTCCCTCCGACGATAGTCTTGGATCAAGATACATGGTTCACATACCGATTATGGAAGGGATTGTATGAGGCCTTTGGGAATCAGATATACTTGAGCACGGCATTCCATCCCCAGACCAATGGTCAAACAGAGAGGACCATTAAGGTTCAACAGGATATGTTGGGGGCATGTATCATAGACATTGGTTGCATTTGGGATGACTACCGACCACTGGTGGAGTTTGTATATAATAAAAGCTACCACTCCACCATTGGAATGACACTGTTCGAGGCATTATATGAGCGAACCTACCAGTTACCACTCTACTGGACCGTCCTTAGAGAGACGTCACACATGGGACTAGAGTTGGTGTGAGATACTACTGCGAAGGTGTAGGTCATCCTGGAGCAGTTGAATACTGAAAAAATATGGTACAATTCTTATGCTAAAAGATGATGAATACCACTGAATTTCAAGGAGGGGGACCATGTCTTCCTTCAGGTATCACCACGATGAGGGCTTCGTTGATTTTTTCATGGTAGAAAGTGGTATCTGAGGCTCATCATCCCTGTCTAGATACTATGTAGATTTGGAAAGGTGGTGTAACAACTAAATATACAATGTAGTTGCACTGAGTACACAATGACTTCTATGTATCGCTGTTGAGGAGGAACATACAAAATCCATCATAAGTCATCGACTTGGGAGAACTAGACATCAGGGTCGGAGTGACCTTTGCAGACTACCATGTAGAGGCATAGTATTGTTAAGAGAGGATCCTTTATTATAGAGAAATTCCCATGGTGCGTGTCTGGTGGTGTCATGGGAATCTTCAAGACATCATGCAGGAGAAGGAGGCTTATATTTGTTCTCAGTACCCTCAACTTTTTGAGTATGCCCCCTTTTATTTTGATTTTTGGAAAGTAAATCCCTATGGTGGGGAGAATTTAATGTCTCATATTTTATATGTATGATTTTTAAATACTATATGGAATTATTTTGAGACTAGGATTTGTCACGGTGTGCGATTCTGTGGACCGGAGTTCTAGGAATAAATGTTTGAAATAAATTAAACATTAAATATAATGTGTGAGTATTTTTCCTAAAAAAGTTGAATAACTTTTAAATGGTTTCTCAGATTACATATCTAAGAACACCATTGCATTCAGAGTAGTGACTTTAACTTAGGTAAGTCCTAACATCATATGGCATGGATCAAATGGAAAAGTTAGTTTTTTGACATTTTAAGGGAAATAAAATAAATCAGTTACTTTTTTATTTTAAATGTTTCCATAATGCAACGACGCGTTATTTTTTTTTTAATAGAGAATGAATACTGGGTTAGGCTCATAACCCTGGAGAAATCCCTGAAATCCTTTAGAGCATTGGAGCATAGCCAACAATGGAGGATTCTTGAGAGACGCTGATAGACGACAAATGTGAGGATCATCGCACAACAAGATCGAATTCTTGATGAAGACTGCTCTTCCTCTTCATCGACGATCATGGTAGGGGTTGTTATTACAATTATTCTTTTCCCTATTCTTGGATTGAAGGATGAACATGGATCAACCAACAAACAGGATAACCCATGGATCGCGTGTTCATATGGGATAGTTTTATCAGGTTATTTTTTGGAATTAATCCATTCTAGATTTCATTCATTGTTTTGATTTGATCGATTTTATCCTAATAACAGGAATAGATCAACACCATAAAGAATGACATCAGAGGTTCGTTCCTAGAATTTCTTTTGAATTTATTCTCCCCTTTTTAACCCCATGTTATTTTCATTCTTTGTGGGATTAAGAAAAACTAATCGCTGCACATATCTTTCACAATGCAATGATCCCAAATTGGAGATCCAACATCATGACGACCCAATAGAGGTGTGATGATGATGGCGGCAGACTAATCGACAAAGTTTGGATGAAATTGTTATTCAAACGTTCTTTTCATGGATGATCGAAACAAGTTTTTGGGGGCTGATCGAACCCCGAATCCTCGAGAAACATTGATATAATAGTAGGGAGATGTCATATCTTGATGTTTGTGCTGATAGGATGGTCAGATAGATGCCTATTGGAACAACCAGGGCAGGGCGACGATGAATGTAGATTCTAGGAAATCCTGATAAACACAACATGCATTCCGAAGAACATGCCATGTGGTACTGGGATGGTGGTGGCTAGGGTTTCTTCATTGCTCAAGGTGAAGGAAACAACATGTTTCTGGGAGGACATGCCATGAGAGCCCCACCTAGCAGCGTCTGGAGTTCTAGGAGATAGGATGCATAGACACACCGTGTGGCCATTTTCACCCGACATATGGGTCCTTATGAGGACCCAAAATGTATCTTGGGAGATTCATAGACACGGGGTGGAGTACATGGCATGTAATCTACCACACGACAAGACCTGGCCAGATACACAGATTACCCCATGTACCGGTACATGGTCTCAGACACATAGGTTGATGCCATGTATGAAAACATGGACATAATACACAGAGCGGACCCCAGATACATAGTCATGGCTTGTGATCCATCCTACACACTAGGTATATACGTTTTCACATTAAATGTTCTATAGACGTGGAGCATTGTACACATGCAGTAACTAGAGTCAAGGGACATGGCATGTGACCACTTTTACATTCCATGTTCTCCCTACAACATGGCTTGAGATTCTTGTACACTATTCTTAAATTATAAGGATTTTATTGTGTTTTCTATGTTTCTATATATGATTCACACTATATAAATTAAACATAAGAAATGAAATTTCATCGATATAATTTTGGGTCATTACATTGATAATTATTTTCCATTAACATAATAAAACTATTTTATTTTAATGATACTAATTTCATTATTTTTAGGTGGTTATCTAAGATAGGTAGGATGTGGAAGAAGAAATAAACATAAAAGAACTCAATTAAGTAGATTTCTTCTTTCTTGGGAATAATCATTTGGATCTCTCCTTAAGAATTTTTTGGTTGGTATTTTTGTGATTCTAGAACCTATAGGTCATGGGAAATGGTTTGGGGAATTTATTTTGTAAGATATTTTTTTATCTAATATGGTCAATGTGTGTGGTGAATTGAGGAGTGCAGGTGCTCTTTTATATGTGAGAGAAGAGTCACCCTGGTAAACGACCATAGCATTAAAATAATATAAATGAATCTTATTCTGAAGATGAAAAAATGCAATAAAATTCAAATATATGATGTGATAGGGTTTACATTTACTCATAAAATCAAATTTATAGAATTCGTAGTGATATTTGTGGCCTTTTATCTTAGTTTAACCCCCTTTTAATCCTTTTAATCTTTAATGTGGTGACAATATTTTTCCCTTGTAACATAATTTTATCAATAAACATAAAATAAAACTTATTAAATAATTTGAATATATTAATATCAATTATTTTATCCATTTTATATGATACAATTTTTAGAGGTGATAAAAATTAATTCTAAAATAAATATTCAAAAGAAAACAAAACTATTTTTTAGAAAAATTAAATTTTACGAATAAAAGGGAATTTACACAAAATCATGTATATGATTTTTCATTATTATATTTATTGGTTTAATAATAATATATTAATTTTTTCTGTGATTTTAAAACCAATCCAAAAAACTAATTTATACTTGAAAATACATTATTAATGAGAATGATTGAAAATAGTTCTACTATTATAATACGAAATCACTTAGTTTATAAAATGTCAAACATGAGTTTTTAAATTAAAAATTATACTTACATATATATATATATATATATCTGTGTGGGTGTGTGTGTGTTTTATAAATTTTTTTAAAAAACATTAAATGTATTATTATACCATTATGATATCATAAAAATGATATTATTAATAAAAACTTTTTTTTACAATATTAACCAAAAAATGTAACATTTCAGAAAAATAAAAAAATTTCCAAAAGAAACATTTAATATAATAGATTAAAAATAATGTTATTTAAAAAGAAATAAAACTAAAAAATTAATATATTTACATCTAAATGGAAAATAAAAATTATAAAAAACTAAATTTTATAAAAAAAATGAAAATTTTAATTCATAAGTTTTCTTAAAATTATTTTCTATCAATTAACAATGTGTGTTAATTTTTTTTCCACATTATATATTCAAAATGTATTGAATATTTCCATTAATTTTAATAAATTATTATTCAGTTTAGTTTAGTGTGGAATATATCAAAAACATTTCTATAAGATATTTATTTAAAGTAATATATACAAGAATCATGGTGTGAAACATTCTCCCCTATAAATAATTATTTCCTCACAATTTTAATTTTCTCTTATGAAAATGAAATTATCTTTACATATGAATACACTTAGATACATATTTTATTATGATCAGTAATTTCTATGTTACATAATTATTTCAAAAACTATATATGTGAATGAGTTTTTAAAAATAATACCTTGATGGCTCAGTGATAAATATTGATATATTTGTTTTCATTTTTCTTTAGTTTAAGGAACTATTTTTATTTTGTTAAAGGGAATATGAGATAATATAATCTATTTATAAATATTATATAAGAACAATTTCATACTTTTATTTTTTTGGACTATTTTTCCGCCTCTCTATAATCTCAAATTCTAAATAGTTAATAACTAGGATGTTATTTTCATTCCTAAAAAACAAAATAAACAATTAATGGATAATATGATCCATAATAGAATGAATGTTTATTACTTATGTATTAATAAATATATAAAAACCAATGTGGTTAGTATTGGTTGAGATAATACATAATATGAATAAACATTCATATAAATTAATAATACATTAACCTCTAAAACATGAACAATAAAAACCAAATTTTAACGTAATTCATTAAAAAAATAACAAGCCTTAAAACTATTCTAAATACAAATGACAAAATTCACAACCCAAAAAAATTAGAAATATTTGATCTTTTTTTTGTGATCAAATTAAAATTTATCTCCAAACAACTTCACACATAAAGTCACATACCTAAAATTTATATACCATAATCATATATTTTACAAAATATACTTTTATTTTCAAAAAATAAACTAAATCACTAAGAAATAAACCATAGAAAATCATATATTTCTCAAAATATTTACTCAATCTTCATTTCTAAAATAATATCAACAACTTCAAAAGAAAATCCCTTACTATCCAATAATTTATCATTCATCACAATCTTATATTTTTACAAAAAACATTTGAAAATTATTCCCAAATAAACTTCACAAAAAATCCCATTTTATAATTAAGGGTTTCATAAAACTCAAAAGTTTATTAAAAACAATAAACATCTCTAAATATATAATTAGTTACTTTAAAATACTATTAATTAAAACCTAAAAACGGTATCTATTATATTTTCCCTATAAATTCACTCTTTGATACATTACTAGAAACACATAATAATAAACATTAGATTTAATAAAAAATCTATGATTAAAATAACTTTATCATATTCATAATCTAAATAAAATTTAGTTTAGAGTTCAATATAATTTTTTACAATCATTATCTAATAATCTTCAAGTCTTAACATCAAATAGACATTATTTTTCTAGTATAAAACATTCTAAAAAACCCATAATGATTCATCAATTTCAACCATAAATTATCCACATAAGACACTCTTCTAGGATTAGCAAACATAATATATTCTCTCAGAACCTAGGTCAAGGGAAAATAAAATGGGAAAGATCAGACACTCAGTAAGAGTAAATATAATAAATAATAACATGAAAAACATGGGGCATAACATGATATCCTAATAAGGAATATCATAAGAATGGAAGCATGGAATAATGACATTATATTATATGAAAATGGATAAAAAAATGATCAAAAAAGAATAGAATGTTGTCATAGGATTATGGAATCTATGTAAAACATGGTATCGTAATAATAATCCAAGGATTCCTTCCACATTAACATAATATAATTGGATAGGTTAACTTCCCCCACACCATAGTTGGAAAGGATGATGAGATCGAAACATTACCCAATGAATTGGAGGGACATATAATTATAGGACCACCTATCACATTATAAAAATCATACATTTGTGTTACATATGGTTTCCATCAAAATATCATAAAATCCCAAGAAATAACATTGGTTTTATATCATTTTCAAGTGGTTCCAAAATGAATCATTCATGATATTGTCAATATACATGACATGAAAACCCCATATAACATTAATGATTATATATTGAATTTTTGATTCATTATAGGTTAGTACCACTCAAAAAATATGATTAAACATATGATATTTACACCATATAATAATTTGATATATTTTTTAGACAATAATTTTCCAAATCAATTGATGTGTTGGGAGTCTGGGTGAACACCATTAAATCATGTAATGAAACATAAGGAATTAAAAGAGAAAAAACATTAGAAATAAACCATTCTTATATAAGTGGATTCTAAGGTAATAGAAACAATTTATGGACCACATAATAGATATAAAACAGAACTTCATAATATATATAAATAAATAATGTGGGTAGTATCATTTGAAGAATACCCTCGATAAATAATATGACATAGATGAATAAAAATATTATAATCATTATGAAAATATCTTTCATAATTAGAGTTACCCTTTTCCTTTGAAATTTTTTAGAAGGAATATTATATTGAAAAATGTGAATAATAATTTAATTTTTTAAAAACCTAATATCATAGAGAGGTTGTCTCTTAAAAATGAAAAAGAGATAAAAAATATGTGTTCACAATTTTTTTAAAGACATTCATTTTGGTCAAAAAATGAACAATACAGAAACAATTAAAATATTTTCTTTTAAGTATTTATTAAAAAATTCATGGTACTTGAAAAGTAAATTTTTATAAAAAATTCAAAAGAAATAATTATCAACATTTTAAAACATCTCATTAATAGAAATTATTTTTGAAAACTAACCATGTGGAAAACGTTTATATTACATTAAAAACATTTATTGAAACCCACATCACAAATGGGATGATAAAAAATTTCACTTCTAAGAAGTTAATATAAGTATTAAAGTCACTTTGGACATTATATAAAATATATGTTTTTAATTTAAACATTGATATGGACATAAAAGAGTCATGTGATTTGGTTGGGAATGATTACATTTAGTGATAGATTAGAAAAAACATGTGACCCCCTATGGAAACAATTTTAATTAAAGGGATTAATTTCATCAAATAGAATGTAAATCAATCGCACTTCAAAGGAAATTGATTGAGAAATGATCATAGTAAGATTAATGTTAAAAATAAAATTTATGACTCATAGAAAATGAACATGAGTGGAGACATGATTTACTCTTTATTAAAAAAATATAAAAGATAAATAGCATGAAAGAGATCCTAAAATACTATTAAAAAAATATTTTCCATTAAAACAAAAAAATTTATAATCATGTACACTATATAAATGTAAATTTTTATATAAATTAAATTTTTTCTCAATAATGGGAGTTTTAGAAAAAATTATATTAAATCATTTACCTCCTTAGGCGATGAAACAATAAATTTATGTAAAAATTATAAAAAAATTAATAATATATTTTAGAACCTCATTTGTCCCTATAACCTTTTTATATAACTAAATTATAAATATTTACTATGAATATATTGGTTAATTGTTTCTCATTTTTAATGTTGAGTGTTAAAACTTTTACTTGCCTTGCACAAGATTTATAATTTTATTTTTGATCCATGATATTTTTAAATATCATCATTACTTGTCTAATTATTATTCAATAGAATATATCCCATGATTTTTTAAATGTTCCACTTTTATCCCTTGAGAGTTTTAATTCTAACTCTTTATGATGATGTCGAATACAAACTTGTTTCAAAAGTTTTTCTGGAACATGGATGATATATTATAAAAATATGTATATATTAATGTTTTAACTCCTAAAAATTTAGAAAATATATAATTACTTGTTATTACATGTCATTAATTGGGTATATCATTCATCAACCATTCCCTATAAAAACATCACAACATCGGTCAAGTAGGCCGAAAACTGACCAAAACAAAAGCGTCTCATAATGATTGAATGTGGTTGAAATTAAAACCAAATAATGTTAATAAAAAATTTAATTAATATTATACATGTAACATATATCATATATCTCTATAAAATCCATTATTACAACTATTATTGATGTGTGGTGATTATAAATGAAATTTATTGTTCATGGATGATTTAGTCTACATTAACACAAAATTAATAAACACAATTCTAAATGAAGGAACAGATAGATGGTATATGAAAATTTATAATTTTAGAATTATAATAATTTTATAAATATAATATTAGTTCATAAAATGTAATTTTAGATATACAGTTGTTAGTTCTTAATTAAATGAAGACACATCTTTCATGGAGGCAAAAGTATGTGAATACACATGATTAATGATCTCATACCATAACAAATGGAATGAATGATGGTAATTGAAAAAGGGGATAGTTTTATAAATTTAAAAGTGATAAAAAAATATAATTACTCATCAAAACCATAATTTATACTATCCCAAATATGTGGTGATGAAAAATGATCTATATCGCGTAGTAGATGCAATAGTCCACACAACACACAATCCATGATTATGTCTTTCACAGTGGATGTATGGAGATGTATAATTATTGTTGAATAAATATAATGAATGTAATGTAATTTAATGATTAAAAATAAATTATTTTAATAGATTTATGGAATTTAAGGATAATAATAATTAGAAAAAAAGACTATGAAGAAGAAAAACATTGGTCGGGATCATAGATTTTACGTGGAAGTCTCCTTGGGAATAAAGGGATTTGGAAAAATAATGGCATCAAAAGGATATTTTTCGTGGGAGATAGTTCTAGTATGATACAGTGAGAGGATTTTAACTATTTAATCATAATGGGAGGCGAGGTATGGAAGGGGTGGAAGTGGTATCCTTTTATAAGTGAGGAAACATGGCTTTCTATGGAAATTAATGGTAAGTATGTTGTTATAATATGAAGACATGAATGTTACGCCAGATAGGTAATGGGAGGTTAAAAATTAAGGTGTTTATGAATTTAAAACACATTAATTTTGTTCAAGAAGGTCTATAGATATAATAAACATAGGAAAATTCATGCCACATTAGATTAATTTTTAAATTACTAATTAATTTTTATTAAATATTAAATATGATAATTATTTTTTTACATAGAATAAAAGGGGAAACAGACAACCAAATTTAAATGTGAAAAATCCAAATTTATCCATCATTTAATCTAATTAAATTACAAAAAAAGGAACATTAAAATTTATATTAAAACTTATAATAAATCTAAAAATTAATTTTATATTAAAATATCACTTATGATCAAAAAAATTTATAATGGGTTTTTAAAAATAAGATATTATATATAAATATATATATATAGTTTATTAAAAAATGTGGTTTCATAAATAGTTATTATATTATTATGTTATGATTATATTATAATTATGGATAAAATTATCCAAAACAGATATACTTCTCTAATCAACAAAAATTAATCATTTCAAAAAAACATAAAAAATTCATACTATTATTATTTGGGTAATTTAAAATAAAAAATAATGTTATTTTTATCTATTTATATTGTTAAAAATTATATATATATTTTAATTTAAAATAAACAATATACAGATAAAATAATTTTATTGAAAAATAGTTTTTTTAATTCTATGTTTTTATAACAATTTTATATAAAAATTAAAATTTAAATAATTTCAAAATATTATATTATATATTGATATATAATAATATTTTAATGGTGATCAATATAATTTATTAATGTATTATAATTTTCATTTTACGTAATGTGATGAAATTCATAGAACTAAAATTGAAGATATATATACTAAAATATCTAGTTAATACATTCCCCCCTTAAATAAGTTGTTTTCTCAAATAATTTATAAAAATTTTAATTAAGTATGTGAAAAATGATAGATATAAAATTAGATAAAATTTAAAATGAAGTATAATAAGTAAAAGGTGAAGGAAAATCTTCTTCCTCTATTGAGATAACTAAATACTTCATTTTCCATACCCATATGTATTCTAACCCAATTTCTTATCCCAATAGACAAACATTCGGGACAATAACCTCAAATACAAATGTATCCATCATTTTCTTCATTCCTTCCTACTCTATCCAATAATTTAAATATATGTTCAATAATGAGAATACATTAATTAGTAAATATAAAGTGGGAAAACGATGACCTTAGAATAAAATAATTTGTGAATTATGTGCATACGATAACTTATGAGTCATTTTCTTCAATATAGGTTATCCATGTTGATTTTACTATTAGGTTCTCCAATTTAGTTAACTTCCAAAAAATCATATTTTCAAATCAATCATAATGGTTTATAATATGTATATGACTTATCCCAAGAATACCCCTTAGGAGTTTCTAGCCAGGTTCACAGTTAGAGCCTCTTCACCAAGCCCCATAAGAATAATTGAGATACACATGAAAAACTATTTTTAATGTTTTTACCCATAGAAACATATATGGAAAAAATAACAACCACTTTCTAGTATCAATATATGTATGTGATTTCTAGTGAAACCATAAAATGTATAATTTTCTAAAATTTCAATTGGTTCTCTTATACTTTTTCTTATACATAATGTTTTCACTAGAGTTATCTTTACATAATCCCTGTACCGCATGTGAAATTTAACTCCTCCAACTTAAAGGTTTATATATACCGTTAAAACTATGATCATCTTTAACACATCAACCCTTAATTTAATTCCTAAATCATAATTCATCCTCAAGTAATAACATCATAACATCAAAAGATATCTAAATAATTCATTAATAATAACTATTTTATCCTAAATCCCCATTCTGGGATTTACTACTGAAAATAAATAACTCACAACATTGGATTTGATACATATCTAAGATTACTATAAATTTCTAATTTTTTTAATCTAAGGCCCTTTTAGTTTAGAGTTTTTGATAATTAGGTCACATAAATTACTAATAAATCTCAAGTATCCTTATCAAATATAAATTAATTTTTCCACCACACATTATGATAGTAAATCTATAATGAGTCTTCAATGTTTCCCATAAATTCTCTACACATGATACTCTTCTAATATTAACATACTTAATACTTTCCAACATAACCTAGGGAAAGGGAAACATAAGAAGGGATGAGCTCAAATGTTCAGTAAGGTTAAAAATTATATATAATAAACCAATAGACATAAGAATACCATGATATCATAATAATTAAAATCATAAGCATGGAATCATAGAATAAAGATGTGATATCAAATAGACATGAATTAATCATGGATTATAACAAAAGAGCATGACATTATATGAATGTGGAAACAAAATAAAACATGCAATTATAAGAACATGTCAAGTGTCCCTTCCTAGTTAACATAACATAGTTGGATATACAATCTTACCACACACTATAGTTGGCAAGGATCCCTGCACATGCACCATTATATCTCATGATATGGAAGAATTACCTAATTAATTTGAAGGATGCATAAATTAGGTACCACCCATCGCATAATGAAAATAAAACATATGTGTGATAAAAGGTTTTAATCAATATATCATAAAATATAAATTAAAAAAATTGATTTCATATCCTTTATAAGTGGTTCCCTGTGGAAGCATTCATGATTTCATCAAAAAACATGACATGATAAAATTATGTAAAATAAATGAACAACCAATTACATTAAGAATCATTTAGGGTAAAAATTGTTAAATAAAGATGATTATGAATATATTATTTATACCATATATGAGGTGGATATGTAGTTTAGAGAATAATTTCATTAATTAATTGATGTATTTGGTATATAGGTGAACAAACTTCAATTAAAGAATAGATTATACTGTATTCATAGATGGGAAAAATGAACATAAATCATGCATACACAAGTGTATAATTTAGTAATAATTTTTTTATTAATTATACCAAACATGAAAAATAGAAATTTATAAGCTATCCAAATTAATAGGTTTGATTGTATATTTTGAAAAATACTCGTGACTAAACATTAACCATAGATTAATAGCACTCTTAGAAGCATTAGAAAAATTTCTTCGAAAATAAAATTTACATTTTCCTTTGTTATTTTTTAAAATCGATATTTTATTAAACCATGATAATAAAAAATCCATTTATTTAAAACTTGAATTATTAGAGAGGATGTCGCTTAGAAATTTATAAAGTTGGACTCAAGATACATTCAAAAAAAAATATGCAAAATAGATTATTTTTAGTAAAAAAAAACCTATACATAAGCATTTAATATATTTACTTTTTTAAAAAATTATAAATTAAATGTACTTAATTTCCCTTTTTTGAACAATTTTCAAAGAATTAATTTTGAAACATTTTAAAACAATACTTTAAAAAAATTACTTTCTGAAATCTAATCAAGTGAGAAATATTTAAAGTCCATTAAAACCGTTTAGTAAAACCCAAATAAAAAAAGGATAATAAACCATTTCATTTATAAAAGGTGAAGAGAAGTATTAAGGTCTCTTGAAGAATTATATAGAATACTTTAGTTAGGTAAATCATGGATATTAATGAAAATGAGCTAAGTGATTTGGTTGGGAATTATTCTTTTCAGTGTTGCATTACTAAATAGAATGTGATCCCCCAATAAAAAATTTTTAATGAAAGAGATTAATTTTCTCAATGAAAAAATAAATCAAAATCCACTAAAATAAAATTGTCACATAAAGGCGGATCATAAGATCAATTTCAAGAAGAAAATTCATAACTGATTGGAAAATAACTTAAGATGATACTTGAGAAACTCTTTATAAAAAAACCTTAATGGAGAAAGAGATTGAAAATGAAAAAAAAATACCATGAATAAATATATTTATTGATAAAATAATTATTGAGAATTATATACACTATATAAAAGAAAATTTGTTGATAATGTAAACTATGTCTCAATGTTTGGAGTTTCACACCGAAATCCCTAATATTTTTCCATAGCTTAATTGATCAAACTCTAAATTCTTTTAAAAAACCACTACCACTTTAATCATCTATTTTATAACTATATTCATATCCATAACCTTTTTTACCTCATTTATAATTATTTACTACAGTTTTGAAAGGAAGAATATGATAATTTTTAATAGGTTTAAATAATAAAACTATAACTTCAGAGCTATTAAATAATTTTTTACAACATAATATTACTTGTCAATAATATTATATAACATTCCTTAATCAGTCACAATATAAAAATTAAAAAATTTCTCAAGTATTATTTATACCGAAAAAATAGAAGTTTATCCCAATTATTGAATAATAAATAATGTACTATTACGTAATGTTAATAAAAAATTTAAATAATCATATACATGTAATATATAAACCATGATTTTAAAAAAAAATTATATGTTCGATAACCTAAAAAATACGCAATGTTGAGTATAATAGTACCAATAAATAATATTATATGACCGTTATAACCTACCTATAAAATTTATGGTATTAAATAATTTTTATAATTTACAAAAATTTTCCAATCAATATACATTTCTATATTTATTCTTTGGAAATAATCACACAAATGTTTTGTAAATATAATTTAATCTCCAAAAATATGTTTTCCTAAAAAAATTGGATTTCTTTGTTTCTATGAGAAAATATTATAACTATTTTTTAAAATTTTTAGATATTGTAACTTAAAAAATAAAATTTCTTTTTGAATTGATCAGATTAAATTTATCTTACAATTAATTGTTGATAATATATTGAAATGATTTATTTTTCAATGAATAGTAAAAATATTAATTGAATGCTCTATTTTATTTTAAATTATTAATAATGAAAAATCTAATTATGGATTATTTTTTTAAAAAAATTTGATCCTTTTTATTTATAGTGATCTAATCTTGGTTTTTTTAATTAATTTAACACTTTAATTTATTGTAAAATAATTTAATGTTTAAAAGGGAATTTTTCTGAAAAACTATTTTTCATTGTGTTTTCCATTTTGATTTTATATTATAATCAAATTTTTTGTGTTTTAAATTTTAAAAAATGGATTCCACATATAGACTTATGGGGTCCAAATATCATAAATATGTCCATTTTATTTATGTTCAAGATGAATAGTAATCGTAATTTTTTTACCATGATAAAGGGTTAAACAAAAAATTAATGTTTAATTAGAATGATTAGGTTTATAAAATGACCCAAAAACATTCCTTTATTTTATTGGATGGGTCTATTTCATCCATTTTCATAAAATATTTGGTTATATATCATTTTGTGTCCATTTATATAATATTAAGGCCTATATTATATTTTATATCAAGTAAAGTCAAACATGCCACCCTCTTATTTTTAATAAATATAATACTTTTAAATGTGGGTTTCCAAAGGAAATGTAAATACCCAAAAACCAGTCGTCTGATTCTAATGATTTATTTTATTAAATTATTACTATTAAAATAGATCAAATCCCAATGAAACAAATAACTTAGTAGCTTAGGAAAACGAGATACAAGCATTATAACATGAAATGAAGTACAACATAAAAAAATCTATTAAAAACACCCATATTATCTTATCTTATCGCCGTATGTTAATCATAATATTCATATTGTCATCCCAAGGGAAAAAATAATAATGGGGTGATCTCAGATTCTTATTAAGGGTAAGCAATAAAATAGAATAAGCATAAAAAATATGAAAAGGTGAATAACTAAAAATTCATTCCATTAAAACATAATCTTGAGAATAATTTGGTAAAAATAAAAGATGATCAAATAATTCCATATAAATAATGACATGGGAATGAACCTTCACCATGTATGTTCTAATAGTATATTAATCACATGTAATATAATTAAATTTATAATAATTATAGAATGCATAATGAGAGACATTATAAACATATAGTCAAGTCTTTTTCCAAGACACAAAACATAAATGGGTAAAAACAAGGTCTAGTATATCTCATGAGGCCTACTAATGTATAGAGGGGATATAGTGGGCCAAAAATCACATAATAATTCAAATTTATTACTCATATGAAAGTGTTGGAACATAATAAACATTTACAATAATATTGAAACTATCCTAATAAATATTAATAACATTCCCCAAACATTAAACATTATAATAATCCATCCAGAGTAATGCAGTGAATGTTGTTAAGATAGTACATACCTAAATATAACCATTCAATAAAATATTGTTGGTGGTAAAATAATAGATCAATATCAATAAAGAATAGGATTAAACAGAGGATGTTGACATGGATGAAAATATTGTGATTAAATCATTGGGCAATTGTTGAGGGAACTATTTTTTTTACTTGGAAAGAAGTGTTTTATTGGAAATTCATTTGTATTTTTTATAATATCATTTTGAAAACATATATATCTCATAAATTATGTCCAACTTAAGTGAAAACATGTAAAAATAGTTTTTAAGAAACATTAGAAATCGTCATATTCAGTGTGGTTTGAGGGAAAATTTAAAAGAGTCTTGAGGAAAAAGGTATAAATGTTTGCATAAAATCTGAAAGGAACTAAAATACTTTTTCATGGTAAAAATATTTATTTTCAAAAAATATTTATTTCTTAAAAATATTATCTAGTGTACTTGAAAATGGGCATGAAACTCGGAATTTCCCTTTAATAGGTCTTTCTTATCAGAAGTAATTTAGAAGGGAACCTTATAACCAAGCAAGTTTAGTTATAGGAGAACCTTTTCCCATTTATGAAAATAAAATAAAAAATACAACATGCAAGGAAAAGGATGAGGGAAGACAACTTTCCCACATCCAAACAAAAAACCCAACCATAAAGACACAACTATATATCAAGAAAATATTTCTTCAATATAGAAACACAGAATAATACGAGTAAAGAAGAAAAAATAAGAATTATATTAGGGTACATTTATAGAAAGTGTAAGCCTATGGAATAATGAATGTTCATGGAGAAATATCTTACCTTAATTCTTATTTAATTTTGTCACATTTCACCTTCTAAATAATAACATTATTTTTATTAAAACACATACATAGAAGATAATTATAGAAATTTATACAAATATTTATCAATTATAATCATTTGATTAAATTTCATATTTTTTTCTAAATGGAATCATTTTGATATCAATTTTTTCTAAAAATATTTCTCATTTTACCTTGATTTTGTTATTTTTTTAAATGTAAATAATACATTTGTATAATAAAATCAGAATAGTATAATACATATAATTACATATATATATATATATATTATATAATTAATACTATTTATCCATAATTGTGGTTATAATAATTGTATTGAAAATGTGTCAGTAGGCAATTAACTAACCTTTAAAAGGATGTTGTCGAAAGACAAGAAAAAGTGAGTATAAAATTTATATATATAGTATATATGATACTTAAAGTAGTTTAAAATAATTAATATCATATTAAATTACTACATAAATAATTTTAGAGGATATTTTTTGAAAGGAATTACAAATATGAAGGTGATGGAGAAAAAAAGATGGGTGAACAGAGACATACTATTTCCTCAATGTGGCTTCTCTTGTAAAACACTATAGATCCTTGATTATTAGAGTTGTATCACTCAATAATTTTTTTTGGATTCAAATAATCATTATAGAGAATATTTTTTTTTATTGTCATTGTGAGGGGTGGGATGAGTTGTTTTCCTAGGGAAGGGAGAAGAGTTAAATATACTAGAAGAAAGTGGTGTTTTTATAATAAAATATTATATCAAAAGTGAGAATTGTGATAATTAATTTTTGAAAATATAAATAATATATTAATAAATTATAATTGGATTATGAATTTAAAAAAATTTATAATTCTAATTCATTAGTTTATTAAAAAGTAAATTGAAAGAAAAGAAAAATTGTAACTTTAAAAAATAACTTTTAACATTAGGTTTTTAAAAATAATTTGTAGATTTGGAAATTGAGTTTATTTTATTTTAATGAACAATTTTTCAAATTAAAAATATAATAGAATAAATTTATGTTATATAAATAATTGTGTCACAAATAAATCATGAATTATGTTATTTATTTTACACCAATTACGTGAAAAATATTTTTTTACTAATCTTTAGAAAATTGATGTTTTCAAAAAATTACAAGAAAATAACCCATGTAATTTTTTACATGATGATTTAAAGAACAGAATCCATTTTATGAAAATAATTACATAAATATTTGAAATTTTATTTTTTAATTAAAATCCTCATTTATTCAAAAAATATTGATTTTAAAATTATAACCGATTTTATGCCACTTTAAAATGTTAATTAAGTGCTCATAAAATTGTCTCATAATCGTAAGATAATAAAATGTAATTTATGAATCTATTTTATAAAAAAAAAATTCTTTTATATCATTATATTAATTAAAAACATTTATGTTTCAGAAAAATTAAAAATAATTATTTTCTCATTTTTAAACATTTACTTTCTTATTCCATGATATAAATATGTTATATTTTCTTCCAAAAGATACCTAAATTTTTATTTATACATTCATAGATGAGGTTACCATTTTTGTCTTGATTACTATTCCTAATGGTCACATTAATTGATCAATGGTTATGTTAATATTTTATCATATATCATGATTAAATAAATCTTTGTTCATAAGCTATCTAAGACTTTAAGTTTAAAGGAGACATTCAAGAAGATATCGAGGGGTTATGTTCTACCCTCCTACAAAAATTTCATCCTCAAAATATCAATAATGTAACAAAAAAATATTTGGGTAGTTCTTCTTTATAATTTCCTATGGCTCCCATATCACCTTTTCAATTTCATGATTTGTCCAATATTACCTTTACCAAATGAGTCTTCCGATTCCTCAGAAATTAATCTCTAGTGTCAATGATCTAGAAAGGGTCTTCGTAGTAAGATAAATCAGGTTCTAATTATATTTCTTCAAAAGTTATAACATGAATTGGGTGTGGGTTGCAGTTCCTCAATAAAGAGATATGGAACAAATATTGTAATTTCGAAATACTTGGTAGCATTTCCAAATGATAATCCACAACTCCAATTATCTATAGGATTTCAAAAGGTCCAATTTAACTAGGGCTCAATTTCCCTTTTTATAGAAAATTATAACACCCTTTGACAGAGATACCTTCAAGAATACATTATCTAGCACTTGAAACTCCAAATATTTAACCTATATGTCAGCATAACTCCTTTTCCTTATTTGTGTTTCTTTGATATGGGTTTTACTAGTCATTACATTTTCTATTATTTCCTCCAAAATCTATATGCCTAAAAGTTTCATTTCACCAACTTTATCCCAGCATGATGGTGTACAATATCTCTTTCCATTTAATACATTATATGATTCCGTTTGAATACTTAACTAGAAAATATTTTCTAGGAAAAATCTACAACAGGTAAATCTTAATCCCATATACATTGAAAGTCATGTGTAAGTGATCACAACATATCTTATAATGTGGGAATTGTTATTTTAGACTATCCATTGGTTTGAGGGTGATAATAAGTACTCAAATCAATCTAAATATCCAAATATTTCTGAATAATTTTCCATATTTTTGATGTAAATCACGAAACATGATCAAACTCAATTGAAAGTGGTGTTAAAATAAGTCCTATAAATTCATTAATATAGAGTATTGTAATTAACTCTACTAAAAAATCCACCCTTATAGAAGGGGAATGTGATGATTTGGTATGTTGATGAATAATTACCTATATATTATCATCCTTTATTGGAATATTTCATAATCCAGTGAAAAAATACATAGTAATGTCATCCCATTCCCCTGTAAAAATAGGTAGTGGATAAAAGAATCCTCAAGGTTGTTTTCTTTTAGCCTTCACATGTTTATAGACTAAACATATTGATACATAATCAGAAATTTCCCATTTCATATTATCCCACAATAAATGTTCCTTCAAATATCAATACTTATTTGTGATACCAAGGTGTATAGATAAATTCTATCGATTAGAATCATCTAATAATTCCCTTTTTAGCTCGGGTATAGAGGGAACACAAATACTCTTCCAAAATTTAAAAATTCTATCTTTATATTAAATATCTACCAATTTCCCATCATTCACTGCTTTTGTTTTCCTTTGAAAATTATCATCATCAGACTAAACACTTTTAATACATTACAATAAATATGGTTGGGAAACCAATTGAAAAAGTAGTGATTTTTCACCTTCCCTGATAATTTCAATATCAATCTTTATTAGATCTGTGTACACAGGATCCCAATCAAGGCTCATTTTGTACAGAACTCCATGATCCTTATTATTCAATGCAAATTCTACCTTATTTTCCTACCCTAGGTGATAGTGTATAAATAATAATAATAATCATTTAGTAGCTCGAACCATCCCATTTCCCTCTTGTAGTGTTCTTTCTATGAGATGATTTATTTAGAACTCTTGTGATCTATATATATCTCACATCTTTCACCATAGAGATAATGTCTCCATATCTTCAGATAAAATATTACAGCTGCTAACTCAAAATCATGAGTTGGATAGTTTTGTTAATGAGTTTTTAACAACTTGATGCATAGAAAATAACTTTATCATTATGAATAAGGAAACATAAAATTCCTATAATTGACACATCACTATTAATCCCAAATCCCAAATTTCTCAATTGTAGAGTCAATATTGGATCATTGCATATTCTCCAATTAAATTCTTCAAATCATTCTTAACATTTCTTTTTCCAAATAAACCTACCCCATTTACAAGTAATCTTGGTTAACAAGTTAGATAATAGAGAATTTTTGAACAAATCTGTAATATTAAACTAATAAAGCAATCAAACTACATAACTCCATTAAATTCATTGTTGTAGACCAACCCGAACTTCATTTTTCTTCTTTGGATTAACTGTGATTCTATCCTTAGTGAAAATATGGCCAAGAAAAAAAGTTTTTGAAGCCAAAAGTCATATTTTCTAAACATCCCATATAACACATTTCTTATAAGAGACATTAGAACAACCCACATGTGGTTATCATAGTCCTCATAACTTTTAATGTATACCAAGATATCATCAATAAATACCACAAAATTAAATCATCAACATATTCCATGAAAAATCTATTAATTACATCCATAAAAATAAAGGGTTAATTATTCAATCAAAATAGTATTACTGTAAACTCGTAATGTCCATACCTAATTCAAAATTATGTCTTTTTTTTATCTTCCTTCCTTACACACAATTTGTGATATCCATAATGAAGGACAATCATCAAAAAATATTGAGATCCTATAAATAGATCAAATAAATCATCAATGCGAGGAATATGGTACTTGTTCTTTATTGTTAAATCATTGATTTCTCTATAATCAAAACACGGCCTCATGGATCCATCATTCTTCCTAATAGAGAGAAAATTTTCTATTCATAGAGAAACACTAGGGAGAATAAATTCCTTATTACTAAAATCCTATAGTTTTTTTTCTAGGTCTACTAATTCCACACTGGCTATTCTATAAGAAGTATTTTATATTGTCCTTCTATTAAGAATTAAATAAACGGAAAAATCAAATTCATACTTTAGGGTTGTCTAGGTAATTTCTCAAGAAATACCACAATGTATTAATGTACAATAGGTACATACTCAATTTGAATATTTTTTCCCTCATCCATAGATGATGTTTTCTCTTCCTCTCCAAGAGTTTCATTAAATATAGTTACTAGGGGTCGATCTAGAAATGAATCAGATTGTGAGGCTTCTACTCTAAATGTATGGAATTCTACATCTTCCTCACAAATCACCATTTACTTATTCATGAAATAAATTTTCCATTAATATTTTCAAAACTAGTCCATACCATGGATTACATCAAAGTCAACCATATGTATACTGGTTGGGTCACTAAAAAATCACGTTTATGTGTCATAAAGGGGACTAAACAAAACATTTTTGTCACAATGATACAATCCTTTAGAGTTTTAAATTACAACCAACTTATTAAATAAATATGGAAACATATAATTTTGTTGGAAAACTAAGTAAATAAAAAAAATGTGTGGTGATTTAGAATGAAATAATTCTTTAGATAAATTTGAGTATATGATTAATGTACCTTTCACCACATCATCAGGAACATCAATAATAGATGTTTTTGGCTGTATAATAATTTCTGTTTTCTGTTGTCCTTTCATCATAATGTTTCATTGACATCTTGAACAATCATTTACAATTTCATGAATCCTTACAACTGAATCATTGAACATTTCCATCTTCTTTCTTGCCTCTACAATCACTGGACTCATGGAATTTTCCACACACTCGTAACAAACTCCCATTCTTAGTAAGATTATTACATGATGTTTATTTCCACATTTATTTCAAGATGTAAATTTTGTCCTTCCATTATTCCCTATTTCTTTATTTTTCTTCTCTAGAGTACACTGAATCCATCTTCTTATATTTATTCTCTTCAATTTCACAAGGCTTGGAAAAGTATTTCTACTTATTTATGGAATATGATACTATATCCTCATATGATGAGAGTTTCTAGGAGACTAGTTCCCGTTGTAAAATTGGTTCAAGAGCATGAATAAATTGATCAAGCATGATCCTTAGATTATTTATATATTCTAAAGGATGCCTTTATAGCCTTTTAAAGTTGGCTTAATACATGGAAATTTTTTCACCCTCTTTCTATATTAAACTTAAAATTTCCTCCCCATATCTACTTTCTATTCACAAGGGAAGTATTTTTTTAGAAAAATTTCCTTAAAAAAATTCCACTCCATATTTGAAATTGCATCCTCCTCCTTTTTGTTTTGATCTAATTACTGACATTTATCCATATCTCCCAAGAGATGATAACTTCCATGATAACCTTAACCATTTCATTACATCGCTAGTTGAGAAATATGTATTTTGAGTTACATATCCTTTGCTCATCTATAAATAGATTTTATTCCCAGTTAATAATGGAGGTTGTTGTCACATAAAGTACTGCAACATTATTACACTGCCTTGTGGATCAGGTTTCCCAATGTGAGTATTGTTATTACTCATAACCTGAGTCATATATCCCAATCTAGTTATAATTTTTTCATCTCCATTTATAGATCTAACTGAAATATAACTTTCTTACATAAGAGGGAACTCACTATATGGGATACATGCATTGATACATTTTCTACTAGGAAACATTTATAAAAAATAGTAATACACTATATTATATTATAAAATAATGAAAAAAATGTGTAATCTAAGAACTAGTGAATCACATTATCCTAAATTGAAAATTTAGGTATAAAAAATATCTAAATCATAATCATGGGTTTTTTGGAATATTTTTAAATTATACCATTATGTTTAGTTCTCTATCTTGTGTTTTCCTAAATCTTGGTTTCAAATATTGTACTAAATTTGCTTTGATACCCATTTTATAGACCCCAACTCGTGTATCCTGAAGCTGGTGCCTTATTTTATTACATTAGTACTATGAACAAGAGATAACATCCCAAAAAATGAAATTGTTTAGTAACTTTGGAAAACCAGATACAAACATTACAACTTGAGATGATGTTCAACATAGAAAATTCATTCAAAACACTCATATTCTCTTGTCTTATCCCTACATGTTAGTCCTCATATGTATCTACGATTCTTGGGGAAAAAAATAAAACATAATAAATGGGTGTGCTCATATGCTAAATAAGTTAATGAAATAAAGAGAAATATATGTAAATAATATGTCAAGGTCAATAACTATAAAGACACGCCATTAATAAATAATCTTGAGAATTATATGGCAGGAATAAAATATTATCAAAGAATTCCATATAAATAATTACCTCAGAATTAAACTTAACCATAGATATTTTAATAGTCTAATAACCACAAGGAATATAAATGCTAATATCATAATGAGATAATGCATAATATAGGATATCATGGACATACTGTTATGGCTTTGGCCAAGACACCATAGATAAATGGGTAAAAACCCGGTCTAGTTTTTCACATGATACCTACTGATGCATTAAGGGGATATAGAAGGAACCTCAAATAACTTAATAAGTCCAATTAATTCTTCATATAAAAGGGGTAGAACATAATCAACATATACATTTATATTTATACTAGCATATGAAATATTAATAGCTTTCCCCTAATAATAAACATAATCCTAAAACATCCGGAGTAATATTGTGAATGGTATAATGATAGTACATCCCATAAACAAACATTCATTAAAATATGGTAGATGGTAACATAAGAGATCAATATAAATAATGAATATGATTCAACAGATGATGTTTAAATAGTTGAAAATATTTTGATAAAATCATCGAGGAATTATTGAAAGAAATACACTTTTCTACTTAGAAAGAGTAGTTCATTTGGAAAATCAATTGTATTTTTCATAAAATAAAATTTTAATCAATCATATCACGCAAATTATGTCCAACCTAATTAAAAAATTTAGAATAGTTTTTAATATACTTTATGAATGGGACACTTTTGTGCGGTTCGAATGAAAAATAGAAGTGTCTTTAAGGTGGAAAAAGACATACATGTTTTTATAAAACCATAAATGAACTTAAATATTTTCTCTTGATAAAAATTTTTATTTTTGAAAAATATTGGTGGAATAAAATAGATTATGGATTGTACTTGAAAATGGGTATGAAATTGGGAAGTTCTCTGTAATCGAGCTTGCTTATCAAGTGGAATTGAAAGGGGAACCTTATAAAAAATGTAATTCCCAATTAGATTAAGATGAAATGATCTTGGTAAATATATTTTGATCATAAAATCAGAACATAAGAGGATTAAATAAGAACAATTCATAATTAAATATGTGTAAATATAGAGAATGCGTAATCCTATGGAAAAAAATTGAAGTTTGAGTAGAAATCACATAAATTAATTCCCTCTTATTTTTTTTCATGTTTGCGCCTCCTAAATAATAAAATTATATCTATTAAAAATGATATATAAGTGAATTATATCAATTTATACAACTATTTTTAATTATAATAATTTAATTAATTATTTTTATTTTTTTCATAAAATTAAAGTATTTGGATATCATGTGTTTCTTAAAAAATTACAATTTCTCCTTGATTTCACTATTTTGTTAAATGTAAATAAAAATTAGTATATTTAATTCTAAAAGAAAAAAATATTTAATTTCATTTTTCTATATTATATATTATTCATATTTTCTATCCATGATGGTGCTTATAATAATTGTCCTGGCATTGTCAACATATGTGGTTAACCAAACTTTATCAAGACATTGAAAAATTGGGAAAAGGGAGTATGAAATTTATATACGTCATATATATGATACTTATATTATGTTACAATCATTAATATCATGTCAAATTAATTTATAAATAAATTATCATTTATGTTTTTGAAAGGAATCGGGAACAAAACTGTAGAGAATAAGAAAAAAAGGTATGGTTAATGGAGGCTAACTCTTTCCATATTTTGTCTTCTCTTGTTCAAAACTGTGAATCCTTAGTGATTGGAGTTGTATCACTCCAGAACATTCATATTAATTGTATAAGTATTAAGAGAGAATATTTTGAAATATAATTGGATTTGTAATGGGAGGGATGATTGGGTTTTAAAGGGAAGTGAGAGGGGTTATTTATACTTGCGAAATGGGGTATTTGAAGATAATAAATTTATATAAAAATATTATATGAAAGACAAGACGTTTAATAGTGATTTTTTTGACAAAATAAATGATATATTAATATAATATAATGGTTTTATGACTTTAAAACTCCTTTATAATTATAATTAATTAGGTTATTAAAAAAGAAAGTGGGAAAAAAAGAAGATTGTTATTTCACTTTTGACTTTAGGTTTTGGAAAATATTTTTTAGGTTTGAAAATTGATTTTATTGTATTTAAATGTATAAATTTTCAAATTAAATATATAATATCAAAACATTAATTTATAGAAATCATAATGTCACTAATACATCATGAATGATGTTATTTAATTTTTATAAGTCATGTTAAAACTATATTTTTTTATTATTCATCAGAAAATTGAAGTATTGAAGAAAATTACCAGAAAATCACCCTTTGAAAATTTAAAGATTATATTTTAATAAATGGAATACATTTTATTTTGATACTTTTTTAATATGAGAAATTTAATTTTTTAAATAAAATAAGAATTTACTCGAAAAATAATGATTTTAAAATTATAACTAATTTTATGACACTTTATGAAATTAATTAATTGCTCATAAAATTAGATTATAATTATAAGAAAACAAAATATTAATTTAAAATTTTTTTATGTGAAAATAAATTTTCTTTTAAATAATATTCATATTTATAATCTTTCTGCAATAGAGAAATGATATTCATAATTTATTATTTTAAAAACATTTATTTACCTATTCCACAATATAAATGTTTTATATTTTCCATCATAAGATACCAAAATTTTATTTTTAGTTTCATAGTTGACATTACTGTTCTATTTTCCAGATTACTATAACTAATGGTCTCATTACTATTCCAATGGTCATTTTAATATTTTATAGTATATCATGATTCATTTAAGCTATGTTCATAAGCCATCGAAGATGTTGAATTTATATGAGAGATACCTTAAAATCACAGGGTGTTACATGAAATATAAGAATATAAATATTTTTTAAAAATATAAAATATTTATATTCATCATCATAATTTTATTAAATTTTTAGTGAAGAATAAGTTGCCTTAAATGTTTTCACAATGCTGATATAGTAATTAGTCAATTAATGGAAAAAATCAAAAAAATTATTATAAAAATATTAAAAGAAATATACATTGAGATAATTACTCTGATAAATTAATTTTATTAGTGAACGTGAAATTATGGTGATATGTTAAAATATTTTTCTCTAATTATAAGTGTTATCTTGATATTATTATAGTCAAAGTAATGAATAGTTTTAAAAACTGACATTATTAACATATTTTAATTACTTTTTATTAAATTATAAATAATTAATAAAAATGATATATTTGGCCAATTAATTAATATATGATATTTAATATAAACTGTTATTAATTCATGATCCATTTTTCAATTTATATTAATTATCATGGGCCTCTAAGGGTAAAATACCATGTTGTTACAGTATGATTAAAAAGGGTTAACGAGGGGTTAAAACAAAATGATAAACATAAAAAAAATAGAAAAACTTTTCTAACTATTGTTTATTAAATTATTTAGACCCATTAGGATCCAATATTTTAAGAAAAATTCGTTTGAAACATTTGTAATTGAATATTAATTTATATTTATATAATATTTTGAGAAATTCCATGAGTCCCCCACCCCTATCTTATAAAAGAGAACCTATTATCCTAATAACTTCACATTTAAAAATACATTTCCTTCAACCAATATCTTACCAAATCCCTTAACATAATCACCAAACTCATTCCAGTGTCTTTATTTTGTATATAATTCCAATCTAATAGGTCTTAATGTTTTAAGAAAAGTAGGTTTCAAAAAGAAGAGGTATTGTTTTTAATTTAATGTTTTAGTTTTTTTTCATATACCTACATTAAATTTTATTAATCGGAAACAAAATAATAGTAAAAGTATCCTTAATACAATTTTATATTATTATGTTAATTCTATAACCTATATCCATCTCTAATATCCATCAAATCAGAATGAAATTCAGTATTTGTGCATACGGCGGACTAGAGCCACACCAACTGAGGTAATTCATTTTTAAACACAATATCCCAAGGATGAATTATAATGATGGAATTAATGTTTATATATGATATTAATTAAATATTTATATTTTTTAAAAATATTCTATATCTTTTACATTTATACATTTTAATTCACTAAAAAAATGATTACATCATTCATAGGTACGTGTGGGATACAACCTCCATGAGGGGATGTGATTTTTTATTCAACACATCACATGGATGACATATATAAGTATATTTGAATAATTAATATTAAATATATGATATAATTATCATTATATTATGATAAAATAATACATACCATTTTTCTATAATTAATGTTTTAAAAATAATAATGTTACTAATAATGAAATTATTATAACAAGGTAATAAGTTATATTAAAGGAATAATAATAGTTTTAAAAGTTACTTATAAAATAAAATAATTAAAATAATTTTATTTTTCATGAAAATTAAGAACTTTTGTCATAATTCAAACTCAATGTAATGGATTTGTAGACTCAATTTTATTTCTGAGGGACTTATACAATATTAACTAGTCCTTTATTTTGTGTGATTTATATTTTAGCCATGAATGTATTTTATGATTATTATAATGAAAATTATGGGGAATAAATTTCCTTATAAGGTTATTTCTTTTATAGGTCTTATGTTACAAAGGATTCTAAGGTGGTAAGGGGTTTTTTCACAATCTCACCATCATTTGGGATTATTTTTATTTATGTCTCTGTTGTTGAAAATTTCCCATCCATTTAATTGTTTTATAAAAATAATTTATCAAATGTTTTTAATATAATCCAACATTTTTTAAAGTCATTTTTACACATTTTTAACATTTTTAAAAAAGTTTTAAAAGGAAATTTTCCTATTATTTTTCAAATGAAGAACATTTTAACTGTTCCTAATAAATTATTATAGAATTTTTTTAACTTATACATAATGAGAGGACTTTATCTCAAGCATGAATAATATATTATTTCAATATTCCTTAAAAATTTTACAAGTTTATTTTAAATGAATTATTTTCTTTTTTAATGTCTGTAGCTTTTTTAGAAAAATAACTCTGTCAAATTTGAAATGTTATTTTCCATAAGAATTATTCCATTTGAGAGTTCAAAATAATTTTCCATCCAAGAAGAAATTTTTTTATGCTACATAGTATTTATGTAAGAACCCAGTTTTTTCTATAAAAGACTTTGGAATATTCTTGATTTTATTCCAGAGCAGCGCCTTCAGACGGCGTGCGATTCCGAGCCCTGGTGTGGCCAGAATTAAATTTTCAGTGTGTTCACACTGAGAATGCACAATAAAAGGGGATAACTCCTAATTGGTGTTTTGGATCATAAATCTAAGAGTAAGGATGGGTCTGAAATGGGGTGTTTACCATAGGAACAACATAAAACATGTCGGCGCGGGACGTTGGGACCCCTCGCCCGATACCAGAATGTTAAACGGATAAATTAAATAATTAATTTTTTCGTTTAATGGTTAAACTCAGATCTCTCTTAAACGGTAGCTCATATTGGAAAACTGAGGGTGCTGTTGAGTCTAGAGCCTACCGTTTACCCATGAAGGGGTGTACTTTTCACGTGCGCGGGTTGTTAGTGAAAAAATGTCCCTGGGGGCGTTTTCCTAATTTGGAAGTCTCGGGCGTTGAGTTAAATAAAATTTTAACGGAGGCTGAGATTAAATTTCTGAGACCACCATTGCGCTTAGGGTATGACGTTTACCCTAGGGGTGTCTTAATCTCGACTCCGCCAGAAGTTTGGGTTTGGGCCGACGGGCGGGTGGTTAAGTGTGTTTTCTATTTAAACACTTAACCCCCCACTCACCCTCTCCCCCTTCTGGTTTTTCCCTGGTTCAAGGAGCTCCCAACGAAGGGGGAAATTCATCCTCTCCTCCAATTCTATGGCGAGGCGCGACAGTCCTGCGGATCGTCGTGAAGCATCGGGCAAGAGATTTCCTTTTTTTGCGTTTTAATTTTAGAACACTCCTTTCAAGTTGAATTATAGAATCGAAATGCTGTTTGATCTTTGAGAAAGGCCCATATTTGTGAAGTAATTGTTATGAGCTATCAAACACAAATTTCAGTTTGAAAATATGATTCCCCAAGCGTTCTAGGTTGTCCGTCGAAGGTCAGTGGGTTTTGGTGTTTTTCTGGCAGTTTTGGGTTCTCCGGTGAGCTGGGATGGCGGTCCGGCGAGGGCGGACGACGGAGCGGCATCGGAGGCCGGGTCAGCAGGTGGCAGTGCTCCAGGATCCTAGGCGGCGGTGGCCTTCGACGGCTAGACAGCAGGGTGGTTAGCCGGCTCCTCGGTAGTGGAGCATGGAGGCTGTGCGCAGTGCGAGTGGGGAGAGCGGAGGCGGTCATGGATGCGGAGCGACGAAGCACCTATGTGCAAGGGCCTCATCTAGGGGCGATAGCGATAGGGAGAGGCTGGCCAGCGGGCGTGTGAAGCCAGGGTCACGCGAAGCGACCCAGTGGGAGACTGTGGACCCGCCAGTAGTGGGTCTCCACGTGGAAAAAAAGCCGATCGGTGCTGGCTGGTCGGTGGAAAATTTAAAAAAAAATAGAATAAATAAAAAATAAATTGAGTTTATAATGATAATAATAATAATAATATTATTATTATTATGAAAATTATTTATATATCATAAATCATTCGTAGGGAATCTAATTTGGGCGCTGACTGCAGCGACGCACTCCGTGGATCGAGACAAACTTTTTGAGATGGTTTTGGGGGTTTTAACTCCCGAAATGGCCGCCTCGATGGTGCGACACACCTCTAAGTAGTTTAGCAGTTTTCCCGAGGGTTCTTGTTTTGGTCGACGTAGACACGTCCGATATCCGAATTGAGCGCTGTCAGTGGTGTTGCGACCCTGGCATTGAGCCAGAGTTTTCTAGTGTGGTTTTAGGCGTTGAAACCGAAGTTGAGGCGGGGGCCCCATGACCTGTCTTTCGAGCTGCGTGTAGCGCTTTCAAACTTTTTCATCAGACTTCCGTTTGGGGCATGCGAGTAGTTGATCTTGGGTGTTTCTCCAAGGGCATTTCAATGGTGCAATCTACCTGCTTTAATTCCGCATGGTGGTGTGGGCCCCACAAGGTCCATTTTGGGAGTTGGCAGTGATTTCCAGCTTTATCACTGGGTGTCCATTTTGAACAAGTGAATAGTCCATCTTGTTTAATTTTTCGAGAGGATCAAAATGGTGTGATCCGTTGGTAGCACTTCAAGATTGGGATACGGGTCCCACATAGCACCACTCATGTTCGGTGCGCCGGAATGCATCTTCTTCTCCGGGAATTCATTCCACGCAAGTGAACAGTCAATTTGACGTGTCATTCCGAGGAGATCGCAATAGAGTGATACACCTGACTGTTTTCAGGGCCGAGGTTCGGGATCACGAGACGCCGTTCAGACATGAAGCAGTGTTGGACGACTTTTTCATCGGAAGCCTGTGGGAGGTGAGTAAATAGACTATCTCACATATTTTTCTGTGAGGATTACAATGGTATGATCTGTTTGGATGTACGGAGACTGCTTCGTGATCTTATTAATTTTGGAATTATGAAAGCTTCTCCAGTGGCAGATCTTCTTGTTGTGTTCGGAAGCGAACCCTTGGTGTGAGATCGTGTGCACTCCTGTGTGAGTGAATTAAATGTTGGAAGAGATGTAGTTAGTTGTGTCAGGTCCAATGAGGTGTCAAGTTGGATTTGTTACATTTATGCCGTTCATGTTGATGTTGGGTTCTGTGTTCACGATAGCCTTTGTGCTAGAAACGTGGTATACCTTGGGAGTATACGGGATCACTTAGAGGTACATGTGGTTTTTTGTACCTAAGAACGTTTGTGCGCTTGGTTGGAGTTGAGTTGGGGATACTCATTGTGTGGGCCCCATGATCATGTCATGTTCTACTTTGCGTACCCTTGACCTCTCCCGACGTAGAGGCTCCCTCTATTCTTGTTTGTTTGACCAGCATGGTTGAGTTTCCCCCTGGATCTATTCCTGTTTGTTTGACCAGCAGGGTTGAATTTCCCCTGGTTCCATTCTCGTTTGGTGGACCAGTAGGGTTGAGTTTCACGTGGTTCTGTTCTTGTTTGACCAGTAGGGTTGAGTGGGTTTCCCCATGGTCCTGTTCACAATGGTTTCGTCCAACAGGGTTGAGTGGTTTTCCCCTGGTTCTGTTATTGATGGTTTTTCTGGTAGAGTGGATTCGTGTTCCCTGGTAGAGTTCTTGTGGATTCGGTGTGACCAACACATTACGCGGGCACCGATCCTCTACCCAGGAGGTTGTTTCCATTAGGGCTGGCCAAGAGGTTGTACCATCCAGTAGGGATGGCCAGTGCGGTACCATCCAACAAGGATGTCCAGTGAGGTACCATCCAGTAGGGATGGCTAGTGGGGTACCATCCAACAGGGATTTCTAGTACAATAGTGTTCACCGAGTAGTACCATCTAGCAGGGATGGCCAGAGTGGTTTTGGGTTTACCTCCAGTGGGGCTGGGAAGTGGTCCCCGATGCCGGGTTTACCTCCAGCTGGGCTGGGAAGTGGTCCCCGATGATGATTATGAGCCTCCCACGAGTGGAGTACCCTTTTACGGGACTGGGCATTGGGACTCATCGACGATTTTTGTCGAGTCTCCCTCCAGTGGATTAACCTTTTACGGGACTAGGCAGTGTGGCACCCGTCGAATCTTGTCAGGTCTCCCTCCAGTGGGAACCCATCATCTTCTAGGGATTACCCTCCAGCGGGGCTGGGCAGGGGGTCACCTGTCGACTTTGAGGAGACCTCTCGACTATGGGGCAGTGGTGAGGTGTGGTTTGATGTTCCCCCAGAACTCTCAAGTACAATGGACACTTTCCCCACTGAGATGTGTCCTTGCGATGAGACCTAAAACCGTGCGGGCGAGTCAGTGCCGCCCTAAGCGGATAGTTTCATGGTGCGGTGATTAGAGCCCCTTGACCTGCAGTTTGGGGAAGACATGTGGGATGCTGGGAATCGATGTTGTTTACTTTTGGGACTGTTGGCTAGTCACTTTCTTGGGATGAGCTATGGGATGGAGATCCCCTTATGATCTTGTTCTGGTTTCTTGATAGAACATATATATATATATACCTTGTTCGAGTACCCACTCCTTGGGTTTTGGTTACTCTCTTTCCAGGAAAGGCAAAGATGTGTGGGGCATGCCACGTGCTTTCCATGTCTGGCTTCATGTGGTTGGATGAGTCTAATCTCCTACTATAGGTAGTGAAGACTCAACGAGAAGTTCATCTTCTCACCGCTTCTATCTCCTTGTGTTTGGAAGAGTCTATGTAACAGCCCAAGATTTTATAAAAAAATATTCTTTTTAATTTTATTAAAGTCTTGTGTTGTACGCTACACCAAAAGGAGCTTTCACAACATGCATCCTTGACTTTCCTTGCATTACACGCAATAGCTACCTTCCTCGATAGCGTGTGTAATACGCAATACCGAGTTTCACTAAACAACGATATGCTATTAAAATATTATTAAAACTAGCCGTTATGAATAGTAATAACCACTTTTTAAAACTCTGTAAATCTTATTTTTCAAAATGAACTTCATTTTTGGATTCGGAGTATCGAATTTAGCCTAAGGTGAAATTTTGGTACTTTTCGGATAACTTTCATATTCTGATGAATAGTGAAAATTCCTAAATTATAATTAAAAACAACTTTTTTAATCGAAATAATTAATAGTGATAAATTATTAATTTGATTGGTTTTAAAGTATATTTAGAATATATTTTTATAATTTAATACAATGTTGGTCATTGGATGTAATTTCACATTTAAACCAGACATAATCAAGTGTCAATCTTTTGATAGATATTTTTTCTTAAAAACACGCTATTTGTTTTAACAGTGGGATTTAATTATAAAATTAATTAATGCAAATTCTATGATATTAATTTGGTAAAATAGACTTCATTTTTGAATTCGAAATATGAAATATAGCTTAGGATGAAATTTTGGCATTGTTCTGAAAAACATCAATTTTTGATGAATAGTGAAACTACTAAGTGGTAGTTAAAAAAATTAATTTCTTCATAAATCATAATTTTACCGCTTCTGTGAATGGAATTTCAAAAATCCGAGAGACAAGGTTGATGTCAGTAAGTAAAATGTGGTTCAATGAGATGAAAATAATTTTTGGTGAATAGTAACTTTTTACTTTTTTTTTACCGCTGTTAATAGTAAATAGGGTAACTAAGGGTAAATATGATATTACTATTACCCTAAAACATGTCCTAATTATATTGGAAAAGTGTAATTCGACCAAAAACAAGCTTAGGAATAAAATATGACCATTTAGGCCCACTTGGATTAGATTAGGACATTTATTATTATTTAATTCAAAGAAGAGTTAAAAGAGTTAAAATCAAAGTTTATTTACTAAAACATTTTTAATATAGGGTTATACATGAGATAAATTATATTGTAAATATTCATTAGAAATCTAAAAATATTTCCTACATAATGGTATTTTATTTGTAATTTTTAGACATCAAATAATTTAATTTATTTATGACACAAAGATGATGCAGTAATTATCTTATTAATGAAATATTGACATAATTGATGTTATAAACACCAAACTGAATGTAATTTGAGACTTTTTATGAATTCCACTAATTTTATAGGTTACTATGATATATTAGTGTGGATTTAATAAACTTGGTTTGAACATATAATTCTGTTATGACTTTCACAAAAATCATATATCAAATAGTGTCAAAATTGACACAAAATAGTTTTTAAATCAAATATTATATTATTAATTGTTATTTTATTCCTAAAAATCTAAGGTTCGGCCAAATGACTTAGATAAGGATATATATATTAATAATAAACAATTTGGGGTTCGTTTGGCATGTTATAGTAAGTTTATTAACCATATAGTGTAAGAAAACAAAAAGACACGGTAAAAGTTAAATTATTTAACTTAGGGTTACATCTAATTGATAAGGTTAAAATAATACCCTAAACTTGTCTAAATACTTTTGGATGATATGATTTCGACCCATCCCCACTTTAGCTTCGAAATAAGACCCTTTGGAACCATTATAAACCGATTTTGACTTTAATATAAAATAATATTTTGAGATATTCCTAAGGTGCCCCTCTCCTCCCTTATAAAAGGGCACCTCCTCCCCCTCCTCCTCACACCAAATTGAGAACTCAAGCTCGGCCAACCCCTGCCATTTTCTCCTCTCTACTTCCCTAGAATAATCCTAGAGGTCCTGGTCTTCTTCAAAGACCAATCTTAGTTCCCTAAGTGAAGGATTCAAAGAGGCGTTTCAAAGAAGAGGTAATAACCATTACCGATCTTTTCAATTTCTTTCTTCTTCAACTTCTTCTTCTTTAGTTGTTTCATGATAAAGTAATAATATCAGTATTACTTACATACTGATATGTTATTATAAATATGAAACAACTCTAATTAACCTTCTATCCATCCTGCGGAAAGAGGAAATCACCGCGCGTGCGTACGTACGGAATACCGTCTCCACGCCGTGGTGTAATCTATTTTCTGCCACCACCTTAATTGGATGGGTATAATGGTTTAATGAGTAACTATATATGATTATTACAAAGTGATATTGATACTGAAATAGTATAAATACACTTCAACGCAATTCCACGACCATGGGAACGATATCATCGCTCGTGCGTACGTACGGACTACCGTCTCCACGACGCGATGAGATTCATTCTCAATGATTAAGCATTAATGAATGATTATAAAGTATATATAATAAGTACTAATGAAATATATTACCTAATAATGATACTTTAATTATGTATATTTATATGTATGTCATCTACTTAATTCCATTCAATTCAATAAGGAAACAAAAACAGCGTTCATGCGTACGTACGGACTACCGTCTCCATGAACGGTGTATTTCTTTCCATTTACTGATTTATTATATATGTATATTCTGAATATATATATATAAATCATGTTTTATATTCTGGAATTAAGTAATCATGATCTAAGTAATCATATGAATAATTACAAGTTAAAAACACAAACGACAAATGAGACGATTTTACCCAAAACGCTACTTTAACATGAATTTACAAAAGAACGGGTAATATAAAGTCATAAGTGGACCATATATGATATAATAACAATGAATATGATTCTGGAATAAGTCAATAACATGATTTAAATCATTATACAGGAGGTTCGGACACTTACGAAGAAAATCGGACCTAAGGTAAGGGAAATATCACAATCTCATTTTTATCCGAGACTGTTTATTCGTAAGTATTTACTGGGGTGTATTTTATCATCCACATCCATGTTTCATCAATATGTAATATTATTTCCACCCACCTACAATTGTTTAAATCCATTTTTACCCTTCGGTGAGTTTTTAGTAATGTCTATGAAAGGAATCTTTTGTCGTACGAGGTACTTTTTGACTTTTCCGACAAAAGTACAAAGAATGTTTTTTTTAACTTATACGGCACGAATGGATTTTTACGGTTTTATAAAGCCTTATTTTCATGAAGCTTCCTCCAAAATATTTCAGGACTATTTTCAATAAAATCTCTTTCTTTTAAAATTGCATTATGTTTTTTGAAAAGAAATTGATTTTGAAGAAGAAAGGATATTTTCCTCAAGAATTCAATTCAAGTATTTTATCAAAATTATTTTCCATCTAAGATAACAAAAAGGTTCTGTTTTTATCCCTATTGTTACATGGATTTGATTATGTTGTGATGGAAACATTTTTATGAATTCCTTTATCTTATATGAATTGTTTTATGATGTCATGTTGTTTAAGAATCCCATTTTTATTACATGGGTTATGCGATGATGTATGTTTTATGATTATGTGGCACACATAAGAAAGGATTCATTATAAGATGGGTGGGACCTATATCTCCCTGCAATGCATTGGGTAAAGATTTTATATCTCATGAGATAGACAGGGCTGGAACGTTAGGTTATACCGGTTCAGTGAAACAGGACTGAAACGAGGGTTACTCGATTCAGAAAGGGACTTTGTCCACTAAGATAGTCTTGGCAATGAGTCTTGACTAACAAGAAATGATTCTCTATGATTATGTGTATTCCACAAAGTTTCAAGTTTTATGTTATGATTATGGGGATCTCATTCTCACTTCTATGATTTATTCCATGTTAAGATACTATGATCTCTTTTGCAGGTTATGATTTTCAAAAAGATATGATATGATTTTTAGTTCCTTTATTTGCCTTGCTGAGCATTTGAGCTCACCCTTTTATGTTTTCTTTTCCCCAGGATATAAAGAAAGGTTTTAGGTAAAAAAAAGGGAATATCTTTATGGGAGATATTGAAGATCTTTCACCACGATTAGAAGATTACGTTCCGAGTTTCCAAAGACACTAAACTATTACGATCCTTGTGTGTGTGTTTTTGTTATGTACTAAGTATTCCACAAAAGTAATGTAATGTCCATGTACGATAAGCTTCGGGTCTCTACAGTTGGAATCAGAGGAAAGGTTTAGTCAACCTTTGGAAACTAGGATGCGAAAACATTAGTGAGATCCCTAGAGATATTTCTAAGGTATGTCTAGGGATGTCCCTAAGGTTAAGTATACGTATAGGTTATAGTACTAGAATTACGCTAACGATCATAGAATTAAACCTAAGATGATAGATATTGAAGGTACTTACCCTTTATTATGTTGTTTTCCCTAGCATGATTTTTGCCTCTCACACTATTCTTTTTGGGTTTTAGACGATGGCTAGAACCCGAAGGAACCGTGTTGATCAATGCAATGGACAATGCAATGATTGTCCTCCTGAACAAACAAATGTTATGGGAGATGGAGTGAAAAATCTTATTGTTATACTTACACAAGCTATGAATCATTCTGGACTTCCAAATGAGCAGAGAAGGGAACAATATTCTATTGAGTCCTTCATGAGGCAACGTCCACCTTCTTTCAGTGGGTCTTCTGATCCACTTGTTGCTGAACAATGGATCAGTACCACTGAAAAGATATTTTCAGTTCTTCAATGTTCTGAACATGATAAAGTCATCTTAGCAGTATATCGTTTGGAAGGTGAAGCTGATCAATGGTGGAATCTTATCAAGAATACAAGGCAAAGAGATGAAATTGAGTCCATGGAATGGGACGAGTTCAAGAACTTATTTTTCAATAAGTACTTCCCTCGTATTCTTCGAACAAAGATGGAGAAGGAGTTTCTTGAACTAAAGCAAAAGGATGATGAATCTGTTGGTATATACGAAGCAAATTTTACAAGACTTTCAAGGTATGCATCTGGCATTATCATCCAACCTGAAAGTAAAGTTGATCGATTTTTCAGTGGCTTAAAACCAAGTCTTCGAAGGGCATTAGCTATAAGAGACTTCAGTAGCTATGAAGAAATTGTGCGTTGTGCTATCAAGGTAGAAATGGAAGTTGGTGTTACATATCCATCTCATGGTTTTGACAAGAAACGAAAGATGGAGTTCAAGGAGAAATCTCAGAATAATGGTGAAAAGAAGATGAATGTTTCCTTATGCACAAAGTGTGGAAAGAAGCATGGTGGAGATTGTCTTAAAGGGACTAGAAAATGTTTTAAGTGTGGAAAAGAAGGTCATCGAGCAGCTGAGTGTCGAAGTAATGGAAAAAGGGTTTCTAATGATGTGAATAAATCAAACACTGCAGAGAACGCACCACCAACACTTCAATGCTTCAAGTGAAAGGAAATGGGGCATTATGCTAATAAATGCCCTAATCCAAGGGTTAGTGATGATCAATATGAGCAACCACTGAAGGCAAAGGACAAAGGGAAGTCACATGCGATCACTATTGGCAATGTTGAATATGACAACGATGTGGTGGAATGATTAAGTGTTTATGTAATGGGATTTCGAAATAATGTTGTATCATTGAGTATTGCAATATTTATTGATGTGGTATTCAAAGTGATTGATATATTTTGGAAATAAGATGATATGCACATAATGAAGGGAAAACGAGAAAATGAAATGTTTAATAGTATTCATGAGCTCATGATTGATATAAGGACTAAGTGATATCATGGTTTGAGAATATAGAATTTTTAGGATTTTGGTATGTGGAAAGTGTTAACTTTTAACTGCATTCATGTTTTCACTAAGGTTCAATGGGTATTCAAAAGAATACATGATTAAGGACTTTGAATGTTTGGAATGTGACCAACAAAACATATCTTATGATATATGGGGATCAACAATGGTATTAAATCTCTGGTAATCGTTTTCATTATGAGAGTGGACTACAGTATTATGGATAAGCCTAAAGATTGAAATGGATTATGTTGGACATAAGTGAGTATTGTTTAAGGATAGAAGTTTCTTTTTCGATATTATTGATGGGATGTTATAGCTATGTAGTTTTAGAAAAAGGACAACCTGCAGGACGGGCGACAACCCATCGCTTCGGACAAGGCTGTGGGAATCGAACCCACAACTGAAGTGCGACTGGCCTTTATCGCCTACCACTGGCCTACAGGAAGTCCCTGTTTATTAGAAACTAGTTTTATTATATTAAGAAGTATGATATATGAAGTATAAGTCCATTTTAGGAACCATATATGATTAATCTCACTATAGATCGACTTATGCATATAATTTTTGCTAACCTTTTGTTTGAGACAGATGGAATGACCCGCCATTCTATCACATGATCTGCTAACACTTCATGAATAACAAATTCAACTTCATTTATTTAAGAGATGAAGTGGAAATTGTTCAAGGCACGAACAACAGTGAGATTGTACCAAAATAAAGTAAGTATTTATTCTAATTCAAATTTTCAACTTTAGGGAAATGATTTTGAAAACCAAAAATGTTGTCCTAGTGATCTTATACCTGATGAATCAGATGGTACCTTATATCATCACAAATCTATGGATTTGTGATTACTGGCTTTTCCCTAGCCATGTTCTCTGCCACTCTCTATCAGAACATGATGGTTAGATTTCTCTTCCATATCCATATTTTCACCTATGTGGAAACCCAATGATTAGTTTATTTGGGTAACCGTTACGTTTCATACTTTTGTTTTTAAAGATTGGTTTTGATATTCCTTTTTATGATGTGGGTTTCTATTAAAGAAACTTTCGAATAGTAAACCATTTATAACCCCGACGAATTTCGAGGGCGAAATTCATTTTAAGGGGGGTAGAATGTAACAGCCCACGATTTTATAAAAAAATATTCTTTTTAATTTTATTAAAGTCTTGTGTTGTACGCTACACCAAAAGGAGCTTGCACAACACGCATCCTTGACTTGCCTTGCATTACACGCAATCGCGACCTTCCTCGATAGCGTGTGTAATACGCAATACCGAGTTTCACTAAACAACGATATGCTATTAAAATATTATTAAAACTAGCCGTTATGAATAGTAATAACCACTTTTTAAAACTCTGTAAATCTTATTTTTCAAAATGAACTTCATTTTTGGATTCGGAGTATCGAATTTAGCCTAAGGTGAAATTTTGGTACCTTTCGGATAACTTTCATATTCTGATGAATAGTGAAAATTACTAAATTATAATTAAAAACAACTTTTTCTAATCGAAATAATTAATAGTGATAAATTATTAATTTGAGTGGTTTTAAAGTATATTTAGAATATATTTTTATAATTTAATACAATGTTGGTCATTGGATGTAATTTCACATTTAAACCAGACATAATCAAGTGTCAATCTTTTGATAGATATTTTTTCTTAAAAACACGCTATTTGTTTTAACAGT